>CM029396.1:39822960-41072960 GCA_017139565.1 Luffa aegyptiaca
TTTATTAGTACATTACATTCATCTATCAAACAAACATGTAAACATAGGATCTTGTATTAATGGTTTGATGTGACATGTCGTTTTCCAAGTCGCGCCTCTTAAAGAGGCATGACATTTGCAAACCAAACGGAAGCGGACGACAACGAAACGGAACGTTAAGTCGCGCCTCTTGAAGAGGTGCGACTGTGAGGTCACTTCGGAGATGGCATGATTCAGACCATTTTTTTTTTTTTTTTTTTATGAAAAAAGATTCATACCACTTTTATTTTGAGAGAGAGAGAGAGGTATGCAAATTACTTTTATTTTGAGAGAGACATGCAAATTTCTATTTTTTTCATTTAAGAGAAGTGGGTGAAATTTTAAGAAAAAAGGTAGTGAAATTTTTTTTTATGTTTCAGCTCACTAAAATAAATATAAAATAATTTTTTTGAAGAATATTTGATATATTCAACCTAAAATAAATGTGGACAAAATATTTGGAACAATCCTATAATATATATTGGGTACATTTTTATCAATAATATTTTGAAGTATAGGCTGAATTTCTTTTAGAATTATACTACATATTATCATAGAAAATCAGGAGTAGAACAAATATATATGATTAAAAAGTATCTTTAAACCTGACTTTATAAAAAATGGTTAAAAGTGAAAAGGACAAAAAAAAAAAAATGGGTTGGTTGTGCTACACGGGAGGAGGGGAAAAGATTAATAAAAATGAAAGTTTGGTTTTTCTTTACTTTATATGAAAAATTGTATGCTTTTTTTATATTTAAATGTCCATAAGTTCAGAGAAAAATGAAAAAAAAAAAATCATGCTAGTGTATTTCATTTCATAAGTCTCAAACTCAATTTTAATCTTATTTTTACTTGCATTTATGATAAATATATATGGTTTTACAATACAACGTAATGAATCGCTAATCTAAATTAATTATGTAGTTTACTAAAATTGCTAATCAATGCTGGTTTTTCTTTTAAAAAAAAGTTATTTCCGATGTTTAAGGATGGTTAGTGAATTGATTATCGATCATTAAATTAATAGTACTTAACATAGAATTAGAGATGTTTAAGGATGATTAGTTTTTAATAAGATTCTATTTTTTTGTTATTTCTTATTAAAATAAACATTTACCTAAATTTTATTCTATCTTTAATTTGGTCCTTAAATTTTGTTTTTTTTTTTTTAATTTACAAGAATTAATAGTAAAACGATATGATTTATTTCGTTATTGATTAACATTAATGTATAATTAATAGTTCATAATGTATATGAAGATAAAAGTTTGGATATATATAATATATTAGAAATTCAAAAAAAAAAAAAAAGCTTGTTTAATCAAGGGCAAGAAGAACCTACTGTTCACAACTTCTTAAATTTAGAAAATGGCCAAAGTGAACATAGCTCAGCAGTAATTGACATGTACTCTCGACCAAAAAGTCAGAGGTTCGAAACTCCGCACCCCAAATGTTGTTGAATTCAAAAAAAAATTAGAAAATGTGAAAATGTAAAAGATTATATTTAAAAGAATTATAGAGGGTTATTTAAAAAAATTGCAAACTTTAAAATTTTAAAAAACAAACCAATAAAAAAAACATAATCGGAATTTATAATAATCATTAAATAAATTAAATTAAATTGAAAAAAGATTGAAAACCAGTGGTTTTTACAAAATAATCTGAAAAAAAAAAAAAAAAAAAAAAAAAAAAAGTTGGGTCACGCCTCCTCAACAGGCGACACTTGTTTTTTCAAAATAGTTTAAAATCTTGTATTAACGGTTTGATTTGACATATTTTTATTAGTATCAAGCAAACGTGTAAAAAAAATGTCAGGAAAGAAGTACTATTCTTTCTGAAACAGTTCTCCAAATCACAATTCAAATTAATTCTGATAATTTTCAAAAAAGAAAAAAAAAATAGTTTTGAAAAGAAAAATTCAAAATAGTTTTGAAAAAGGATTTTAAGGAAAATAAGGAATTTGAGAAGCCAAATTCAGTTTTGGCCACTGATAGATACCAATACGTGGGGCGCAAAAGCGTGCAGTTTCAACCTTCCCGAGTCCAACCTTTCCACCACCAAAATCCTATATTAATCTTTCATTTTTTTCTCGCTCTTGGAAAACACCCACTTCTCAATTCTTCTACAGATTTCTGGAGAAAGTTCCGAGTTGTGTTTATTGTTTTTTGTTTCTTTTTGGGTTTTTCATCTTCAAAATCCAACTTCCCAGTTCCTTAATCCTTCATCAATTTTGAAGCATTTTGATTCTGAAATAATAGAGAGATGGAAAACAGTACCTTGACTGGCTTGTTGAAGAAGGCAGCTTCTGAATTTCCTCGCCGGCGGGCTCTCTCAGTCGCGGGAAAGTTCGACCTGACACATGAGCGGTTGCAGGAGCTCATCGAACACGCCGCCTCTCTCTTGGTGGATGCCGGTGTTAACGCCGGCGATGTAGTGGCGCTCACCTTCCCCAATACTGTTGAGGTTCGTTTCCGATGTACTCCAATTTCTCTCGTTACTTTTTTGTGATTCTCTGTTTCTCTGGCTCTGCCCCTGTATGCTGAAAAAGTTACTGGGAGAAACAGTAGGAAAATTATTTTTCAAAATGTGCGCACCGTACGTAGCGTCGATTAAGCACTTTTTGCTTTCATTTTGTGATTTAATTCATGAGAAATCAGAAATGAAAGGGAGTGTGTGGGGATTATTATGATTCATTCACCTGCTTCCGTGAGAAAATGATGCAGGACCCCCCCCCCCCCCAAAAAAAAAAAAAAAAGTGCGTACCGTACTAGTGTCGATAGAGCAATTTTAACGCCTTTCTTTGGGTTTTGATTCATGAGGAATCCAAATTTACGGGCAGTGAGGATACTCTCATTAATTCACCTGCTTCTGTGAGAAACTGATGATTTGTATTTCCGTTCAGTTTGTGATCATGTTTTTGGCCGTAATCCGATGCCGAGCCACCGCTGCACCATTGAATCCGGCTTACACGGCTGAGGAGTTCGAGTTTTACCTATCGGACTCGGAATCGAAGCTTCTCCTCACATCGAAAGAGGGAATTCCATCGGCACAAACCGCCGCATCGAAGCTCAATATTCCTCAAGTAAAAGCGAACCTGTCGAGCGGCGATGCGTTTCTCGATCTTTTTCCATCTGCAACCGAACCAAAGTCGAATGTTGCGGAGATCGTAAACGAGGCGTCCGATGCCGCACTATTCCTCCACACCTCCGGCACCACCAGTCGGCCGAAGGGCGTGCCACTGACTCAACAAAACCTCGCTGCCTCTGTTCAGAACATCAAATCGGTGTACAAGCTCTCGGAATCTGACTCAACCGTACTCGTCCTTCCGTTGTTCCATGTTCACGGATTAATGGCGGGATTGCTATCTTCGCTGATCGCCGGAGCCGCCGTGACTCTGCCAGCCGCCGGACGTTTCTCTGCTTCAACGTTTTGGTCCGATATGCTCGCGTACAACGCGACGTGGTACACGGCGGTCCCCACGATTCACCAAATCATACTCGACCGCCATTCCAGTAAGCCAGAGCCGTCGTATCCGAAGCTCCGGTTCATTCGAAGCTGCAGCGCGTCGCTTGCTCCTTCGATTTTGGAACGACTGGAAAAATCATTCGGAGCTCCCGTTCTCGAGTCTTACGCCATGACCGAAGCGTCGCATCTAATGGCGTCCAATCCGTTGCCAGAGGACGGCGTGCATAAAGCCGGATCGGTAGGAAAGCCTATCGGTCAAGAAATGGCGATTCTGGACGAGAACGGCGTGCTGCAATCGGAAGGTGTTAAAGGAGAAGTGTGTATTAGGGGACCAAATGTGACGAAGGGATACAAGAACAATCCGGACGCTAACAAGGCCGCCTTCTCGTTCGGATGGTTCCACACCGGCGATATCGGCTTCTTCGATTCCGACGGATACTTGCATCTCGTCGGCCGGATCAAAGAGCTCATTAACCGTGGAGGTACAAAACTCCATTCAGAAATCAGATTCGAACTCAAAAAATAAACAAATCGCCATTCGACAAATTCAAATTTAACATGAAAATTTCAACTAGGAAACTGATCTGATCTGATTTTCCTCGTTTTGTTTCAGGTGAAAAAATCTCTCCGATAGAAGTAGACGCCGTGCTTCTATCGCACGCCGACATTGCTCAGGCCGTCGCCTTCGGAGTTCCCGACGAGAAATACGGCGAAGAGGTAAGACAAACGTACCGTTGATCCTTTCAATCAATCGATTCCAATCCATTCACCAGTGATTTCCATTCTAAATTCTAATCAATGTTTCGGCAGATCAATTGCGCGATAATTCCAAGGGAGGGAAGTTCGATCGACGAAGCGGAGGTGCTGCGATTCTGCAAGAAAAACCTTGCGTCCTTCAAGGTTCCGAAGAAGGTGTTCATCACCGATTCTCTTCCGAAAACTGCTACCGGAAAGATCCAACGCCGATTCGTGGCGGAGCATTTTCTTGCGGTTAAAGCTTGATCCGGTTGAATTTGATCTTTGCATTTATCACGGATCGGAAAATAGTCTTTTGCCATTAATGGTCAGTTTGGAAGTTTGGCGAGGACGATCATGTGAAGAAGAGGACTGAGTCACGATGGTGACGTGTTCTTATTATTATGATTAAATTTTTTTGAAGGCGTGACGTGTTCTTATTATAGGAATTTGGAAATGGTAATAATATAATGTAGGTTCTTTATATTTAAAAGAAAATGAAAATGATTCGTGATAGGTATTGTAATTTTGTTGCTCGGATATATAAGGTCCAGTTTAATAATCATTCCGTTTTTAGTTTTTGGTTTTTGAAAATTAAGTCTATAAACACTACTTTTATCTCTAAGTTTCCTTATTTTGTTATTTATGTCATTCCCTTGTTTTAAAAAACGAAGTCAAAATTATTTAAAAAAAAAAACGAAGTCAAAATTTGAAAACTAAAAAAAATAGTTTTCAAAAACTTGTTCTTGTTTTAAAATTTCGACAGAAATTCAAATGTGTCCTTAATAAAAATGAAAACCATTTGTAAAGAAATTGGGAGGAAACAAACATAATTTTCAAAAACCAAAAACCAAATTATCAAACGGGGCCTAAATAAATTTGTTTAAAGATATTCACATTTAAATTTTTTAAATAAGAATTATTTTATTGGAATAAGTGGAAAAATTGATGTTTGAGTTCGATATTTACAAAGTTTGAGAGATCAAATTATTGACATTTGAATCATAATTTGTGTCTTGTTAACTAAGTTATACTTTAATAGACTTAAAAATTAAATATTAGACTTTCTCTTTAAAGAGATTGTGTCAATACAAACTTTCTTTTTTAAAGTAAAGAGATTGTGTCGATTTGTTGTGTATTTATCTTAATATTGATATATATTTTTTCAAAGCTTTAATATTTAATCTTGTTGTTAGATAATCACTTAAAATTTTAAATTCAACAACATTTGGAGATGGGAGATGAATTCAAATAGATCCTTAATACTTAATAAGTCTACCATTAGTTCGATTTGACCCTAAAATATCTATAATAACTCAATCAGATATGGAAACTAATAATTTTTTTATGACCCAATTTAAAAGTTTTGTATTATATTACAAACAATGATTTAAACTTTTTTTTCTTAATTCAACATGTGGGAGTGAGATTCAAACTTATAATCTTTCGATTAAAGCTAAGTATATACCTAAACAAGTTGACCCGATCCGATTGACACAATTTAAATTTATAGTTGGAAGTACCACATTCTATATTTGATCGGGGGCTACATCGGCCACTTCATTTATTATACTTTTGAAGTGATGTTGATTTTACTCCTAAGTTGATATGTTCAGTTTCAATAATTTAAACTTTAAACTTAAATATGCTGAATATGTGAGGAACCTATTAGACACAAAATTAAAAGTTTAGATATCTATTAGACGAGTTTAACGCTCAAGTGATGTACTAAAAAAAAAAAAAGGTTTAACGTTCAGGGACCTATTAGACACAAACATAAAACTTTAGAGACATTTTAGTTGAAGATATAACTAGGTTCAAGTTGGCAATAGAAACAAGATTTTTTTTTTTTTTTTTTTTTTTTTTTTTTTTTTGAGTTTAAGAAGAAACCAAATTTAGCACAATAAAATTTCAAGTCGATTATTACATACACATCTGTATCGTCATCAATATCTTGACATTTAATTCTTTACATAAAATGCATATTTATTGTTTGATATAATGATTATGTTGATTTGTAATTTAAGCCTCTAAATTTGTAGAGATTGTCCATTTGGATAGTTTCACTTACGCTCTCGAACTTTTGATTTTCATTTTCAGAATTGTGTTAAAAAAAATATCAACTACTAAATAAATTGTATGACAATCAAAGACATAAATTTGTTTCTTAACCTCTGACTGATTATTATGTTAGACCCATTGATAGATTAAGAACCAGGGTTAAAATGTCGATGTCGGCCAAAATGTCGAGGTCTCAATTTTATGAAAATGTCGATGGAAATATCGACAAAATGAGGATGTCGATAATATTTCTGAAAATTTATTTTAAACAAAAAAAGATTAAAAATTATTTGGAGTAATAAATAAATGTTTTACATTTATAAAATAAGTTAAAATACTTATTGTAACTATTATCTCCACATTAGTTACATTTTGTTGTTAGTTTTATTGATTTTTCTATGGTATAATGGAAATGTCGATTCACCCCTCGTATCGATGTCAAACCCATGGAAAAAATGTCGATGAAAATTTAATACATTGAAGCTTGGCTCCTTAGAAAACCACTCATTTATTGGAGAAAGATAGGGTGTATTATCAACTTGGAATTGGGCAAACCAAAAGAATGAATTATATTTCAAAAAAACAAAACAAAACAAAAGAATGAATTGTTATAATTATTTTGGTTATATTACCTAAATAAATGGGGTGTCGTGGCATCATATTCTAGTTTGGGATTTATCTCAAAATAAATAAATAAATAAATATAAATAAAAATAAAATGAAATAAAATCTTGTTTGGAGTTGTATTCATAAATTTTTTTATATTGCTTGGTTGGCCATTCGCAACTGACTCCTACTAGAGTCGGATTTGGCACGCTTGGACAGCATCTATTTATTATATTTGGAGGGAGAGGAATAGTCCAGCAGCTACATGGGCCCCTCTCAATCTAATATGCTCCACCGGTAGGATCCGTCCTTAATAGGGTGGAGAGAATTCTCGTTTAGGTGGGGAATGAAGGAGGAAGTGAGGGAAAAAAATTTGGAAGTGTTTGGGACAATGAGTTTTGAAGTTGGAGTTGGGTGGAGTTAATAACTCTACCCAACTCCTTGTTTGGCTCAAGGATATACAACATCCAATTGTGGGGCCTACAAATTTATCAACAAATCACAACAACACTCTATTGTGGGCTCCCACAAACTTTTTAACCCCTATTCCAACACTTTATTGTGGATCCCAGGACTTATTAACTATTCCTTCAACTTCTAAATCAAACACAACTCCAGATTTTATAACTAACTCCTTGCCCCCAAAACACCCCATTTCTTAGGAATGGAGACCATATTGCTCTCCGTTTCTAACCCTGTTTACTTTATTATTATTGTTTTTCTCTATGTATATAAATTAAAGTTTTATTGTTAATGATTTAAAATTTTTGATATGTTTGAACTATGGTTTAAACATTTGAATTGTACGTTTAGATAGTTTGATATGAAATATTATTATTTTGTTTCTAATGAGAGATTAAAGATTTTTTTTTCTTTAAAAAGAAATTAAAATTAACCATGTAATTGAAAATTAATGAATATTTCTCATGAAAAGCTAACGATTTGAAAATTTATCAAAAGAATTATTTGATTAAATGGAGATAAAAACAAAAAAGAAAAAAAAACTAAATGAAGAATAATTCTCCGCACAGAACTCGATCTTCATAAACTCCCTGTCCCATTTTTCACGAAATTTAAGAGGAAATTTCGTGGAAATGAGAATTGAAATAGACGGCTACTCATAGAGTATTTTGACCTTGTTCAGAGTACTGTATTTAATGGTTGTTGTTGTTCGGATTGGTCGTGTGTTCTACATACACATCTTGATTCTCTCTGTCTTCTTATGTGGCAAATGTTTGAACCCTCTTTATTTCCCTAGTTTCTTTTTTCTTTTTTTTCTTTTTTTTAATATTGTTTTAATATTTTATTTTTAAAATTTGTTCCGGTAAACTATATGTAATTAATATATAATAAAAATAGTTTAAATTATCAAAATACCACACAATGGGAAGAACTGTCGAGTGTCTAGTTGAAATATTAACATTATGGTTAATTAGTGTTTTCGGATTTTAACTTTATTCTAAAAAGAAGTTTGCAAGCTTGGAACCAAAATTATATAAAAAAAAATATTTTTTTTTTCTTTCTAAAAATTTTCATCAATCTTTTTCTTGTCCAACGTAATTCTCTAAAAATTTCGAGAGAGAGATAAATTTGTAGAGAAATAAATTTTAAAGAAAAAAAAAGAAATAAATTTTATAAAAAAAAATAAGAGAGAGACCGTCGCTCTCTGATTCTCTCTCTCTTTATTCTTTTTCTATTTTCTCAAACATTTATCTCATAGTTCATCTCTAAAAAAATGTATGGCATCTATACACTTTAAATTTCGTGCTTTTTTTTTTCTTTTAACAAATGATCTTATCTCTCCAATTTTTTATTTAAAAAAAATACTTATCAAACATGTTTAACTTTTTTATTTAAAAAAAATAAAAACAAAAAATATTTATTAAGGTTTCGTTTGATAACTATTTGGTTTTTGGTTTTTTTGTTTTCAAAAATTAAGTTTATAAACATTACATTCACTAATAAGTTTCCTTGTTTTGTTATGAAACAATTACGTGGATGACCCATTTTGAGAGGCCAAAATGAAAAATGTCATACCATTTCAGAATAAGGATATATGTCCTTTTGTTTACGTTATCATCTTAGCAAAATTATCATTTTACTCTCTATATAAAAACCTGTTTTAAGGCATTTAAGAGCGAGAGTGAGATTTAAGAGCAAGATTGGAGAGGGAGGAAGAGATTGGAGAGAGAAATGAGGGAGAGAGAGTAAGAGATTGGAGGGAGAAATTGGAGAGAGAGAGAGCGAGAAGCGAGAGTGAGAGTGAGAGTGAGAGCGAGAAGCGAGAGTGGGATTGGAGTGAGATTGAAAAGGTGTGGGGCATTTATCATTTCCGCCTATTTTAGAGGGTCATTCGTACAAAATTCTCTTTTGTTATCTAGTTTTTATCAATGTGTTTTAAAAATGAAGTCAAGTTTTGAAAACTAAAAAATGTATTAGTAAAGAATTCATATGTTCTTAAGATATGTGAAAATCACAGTAAAGAAATCAAAAAGGAAAAAAAAAAGAAAAAAAAATGGTGCCTCTTTTGGGTTTACCATTATTGGATCGGACCCCTTTTTTTTTTTTTTGACCGAATACCCGTTTGGGTTTCATAGACTTTGATACCATATTAGATAACATAGGTTCCATCTAAAAAATTGTTATAAATTGTGAGGTCTTCACTTATCTTTTCAACGTGAGACCATCAAGAGTTATCAAAGGCTTTAACAATTAAAAATTGTTATAAAATTTGTCCTCTTGCTTTATCATTGGGGTCTTGTTATTTTTATTTTGTTATTTTTTTTAGTTGAAAACGAACGGAGAGTGGAGTGATTTGAACATTTAACTTCATGTTTGAAATACTATTTGTTAATTAGCTATGCTCAGTTCAGCCACTAGGGTCTTGTTAATCCTTATGCTTTTTTTAAACTTTTTTCTAATTTCTTTTTTTTTTAAATCATTTTACCATAATTAATAATATTATTATTAATTTGAATGTAACTGTTTTAGTTCAACAAGAAGTAGAGGTTGTGGGATTTTTTTTTGTAAATCATTTTACCATGGTTGGATAAACACTTAGGGGCTGTTTGGGGCACTGAATTGGTTATAATATCTGGTGGTTATAATAATCTGGGGATTATAATAGTCTGGGGGTTATAATAATTTGTGTTTGGGGTGCAGATTATTATAGTCTGAGATAAAATAATCTGTGTTTGGGGTGCAGATTATTTTAGTATGGGATAAAATAATCTATGTTTGTGATGCAGATTATTTTAGTCTGGATTAAAATAGTCTGTGTTTGGGGTGCTGATTTGTTTAACATGAGATTCTGAATCAAAGGTTCAAGTTGACTGTTTTTTTTTTCTCATACAACTTTGTATGTCAAATATTATATTTTGCAAATATTAATAAAAAATTGTTTGGATTCAGTTGTAAAAAAAATAAAGTATTGGGTATACAGGTAAAATGATGTGTTTAACTTAAAAGGAAACAAAAATAACCTAAGGTAAGAGTTGATTTTCTTTGTTTTAGGGTCATGATTTTTTCACAAAAGAAGTCATTTTATGATTTCATATTGGAAAACCATATTTGTTTCATTTCTCTATTTTCAACGTAAAAATGGTAAATGCTTATATACAAAGAAATTATGTAATAAAACTCCATATTTAATAAAACTCCATATTTATATATGTAGAAAGACAACCTAGTATTTAATTCCCTAAAGTTGCACAAAAAAAATACATCTGGGAGGTAATGTTGCCTTCTATGGGTCAAGACCATGGTGACACAAAAATATTTTTTCCTAGAAATATATGAGTACAAAAGATAGATAGAAAATTCTTGATAGCAAAGATAATTGTGAAGCAGCACATTGGTCGAGGAGTGGTGGGTCAACTGTGTTCGTCCAGGAGGTACTAAATCAACTCAACCTAGTATTTACTTTTTCTTTTTCTTTTTTCCTTCTTTTTCATTTTCTTCCTCCATCCCCATCATTTTCATCTTATTCCCCCATTTCCATTTCCATCTTCATCTTCATCATCTTCTTCCTCCATTTCCATCATCATCTCCATCTTCTTCCTCAATCTCAAACTTCATCTTCATCATTTTCTTCTTCCTCTAACCCTAATGTCGGCGACGTTTTCAACGACTTTTCCGACAGTTGCCGACAAATTTTTTGACCACCAAATATTTTTTCCTTGTTTTTTTTCTTTTCTTCTTTTTCTTTATTTTAATTTTGTATATTTTTCAAAATGAAAATGAGAAGAAATATGAAAAAAAAAAAAAAAAAACGGTTGCCGGAAAAGTCGTCGGCGATCGCCAGAAAAGTCGTCAGAAAAGTGGTCGGACGTTTTCAACGACTTTTTCGGCTGTTGCCGACAATTTTTTCGACAACCAAAATTTGTTTCCTCGTTTTCTTTCTTTTATTCTTCTTTTTTTTTTCCTTTATTTTCATTTTTTATATTTTTCAAAATGAAAATGAGAAGAAATATGAAAAAGAGGGGGGGGGGGGGGGAACGGTTGCCAGAAAAGTTGTCGGCGATCGCCGGAAAAGTGGTCGGCGGCCGTCGGAAAAGTCGCCGGAAACTTCGCCGGCCGACGGCGACAGCCGGTCGTCGGAAAAGTCAAGGAGTCGCATGGAAGAAGAGATGAGAGAGTTACTGTAGAAAATGGATAGAATAATCTGGTGGGTTGAATGATGGTTACTGTAGAAAATTGATAAAATAATTGGAGATAAAATAATTGGAGATAAAAATAACCAACCTCACCATTTATTTTTGTTGATGCCCCAAACACTGAATAGGTTATAATAACGGGGGTTATTACAACCTATTCAGTGCCCAGGGGTTGTTTGGGGCACTGAATTGGTTATAATATCTGGTGGTTATAATAATCTGGGGATTATAATAGTCTGGGGTTATAATAATCTGTGTTTGGGGTGCAGATTATTATAGTCTGGGATAAAATAATTTGTGTTTGGGGTGCAGATTATTTTAGTCTGGGATAAAATAATCTGTGTTTGGGATGCACATTATTTTAGTCTGGGTTAAAATAATCTGTGTTTGGATTGCTGATATGTTTAACATGAGATTCTGAATCAAATGTTCAAGTTGACTGTTTTTTTCCTGATTTTTTTTTTTTTTGTTTATTTTCCTCATACAACTTTGTATGTCAAATATTATATTTTGCAAATATCAATAAAAAAATTGTTTGGGTTCAGTTGTAAAAAAAATAAAGTATTGGGTATACGGGTTAAATGATGTGTTTAACTTAAAACGAGACAAAAATAACCTAAGGTAAGAGTTGATTTTCTTTGTTTTAGGGTCATGATTTTTTCACAAAAGAAGTCATTTTATGATTTCATATTGGAAAACCATATTTGTTTCATTTCTGTATTTTCAACGTAAAAATGGTAAATGTTTATGTACAAAGAAATTATATAATAAAACTTCATATTTATATATGTAGAAAGACAACTGAGAAACTGGTAAGTGTTTCTAACATGGAATGACCAAAAATCGCTTTTTTCTTTTTCTTTTTTCTTTCTTTTTCATTTTCTTCCTCCATCTTTATCTTTTTCCTCCATCTCCATCATCTTCATCTTATTCCTCCATTTTCATCTTCATCTTCATCATCTTCTTCCTCCATTTCCATCATCATCTCCATCTTGTTCCTCAACCTCAAACTCCATCTTCATCATTTTCTTCTTCCTCTACCCTAATGCTGGCAACGTTTTCAACGACTTTTCCGGCGGTTGCCGACAAATTTTTCGACGACCAAATTTTTTTTCCTCGTTTTCTTTCTTTTCTTCTTTTTTTTTTTCTTTATTTTCATTTTTTATATTTTTAAAATGAAAATGAGAAGAAATATGAAAAAAAGAAAAAAAAAATCGGTTGTCGGAAAAGTCGTCGGTGATCGCCGGAAAAGTCGCCGGGCGACGGCGACCGGCGGTCGTCGGAAAAGTCAAGGAGTTGCATGGAAGAAGAGAGGAGAGAGTTACTGTAAAAAAATAGATAGAATAATGGGTGGTTGAATGATGGTTACTGTAGAGAATGGATAAAATAATCGGGGGTAAAAATAACCCACCTCACCATTTATTTTTTATGAATTAACTTATACTGATGACTCTTTTATACAACTCCCCACTAGTTTTTTTTTTTTTTTTTTTTTTTTTTTTTTTTTTTTTTTTTTTTAAGTATACATCAACATTTGGGGGTGGAGGGATTCGAACCTCTGACCTCATGGTCGAGGGTACATACCAATTACCGCTGAGTTATGCTCGCTGGCCATTTCTCCACTAGGTTGTACCATTCACAAAGGTGATGAATATATATATATATTATTAACATTAACTTTTCATTTAAATGAATGCTATGTAATAATGGTAATAGGAATTACCAATAAGAGCATAGATCAACTGACATAGATCATGTGTCCTCGATCAAGAGGTTTAATATTCGAATCCTTCTCTCCCAGATATTGTTCAACTAAAAAGTTATAATGATAATAGAATCTATTTACAAACATCGATAACTATTGGTAAGATTTGACATAGATATAAGCTTGATAGAAAAAATAAAAATTAAGGTATAGAAACGGTTGATAGTCAAATTTGGTCGGGAGGAACTCACCTGACCTTCACGTGCCACCAACGGTAAATTTGTTTGAGAGGGGGGAAGACGTGGCCTACAAGACAGAAAACCTGCACACCGATGTGGTGCTTGCCACACCACCTCCGATGCTTAAGTCAGAAAACGGAAGTAGCAGAGCAAGAGAGCAAGAGAGAGTGTAGTGTTCAGAGAACGAGTTTCGGGATCCCTTCTTCAGTGACGAAGAGGGGTTTAAATACCTGCTCATGCTCCTAAGGCTTTTAGGAATTCGTAGGCGTTTCGGGACGAACCAAGTGGAACCGGGGCGGCCAGAGGCAGCGGGATCCAACGGAGCCGGACGAGTGCAACAAGCGGGCCGAGCAGGGGGTCAGGCCAAAAGCCCGACCCATTGGCCCGTTTCGCCTTTGGGGTCCATCTTCCAGCCCTATTTCTGTCCGGTTGTCCTCGTCAGCTCCTTGTACATCGGAGTCGTCCAAAATTACCTATAACAGAAACTAAATTTTAATTTTTAATAAATAAATGGACAAAATCAATTCAAGCAATACATTATAAGAAATGAAAAGGTTTGATTTAACCCAATTAACAATATCTAAGTGAACATTCCCTAAAAAGAAAAAAAAAAATCAAGTGAACTATTAAAATGAGCATAACTCTGGATGAAAAGCAAATTTGTTAAAAAGTTCAAATCTCCACTTTCATTTTTCTTTTTCTGTCTTGAAAAAATAATAATAATAAAAAAAAAGAAAATAAAAACATGAATATGTATCCTAAAAAAGGGATATTTAATGTGATTTAACTATTATAATATATATATATATATTTTTTGAAACGTAACCTCTTACTCAAGTACAAACTTTATGCCAATTGAGTCATGTTTTTGTTGGCATAAATCATGTATTAATTGATAAATAACCAAAACTAATATAAATAATTTTTTTATATCATATTATTAAATATAACACTGAAAATATTAATAACTTTGGTTAGCAAAAATAGATTTAATCAATTAAAAGTATTGATATTAAATAATTTGTTATACGATAAAATTAAACTATATGTTGATTGGTAGTTCAAATTAATTAATAAGAAATAGAGATGTCCACAAGGCAGGGTAGGGATGAGGATATCCTCGTCTCTCAGTTCAATCTTCATCCCCGCGAAATTCTCCATTCAATTTTACGAGAAATGGGGGGTGATTCCCCGTAAAAAATTATTCTCCATTTAGTTTTCTTCTTTTTTTTTCATCTTCATTAAATCAAATCATTATTTTGATAAAATTAAAACAATTAATTTTTCATGGAAAATATTCATTAATTTTGAATTAGATAGTTAGTTGTTCACATGAAATATTCATTTAAATAGTTGATTTCTTTTAAAAAAAAAATCTCTTTTTAGAAAAAAAAAATCTTAAATCTCCTTTTAGAAACAAAATAGTATTTCATAATTATACATATAATTCAAATGTTTAAACCATATAATTTAAACATATTCAATTTTCTAAATCATTAACAATAAAACTTTAAATTTATATATACAAAAGTAATAATAATAAAAGTGGGCGACCGAGAACGAAAATGGAGAATATATTTTCCGTTCCATTCGTGGAAATATTTTTTTTTTTCTCCACTTCCTCCTCTAAACGTAGATTCGCCACACCCATTACAGGTGGGTCCCACGTACCCCACCCTCGTGGGGCCCTATCCTTAATGAGAAACCATTTCCTTTTAGGACGTAAGAAACCAAATATTATTATTATTTTTTTGCATAAAAATCGTATTTATTATTTGACTTAGACTTAAACCTTTTTTTTAACAATTAGGTTAGATTGTAAATTTTCTACAATAAATTTTCGTAGCAGGTGTCTAAAGTCTTCTTTTTTTTTTTTTTTTTTGAAACACTAAAGTCTTTAAATTTGAAAAAGATTACATCTCTAATATAATAAAGATATAAAGGCGAGTAGGAAAATTTGGTTTAAAATATCTTTCGTCCACATGTCAAATCAAATATTTATCAACATGAACTTAGCTCAATTGGCATAAAGTTTGCATTAATAACCAAGAGACTTGTGTTTTGAGTCCCTCTACTCTCCACATGTTGTTAAAAAAATAGAATAAATTAAAAAAAAAAAGTCAAATTTTTGACTCGTCCACTCTTATTTTCCAAAATCAAATTTCTTGGAAAGAAATTTAATGGAGTAATTTGAACAAAATCTAAAAGGGTGTATATAATTTCTCCACCCATCTAGTGAGTACCTACGTGGGAGCTATTATCAAGCATTTCTTCTTCAAACTTAATGCATATTTAAGTGGGCTTGGCTCAGAATATATATATATATATATATGGGAAAAAGAAAAGAAAAAAAAAATTCAAATTTCACCCTAAACTTTTTATTTTATCAAATTGCACCTCGAACTGATGAGTCTCACAATTTTAATCTTGCAATTGTAACCTTCTAATAAATTCTTGCTAAAAGATATATTTATAAAAATGTTTTCTCTTATGCATCCAATGAATTTATAAACCATATATACGATGTGAAATTGATATAATTTTAGAGAAAAAACGAGGTTCGTACTAGATTTTTTTTTGTTGGTTAATTTTATGAATGTTGACAAAGTTGTTCAATGGTTAAATTGTGAATTATTTTAAAAAAAAACATATAATAATAATTGGTTAACTTGTGAATTGGTTATAAACTTATCTTTGTACAAAACTTTATTTTATTAAAATTAATGATTTAGGAAGATTTTTGCACAATTTTTTTTTTTTTTTTGTTTAAAACCAATGGACGAATTAGTGAGCAAAAAGTGAACGGTTAAAGTTGCAACACTTATTCAAGTTTATAGTTCAAATTGATAGAAAATGAAGGCTTAAGATCTAAATGGATACGCCAAAGCAAACATAGCTAAGCGGTACCCTCGACCAAGAGGTCAGATTTTTGGTAAAAAAATATAGGCAAAAATACACTTTTAGTATCTAAGGTTTGGGTTATGTTTCATTTTGGTTCATGAGTTTTCAAACTCAACAATTTATCCCTTAAGATTTGGTTTAGTTTCATTTTAGTCCCTTCATCAATTTTTCCGTTAAAAACTAACGGTTTACTGACGTGCCACTATTTTTTATTAAAATAAATTATTTTTAAGTTTTTAAAATAAAAATATATTAAAATAATAAATGAATACAACTGTAATTTCTCCTAAAAAAAAGCTGTAAAATTAATTTTTTTTTTCTTAAAATAAAAATGCCATCAGTCTCGTAACGGCATCGTTTAAGTGGGACTTAGCTCGAAGAGGGAAGGGCCAGCCGGAACGGAGAAAGCGAGAAAAGGCAACCACATTTTCAATTTCAACGTTGCAAGAAAAAGAAACTCAATTCTTTGTCAGTGCACAAAATATAGTAAGTTCGTAGAACTTCTCTGGATATATGTTCTTAATTTTATGTTCTAATTACTGAATTTTGAAGTAAACAGAGTGCCTGTTAATTTCGTATGAACTTCTTTTCCAGATTGAACTGATATTTACTTTAGGAGAAATGGGATCCAAATCTTATTCTTGGATATTAAAGTTTCAACAGATGGTTTGGCTTCTTAATTTTGGTGGGGTTAGTGGGAATTGCTCAGTAGGGATTGTTTGGTTCAGGATTGCAATAAGCTGGCCTATTGACCATTTGATTTTTGGTTTTTGGTTTTTGAAAATTAAGCTCAACACAACTTCCACCTATGAGTTTCTTTGTTTTGTTATTTACTTTTTACGAATGTTTTCAAAACCCAAGTCAAGTTTTGAATCTAAAAATGGTAGTTTTTAGGTCCCGTTTGATAACAATTTGGTTTTTGAAAATTAAGCTTATACACACCTATTCCTACCTATGAGTTTCTTTGTTTTAGTATCTACCTTCTTCCTTGTTTTCAAAAACCAAGTCAATTTTTGAAAACCAAAAAAAGTAGTTTTCAAAAACTTGTTTTTGTTTTTGAAATTTGGCAAGGAATTCAAATGGTTCCTTAACAAAGATGAAAACCATTGTAGGGATTTTGGGAGAAAACAAACATAATTTTCAAAAACCAAAAACCAAATGGTTATCAAATGGGGCCTTAAAATTTTTTTTTTGTTTTTGAAGTTTGGTTGAGAATTCAAATGTTTTCTTGAGAAAGTTCCGTGGCAAAGAAATTGTCAAAAAACAACACAATTTTCAAAAGCAAAAAACTAGAAACAAATTGGTTATAAAATGGAGTCTTAGTTTTGTTTAGCTTTGTGTTGGAACAGTGTTGATTAATGAGTTATGGTAACTTGAGTTTGTGTAAACTCTTGTTTGTTTTATGAGTTTGTAATTCATAGAAGTAAATATTCAGTTTCAGAGATATAGCGTCAGAGTTTTGATAGATAGTCTAGCTTCATGGTAGCTTGTGGAACTAACAAACCTATATTTGGGATAAGTAAATCCCATGTACTAAATGAAAACTGACTTTACAACTTTTGAGTCTAGACTATACTATACAAATCTAATCTATGAGCCAAATGGTCTCTAGAGTTTTCATTTAGCATGTAAAAACTAAAGCTTTAGGCAACTCAACTGGTCCTTGGAAAATGCATTCATTATCAACAGAAATGTGAAGCCCAAATTTGTATTCATAAAGTCTATTCAGTTACTGGGTCATTGGTAAATTGGAATCACTTGCCTTAAAATGGAGAGCCATTTTCTTTGTAAACTCACAAAAACCATCAACTATGCTGCTGAGGTGCATTTTCGTTTTCTGAACCATAATTTTTTTGTCTACTGATGATTGTGCTTGCTTTAGCTCTCTGGGTTGAAGCTTGTTGCAGAATTTCTATCACCTGTGCTGTTTCTTGCTGGCAAAATGAACGTGGAGAGCCAAAACAAGAAGAAAGAGTATGCTGCTGATATTTCCTCTGTAAAGGCGGCCCGGATACGAATCCAACCTTTCGCCCATCAAACCCCAGTCTTGTTTTCTGAGACTATTAATGCTGCTTCAGGAAAACAGCTTTTCTTCAAATGTGAATGTTTCCAGAAGGGGTGAGTAGCTTAACCAATGGTGAAAGATTACAAGTGTTCTGATTCAAATGGTGTGTGGTCTTTGCAATGCTGCCATACTGAAAGATCTTTGGCTGCTTTACAGTAGAATTTTAAAACTCATTTTCAGTTTCAACTTAGCCTGCCTTTTGAAATGTATTTATAAAATATGTTATCTTGTTGCTTAGCTGAAAGCCATCTTCTGAAGATGAAGGATGACAGGTAAGAATCCATCTTTTGAAGAGACGACCTTTCTTGATATTTTAGATATTGTATTCCTAACTTACAAAGTTCATATGAAAAGTTCTTCTTGCCTACAGCTTTTGGTCTTTTTGCTAAGAGCACTCTTAGTGCATGAGAATTTTAATTTCTTTAAATAAGTTTTTTTCTTTCTTTTTATTTGTTTGAAACAATCACTTGAGGGATAAGTTAGAAAATTGTTGAGGAACGATGTTCTATTAAAAAATGTCAATGGTTTTGCTAGGTTGTCATGTCAATTCTTTGTGGAACTATAAACTAGCATATTTTTCAAATAATTTTCAATTGAACCACAATTTTCAAATAAGTTGGGAAGAATGTAGTGAGTTCCTAGGATAGAAAATCCATGGTTTCTAATGGAAATCTAATGCTTTATTATATGGTTATTCAGTGGAGCTTTTAAATTCAGAGGTGCCTGCAATGCTATATTTTCACTTGATGATGATCAGGCTGCTAAAGGGGTTGTGACACACAGCAGGTCCACTCTGGACTAAACAATATGCTTCTTTGAAGTTTTTTGAGAATATTCAACTGATAATGCTTTCCAAAATTAGTGGCAACCATGCTGCAGCTTTGTCTTTGGCTGCAAAACTGCGAGGGATCCCTGCATATATAGTTATACCAGAAAATGCTCCAAAATGTAAAGTTGAAAATGTGATACGTTATGGTGGTCAGGTTATTTGGAGCAAGGCCACAATACAGTCGAGGGAGACGACCGCCACGAAGGTTATGCAAGAAACTGGTGCACTTCTCATACACCCATATAATGATGGACGCATAATAAGGTAAAATGTTGTCTTGTTTTGTTCAACTGGCTTTGAAACTAATGATTATTTAACATTGTATTAGATCTAAGAGATTTCTAGTCCAAGTTTCTAGAATGTCACGTCCTCTCACTGTTTCACATTAATACTTAATAGTCTTATAAATCAAGATTAATAATATTTGAACCACCATGGGTTGACCTAGTGGTTCATAAGGATCTATGTAAATAGTAAAAGGTTTAGAGAAAATGAGTTCAAGCTACGATGACCATCTATTTAGAATTTAATATCCTACCATTACAAGCTTCTTTGACAACCAAATATGTAAGGCCAGGTGGTTTTCTTGTGAGAATAGATGAGATGTGCACAAACTAGCCCTGACATGCACGAATATCAGAAAAAGATGATAATAATATTTGATCTCATATGTGGTGAGGCGTGTAAAAAAAAAATTAACTAAGGAGGTTAAATTTATGATAACTTTACTAAAACTTTTCAATCAAGTGAAAAGTTAACTTTTATACAAGGCATGACGTGCATAGTTAATGAACACTTGCATTATTTTCCTTCAAGTCTCCCAAGCACCCTACGTTAAAAAAAGTCTCCCAAGCACCCCATTGGGGTTCAAGGGTTAAGAGAGAGGAACTGTTATATCAGAATGCTGATGCTGTTAAAAGAACTTATACTATCTTTGCGCTCAATTTCTTCTGTAGGTTGACTTTGGATCTATTTTTTCATTACAAAACTAATGTTCATAAAAAGAACTTGGTTATATTCAACTGAAATGATCAGTTATGGTATGTCAAATTGTTCTTGCAGTGGGCAAGGCACTATCTCGTTGGAGCTTCTGGAACAAGTCCCACAAATAGACACTTTAATCGTTCCCATAAGTGGTTCGTTTGATGGGATCTTCTTATACCCTTGATAATCTAATGGGATTAGTATATTTCTGAAACCCCTCATCATGAAAATGTAGGTGGAGGTTTAATATCAGGAATTTCCGTGGCTGCAAAAGCCATCAATCCTGCCATCCGGATTTTTGCTGCAGAACCCAAGGGAGCTAATGATGCAGCCTTGTCAAAAGCAGCTGGTAAGATAGTTACACTGACAGAGACCAACACCATAGCCGACGGTCTTCGAGCTTTCCTCGGTGACCTTACCTGGTAATATAACTTCTGCGTTATTTTAATTTTCATTAACCTTAGGGGGAATGTTTGATTCAAAGGCTTGGTTTGTGTAACTTGAAGCTTAGATAGCCAAGTCCATGTTTGACATGTAGGTCTGCTTATCCTAGGCTATTAGTTTGCTAATGAGGTCACACAAACTCAAGCTTTTGAAACCCATCTTTTATATTTTAAACTAACTTTTACGAATCGTAAACTCATGAATGAAATATTGGTTACGAAAACTCAAATTTCTGTGGAATCCAAACACAGGCTACATAAATTCAAGCTTCCAAGCTGTGAGCCTGTGAGCCAACAGCTCTTTTATGTTTTAGCTAATGCATCATTTGGAAGGAATAACTTGTATACATAGCTTTCATTGTAAATGCAAGGTTGCAGTTCTTGTCATATTGGTTAAAACTTCTGAAGATCTCTTCCCTTTGTATTGATTTGATTTACTCCAACATAACTTCAATATCTAATTGACTAATCAGGCCGATAGTTCGAGATTTGGTCGATGATGTAATAACCGTGGAGGACGCGGAGATAGTTGAAGCAATGAGACTTTGTCTGGAAGTGTTGAAAGTTGTTGTGGAACCTAGTGGTGCAATAGGCCTGGCTGCTGTTCTCTCTGATAGTTTCAAGCAAAACCCTTCATGGAAGGACTGCAACCGCATTGGCATTGTACTTTCAGGAGGTAATGTTGACCTTGGCATGCTATGGAATTCGTACGAAAAATGAAGCTCGATTCTCGATTCTCGATTCATCTCGGCTTTCACTTTTGAGCCATCCATTTGATTCCATTCCTTGGAGACTTGATTTCAATCATTGCTTGATGATGTGAAGCAAATATTGTCTTGTTGCTTTCTTTGATAAATTGGTTATATGATGGAACTAAAGTGTATTTTTGTCAAAAGTGTAAGTGGACAAAAATACACTTTTGCTGCCTTGAGATTTGGTGTCTGATTTAGCCCCTAAATTCTTGTTTCTTTTTAAGACTTTTGAAGTTTAGAAAATAGTATTAAGTTGAATATATGATGGTGGTTAAATTGATTTTTCTTTTTCATTTGAGATTGGATTTGTAGTATTAAGTTGAGTATTAAGTTGAATATATCATAGTATCCTATGTGGTGACAATTATTTGAGATTTGATTTGTATTTTTTTTTTTTTCGGGATGGGTGTTCGAAGCTGAGGGGAAGGTACAAATGCTACAATAGTTTTTTTTTTTTTTTTTTTTTTTTTTAAACTAACGACGAATTAGGGGGCTTTTTGAAAGTCTCCTTTCACAATTCACAAAGTACCTTCCTCTAAGAATCTTGTGAAGGATACTATCTAAGAATCATGTATTTTTAAACACTTAAAAAGTTATTCCAAACAGACATTTGTTTTCTTTTTTAAATAACTATTGATATATATCATAGTATCCTATGTGGTGACAATTATTTGAGATTGGATTTGTATTTTAATTATAATTTGAAAGGAAATGATAATTAATTTTAAATATTTCTTGCAAAGACAAATAAGACTCATTAATAATAATGATGATAATAATAATAATAATAATAATACATATTTATGACCTTGACCATCAAAACCTTAAATCACATCTTTTTTTTTCATTCCTTCTAGCTATCACTTACCACCCAATGTTTCCTTAGATTTTCTCTTATGTTTCTTTAAATTTTTTCTACACATGTTTCTAATTTACTTTTCCACAAACTATATTCGTTGTTGACCACTCATATTGGCCACTCTTAGACTGTGACATAGTGAAAAGGTTCCTCCTTTGTTAGCCGCCTACAATAACCCTAACAGAGATTGTTTTACGTGGTGAAGTTGTTGATTTTTTTATTTAATCATTTACTTAACCCTAACAGAGATTGTTATGAATTTGTATTCTTTTTTTTTTCTTTCTTTTATTGCAAATTGTTTTTTTCTTCCCTAATGGCTATTATTTGGTTTTGTAAATCTCCTTGTTTAGCATGAAGTTGATGTCATTTAAAAGAAAAATGGATTTTCTTAAAAAAGAAAATAGAAAAAATATTTAATTAGATTTAGATTTTGAATAGAAAAATGATAACTACTTAAGACAAAAACCAATCATAGAGTAGTATTTTTCTTTGAAAATTCAACTTAAACGCGTTTTTTTTTTTTTTTTTTTTTTTGTAAAAATAGTTCAGAAGAATATCTATTTAAAATTAAAGGTTTGTTAAAAAAAAAAGTCAAATCAACCCAATCTCAAATTTAAATCAGAATACAAGATCAAATCAAAACATGTTAATTGCACAGATAAGTAAATTTGAGACCTAAAAATGAAAATACTTGCATTACATATATTATTGAAATTCTAAATTCTAAATTTATAAATGCAAAATACCTTTGTATTGAAAATTTTCATCTTCAATAATCATCATAGCACATATTTGAAATTTTCATTAGAAAAATTGTCCTTCCATTTCTACCGCACAAATATTTTCTTTTTCAAAATTAAAAATAGGTTAAAATACACATTTAATCCTGTTTAAAAAAAAAATACACATTTAATCCCTGAACTTTCATGGTTGTATCAAATAGGTCCCTGATCTTTTAAAAGTGTCAAATAGGTCTCCGAATTTTCAATTTTGTGTCAAATTAGTCCCTACCGATAACTCTGTCCAATTTGGGTTAGTTAAATGCTTATGTGGTATCGCTGACACTGCAAATGTACCGATTATGTGGCAAATAAAAATTGCCACATTGGATAAATTCGGGACGGGTCTAAAATTGGGCGGGTTTTAGGGTTTTAGATTTGTTGATGGTCGATTTTGGTCAGAGGAAACTCACCTGACCTTCACGTGCCACCAACGGTAAATTTGTAGATGAGGGGGAAGACGTGGCCTGCAAAAGAGTAAACCTGCGCACCGGTGTGGTGCTTGCCACACCGCCTCCGATGCTAAAGTCAGAAAACGGAAGAGGAGAGCAAGAGAGTAAGAGAAGAGAGTCGAGAGTTTGGGTCCCCTTCTTCAGTGGCGAAGAGGGGTATAAATACCTGCTCATGTTCCTAGGGTTTTTAGGAACTCGGAGGCGTTTCGGGACAAACCAGGCGAAACCGAGGCGGCTAGAGGCATCGGGGACAGAGAGGAGGTGACCGAGCTCTGCCCGAGCAAGAGGGCCGAATGGTCGGCCTCGGCCTTGGGCCGAGGCTGAGCCATATGGGTCTGGCCAAGTTGGCCCGGCCCTTTGGTCGGTTCTTCCTCTGGGTCGGTCTCCTAACCCTATTTTCGCCCGGACGTCCTCGTCAGCTCCTTGTGCGTCGGGTGGTCCAAAATTGCCTATAACAAGATTTTTTTTTTCTTTCTATGGATTTAAGGAATCTATGGCTGTATTGCAATAAAATCTCAAAATTTATCCAATGTGACAATTTTTATTTACCACATAAATGATATATTGCAGTGTCAACAATGCCACGAAAGCATTTAATTAATGGACAAAGTTAACGGTAGGGACCAATATGACACACAATTGAAAGTTTAGGGACCTATTTAACATTTAACACAACTATAAAAGTACAGAGACCAAATGTGTATTTTAACCTTAAAATTATATAAAAAAAGAAAGGTTTAATAATCGAACTCTAAATTTTTGAATTTTATACACACAAATGCTTTTGAGTTTTTGAATTCGTCCCCCGATATGTTGGAAAAAAATCTAAAAAGATAAGAATTCAAAACTAAAAATTATGGAAGAGTGGGCGTTTTAATTTTAAATTTCAAATCTGGTAAAATTTAAGTGGTAGAGTTTTTTTTTTTTTTGAAAAGAAATGGTAGGCAAAAAATGTCGATGTCGGTGAAAATATTGAAGTCTTAATTTTATGGAAATGTCAAATATAGATAAAATATTGATGTCGAATTTATGGACATGTATAATAGTGGTATGTATAGGGAGATTTGCAGCCAAGTTTTTTTCTATAAGGTAAAAAAATCAAACAAATTTCACTTTTTCTTTCGTTTATTTAAAAAGCTCAGCCACTTTTTAAGCCCACTCTGTAACGTTAAAAAAAAAATAATAAAAATAAAAATAAAAATAAAAGAAGAAACCCTAACAGCTGACGCCACTTATTCTTTTTCACGCTGCTTCCTCCTCCGTTTCAGCAGCTCAGTGTCGCCGCCGCCGCCTCTCTCCCGTTCACTGCTGCCGTTGCCGTCGTCTTTCTTCCGCTCGTGCCGTCGCCACCGTCGTCTTTCTTCTGTTCGTGCCGCCGTTGCCTCCCTCGATTTTCTACTCCCTTGCTGTTACTGGTATTTTCCCAATCTTCAATCTATGTCTTTCTGCTTACTTTAAAAACACAAATTATAACTTTTCTAATGAAAGAATGGAGGAGTTGTTTGATTTTCTTTTTTGTAATAATAATAGCCGAATAGTAAAAAAATCGGGAACAAAAATTGGAGACTGTTGGGCACAATTGGTACAAACAATGGAAAGATAGTTTTGAGACACTGCATTCTTGGCAGATAGAAAAGGAATTGGATTGAAGGCACCAACTCAAATTAGGACTTAGTTTGATGGTAGATTGCAATAGAGGTTGATGGGTTATTGGATTATAATATTTTGTTGGGAGCCAATGAGTGTTTATCTATTGAAATCTCAATTAGGGTAAACTTTTCGCTTCATAATTGGAGATTTGCTGGAACTTTCCCCTACTTTTAGGGCTTCAATCAGTATTACTCCATCACTTACTTGCTTCAGGCTCTCGCTTTCGTTCTTCCCCTACTTTTTGCAGCCATGGAGAGCCCTTCTCCAGCTTCATGCTGGAGCAATGTCGTGAAATCTCAACCAGCTCCGAAGCCTCAGCATCAGACTCCGACCTCCACTGTCCAAGTATTCGCCGACAGCTGCAAGTCCAGTAAAGGTGTTGCTGTTGCCGTTGTCGATGCCAACGCCATCATCCAAGGGGGAGAGAAGCTCTCCACCTTAGCGGATAAATTCGTCTCCGTTCCTGAGGTCTTGGATGAAGTTCGCGATCCTGTGTCTCGCCACAGACTCGAATTCGTCCCCTTCACTCTCGAATCCATGGAGCCCTCCCCTGAAGCTCTCAATAAAGGTAGAGTTCTGAATTCTAGTCCTTTCTGTTGAATGGGTTGTCGTTTATGAGGACCTTCTGAGGTAAGGTTTAAGCTGTACTGCTATTAGACTGAGTTTGGGATTGTTTTTCTGAGTAGTGTTTTTGTAGTGAAGTCCTTTGAAAGAACAATGATTAAGTGCTTCAGAGTACTTTTTAAGTGTTCTTAAAATTTTCAAAATCATTTTGGCTAGTGTAATACCACGAAATTTTTTTGAGAATTACTTTTCATTGGTTAAAAATATTTTATACCCTTTCATCATCGTTCATGGATTCCTTTGTTTAAAAAGCTAGTAAAGAACCTTCTATGTGACTACAATGTTGAAAATGAAAATGTCCTTCTCACTTGCTAAACTATTTTAGCTATAAGTTCTCATTATTTTAGAAAGAAGTTTATTTTTTGGTTACCTTAATGCACTCCAAGGCTTTAGGAGATAATAAGAGTTATTAAGTTTTCAACTTGGCTTACCCTGGTCATTGGGTAGTATCATCAAATTTATTAAACTCTTACCACCAGGCACCCCTTGAATGAAAAAAATAATGATTTAGCAGTACTTGTAGTTGTAACTCTGGCCTTATTGGAATGAAATCTGAAGCATGAGAGTTACAGTCTAGCGAGGTGGTAGTTTTTTTTATATTGGTTTTTTCCCAGTTGAGTGTTAGAGATACTGACTCAACTATTATTGTTGATATCGCCATGTGCATTCGTTGTTTACACCGCTCATATGCATTTTCTGTTGAATCTTACAGTAATCAAGTTTGCAAGGGCAACTGGTGACTTACAGACGCTTTCAGATGTTGATATTAAACTTATTGCCCTCACTTACATGTTGGAGGCTCAGATCCATGGGACCACACATCTCCGTGAGTGTCCTCCCCCAGTCCACATGGTTAATACAAAGAGGTTACCTGAGAAAGACATGCCTGGGTGGGGCTCTAACGTTCCTAATCTGGAAGAATGGGAAGCATTAGAGCAAGATGCTGATGATCCGTCCAATTCCACATCAAAGATCCTTCCTTTGCAGGATTTAAACCTGAACATCATCCCTTCAGATGGCCAATCTGAAGATCTTTCATTAGAGCACAAGGATGAGAATAACTTTGAGCATGAAGATGAAACTGAGAGTGGTTCAAGAAGATCAAGGAGATTTCCTCCAAAGAAAAAGGAAATTAACATCGAAGGGAAGAAGATGGTGGCTGATGGCATTGATGCATCTCAGGGACAATATGATGATAATGAGGGTGACTGGACACCTGCCGTTAGTCGAAGTACTCAGAGAAGATACCTTAGGAGGAAAGCCAGACGTGAATATTATGAGTCCTTAGCTGAAAAGGACAGTCAGCAAGATGTTGAAACCACAAATGTTGACATGCAAGTGAAAACTAATGGATCAGGTCAATCACAGGATCAAGTCTCTGAACTGTCAAATACTGGAAATGGGAATGATAGTCTGATAGCAGAAGAGACGAACAACAATGAAAACCTCTCAGAAATTTTGAAGCAGATGAGGCTGGAAGAAGGTTCATTAAATGCTCTTCATGTGGAAGGGCTCGACGCTTCAACAAAAGAAGAGTCTGACAAAAGTGAGGAGGAGGAAGTTGTAGCCGTTGAGGCTGTCGAGGATATGAGTGATACAGTAAAGGATGAGATGGAACATTTAGAATACTCAAGTCAGACTAATGAAAGTGTAGACACATCAAATGTTGATGATGTTAGTAGTGATCAGAGTTGGATGCTGAGATCCTTGTCTGAATCAAGCGTAGCTTGTGTAACTGGTGACTTTGCAATGCAGAATGTTCTTTTGCAAATGGGTTTACGTTTGTTGGCTCCAGGAGGAATGCAGATCCGCCAACTACATAGGTATGTATATTTAGTGGGTGATTTGATACTATGTGCTCCTAAAATTTCATCAACTCATCAATAATTAGTATACTAAAATCAAACTTGGTTTTTATTGATACACAGAACACCACTGAATTCATTCCCTTTTCTGACCATGTTCTAAGTTCTGAAAACCCTTGACAACTTTCTTCCACAACCGAGTTCATTTTGGTGTTCATTTTATACCAACCCTAGCCAGCTTTCAGGCCTATTGAGTGTAAATTGCCTTATATATTGTATGAGAGGTTTATTTAAAATGAAGTTGTCAGACAATTATATACTCAAATCTTCACGATGTGTCTCAGGTGGATTTTGAAATGTCATGCCTGCTACAATGTTACGGCTGAAATTGGAAGAATCTTTTGTCCAAAGTGTGGAAATGGTGGGACTTTGCGCAAGGTGGCTGTTACGGTCGGCGAGAATGGAGTTGTGTTAGCTGCCCGCAAGCCGAGGGTTACTCTGCGTGGCACAAAAGTGAGTATATTCATGGTTGCCCTCTGGAATATTTATCTAATCTCTTCTCACTTCTTGTAATTGTCTTTCTCAATGGTCATGTAGTTTGGGAATTGTAACATCCATATTTACTTGTGGATAAATATGATAAGCAGTGTCTTGTTTGGTATATGAGATATCATTTCCTATTAAGCCATTGAGGCATGATTTTAATTCACTCATTTTTTAACTTTTAAGGCTTTTTTAACCATCCTGAAATGTGCCTTTTCCTTTTATGTGCAGTTTTCACTTCCTCTACCACAAGGTGGAAGGGATGCCATTACCAAGAATCTTGTTTTACGTGAAGATCAACTACCGCAGAAGTTTCTTCATCCCAAAACCAAGAAGAAAGTCAATAAACAGGTTCTTTTCAATCAAAATTGCCCTTTTAACTTCATACTCCATCCAATCTTCTTGTATTTATTGACGATCAAATCTTGTCAAGTAATCTCCAATTTCCATTTTCAGGGAGATGATTTCTTCGCCGTGGATGATTTCTTCAGCCACCATAATACTGACAAGAGGGCCCCTTTGCAGCCTCCCGTGAGGCAGGCTTTGGCAGTTTTTAGTGGGAAGAGAAATCCAAACGATAACCATTACTCTCGGTCTAAGCATAAATAGACTATTCTTTATGGATTTGATTTTCAGTTCTGTTTTCATAGTTGCAAGTTTTGATGAATATCTTATGTGATTGAGTTAATGTATTCAAATTGAAAAGCAGCTCAGCTTGCATGAGTGCAATTTTGTCCTAAATTTCCTAAAATCACTTTTTCAGTTTGATTTATTTATACGACACTTCCCAAGTTATCAATTTGGATTTCGATATGTAATATCAAAATTTTCAGTAAATATTTAGTTTCATATAGTTCCATGTCTAATTGTGTCGTTTTTCAATGTTATCAATTGCAACAAGACAACGTGACTCGTTTCAAAATTAGTTTTCATTGTTAGTTTGATAAAATAATAATAATAACGATTTTCATCAAATTCACAGGAGGAAAGCTAATGGAAATTAAATTTTGTAAAGACTAATTTTAAGCTTGATTGAAATTACACAGATTAAAATAGGTGAAGAGCAAGGTTAACAGCAACAGCAGAGAACAAATTTGTTAAACTTCATAGTTGATCTGTGATTAAATGACACTCTGATTAAAGCTACTGTGATATTTGGCATACTATTTGATGCTAGGAGTTGTACAACCTGCTCTAGGAATGAACATGTACAAGAAATTTAGAAACTTAAAAGAGCAAAAAGATAGAAAAGAAAAAAAGGTAAAAAAGGGAAAAGGAGAGTATTACAACTTCTGTATATGTCAAATTGTATGTGTACCTTCACTTCTATGAGAGTGCAAGCTCTGCCCATGCCAAAGAAGATGCCTTAAACTCAATGGCAACAGAGGTGTCAATTCTAGTTTCTAACATGGTGCAGAGTTCCTTCATCGATAGCAATTTGTTCGGCTGCTGATGAATGCAGAGGTTCACCACCTCACATACTACCTCGAGGTCTTCGTATCTAAAATGCTTCAGTTCGGGATCGACGACGTAAGACATCACCTCTGGCATTTCAATATAGTCCTTGGCCTGCATCAGAAAGGTTTTTAGATCCAAAGAAGTACACACTTCTTCAAATGTTGAATGATCCACAAGCTAGTTTACTCTGAAACTGAGTTTCTTACCCAATCTAACAAGTTTCCTTTGTCCTTGCAGTACAGAGGCCGCCCGCTGATTATTTCAAGTAGAAGGATGCCAAAAGCATAGATGTTACCCTGCACATCGAGATGTCGTGCTTCCAGAGAGTTTGGAAGTACACATATTGCACCTTGGCTGCCAATAGAGCCCGAGTTCTTTTCCGATCGGGAAAGAATCGTCTTCCAACTTTCAAAATCTATCAGCTGAAATTCAATAGAACCTTCATGTCAACATACTAAACAAACTCAAATTCGAAATGCTCCATTCGACTACTTTTTAATCTCCATCTTAGATAACTTCTCCATGCAGTATCTTTCAGTACAAGACAGGAAAATATAAACAATACTTAGAGATTTACCTTGGGGAAAAAATCATCTGTAAGATATACAGCATTGGAATTCAACTCGGAGATGGTGAATGGAGGTTGGAGTTCTGTATGAAGATACTTGAGTCCCCGAGCGATGCCTAAAATAATCTTCATGCGTCTCGTCCAAGATAACTGACATGCTTCTCCATCTGCAGTCATTGTACAATAACACAAACATAAGAAAAGAACCATGAAAGACTAGGAAAAAGAGTCAGAAAATAGAAAAGATAATTTTGGCTTACAATGTAGATGCTCATATAATGTGCCATTTGATGCATACTCAAAAATCAGCATCCTTGTAAATGGACTACTTTCTCTGCAATAACCCAGTAATTTTCCTGTATTCTCGTGGTTGATTCGTGCCAAATCCGCCACCTAAATAGATATTTGAGATGAAATCATAACTCAATAATCATCAACTTACATTCAATCAAGTGAAATCATTTCCTCATCATTGAAAAAGAAACCACCTCTGTTTGAAAATAGAGTTCAAGGTATCCTGTCCATTGCTCTTCTTTCATGCTCATTGAGATAACCGCAATCTCTGGTCCAGTTTTCATGGTGCCCTTGTATACCAAACTGTCTGGTGAAGAGCCAATTATGTTGCTGAAGTCTTCACAAGCTAGCTCAAGCTCTTGTCGACTAAATCTCGTCACATCCTTTAAAATCTCAGGATCTGCACAAAAAAAAAAAAAAAAAAAAAGAAAAACGTGTTCATCCATACATATGCATATACATTATGATTACAGAGATGCAGTACTTCCTATATCCACCTTTCTTTCAGGGAAATATGATAAGGAAAAGACGAGGGTAACAAACCTATATATACTGGAGAGTAGTACTTTCTACTTCCAACTTTTTTCCAGGGCAATATGATGGACGATTTTCGATTGAATTTCTGGACTGCAGTGAGAACAGCAACAAGGAAGAGGGATCCCACCAGAGTTCCTGTTACTATCTCAAGGGCCAAAAGCCAGATAGGTTTCGATGTTGCTTGGTGATGCTTCTGCTCGTTGCTTCCTCGATGGCTCTTAGACTTGACTGGTTGTTAAGAATCAATATAAGAATTGCAGTCAGTACTAGTTATATAAAAATATAGAAAGCATAAGTTTTCCCTTCATAAGTTCTCAACTATTTCAAACCCAATGTTTGTTTTCCCCTCGGTAGCAAGCAACTATGAAATTACAAGGAATGTCACGCACCGCATTGCGCCAAAGGACGCTGTTTGGGGTAATTTTTTTGGAGGCAATTCCCTTGGAAACTTGACCTGCAGGGAGTAGATTAGAGGAGGAACTGAACTATCAAATTCTAGAATGAAAGAAGACCAAGCAGATACCTTGGAAGATGCTCCAAGCACTTGGGCATTCTCCCAACAAAGAAGTTATACGAAAAGTCGGCAACTCTTAGCTGAGAGCCACAGGATCCAGTCAAGTTCATGTTTGACACATACCTGAAAACATTAGTAGAACATAAGACAAGAAAAACTGAAGGGAATTTGGGGAGACAAGGGCTAAAAAGAAGTCCCTTAGAGAACTGTTTGGTAAGTTCATGTTTGACATTTCCTGCTTCTAACATGCTTATTTAGTAACTTATTACCGAACACATTACACGATTAAGTTTCTTAACGAGAAAATCTACAGGAATGTTACTGAACGCCCTGTAATTTCAAGTATTCTCCGACTAATAAACTAGACAACAATACTATGACATCCAGCAGTTGGCCCAAGACATTGGAACATTGCAACATAGAGTATGAAAGATTCAAAGAAACATCATATAACTGGAATTTTTTGTCCATGAAACTATAAACAAAAATACCTAGTTTATAGTAACAATCTCAGATCCATAAGAAAGGACTGACACTATGAGTTAGTCAAATCCTTCCATGCAACAATGTCCACTTACACTCCAGTAAGATCTGAATGGCGGCCAAAAGCAGCAACAGTTCCTTCAAGCTTATTTCTATCCAGCCTTAGTTCCTCAAGGTATCTCAAATTTCCAAGCTCAGAAGGCAGCTTACCAGTCAAACCATTAGACTGGAGGTTTCTGCCACCATAGCAAAGGAATAAATAAAAAAGAAATCAAAGAAATCCATTTATAGAAACCTCTGAGGAAGAGAAGTTCACTTTACATTTTCATAACTTTGGTTAAATTCCCCAACTCTGGAGGAATTGGACCTGTGAGTTGATTCATCCCTAAGTCCAAGACTCTGAGGTTCTTTAAGTGCCCCAACTCCTTGGGCACTGGACCAAGCAGCTTATTTCCATGCAAAATTCTACACCCCATCACATAAAATTGCACTTCAAGAAAAGAAAAACTTCAAAAGAAGAGAGTCTTCAGTGTTTTCAGTGGGGAGGAAAATGACTTACAGTTCTTCCAAGTAGCTGAATTGACCCAAATCTCGTGGAAGAAACCCTTTTATAGAAGCCTGTGAAATGTTACTGCAAAAGAAGTGTTCCAAAACATAAGCCAGTGATGTTTCATTGATAAATTTGTCAAGAAATGGGAATTTTCAATGGAGAAGAAGCCATATCTCACATCTTTATGACATGGTCTTGAGTGGGAGAACATGCAATGCCAGACCATAGGCAAGGATCTGTATAAATGATGTTCCAGTTGAAGAAGACTTCAAATGGATCTTCAAATACTTCTGACTTGAAGGCCATAAGAGCCGAGACTATACAAACCCAAGAAAGAAATTCTCAGTCATTAGATATTCATTCAAACTACAAGTTAAGGACATTGATGCAATTGCTTAAATTCTCAAACGTTTCTTTATATTCCACAAAAGATCTGGAACGCTAAGCCAAAACCCAATTCCAATTTTACCTTGAGACAGTTCTACACAAGTCCTTGATTAGAAAAAAGAACGAAATTACAACTAGCTTGACTATAAAATCCAAAAGTTACTAAGAATGTGAGGAGGAAAACGAATTTCCTCATCCCAAACATTTAGGGAAACAAGAATGGTGGGAACAAGAGAGCCCACTTCAGAATATCTAAAACTTTTCCAAATCTCGCCACAACAATCTGTACTGCAAATGCCCAAGCAAATTTTAACAGTTTAACCTTTCTTTCCCACAATTACCATTTTCTTGAAAAAGAAACAAGATCTAAGAAAGCAAGAGACTATGTAACAGAGAAAAATGCAAACCTTCATTAGAAGAAAAAGAATCACAACTCCCAAACAGAACCCCCAAAATCAAACAGAGAAGCAGCACAGGAGAAGCAAACGGTTCCATCTTCTTCTCTCAGTTTCCACAAGAAAATCAAGCTTCAGAGGCAGTTCACATTCAGAAGAGAAGGACTGAACCAAACCCACAAAAAAACAAAAGCAGAGAGAGAGAAAGGAAACCCCAATAAGTTGAAGATTTGGGTTCTAAGAAAGAGAGTAAAAAATGGAGTGAAAGAAGAAGCAATAACTCCACTTCAGTGGTTTGGTACAGAGAGCAAAGGGGGAACTTAACTGAAATTGAAGTTCATTTTTTGGTTTCAATTTCAAAAGTCCCCCAAAACCAAAAGAGGAGCAGTTGATGAAAATCAAAAGATTGAGCAAAAACCCAAGAATGGGAGTGGACAAAAAGGAATACCCAGAAGAGAAAAGATGAAGAAGAAGCTTTGGACTGAGAAAAGAAGAAGCAGAGAGAAAGGGAGTCTAAAGAAATGGATAGAAAAAAGAAAGGCAAAATGTGAGTGACAGATAGATGGGAACAGAGAATGTTTCATTTCCTTTCATTTTTTAGCGCTTAAACTTACTGGATTTACGATTTTTCATTTTCATTTTTATTTTTCTTTTCTAATTATTTTTTATTTAAGTAATGTGGATTTTTCATTGCCAATGATTTCAAATCAACGCCTATGGAAATGAATTTTTTTAAAAAAAATATATATTGATTTTTTATTGTTAATTTTAATTTAATTTAATATGTTTCGAAACTTGTAATATACATGTGACTGTAAATATCTATTTTTAAAGTCATAAATAAATAGAGGACGTGCTTATTTATTTATTTATTTATTTTAGTACATCAACATTTGAGGGTGCGGGATTCGAACTTCTGATTTCATGGTCAAGGATACATGTCAATTACCCCTGAACTAAACTTGCTTTGATTATGTTATATTTCTGTTAAATAATTTACAAAAATTGATAGTAAAATATTAAATTAATTTTTTTTTATACAAAGAGATAATAATAAAATATTTGAAATTTTGAATGGATATATAGAAGACTTTTTTTTTTATTTGGTGAAAAGGTACGAAGACTTCTTTAATTTGAAAGAAATACCTACTATCAAAAAATATTTGTCCATATGATTTGAAAATTGTGGAAATATATATTTTATCTTTATTAGTACTGATTTTATCTCTTTATTATTATTTTTGAGGTATTTGAATATCTTATAGATGTCTCATCTCTCTTGGTAGTATTATATAAGAAATTAAATTAATTAATAATATGACCTCTTCTCAAAAAAAAAAAAAATTAATAATATGACTTCTGTTTGACTAAGGCTAAATTTCACATCAATCAAAAGATTTAAGGGTCGTTTGGACCCTTAGATTGGGTTGAGTTTAGAATGTTGGTTTAAATAAACGAGGGTTTGGTTATTTTACCCATCATTTTGCTATTATAGCATACTCATGTTCTTTCAGCTCCATTACCTCAGATAATCATCTTAAGCAACCATTCCGACATCGGTGTTGTCGAAGACCACATCCGGTGAACATTTCGATGACCGCCGTCGACGACAATTCCGACAAAAATTCTATCAACCACTACCAATGACGAATTTTTTTTTTCTTTATTTTCTTCTACCACTTTTCTTTTATTTATTTCTTTATTTCTTTATTTTTGTCTTTTATTTTTCAAAATGAAAATAAGAAGAAAGAAGACGGAAAAAAAAAAAAAAAAAAACCGGTCACCGACGACAGCAGCGGTCACTGGAGGTTATCGGGGGCGACTGCAGTTCCAAGTTCCTCTTAGATATTAAACATTGGAAGAGTTTGAAAGATTTATTTAATAGTCTATTTTTTTTTAGTTGAAATCAAAATAAGACGTCTAATTATATTTGTTAGCATTTAATGATTTTTTTTTTTAAAAAAAAAAAAACTAGTACATTTTAGGAGTTTTTTTTTCTATTAAAAAATAGAATAGATAGCAAAATTGATTGTCATATTTACCATCTCATCACAAAAATGACATGGGTAAACAATTTTGATAATATATATATTTAGATTATAAGAAGATATTATAATAGCTTGTGTTGCATTAATTAGTACATCGATTTTTTTCCTTTCAAAAGATTCTAAAAACTACTAATAAGTTTTCAAGAAATTATCTGTTTGAAAGAAATCCAAGATGTCCACGAAAATTAAATAACATTTCAATTTCTTAAATTGAAATAAAGTAATCCAACAACCGGGATATGTTTATTTCAATAATTTAAAAATCTTTATCAAAATGAGTATAGTTTTTTTTTTTTTTTTTTGAATCGATACAAACAAACAAAAAGACAAAAACTAATGTGTGACAATTGTGGTTGGCATCTCTGTAGCAAGAATGCCATGAGCCCATGGAGGACAATCTTCTAACCAAACCTCGTTATGTTTGGTGGTGCGAGCGTGAACTGCTAGCGTATGTGCAACTTTGTTTCCCTCCCTAGGTGTTAACAGAAAACCCCGAATATTATGTGTGAGCTGTAATTGCTTTAGGTGTTGAATAAGAGGAGCAATCTCATTGAAGTGTTGATCCCGATCGTTTAGAAGATTCCAAACTATCTGTGAATCTGTTTCTGCCCATATTGGATGAATGCCTGCGTCAAGAGCTAGGTGGATGCCATCAATAAGCGCCTTTGCTTCTGCCCATTCAACTGAGCATCTTATTTTCCTGTAACTCTCTGCTGCTACCATTGTCTCCCCTTTGTTATTTCGAATGATCATTCCTGAGCCCACATCTCTATCGATGACTGCTGCATCTACATTCAATTTGAACTGGTTGATAGGAGGTGGAGTCCAAATATTGGAGGGGGTATTTTCTACATGCCTCGATCTTTCTCCGCTAGCATGGCTCGATGTTTGGGCCTCACTATATTCCATGATGAAGTTTGAAGCCCAGTCTAACGGGTCGTCTTCCCTCCAATGTTGAGCTTTATTTCCTTGAAACACCACTTTGTTTCGTCGGTTCCACAAAGCCCACAGAACAGTTACAAAAATTGCCATATCTGTAGTAGAAAGAAGCTCATGTGCCCTGCAAAAAAGGTCAATAGGATTAGTAAAGTGACCTCGGACTAAGGTTTGCACTGAGCTCCAATGAGCCCAGTGCCTTTTTACCTTCTTACATTCCCATAACACATGAAACATTGTTTCATTCTCTTTTTCACACAAGGGACATGTTGGATCGCATGGAACATGGCGTTTGAGGATGTTCATCCTGGTGGGCAAGATATTGAGGCTGGCTCTCCACATAAAGATCTTTATTTTGTTTGGTACAGGGAATTTCCACAAGGCCTTCCACCAGCTAAATATTGACGATTCAGAGGATGGAGACGCCTCATGGACGTCCTCTAAGGCAAGCTTGTACCCGCTCTTGACTGTGTACCTCCCCCGTTTGTCGTAGTGCCAGAAGAAACAATCTGGGTGATTTACCCCAGCAATTGGGATATCTTTGATTACCTGCACATCTTCCTGAACAAAAAGATCTGTTAGTAAATTCATATTCCAAGATTGGCTACCTGAAAAGAGACTTTTAACCCTGTAGTCAGTCAGTGGGCGTGGCAATGAGAGCAACTTGAAAGTTTTCTCCCTCGGGGTCCATTTATCATCAAATATATCTATGGTATCTCCATTTCCAATTCTCCATCTACCCCCTTTCATGGCTAGCTCTCTACCCCAAAGAATTCCACGCCAGGTATATGAAGGTCGACTCCCCAACTTAGCCTGAAGGAAATTTTCTTTAGGAAAATATTTCGCCTTCAAAGTTTTAGCTAGTAGGGATTGTGGATTATGCAGAATTCTCCATGTGTGCTTAGCCAAGAGAGCTTTATTGAAAATGCCTATGTCTCTAAAGCCCATGCCCCCTCTGTCTTTTGGCCTTGTCATTATACTCCATTTCAACCAATGAATTTTCCTTCCCTGTTCAGAGCTTCCCCACCAAAAATTAGCCATCATTCTATTCAGATCATGGCAACACCCCTGTGGAAGCTTAAAGCAAGAGAGAGTATGAGTGGGGATCGCCTGAGCCACTGCTTTTAGGAGTGCCTCCTTCCCAGCTGATGAGAACAAATTTCCTTTCCAGCCTTGTAAGACCTTTTGAACTTTGGACTTTATATAATTCATTGTAGCCTTCTTGTTTTTTGATAAAGAGGATGGGCAACCAAGATATTTCCCATGGTCTGGAACTATCTTGACTTTCAGAATGTCAGCTAGAAGAACCTGTTCATCATTGTTGGTGTTTGCTCCGAACACAATTGCTGATTTATCAAAGTTGACAATTTGGCCAGTGGCTTCCTCGTAGACTTTTAATATTCTTTGCATCTCACTGAACTCCTCCCTTTTGGCTTTGAGAAAAAGCAAACTATCATCTGCAAAAAAGAGATGAGTAATAGCAGGAACCGTTCGAGCAATCCGAAGACCTGTTATTTTGCCTGAGATCTCAGCATTCCTAAGAATGTTGGATAGGCCTTCAGCACATAAAAGAAACAAATAAGGAGATAAAGGATCGCCTTGTCTAAGGCCCCGTTGGGGTGTAAAGACTTCAGTGCAGTTCCCATTAATGAGAAGTGAGAAAGAAACAGATTCAATACACATGCCAATTCTATCTATCTAAGAAGAACTAAAACCCATTTTAGCCATCATTTTCCTAAGAAAAAACCATTCCACTCTATCATAAGCTTTGCTCATATCCAGCTTAACAGATGCGAAATTATTTTTCTTAGATTTAGTCCCTCGCATAAAATGCAAACATTCATATCCTACAATAATGTTATCTGCTATAAGCCTACCAGGGACAAAAGCACTTTGATTTTCAGAGATAACTGATTGCAGAATAGGTTTCAATCTGTTAGCAAGCACTTTAGCAATGATTTTATAGCACACATTACATAAGCTAATAGGACGAAAATCAGTCACCGTGCTTGGATTTTTCTTCTTGGGAATGAGCACGATTGTTGTCTTGTTGAACTGATCAGGAATTGCCCCCTCATTAAGACAACGGAGACATGTGCTTGTTAGCTTTTCCCCCACAATGTGCCAGTATTTTTTATAGAATATTGCTGGCAACCCATCTGGTCCAGGAGCTTTGGTTGGATGCATTTGTTTTAGAGCTTCCTCCACTTCTGCCGCTACGAACACCCTTTCTAGATTTGCATTCATGTCAGCAGTCAGTCTAGGTGTGGTAGCCTGTAAAATTTCTTCAATAGCCTGCACATTCATAGGAGAAGATTTAAAAAGTTCAGTATAATAAGAAAGGAAAATCTGTTCAATATCCTCCCTTTTATCAAAACAATGCCCTGAGGAGTCGTTAATAGACTGGATTTTATTTCTCTGACGCCTTTGGGTTGCCTTGGAATGAAACCATTTAGTATTCCGGTCTCCCCATTTTAGCCAGTCCTCCCGAGAGCGTTGCTTCCAGTAAATTTCTTCCTCCTGAAGAATGTAATCTAGGCGTTTCTCTTCCATTCTTAGGTGCTCCAAAGCTCTATCCCCCAACCTATCCTCCAATAACATCTCAATTCGCCCCTTCACCTCTGCTATTTTTTCTTTATATTTTCCTGTTTTATTTCTTCCCCACCTCTTTAATTCCTCTGAAACACTGCGAATGCGGGTGAGAAGATCCTCCGGGGAGTCTTCCCCCCTATCCTTATTCCAGCCCGTTTGAATAATTGATGCACAATCCTCGTGGAGAGTCCATGCTTCTTCAAATTTAAAATGACGAGCTTTTCTTCTACTTTGGTCACTTGGGGGATGGTTGAGGAGGCAAATTTCAAGAACCCTATGATCTGAAGACAAAAACCCAAGATGATTAATTTTAATAGCATCATAAAGAGATAACAGATCCACATTACCAACACCTCGGTCCAGTCGTTTGCGTATAAACGCAGCTCCTGGTTGTTTGTTCATCCAAGTAAAACGATTGCCTATAAAACCAAGATCTTTCAAAGCACAATCATTTAAGACATTCACAAAATTTCTACTCTGAGTGCATTCAAACACTCCTCCTCCATCTTTTTCGCTTTCTTTGGTTATAGCATTCAGATCACCTGCTACCATCCAAGCCTGGTGGGGGCAGTCATTGAGGCGTCGAAGTAAGGTCCAAGTTAAATGCCTGTTTTCTGATTTGGGCTCACCATACAAACCTGTAAATCTGAATATTTTATTCTGAAACTCAATAATACAATCTATATGAACTTTAGAATACGAAACAATATTTAAATTAACAGAAGATTTCCAAAACAAGGCCAAGCCACCGCTTAAACCTATACAATCCACAACAAAAACATTATCAAAAGAAATAACAGTTTTAAGAGAATGCATGCGACTATGATTTGCCTTAGTCTCCATTAAAAAAACAACATGGGGATCTTTTTCTGTCACCAACTCCTTGAGAGCACGGAATGTTCGAGGATTCCCCGCTCCCCGAGCATTCCAACTGAAGATTTTCATGGCTCTCGGCGGGCCTGGTATCCAGGCTCCACCGATTGAATCTCATCTTCCAATGAGAATGACGATTTTTGCTTTTTCACTGAACTTAAATCCTCCAAAATCTTGTCGGCCTCCCTTTTCTTTGATTGGACCAAGGGATGATTTTTCATGGGGTCATCTATCGGCTGTCTTTCATTTCTAGACACTCTCTTCCATCCTTTCAAATGTTTCCTCTCGGGATTCTGTTTGACTGTATGGGTGTTGGCCTTCATATTCCCCTTAGCATCCTTACAATATTCGGCATTTGTATAAATTTGTGTATCTATTGGGCTGAGATTACTACACTGTGTTGCATCCTCATTGCCACTGGAGATCATGGATTTAGTGCCTTCAAAACATATGTTTTGCCGCGAGTCCCCATGTAGAAAAAAAGATCCACCGATTGCTGCCTTATTTTTTAAAGTCTGTTCTTTTATTGGACTATTTTCTAGGCCACTTGCCATTACATTCTCATATTTCAGCTGGCCCACCACACAAGATGATGGAGAATTGAAATCTGGCCCACTTGTCTCAAGCCCAACCTTAGTAGTTTGCCCTATATCAATTTCCATTATAACATCAAGGGCGGCAATGCATTGCGATGGAGGCTGGGATGTTGTGGAATTCGGCTGAATGGTTTGTCCTTCATTATTAATATCCGAGGATCAATTGAATGATATCACCCACCAAATTATCCCACCTCATAGTTTACAAAGTAAGATGCCTAAAGAAATTTCCAAACATTGGTTCTTTCAAAGGTTAAGAAAATCTTTTTATTATTTATTATTTATTATTTTTTGATTCCTTTCAGAAAAGTAATTTATTCCTTCCATGCATTTGATACTTTTTCTTTAAGATTATTTCTAATGTAAAGGTAAAATATAAGAATAGAAAACACTCAACAAAATTATTCATTTACATAAATAGAAGTGATGATCAAATAAAGTTTCTCTTTCTCTACCGATCTTCTCTCTAAAAATGACAACGAGACGAAGAATCATTTTTCATTCCTATAATTGATATTTGTCACAAGTTAGGAATCAAATAACGAGAAGTAAGATTCTCTGTTAAAAGATAAAGAATCTATTTTTGATTCCTTATCTCGTGGAACTCACCCTTTTTTTTTTTTGGTTTGTAATACTTATTTTTTTTTCTCCAACTTTATTAGTTTTTATTTTGGACTGATTTTTATTTTATTTTAACAATTTTAATTCATTTTCATTCTCAATCCTATTAATGAAGTAGGGGAGTGTCTCCATCATCTCCTTTACTATTAACAAATATCTCAACCAAAAAACAGTGTAGGGTATCAAAGAATTATTTAATAAATATGTGAAAGAAAAAAAATATATCTATTATAGAAGAAAAAAGTTTTATTTCATTCAAAAATCAAGAAGATAGACGTTTCATAAACCAGAAAGATTTAAGGTCAACAACTTTCTTTCTAAGTAGTACGCAATTTTTGTTACCTGTTTTCATATGGATATGTATAATTATACTTCCTCAAAATTAAATCAAGAGTCTTTTCTACTAATCGACTGAAATCATACAAATTTCGATTGTTATGTAAGAATTAATACTCAAACTCAACCAAGAAAATACTTCAATTTAAGCCAATAAGAACATAACTCAACTGACATAAAATTTGTATCCCGATCAAGAGGTCAAAGATCAATTCTCCACCCCACATGCTTTAAAAAAAAAAAAAAAAAAAAAAAAAACTTCAATTTAATGCCAAACAAATAGGTAAAAGTCTTAAGTACTCAACAATAAAATGCATAAATCTTTCTTAAAAATGTCCAACATGTGTGCTAATTCTAATATGAATTCGATACCAATTTTTTGCCACAAGCCATGTTCATTAATAACCATAAATATTTTTGTCTTAAAAAATACAATTCCATATGGTTTTAACACGATCGATGATTTTGTAAAATTGAGGATATATTTCAAGTTTAGTCGATGAATTTTATATATGTAGTAGGTCCTTGAAAATTTAAGTTCCTAGGGCCTTGAGGACGTGTTTGGTTGTAATCTAGTTTGTTTGTTTTTTTTTTTCTTTTTTTTTTCTTTTTTTTTTTCATATTTAGTGAATATTTGTTTGCATATTTATTTTTAAAAGATAATTTAATTATGTGGTATAAATAGTGAAAATTCTGAAAATAACATTTTTATGTTTTCATATTTAGATTTTAAATTTGAATTTCTCAAATGTAGAATTACACTAAAAAAATTATCAATAAATGTACTATTTCATGTTATAAACCATTTGAGTACATCAATCAACATTTGAAAGTGGAAGGATTCGAACCTCTGACCTCATGGTCGAGAGTACATGCCAATTATCGTTGAACTATGCTCGCTTTGCATATATATATATATATTATAAATTAAGTAGTATTGTAAATTAATAATTATACAAAATTTATACCATAAAATATGTTCATAAATTAAGTAATAACAGTTATTGTCAAAAAAAAAAAAAAATAGTAATAACAGTTGAGATTCAACCATAAATTTAGTTGGTAACTATAAGTATTTTTATTATTTATAAACATATTACTACACACATTTTCAATCACTTTCTAAATTGAGATCCAATTTCTAAATTTGCAACCAAACACATCTTCTAAAACATGAAATACAACTTTGCTATCCATTAAATCCCTAGTTTTCAAATCACTTACCAAATGCACTCAAAACTTTCAAATTTGTGTCTAATTGGATTTTTAAATGAACAGTTTAATAAATTCTTAAATTTTTAATTTTGTATCTAAGAAAATTTTGAAATTTAAAATTATTTGATAGGTCATTAAGCTTTCAATTTTGTGTCTTAGACTCTTCACCTATAGAACATTTTTTTTTTAATTCACAAATATATTATTCAAAAAATTGAAATGTGGTGTCTAAAGGTTCGTAAACTTTATAAAATGTGAAAGAGGTTAGAGATTTATTATACATAAAATTGAAAATTTAACAGCTTATAATCTAGAAGGATGAAATTGGTATCCACATGAAAATTAAGTTAAAAAGAAAAAAGACATTTACTCATTTAATAAATTTTGTAAGAACAAAATTCAAATTATAAAATACAATCTTGGCCGATTATAAATTAATTTCAAACTTTACGAGCCGATTATAATTTAAATTCAAAATTTAAAAGTCAAACATATGTCACTTTTAAAATTTTAAGTATCAATTAGAAACTTAATTCAAATCTCATCTTATGTTTGAAAATTGGACCAAATACAAAATTAAATTCAAATCCCGTGAATAAAAATGGATTTTACGCAAATTAAAACTCTTTTTTCCTTTTTATTTTTTTATTTTTTTTATTTTCCTCTTTTTTAAGAAAAAAAGAAAATGAAATAAATAAATAAATAACCCCTTACGTGGACATTATGGAAGAAACGAAGCACGCTCCACGTACACTTTCTTTATGGGCAGTACACACGGGTTAGTTAAAAACATGGGGCCCACTCCGAAATTCGCGTTTCATTTTTATTATTATTGCTGCCATTTGTTGACCTACATGTCCACGTCATACTCTTCCCTTCCATTAATCATGACTCGTGACAGCGTGTCGATATATCGGGATTCTAGGTTTCTCGCGTTTCTCTTCAAAATATCGCGATATATTAAAAGTGTGTTTGGTTTAAGTTTTCAAGTGTTTAATTTTGAAAAAAAAAATCATTTAAAAAAAATTTATAGTGTTTGGCAATCACTAAAAATGACTTATTAGAAAACGAAATCAATTTTCTTCTTTTTTTTTTAGAAAAGAGAAAATGAGATGGATAAATAAGGGTGTGTTTGGTTCAACTTTTCAAGTGTTTAATTTTGAAAAATATTTATTTTGAAAAAATTTCTAGTGTTTGGCAACCACTAAAAGTGACTTATTAAAAAAGAAGATTGATAAATAAACCATTTTGAGAGAAACACTTGAAACCAACTTTTTTGAAAAAAGTCTTTAGTATACAATAACTTGTGTATAAAAACACCTACGAGAAAATGCAACTAAACATATGAGTGTTTAAATTCTAAACAATTTTTATACAAAATGTTTTTAAAAAAATGCATTTTTCAAAAACATTTAAATTAAAATGTATTCCAAACGGATCCTAAATCATTTTGAGAAAAACACTCGAAGCCAACTTTTTTTTAAAAAAATTTTTACGTATACAATAACTTGTGTACAAAAACACTTACGAGGAAATGCAACCAAATATTTAGATTCTAAACAATTTTTATATAAAATGTTTTTTTTTTAAAAAAAAGCATTCTTGAAAATATTTAAATTAAAATGTATTCCACGGAAACATTCAAATTTTAAAAAGGAAAAAAAGGGGAAAAAGATCCAATTTGAAAATAGATAGCGAAAGTGAAACTGAAAAAGTTGATGGCAAGCGGCGGTTTGCATTAATTGACTTCATACACAAGTGTCCATCAAGAATCAAGATTTCAGCTCACTTGTTTACTTTTTCTTTTTTAATTTCAATAGGAATTTCACTCTTACATTTTTTTTTTATCCAGCCATTTAATTATTTGCAATGACCAAACCATTGACCAATAAATATTAAGTTGCAATATTTTAAAAAAATAAAAAAATAAAAAAAATTAAGGCCTCGTTTGATAACCATTTAATTATCTAATTTTAGTTTTTGAAAATTATGTTTGTTTTTTTTACCAATTTTCTTATCATGATTTTTATGCACACATTTGAATTCTAGTCAAATTCTAAAAACAAAAATAAGTTTTTGAAAACTACAGTCCCATTTGATAATCGTTTGGTTTTTGTTTTTCAGTTTTTTCAAAACTACAATCCCATTAAATTAGAATTCTCTAACCATACATCTAATAATTACTAGAATGACAACAACTTTATACATTTTTTTTTTAAAGGAACTTCAAATAATTTTTAATAGACAAATTTTGGTAGTGTTTTTTTTTGGAGAGCGTTTGTAAGTGAAAAATCCAAATCTTAAAATAGTTGAAATTAGAAGGTAAAATATGATTCACGAGTTCCTTTTGAATTAAGTTTGGTTGTAGTGCCAACTCCATTTTATGGGTTACTAGCTAACAATGAGTGTTGTAGTCGACCAAAACATTGATATATATATATATATATGTGTGTGTATAGAGATGAATAAATAGATAAAAGAGTACAATTAATTTAAAACAAATTAACTAATTAAATCAAAGTGTACGTTTGCATATGGCAAACCCTCCATTTATAACAATTAAATTGCATCCAATTTGGTCCAACCATCTTTTATAGTACACATATGTTTCTTGTCTCTACCTATGATATGTTTGAATTCACAGTAAAATAGAACGTACTATCGAGGACAACCACTTTTTCTTTTCATTTATTTAGATAAATAAATGTGTTTTGGTTAAGAAAATTTGATGACTCGAAAAAGATCGATCAATTTAACCAAAATTGTGAGTTGAATTGAGTTATTAGAGTTGGTGTGAAGTTCAATTGGAATTGGGTTCAAATAAGTTGAATTTTATGAGTTTTTGTGGTTGGTGTAAAAATGTATGCATTTAGTCTAATTGTCATATCTCTAAATGTGAATTAATGATATGCAATATTCCAACCTATTGTAAAATAATAATTTTCTTCCCCATGTTTGATAATCTCCCCATATTCTTGTGAACACATTTCCATTTCTATGTTTTGTATACATAAAATAAGTTTGAAGTTTAATGATTTAGGGTCTGTTTGGAATACATTTTAGTTTAAGTGTTTGTTAAAAATTCATTTTATTTTAAACATTTTGTGGAAAAATTGTTTAGAATTTAAACACTCATATGTTTGGTTACATTAACTCATAAGTGTTTTTATGCACAAGTTATTATATACTTAAAAACTCTTTTCGAAAAAATTTGCTTTCAAGTGTTTCTCTCAAAATGGTTTATTCTTTAATCTCATTTTTAATAATTCATTTTTAATGTTTGCCAAACACTAGAATCTTTTCCAAAATATTTTTTTTTTTTTTAAAAAAATTAAACACTTGAAAAGTTAAACCAAACACACCTTTAATATAGTATTGAAATGAGAATATTCAATATTTAATAGATGTGTAGTTTTCTCTTAATTTCTATACAAATGGTTCACGTGTTGGGACTCGGAGGGTGGAGAATCCCCATTCGAGGATTGAGTCCCATGGGTCCTTGTTTTTCATTTTTATTTGGGTAAAATACCTTTTTGGTCCCTCATGTTTCAGGTTCGTTTCCAGTAGGTCCTTAGGTTTCAAAATCGAACAATCAAGTCCCTACTGTTTCAGAAATGCTTCTATTAAATCCCTCCACAGTTAATTTTTTTAACGGTGCTGACGTGGCAAATAACGGTGCTGACGTGGCAGTTTAAAAATAATAAAATAATAATTTTTAAATTAAAATAATAATAAATTAAAATGAAATAATTAATAATTAAAAAAAATGAAATCTCTACTCTCTCTCCTCTTTCTCCCCCACCCCCGTGACCTTCTCTCTCCATCCTCGCCTTCTCTCTTCTTCTTCCCACCTCCTCGCCGTCGTCGGAGTTTCCCCCGAAAAAAGAAGAAGAAAGAGATAAGATTGCAGACCTAACCATCCATTCACCAACAAAATCAAACCCTAATTTTCGACTTCATCGAAACATCCACTGCTTCAGACTATCCTTTCGAAATCCCATTCCCAAAATCAATGGCTCACAATCCCCTCCTTATCTCCATGGCGATTAACCTCCACATAAACCCTAACCCTAACCCTAACTCTAACTCTTCATCTTCCAGCTAACCCTCTCCCAATCTCTCTGTTCATCTTCCATGGATACTTTAACATCCTCTGTTTCAGCCCTCAGAGTTCCATCGACTCTAACGCCATCTCGCGAGCTTCTTCACCTCAAGAATCACACTGCTCGTCTTCCTCACCGCTCGCCTTCTCGCAGATCCAACTCAATCTCAAAACCCCCAAATTTTCTCTCTACGCAGAAAATCCTAAATCTGCTTCAATTTTCCCCTTCCTCCACGCGGCGCTCCTCTTCACTATCCTCCACCACCGGTCGTCTTCCGGATACGCCGCTGTGCTCGTGGATGCATCTCAATCCAGCGCTCGGTTCACTCGGTGGCGAAGGACGTCGGGCGATTCTCGAAGCTGCTGAGAATGAAGCGAATCGGATGGGTTTTGGACGATCAGTTGGTCGGGGAGGAGGAGAAGGGCGATTGGTGAGGGAAATTGCAGCGAAAGGAGGGTTTGAGAGGCTTGTGGTGAAGATGACGAAGATGTTGATTGAGAAGAAGAGATTGGGGATTTTGAAAGAGGTGTTGAGCGAATTCGAGCGGATTTACGATGAATTTTGTGGAACGAAAGTGGTTTTGGTTTCTTCGAGCAGGAAGATGGAGGAAGGAGAGTTGTTTGGGATTGCGAAGAATGTGAAGAGGATGAGTGGAGCTGTGAAAGTAAAGGTCAGAAGCTTCATTCATGGCAGATTCATGGCGTAGATAGATTTCGTTGGCTGTGAAGGTTGTAATTCATGAACGATTGCAGAAAACTTGCAGAACATTGTTGTGTTTTGTTGTTGTGATGTTCAATGGAAAGGAGGTGGGAAAGAGATTTGGTGGATGGAGGAGAAAGAAAAAATGGAGCGGCGGTGGTGGAGAGCGGCGGCAGTGCCGGTCGGCGAGGAGGAGGTGGGAAGAAGAAGAGAGAAGGTGAGGATGGAGAGAGAAGGTCACGGGGGTGGGGGAGAAAGAGGAGAGAGAGTAGAGATTTCTTTTTATTTTTTTAATTTTTAATTATTTAATTTTAATTTTTTATTATTTTAATTTAAAAATTATTATTTTATTACTTTTAACTGCCACGTCAGCACCGTTAAAAAAATTAACGGTGGAGGGACTTAATAGAAGCATTTCTGAAATAGTAGGGACTTGATTGTTCGATTTTGAAACATAGGGACTTATTGGAAACGAACCTGAAACATGAGGGACCAAAAAGGTATTTTACCCTTTTTATTTTTAATTGTATTTGTTAACCAACAATCGATAAATATATTCAAATCATACATATTTGGGTTTAAATCTTATTTTAGTCCCTCAACTTTTAAGTTTGTTCTATTTTAGTTCTTAAACTTTCAAAACTTTCATTTTGGTCCTTAAACTTTCAAATTTGTTCTATTCTAGTCCTTGAACTTTCAAATTCTTTATTTCAATCCCTAGACTTTAAAAAAAATAATCATTTTGGTCCTTATTGTTTTTGTACTTCAAATTCGCTTTGCCTAATATTCGTCTCTAACTTATTTGACTTGAGATCATATTCATATTAACAATCTAGTACACATACTCAAAGTTATGTAATTAATTTGTTAAAATTGAAATAAAAGTAAGGATCAAAATAGTTTTTTTTTTTTTTTTTTTGAAAGTTTAGGGACTAAAATAGATATTTTAAAAATTTATGGACCAAAATGGAACAAACTTGAAAGTTCAGGGACTAAAACAAACATTTTGAAAATTTAAGAACAAAAATAGAATAATCCTAAAATTCTAGGGACCAAAATAGGATTTAAACCTATATATTTGCATGTAAAAGTTAGTATATTCATTATTTTATTTATTTAAATAACTAAACTTTTAAAATGCATCCCCGTCCCTAACCTCAAAAAATAATTGAGGGAATTTTTTCCCCCTAGAACATAGAATCCCGACCCCATGGAGAATTTTGTCATCCTTGATGTTAATATGTTTACCATATCATATTTAGTATAAGCTCTTTTGAGTCTAACATTGCTATAACATTTAAACCTATTCAAATTATCTATTATGTTTTTTAGATTGAGTTCAATACTCAAAAGCTTCTTGGGATAAATTAATTTTGAGAATGCAAAAAAATAAAAATAAAAATGGCGCACTTAAATTAATTAAAAGGCACCATACTCCATTAAAAAAAAGGCTAAATTATAAAAAATGCCCCGAATTTTAAAAAGTTTCAAAAATACTCCTGAACTTTGAAAAATGTTTCAAAAATACCATTGTCTTTAATTTTTGGATGAAACCATTAAAAATTTCAATTTCATTAATACTCTTTAACTTTCAAAAGATTTTAAAAAATAACCTTATTCGAAAATGCTTCTTTTTTTTTTTTCCTTATCTCACCGTAAATTCTTCTTCCCATGAAAATTAATGAGAAGCTTTACCTATTTTTCATGTATTCATACACTAGAAGCTTTTTTTTTCTCTTTCAACACACTATCCCAAGAGCTTGACTAGATTTTTCAGCAATGGTATTTTCGAAACATTTTTAAGGTTTTAACGGTTCTCATCCAAAAATTAATTGCAAGGGTATTTTTGAAACTTTTTAAAGTTCAGGGGCATTTTTGAAACAAATCCTATAGTTCAAGGGTATTTTTTATAATTTAGCCAAAAAAAAAAACCATACGCAAATTGGTAGAAAAAAAAAGGAAAAGAAAAAGAGTTTTTTTTTTTTTTTTTTTTTTTTTTTTTTTTTTTAGAAAAAAAAAGAGAGTAGGTATTGTGGAGCATTAGAAAATAGACCAAAAACGCGTATGTTTTTATTCATGCACATGGGAGTAATATATTATTCTCAAAGTATAAAACCATAATAATTTATTTTATTAGATTAAAATGAATTTTTATTTTACAGGTTGTTGTGCATTTAGTTTTTCATTAATATTTTGATTTACTTAAATGAAAAAAAAAAATCTATCTTTTTTTATAATAAAAAAAAGGAAAAAAAAAAGTAAAGAAAGAAAAAAAGTCTATGCTTTTGGTTTGGTTTTTGGTAGAGAAGTAAGACTTGGAAGTATGCAAGTAATCTTAACTAATACATTGTTTTTTAGTTTGTTAAAATTTGGGGAAAATGGAAACTTTAATTAATTAATTAATTAATTTAATAAATATATAAAAGAAAAAGAAGCTTCTTCTTGTTTTCTTTTCCTTTTCCGTTATTTTTTAATCATAGAAAAGAATACTTATATGAACATGTGACAAGAACATCATGCATTTATATTTTAATTTATTCTTATGTTTTACCTACATACAAAAAAAAAAGTTAAAAATGACACCTTCCATCTAGACGTTTTAAAAGTTAGCATTGATCAAAACTTTGTCCTTAATTTTAAAGAAAAATAATTAGTTAGGATTTTTTTTTAAGGTGAGAAATAAAACATTACAAATATGATGACGGAAAAACAAACTTTCCACTCTAAAAGAGGTTACTAATATCTTAATTGTTGAATTATGTTGAAGCCAGCTAATTAATGAGGATTTTAAATCCTTATTTCAATTCCAAATTTATCGGTAGTATTTTTGTTTTCCAATTTCTAATGGTCAAAACTCATAAAGTTGAGTTGGTTAATAAATATTGTTTTAATGTACTTGGAATTTTTTTTTTAAAATTATTAGTCTCCAAGAATTAGAAAAAAATATATGTAAATCACAATATTTTTTTGAGTACTAAAAAAATATTGTGATTTACACAATAGATAAATAGTTTTAATTTAATGAAAGAAAATAGTTAAATAAATCTTTAAAGTACTCTTATTTTTTTTCCTATATCTTTAATAAAAAATTTTAAATGCGAACTAACTACCTAAAAAATACATTACATGCTAAGATCAATTTTATACCCTAAACATCATGAAATTTAATCTATAAATAGATCTAATTTTACTTTTATTACTAATTTTTCTTTCTTATAAAAATTGCAATAACAATATATACATTTGAAATAGAATTGTCAATGTGAGCATGTAAGTATATATCATTCACTATGAAATCAAAGGTTCGAATACTCTTCATCTAATATGGTTTTGAAAAAATAAATAAAATATTTAAACAATAATCAATATCTATATATATAAGAGACGGAAGGAAGTTTAATTAATGGACCAACTCTTATAGAGACATTTTGAGATCCACTTTTTGGGTGTAATAAATTGGTGCATTAAATTTTTTCTTCCTACATCCTCCAAACTTTGTCCTTTTTATCTCTAAACTCATTTAATTTTTTTTCATTCTCTTGTTAAAAAAAAAAAAAAGACATTTCCATTAATTTTATTCCATTATAGACTCTCTTTAACTTCATTAAAGCTTTTCCTTTATTAAATTTAGAAATTTGATGGAATATCACTTCAATTTCTTCAAGATTTTTCTATGCCAACTACATACTAGGAGTAAGGAGGTGCAGCCAACATGAGCACAACAAGTTTGTACTGATAACTAAGAGGTCTATGGTTCAAATCTCCACACTCCCACATGTTGTCAAAAAGAAAAAAAATACTAGGAGATGCATATATTTTTGGAGAATTTGAATAGATAGCTATATATATACATATATATATATATACATATATATATTATAAAGGTAAATATAAATATGGTTTTTTTAAAAGAAAATAAAAGGTAATAAATATAATTTTTTAACAGAGTATTTGATTATTGATTGATTTTGATAGAGTCATCATTATATTTTTATTTAGTGTGACTATCATTAATTTATATAATTGATGATTAACTTAGATATTGATAGTCACCCTTTAATTTAGTATTAGAATATAATGGATCCAAACTTAAGTAATAGATAGACTATATATATAATAATCATACTAATTATGTTTTAATATCTCTAGTTTGGATGGTGTAGTTGGTTATCACACTAGTCTCACACACTAGAGGTCCTCGGAACGAACCAGGGCTCAAATATTTTTGTTGAAAAAAAAGATCTAGATATATAAAATTGTTTTTTAATTGCTATTTTGTGGGGCTTTTTTTTATCTCAATTATGCTACATCTAGGACCTCTATTTTTGTATGATCACAAAAATATCTCTAGTTTGGGTGGTGTAGTTGGTTATCATGCTAGTCTCACACATTAGAGGCCTTCGAACTCGGGCTTAGACATTTTTGTTGAAAAAAAAATATTTAGATATATAAAATTGTTTTTTTAATTGCTATTTTGTAGGGTTTTTTTTGTTTTTTTGTTTTTTTTTTCATTCATGCTAGATGTAGGATGTCTACTTTTGTATGATCACAAAAATATCTCTAGTCTGGGTGGTGTAGTTGGTTATCACGCTAGTCTCACACACTAGAGGTCCCTGGTTCGAACCCGGGCTCAGACATTTTTGTTGAAAAAAAAAAGATCTAGATATATAAATTTTTTTTAATTGCTATTTTGTAGTTTTTTTTTTCCTCAATCATGCTACATGTAGGACCTCTATTTTTGTATGATCACGAAAATATGTCTAGTCTGGGTGGTGTAGTTGGTTATCACGCTAGTCTCACACACTAGAGGTCCCCGGTTCGAACCCGGGCTCAGACATTTTTGTTAAAAAAAAAAAGATCTAGATATATAAAATTGTTTTTAATTGCTATTTTGTAGGGTTTTTTTTCTCTCAATCATGCTACATCTAAGACCTCTATTTTTGAATGATCACAAAAATATCTCTAGTCTGGGTGGTGTAGTTGGTTATCACGCTAGTCTCACACACTAGAGGTCCCCGGTTTGAACCCGGGCTCAGACATTTTTGTTAAAAAAAAAAAAGATCTAGATATATAAAATTGTTTTTAATTGCTATTTTGTAGGGTTTTTTTTTTCTCTCAATCATGCTACATCTAAGACCTCTATTTTTGTATGATCACAAAAATATCTCTAGTCTGGGTGGTGTAGTTGGTTATCACGCTAGTCTCACACACTAGAGGTCCTCGGTTCAAACCCGGGCTCAGACATTTTTGTTGAAAAAAATATTTAGATATATAAAATTGTTTTTTTAATTGCTATTTTGTAGGGTTTTTTTTTTCTCATTCATGCTACATGTAGGACGTCTACTTTTGTACGATCACAAAAATATCTCTAGTCTGGGTGGTGTAGTTGGTTATCACACTAGTTTCACACACTAGAGGTCCCCGGTTCGAACCCGGGCTCAGACATTTTGTTGAAAAAAAAAGATCTAGATATATAATTTTTTTTTAATTGCTATTTTGTAGTTTTTTTTCCTCAATCATGCTACATGTAGGACCTCTATTTTTGTATGATCACGAAAATATGTCTAGTCTGGGTGGTGTAGTTGGTTATCACGCTAGTCTCACACACTAGAGGTCCCCGGTTCGAACCCGGGCTCAGACATTTTTGTTAAAAAAAAAAAAGATCTAGATATATAAAATTGTTTTTAATTGCTATTTTGTAGGGTTTTTTTCTCTCAATCATGCTACATCTAAGACCTCTATTTTTGAATGATCACAAAAATATCTCTAGTCTGGGTGGTGTAGTTGGTTATCACGCTAGTCTCACTCACTAGAGGTCCCCGATTCGAACCCGGGCTCAGACATTTTTGTTAAAAAAAAAAAAAGATCTAGATATATAAAATTGTTTTTAATTGCTATTTTGTAGGGTTTTTTTTTTCTCTCAATCATGCTACATCTAAGACCTCTATTTTTGTATGATCACAAAAATATCTCTAGTCTGGGTGGTGTAGTTGGTTATCACGCTAGTCTCACACACTAGAGGTCCCCGGTTCAAACCCGGGCTCAGACATTTTTGTTGAAAAAAATATTTAGATATATAAAATTGTTTTTTTAATTGCTATTTTGTAGGGTTCTTTTTTCTCATTCATGCTACATGTAGGACGTCTACTTTTGTACGATCACAAAAATATCTCTAGTCTGGGTGGTGTAGTTGGTTATCACGCTAGTCTCACACACTAGAGGTCCTCGGTTTGAACTCGGGCTCAGACATTTTTGTTGAAAAAAAAAAGATCTAGATACATAAAATTGTTTTTTAATTGCTGTTTTGTAGTTTTTTTTTTCTCATTCATGCTACATCTAGGACGTCTATTTTTGTATGATCACAAAAATATGTCTAGTTTAGGTGGTGTGGTTGGTTATCACGCTAATCTCACACACTAGAGGTCCCCGATTCGAACCCGGGCTCACACATTTTTGTTGAAAAAAAAAGATCTAGATATGTAAAATTGTCTAGCTTGGGTGATGTAGTTGGTTATCACGCTAGTCTCACACATTAGATTCCCCTGGTTCGAATTTGGGCTGAGGCATTTTTGTTGAAAAAAATATTTAGATATATAAAATTTTGTTTTTAATTGCTATTTTGTAGGGGTTTTTTTTCCTCATTCATGCTACATCTAGGACGTCTACTTTTGTATTATCACACAAAATATCTCTAGTTTAGGTGGTGTAGTTGGTTATCACGCTAGTCTCACACACTAGAGGTCCCCGATTCAAACTCGGGCTCAGATATTTTTGTTGAAAAAAAATGATCTAGATATATAAAATTGTTTTTGAATTGCTATTTTGTAGGGTTTTTTTTCCTCAATGATGCTAGACCTCTATTTTTCTATGATCACAAAAATATGTGTAGCCTGGGTGGTGTAGTTGGTTATCACACTAGTCTCACACATTAGAGGTCCCCGGTTTGAACCCGGGCTCAGACATTTTTATTGAAAAAAAAAAGATCTAGATATATAAAATTGTTTTTTAATTGCTATTTTGTAGGTTTTTTTTTTCTCATTCATGCTACATCTAGGACGTATATTTTTGTATGATCACAAAAATATGTCTAGTCTAGGTGGTGTGGTTGGTTATCATGCTAATCTCACACACTAGAGGTCCCCGATTCAAATCCGGGCTCAAGACATTTTTGTTGAAAAAAAAAATCTAGTTATATTAAATTGTCTAGCTTGGGTGGTGTAATTGGTTATCATGCTAGTCTCACACATTAGAGGCCCTTGGTTCGAACTTGCGCTCCGACATTTTTGTTGAAAAAAATATTTAGATATATAAAATTGTTTTTTTAATTGCTATTTTGTAGGGTTTTTTTTTCTCTCATTCATGCTACATCCTAGGACGTCTACTTTTGTATGATCACAAAAATATCTCTAGTCTGGGTGGTGTAGTTGGTTATCACGCCAGTCTCACACACTAGAGGTCCCCGGTTCGAACTCGGGCTCAAACATTTTTGTTGAAAAAAAAAAAGATCTAGATATTTAAAATTGTTTTTTAATTGCTATTTTGTAGGTTTTTTTCCTCAATCATGTTATATCTAGGACCTCTATTTTTGTATGATCACAAAAATATGTCTAGCCTGGGTGGTGTAGTTGATTATCACGCTAGTCTCACACTCTAGAGGTCCCCGGTTCGAACCCGGGCTTAGACAGTTTTGTTGAAAAAAAAAAGATCTAGATATATAAAATCGTTTTTTAATTGCTATTTTGTAGAATTTTTTTCTCATTCATGCTACATCTAGGACGTCTATTTTTGTATGATCACAAAAATATGTCGTAGTCTGGGTGGTGTGGTTGGTTACCACACTAATCTCACACACTTAGAGGTCCCCGATTCAATTCTGGGCTCAGACATTTTTGTTGAAAAAAAAGGATCTAGATATATAAAATTGTCTAGCTTAGGTGGTGTAGTTGGTTATCAGTCTCACACATTAGAGGCCCTTGTTTCGAACTCGGGCTCAAACATTTTTGTTGAAAAAAAAAATCTAGATATATCAAATTGTTTTTTACTTGCTATTTTGTAGGTTTTTTTTTTCCTTAATCATGCTACATCTACGACCTCTATTTTTGAATGATCACAAAATGATGTCTAGTCTGGGTGGTGTAGTTGGTTATCATGCTAGTCTCACACACTTGAGGTCCCTTGTTCGATCTTGGGCTCTAACATTTTTGTTTGAAAAAAAAGATCTAGATATATAAAATTTTTTTAATTGCTATTTTGTATGGTTTCTTTTTGGGAAAAAATCATTTTTAACCCTAAACTTTGGGAGTTGTATCAATTTTAACCCTGAACTTTCAATTTCATCAAATTGAACCCTAAACTTAATAAGTTGTATCAATTTTAACCCTAAACTTTAAATTTCATCAAATTGTACCTCAAACTTATCATATCATATCAATTTTAACCTCAAACTTGCGTAAGTGTTACAATATATACCTTTGGTTAACTTTCCATTTGAACCACCATATGTAATTGATTATTTCTTTTTTTCTTTTTTTTTCTTAATTCACATTGCACCTAAATTGGTTTCTTATAAATAAAATATTAGAGAAACTTTATTTTAGATGATTGTTTCTTATTGTTGAGAACTTTAATTGTGTGGGTTTTTTCGCTGCTATTTAAGATTACGAAAGCAAAGAAACTTTGGAGGTTTTTTATCTTCAAATATTTGCTGGTTTTTTTTATTGTTGTTAAGAACCTTGAGGGTTTTTTTTCTTCTTTTACGGTTTTTTTATTGCTAATTAGAAGAATGTACAAATGTAGGAAACGAAAATACAGAAATTTCGAGTTTTTTATTTCTCATATTTGTTGGATTTTTCTTGTCGCAAATAACTTTATGATTCTTTTTTGGATAATAATGAGAAGAATAGTCTAGGATATTTGATTTCTTCTATTTTTCCAAAAAAAAATCTTATAAAACACTAACTCATGTGCAATGTGAATTAAAAAAAGGAAAAAGAAATTGTCAGTTACATGTTTTAATAGCAATTCAAATGAAAAGCTGATCAAAGATCTACATTGCAACATTTATGCAAGTTTGAGGTTCAAATTGATACAATTTGTTAAGCTTAGGGTTCAATTTGATGAAATTGAAAGTTTAGGGTTAAAATTGATACAACCTGCTAAGTTCAGGGGTCAAAATTGATTTTTTTTCCTTTTTTTTTTTTTTTTTTTTTTCTCAATCATGCTACTTCTGGGACCTCTATTTTTGTATGGGTCACTAAAATTTAGGCCCATTGGACTGCCCTTTTCTTATTGCAGCCCAACCAAAGTTTTTCTGTCACTAAGTAGGTAGGAGTTTATCTATTCTCTTAAATTTCCTTAACTTTATTGATTTTTAATTAAGAGATTATAACAAATAAAGTTCATTTTTAAAAGGGTATTATTTAATATCCTAATGACATGAATGATACTTTATTTAACTTTTCATAAATATAAATTTGAATGAAATATGAAATTTTATTCAAGAAATTATTCATTCATCATATATACAAATAAAATAAAGAATACATCTCTTTATCAAACAGTATACAAAATTACAAACAAAATACTCTTTTTTAAGTTAAAAAATCTCATTATTATAATCATTCAAAAACTCATCTAGACACAATTCAATACTAATGGGTGACATCGATACACAGACTTATTTGTACGATCAGTTTCATGAAAACTATCTTAACAATAAGATTGTTTAACTTACTCGTAAGACAACGATATAATATGCAAATAATTTTTGCAACTTCTTCTATTTCAAATTTAAAAAATAGGGAAAAAAAAAAGAAAAAAACAAAAATGTGAATTAATTAGGTTTGTTTTTATTCCAAAACTCATTTTCCCACTTCTCCACTTGCCTAATTAGGTTGGCATTTCTTCTGTAAAGCCTTTGGAGGGAAGGGGTGTCAAAGGGTGGTGGCATGGCGCAAGGGCTGGTGAGAGAGGGAGTTTTCACCATGGATTCCCTCATGAACTTCTTCTCCGACCCGTCCCTCGAGCAAGCCACCGTCTCCGAGCAAACTTCCACCGCGCCTGCCGGGATTTCGGGTCGAAACCGAAGGAGCTTGGCGTATTGGTTGAGGAGATGAAACATGTAGTCGTACACATTGTCCATCTTCAACTCGTGTTGGATGAAGTCGCTTGCTGCTTTCCCTATTGCTTGTGCCTATGAAAGAGCACATTAAGGAAATGAGAAAGTATTTGTAAAAGTTAAGTGTAGGGCTTAAAATAGTTAGTTATTCTTCAAAAAAAAAAAAAAAAAATAGTTATTACTACAAGTACTTGAATTACAAGTTTAGTTTTTGAACTTTTATTTTTTTTTATTTTTTTTAATTTTATGTTTAATAAATTCTTGAACTTTCAACTTTGAGTTTAAAAGACAAATGAACTATTCAAGTAATGTGTTTTTAAAAATTTAGAGTCTGTTAGAAAAAAAAATTGAATGTTCAAGAATTTTATTAAAAGACGTTAAAATTCAAGAATTTTATTAAAAGACGTTAAAATTCAAGAATTTTATTAAAAGACATTAAAGTTCAAGAATTTATTAGAAACAAAATTGAAAGGGTAGTGACTAAAGTTAATGGATAATTTAACCTAAATTATATCAATCTTGGAAACCTACATCTCAAATTACATTAAAACACAAAATTCTTCTAACCAATAAAACGTAACAAAACTCTTTAAACATGTTACACAAAACTCAAACTTTTCAAGTTGATGAAACTGATCACTCTCTCTATTTGGAACTACCAAAGTTCAAGAAATGGTTTCAAATCCTATGATTTGAAATTCAAAAAATGATTTTAAATTATTTATCTCGTTGGCAATGAGGAAGAATTTGAAATGAATTGAATTATAAGTAAAAATTCATGTTTGGATGGTAGCTAAAAAAAAAAAAAAAAAAAAAGCCTACTACTATATAGACTTCTAACTTAGACTTATTATTAATAGAAAATTAAAATATGAAAAGTTTAAATAAACAACTTATCCTCATAAAACCTTACCATTTTAGTAAGGAAACTCTTTTACGTAAAAACACAATTCGAAAGCTAATTCTCTTCCATGTGATAACAAACACAGTAGAATCTATTCGAAATCATTATGATTTGAAATCTCTCAAAATCCTAAGTAACCAACGAGACCGTAAAATGTTATTTAAAGATATAGTAGTTTAAGGTAGGTTGTTGTTACCTTTTGTTTGTGGGAATTGCCCCAATGAACAGCAAACTTGATGGATGTGCACTTATGGTCATCTCTAACAGGCCAATAATGGTGAACTGGCTGTAATGATCTAGTGAAGAAATCATAGAATTTGGGCTTTACAAGCAATGTCACTGAATCACATGCCAATATGTATTTTTCACTCACTGACCAAGCAAATCCTTCTATGTAGATCTTGTACCTATTTCCACAAAAAAAAAAAAAAAAGTTTTACGGGTACTCGAGAGCAATTTTACAAAAATAACGTCCTATTGATGAAAATGAAAATTTGGTGAAAACGTGTTCGAGCAGTGGATCTCAACAAGCTATCTAATCATAATCCTTATAAATAATTTTGAGGGCGAAAGTGAAGCAGTGAAAATATTACCTATGAGTGCATTGACTTGCCAAGTTCGATTGCTTATAACCTTGTTGAGATTCCCGAATCCAATCCTGAAAAATGTTTATATAAAATTAAAACGTTATATCAATATTTAAAGTATCAAAATTAGAACGTCAATATCAGAAAAAAGTTGAGGGACCAAAATGATACAAGAACCAGAAAAATATACCTGAATGTAAAGACGAGCATTCCAATCATTTTGTTGGGAGAGATTGCATTTGAGAAGGTCTTGTCTAGTGTCTGCCACAAAAGGGTTTCCTTTCCAATAGGCAAAAGGTTCCCTTTGCATCCATTTGCTTCTTTCATTCCCTTTTTTCAATTCCTTCAACAAATTCTCCCATGGCCTTATATTTATCTCTGCCCTAACAATTATTACCCAACATTAAAATAAAATTAAAAAAAAAAAAAACCTAAGAATAAAAAAGGATAGCCTTTTAGTTTATTCCATCTATATTAATCCTAAATTTTTAATTTTATTAACTAGAATTCTAGACTTCAATATATGGTGAGATTGATACCATTTCCATGCTAGATTAGAAAATGAGAATTTGCAGTGGGTGGCAAATTGGACCAAATTAATAGCAAATATAGCACAATGTAAAAAAAATTGCAAATATAACAACAGAGTATATTACTGATAGACACTGATAGACTCTGGTTAATTTGAATCTATCTGATAGATTTCGATTATCAAAGTTTATTAGTGATAGACTCTGATTAATCAGAATCTATCAGTCTACTGATAGACTCCGATTATTCAGAGTCTATCAGTGTCTATCAGCGATAAACACTGATATACTTTGAATAATCAGAGTCTATCAATGATAGACACAGATAGAATCTGACAACAACTTTTTGGTCTTGTACAATTAATTTTGCTATATTTGCAATTAGTTTGCAACTGTGCTATATTTGCTATTAATTTAGTCCAACTTGTCATCTATGCAACTGCCCCTTAGAAAATTGACAATGAATTAACTCGTTGATCGCAACCAACCTAGAACATAGCTTAATTGGTTTAAATATCTTAAAAGTTGAATGTTTAAAATTACAAAATCAAATTAAAACAAATATGAAAAACAAAAATCACAAAACATGTTTCATGCAATTTGCCCAAAATTTCCGGACAAAAAAAAACAGAAAAATAATTTAATTTTCTTTGTCGTTATATTATTGTGTCATGCCGAAGACCTATTTTCCGGACAGGTTTCCCCAAAAAAATGTTAAATAAATAAATAAATATTGCCAGCTGTCACACGTGGCAAATTTCTTGTGGTCCCATTTTGCCACTTCCAAAAGACCCGCCAAAAAGCGGGTCCCATTGGCAACTGAGCTATGTTCCCCTGTAGTCCAGCCTACCCGAACATATCATTACTGCACACGTGGGACCACTAAAACAAAAGATTGAGAGAGTGTTTCTTTAACTTTTGAATGGTTTAATTTTGAAAGAAAAAAAAAAAAAAAATCATTTTGAAAAAAAATTATAGCATTTGACAACCACTAAAAATGACTTATTAAAAAATGAGATTGAGAAAAAAATCATTTTAAAAAAAACACTTGAAAGTAAATTTTTAAAAAAGAGTTTTTAAATATATAATAATTTGTGTATAAAAACACTTATGAAGAAACGTAATCAAACATATGAGTGTGATTTTTAAAGGTTATATTATATATTCCACTCTTTGTTTATAACTTAACAAATACATCGTTTCTATCACTTGTTTTATTGGTAAAATTGTTTGGAAACATTTTAATCAAATTTAGAGTGGGTTTGGTTTAACTTTTTCAAGTGTTTAATTTCGGAAAAAAAAAATCACTTTGAAAAAAATTGTAGTGTTTGACAACTACTAAAAATGACTTATTAAAAAATGAAATTGAAAAATAAATCATTTTAAGAGAAATACTTTAAACCAATTTTTTTAAAAGTATATAGTAACTTGTGTACAAAAACACTTATGAGGAAGTGTAACCAAACATATGAGTATTTAAATTTTAAACAATTTTTATGTAAAATGTTTATAAAAAAATACATTCTTTAAAAACACTTAAACTAAAAAGTATTTCAAACAGACACTTAAATATGTAGGGTAGAAGTGAAAATTTTTATAGAACAAAGTATACTTGAAATTGACTCGGAGGCATTTTGAATAATAATTCAACCGTTGAATTTTCACATTTGTATCTATTTGATCTTTAAACTCTTAAAAATGTTTAATAAGTCATTGCACTCTCAATTTTGTGTCAAATAAATTCTTGACATATTCAAAATTTTTAAAAATTAATTAATCTATTAAATATGAAATTGTATTTTACACCTAACAAAATCTTAAATTTTAGGTTTGAGGTCGGTAGGTTTATGAATTTTGAAAAACGTCAAATAGGTCAATGACTCATTAAACACAAAATTGCAAGGACGTACTAGACACAAAATTAAAATATGAAATTGTATTTTACACCTAACAAAATCTTAAACTTTAGTTTTGAGGTCGGTAGGTTTATGAATTTTGAAAAACGTCAAATAGATCAATGACCCATTAAATACAAAATTGCGGAACATACTAGATACAAAATCAAATGTTTAAAAACCTATTAGACTCTTTAAAATTTACCGACAAAATAGACACAAATAAAGTTCTAGAGACCAATTACATATATTTTTTTTAAATTTAGGGACCAAATAAACCAAACTAAACAAAATTCAACAACTAAACTTGTAATTTAATTTAAAATTAAAAAGCAAATAAGACCCCACCAAAGAAAAGGCTATTATTGCCAAAGCGAGCTTAGCTCAGTGATAATTGGCATGTACCCTCGACCATGAGGTCAGAGGTTCGAATCCCTTCACCTCCAAATGTTGATGTACTCAAAAAAAAAAAAAAAAAGCTATTATTAACAACAAACAATTAAAAAAACCCCAATGAGAAAGAAAGCAGTCGAGAACTTACCATCCCCAGAAGGACCAATCCGGGAACACAATATCCAACGTCTCCTCATCGCCGCAGTACCGGAACACCGGCGGCGGCCCCGCCGTCTCCACCGCCGCCGTCCGGAACTCTGCCGATCTAACAACCGGCCGGTCGTCGCAGTCAAACATCAGCTCCAAATCAGGAATTTCACCTGGGTACCTCCTCAGAAGCTGCAAAATCCCCCAAATCGTAAACAAATCCCTCGTCTGAATCGACTTCTTATAATGCTCCACGTAGGCCCTCCCGCCGACCACCACCAGCCGGAAATGCGCCGTCGCCTTCCCTCTCTCCACCATCTCCCTCGTTATTCCCGCCGCCGCCCACGGCCGCAGATCCTCGTGGATCCACCGGAAGTACTCCGGGCAAACGGGTCGGTCGATGGCTTCGGGTTCGAATCGGGTCGGGTAGTTTCTCCGGCAGGTGAAAATCTGGGTCTGGTTTCCGGTGGAAGATGAAGAACAGTTGAGTGGGTAATATTTGACTAATTTTTTGGGGATTTTTGGTGAGATTGTTTCTGTTTGGTTCCCGAGAAAGTTAGTGGAAAACAGAGTCTGCAAAACAGAACAAGAAATCAGATTACAGCATTTTTAAAAATTGATTTGGAACTGTGTGTTGGAAAGCTTACGGATTGGAGGCGAGTGGAGGAAATGAGGACGGCGGCGGAGAGGAGGAAGACGGCGGCGGCCGGAACGGCGACTGCGGCGGAGGCTTTCCGGAGCGGCGGATGCCAGATGGGTCTCCGGGAGGGTCGCAGAATTGAAGATGGAATTGAAAATCTCTGCATTGGAACTGGTTGGGGTTTTTCGAATCTGAAAGAAAATTTTGAAAATAATGTTTTTGGGGAAATTATTTGAGCGTTTTTTTTTTTTTTTTTTTTGAGGAAGGAAATTACTTGAGCTAGAGATGGTAATTGTCGGAGAATTTGGAGTGTTCCAATTATGAATCCAAGAAATTGAAGAAAGAAAATAAATGAGGGTAAGAAAAGTTTATGAAAAGTGTTGACAATTAAGGCTAATTTTTTTTTAATAATAATAATAATTATTATTAATTTTAATTTTATTTACGTTTGCGACTGAACTATTTAATATTCTATTTTAGATATTTAAATTTTGTATAAAAAAAATTGTTGAGTTATGAATATGATTAAATAAATTTTTTAATGTTGTGTTTTAACATAAATCTTGGGTCATTCGTCAAAAACCGACAAAAGGGTGGGGACAGGTTGAAATGAGAGAGATTTTTGGTGTCTTAGAATGGAAAGATATAATAAAATATTGAGAGTTTACAGTTTTTTTTTTTTTTTAATAAAAAAAATCTTTAATTTTTCCTCTAATTCCTATAGTTTTAACTTGGTATTTATTATTGTAAAAAAAAAAAAAAAAAACTTGCTATTTATTGATTTAAAAGTTTAAATTTAATTGCTATAAAAAAAAGTTTAAATTTAATTTCTATGATTTGGACTTAATTTTCATTTGGTTTCTATACCCATAAATTGTCCATACCCACAAAAAATATTACGTATATTTCCTTTTAAACAAAACTAGATGTCCATTTGTCCTACAGGAATAGTCCTGTGAGGACCTGCTTTTAATCTCCGTTTAAGTAAGGAATGGAGAGATATAGCGGGCAAACAAAATTCTCTATGAGCAACAAAGATGAGGATGGAGAATGTATTCCACATCTCAATTTATTTATTTATTATTTTTTTTTTTTTTACAATTTGTGGGGAAGGGGGATTTGAACCACAAACCTTGTGGTTAGCAGTACGACTTTATGTCAGTTGAGCCAATCTCTTGTTGGCAATTTCACATCTCAATTCCTTGTTCTCATCCCGTTTATTTTATTTTTATTATTACTATTTCTGCTACTACTACCATTAGTATTATGATTATTTTTCTCTCTATATAGATTTAAATTTTTATTAGTAATAATTTAGAAAATTGAATATGTTTGAATTATATGGTTTACACATTTGAATTATAGACAATATTATTTTTTGTTTCTATTAGGAGATTAAGGAATTTTATCTTTATATAGAGATTTTTTAAACAAAAAATTATCTTTTAAATGAAGATTTCATGTGAATAATTACCTACCAAATTGAAAATTAATGAATATTTTCCATGAAAAGTTAACTATTTGAAAATTTATCAAAAGAATTATTCGATTCAATTGAAATAAAAAAAAGAAAAAAATTAAACAAAAAATAATTCTCCACAAGGAATCCAATCCTCTCGAATTCCTCACGAAATTTAATGGAGAATTTCGTTAGGTGGGGTCAAAATGGGAGGCGGGGACAAGGACAGCGAAGTCATCCCGTCCATGTCGCCCTACCGCGTGGACATTCCTAAAAAATGCATAAAACTCATTGCCACAAAAGAAAATGTGCCATTTGATAATGAAAGGAAACGATTTGTGAAATTTGACATCCACGTAAACATAAGAAAATGTATTGGTTTGATCATAGTAGAAACGAATTGGAGAGTTAATCCATGGAGTTTTGTTTGCAACCCTAGGGTTGTAATTACAATAAATCAGACATGGTTTAGGGTTTAGTATCTAAAACCATCCCCAAATATTTCCTAAATATCCTAAAGTGAAACAAGGCTAAACCATAGAAATTAAATCAAATCTGGTTACAATCACTAAAATCAAAATAAAACTGTACATAAACCTTAAAGACCATTTTTTTTTAAAAAAAAAAAAGACCATTTTTTTTTTTTAAAAAAAAAAGACCATTTTTTTTTAAAAAAAATTTCTCAAAAAAATTTCTCAAAAAAAAAAAACCAAAATTTTAATTTAACCAAAAAAGTTCCCACTGCAATTTATTTATTTATTTCTTTTAAATAAAAGACGACATTTTATAACGCCTCAAGGGCAATACGACATTTATTTTTTATTTAATATGTAGTAAAAAAACACCCACATAACAATTACTAATTTTATACTAGAAAACGACATGTTGGAAAATTTCACTCATGGTTCAAAAATGTAATTAAATGGATTTTTTTTTGAGTACATCAACACTTGGGGTGGGGAGATTCGAACCTCTGACCTCATAGTCGAGGGTACATGCCAATTACCGCTGAGCTAAGCTCATTTTGGCGTAATTAATTGGATTGGCAACTAGATGTGTTTTCTGGAATAAAAAAAAAATCAATTTATACTCTTAAATTTTGTCAAATGAAATCAAGTAAGTCCTAAACTATTAATTTATCAAAAGGTTAGAAGTTTAAAAAAACACTTGTATAAAAATTGTTCAGAATTTAAACATTTCTATGTTTGGTTACATTTCCTCGTAAATGATTTTATACACAAGTTATTATGTATTTAAAAACTCTTTTTAAAAAATTTGGTTTCAAGTGTTCCTCTCCAAATAGTTTATTTCTCAATCTCATTTTTCAATAAGTCATTTTGTAATAGTTGCCAAATACTAGATTTTTTTTAAATGATTTTTTTTTTCAAAATTAAACACTTGAAAAAGTTAAACCAAACATACTGATGTTCTCAACCAAGAAGTTAGAGATTCGAACTTCCATCCACACAGGTTAAACTTAAAAATAAATTATATTTTTTTCTTTTTTTTTTTTTTTTTTTTTTTTTTTTATTTGTTAAATATAAATTTGCCTGATCAATAGAGGTCAGTTGTTTTGCACATACTACAAGCCCAGGCCCAATTTCCATTGGCAGATCATGGCCCGTGGATAATAAAGTGGACATTTTCCCTTTTTCATAAATATATATCCTTGATATTAATGATAATAATAATAAGCATGATGTTTTATTTACAAAAATTACATTACTAAGAAAAAGTCGGAGAAAATGTCTAACTACTTGAATCATGCTAATTTGGCACATGACATTAAAATTTTACCGAATATCTTTTTATCTTTTATCTTTTCTATTTAATCATTTTATTTGTCTAACATTTTTTTTTTTAAAATTTTAGAATAAATCATGTTGTAGGTGATTTTTTACCACTCCGAAATTCGGGATTAAGCAGGACAGCGCGACACCAACCCGAAAGAATGACCAGGAAACGGACCCCAGAGGAAACTCGACCGAAGGGATTGGGTCGAGACGGCAGGCTGAGGCCGACCATTCGGCCCACTCATGTGGGTCGAGTTTCCTCCTCTCCGCTCGGTCGTCCTAGTGTCCCTAGACGCCCCGGTTCCACCTGGTTTAGTCCGAATCGTCTCCGAAAGTCTAGAAACCCTAAGGCAGGAAAAGGTATTTAAACCCTTCTTTATCACTGAAGAAGGGATCCCGAATTCTAATCTCTGAACTCTACTCCTCCTTTTGCTCTCTTGCTCTCCTCCTTCAGCTCTCTGACTTAAGCATCGGAGGCGGTGTGGCGAGCACCACACCGGTGTGCAAGTTTCTTCTGTCTTGCAGGCCACGTCTTCCCCCTATTCAAACAAATTTACCGTTGGTGGTACGTGAAGGTCAGGTGAGTTCCCCCTGACCAAATTTGACCATCAACAAATCACAAGTTTGATCTCTAAACTTTAGAGTCACTATTTTAGTTATTGTATTTTAATAAGTTTCTTATAGGTCATCGAACTCTAGAAATAGTGTGTAATCTATTCCCCATACTTTAAAAAGTTTTTATTAACTTTTTAAATTTTCAATTTTGTGTCTAATAAACTTTTATTATTAACTTTGTTAGTTTAACATTTACACCTCCAAATGTTTAAACCTACGCGAAATCAACCGACCATATAATCCGAATAAATATATGTGATATGTTCTACACATTCCAAGAACTTAATAAAAACTTTAGAAGTATAGAAAATAGAGATAAACCCCAACATTGAAAATTTAGAAACTTATAAAAGAAAATTATAAATTACAATGGACGTATTGGGACATAACCTTAATGATTAAGATTAAAGTTTATAATTTAGCCTAAAAATTAAAATTTATGTTTGATAATAGTGCTATTTGTCTAAAGGATAATTAAAATTTGATTAATGACTCCACACCCTATTTAAATTTCAACTATCTTCCAGAGGAAAACTAGTGTAAAATAAATGGAAAGAACTTACTATGGGCTTAATTTGAAAATTTTGAGGTTAAAATGAAAAAAATGCTAAAATAATACATAAATGAAATTTTCAACTTAATCTATAAACTAATATTTTAAAACCAAAGTGACGTCATTTTCTTTTTTTTTGAAACAAAGTGACGTCATTTTCTCAACAAAGTTCTTTTTTTCTTTTATTTTTATTATTTTATTATTATTATTATTATTATTATATTTTTTTTTTTGCATTGATGGACTTCACAAATTTCTCCCTTGAAACAGCTTTCTTTGAAATTTCCTTCTTTTTTTTTTTTTTTTTTTTTTTTTTTTTTTTTTTAAAAAAAGAAATAATAAATAAGGACGGTTCCTAGAATTATTGAGAAATAAATGAAATAAAAAAAGGGGTTTGACTACTCTACAGTCAATATTAATATTTTACTCCAAAAGTTTGTGTGTGTAATTAGGGTATACATGCTATTAATATTATTTTACAAGATAACAAATATAATGACCTAATGATTATCCCAATCCACAAAAAATAAAAATATAAAAAAGATAAAAAGATAAAATTTTCTCAAGGTACTGTTTTATTTATATTAAATTGCAAGCTTTATCTTTATAATGTAGCCTTAATTTTGTGTATCATTACCATTTGATGTACTGTTGTTTTCTTAAAAGTCAACCTAATGGTGTCAAAAAAAAAAAAAAAAAGGTCAATCTAATGGTTCTTATGATTATTATTTTTTAGAAAAATTTAATGGGTTGTTTGAAGCATATATAAGAGTACAAATAGTTATATTTAGAAAAGAAAGAAAATAATTGATTCATAATATGTAGAAGTTTTATGACATTTTCAGTTTTATTTAATAACTTTTTTTTCTTTAAAACGTTTTATTTAATAACTTATTAGTATATATCCAGGTATTTTAAGAGAATTTTTTTAATAATTATACATCTACATATTGTCCATATTGATGAGAACATGGATTACTTAAGAACTCTAAAAAGTCCGTAACCGAAGAAAATAAGTGTTCGTTGTAGATGAGTAAGCAAGGTGATGCTCTTTGTTGTGGGTGATTCTGACCACCCAGAATCCAGGGACTAAGCAGAACAACGCAGCACAACACGAAGGCTTGACCGGGAAGTGGACTCTAGAGGAGAGGGAGCCGAAGGGATTGGGCCGTCTTGGCCCAATCCCATGCTCGGCCTTGGCCCTTCGTATGGGTCGAGTTCTTTCTGCCTCCGTTCGGTCCCAGCTGTCCCGGTCCGCCCCAATTCCCACTCGGTTCAGTCCAGGATCGCCTTCGAGCACCTAGAAAGCCCTAATTGAAGACATAGGTATAAGTAGGGTCTCTCAAACCCGAAAAAGGGTTTGGAACTTTAGCTGCCAAAAATACTCTTACTGTTTGATCTGACTTAGGCATCGGAGTGTAGGTGGCCTACACCACACCGGTGTGCAGCGGTTTTGACGGGTCTTGTAGGTCACGTCTTCCCCGTCTTCAACAAATTCACTGCCGGTGTCACGTGAAGGTCAGGTGAGTTGCTTGGCCAGATTTTGGCATCAACACTCTCTCTCGAAAGGCCGAATAAATAATTGAACACATCAAGTTTAATAGATGCATGTGATAGTTTGTACTGGAGGTGATATTTTTATCATTTTTCTAGTTTAGGAACTCATCGGGTTCCTTCTAAAGCAGAAGTTGAATTGAGACAAGACACCAATCTTTAAGAATTTAATCTCTCACATATACTAAATCAAGTGCTAGCTATTCATGTATTTGAAATTTTTGAGATCACTATTCTAAACTAGGTAGAGTAGAACAAACAACATCGATAATACCATATTAAAATTTATGAGTTAGTTTTCACTTTATAAAAACACTTACAAAATTTTAAACTAGCTTTTAGAAACAAACTTGTTTTAGTTCTCAAAACTTAGGTTTGAACTTTAAAAGCATTTGTAAAAGTAGTTTAAAAAGTTGTAAATTAGCCAATTCTCTTAAATAAAAATTAAAATAACAAAATCTAAATCATGTGGTCATACATGTTTGCTAATTAAATTTTAATTATCCAATTATTTCCCCCCCTAAAAATATCCAACTAAACTATAAATATATATAAAACTTACTAATGGCTGAAAAGTGGGGTTGGCAATTAGTTATTGACCCATTACTTTAATTTGGAAAAAATTAACCAAAATGTGATATAGTTTTAAAAAGAAAAACATTGGAGACTGACACATCATAAAGAAGTAGGGCTGAATCAGCATATACTAATGGCTAAGAATCCCAAGAAAAAGGGTAAGTGGGAGCTGATGTCAGCAACTCCACTTCTTAATCATATAAATATATATAATATTTATTTATTTATTTATATTCATTCTTAATCATAGTTCAACTTTAATTACCACCTTCTTACTCATCACTTTCATACATCTCCTCTTATCATATAATTATAATATTTCCCTTCACTACTTTATTTAAAAAAAAAAAAAATAAATTAAGCTAACAAACAAACATACCCACACATTATTACATTATTCAATTTAGGCATATAAAACAAACATTATTTATCATCATTTTGCTTTGGATACTCTCTTTACACCTATTTTCATGTGTCCAATGTCTTTAAACATATAGAACTCAAAAAGAAAAAAAAAAAAAAAGAAGCCTTTAAACATATATATTTTCTAATTCCTTTAAATGCTTGTCCCTTTCGATTGTATACGTGTAGTTAATTTTTCTATTACATGTGTTTTTGATCTCTGTAAGACATTTGGTCCATTCTAATTCGATTCTATAATTTGAAAAGCGTAATTTTTATCATTTTTTAGATGCCCAAAAACGATAAGGGTGAAAAGAAGGGAGTCATTGGAAAAATGCTTATTGTGCCTAATAGGATTATTATCGGACTATGTAATTATTGTAGAACACAATATAGTTGGAAAAATTTTAAAAAGTTGATAATTAACTACTATTTTTATCAATATGATATAGGTATATCTTCCTTTCGAGTAGACAAAGAAAAGGGTAAAGTTCACCAATATCTTCTTAAGATTCTCTTGAGATTTCTGACATGTTTTGAGTGTTTGGCCTCTTCCTTAGGTAGTCTTGAAGGCTTAGGTCTGTTTTACGAGTTCTATGATCTGTTGTCACCCCGAAAGGTGTAAGGTTTAGCTAGGAAGTCTAAATGTTGCAATCTAGCGTGTGAACTTTGCCTATGTGAAAAAGAAGTCATGCCTGCTAAAATACGAGTGGTAAAATGAGGTGTGAGCATGTGTTTGGAAAGTTAAAATTATGTTTTCTTGCTTTTCCATGAGAAAAGCATGCTTGCAAGAGTCATGAGTAATATGGGGTAAAAAGAGCTGCTTGCAGCGTGTGATCAGTTAGGCCAACTAAGGGTTAAACTCGGGTTATGGGTCCCTGCATTGTAGTGTGAAAGCTAGTACCCCGCCTTAAGAGTTAAAAGGTAAGGAAAAATTGTATTGTATTGACTTGTAAAATACATACATTGAGGAGCCTTTTGTATACAATGAATAGGCTTCAATCAAGGCCAGATTTAAGCCATAATAAATATAAAGAATCTGTACAATATAACAGCTAAAATTAAGGCAAGAATAAATGATTTGATTTGCTCTAATATGCCCCCTCAAACTGAAGACTGATGTGAAGTCAAAAGTTTGCGCCTAAGTGTCAAAAACATTTGAGAGGATAGTGGTTTCGTAAGTAAATCAGCAAGTTGATCTTTGGAGGATATGAAACGCACAGAAATATCCTTTCGCACCACTTTCTCTCGAACGAAATGGTAGTCTATCTCGATGTGTTTTGTGCGGGCATGAAAAACTGGATTGTTGGCAAGAGAAATGGCTGATACATTGTCACACCATAACGTGGGAGGAGTAGTTAGAGGTATATGAAGATCACACAGAAGTTGACGTAGCCAATACAGATCAGCTGTTGTAGTTGCTAGTGATCGATATTCAGCTTCTGTAGAAGAGCAGGAAACTGTCGGTTGCTTTTTAGCAGACCAGGAGATGGGGCTGGAACCAAGAAAAGCAATGAAGTCTGATGTAGAACGACGATCGGATGTATCACCAGTCCAATCAGAGTCACAATATGCAGTGAGAGACATATCACCTTTTCGGAAAATGATTCTTAGTTCCTTTGAGCCAGAAAGATATCGCAATATACGTTTGACTGCAGAGAAATGGATAGTGGTTGGTTTATGCATGAATCGATTTACTCGATTTACTGCAAAGGTGATATCCGGCCGTGTGAATGTGAGATACTGAAGAGAACCAACCAGCTGACGATGAAGAGTTGCGTCATTGAACAAGGGTGCTGAAGCATATAGATCAATAGTAGTAGACATAGTAGTCAAACAAGATTTGGCAGATGTCATGCCTGATGTATGAATCAAATCATTGAGGTACTTAGCTTGGTTAACAAAAATACCATTAGCAGATGAGTGAACTTCCAACCCAAGGAAATATTTCAAGGCTCCAAGATCAGATATCTGAAACTCAGTGGCTAATTGCTTCTTCAACACATATATATAAGAAATGTCAGAACCAGTGACAATGATATCATCCACATAGAGCAACAAATACGTCATTGATGTTCCATTCACACGTATAAACAGAGATGGATCAGCAGCAGAAGCAATAAATCCCAAGGTTAACAGGTATGATGTAAAGTGATCAAACCAAGCTCGAGGAGCCTGTTTAAGGCCATACAAGCTCTTGTGAAGCAAACAAACACTGGTTGGACAAGATTTATCTAGAAATCCAGGAGGTTGAGACATGTAGACTTCTTCTTTGAGATGTCCATGTAGAAATGCATTTTTCACATCCAATTGATTTAAAGGCCAACTATATTGAGTGGCTAGAGCAAGAATTACCCGAATGGTTGGCTTTTTAACAACCGGACTGAATGTTTCTTCAAAGTCAAATCCTTCAACTTGGTGATAACCTTTTGCAACTAGGCGAGCCTTATGTCGAGCAATGGAGCCATCAGGATGGTATTTAGTTCGAAAAACCCATTTGCAACCTACAACATTCATGGATGGCAATCGATGTACTAAAGTCCACGTACCTTGTTCTTGAAGAGCATTGAATTCTTCACACATGACATTTCTCCATTCGAGATACTTGGAGGCTTCAGTGAAAGATGAAGGATCGGTGGGAACGGAGGCCACCATAGTAGATAAAAAGGCCTTTGGCTTGAAAATACTAGACTTCGCCCGAGTTTGCATGGAGTGAGTATAGTAGGTTGCAGTGAACTCCCATTAATTGGAGCATTACTGGCATGCTCAGTTTGAGTAGGCATCAAATGTACAGTATCTGCATTCTGACAAAGAGAATCAGCACAAGTAACGTTATCGAGTAACTCAACCGTGGATGGACCCGAATTGTCAACAGTGGGTAAGTGTGTATGTATCACAGAGGAGGGGTTTTGAGGAGGGGTCTGAGAGAGATTTAGAAGGGTAAGCAATGGAGTTGGGTCACTAGTGGTAGAGGAAGGGATAGACGTGTTGGATTGGGAGGAAGTTTGGTTGAAAGGGAAAATAGTTTCATGAAAAATGACATGGCGAGAAACCAATGATTTCTTTTTGAGGGGATTGTAGCATATGTAACCTTTGAAATCAAGGGGATAACCTAGGAAAATGTGTTGGGATGTTTTGGCTTTTAGCTTATGTTTATTGGTTGGTTTTAAGAGAGGATAACATGCACACCCAAAAACTTTTAAATGATGCAAATCAGGAGTGTAACCAAACAGTGTTTCAAACGGAGAAGACATATTTAGAGATGAAGAAGGCATTCGATTTGTGAGAAAAGCTGCAGTGGAGAAAGCATAGGGCCAAAATTCAAGAGGAACGGAAGCATGAAAAAGTAATGACATTGCAGTTTCGACAATGTGACGGTGTTTGCGTTCTGCAACTCCATTTTGTTCAGGAGTATGAGGACAAGATTTTTGATGTAAAAATCCTTTGGATTGAAAAAAAGATGAAATAGATGTATTGCAAAATTCGCCACCACCATCTAATCGAAAAACTTTTAACTTTTTGGATAATAGGTTTTCAACAAATGGTATAAATTTGTGAAGAATTGCACTGACATCAGATTTGTAAGCTAAAGGAAAAAGCTAAGTGAATTTGCTAAAATTATCAATGAAACTAACATAGTAGCGATATCAAGGTTTAGCTAGAAAGTCTAAATGTTGCAATCTAGCGTGTGAACTTTGCCTATGTGAAAAAGAAGTCATGCCTGCTAAAATACGAGTGGTAAAATGAGGTGTGAGCATGTGTTTGGAAAGTTAAAATTATGTTTTCTTGCTTTTCCATGAGAAAAGCATGCTTGCAAGAGTCATGAGTAATATGGGGTAAAAAGAGCTGCTTGCAGTGTGTGATCAGTTAGGCCAACTAAGGGTTAAACTCGGGTTATGGGTCCCCTGCATTGTAGTGTGAAAGCTAGTACCCCGCTTTAAGAGTTTGGTAAGATAAGTAAAAGAGATTACCTCATGCAGGCCCTAGGTATGAGTATGCAACCTATTTTGTGCCATTTAGCTTTTATGCGAGGCCTTAGTGCCAGTGTAGGGGAAGATAGGTGGAGGAGTTTATAAGCCATTCCCAGGCTAGTAGGAGCTGCTCTAGGTGAGGCTACGCACACTCACGAGCGAGAGTTTCGTGGAGAAATCTTGATCTGTCTCTTAATTTGTTAGCATGCTTTAGATTTCTCTCAGACATAAGTCTTAGCATTTGGAGCGCAGGGATTCAATTGTGATAAAATTTCAGCTACTAAGTTTCTACCATCCATATTAAATTATATAGTTCTAGGCTTGCTTGAGGCCTATCAGGTTGTAGGTTGGGGTGTTTAGATAGGGTATTTTGGTGTATGGTTTGGATTAGGGTGTTTCTGTTTTCTTTTATGCTAATTGCTGTAATTTGATTGTAATCTTGCAGGCCTAAAATATGAGGATGGGGGTTGACTTGAGGTGAAAATGAGCCAAGCCGAAAAAGAACTTCTAGCTAGTTTGGGTTTAGGATGTTTTGTGAAATTGGATTGCTAGCGGTATATCAGTTTAGTCCATCTGGCTGTCTGCTTAGTTTTGGTCCAATTCTTTTTCGATTGGAGTATATAAAAAAAAAAAAAAAAAAACAAAACAAAACAAAAGAAAAAATTAGAGTAGTTTTGAAAAAAATTAATTTTAATAATGTAAATAATTAAAAAAAACATGTTATAAATTTGAGGTAAGACAGAAAAGTATTGACAAACATATTATGAAAAAGAGGACATAGCAAGTTCTAATCCCTAACACTCCAAAACTTTTATCGAAGACCTCAAACCACTAAACCAATGTTCTAAAGCATACATTGAGAAAAGATTTACGTATATGTTAACATAGTAATATCAACGAGGATAAAACATTTGATTGTCAAAATTATTATTATTATTTTTGGCAACATGTGGGGTAGAGGGACTCAAACCACATACCTTTTGATCGTTAGTACAAGAGTTATACCAGTTGAGCTATGCTCATGTTGACTGTCAAAATTATTATTTAATACTGAATTCTAAATCCTGGGTATATGGTATAGGTTACATTTTGAAAAATTATAAAACAAAGTTATAAGTAAATTTAAATATTTAACCACTCCAAATATATCCAGAAATGTTATAACCAAATAACAATTGAAGTACATTTACTTATTATTCATAAAAGTATTTATGAACAAAAAAAATATTCCTTAATCATTGCTTAAAACTTTTTTCTTTTACTTAAATAATGTCTTTAAATTTTTATTGTACATTCTTTCACTAATTTCTCTTTATATAAATTGATTTTCTTTAACTTTTTATACATGTTCCACTCACTATCTTTTCTCCATATACACTTTCCACAGCCATCAATTAATTTCTTATTATTCTCCTAAAAAAAATAATAATAATAATTTCTTACTATTTTTAATATAAACATTCTTTATTTCACCAACATCTCTTTATTAATAAATACCACACTTTCTTCATCTATATGACAATTCTTTTCAATTATCCTTCTTATACTAATTGGCCAATTCTAGAAATGTTTTTTTCAAATAAAATAAAATTGAATAATTCAAAAAGAACTTCTAAACTATATAAAAAATACTTTAAAAATATTAAAGTGAAAGTATTATTATTATTTTTTTGTATGTATAGAAATTAAACAAGTCAATATTTGAATACTTTTTATTAAAGTATTTGCGATTATTAAAAAAAATCTCCCACGCCTACATATAAAAATTAATAAGTTATTGAAAAAAAATATATATAGAAATTACATCTTAATAAAATATCTAAATTATCATTGACTTCAAGATTCCTGTCACACTTATCTACAAACCCTATTGACTTCAAGAATTTCACAATCAAAACTAATAAAAAAAAAATAATTTAAATTATATGCACACGCATAACACTACATTTATATTATAATTTATAAATGCATCCATATAATTAACTAAAAATTGCATATTTATTTATATTAATCTTGAAGCTTTTTTCCACGTGTGTTCTCTTTTTTTTTTTTTAAAAAAAAAATAGTTTGAAGGATTGAGGGAGCATGTGAGATCAACATTAATATTTGAATAAATAGAAGAACATTTATTATTCTAATGATTTTTTTTTTTTAAAAAAAAAATGAAAATATTGGACATTTGAATGAAAGAATACTGATTTTATAATTATTTGTTGAAAAATGGAAGACATAATCATAAATGGAAAAGGTTGAGAATGTAAAAAAGCAAGACAAAACATGTTGAGCATATGAGACCACATAAGTTGGGAAATAAATGGACATAACATGCCCCCTTGGAAATTATTGTAATTTGTAGGGTCAATTTTCTTCATAGAAAATAACCCAACAATTTGATTTTTTTTTTTCATAATGAAATGTATTTGTTTATAATGGCTCCTCACAATCAAAACATATCCAATTTTTCTTTTTCAGTTAATCATTTCTTCTAGACCACTAAATATATATATATATATATATATATATATATATATATATATATATATATATATATATATATATATATATATATATATATTTTTAAATTATCCAAAATACTCGCACAAATTTATTATTTGTGGGAATGTCAATTCATCTTTTCTTATTGCATTTTCCAAATATCTAGATATTATAATTTATTTTATTTATGCAAAATAACATTGAGATTTATTATTTGTGGGAATGAGATTTTTTTTTTCATTGCATTTTTCAAATATGTAGATATTATAATCTGAGCCATTTACACAAAAGTAAGGTTTACTGATTTTTTTTTCTTCTTTTCAAAATTGATGTTAGGAAATGGTGATCATATGGCTTGTAAATGTTATTTTATATAGTTGGATAAAGTGAAAAAAAAAAAAACTATTATCAAACAAAAACTTACGTATATACATGTAAGAAATCAAGACCTGGTAATAGGTTCTTGGAGACTGTCCCCTGAAAAGTTGGGGTTCTTATCAAGCCTGGATTGAAGTTGACGATCCAGTGTCCTGTGCAAGCGTTCTGTTGTGGTGTGATCTGTGGCCTGTTGAAGTGTGAAGATTCCATCTATTTCGTCTCATCATGGACATAGAAGACCTGATGAATGAATGGAAAAAGTTCAACTTGATGGACACAGAACAGGAAGACATAATGGTACTGAATGAGGAGGAAAAAGTGGAGATTAAAGGACAGATAGATCAATACCTGATGGGCAAACTGCTATCCAACAGGAATATCTCCAAGATGGTACTCAAGAATGCTCTTACTTCTGCCTGGAAGACAAGAAAGGAGTTTAGTATTGATATTGTTGACAAGAATATATTTCTATTCAAGTTTGAAAGCCTGGAAGATAGAGAATGGATTGCAAGAAATGGGCCTTGGTTTTTTGACAGAAGCTTATTGGTTCTTGAAACTCCCAAGATCAATCAAAGAGCAATGGATATGGACTTTAATAAAGTGGACTTTTGGATCCGAATCATTAATCTCCCTATTGGTTTTCGGAATGAAACTATAGCAAAGAAGATAGGAAACAACCTTGGAGAATTCCTGCAAGCTGACATAAATAAGTACGATAATTCATGGGGAAACAATTTACGAATTCGAGTCAAATTAGATATTACTAAGCCCCTGAGAAGAGGTTTTATGTTCAAAACGGAAGATGCAGATGTAGTATGCTGGATAACCATCCGATATGAAAGAATACTGGAGTTCTGCTTCCATTGTGGATTGATCGGCCACGTTGTAAAAGAATGCAAGATGAAGAATAAAGAAGAGGACAGTTCTAATCGCAAACAGGAATTCGGTATGTGGATGAAATTCCAGGGATTTGCTAGACCACCTCAGCCATCTGAAATGCCAAGAAACAATACTGAAGTTCCTGAAAATATGGATTCGGACAAAGATGACAGAGCGGGATCAGAAGGTAGGAGCAGAGAGGGGCTGGAGGTTGATCTAAATGAAGTTAGTCCTATGGAGGAAACGTTGGTTGGAATGAGCATTAGTGAGAGAATTGGTGTTAGTAATGTACTTCCTGAAGATCTAATGGCATTCACGAAAGGGAAAGGAAAATTGGGTATCTGGAATCTATCACAAGGGGACCCAAGACCGGAAAGTTCAACCAGAAGTCCTGTTGAGCGAGAAGGGAGCCAAACCGACTCTATGTCTTCTTCTAGGAAAAAAACAAGCTGGAAAAGAAAAGGGAAGTTGAATCAGCAAGAGGAGGCTCCAATGGAAATCTCAAGAACAAGGAAAAGGAAGTTGGATGAGAATGCAGAAAATCAGAGGAAAAGGTCTAAGGAAACAGAAGAGGAAAATGAAGGATCTGTTGGTGGTGAACAAACTTTGGCAGTGGCTGTTTCATAGCCCTGCCTGGGATTATGAAAACTATATGTTGGAACGCTCGGGGGTTGGGGAACCCGAGAGCGTTCCGAACGGTTACAAACCTTGTTCATACAAGGGATCCCCAGATTTTATTTTTAAGTGAGACTAAAAGCGATGAGAAAGTCTCGGAAAGACTCAAGAGATCTGGCAAATTTGAGGGGTGTTTCACAGTCAAGAGTATGGGAACTAAAGGCGGCCTGTGTCTGTTATGGAAGAAGAAAGATATGGTGTCTATCAAGTCCTTTTCGAATAACCATGTGGATTGTGATGTTTGCTGGGATGGCTTTAAATGGAGGTTCACCGGCATATATGGTTTTCCAGAAAAAAATCAGAAAATTTTAACATGGGACCTTATCCGTAGGCTGAATAATCAAAGAGATGAACCATGGCTGATTGGGGGAGATCTAAACGAGATTTTAAGCCATGAAGAGAAGAAAGGGGGGCCTATGAGAGAAAGGAAGTTTATTGATGATTTTAGGCAATGCCTGGATGATTGTTGTATTAGAGATTTGCGGCCTGTAGGCGATATTTTTACATGGATTGGAAACCGAAGAGGCTATCTAATAAAAGAACGCCTAGATAGATTCTTATGTAACCCCAGATTCGATGGTACTTTTCCCTCAGCAGCGGCAACTAACCTAGATTGGCTTTTCTCTGATCACAAGCCAATAGAAATCAATATAGAGGCTCAAAGAAGAAGGAAAAAACGAAGACAACATGCTCCATTCAGATTTGAAGAATTTTGGACCAAACATGATGAGTGCAAGGAATTAATAGAAAAGAATGGGGTCTGGTCAGGTGATATCTATCCTTATTATTCTCTCTCTAATAATCTGTTTAATTGTTCTGTTGCTTTGTCGGGGTGGGGTAGAAATATTAATATCCATAGGAAAAATCGAATTTCCGAATGCAAGAAAATTTTAAAAGATGCCTATGATAATATTCAATCTGTTAATTTTGAAATGATTCATGGAATCGAATTTGAATTGGATAGGCTCCTAGAAGAAGATGAAATTTATTGGAGGCAAAGGTCTAGGGAAGATTGGCTAAAATGGGGAGACAAAAACTCTAAATGGTTTCATAAAAAAGCCTCTATGCGTAGAAAAACAAACGAAATAAAGGGTATAATTGATGTTAATGGTTGTTGGAATGAGGATCCTAATCACATTGAAGAAACATTTACTTCCTATTTTAAAGATCTTTTTAAGTCCTCAAAGCCAGATCGTAACCATATTCAATCTACTCTAGTTGGTTTAAATCCTAGAGTCACCCCTGAAATGAATAGTAAACTGTTATCCCCTTTTACTAGAACAGAAATTGAGAGAGCCATTAAAGACATGTTCCCTACCAAAGCTCCGGGCCCGGATGGTTATCCAGCTATATTTTACCATAGATATTGGTCTATTGTTGGCAATAAGACAGTAGAAGAATGCCTTAATATTTTAAACAATAATGGCAGTATAACTTCCTGGAATGACACAAACAGAGTTCTTATTCCTAAAAGCTCTAATCCTAGAGAGGTTGGGGAATTTAGGCCAATTAGTTTATGTAACGTCAACTACAAGATTGTGACAAAAGTTCTAGCTAATAGGATGAAAGGCATTCTGGATAAAATCATCTCTGAACCCCAATCTGCATTTATTCAAGGGAGACTCATTTCCGACAATATTATCATAGGCCATGAGAGTTTAAATGCTATAAAAAATAATAGATTTGGTTGGGGTAAGATGGCAGCCCTTAAACTAGATATTAGTAAAGCTTACGACCGCATAGAGTGGGTTTACCTTGAGGAAATTATGCTTAAGTTAGGTTTTCATCATAAATGGATTGAGCTTATCTTAAGTTGTATCTCTTCGGCAAGCTTCTCTATTCTGATAAATGGTGAGAAGAGGGGTCATTTCTTTACGGAAAGAGGGCTTCGGCAGGGAGATCCTATATCTCCATACCTTTTTTTGTTTGTGGCAGAGGGTTTATCTCACCAAATATCTATGGCAAATAGGGCTGGTAAGCTTTCAGGATTGTCCTATAATAATGGTCCAACTATATCACATCTCCTTTTTGCTGATGATAGCTTAATTTTCTGTAAAGCAGAAGCGAGAGAGCTAATTTCTATTAAAAATCTCCTAAAAGATTATGAACTAGCCTCTGGAGAGTCTATAAATCTGGCAAAATCAGCTATAATGTTTTCCTCTAAAATTAATAATGATAGGAAAGAATACTTAAGTTCCCTCTTAGGAGTTAGAAGTGTGGATGATTTTGGGAGATATCTTGGTGTTCCCTCAATTTTTTCTAGAAATAAATCAAAGGATCTTCATTATATTCTAGACAAGACATGGAAATCTGTCCAAGGTTGGAAGAATTCTTTTTTTTTCTATAGCTGGGAAAGAAATTTTAATTAAAAGCATTGGCCAAGCTATTCCAACTTATCTTATGGGTGTTTTTAAACTGCCTAAGCACCTTCATGAAGAAATAATGAGGTACTTCTCACGGTTTTGGTGGGGTTCTAGTCCTACTAAGAGGAAAATTCACTGGTTTAAATGGAAAGATCTATGTTTGCCTAAAAGCCTAGGGGGACTCGATTTTAGAGACATAGAGGGATTCAATCAAGCTCTCTTAGCTAAGCAAGTTTGGCGGATTCTTATGTCCTCTGATTCCTTAGTTTCTAAATTCCTGAAAAGTATCTATTTCCATAATTCTAATATTTTAGAAGCAGAAAGAGGGAGACAGCCTTCCTATCTTTGGCGCAGTCTTTTATGGGGAAGAGAGTTACTTAGCAAAGGCCTTCGCTATAGGATAGGAGATGGTAAGAACACATTTATGTTTAAGGACCCTTGGTTACCAAAAGAATCCACATTCAGACCTATATGTATTAATAGAGATTTGGCCAATTCTAGAGTTGCAGATTATATTACTGATTCTGGGGGCTGGAATGTAGAGGCTTTGAATAGGGCAGTGATTGATTTTGATATTAATACCATTCGAGGTGTTCCTATAAACACAAATTTACAGGACAAATTAGTTTGGCATTATGATAGAACTGGGAAATTCTCGGTTAAGAGTGGTTACAAGCTCTTCATGAATATCAAATTAGATGGTATTCAAACTAGCTCTCCTACTCTGAACAGGATCTGGTCTAATCTCTGGAAATTAAAAATACCAACTAAAATTAAGCACTTATGTTGGCGAGCCTTAAAGGAATCAATCCCAAATAATATCAATCTAAATAGAAGGGGTTTGAATTTATCTACTGTCTGTCCTATTTGCAATTTACATCCTGAAAGTACTGATCATTGTCTTTTTGTATGTAGTCGTGCTAGAGAGATTTGGAGTCTCACCCATAACAATTTCTTTCTGGAGGAGGATTTCCATGGTAGCTTTATTGATCGATGGTTGAAAATAGATGCCAACTCGTCCTTGCAGGATCTCAGCCTTGTTGCCACAACCTGTTGGGCGATCTGGACAGACAGAAACAAAACGGTTCATGGCGATCCTATTCCTCCCACTCAGATAAGAGGAAGATGGATTAGAGAATACCTGGATTCGTTTGTGAAGGCGAATTCTAGAATTGATTCTAGAAGGATTTTTTATCGCGGGAAGACTTCTTCTTCTGCACCTGCATGTTGGACTCCCCCTCCTGATGGTATTTGGAAACTGAATACGGATGCAGCCTGTTCGCATTTGGATTCTGCTACTGGATTGGGGTCATCTATCAGAGATAAAAATGGAGATATTGTAGCTGCTTCTTCAATTTTCCTCGATCTTGCCCTGAGTCCTCTCTTATGGCTGAACTGCGAGCCATTTCTGAAGGGATGAAAATTGCTCAATCTGTCGCATGCAAAAAACTCATAGTGGAGTCAGATAGCCAGGTGGCAATCAATTTCCTTAATAAGATTTCGGTGGGTTGGAGTGATCTGGAAGCTGTGTTGGAAGAAGTTTGGAGCCAGGTGGATAAGTTTGATTTCGTTGAGTTTCGGTATATTCCCAGATGGTGTAATGCTTTTGCTGATTTTTTAGCTAAGTTTGCTTGCTCTGTAAAAGCTTCTGAAAGCTGGGTGTTTCATATCCCAAATTGGCTTTGTAATTTGGTCCATGTTGACCTGTCCTTCTCTGCCCAAGTGGCGTAATGAAGTTTTCTTTTTCAAAAAAAAAAAAGTGAAAAAAAAAAACTACTATTTTTCACAAATATGTAATCTTTGGGAAAAAACTAAATTAGGTTATGTTTTTTTACTATGGTTCTCAAAACAACTCTAATAGTTGGCTCCTTTGAAAATCACTTTGTTTTTCGCATTTTGTTTTTGAAAATTAAGCACATAAAACATTGCTTGCATTAGTAGTCTTATTGTTTTATTATCTAATTTTTAAAATCATTTGAAAAAACCAAGCTAAATTTTGAAACTAAAAAAAAGCGGTTTTCAAAAACTTGATCTTGTTTTTGACATTTAGCTTAAAATTCAAATGTATTTTTAGGAAAGAAAATAAAAATAATTTTCAAAAACAAAAAATAAAAGACAAAATGGTTATCAAACAGAACCTTGTGTTTCTAACTATTTTGGATTTCTTCCACAATTTCATTCAAACATAATTTCAACTACTAAGAGTGATTTTGAAATGATTAAAATCATTTTTTTTTATTAAAAATCACTCCGATCCAAAACATATCTTTAATAATTCAAAATTAATTTTGATGATATAAAAAAAGTGTAAAATCAAACATGATATTGATTTTGAATAATCAAAGGTATATGTTTCAAGGTTATTTCAAACCTGAGAAAAGTGATTTTAGCAATTTCAAAATCACTCTAAATCTAGTTTTTTTTATAGTAGTTATTGTTTTGTGTAACAGTAGATCAGTTCCTTGATTTTTGTTTTTCAAAACTGCTCTTAAAGAACAGTGATCATATAACTTAATTAGTAGATATTACTATTGTTGTGTAAAGTGAAAAACTACTATTTTCACTTGTAATTTTGAAAATTAAAAAAAAAAAACTCCACTTAATTATCACTATTTTTTTTGGCGAAAAACAAATTCTTGACTTGGTTTTTGCAAACATATGGAAAAGAAGGTAGGTAGATAACAAAACAAAAAAACTTATAGAAGGAAGTAGTGTTCATAAGTTTAATTTTCAAAAACAAAAAACCAAAAACTAAGCCCCGTTTGATAACCATTTGGTTTTTGGTTTTTGGTTTTTGAAAATTAAGCTTATTCACAAATACTTCCACCTACAAGTTTCTTGGTTTTAATTAGTATCATTCTTCTACCTTGTTTTAAAAAACCAAGTCCAATTTTGGAAACAAAAAAAAAATAGTTTTCAAAAACTTGTTTTTGTTTTTAAAATTTGGCTAGGAATTCAAATGCAACTCTAACTAGGATGGAAGCCATGGTAGGAAATCTAGGAGAAAACAAGCATAATTTTCAAAAACCAAAAACCAAAAACCAAATGGTTATCAAACGGGGTCTAAATGATTATCAAACGAACCTTTCTTCCACAATTTATTCAAATTTAATTAAAAAAAAAAAAAAAGAAGGAAACAACCATGAAATTGTGGGGTTCCAAAGTTTGGGTATTGGTGAGCAATAAAGAGTTAGACATTTGATTGACTTATAAATAATTAATTTTCATTTGGAAAACAAAATGATGTCTTATTACACTTTGTCGACCCTACAAAGACACCACAAGTCAACTATTGGTTTTGTGTAGCCAATTTTTTTAATCCTTTGAAAATAAAAAATAAAAAATTAGAAATGAACCTCTTTTTGGCTTGATTATTTAAATAAACTCTTTACTATAAAAAGTTTCAACATTGTATTTGGTGGGTTAAACAATAGGTGACTAATGGATCAAACCCATTTAATAAAGATGCAAACTTTCTATAGGATTAGTTTGAAAATTAAGGGAAGAAATGGACAAAATAGCTTAGACCTAAGAGACTAATCTAGGGTTTCAAAAAAAAATTCCCATTTTTTTAAAAGCATAGGGAAGCACATTTAATTGGGTGGGGAGTTTTCTTTTAGTTAAATTAATCATATTAATTGTCATTAGCAACTAGAATTAGACCAAGATAATATTACTTAATCATACACCTACATTGTTAGGCCATGCCATTAGAGACCCATTAATTAATTAATTAATTTAAGAAATTAAATATGATAATGGCTAACTAACCCTACTTTTGTATGCCATTTTGCCTCCCACTAACACCCTTCATTTATATGTTTTTTTTTCCTTTCATCACCCTATTTATATTTTTTTTAACATATCTAATCTTATTGTTTATAAAATTAATGACGTAAATTCAATAATGTTATAGACAATCAGCTCCATATATAAATATCTCTTCATAATCACACATTATATAGTGATAGTCTAAGATTTGAGTCGTCAAATTAAGTGTAGCTCCACTAGCATAAACAATGTGTGTTTGACCAACCGAACATACACGTATGACAATCCCTCTCGCTCTTTCTTGTTGTACGACTTAATTTGCTCATATCTCCAATAAACAATAAAGTGGTATTTAGCTTTAGCTTCCAATTCAGGTTCCAATAACGGAAGTTGAGAAGTTCAACCTATATATTTTTTTTATATAGATTTGCTTATTTCAAGTTACAAATTTGCTAATTCTATAAGCTACATTAGACTCAAGTAAACTCATCGTCTTAGGTTTATATATAAAACATTTTTATATACTAGTCACCTACTCCTCATAGATGATCATTAACCTATACGAACTAAACTAGGTTTTGTTCGTGATTCGAGCCGCGTGTTATTTGTAGGATTGATCAATACATAGCCTAGGGATGAAATGAAATGAAGTAAATGGACTTGAAATTTAAGAAAACATTTCCCTTTTTTCCTCATTAAAGAATCTAAATTTGTGTTAATTATAGGTTAGTTCAAACAAAGTCTTAGACTTTATTAAATTTATCTTTTTTGGTTGTAATATTTTATGATCAACTGTACTCAAATAAAATGGGGTTGAATTTTCCTCTATTTAAGCTTGAATTTTCCAGGTGATTGTTAACATCAACTTTGATTTGTCATCTTTAATTTTATCATAATAATATTTTTCTTCATTTAATTTATAACATCAAAGATTAACCCAAAAAAAAACAAAAATTAATTTGTCACATATCCACTAAAACCGTATACAAGGATTATATTAGTCAATCTGGAATCGCCCATAGTTTCAAAACTTATAAAATATACGAATAATTAAAATCGTCTGCATCGATTATTATTCATAAAAGTTCAACTTATTAATTTAAAATTTCTGTCCTGAATTCTTCAAATCTTTCTTTTTAAAGAAATTATCCCCTTGAATTCATGTTTAAAACTTGATTATTATCTCTGCATATCTATTAATTTTACATGCATGCATTAATTATGCTTGAATTTGGGAGTTGTTTGGCATCAGGATTAGATAAATACAGTTGGGATTATCATAAGTACGTAGATTATAAAGTATAGTTTATAAAATGGATTTATAAAGTCTTAAGAGAATTCAAACTCAGCCACTATTAATTTAAAATAATATTGTTAATTAGCTATATATTATTTAATAAGAGAAAAAAGGCAAAAAAAATAAAAAAATAAAAATAAAAAAGTACCTAGAGAGATAAATGGTTGGCTGCGGTCACCACTTCAACTGCACGTGTTTGTCACTCTTCAATTAGGTGAAAAGTTTTTTTTTTTCAAATATTTTAATTTGAGGAGTTCGGTTATTATGTTATTTCTTTATTTATTATTGAAAAAATAATATTTTAAGTTTTAAAGTTAATTTTTCATTTTACAGCAAATAGTTTCAAAACACACGAGTCAAAGCGAGCCTAGCTCAACAATAATTGATATGTACTTTCGACCAAGAAATCAGAGATTTGAATGGCTCCACTCCCAAATGTTGATGTACTAAAAAAAAAAGTTTCAAAACACACCGTACATGTTTTTATCAAATCGATTTGAAGTATTCTTGTAGTTTTTCTCTCTCATATGTTCAATAGTGTAGTATTGTATGACATAATGTGACGGCCTCTCAGATAATTTCGTGTGGGATGGAGATTTAAACCATAATTTTGATCGAGAATATATGTCTTAACCAATTGAGTTATATTCGTATATAATTTTATATTTGTGTTTAATTTATTTCTATGTTGTGAAATTTTTGTTTGTCTCTTGTACTTTAATGTTTTAATTTCATTGGTTTCTACGATAATTAACTATAGTTAATATAACGAAGATTAACATCTACATGAACATCTGTTGACACGAGGTTGAGGTAATCAAACTACTTTTTCTTTTAACGAAAGAGACTAGAAGGTAACGAAATTGAAACCTTTAAAAATAAAAAATAATAAATATTGTAGAAAGAAAAAGATGAAAAGACTATTGAAGAGATAGATAATATAAATATTTTTAAAAAGCCATAAAAAAATGCTAAAAAGCACACAAACTGTAGTGGCTATCCACGTAACGAACAACCAAACCGAGTGGGAAAAAAAAGAAAAGAAAAGAAAAGAAAAGAAAAGAAAAGGAAAATATTAATAAATTATTCAACATTTTCTTTTATATTATTATTAAGACACCGTTCCATTTCCCCTCCCTAAATTTATATATAATTTATATCTCCATTTACCTCTTTCAACCCATAGATTTTAAATGTTCCTATATTTTAAAAATATTTATTTTACTCCCTAAACTTTTTAAATATAATTACTTTCGTCTTTTACATAAAAAAAATATATATATATATAAGTATATTTTGGTAATTACAATTATTTTGCTACGATCCAATACTCACCTTACTTTAGAGGTGTCAAAATATTTTTTGTGTGGACCAACCTGTCTCGAACAAGGAGTTGAAATTGATATAATATGTATATAGTCAATCTAAAGGTAGCTCAACTCAAAGACATTATATCTTCAACCATGACCAAAAAATCAAAGATTCAATACTCACTACCACATACCATTAACTTAAAAAAATGGTCTTGTGACTTCGAGCCCTATTGTAGAAATGATTTGGGATGGAAAACATTCCTCATCCCTACCCTATTAACTTCTGAATTTATACCGCTTCAACATTTGTCATAATATGTTAATATTTAAAATGTTAAATTATAAAATTTAGTCCATAAACTTTCACATATTTGTGTTAAATAGATTTATAAACTTTAAAAAGTGTTGATGGTCAAATTTGGACAGAAAAAACTCACCTAACTTTCACGTGCCACCAACGGTAAATTTGTTTGAGAGGAGGGGAAGATGTGACCTGCAAGACAGTAAAACTTGCACATCGGTGTGGTGCTTGCCACACCGCCTCCGATGTTTAAGTCAACGAGCATAACGATGGGAAGCAAAAGAGCAAGAGCTAAAGGAGACTTATTGAACTTATTAGACATAAAAGAAGATATTAAACTTTATTAATTTAAGAAATGTTGAATATTTTAGAGACTTATTTGAGACAAAATTAAAAGTTCATGGACCGATCCTATTATATATTTTTTTATAAAGTTTATGATACACAAACATGAATGTTTAGGGCCTGTTTGGTAGGCAATCCGGATTTTGTTTTATGTTTTCAGATTCATGAATTAAGTGAATAAGCGTTTGGTAGATGTGTTTTTGAAAACTGTTTTCGGATTCTGTGGTCCAAATAGTGGAAATTCTGAAAATATATTTTTTTTTTTATGTTTTCAGTGTATCCAGATTTTAAATTTGAAAATTTTAAATTATGAAAACATTTTTTTTTTTTTTATGTTTTCATGTTATAAACTCAATTCATTTTTGTAAATTTAAAATTTGTATAATATAATGTATTATAAATTATATGATATTATAAAATAATAATTATACAAAATTTATAACATATAAAAAGTTTATAAATTATCCATAAAAAAAAGTTTATAAATTAATTAATAATAGTTTATATTCAACTTAATACTTTAGTTGATTTTTTTTTGAGACAAAATACTTTATAAATATAACTACTATGGTTTATAAATATATTATCAAACACATTTTGAACAATTTTTGAAATTGGAATCAAATTTCTGAATCTGCTACCAAACACATATTTGAAAACATGAAATACAACTCTGTTTTCATTTAATCCCTTGTTTTCAAATTTCTGTTTTCAGATAACCTATCAAACGGACCCTTAAAGACTAAACTTCAAATTTGGAGAATGATATATATAACAAATTTCAAAACAATAGTTTTTTTTATTAAAAAAATTAAAAATATACCTTGAACTGTTCCAAGAATCAAAATGGAAGAACCTTTTTAAAAGTAAAAATGGCCACCTTCTTTGATAGATAAAAAGACAACTTTTTTTTTTTAATATATTAAGACACCATTATAAATTCCACAAAGAAAAAAAAAATAATTATATCCTTCAATTATTATTTAATTCTGTTTGGGTCTCCATACCTTTCTCATTTTTAATACTTCATTTTTTTAAAAAAAAAAAAAAAACTCAAAATAAAAAACAATTTCCCAAAAAAAAAAAAAAACTCCCTATAAATTTCCCCATTTCCCATTTCCACATTCTTCATCAAACTTTCAAACCCTCTCTTTCTCTTACATTTCAATGGCCAAAGTGTACCCTCAAACAGCGCCGTCGCCGTCGTCGTCTCCGTCGTCTTCATCGCTCTGTTCCGAAACAGAAACCTTCACCATTTGGATGAAATCTCTGATTTACCACACAAATGGCTGCACCGTCTTCGATTCCAATGGCGACATCGTCTACAGAGTCGATAACTACGACAGGAAATGCCGTCGCGAAGTTTTTCTCATGGATCTCAGAGGCAAAGTCCTCTTCACCATCAGAAAACAGGTAAGCCAAAAAATGGAGGTTCCTGTGAATCTCTTTCTCCTGATTTTCATTTTAAATCGTTGAGTTCCGTTCGATTAATCGTAGATTTGGATCAATTTCTGCAGAAATTCTCGATTCTCGGAGGATGGGAGGGATATCGATGGATCGAATCGGAGAGAAGTAAGAACCCTAGCTTTCGAGTGAGGAAACTGTACAGATCAGGATCGAGGAATCAATCTGTTTGTGAAATTACTGTAGGATTTGAGAGGTTTTCGTTGGTGAAAATGGATGGAAAATTGGCTTTCAGAATAATCAACATCAATGGAGAAGTAGTTGCAGAGGTTAGTGTGAAAAAATGAATCGAATCAAATCAAATCGAATCGAATCAAATCAAATCATTTTCTTTCGTTTTCTGGGCTGAATCTAACAGATTCAAATTGGTTTTTGTCATTTGCAGGCGAAAAGAAAAGTTTCATCGAATGGAATTCTTTTGGGAGATGATGTGTTGAGTTTGAAGGCAAATTCACAGATTGAAAGATCTCTGATTATGGCATTGGTTACGGTTTATGGCTTAATCCGTCGCCAAATGTAAATCAAGAAAGAAAAAAAAAAAGAAAATTACAGATTTTGTTTTGCTTTTTCTTTTGAGGATTTTCTGATGTGTATAGAAGAACTTCACAGATTTTGGTTTCTTTTTCCATAGGATTTTGGTTTCTTGTAAAGGATTAATGTACAACTTACAAAGGAATACAAATAAGAATTTCATTGATTAATTCTTGGTTTTTTTTTAATTATTTTTTTTTTTGTATTTTTCTTTCTGTCTATTTTTTGATATGTTATTATAACTTATATACAAAAAAACAAATAATAATTGTTCATGAATTTGGATTTTTTTTTAAAATTTTTATACATGCAATTCTACGTTTCGAAGCAAAAATGTTTCATTGTTGAACTAAGTTAATATTGACATATTTGTGAGAAATTTGATGTCTTTTATTTTTAATGAGATATATTATTTAAATTTAGGGTTTCATTCCGAATGTTAGATAGTATTAGAATAATGGTTTTTGGATAATTTTAAATTTATGCTAATGATTTTAAGTAAAAAAACTCCTTACAAATTTGGAAAGTAAAAGAGATTTTGAGAGAATGAGTTTAAATCATCTCTTTAAAATTTTAAAATCTTGGAAAATGGGTCAAAACAAATATTATATAAAAAAAGATTCCGGAAGGAATATTCTTTGGGTATCATAAAAGTATATTTTTATTGTCAATATGAATGCTAGGCTGTTTATTTTGAATTTATTACTAAAATACATTAATTATAACAAAACATATCCCCAAATTTAAGATTCTATTATTCATTCTTCAAATTTTTATCATTTCTTTTGTAATGAAATGAATAAGATCACATGTTAACATGAGTCTAGCTCAATTAACATTGTTGTCAAAAAAAAAAAAAAAAAATTAATAACTTTAAGTCTTCCGTCATCACATATTGTTCAATATTTTCAAATTACATATTTTGAAAATTATCATATTACATACCATTCTCTTAATATTTTCAAATTTATATTTTGTAAATTATTTTTCATTTTTTAAGTTTGTGTTGCTATTTACTTTGGATATTACTTTCTCATTTTTTTAAACAACGAACAACGTGTAGGAGTGGGAGGATTGAATCTCTAACCTCTTGGTTAGGATACAAGTTTTATGTTAGTTTTTTTTTTTTTTTTTTTTTTTGAGGAAAGTTTTATGTTAGTTGAGTCTTGCTCTTATTGGCTTGGATATTATTACTTTACATTTACAGCAAACTTGTATTAGTATTTAACACCTGAGACGCGTGTTAAATTCATAATTGTAATTGAACTCGAAAAAAAAATCATAAATGTAATTAAACTATGAGTTCCAAATTCAAATGAAACTAAGAAACAAAATAGACAAAATGATTCTTACACAAAAATAAGGAAGAAAAAGAATGAGTTGTTGATTTTTAACACTGACATTTTTTTTTTTTTTTGCAAAGAACATTTTTTTTTCTTCCTAGGCTATAGTAAATATTTCAATTTATATTTATTACTAGTCCATAAGTTACAAAATTATAGTAGATGAAAAAATCAAACTTTCAATTTTTTTTTTTCGAGTTCAACAATATATGAGGATGAGAGATCCGAACCACTTATCTCTTGTTGAGAATATATATTTAAATCAGTTGAGTTATGTTTAAGTTGACATAAAACTTTCAAATATGAATATTGAATATATTTTTTATGGTTTATGACTAATAAACTATATTGGGTAATTTTAACTTTCTTTCTTTCTTTTTTTATAAAGAATTAACACTACTAATATAAAAATACGGTGATTTCGAAACCTTTAACTAATTAAAGTTATTAATGCTTGCCAACAAGAGCTTAGTTCAACTGGCACAACATTGTACTGATAACCGCAAAGTTTGTGGTTCGAATCCCCTTTCCCACATGTTGTAAAAAAAAAAAAGTTTACTAATACCTTAATAATTTGAACTAGGTTCAGTATTTAAAAATAATTTTTACATGTTTTTAGTTAAAAATTAATAAGATGAATCGTGCTTATCAAATAATTAATTTAATCTTACATTGCAATCTATGAATTTGACTTCATTATAAAATTACCAAAAGCAACTCAAAATGTTAAAAAAAGAATATATCATATAAAATAAAGCCAAAGGAAGAAAAATTGTTTATAAAAAAAAATACAAAAGATAAGATACGGAAAATAAATAAATAAATAAAAGACAAAATATCGACCATCATGTTGTTATCTAGTTTCTCAAGAGCTAAATGAATGGATCAATATTCTCTCAAAAGAAAAAAGAAAAAAAAAAAGAAAAAAAGATCAATATAAAAGAAGTTATTCGTACTAATTTTTTTTTTTTTTTTTTTTTTGAAAAAAAAATAAACGAAGTTATCCTTATCTAGGAAAGAGTAATTATAAGCCAACTATTTTTATTTTAATTAATTTGTGATAAGATATAAACTCATTTTTATGGTAATAATTAAATTAGTTTACTAAAAGTCAGGTTTGTTTAACCCTAATTTTGTTTAATTCAACCTGGGAAGGTTGAGAATTTGAAATTCTCATGACTTCTTGATCGAATATATTATGTCTTAACCAATTAAGTTAGGCTCAAATTGACTTATTAGCAATTTTTTTTTTTTAGTACATCAACATTTTGGAGTGGGAGGACTCGAACCTCTGACCTTATGGTCGAGAGTACATGCCAATTACTATAGAGCTAAGCTCGCTTTGGCTATTAGATTTTTTCTTTTATCTGCATAATTATTGTATTTATATATATATATATATATATATATATATATATATATATACAACCATTGTTGATTTTTTTGCAAGCTCTTTGATGTTTTCAACCATTGTTGTCAGAGGACAACATATTATTGATTTTTTTTTTTTGAGTTCAACAACATTTGGTAGTGGGAGATTCAAACTTCTAACCTTTTGGTCGAGAGTACATGCCAATTATTGTTGAACTATGCTCACTTTGACTATAATTGAATTAGTAATTATATTATAATAGCTATTTTTCAATTCAACGTATTTAAACTCCTCTAAAATCAAAATGTTCAAAATCATTACTCTCGTATTTAAGTGTTCTTACTAGATCCCTATTTAGTGTCGGATTAAAAGGATTTAAAACTTAAGGAGAAGAAATATATTTTGACTCAAAATTTTTATAATTTAATTTGGGATTAAAAACTTATATTTTATCTACCGTAAAATTTAATCAGTTAGTTTGTGGATTTGAACTATTCAAAACTAAACCGTCAAACACACCCTAAATGATCATGAGGTCTGTGGTTCGAATCCCAACCTCACATATGATTAAAAAAACATTTTTTTTTTAAGAATGACTAAGGCTTATAAAAAATATTACAACATAAATATGACGCCACTTTTCTTTTTATTTTTTATAAGCCTTTCATAACTTTGAAAAAAATTATAATTATTTTTTTTTATATTTGATGATTTAAATACAATATTGATATCAACAAAAATGTCTAAGACACAAATTTACAGAAACCTGTTGATTAAAATATTGGTAGAATGTCGGTATATTGATGAATATTATATTCCACTAATAACAAGTATGCATATTTTAAATCATTCTTTAATTTAAAAAAAGAAAATTCAAAGTTTCATGTTAGATTAAACTTAAACATCATCATATGAGAACATATTATTATTTAAGAAGTGTGACAAATCCTATCATCAAACCGTCCCAAAATTATTTTATAAGAAAATCAGTTTAAATTAGAAAATAAATATTCAATCAAATGAGAGGGATCAAAATCCAAGTCAATGTACCCTATCAATAATTCATTATACATACCTAAAAAAAACATAACTTCAACGTGACAATCATGATGGCCAATTGCCAATACATTTCCAAATCTCTAATAATTTTGACTATTAGTTTGATGTCAATCTGAATATAGCTCAATAGATAAGACATCAATTATCATCTTAAAGGTCGATGATTCAAATCCTCGCCAATGCAATTGTTAAACTAAAAGAAAAGAAAATACTAGAGTGTAATAACTGTTTACTTGTAAGCTAGCAGTTGAGTTGTTATTGTTAGTTTGGTAGTTTATCATCATCAAATTTTTAATTATATGAACTTCATTTCTTTCAATAATTTCCTCTTTAACCTATGATTGTGTTGATATGCATTGAATCTGTTATGAAGCGTTCTGAATGACCAACACTCCCTAAGCTAAATTATGTATAGAGATTAGATATGTTATTTCAATTTTGGGCTTTATTTTGGACATATTCTGTTAGAGTTAAGAGTGGTGCTATATAACCCTCTTAACCTAATCTGCCCTAATCTCTCTGTAATTTGCATATGTTTTCTCCTCACTAATAAGATCATTCTCTCTCCCTCTGTCCGTGGATGTAACTAACACACCATTAGTGAACCACGTAAGCATAAGTATATTTTTATTTCCAATTATTTTTAAGTGGTTGTGCATTCATAACTTGATTGGAATTAAAAGCGCTCTAAATTATGAAAATTGAGTCATTTTCAAAAAAGTGCAAAACTTGGGTGAGATTATTCCATGTGTTTTTCCAAGGAAAAACCATGTTTTATTCCTTTTTTTTCTTTTCTTTGGTGGAATCTTTTCAATTGAGCAGACAATTTTTTATTTATTTATTTATTTAAGGAAAAGCTATGTGTTTGCACCTTTATCATGTCCGTTGGGACTGTATTATCTTAAAATTCAAGTTCAAAATATCGAAAACTATAACTGAACTGAAAAGACTTGTTTTGATTTTTTTTTTTTTTTTGAAAATAAACTTGTTTTGAATTAAACAAAATTAATTAACAACCCTAATCTTTATTACCATGCAACACATAAGAAAAATCAATTCATGTTAAAGTAAGTCAACTCAATCGAACATAGTTCAATGGATAAGAGACACTGATTATCATCTCAAAAGCTAATGATTTGATCCCTACCATTGTAATGACACGAGAGGAGCCGAGTGGTTTTTGGAAGACCTTGGGACAAGAAGGACAAAAAAAGAGAACTCTTTTTTTTTTTTTTTTTTTTTTCTCGTAAAGGAAAGCAAAAGTTATATACATGCATGCATGTTTAACTTTTTTTCTTGTCAAGTCCAAACAAACTAGGTTGTCTTTTTGACTTCGCTATTACGACTTGAGACTTTTTTTTTTTTTTTTTTTTTTTCCTCACTCTAATTTGATGGCTTCTTAATCTAATATTTAGATGTGACGAAATAAATGAGGTATGAATTTTGGAGGTCAACATTTTTATCAGTGTGAAAACTATAAATATAGAATTGGCCAAAGCCTCAAGTAATTTTGATAGAATTTGTACTTACTGTTTTATTTGGTAAAGTTTTAAATTTTGTGATTTTTGAAAAGAAAGTGAAATTATATTTGTATGTGTCTTCTTGATGAATTGGAAGTCCAAAATATAGTTAAAAATGGGTGCTTTTTATTTTCTTGGAACATTAGAACTGTGTGGATTATGTTTAGCATATTATAGTAATTCAAATAAATTTGTAAACAATGGGCTGATTGAATTTAGATAAATAAGAACTCGTTAGATATACGCAAAATATTTTGATGATTCTACTGTGCATTTGATTTGATAACACCCTCGTACATTTTCTAAAAGAAAATTAACATTTTTTAATTGATAACTTTTTTGTTTTACAACCTATTTTTTAAAAATATCTTTGGAATCCTAGTCAAAGTTTAATAACTTAAAAAAAGGGTTTTGAATTTTTGTTGAAAAGGCCAAGATTTCAAAAGTGTTTTGTAATTAAAAAAAAAATTAGAAAATATAGCAAACTTAGGGTTTGTTTGGTAGGCAAATCCAAATTTTGTTTTATGTTTTCAGATTCACTAGATTCAGTAAATATGCGTGACGTATTTTTGAAAACTGTTTTTGGATTCTGTGATCCAAATAGTGTAAATTATGAAAACAATTTTTTTATTTTTTTTTATTTTTTTATGTTTTCAGTGTATTCAGATTTTGAATTTGAGATTTTAAATGCAGAATTAAATAAAAAAAAATAAAAACTTTAATAAATATAGTATTTCATGTTTTAAACTCAATTTATTTTTGTGAAATTGAAATTGGTATAATATAATGTATTATTAATTATATGATATTGTAAAATAATAATTATAACAAATTTATAACACATAACATGTTTAAAAATTAATTAATAATAGTTTATATTCAACTTAGTATTTAGTTGATAATTACAAATAGTTTATGATTTATAAATATATTATCAAACACATTTTGAACCATTGTTTAAATTGTGATCCAATTTCTGGATCTGCTACCAAACACATATTTGAAAACATGAAATACAACTCTATTTTCATTGAATTCCTTGTTTTCAAATTTCTGTTTTCAGATCCCCAACCAAATGCACCCTTAGGTTCTTAATTTTCTGTTTTTGAAAATTGTGCTTTTTTTTCTAGCAAATTTTTTTTATTGAGTTTCATTTTTTACAAATAAACATTACAAAAACTATTTTTTTTTATTATTATTTTCAAAATCTAATTTGGATTTTGAATACAAGTAGATAAGGAAACAAACAAGTTTATAGATAATGGAAGTGATCTATATAAATTTAATTTTCAAAAATTTAAAACTAAAAATCAAATAGTTATAGAATGAAACTTGATATTGAAATGAACCATTGACAAATTACTTTGTATCTTTATAAATAATAATAATAATAATACTATGTATAACCATTACTTTTAGTCTTGAACTAGTTTAAAGTATGAAAAAAAAAAATCTAATTATTGAAGTAACTACCATTAAACTATCTACCTAAATTGTTTTATGAGATGTTAGAAACCTTTTTACTAGATTTGAAGCGAATAAATTAAAATATAAAAATAAAAGCGATAATCTTGAATTTCTAACCACGTTTTTTTTGTTTTCTCAATTAAAATATCGTATTTTCAAATCAATAATGCAATGGGTAAGGCACTCATTCTTTTTCTAAAAGTTGAAGTTTCGATCTTCACTCCCACATTTATTTGAACTCAAAATTTGGCGTATTCATTTTGTCCGAATTCATGCAAAATTCAATACCCACCTAATTATCATCATGACAACAGAGCTAAAGGCAAGCAAGTCATGTCCAAGTAGAGCTTTTCCATGTGATTCAAATACCAAACTCAAGATATTTAGGCGTTCTAAAGTAATTAAAAAGTCCAACCAATGCTTTAAAATAAATAAATAAATAAAAGTCCAACCAATTGTAATACTTGCTATCCTAATGATCAATTCTAATCTCTAAATAGAAATAGACAGCCAGGCCAAAATTCAAGCAGACTAACATTTCCAAAAAAAAAAAAGCACTTTTATTCTGAAAGAAAAGTAAAATGGGAGGATATTATCCGTTATAAATATTCAATGGAAAAATATGTACTCGCATTACTATTAAGAAAAGAGAAAAAAGATTAATCTCAATGAAAGACAATGAAATCATATAATTTCCATTAAACAAATATATCTATATGTCGTCATGAATGATAAACATGTTGAATTCCATTTTTTTTAAAAAAAAAGCCAATCAACTCAACCCCCACGACTTGTTTTGAGTTTCTTCTCCTATTTTTAAGTTCTGACTTGAAAGTTTTATTTTAACACACAAACTGAGATACTGTTGTATGATCATGGAGGTCCATAAAGTATTTGGGATAGAACACAGAATCTTCTCTCCCAAATGGCTAAATGTTTCATTTTCTCCAAGTTCTCTTTTCTTTGGTGGTGGAGCTGCCTGTTTTCCTTGTATGACAGCTGATTCAAAGGCAGAAGCTTTCACTATATGGATGAAGTCCCTAATCATGCAAGGGAATGGCCTTACTGTTTTCAATGGAAATGGTCAGATTGTTTATCGCATAGACAATTATGATGAGAGGAGCAGCAGGGAGGTTTTTTTGATGGATCTCGGAGGGAAACTTCTCTTTACGGTGCGTCGAAAGGTGGGTTACGATGAACGAGGCTGAATATTGTTGTGTACATTTGAAGCATTGGTTTTCCTCATTGGTTATTTTTTGTTTTCTTTGGCAGAGAATTTGGTTTCTTTGTGATTGGGAAGGATTTAAGGAGGAGGATGAGGTAAATACAGAGGAAAGAAAACCATTCTTCAGAGTGAAAAAGGTTCTCAGACTTTTCAGTAAGAAGTTAAGCTGTGATGTAAAAATATGTGGAGATGAATCTCAGGCAAGTTTGTGCTATAGGTTCGAAGGGTTTTGGGGTAAAACAGCATTCAGAATATTAGACAGTCGTGGAGGACTTGTTGCAGAGGTAAGGCTTTTTGTTTCAAACTAAAATGAAAAAACTTCATAGTTTTTTGGGTTTACTTGTGTTACAAAACCGGCCCTTCTACCTCCTGCATTTTCTTTGAGTGTCCAAACCAACTTGCACTCATCTCAACTATTCTCACGGACAACCGTTTGACCCTATTACATTTAGTTGTCAAGGTAATTGGTAGAATATTAAATCTTAAGTAGGTGGCCATCACTGTTTGAACCCATTCCCTCTAAGTCCTTTATTATTTACATGACTTTTATTGATCACTAGACCAACCCATGATGTGGTTCCTTGCATTGGTATCATATTGTCCATTTTGGGCTTAAGCCACTAGATTTAGTCAAATTCTATTGGTTTTTCCCACTCGTAATTGATGCATGGCTTTAGTTGCACTCACCCGTTTTATGTTTTTACTTCAGAACATCTGTGCTAAAAAGTGATGAAATGAAGTAACTGGCATTTGGGTTTGTGCAGGCAAAGAGAAAGCAATGTTTAGGAGTTCAATTGGGAGAAGATGTTATGAGTTTGGTCCTAGTACAGACTCATTTAGATCATTCCCTCATCATGGCTCTTGTGACTGTGTACCTATTGATTCAACATAGAATATGATTCATTTGTTTCAAAAGAGAAAACAAGGAGACAAACCTGGAACAATGCCTGACAGACTGATGTGTCTTGGCTTTCCCGCAGCCAAAGTTGCAAAGTTGACCCAAAATATCCAGCTTCTTGACCAATTCTACCTGCAACACTTTTGTCTTTTTCCCCTTCAATTCCTTCAAGAGAATTAGAGCAGCCATTGAAAAGTATGCAATGCAATTCTTTTGGTATACCTGAAAAGCACATTCATAAATTTTGTACATGATTACTTTTACACTGTATGTTAGTGGATTTCTTCTATCTGACAAGGTATAGTGGGTTGGTGGCTTCTGGACCACCTCGAGGTGCTTCAGTTATGAGGCTTGGTGAGCTGAACTGTGTGTCAAATGCAACAGCCTAGACTAAATTACAAGAAGGGCTTTTCCCTGCAAAAAGAAGTTTAACCATAGGAGAACTACTTCTAATTTCACATGTAAATGTCCCTTTCTGCCCTTCCCATCCTCAAATTGTTGACTATGGAATAATAAAAGAATTAAAAAAACCTCGTGTATTTCATGACAAGCTCTGGAAAATAATTACAGAATTTAAAAATAAATAAAGAAAAATTGAATGAACCAAAAAATATTTGACTCAATCGGACAGATAATGCCCAGATAGGGGCATTTCTGGCTTTGCATTTTTTTTTTCTTTTTTCTTTTTTGGTGGGGGAGGGGGCTATATAATTTACAAACAAATTATTTATTCACTCTAACAGAATGTCTTGTGTGGTATCACGCTACTTCATCTACATGAAGTGTATACTTTTTCTATATAATGCTACGAAATAATTACTAAATCTTCTTGTAATTTTTAAGACTGCGTAGAGTCATTACAAGCTGTTGTCTTTCACCTTCTACCTCTGCAAACTTGAGACTTATCTCTGAATATCTCTCTTGCATTTCCTTTAGTTCACTTTCCATTAATTTGTTTCTTTCCCTCAATAATGCTAATTCTGTTGAAAATTTGTCACAATTGTTGTTGCTGTTGTCAAGTTTGCAGGCTTTCAGTTCTTCATCTTCTGAAATTCTATCATTCCTGAGGAGAATAGAATAAGGAAGAGATCAGGGAGTTGATTGCTTCTTTCGTTCAATTGGACAACCAGAATCAGACGTTGAGCAAAAACTTTGAAGAGAAAGAGAGAGAGATTATTATCTGCATTTAACATACCTCCCAACTGACACGACATTCCCATATTCTGTGGATGATGAACAGTTTGTGTTTTGGCTTTGGTTCACCACTGTATCCTTGGGTATATCACTGGTTATTTTGATGTTGCTTTTACATCCATTTACCTGCTTCCAAATCAATCACGAAATGTTATTTAATGAATTGACAGACAAATTTATGTAACTTCAAAGAAAATAAATTTGTAGCCTTGAGATACAGATAAACGGGAACAAGCACAAACATGAGAAAGACTGCCGATAATATAGTGACAAGAGAAATCCAAACACCAAAAAAGTTACAAGGTGAAATTATTGTTAACACTGTTCAGAAATACTTCTGTAATCTGTAAAGCGTGTATTTTAAATGTAAAGGAAACGGAACGCGTTCGGCGTTCCTTTTGACACAATTATTGAGGTCAAAATCTGCATGCCTTAAAATAATGCATATTTCCTACCTCTTGGAATGTGCTAGTAGGAACAACTTGTCCCAATTTGCACTCTAACTCTTCAATTGTGTGCTGAAAATCCATCGCCTTTTCTGAAATTCTACTAGCTAGAGTTTCTATGGCGTCTTCTCTCAAACTTATCTGTTTCTGGAGATAAAAGTAGGATCCATAAATTGAATGACATAGTTGAAAAATAAATCGACCATTTACCAAAACTTTCAAAACAAAATATTGATGCTAGGCGAGAATCTTCATTTTGACACTGCATCTTTAGATTTAAATTTCTCTTTAATGTAAGTAGGGATCTCGAGGATACCTCAAGCAACTCAATTTTCTCCTTTAGAACTGCAACTTCCTTGGGGCTACTTTCCGAAGGAGTGGATTTTTTGCTTTCCATAAAAGTTTCAATTCCATCACAAGCTGATGTGTGCTCCTCACTATACCAGAGCATGTCAACACCATTGAATTCTTTCATCTTCTTTAGGTCATCATTGAGCTGATAGACCTGATGTCTAAGTTTATCTTTCTCAATCTCCCCTTCGACCAAAGAATGTTTTAAGTCACTGCAGTGATCTCTGAGCACCTCCAACTCTGTTTGTAGACAACCCATTGATATCTCATATTCGTTCTTCCGATACCTTATTCTATTTAACTCATTTTGAAACTTCTCGCCTTCTTTCATAATCAAAGCAATGGTTGTTACCAGCTCATTTCTTTCCATGATTTTGTTCTGGATCAAGCTCTCGGTTTCCTTGAGTGACCTATTCTCTGTTGTGAGCCTTTCAATTTCATACTTGAGCAACAAAATCTCCCGAGAGAGAGATTCACAAACCTCTTTTTGAATCTCCTGCTGGTCAAGCAGCTTGGACTTCGTATGAAGTTCTAAAAACATCTGTTCGATCTGACTTGTTTGCAAATCTACCACGTTTGAGAGTTCATAGAGCTTTGCCTCGTACTCCTTCTTAACTGATTGAAGCTCCTTATTAGTAGACGCAAGTTTTTCATCTAATTGAATTTTCTGAAGTTGCAGCTCGATAGATTCTGCCACTGCTTTAGCAGCTACCTTCTCATTTGCATCAAATGTCGAGGCTATCTGCATTGAAAGCCTCTTGAGTTCTTCTTGTAGCCTGTCAGCTGTATTAGCATTTCTCCACCTTGTCTTTCTCAAGTCCTCCTCTGCTAGGATGGCTCTTTGCTCCTGCTCAATTTTGGCACGTGTCATACCTTCTAGATCAGCTACAAACTTTTCAGCTTGCTGCTCCAGTTCTTCCTCCAAGGCCCGGATATGGGCTTCAAGTTCTTTTATGGTGCTCAAAGAATCAGAGAAGTCTTTAGACCGCTGCTTAAGTTCCCCATCCAAGTGTTCTACCTGGGTTTCCAGCTCTACTATGGTAGCTGAAGGAGTGCATTCTTCTTTCATGTCGAGTTTCTCCTGCAGTTCACATTGCTCCAGTTTATATGACATGCCATGATTTTCCTGTTTCAGTATTTCATAGTCAAGTGCTAGTTGTTCCATGTGCATTTCTAATTCATCCTTTTCTCTCTTGTAGAATTCTACTTCACTATATAGGTCAATAACCTTTTGTTCCAGAAGATATGTTTCATTTGCATTACTGTGCTGCTTAACAAGCTTTTCCAATGCCTTCTGCTCCTCATCATCCTCAGATTCACACTTCGAGATGGAATTATAGAACTCTTCAGCATTCTCAGAAAATCTTGATCTGTCATAGAGATGGACTCTTTCACCATTTTTCTGCCCTAACATTTCCTCTAGGTTTCTCATTGCAAGAATCAACTCATTATTAGATTCCTGGGTCTTCTGGAGTTGTAGTCGAAGATTGACATTTAATTCCTTCTCGTGGTGTAGTTCTTCCTTCATTTCTTCCAGAAGAGCCTCCATTTTCTTATCCCCCAACTCGATGTTGTTTTTGGATTTGGCCCTCAGTTTCTCGCATTCCAGCCTGAGTGAGTCCCTCTCCTCTTTCAAAATGACAATTTCTTTTGACAAATCCTGACCCCTTTTACTTTCTTTCACAATTTGCTTTCGAAGCGTCTGTAGTTCCAATTCTGAAACTTCTGCCTGCCTGGAAAAGCCAACAAGCTCAGTCTTGAGCTTTTCAATCTCAATATCTGCAACTTTTTCAGACCTCGTAACTGGTCCAGACCTTTCTTTGAGAGGCATATCATCTGATGATTCATCTATGCTTACTCCATGATCAGAACCAAGAGACCACACTGATTGTGATCTCTGATTCTCCTTATCAGTGGTTGTTGAAAGGAATGTCACTGGTTTATGAGGAACTGAAGATAAACTAACAGGTTGAAGATGGTTATTGTTTCTCGCTCTATGTTCCCGGGGAGTATCAAGTCCAGAGCTGCTCTCAGAACTTGACAATGTAATATCAGATCCACTTGATTCTCTACAGTTGCCATTTAGTTCAAAATCATGAGAGCTCTTGCTAATCTGCTCATCCTATTTACACAAAGAAAAAGAAAGTATTAGAGAAACAATAGCTAGCTGTGGAAAAACTCAATTGATTATCTACTCTACAGTGATTTTCATAAAGAAAATAAAAATACTGAAGTCCACGAGTTAAAAGCTGGAAAACTGATCATGAAATCTCTGAAAAACAGTAAAAGAGAAACGGTGCTTATTATTCTAGTAAGAAATGGAGCCTTACTTCAGTACAATTGTTTTTATTGCTTTCATCTATTTCACCATTGTTCAAGTATGTTTTCAAGTTCGTTTCCTGGGATCCAACGCTGGCATTCTCAAAATCTTCCACCTCTCTGTAAAATTTTTCCATCAGGGGCAGAACAAACCCTCAGTCAAACATTAGCAAAGTAACCTCTTGAAAATTTGCAACTACTAAGAAAAGAATAATGCTTGAAACCAGAGATTCACACCTTGGCTCAATTTTAGCCTGCAACTTCTGTATCAAAACCTATGAAACAACAGAAGCAAAAGTATAGTTAACACTGGATGGTAAATTTCAGTGCTCGACACAGTTCCTAATGTCCAAATCCAAAGACTACACTCGTTAAAAATGATAGAATCACACGGGTAGGAAAAGGTTGGAAATACTGACGTGCAAAACCGCATCAGAATTTGAATTCTTTAGGGGAAGAGAAACAGAAGAAGATTTTGTGGCTTCGGCATAATCAGCTAAGTTGATAGAAACCTCCCCAAACACCCTGGACTTTGCCCGTCCCTACATGAATATATACCCAAATTAAACTCCATGTGTAGAGTACATTTTAATTGACAACAAAAATAACTAAAATCTAGAACTTCAATACATACCATTGAGACGAGGAAGTAATAGATTTTCTCATTGATTTTCCCAGACTTTGCGTCCCGCACGAACTTGACTGTTTCATAAACTGGGTTTTCCCATTTGCAACTTCCATCACGAACTGTGGCTTTATCCAGTCTTGCAGTTGGCTTTCCCACATCTCCAGGAACCACGGATAACGTCAATGCATCCACCACTGACTGTGACACCTGAAATTAAATTACATTTTACCATCTCCATTATCCGGCCAAGTAACTAAACGCCCAGCCAAACAATCTTGCTCTGTTTGCAGTGAAGAAAACAAAAAAAATTAAATAAAAAGGTTCACGGGCATGGATGCATTAATCCGCTTCTATTCAGTCCATTAAAATCACCAGAAAAGTCACAAATCCATTAATACACTAACTTCTCAGCTCAACAACTCAAACATTTCCAACAATCTTTACAGCTAACTTCAAGTAATGCTCCAAATTCCAATACACAAACTCAATCAAAAACCAGCCATATGCAATCGAACACCAAAAAACAACTTCCAAAATCAAGGTCAATGTCCCGGCCAAAAACCATCAATAATCTCAAACATACCTGAGTGACATAAAACTGCAACTTAAATTCCGCCTTAACCTTGTTCTTCTCACTCCTCCATCTCGCCGACTTGAACATCTCCGCCTATCTCCGGCAAAGCTTCCGCCGGAAACCGCTTCAGAGCAGAAACTTAAGCTGCGGCCGGAACCTCATTGCTGCAGCAGAGTGAACAAAGCGATTAACACAGTAGTAGATCAAAATGCAAGCGAGTTGGAATAGGATTCCATTGAAAAATTCACATTGGAAAAGCTCAAGAAAGAACCTGAAATTCAACAAAGAAGGAAGAAGAAGAAGATTATGACATGGAGGAATTGGGAGATCTGAGGGATTCTCTCACTGTCCTCTTTCGGGAAAGGAAAAAAAAATAAGGATAGAAAAATTTAAAGTGTGGAAAAGAAAAAAAAAAAGGAGAAGCTTCTGAGTGTTGTATTTTTTATTTTATAATTAATTTTCAGGGAAAGGTGAAATAAATGATTAATGTTGTAAAAAAATTCTATTTATTTATTTATTTTATTTGTTTTCAGGTTTCGTTTGTCTTGAATTGAACAATGAAACAGACAGATGATGTAAAATAATAAAAATAATTTGTGGTCTGACAGTTTTGCCCTTCTGCTCTTCAAATATTCCTCTGGGATTTTATTTTTTACGTCACGTGTCATCCAGCTAAGATTTTTCACATCCATATATTCTCAGTTTATTTTTTAAAAAAATGTTAATATATATAGATTTGGGATCGATGAGATTGGGTGGTGTGAAAATATGGGAAATAGAAAACAAATGTTTGTATTTTCTGATTGGCATAAATAAAATTTTGGTTGAGGTTTTTTTTTTTGTTATTATTATTAAATGTAAAATTTTAAAATTTTATTGACCATACAATTGTATTGAGAAAAATAGGGTAGTTTTTGCTGATTTGATGATGTTAATAGAAGGCGAGTTCAATTTCTTCGCAAGATGTCTTGCTCAATATGTTTGCGTTATGAGAATTTTTTTAATTCTAGACTTTTTTGTCACTAGTACAAGTTTTATGTCAGTTGAACTATGTTGGACATGTTATGAGAGTTAGTAGGTGAGAATTTTGGTTTTTATTCATGTTTAATTATTTGTTTTGTAGTAACAATATTGTTATAGGTAAATATGGACCATCCTGAAAGGCAAGGAGCTGATGATGACACGCAACACCAACCTGGGACACAACCGAGAATCAGCCACCGAAAAGACTAAGGGTCGAGGGGATTGGGTCGAAGCCTAATCCCTAGCCTAGTTGAGGGCGACCCTCGCACATGCCCGATGAGTCATCCGATTCCCCTTATGCTCAGTCTCTGGAGTCCAAGCCAAGCCTGGTCCAACCTGATCTGATCCCAAATTGTCTCCAAACGGAGGAAAAACCCCAAAAACTGGCTCAGGTATAAATATCATTCTTCAACCTTGGAGAAGGGACTCTGAACCCTAATTCTTGACACTTCTTACTTCATGTCCGCTAACTTAAGCATCGGAGTGTGTAGTTTTACTTGTTTTGCAGGCCAGGTCTTCCCTTCAAACAAATTTACTGTTGCTATCACGAGAATGTCAGGTGAGTTCCACTACCCGAATTTTGGCATCAACAAAATACGATGAGTTTAACTACTAGTCAATCTCAACCCTTGTAAGAGTAGTTCTTTATTGAATTTAGATGTTTTGATGAAATAATTGTAATAAAGACAAAACTCTTCTAGAAGAGCAAGAATGACTTAATCGAAACTAATTGTTCTTAAATGATTTATGGAGCGGAATAGAGATTCCTTAAGAGGCAGTTGCATAGATGGCAAATTGGACCAAATTAATAGCAAATATAGCACAATTTTAAACTAATTACAAATATAGCAAAATTAATTGTACAAGACCAAAAAGTTGTTGTCGGATTCTATCCATGTCTATCACTGATAGACTCTGATTATTCAAAGTATATCAGTGTCTATCACTGATAGACTTCGATTAATCAAAGTCTATCAGTGATAGTCACTGATAGACATTGATAGATTTTGATTAACCAGAGTTTATCAGCGATAGACACTGATAGACTCTGAATATTCGGAGTAAATAACTAACCTTTCTAATATCATGTGGTTGTTAATTTTTTAAATGGATACAATGTGATTGAGTGAATAATATATATGTTTTGCATAAAGTAAACAATTTAAAAGTTATAACCTAACCATACAATTCTATTTTTTTTAGTTCAACTATACCATTAGTCATTTTAATTTAAATTAATTTTAGACAATTACATATCATAAGGTAAAAAATTTTTGATTCATGAACTCTTTGACGATGAATTCTTTAAAATAAGAAAAAAAAAATTAAAGTTAAAAAGTGAAAAAGAGAGATAAAAGACGACATTTCCAACTCTACTAAACATGAACATAACTCAATAGTTTGAGATAATCATAACATAACTCAATTAGGAACTCGAAAAGAAAAAAAAAAAAACATTATTTTCTTTAAGTTGTTGTATGTTTTAATCTTCACTCCGACATGCAACGTAACATTCTAAAAATAAATATGGCCAACATTCCATCGATGCCCTTAAATGCTATTGTAATTTCAATTTTCAATTCGACTCCTAATAAATTTCAGCCTCATATGCAACCGTTAAATTGGTTAGCATGATTGAATCGTACAAACCTAAAGCAAAAATAGCACCATCCTAATAAATTTATATGCTCATTTCTTTTACTAAATAAATTAAATTAAAAAAAATAATGTGACAAAATAAAATAATAAAATATCATAGGATTCCATTGAATTGATATGATTAGGAGAGGCTACTTTCCTTTTCTTGTCCCATGCGCAACCGTATATTTCTTCCTTTAATTTCACCTTTTTCGTGTCTTTTGACCTTATAAAAACAAACAAATAATATAACAATAATTTATTCGCAAAAGAAAATGTTTAATATTAGTTTTAATATACTATAGTATATGTCTCAAAATATATATATATATATATACTATAGTATAGTCCATGAGACAACTAAATTGCTTCATTTTTGTCTACAACCCTTAAATTTTTGTTTTAGTTGCTTAAAATGATATAAAAACACTATTTCGACATAGTGCTTGTTTGGTACACATATCTTTCAATGTCAATATGGGTCGAGGATTTGAACCACAAATCTTGTGGTTATCAATACAACTTTATGTCAGTTGAACTATACTCTTGTTGGCATTGGTCTGGTTGAGTTTGAGTTGTTAGTTTGTCTTAACAATATTAAATAGAAGGTATCAACAAGTGTTTAAAGCCAATTTTAGTGTGTTTAGGTGTTAGATTTTAAAATAAATTTGAGTTATTGTTAAACGATAAGAACTAAATTATTATCTTTTAAAAAATTAAAAAGCTTAGAATAAAAATAAACATTTGAAAGAATCCGATAGTGAAGAAAAAGAATGTATAAAGTGGTGTTATATGGTAGTTGATTTTTTTTTAAATGTAATTATTGGTGAATAAACTATTTTTTTTTTATGAAAGAAAATATAAAATGTGGGGAATAACTCTTGAAGCGCAGCCTCAAATAAAAAAGAAAAAGGTTGTAAAAGAAAATAAAAAAAGAAAAAGGAAGGGCATTTTGGTCATTCTGATATTTTTTGTTTGTTTGTTTTTTAAAGCTGACTTACGAGGCGCCGATGGGACGACGACAGAGGGGACGTAACGTAAGGGAGCGATTTCCAACGGTCGTTAAATGAACATTGTTTAAATATATTATTTTAATGTTTTGAAAATGACAAATTTGAATTGAACCACATGCAATTCCTCTTTTGCCCCCACAACTTCACATATTTACAACCCCAAGACAAATGAAAGTAAAATAAATAAATATACATATATATCACATTCACAAAGTTGTAGTAACAATTTTGGTTTCACGAGGAAGAGTGAATAATGCTTAATTAATTCTTTGGCAGTCGTTGACCTAGCTAGTATTTAACAAAAAGAAAAAGAAAAAAAAAACTTTAAATGATATTATGAACAAAGAGCTTACCAATTGTGTACACGTCAATCTAGTCAGAGGCGAGGTGGCGATGTTAGAGAATTTGACCTAGAACATGTGGAGAATTACCATCAAAATAAGGTGGGTTGGACACTAATGTGATGTTTGTTAGATATAATGATGCCCAAGTTATCTGAATTGTGTTAAAAGGACAATCGACATTCTATATTTTCACAATGATATGATATTGCCCACTCCAAAAGGTCTTATACCAATGGAGATACTTGTACTCATTTTATCTACCTGTGATCTTTTCCCTATCTAGCCAATGTGAAACTTTGATTGCACTCCCAACATATTGCGTCTAAAATTTGTTAGAGTTTCGATATGGTTTAGAAGCTTATCTTCCTTTATGATATGGTTTATGTATCACTCCTCTAACTCTCGGTGTCACATATAAGAAGGGGTACATTGAATGAACCGATATCACATTAGAATGGGAGAGATCTCAAGGATATGCAAACACCTTCAAAAAGGCTTTAGAATAAATAGTTATTATCTATACCAACAAAGTAGTTGTTCCTTATAATTAAGAACTACAAAGTTGAGCCTAATTATTTTGGAGCAATACTATGTTAGAGGATCTCTTTCCGAAGAAGCATGTGTAATAGAATATATTTGGTATTATTGTAATTAGTTGGTATTTTAGGCCTCGTCATTTGGTTTTTGAAAACTATGCCTATTTTTTCTCAAATTTTTTACCATGATTTTTTTTTTTTTTTTATAACATTCTTACCATGACTTTCATCTTTGTTAAAAATACATTTGAATTCCTAATCAAGTTTTAAAAATAAAGACAAGTTTTTGAAAACTAGGTTTTTTAGTTTGAAAGCATGAAAGAAGTTAGTTTTTTTTTTTTCTTTTAAAAAAAAACATATGGGTGGAAGTAGGTTTTTTTTTTTTTTGACAACATGTGGGGGTAGGGATTAAACCTTCGACCTCTTGGTCGAAATACAAGCTTTATGTCAATTGAGTCATGCTCTTGTTGGCGGTGGAAGTAGGGTTTATAAGCTTAATTTTAAAAAATTAATCAATTGGTTATCAAACGGAACCTTAATATATTATGATACAATTGTTATTAATTTTTATTTCTCCTAGCTGTTAGCTTTTGCGGTTTATTCATTTCTTGTATATATATTAGTGAGAGAATGTGTTATTTCATTAATTCAATAAGAGAGAGTTATTCTCCTCTCAACTCTTGTTAATGTGAAGGAGGACAAAGCATCTTGAAAAGTGAAAAGAGGACCTGTGTGTTAGTCTTTCTCTTTAGGGATAGTATTCACTCTTGCAAGCAACTCAAGACAAAGAGACGTAGTTAGGTCAAAGAAGAATGTTGGTGCCACTAAGGTGCCAAATTCAAATATTGAATCCAGAATTATGAGCTTGAGTCTTACCATTTGGTTTGGGACTCTTGTCTTATTATTTATTTAAGAAAAAATAACACCTAGAGCTATAATTGATATGATTTGGGAGATTTATTTAAATTTGGATTCAATTAGATCCAATTATGGATTGTTAATTTAATTTTAGTATATCTTGAATCTTGATATCTCATGTTTGATGTATATTGAATATTGGAGGTGGTGTGATAAGGACACCATGTTTATCTATTATAGACTAATCCAGATTTCTTCAGACGGAAATTTTGAAAATTGGGCAGCTTTTAGACGTAACATACTATGAAAACAACGTTTTGATTTTAGATATTAAATATACTTAATTATCATTATTATTATTATTATTTTTTTTTTTTTTTGCGGGATTAAAGGTTTTTTCTTTAGCTATTGATACATTATCGTATATAATCATAATATCTAATTAGGTATTCAATAAACATCAACCTAATCAAAATTTAGTTATCAAAAAAAAAAAAAAAAAAAAAAAAAAAAAAAAAAACTTAATAATTTCATCACTGGCTTAATACGGCTTGTTTCATTTTCAATTGTTGGATGTTCATTAATGGCAATAAATTAATACATTGACTTTATTTTTATTCATAAATTATTTTATAGTTTTTTTTTTTTTTGACAATATGTGGGAATTATTTTATAGTTAATAAAATATATTTTTAGATACAATTCAAATATTTAAACCCTAATTTATTAGTTTGTAAACTTTCAACAATATATTACTTTAGTCTTTAGTCTTTGTCATTATTTTTTTATTTTTTATTTTGCAATATTCGCTTTAACAAAATTTTGAATCCCATAATTATGTTGATTTTTATGAAAAGTTCTTAAAGGCAAATGTTGCAATTTTTATCCTAAACTTGAATAAATGTGTTACAATTTTTACATCTTCATATATACTTTCATTTGAAAAACTGTTAATGAAAATATTCGTCTAGTATGAAATTAATAGAACTTCAAAGCAAAACAATGTTTTTTTTTTTTCTTTTTTAAATTTGCGAGTTTTAAATTTTTATTCATTTAATTGATCTTGTGTATCAATAAGCTTAATTTTGTACAAGTTTAGATTTAATTGAAATTAGTTATTTTGAAAGATTTTTACATTACTTTTTGTTAAAACTAGTGGGTGAATTTAGTAAAAATTGAACCTAGGTAAAAATGATAAAATTTCAATTGAGTGAAAATAAAAGTTTAAAATGAAAAATAGTATAATTTGTCCATTTCGGATAAGAAGTTAGATTTTTTTCCAAAAGCAAAACAAAATGTTTGGAAAAATTAAGGCCCCGTTTGATAACCATTTGGTTTTTGGTTTTTGAAAATTAAGCTTATAAACCCTACTTTCATCAACAAGCTTCTTTGTTTTTCTAATACCTTTCTTTCCTTGTTTTTAAAAACCAAGCAAATTTTGAAAATTAAAAAAAGTAGTTTTCAAAAACTTGTTTTTGTTTTTAGAATTTGGCTAGAAATTCAAATGTGTCATTGATAAAGATGAAAGTCATGGTAGGAAAATTGGGAGAAAACAAGTCTAATTTTCAAAAACCATTAATCGGGGCCTAAATAACCATGAAAGTTTTACACCTGAATTTAAAAAATAAGAAAAAAAAAGTCAAAAAGCGAGAATAAGACATTTTATCCATGAAGAACCATTCTTTTTTATCATCATTTCCACAATTACCTCCATTGACAACAACTATACAACCTTTTATTTTTTTCTTTTAATTTAATAATTGCATTTTCTTTATGTTTATTTTTAAAATAAAATATAGGTTTAAACTTCATTTTGACCCATGAAGTTAGGTTTGTAATCTTCAAAATATTTATTTTAGTCTCAAAATTTGGTCCCAAACACTTTAAAAATGTCAATTTTAGTCCTAGCATTAATTACGTACTTTTTATTTTTTCTAGGAAAACATTTTGATTCTTGCAACTTAATACTACTCACTCAAGACTGTCTCCAACTTATGTTATTTGAATACATGCTCATGTTAGTATACATACTTGAAACTACATTATTAATTTGATAAAAACTAAATAAAATACAAGAACTACAATGAGATTTAACATTAATATTTATCATTAGGACACGTCTCAACTTGAGTATATCAAGAGTTAAAAGACTTCATTTGATAATCATTTGGTTTTCAAAAACTAGTTTTTGTTTTTGGTATTTGACTAAGAATTCACATGTTTCCTTAGTAAAGATGAAAACTATAGTAAAAAAATTATTAACAAAAGAAGCATATATAATTTTAAAAAATCAAATAGTTATTAAATCAGATATAAGATATACTAAAACCCACCTTATCTACAAAGTTAGGGAATCTCAACCCCACATTTACAATGTTATACATTCACTAAAGAAAAAAGAAAATCATTGGGGTTGAAAATGGAATTATGTTCTTCTATTGAGTATAAACCAAAATTAAAATGTCAATCTCGATAGATATTATGAAAAATATTCAAAACAAAAAAAAATTCAAAAATAATATTTTAAATAATAAATACGTATTTTACATTTTAAAAAATAAGTCAAAATACTTATCATTTAATATCATCTTCATATTAGCTACATTTCATAACTATTTTTTATATATTTTATCAATTTTTTACGGTATAATGAAAATTTCGATTCACTTCTTATGTCGTGTCGAAGCTAAAAACATGTGAAAATGTTCATGGAAATGTCAATATGTTGATAAAAATTGGGAGAGGAATTTTTTTTCCTAATAATTAAAAAAAAAGGGGGAGGAAAGAGAAAGAAAGCAGACATTTGACTTTAAGAAGGGTCATGAGAAGAGCGTGAATGTAAGGTCAGCGTTGCACATCAGGAGAAGTCCACGTGACCCTCACCCTGTCGGCAAGAGCTCCACGTCAGCCGCTCCTCACGGACTTTATTCCCATTTTCTAATTTACGTCGCTATCAAATTCACCTTTTTTATTTTATGTTTAATTCACTGATTCTTTTTTTTTTTTAACAAATAAATAAATAAATTCATCTGAAGCAATATTATTATTAACGAAAGGCGTCTAAAAAAGAGATGAAAAAAAAAGAAGAAATTATTTGTTTCAAAAAAAAAAAAAAAATTATTAGTAGAAATTGACCAAAAAAAAAAAGAAATCGATGGCTGGTTTGTCGGTTTTAATTTGTTGGTTTTACTTTACTCGGTAATCAGTCGATTTAGTCTTCGATTGTTTTTGACATTAATTTTCCATTTTTTAAAATTGATGTGCCGTTTAAACTTCGATTTTGGCAAGAAAATTAAACCAAATTAACCCATTTATATCATCTTAAAAATTAGGGGAAAGAATCATTTTAAACCCTAAATTTACTAGGTTCTATCAATTTTAACTCTAAACTTTCGATTTCATCAAATTGAATTCCAAATTTAGCAAAACCTTGAACTTTTAATTCATCAAATTGAACTTCAAACTTAGTAGCTCAAATCGATTTTAACCCTAAATTTACATAAATGTTGCAATCTAGACCTTCAATTACTATTTGTATGAACCACAGTTAAAAGAATACAAGGTTCAAAACGAGTTTCTTGAGGGGCTAGTTGAAAACCATTGTTTCTCGGCTTCCTAAAAAGTTTTCTTTTCCAAATTTTGTGAAATTTTAGCCAATAATTTTAAAATCCGTGCATCATTTAGTAACTATTTTTTAAAATTAATTTTTTTTTTTTTTTTTTTGAAACTTAACTTTACATACATATTATCTCAAGTAACTCAATTTTATAATAATAACAGGTTAACAAATGTGGCATACTAAAAAGAAAAAAAAAAGTGAAAACCATAAAAATAAGCAAATAATTTCATAACATATATATATATATATATATATACACACACATATATATACATATATATATACATATATACATATATAAATCACATTTTAGACAATAACCTTTTATATTTTTTTAATCTAGCATTATATTCCTTAAAACTTTATTGTCTAAACTGGCATAAAACTTATTTTTGTTCGTTTTTTGTTCTTTTCATTCTTAAATTTCTATGTGATTTTTATGAAGAATCTTACAGAAAATCACATTTTAAAGCCACATCTATCAAATCTAGAATCCAATCTTAAAACTTATGTTGAATACATTAAAAAAATAATGACATAAAACATATCAACTTTTCAAAGTATAAGATCCAATACATAATAAAATATAAAAGTTTAGCCCCCGATTGATAACCATTTGGTTTTTGGTTTTTGGTTTTTGAAAATTAAGCTTGTTTTCAATAAATTTCCTTACCATGATTTTCATCTTTGTTGAGGGCACATTTGAAATCCTAGCCAAATTTCAAAAACAAAACACATGTTTTTTAAAACTACTTTTTTTAGTTTTCAAAACTTGACTTGATTTTTGAAAAACATGGAAATAAAGTATATAACAAAAACAAGGAACTTAATGGTGGGAGTAGTATTTTTAAGCTTAATTTTCAAAAACTAAAAACCAAAAATCAAATGGTTATCAAACGGAGCCTTAGTTTTCAAAACGGGACACTCAAACCAAAAATTAATTAAAAAAGCATAATAATGACCAACCAAAAAGTGTATCAAAATAAGAGAAGGTCACTCCTTGTGAGACAAAACCCAAATTTGCTAAAGGAATAATTAATGCAAAAGGGAACTAGCAATGTGTCAATTATGTCAATTTATTAAAAGCAATTGGACCCTTTGCCCATATAATTGTACCATAGGAATGCATTGCACATGCCCCCTTGTCACACTATAGGAAACTTGTTGTCTTTCTTTTTCTCTCTTTCATTTATCATAAGAAATGTTAACTCATGTGAATTCATTTACTCAAATGGTATTTGCCCAAGTACAATAAGAAAGTGAAAATTTGCTATATAGTCTGCAATGGTAAAATGTTACGATATTTAAGATGATCGAGATGTTCAAGTACGTGTGGGAGCACTTTCTCTCTTACACAGTTACACTATAATCTTCTTTTTTCTTGATAAATCTCTGACGACCCTCTTATATTTGTCCAATTTTCAAAGGGTTGATCAAATTTACTCAAACGAGTTCACTAATTATGAATATTATACCCAAAAGAATAATCATTAGTTAATTAGTTATTGGAAAGTGGAAGTTTCACTTCAATATAATTATAAGTCTTTAACCTAATTTCTAAAGGAAAGTCTTTCTATATGGTCTAACATTTTGCTATTTAAACGGTTCATATATATTTTTAAGACTATTGATATGTGGTAGAATTTCCTTAAACTCTAACAATTATAAAGTATTACTATTTTAAAAATGAATCACCAGAGGTCAAAAATGTTTTTTTTTTTTAATATCGAATTTATATTTGTGTTTAATATGTAATAGGTTAAATTACATTACAAGTTTAGTTCTTAAACTATGAAGTTTGTGTCAAATAGGTCTTTTAACTTTAAAAAGTGTCTAATAGAATAGGTCCTTGACCTTTTAATTTTGTGTCTAATAAAAACTTGAAGCTTTCAAATTTGGGTCTTGTGACTTATTCGATATTTTTTAAAATTCACAGATTTATTGGACATAAAATTGAAAGTTCAAATGTCCTATATTAGACATAAAATTCAATTTTATGTCTATTAGATTCACTAATGTTTTAAAGTGTTGAATATGCCAAGGACATTTCGATACAAAATTGAAAGTTCAGGAACCTATTTGACACATTTTTAAAATTTATAGTCTTATTAGATACCCAAAAAAAAAAAAAAAAAAAATTCAAGAAACTATATAAGGTAAATTTTAAAGTTCATGACCTGTTAGACTCAAAGATAAAAGTTCATGGGCTAAAATTATAAATTATATAGCCAAAGTGAGCATAACTCATCGATAATTGACATGTACCTTCAATCAAAAGGTCAGAGGTTCGAATCCCCTACCCTCATTTTTTGCACGATATTTAGATTTGTTGAAGGGTTGCAACCAAAAGAGGGATGAAAGCAGCCTAGCTAGGGTTATTTCTCACTAATAAGAATCTCCTGACCCTATCTAGTCTAGTAATCAACGCACAACTCACACTTCGACGTTTCCAATTTTCCATAGAATCTTTGGGGCTTTCCTAGCCACTGATCTCGTCATTGTAAATACTGTACACTTGCCACCTTAGTAGCCTCAGTCCTAGATTAATTAGGATCCAAATGTTGTTGAACTAGAAAAGGTTATAATTATATGGACCATAGTGAACCATTTAACATTAAACTAAACATAGAATTTGAAGCAGAAGAGATTGTAATATTACTTTTAACAGCTTTGTATAAATCTGCAAAAGAAAAGCCTTTTGTAAGGCCAATGAATGATTGATGGAAATAGTACTATTTTAGGGACAATAGTATTTTTCTTTTTCCACCTTGAAGGAAGTGTAAAGAAGAGGGTAACTCAAAAAGGCTGTTTTTGATCCTTATGGAACGTGAAATCATGGTCTTTCTGCAAATAATGTCTCCAATTTCTTTATGAATGGCCCCACTTTTAATTATTCTCCATTATTAAAATTATCCCTCCACTCACTAGAGGTAATAAATTATACAACATTTTGTTTTTTCTTGCAAAATAATTCACTAAAAATTGCCAAGATGAGCATGCATAAAACTGGTACTAATGATCGAAAGGTCTGTGGTTCGAATCCTCCCACCTCCACATGTTGTAAAAAAAAAAAATCACTGAAAACTCCAAGCTCCAAATTACAATCATAAATCTTTTGATCTTTGTATCTAAATGATAAAATTGGGTGTCAACTCAATTTGAAGTTAATCTTTTATAATTAAATAACTAAAATATTATATATTAAATTAATTTAAAGTTGTCAATATGAACACAATTAAGCGATTAAAATGTTTACTTTTTCATTTTGAGATCAAAGGTTCAAATTCTCATCTCCACACTTGTTGGGACTAAAACATTGAGATTTAGTTGATTTAATGTATTCATCTATACTTTGACTCTTTACTTCCATTTATATGTTCTTATATATATATATAAAAAAAAATCTTATCCATAACTTTATTTTAAAGATTATTTTTTGTTAAATTATATCTTAGCTTCGTATTTGGTGTCGATGTCGTACCGTGCTTCTAAAAGTTTTTTAATTAAACTTTATAAATCTTAATGGTATCTTTTAATTATGGAATGATGTTGAAGTAAATGAAAAATGTTTTACATGATATTCATGTGGACAAATGTTCCACATTCGTGTTTTACTCAACAATTTTACAACATGACCAACTATGAATAGTAGAAAATTTTGGAATTATTAATGAGTTAAATTAAATATATGAAATTAAATAAAAAATTTAAAAGTAACACCTATGATTTAGCCATTAATAGGGTTTAATATATTCCCCTAATTCTATGACAAGCAAAAATGACTTAGATTTTGACTTGTTTTTATCACATGAAGATGATTTTTCTTTGAAATCAATAATGTCCACTTTATCTCTTTTTGTGTAATGTGTGACAATGTGAGATTTTATTCATTTTTTATTTTTTTTATAAAGTCCAATGTGATTTATTAATTGCCCATGATTATTGTATAGCTTCTCCAAACAAAAAGATCACAAGAGGCACTTTTATTTTATTTTATTTCTTTTATATATTTTTTTTCATTTTTTCTTACCTTCATTTTATTTATCCTAGGTTTGGAAGCTTTTGTCTCATATTAACCCTTGAAGAGTCACATGCTTTTGGTTTTATTTTGGTTCTCTATGCGCTCTTGATTTGTTTCTATTTTTTTTTTTCATTTTATATTTTTTATAGACCTACGACCTCTTAAAGAAAGTCGGAGTATATAATACCTTAATCGCTGAGTTCTATGCTTATATTGGTGTTTTTTTTTTTTTTATCTTTTTGTTGTACTTTGATTTCAAGAAGCTAGGCTACAAGATCCTTTATCTTTATCTTTACATATTGTTTACAAAGTTTCAACTTTTTCTTATGAATTAATCTTTTTCAATTTAGTTTCTTGTTGTTAGTTAATGTAAAAATTGGTTGATTACTTAGTGAATTATTGGATTTTTTTAAAGTGTCATCTAAAAGAAGAAAACTCGGATTTCTACCAATTTCTTAGAAATTTGGAGAGGTAATTAGAAAATTTTCTTCTCTTTAATGACATTTTTCTCCTATAAATTTTCTCAATTCACTAAGTATTATGTCATGTAAATTTATCATCAACCAATTTTAACATTCACCAATAGTCAGGGACTAAATTGAAAAATGTTAAAACATAAGGTACCAAATTGAAACTTTTTAAACAATAATAAGGATTAAATTGAAAAAAAAATACCTAAACTTTATGGAGTAAAACATATATTTAGCCCTTTTATATATACACATTCATATATCCATACAATTTTGCTAAATCTTTACTCAAAAAGCAAGTTTATGTAGGTTGAATCCCCTCTCATTATTTATGATGTAACATTCTAAAATTAATAACCGCATGTGAAAAAATCACTTAGTATAAAATTTTTGTACTTTCCTACATAGTACCCACTCTTAATTTTTTTTTTTTTTTTTTTTTTTACGAAAAATACACTCTGAAAACTCATGAAATATCATCAGTCGTTTAATAAAGGAATTTACATAGATTTAAGTTCAATACAACCATATGATATAAATGCATCTAAATATATTGTATATGCTCAATTTGCACAAACACAATACATTTCATTTCTTTAATTTGAGTGAAAATATGATAAAGAGCACAAAGCACTTTTTTTTTTTCTTTTTCAAAAAAAAAAAAAAAAAAGGGTTTGGTAAGATTTTGTGCTTTTTAATCATACATATATTTCCTCACCATGTGACAAATCCATCATCCAAAATTTCATAAAGTGCTTCCCACTATTTATGTCATATTCACAAAGAAAATGTTTCAACCTATAAATCATTTAACATTGGAAAATCATAATATAAGGTTTTTTTTCCTTTTTTTTTTTTTCACACCATATGTTTGAAAGATTTAGAGGTGGAAATTATTGGAGATGAGAGACAAGAGAAGGTGTTCACGTGAAGGTGGTCGGAACCCCATTTTCTCATAAGCATTTTCAGCCAAAAGTGGTTTCACCACAAGTCCTTTTTATTTATTTATTTTTTTTATAATTATAATTTTAAATTTTATCTTCCCTTTAATTTGCTTTAATTTGCCAAATTTCTTGGTTCTTTCTTCTTTCTCTAGTTTCTGCCAAGGTGGTTTGGATCAAAATATGGAATTTAATAGCCAAAGTTGATCCTAAAGAAAAGTAATAATACATTGATGTTGTTGTTTTCCCTATGATCATAATTCATATGGGCTTCTTTGGAATCACACTTTTGTGATTAGGATAAATCTAACTCTTTGTATGTGTCTCAATATCGGTATCATATTCTTGCTTTTTAAGCTTTATCCAAAATAACCCTTCGAACTTTCTCTCGAGTAATCATTTGTTCATTTACTTCTCTAGTTCACTTTGAAGAAGAAGTTTTATGCTCTTATCTTGTTGGATGACTACTACACTGTTATTTGCAAAACGTTAACTTATATTTGATAGAGTTTAACGATGAATTACATTGTGAAATTATAATGGAGTTATCCCTTTTGATTTTGACAAATGATCAACATGTCTAATTTTTTTTTATGTAATTATTTGAATTAAACAAATAAACTTTTGAAAATTGAAATGGAAAAAAAAGATGTGACTTTTAATTTGTAAATGGTCGGCTGTTTTTTTTTTTCCTACCTATACTAAATGAAACGATATGTTAAGGACGACTCTCTTCCTCATCTAAAATCTACTCCATTTAAATTTTAACTATTTGTTTGAGATCGATTTTGTATTATAATTTAAATTTGTATAGTCATTGTTATTAGAGATGGAAGACAATTGACATAATTGAATCTAACTAATCCCATTGGTTTTATTTTCTTGTATGTAATCATGTAAAAAGGAGGATAAGACACATTCCAAGTTGTTCATTTTATTTCATTATTGTAACACTGTTTATTCTCTCATTCAAATCAACTCCTCTCCTAAGAGGTACATACCATTTATTAGATAGTACACGATTATAAGTTACATTGTGCTTGAGATAATTAAGACTCGTAGTTTCTGACAGGGTGAATTCCATATCTATTTATGTTTAGGCAGAATTTTGTTATAAACATTTATTCATATTTACGATAGAAATTAATTACAATATTGCAATGGAGAAATAAATGGTTGGCCCCATTTCTTAATTTTTTTTTAATAAATTATATATATATATATATATATTGGTTCGCCTAGTTAATTAATTATTTTTTAAACTTGTCTTTAAAAAAATTATTATTTAAACTTATTATTTTAATTGGGCAGGGTTCAAATCTGTCTGATTTATATTTGAATAAGCTTATTGGTTTAATTAAATTATTGATAAAACATGGTAGTAATTGATTAAAAATAGTACATTAAAGATTGTTTATTAATGGTGTGTTTCAAAATTCCAATGACATTACAAATCTAACCCAACCCAACTTGTCTAGTTTGAGTTGGATTACATACTTGTTTGGATTGGATTAAATTCAAATAAATGGAAACTTCATAGAATTTGGTTGGTTCATGAATTTACCTAAAATTAGTTTGATTTGAATTGAACCAACCCACACGGATAATTAATCAAGAGATATGTTTCTTTCACTTAGAATAAAATTAGATATACTAAAATTGAGTTACAAACATGTTATTTTTTTCTAAAAAAAAAAAGAATAAATGACTTGAATAATTCAAACCAACCCAATCCAAACTTTTTAGTTGAGTTCATTAATTAATTAGTAGTCACAATAAAATTAAGTATAAATTTCTTTTTCAATAAGCAATTTTGGTACCTAAGACACTTGTTTAATTTAATTTAATTTTTTTTTTTTTTTTTAAGGAAGACACTTGTGTTTAATTGACCCTACATGTACCTCAAACATAAATGGCAACATTTAATGCTATAATTACAAAAATGTATGATGTTTGATTTGTTTCCAGTTAATATGACAACCAATCACGATTTAATAATATTACAATAATTATTTATTATATACATCTAAAAGAATTATTTATTACAAAGAATTAAAACATCAATATTTTTTTTTCAATTTTCTATTTTACATGTATTTTTAATAATCACTGATTATACAAATACATTATAAAAAAAGAATAAGTATTTCTTAAAATTGTTGAGAATATTTTTAGTACAACACATGAGGCCGAGGGTGTGGTGATTTGAATCTCAAAGAAGTAGATACTTCGACAACCAAGTTGTATTTCGGTTATCTTTTTTTTTTTTTTCCAACATTTACGCTTAAGCCATTTTCTTTCTTTCTTTTGGATTCAACGTGTGGAGATAGAGATTCGAACTTCTAATCTTTTGATTAAAGACGTTGTAGCTTAATTGATTGAGCTATATTCCTGTTGGTTACTTTTAAGCTTTAATGTGACCTATTTTATGAGATTCATATTTTTTTTTAATTATATTGCCAAGAAAGGGTCATCCATAAATTTTCTTGTATATAGTGGATCATTTTGCAAAAACACATGAACCATCTTAAAATGAGCCCATTCAAGCCCAATTGTTAGGCATTTGGGTTAGAGAGGTGTCCAATGGGCCCATAGCCCAACTATTTGGTACTTGGATTAGAATGATGCCTAATCTTATTTAACAATATAATCTTAGAAAAAAGTTCAAATTTTACCGCTAAACTTAAACTCTCAATTTCATTAATCTATGTTATTTGGTAAAAATTGACTATTTTTTTTTTAATAATGTTTTACTACGAAAGAGATTTATTATTATTAGTCTATTTTGAAAATTTTAAATATTAAATAAGACTTAAATGAAAATTATTGTTTTTGTCGTTTAATCATTTAATTGTTTTATAAATTTATAAATAGATTTTTCGTGCCAAACTATGTGTAATATGAGAAATTTAAATCCTCTAACCCCAGTATCGTGGAACTTAAAAAAGTTGATTTTTTTGCAGATAAAAATTGTAATTAATTAATATTCATTATTCTTGAGGTCAATATCACGTTATTAATCCACAAACTCATCAAGGCGTTATTAATCTTCTTTAAAGATTACTTTTTTTTTTTTTTTTCTTAATACAAAAAAGATTGCTATTTCAAATTCATTGTACGAAAAAGATCTGAGAAAATCACCAAGGGTTAAATATGTAATTGGCAAAATCCACTAAAAAATCCATCTCTATAACAATATATAAATATTTCCTAATTCGACTTTTTGTTAGTACTTTAATTACCCTATAACTAAGATCTAAAATATCCTTAAAAAAAATTAATACAGTTAAATCTTAAACACCCAATTTGAATCTCAGGCAGAGAAGCAAGTGAAGACCACATTGTCGGCGGCGGTGGAGGCGAACCGGAATCCGGATTTCCCGGCGGGTGTGGGCTTGTCCTTCTCGGTGGTCCTCCGGCAAGCAGTGGCGGCGTCCTGCGGCCGGTCCTTGGCGGCAGCGGCGGCCTTTTTCTCGATATGACGGCGACGGACGTAATCTTCGGGGATGAAGACGTCCATAAATAATAAGATTAATTAGTGTTGAAGAAGAGAAGAGAAGAGAAGGAAAGGGGAGGAGGTAATTAGTAGTATTAAGTGGGGGATGGGAAGTGAGATTAAGGGAGTATTTATAGAGTTAATAATTAATTAAAAGAAGAAAAGAGAGAGAGAAAGAGAAAGAGAAAGGATTTGATACCGTGGGCCAATGGTCCCATGTTTTTGGTTAAACAAGCGAAGTGCAGAGATTCATGCAGCTCGCCTTACCCAACAACATTTTCTTTTCCATTGCCGCGTTACCGCTTTCTCAATACTCACTTTTCTTTTTTTTGGTTTCCTTGGAAGAACATGAACTTCCAATCTTTAGATCGAGGATATAATGTCTTAAACTATGTTTAAATCATTCAAAATAGTTATATTTTGATTAAAAAGTTAGAAGTTTGAATTCTTTCACTCCGAATGTTATTGAACTGAATTAAAAGATATATACGTTTGGAATACCTTTTAGTAGGGGTGTACAAGTAATCCGGTGACCCGAACAATCCGGACAATCCAACCCAAACTGTAAGGGTTGGGTTGGGTTGCCAACTTTATTCGGTTCTTTCAGGTTGTCAACCCGACAAACCCGAATTTTCGGGTTGGTCCAAAAAAATCCCCTTAACTCAACCCAACCCAACCCATGTACACCCCTACCTTTTAAGTCTCGTTTGATAACCAGTTCGTTTTTGGTTTTTGGTTTTTGAAAATTAAGCTTGTACACACCTACTTTCACTTATAAGTTTCTTTATTTTAGTATATCAACATTCTTCCTTGTTTTCAAAAACCAAGCCCAATTTTGAAAACAAAAAAAAAAAGTAGTTTTCAAAAACTTGTTTTTGTTTTTAGAATTTGATTAGGAATTCAAATGGATCCTTAACAAGGATGAAAGCCATGGTAGAGAATTTAGGAGAAAACAAACATGCATAATTTTCAAAAACTAAAAACAAAAAACAAAATGGTTATCAACGGGGCCTTAGTGACTTGGTTTTTGAAAACATGAGAATTTTTAGAGTTTCTTTACCATGGTTTGCATCTTTGTTAAGGACACATTTGAATTCCTAGCCAAATTCCAAAAACAAAAACAAGTTTTTGAAAAATATTTTTTTTAGTTTTCTAATTTTGACTTGGTTTTTGAAAACATGAGAAGAAAGTAGATAACAAAACCAAGAAACTTAAAGGTGCAAATAGTGTTTTTAAGCTCATGTTGAGCGTTGTTCATGTTGACTACAATATAGTTAATGGTTCGAGGTTTTAGACCAACATGAACATATCACTCAACATGTATCCTTAAGCAAGAGGTAGGAAGTTCGAATCTCTAATCCCACATATTGTAGAAAAAGAAAAACGGTTTGAGACCTTAGCCGGACAGAAGACTCACCTGTCCTTCACGTGCCACCAACGGTAAATTTGTATGAGAATGGGAAGACGCGACCTGCGAGACAAGTGTGGTGCTTGCCACACCGACTCCGATGCTTAAGTCAGAATACTGATGGAAGAGCAAGAGGAAAAGCAGAGAGCTCAGAGAATGAATTTCGGATCCCTTCTTCAGTGACGAAGAAGAGTTTTTATACCTGCTCATGTTCCTAGGGTTTTTAGGAATTCGGAGGCGTTTCGGGACAAACCAGGCAGAACCGGGCTGCTAGAGGTAGCAGGGACCAATATGGAGGCGACCGCGCGGGCCGAATTGGCCGAGGCCGACCATATTGGCCCGACCCTTTGGTCCGGTCTTCCTCCGGGTCGGCTTCCTGGTCCTATCTCTGTCTGGTTGTCCTCGTCAGCTCCTTGTGCATTAGGGTGGTCCAAAATTACCTATAACAGATATATCAAAGCATTATATCCTTGCCAGAAAATTGAACGACTAACTAAGAGAATTAATTTTATTATGATTCAAATGGAAGGGTCTTACCTCTTGATCGAAGTTACATATCAATCATCACTCGAACTATGTTCGCTTTTGGCATTCTTTATAATTTAAATTGGCGGAAGAAAAAACGAAGTTTTTTTTCCCTTCGTAATTTTTTAACCCCACGAGTAATGTGGGAATGAACAGAGAATTTAGTAAACCAAAATTAATATATGGTTTTCCCTCTTTGATTCTTTTTGTTTTTCCCTTAATTTTTGTTTATTTACAATAATTGTAATGGTGAGTAGGCCAACGCCAATACTTTAAACTTTCTCATTGTAATTTGAATGGAAATTTCCTTTTCTTTGGCCTTACTTCAAAAAATAAAATGAGGAGACCTTTATATATATATATATATATATATATATATATATATATTTATTTATTTATTTATTACCTTTTTTTTTTCACAAATCTGCTTATATATATTGTTATAGGTAATTTTGGACCACTCCGATATGCAAGAAGCTGACGAAGACAGCGCGATACCAGCCTAAGGAGGCAGCCAGAAAACGGGATCCGGAGGAAGAACAGGACAGAGGGTCGAGCCAAAGCCGAAGGGATCGGGCTTTGGCCCGACCCCCTGCTCGGCCTCGGCCTTGGGCCGAGGCCGAGGCCCATGGTCGGCCTCGGCCATGGGCCGAGTTCTTCCGCTTCCGTTCGATCCACCGGTGCCCCCAGCTGCCTCGGTTCCACTCGGTTCAGCCCAAATCGCCTCCGAATGCCTAAAACCCTAGGAGCATGAGCAGGTATTTAAACCCCTCTTCGTCACTGAAGAATGGGGGGGCGAAAAACTCACTCTTCTCTTCCTTTTGCTCATATTCCCTCCGATTACTGACTTAAGCGTCGGAGGAGGTGTGGCAAGCACCACACCGGTGTGCAGGTTTCCCTTGTTTTGCAGGCCACGTCTTCCCCGGATTCAAACAAATTCACTATTGGTGTCACGTGAAGGTCAGGTGAGCGCTTGGACGGATTTTGGCATCAACATATATAGAAAAATCATGGTTGCTAAGACTTTTTAAAAATGCTTTAGATTTTTTTCCCCTAAGAAACAGTGTTCTTAATATTATTTTCGATCTTGCTTGTCTAAAATCAATTTTTAAAAAGTTTTTTTTTTAGTAAGGTAGATATTGCTATAGTCTTAAAATAATTTATATCTGCATAAATATTCAAAAAACTTGGAAGATCTTTTTTTTTCCCTTTTAACTCTCTCCTTTTTTGGTTGGGTGATGACTATTTTAGAAAGATGGATATATGAATGTATATATGTATGTATGTATGTGTCTATGTATATATAAATATTTATAACAAATAAAATATAACAACCAATAATAATTTATGTAACAAAAAAAAATCCAACAAATTCCAACAGATATTCTTCATGTAGAAGCCTTATAAAATTAATGGATATATCAATAATTTAATTTTCATTCAGTTCATATCAACCTACTTGTTAAAAGATGTTAACTCTAATAATAATCACAAAATTATATCTATTTTGGGATTAACTAATATCATGCCAATATTAAAAAAAAAACATTAAAATCTCATGCCTTTTTTTTTTCTTTTTCTTTTTGCAAAGATAGTTCTTTTACCAAACTTAAGATCAAAATCCACCCAAGTCGTTTCAATGGATTGTAGAATCAAAGTCAATCTTCTTAAGAATGAAGACCAAATTAGCTTAGAATCATCACTTTTTGACTAGCAAATCAACTATTACAATAATAACCATTTTCACACAAAAATACTCAGCCAAAAAAAAGTGAATAGGGAAGAATAAAGCTCTTTATATATTGTTAAATATGTCTTTTAAAACCACAACCAGATCCTAAGAAAAAAGAAAGGTTTAAACTTGTTGTTTTGGTCTAGGTATTTCCAACTTTTATTTATTTTGGTACATGTTTAAAAAATCTAACACAAATTTATTAGTTTACAACAAAAACTCTTTAATACAAAATTATAAAAATATTTAAAGAAATTTATTGGATGCAGTGTTGTACTAAAATTGTGTATAAAAAAATGAGATAAAAAAAAAAAGTAGAAGACTAAAATGGAAATTTTGAAAGTCTAAGACCAAAATAGACAAAAGCTAAAACGAATCTGAACATAGCTCAAGTATATATAATTGACCAAAATGTTAGAGTTTGAATCTTCACTTTCACTCTCACATATTGTTAAGCTAACAAAAATCATAAAAGTTAAAAGGTTAAATTATACAAAATACTATAAATTTTGGAATAAGTTTCAATAATGTCCTAGACTTGGAAAAGTTTCAATTTTTCCTATGAGCTTTGAAATTTGTTCCAAAAGATAAGTTTGAAGAGTTCTTTCTTTTCCTTTAAAATAAGATAAAAATTAACTTGATGACTAATGTGTAAAAATTATAAAGCATATATGACATCATTTACAATATTATTCACGTAAATTGACATGTCAATTGATGTGTAAAAATTGATTACATAAATGACTTTAACGATGTATTTTAAGATAAAATAGTGTTAAATAATATCACGTACAACTTCTAACTCATCAACCGTTCCACTAATTTTCATCCTTTATTTTTTAAAAAAATATATTTTTTGGAACAATTTAAAAGTTTAAAGATATTTTTGGAAAGAGAAATTCAATAATAAAAACAAAACTTTTCAAAATTTAGAAACATAAGTGAAAGATACACGTAAAGTTTCCTAATATTTTGTATAGAGGTTCAAATTGGTCATTTACCCAAAAGCAAAATGTGTAACAGTTGGTTAGCATATTGGCCAACCACTCGAGCCTGAGAGTAGAAAAAGTTGGACATTTGCCAATGACAATTTTTGGAATCTCTGATTAATGTGCCAATTTTTAAATATCTCGGCCAACATGAACATTGTTCAACGGGCATGAAGTTTATACTAATGATCAAGAGATCTATAGTTTGAATTCCCCTATCTCACATATTGTAAATAAAAAAATTAAATATCTCTGATTTTTTTTTGTTATGCCACTTGTCAAGATCGGAGCTTTCTGAAAAAAAAAAGCTAAATTATATAAACTCTCCTGAACTTTGCCCTCGTTTAAAAAATGCCACCCTTGACCTTTCATAAACGTTTCAAGACTACCTTAGAGTAGAAAATTCAAAAAGTTGACATGTTTGACAAATGTTGTTCTTTCATACTTAATCCAAGCCAGCGTCCTAATTAATCACTGTTACAATATCATTTCAAGTCACTACCAAACGTCAATTTCCATCCAACATTCTAACTGTTTTCTACTCAAAGGGTAGTTTTGAAATGTTTATAAGTACTTTTGAAAGAATAAGAGTATTTCGTCATGAAAAGTTATACCGATAGTTTCGTGAGTAAATGTATCGAAACCTTTTTTCTCGAATTAATTAACTTGATGGTAAAATATTCACCATTGATAAATGTAAGCTAAAAAAAAAACTCAAAATAGAAAATGACTTATAATGAACCTTACCATCCATAACGCGTGTGTTTGTACATTATTTTTTTTGTTGTTTTTTTTGTATTACGTCTTTTCCCTTCTTTTTTTTTTCCTTTTTGTTTTTCTCCTTCTTTAATGACGTCATTTTGGTTTTCTTTTTCAATTTTCAATTTTTATATTTATATATTAATTAAAATTTGTTAGAATTTAGTTTATCTTTTTCATTTTAAACACATTAGTATACAAATATAAAAACAAAAACACAAAAGTAAAATAATTATTAAATTATTTTAGAAAAATTAATTGTGTAAAATAAGTTGTATCCTATTTGACTTCTCAAAAAAGAAAAAAAAAATTGTATCCTATTTTAAAAAATCTTAACATATTTCAAATTTCATTCTTTACTTGTATATTTTGGTAGATAGTTCTAGGGTTATTATAATTTTCTAAATGATATTACTTAATTTAAATACTATACCAATGCATTTAAAAGTATATTTATATGAAGGTTAAATTACAAGTTTAGTTACTAAATATTAAAATCTTTCTAATAGGTCCTTAAACTTTCAATTTTTTGTTTAATAAGTCTTTTAACTTTAAAAATGTCTAATAGATCCATGAACTTTCAATTTTGTATCTAATAGGTCTTAAACATATTATTTTTTTAAAAAAATTAACTATACTATTAGACATAAATTTAATTTTATATCTAATTGAACCTTAAACTTTCAATTTTGTAACTATTAAATACATTAAAAAAAAAAATTTTAAAATGTTGAATTAGTCAAGGACTTATTAGACAGAAAATTAAGTTTTATTTATGTCTAATAGAACATTTAGTTTTTAAAAAGATGTTGAATGAGTTAAGGACTTATTGGATACAAAATTAAAATTTTTATGGATCTACTAGACACAAAATTTAAAATTCACAAACCTATTAGACTTTTTTTTTAAAAAAAAAATGGTTTAGGGACCATAGAGACACAAATCTAAAAGCACATAGACTAAATTTGTAATTTAACTTAACATGAACTTGTGCCCCCTGTTGTAAAGTTTTGGATTCGCCACTGGTTAGATTTGGAACTAAGACTGATAAGAGAGATTATCATTTATCAATAGATTTGGAACTACGACTAGCAAGAGATTATCATTTATATCAATACTTTAAATAACTAATTAAACTATTTTCTCTCTTAAGTCTCAAGTTGTATCTAACCTTTTTTTTAATACTAACCATTCAAATATGGGTGAAAGATCATATTAAAGACCAGATACTAATGTCTTCATCAAATGATTTTTCATGAGATATGAGAGCCTTTGGGATTCCTTTGCCATCATTGAACAAGTCTCTTACCAAACATGGTGGAGTTTCTTGCAAATATGTTTTAGAGAAAGGGAAGTTTGCAAGAATATTGAGAATGCAACAATAAATTCTATAATAAATCATGTTGTATAAAAGGCAATATTCTTATTTTTGTTTCCCTTAAAAAAAAATTGTATAATATATGGTACTTAAACCTATATAGAAAGTGTGTTTCTCCTAGAGATAGAAATAGTGTTTGGTTGGTAGATGAGAATGCGCACTCATCTCTATTTTAGAATAAGTTAAGAAATAATTACGTTGAAAAGCTAAGTTAATAGTGAATAATTTTGTCACATCATCTTGAATGGAATAATCATCCATATGGATATTTTTTTTAATATTAGAAATCACAAAATGTCTTTATGGAATGACAGAGAATCCCCATTTTAAATGGATTAAGAATAGAAGAAAATCCAAGGGAAGAGACTATAAAATGAGGAATAAATTCCCCTCCTTTTCTAGTCTTTTTTTTTTTCTTACCCTTATCTAAACTTTATCCCTTTTGATTCATTTATTAAAAGAATGTCCAATTTCCCTTCTTTCTTAATCATCACTCCATAATAAATAACTAAATATGTATTCTTAATCAAGAGGTTAAATGTGTGAAGCTTGTTTGGCCACTACTATATGGGATATTAAGGAAATTCATCGATCATTCAGGACGATCAGATTTGAACATGTTCGTCGACATTATAATCAATTCGCTCATAAATTAGCCCATGTGGGTCTTCATTCTAAATCACAATCATGGTTAGGTAACTATCCAAATTGGATGAATCATATGTCGCTGCAAGAGCGATACCTGTTTGTATCCCTAAGGGGACTCTCGATTTTTTAATGGAAATTCTCCTTTTTATATCAAAAAAAAAAAAAAAAGTTTGAGTCCCCATCCCATATGTTGTTGAATAATACAGATCAATAAATTCTTCTTCTCCTTCCTCTCATCTTTGATTTATCTCTTTTGAAACATTTATTAGAAAAGTGTCCATTTTTCCTTTTTTTCTTTCTTAATTACCACTTCATATATATATATATATATGAGTTTCCTATCAACAGGTTAAAATAATTTCTCTCATCCCATTGAACTCAAAATCATGTGGTAGTAAAAGAAAAGGCAAAAATTCATAGAAATAGCAAATTTCTTTTTCACCAACAATAATTGAAGAATAACTTTGAACTACATTGATTTAATCACCTAAAGAAACAAAATAATGACATAAAGAAATGATATTAAAAAAAAATCATATTGGGAAATGCCAAAGTAATAAATTTATTTTTTTTTAAAAATAATATTGTACATCTTTATAGCTAGCCTATTTGAGAACATGGTATAATTATAACCTAAAAAAAATTGATATCAAGTCACATTATAGCATACAACTACCAAAGTAATATAATGTTACATAAGACACTTTTAATATCGAGGTCTAAGCTATAATTATAAAGAAATAGGCCATTCACCACATTCCAAGAAAAAAATTTATGAAATCTAAATGGTTTTGTTAATATTGGCTAACTAAAATATCAAACAATGGGTAATTTTACAATGGGCTACTTTCATTTTTTCTTTTTAAATTAGCCCATGTTCTTGCAAAAGTTTAGATTATAATTAAGGGAATCAATTATTATTCTTTTGACAAACTTTTTCCATGATTCTCTATTATTTTATTTTATTTTTCGAGGAATATAGGATTAATTTGTTTGAGGGATTGTTTTTCAAAAACACTTTCTTCTCTAAGATTATGGGTCCGTTTGGAATACATTTTAATTTAAATGTTTTTCAATAATGCATTTTTAAAAAAATATTTTGTTCAAAATTGTTTAGAATTTAAACACTCATATGTTTGGTTGCATTTCCTCACAAATTTTTTTATACACAAGTTATTGTTTACTTAAAAAGTCTTTTTTAAAAAGTTGGTTTCAAGTGTTTCTCTCAAAATTAGTTTATTTATCAATCTTATTTTCTAATAAGTCATTTTTAGTGGTTGCCAAACACTATAAATTTTTTCAAAATGATTTATTTTCAAAATTAAACACTTGAAAAGTTAAACCAAACACACCCTATTTTTAGGGGATGTTTTTGGCTGACAGTTGGAATTGGAAAGTTTATTTTGGCTAATTTAGGCCGGTTGGATTCCTATTTGGTTTTTGGTTTTTGAAAATTAAACTTGTTTTCTCTCAATTTTCTTACCATGGTTTTCATCTTTGTTAAAGGCACATTTGAATTCATAGTCAAATTCTAAAAACAAAAACAGGTTTTTGAAAACATGTGAATAAGGTATATAACAAAATAAAAAAACTTATTGGTAGAAGTAGTGTTTTTAAGCTTAATTTTCAAAAACCAAAAACAAAAAATCAAATAGTTATCAAACGAGACCTTAATAATTAATGTTTAGAACGAGACAAGATAATAAAAATGAGAAGAATGAGTTTGTGTACTTGTTTAATTTGTAGGTTTATTATCACTTGTAAAAGATAGAGATGTAATGTAAAAAGGTAGTTTCAACAAGCTTAGATTTATACTAGGTTAGAAGTTAGAAATTTTTATTAAGAGAGACAAAATTTTATATTCCAATTTCTTATTCATTAAGAAAATTTTTTAGTTCTAAAAATTCAAGATGCAAATTAGGGACAAAAACTTTAAAGTTTTAATTTATTAATATATAATCCTTGTAATCTAAGATGAATTAGGGGAGACAATATTGCCCTATTCCTTTCTAATCTAAGATGAATTAAGGGGAGATAATTGCCCTATTCTTTTCTTCTTTCTTTGGAGTTTATTTCCTCGTAATTAACAAGAACTCCTAGTTTTTGAACCTACCAAATATGTAATTGTTTCTTTACATTTTTTTTTTTAGTACATCAACATTTGGGGTGGGGGATTTGAACCTCTAACCTCTTGGTCGAGGGTACATGTCAATTACCATTGAGCTAAGCTCACTTTGGCTACTTTACAATTTTCTTTGTGTGAGGTGAAATTTATTACGATTATATGTTCTTTAGATTTTTTTTAATTAAATTTTGTTCTCTAAAGTTTTATTTATCAATAAGTTGAACTGTGATAACAAGATAGATATTTGAGATTATCTATCATATTTGACAGGAGCATAACCTTCGGGTTCATAACTGCCAATCAAGGCCCCTCAAGTTTTCTTACAAGCAGTGCAGTCGAATGTCTTTTCTCCACTGCTCCGTTTGTTCAAGTGTATTTATTTGGTAGTGTGACTTTAGACTTTCCTTCCTCGTGAGACCTTTTCTCTTAAGTTATTCACTGGTCTATTCTCTTTAGTGTTTTTCTCTGCTTGCTTTGTGTCTTGTCCTCGACAAATTATTCAATGAGGTCGACACGATGTGGTTGTGTAACAACCCGTTTTTTTTTTTTAAAAAAAGAAACTCTTAGACTTTTTCTCTCTATCGCGTGGCTCTTTCCCTCTCTTTCTCTCGATTAACCACACGACCGCCGAGTTCCCTTCCCTCTTCGATCTCTCACGTTGTCCAGTACTACACGTTGCCGCTAATTCTCCTTCCGACCATCGCCGACGAGTGCGATGGTAGCAATTTCTCAATGAGTTCTCTCTCTCCTATTTTGATCCCTCTCTCTCGACAGTTCTGCATGTGAACAAACAGGTGACGTGGGTTTCTTCCTCGCGTTCCTGGCAGTCCAACAACCTTAGGCTCGTTTTCCGCCCATTTTTGCTCGTGCAAATGTTGTGCAGAGGCTGTGGAGACCATGGGTGCTCGGGCTCGTGCAAATCGCATTTCGACGGCAGTGGGTATTTGATTTTTCGGTGATTCGAGCAGTGAATCTTTGATTTTTCAGCGATTCGAATAGTGAATCTTTGATTTTTGGTGGTTTTAGACGAGTTCGACTTTGGTTAAGTGAGATTTAAAGCATTTTCGGACTGATTTTAGCATTTAATTGATACCCATTAATGTTTGGATCTTAATTCTAAGGTACCCATTGAGATTGGAGCTCGAGGCGTCGAATTTGGACTGAATTAGGACCAAACCAACAAGATTAAAGTACTTTTTTGGTGAGTTTAATTTATTTCTCTGAATTTTTCTTGTTAGCGGATTGTATGCTAAGGGAAATTTAGTAGAAGAGTTGCTCCTAATTTTGAGAAAGTTTTGTGTTGTAGAACGTATTGTTAATTAAGGCCACAATCGGCTCGTTGCTGGATTGTTTAGGCAACTCAAGTTAAGGATCTAAATTTCGCAATGTAAGTAATCTGTCTACTTGGAAAGCATTGACTAGGTTGAGCTACTTATTAAGAATTGTTTTTACATGCTTGCATGTCATAAGACAAGAGACACTGATTATGTGTGGTTGAAATATGGAGTGTTGGATATTGTTGTTTTGGCGATACTAAACCTTCTAGTTATGTGTGTCCTTGTCTATATTGATGGTCTGAATATTGTTGGTTTAAAAGTATCAAATGCTCAAATTATGAGAAATATTCCAAATGTGTTGAATGCTCTGACTACTTTATGTTGGAAAGTATAGAATGCTTTGGTTGATAAATCTTGTATGTTTTAGATGTTATGAATGTTTTGTTCTGTGTTGGGAACATAGGATGTTATGTGATTGGTTGAGTCTTGAATGCTTTGGTCGCCTTGAACGCTAGTTTTGAACGGCATGATATGTTATGTTTCCGATGAGCGGATATTCAGAACTTTGGTGGTATGAGATAAAGGTCGAGTGGTTAGTGCCTGTTGGACTAGCCGTGATGTTTTCCAATATATCTTAGATAGGGGACTTGTGGTTAGTTTACATGTTAAGCCAGATTAAGTTAATAAGGGACCTAATACGAAATGAGGATAGGTTACTTATCCTAGTAGGGGTCGTGGCAATTAAACACTCAGGATTGAGATGTTTATAGACTAAAATAAGGAGCTAAATGGGCGGGACTCAATTTCGCAGACTAGGTGCCATCTACTATCTATGGAAGAAAAGTTCCAACTAAAAACCCATGGACACCCCACCAGTGAGTTGGTAGTTAGAGTGTTATGCACAGGTGCGCCTTGATGGGTGAGACTTGGATCCACTGGTTGGGTGTCTTCTACCATCAATAGGAGTATAGATCTCCCAAGATTCCCACTTGTGCACCTCCAGTGAGTTGGTAAGCATGTGATAGGCTGGTTAATGGTCCACGTGACCCATACGACATGATAAATGAAACGAAATGAAATGAAATGACTATTTGGCCCGTTAGTAGCAACTAACCTCAAGTTACCCCTGTAATGCATGTAAATCCCCTCCCAGTAGTAGCGTTACTTCCTGAGTATTTTTAATACTCATTCTTTTCAAAATGTTTCCTTTCAGATACGAGCAAGGACATACAGAGCGCGTGACGGATTGTTGCTGACAAGCCATGGAAAACATGTGATCATTAATTCCACGTAGTCTAGTCTTCTCATTTGTCTTTTAGTCAGTTTTATAAATGGTGGTTCTTAAGGTTTTAAAAATGTTTCTATGTTGTCCTTAGGAAACCTTTGTTTTAATGAAGTTTTTGCAAGTTTTCTTGTTTTATTTGGGAGCTCAGGCCGAAAGGCTTCATTTCTTTAAAATGTCGAATGTTTTGTGTTAACTTTTATTTCAAAACAAGCTTTTTCCTAAAAGTAATTAGGCATGCATGTGGTAACGACCCTAGGAATTTGCATGAAAAGTGGGGTCGTTATAGGTTGCCCTCTTTAAAACCATCGAATGTATATCTTCAAAATTCTCTGCCCCTAATAATAGTTAGATATACAAAATCGAATACTTTTACAATTTCTCACCAAATAATTTCTCCTTGACCTATGTGGGGTTCTCCATTGTATTTTGTAATATATTAGTAACCAACAAGTGCTACGCACGTAAAATTTGTAGTTTATTTTAAAAAATAAATAAATGTAAACATTGATCAAATAGTAAAAGGGAAAAAAAAGACTATTATTATTTAATTTATTAAATACAAGCAGTTGATTTCAACATCTTATTACTATTTATATAAATAAACTATAAATTAATTTTATAACATACAAAAATTTTAGTTGAAATTTAGATTACAGATAATGTTATTTGAATGATAATTTATGCATTATGGTTGTCAACTCCTATTATTTAATTATAACTATTTATACTTCAATTTACTAAAATTCAAAGTGAATAAAAATAAATTATAATATATACTTAAATTAAAAAGGGCAAAAAAGAAAAATTTTAAATCAAGAAGGGACAAATGGAGAAATAAGAAGTTTCTCCCCTTAAATCAGAAAAAGTATAATTAGACATGGATTTAAATAGATTGGTAGAAATTTTAAAACTCTATTCAAATATTTTTCTAATATCATATTTATTCAAATATTTTATATATTTATTCTCAATAAATATATATATATATTATATATTTTCTCAATTTGGAATATATGAAATATGCGTAGAGATTTTAGAGCATTATTTATTTATTTCATTCGATCCAAAAAATCTAAACCTCACAATACCTCCAATTGAGTAACCGAACAACAGCCACTGCATTTTGAAGAGCAGGTAATTCCCCAAATTCTACGGGTCTCCAACCCAAAACTCGTCATCTTCAACGATCATTACCCAGAAAAAGTATATGGGTCGGGCCAAGTTGGCCCGGCCCTTTGGTCGGTTCTTCCTCTGGGTCGGTCTCCTAGCCCTATTTTCGCCCGGACGTCCTCGTCAGCTCCTTGTGCGTCGGGTGGTCCAAAATTTCCTATAACACCATTTGTATAAAAATTGTTCAAAATTTAAACACTTATATGTTTGGTTACATTTCTTCCTAAGGGTTTTTATACACAAGTTATAATATACTTAAATAAAACTCTTTTTAAAATTTTTGCTTTCAATTTTTCTCCCAAAATGATTTATTTCTCAATCTCATTTTTTTTAATAAGTTGGTAGCCAAGCACCACAATTTTTTTCAAAATTCTAACACTTAGAAAAGTCAAACCAAACATACTCTTAATGAATTCTTAAGAAGTTTCATATCTGTTTTTTCCAAATATGGTTTTATAAATTATTCACCAAAGACAATCTTTTGAAGAAAAAATTTCGTACTTCATCAAATGATGATGTTAATTGTATCCAATTCATTAGATGAGTTAGGACGTATTTGAGAATGATTATGTAATGATTAAAATCATTTTTGTCATGTTCAAAATAGTTTCCAAATATGCTTTTAATAATTCAAGATCAATTTTAATGGTATGAAAATCACATTTAAAACTGTGAAATCAAATATTAAACTAATTTTGAATATGGAAGGCTGGGATGATTTTGAACACATGACAAAAATGGGGCCTAGCAACCCATTTTATTTAACCAAGAGAAGTTTTTTTTTTTTTTTTTTTTTTTTTTAAATGACATAACAGTCTACTTTCTCAAGCTAATCTTTTGTTTCTCTCCATTACTATAAATATTTTCTCTCAATTACTATAAATATATAATATCTTTTAAGAATGAAATTAGCGTAAGGGTAGGTGCATTCATTTATCTATAACTATATAAGTTGACATAACTTTAAGATTTTCATCATCCTAACTCATCCCAAAATGTTATTAAAGATAATAAATTCAAAAATTCAAAAATTTCATAAGAATTGGAAAGAAAATTTTCTACAAATATAACAAGAAAAAAATTAAAGTTTCAAAAAATAGATGAGTCCATTATCAAAGTAGAAGAGATAGCACTAGGACTCTTAGAAGCTAAAGAGTCAGCCAATGGAACTTTTCAATTTATATATGAGTAACCATATCCATTTGAAAAGGTAGACATAAATATTAATTTCAAGTTGAATATACCAATACCAAAGAATTTGATGAAACCTTGAATGGATCATTTGTATGTAGACTCTTCATATAAATTCATTTAGCATCTATAAGAAGTTGATCGTAAGAAAGAAATATAAAAAATCAAACATGTTATTTATTTATTTATTTATTTTATAACATCAACCTTTCATGCAAACAAGGCAAATCGCTCTAAAGCAAACATTACAGCAAACAGGAACAAGGAGACCAAAATCTATACACCCTATGGGACGTCCTCCCTCCTAGCCAAACTCGCCAGTCAGATAGAAATACTATCCCCTCCCAGAAGAGTGTGTACTAAGAGCAAAGCAGGCAACCAGTGGGTTTCATCTAGATTTTAGCTAGTTTTCCAAGCCTCCGTCATCTTGACTCCAATTTAGTTGCTAGTTTGTTCCGTGCAAACTTGTAGTCTTAGGCCTGCTACCTGCATCCAAATATCACCTAAAATAAAGCAGTTTAAAACATCAACAAGGTAAGCAATTGAGCAGGGGTTGGACTACTCAATCACCTCCAAACTAAACCCATCAATCCTCATGTAAACCCATAACTAATAAATGAGATATTAATAGCAGAGATTCAGGAGGGCAATTAATCATGCTCACGATCCCGCACAATATCTACTCATCCTTTAGTTTAAGAGAAATTATCACAAGCTAGCAAAATATGAAACAAATCAAATCATTCCAAGAACTTCTTGCATGTGTGTGTGATTAGCCTTCTTAAGAAAGTCTCTAATGGACCAGGTGCAGATTTATGGGATCCTCCACCTATCTTCCCCTTACACTGGAAACTAGGGCTTCGTTCGAGAGACCAACTGGAGCAAAATTAGCTAGAATGCTATCTTATAGCCTAGGAGCCAGAAAAGAATTCACTTTTCTTTTCCTTTCCTTTATGCACACTAATGTTAATATTGTGAGGTACTAGCTTTCACACTACAGTGTAGGGACCCCTAACTCGGGTTTAACCCTTGGTTGGCCTAATTGAGCACACTACAGGTAGCTCTTTTTACCCTATATCGCTCAACACTCTCTTGAAGCAAGTGAGCTTTCATGGTATCACAAAGGTATGCATAAACTCTTCCCATTTAGACCCGGCCTTCGTACTAAATGTTATTTAAGAAGTTAACAAGGATATATGGACTTTTTTTTTTAAACAAGAACTTTAGATAAAAATCTTAAATCGACTCGATTTTATTGATTGAGCCAATGTTGATGCGTAGAGAAAAAAAAAATCTATATAATTTTATTATATGATGAAACTCTTCAATCTATGATGAAATGTTAAAAGGAGAAATCATTTTCATATCCAAAATAATAATAAATAAATAAATAATCAATGGCTATATAAGTTTTTTATATCAACCAAAAGCCACAAACGCTTCCATGCATAATAATTTACTAAATATATGTCAGGATTTTGAGGGTGTGTTTGGTTTAACTTTTCAAGGGTTTAATTTTGAAAAAAAAATCATTTTAAAAAAATTTAGGGCCCGTTTGGTAACGTTCTCGTTTCTTGTTTCTTGTTTCCAATTTTATTAAGAAATCTAAGCATTTAATAACTATGTATGTTTCTTGTTTCTCATTTTTTAGAAACACTCCCAAAATTTGTATAGAACTTTTGGGAACAACTAAAACTAGTTTCTCCTTTTTTGTTCTTGTTTCCAATTTTTTCCAAACATAAATAAGAATATAGGTTTATTATTATTGAATGTATAGGTGTTATTATTGAATGTATAGGTGTTAGGGTCATGAAATTCTATTTTTCTTTATTAAAAATGAAGAAACGGAAACAAGAAACAAGAACGTTACCAAACGGGCCCTTAGTGTTTGACAACCACTAAAAATGACTTATCAAAAAATGTGATTGAGAAATAAATCATTTTAAGAGAAACACTTTGAAACCAACTTTTTCAAAAAAAAAGTTTTCAATATACAATAACTAGTGTACAAAAACACTTACGAGGGATGTAACCAAACATATGAGTGTTTAAATTCTAAACAATTTTTAGCAAAATGTTTTTTAAAAAATACATTCTTGAAAAACATTTAAATTAAAATGTATTCCAAACGGACCCAAAATCTCTTCATAACTAAATTCTTTTTTCATAATTTACTCTAAAAAATAATAACTAAGGTCCCGTTTGATAACCATTTGGTTTTTGGTTTTTGGTTTTTGAAAATTAAGCTTATAAACACTACTTTCAACTCAAAGTTTCCTTGTTTTTCTAATACCCTTCTTTCCACATTTTTAAAAACCAAGCCAATTTTTGAAAACCAAAAAAAGTAGTTTTCAAAAACTTGTATTTGTTTTTGTTTTTGGAATTTGGCTAGGAATTCAAATGTATCCTTGACAATGATGAAAACCATGGTAAGGAAATGGGGGAAAATAAGCCTAATTTTCAAAAACCAAAAACCAAAAATCAAATGGCTATCAAACGAGACCTAACTTTTTTATTTCTTATTTTCCATTTTTAAGTCATCCTCATCTAATGGTCAAAAGTGAACATATCTATGTAATTTGCTGTAACTCAAAATTCTCTATCCTCAAATATTATTAAACTAAAAAAAAGTCATCTTCATTTAATAACATTTTTTATGTGATATATTTTTAAAAAAAAATCATCTTTATAGTTCTAAAAATATACTTTGCATCCATAAAACTCAGTTGCAAGAACAGTTTATTTGTTTTAAAAAATATATAAACCGGAAAAAACAAAAAGTCAAAATTGTCATCACATAATTAAGTTTAATTTAAAACATAAAATCAAAGTCAAAATCCTAACGGAACAGAGAATCTATTAATATTGAAAACTAGGTTAGGATTTTGTAAAGTATTTATAAAAATACATATTGAAACTAAAAAAAAAAAAAAACAAACAGACAAACTCAAAGTTACTTTAAAAAAAATAATATAAAAAAGAAAATTAAGTTAAAACTCTGGATATGTTTTGGTTTAATTTTCAAATGTTTAATTTAATTTTGAAAAAAGTTCTTGTGGTTGTGGCAACCACTAAAAATGACTTATTAAAAATGAGATTAAGAAATAAAACATTTTAAGAGAAATACTTAAAACCAAATTTTTTTATGAAAGTTTTTAAGTTGCGTGTAAAAACTATTGTAGAAAAGGTAACCAAACATAGAGTATTTAAATTCTAAATAATTTTTTTACAAAATGTTTTTTAAAAAATACATTCTTGAAAAACACTTACACTAAAAGTATTCCAAACGGACTCTTTTTTTTTTTTTTTTTTTTTGATAAACCAAACGGACTCTATAGTTATGTATATATATAGATAAATGTCCAACTTATACTTCTACTCTTTGAAAAGCCATTTTGGCCCTATGTCTATTTAGTTTCTAGTAGATGTGAACTTTTAGGATTATAATAAACGTTTAAGTTTTCAATTTCATATCTAATAAATTTTCTTTTTGGTGTCTAATAGATTATTGATGTAAGTTTAATGCTACTAAAGGTACATGTAATTGCTAAATGGTAAAAATGTATTAAACAAAAAAATTTAAATACAAAGACTTGTTAAAAACTAAACTTTTTAAAGAACATGAGTGAAAGAAAACACAAATTTGAAAGTTCTTAAAATTATTAAAAACGTTTTAAAACACATGAATTAAAAAACACAACTCTTAACATTAAGGCCTTGATAACAATTTTGTTTGTAGATTTTTTTTATTATACTTTCTTTATTTTTTAGGATGCATATTTTCAACAAAAAAAAAAAAAAAAAAAAAAAAACTCAGGTCTGATTTGATAACCATTTGATTTTTAAAAAATTGTGTTGTTTTCTTACAATTTTTTTATAATGGTTTTCATTTCTTTAAGGAAAAATTTGAATTATTAATCAAATTCTATAAACAAAAACAAGTTAAAAAAAACTACCGCTTCCTTTGATAACCATTTAAGCCTCGTTTGATAACAATTTGTTTTTGGTTTTTGGTTTTTAAGCTTATAAACGCCAATTCAAACTCTAAGTTTCTTTGGCTTTTCACCTACCTTCTTCCCATGTTTTCAAAAACCAAGCCAATTTTTGAAAACTAAAAAAAGTAGTTTTCAAAAACTTGTTTTTGTTTTTAGAACTTGGTTAGGAATTCAAGTGTATCTTTAACAAAAATGAAAACCATGGTGAAGAAATTAAAGAGAAAACAAGCTTAATTTTCAAAAAACAAATATTTATCAAACGGAGCCTATAGTTTTTGGTTTTTTTTTTTTTTGTGAGTTTTGAAAATTATTCTTGTTTTCTCACTATTTCTTTACAATGGTTTTCATGATCCTTTAGGAAACATTTGACTTCTTAGCCAAAGTCTAAAAACAAAAACAAGTTTCTAAAAACTACGGCCCGTTTGATAACCATTTTATTTTTTGTTTTTGGTTTTTGAAAATTATGTTTGTTTTCTCCTAATTTTCTTACAATTATTTTCATCTTTGTTAGGGATACATTTCAATTCTTAGTCAAATTTCAAAAACAAAAACAAGTTTTTTTTGTTTCAAAAATAAAAATTACTTTTTCTTTTGTTTCAAAACTTGACTTGGTTTTTTAATACATAGTTTTGAAAACATGAGAATAAGTTATATGAAAAAACAAGAAAATTTATGGGTGGGAGTAGTGCTTGTAAGCTTTTTCAAAAACCAAAAGCCAAATAGTTGTCAAACAGAACTTACGTTTTTTAAGTTTTCAAAAACTTTGAATTTTGAAAACATGGTAAAAAAGTAGATAACAAAACAAAAAGAATCTATAAGTAAGTAGTGTTTATAAGCTTAATTTTTAAAAACCAAATGTTTATCAAATAGGACTTTAGTTTTCAAAACTCAATTTAGAATTTGACAACATTAATAAAACTAAAGTAGATAACAAAACAATGATACTCACAAAAGTATTTGTAAGCTTAAGTTTCAAAAGCCAAATAGTTTTTTAATGTAACTAATCTTTTTAGTTTTCAAAACCTTACTAAGATCTTAAAAACATTTTAAGAAAACATTATAATTTCTAAATAACTAAAAAAATCATGGCTAAATTATATATATATATATATATATATATCCCTAAACTTTAAAAAGTTTAAAAAATACTCCTAAACTTTAAAAAATGTTCAAAAGTACTCTTACAGTTAAGTTTTAGATGGAAAACATTAAAGTTTCAGTTTCATTAATGACATTTACCTTTCAAAAATATCCTTACCGAAAAGCATGTCTTCTTTTTCTTTCCTCCCTCTGCAAATTCCTTCCTCCATGAAATTTAATGAGAAACGTTAACTTATTTGACATGTATGCATAGACCATGAGTTTTTCATTCTTTTTTAACATGGTATCCCAAGAGCTTGACTAGATTCTTGTGTTGAAACTTCAAGATGATTGTTGCTTCGTTCTTGAATTCTTCATGTTCTTAACTTAATTTTGTTGATAGTCTTTTCAATGGTATTTCCTTATATCAGCCACTACCCATTAGCTTTTCCTATATTCATTTAAAAAAAATAAATGAAATATTGTCGGTTCTAACACTTCTTAAATATTAATAAAAATAAAATCATATATAAAACTTTTGATTATTTAATCTTGTAAACTGGACCAAACCTACTAAAGTCTTCTATTACTTCTACTTATCACTAACAAACGCAAATAGAGGGAGTAAAAAGAAAAAAATATATTTATGTTTTTTTTTCTCCTACTTTATCTTCTTCACACTTTTAAAAGAGAAAATTTGATTTCAAACTCTATTTTCATCTGGAATTTTGTTGTACATAGCATTTATAAGCAGAGTTTTACATTAATTTTCATGGAGGAATAATTTACATAGAGAGGAAAAAAAAAAGAGGAAGCATTTTGTAGTAAGGGTATTTTAAAAAAAAAAATTAAAGCTCAATGGTATTAATGAAACTGAAATTTTAATGTTTTTAATCCAAAACTTAATGATAAGGTATTTTTTGAACATTTTTAAAGTTCGGGAGTATTTTTTAAACTTTTTAAAGTTCATGGATATTTTTTAAACAAACCACATAGGTTCAAAGGTATTTTTTAGGCTAATTTATAAAAAAAAATACTCTTGAACTATGAGGTTGGTTTCAATGATACCCATTAACTTTCAAAAGTTTGTTTCAAAGCGATCCTTGGAAACATTTCCCGTAAATTTATTGACAAAAACTTATGTGTTTGCATGTGTTTTTATTGTTTTTTTCCCTGTATGTGTTCAAATTTATTCACATAAGCAAAACATATGCAAACACATCATTCTCCGTCCATGAATTTAATTATAAAGAAAAAGCCTTCAAGGGTGCTTTTGAAACAAACTTCAAACTTCAAAAACTAAAATGAAACATTTGAAAGTTCAGGAACATAATTGAAACCAATCCCATAGTTCAGCGATATTTTTTATAATTTAACCGTATTTTTTATAATTTAGCCAAAAATCATGAAAGTGAAAGGAAAGGAGAAAAATTCAAAAGAAAAAAAAAAGCATTGAAAATAAATGTAGTAGTAATTGAAAAGGACCTAGTCTCACTCTAAATCAACAAACTTCTCTGTTATTTCTCTCTCTCTCTCTCTCTCTCAAGTCTGAACAAAAACAGAAAAATTTACAGAGAAGGTTTTGCAGAGAAGAAAAGGGTTTTGGTTGAAGATCTTCTTCATCTTCATCATTACAACAAAAGAATATCAGTGTGGCTAAGCTCAAGGAGTTGGTTATGGGTGCGGAAAATGACTCTGAATGTGAATCTGATCAACCACCGCCTCAAAACCACGTCGTTCATCACAACTCCTTCATTCCTCTTCCTCACAGTAAACTTTCTCTTTCTTTCTTTCTACCTTTCTTTCTCTCTGTGTTTGGCTTCCGGGAAAATCTTACTTTCCCGGAAAATGGCTTACTTTCTTTAGTTTAATAAATGATTAAATGGAAATTTGAACCTTCGACTTGGACGAAATGTGTCAGATTTTGATTGTTGAACATTGCTTAGATTGGCTGGGAAATCGTTACTTTTTTATGATTTTTTTTCTTTTTTGTTAAATAATAAGATTGTTCTTTAGTTCCGTTTGATAATGGTTTAATTTTTAAAAATTATATTTGTTTTCTCTAGATATGTGAAGTCTTAGTCGAATTCTAAAAACAAAAATGAATATTTGAAAACTACTTTTTTTTGTAGTTTTTAAAACTTGACTTGGTTTGTCAAAGCTCAGCGGTAATTGGCATGTACACTCTCAAATGATGTTGATGTACTAAAAAAAATAATAAAAAAATAAAAAAAATAAAAAACTTATAGGTGAAATATATATAATCTTAATTTTTAAAAACAAAAAACCAAATTGTTATCCAATGGAGTCTTAAATTTTGAATTTTGGGTTGTGTAATGGGGTCCTAAACTTTCTGAATTTTAAAAATGTCTAAGATATAGCTTATGAATTTGAAATTATGTTTGAATTTTTCATTTTGTGTTTAATAGATCAAAGTCAATGCATTAAGAAGTTCAAAACCTTTTAGACAAAGTTTATGATTTTATTAGATAACCCAGAACTTTTTTTTTCTAACAACATATCGAAGGTGGGAGATTCGAACCAGACCTTTCATAAACATAACTTGTTATTTATTCTTTTAATAATTTATTTTTTTTAGTTAAGTTGCAATTATTGTTGGAGAGTAAAATGATTTAGTTTCTATATTTAACAATTTCTAATAGGTAATGTTGTACCTCTACAGATTTTTTTTTTTTTTCTGGCAATGTTCATGTAGATACAATGCTAAAGTTCTCATTAGAACTAATAATTTATTGTAGAAAATAAAAATTTTATTGTTAGTTTTATTGAGTATAATTATTTGGATGCACCATAAATGACTAATTTATGATGCACTGAAAAAGTTAAATTAAAAAGGAAGTAAAAGAAGCCACAAGAGGCAAAATATTAAAGTCTCTTTTGATTTTTACCTGTTTTATAATTTCCATTTCCACCAATATACAACAAACCAATAATGCCCTATTTACTTAAAAGCATATTTCACAATTATTTTGCAAAAAAAAAAAAAAATTAAACAAATCCCAAACAATCCCTCAACTTAATTTTGAATTATTGAAGCAAATAATAATTTTCCCAATTCTGTCAAATATAAAGAAAAAAAAAAAGTGATTTTTGAATGTACTGTTAATATAATAATACACTGCCATGGGTGATCAGCTTTTTTCTACTTCACAGCTTTATTGCCTTTTCTCTAGAAAGTTTTCTAATAGGGTATTTTTTTTGTCCATGGTATTTTATTAGGGTCTCTTTCAACATAAAATTTGTATAGCTTAGCTAAAATGAGCTTAGATCAGAAGTAATTGGCATGTATCCTTGACCAAGAGGTTAGAAGTTCGAATCCCCCCACCCCCAAATATTGATGTACTAAAAAAAATAAATAAATAATTTGTATAGCTTATAATATCATTTTGATCCTTTATTTCATAATTGTTTCTATTTTAGCACAGGTACCTTTAAATATTTAAATTTAGTTTCATATCTTTAAATATTTATTATTTTGTTAATTCGATAAAAAAAAATAACTTTAAACTATCCATTCATAATAAGTTTAATATTTATTGAAATTAGATCAACTAAGTTTATAAAATTGCAACTAATATGATGAGTCCCAAACATAGAGACAAAATGTTGTTTTTGTTTTTTTTTTCTTTTTTTTTCCTATGTTTTTGTTGTCTTTTTCTTTCTGTTCTCCAACATTTTCAGTTTCCTAAAGAATGATTTGGAAAGAAAACAATGCCAATTGATTTTTTTTTTCCCATTATTTGTTGGTCTTTTTTGGTAATAAATCTGCAACTGTCAGAAAAGTAATAATAATGACAATCACATTCTTCATTGATCTATAAAGATCTTTTTAAAAAAAGAAAAAAAAAATCTTTTTTACCATTTTCTTCTTATAAATGATCTGTTTTCTTTGCTTCATGTGATCTTTTCTCCTATTAGTGGCTCATTTCTTCTCTAACAAAGACAAATAAAAAAATGACAGAGGTTTCAGGTCCTGCTGAGAAAGTTGATGCTTCAAAGGACAGAGGTAAAATTCACCATTTTCTTTTTGGTTTCTTGACAATATATAATCTACAATGTCACAACATTTCCAAAATTTTGGGCGCTAAGATTTCGAGAGTGTTTTGTAAAAGTAGAAAACAAAATGAAGAAACTGTTATGAAACGGGATTTAAGATATTGTTTTTCGAGTTTTGCTTTCTTAGATATTGCGTTGGCTCGAGTCGAATGGGAGAAGAAGTTGGCATTGATCAAAGCATGGGAGGAGAGTGAGAAGATCAAAGCAGAAAACAAGTAAAATATAGAAATCTCTCCATTGTTGAATTCTATTTGGTTTTGAGTTTCTTAACATGTTTGAAATCTTTGGAACAGAGCATACAAAAGGCTCTCTGCTATTGACTCTTGGGAGAATAGCAGAAAAGCTTCCATAGAAGCACAGCTGATGAAGCTAGAGGTAAATTTGCTTTTGCTGAAGTACATTTTCACACTGTTACAACTCTGGCTTTTCGATATAAGTTTTGAAGTGCTCGGCTTTTTGTGAAACGAAAGGAAAAAATGGAGAAGAAGAAAGCAGAGTACGCCGAGCAGATGAAGAACAAAATTGTTGGAATTCACAAGCAAGGAGAAGAGAAGAAAGCAACCATCGAGGCAGAGCGAAGAGAACAGTGCCTCAAGGTCGAGGAAACCGCAACAAAATATCGAGCTTCGGGGTTCACCCCGAAGACTCTACTCAAATGCTTCAGTGGTTGAGATGCTGGAGATTAAAAGAACAGACTCCTATCTCAGATTTGCACTCTTTAGTCTTTGGTTTTGTATTTAGTTGGAGACGACATTGAGATGTTCCTTTTTATGTATAAAGATTGTATCAGTTTGCTACATTTTACCCACTGATCACTTTTCTTATGTTCTACGCACTGATTCAGTTCTAAATGGTAGTATTAATCCAGTCTTCTACTGCTTGTTTAACCTAGCACAGGAAATTAATACATGGATTCGGTCCCAACGAGTTTGATTATGTTATTCTTTAGGGGATTCCTTTTGCTAGAAAGAACTTTTTTTTCGTGTGGTAGCATGTCGAAAATGATAAATCATATATATCATTCAATCAAGCAATAGATTATACAGCAACGAGAACAAGATCAGTAAATGATTCACAGTCGAGAACCGAGTATCCTGTGCAAGAAAAATAATGGTTCATTGTCGAAATACAGTTCGATACCAGAACAAATATTAGTCAATGTAATGGTTAAAGAACGAACTTTTTACATACAAACATGGCTGCATATATTACACGACGAAAGCGCATTGATGACGAACGTCATTCTTTTGCGGAAAGTTTCTACTTCTAAAAGGTATCACTTACATGGCACAAGAGGACTACGGTTTGTTTCGATGTTTAAGCAGTCCGCTGAGCGCAACTGGTGTCCCGCTAACCTTTAGACCGATTCCTTGCAGCTTTTCGTCTAGCGCAGCATCCGACTAAGTAGATAATAAGCTGGAAAGGCAAGAGTTAAGAAATAAAAAGAGGAAATTGGAAAGACCTGAAAGTGTTTGCAGAATTTTTAACAGTAGAAAGTGTCTTACCAAAACAACAAATAGAATGACGTTGAAGATCGCAACCAATCGCCATTCAGTTTTCATGTACTGTGCAACTCCGGCCCTGAATTATCAAACAATCAAATGATGATGAAAATTTCCACAGGAACGGCAACGGTGTAAGGTTATGAGATATTTACTTGCACGAATCACAATCGTAACACTTGACTGCTTTGGAATTCTTGTATAGTTTGCAGTCATGGTTTGAATTGACAGGATGAAAACTCAAGTCATAGTATGATGCATTAACAGCAGGATAACCACACCTGTCATTTGTATCAGGACGCCGAAAAGATAGCATCAGTGACAAGAATTCACCATCTTCTAAATATCGCCAAAACAAAGTTCAATTCAAATCATAAATCGCCGTCCTCTTCGCAAAAAGATTACAGAGAATAAAAAAGTAAGCTTATGGCCTTATGGAAAGGACATGGATTTAGTTTCTTCTTTTGTCCGTTGCAGTTATAAATATAGGGAAAAATAAAACCTAAGAACTTGAAAGTTACACCTACTCAGATGGGGGTCTGCAACAACCCGCTTCGATTGGCGTCAGCTTTGCCAACTTGTACTGCTTGAGAGTCTGAAATTGTCAAACAAAATGACTTCATGAGAAAGCGATGATAGAAAAAATCAAAGTCTCGTATACAAATCGATCGAGCTTGAAACAAAGACCTTGTATTTTTTCGAAAGATTATTGCAGTCCTCGGATTTGACAAGACAGCTTTTCAAACGCATCCAATTATCGGTATTATTAAGCTGCAAGAGGTGAGCCAAGATTAGGATAAATAATAATCTTTCTCTCTCTCTCTCTTGGCAAAAGGTAAAATAGTACTCACCTGTTTTAGAAACCATGTACTGTAGTCTTGTAGTTGATACTCCTTATACCTCATCAATGGGAAGAAAAGGGGAAAAAGAATATCAGTCCAAAGAAATGCCACGAGTGTCGAACTTCGAGAATTATGGGCTTTGGTTATTCTTATTAGCATAGATAGAAAATGAAATCATTTCTCTCAATTTAAGCATCCTCAAAACAAAGTTACTTAAAATGCACCTTTTGTTGAATGAATTAAATATATCCTCACCTCAAGCCAGCAATAGAATGTCCCGATCCGTTATTTGTAACAATAAACCTAAAAGAGATTTGAATAATTACTTTAGGTTCAAGAAGAGTACAATGATACAAATTACATACCAACTACAAAGCCAGCAAGCAAGATTCAAGCATTCACGAAGAGGAAGTGTGAGTCATGTAATGTTGCTAGCTAAAAGACGCCAACAACTAATGATGTCCACTTTGATAGTTCTCTTGAAGGGATCATGTGAAGATAACAAAGAAACTAAAGGTAATAGAAATATGAGCCATGAATTACGTAAGAAAGGGCACACGGATGAAAGAGAAACCGTGGTTCAAGTATAATGTACTTCTCACCTAATGGCCCAACACTATAATTAGAGGATGTGACTGTTGAGCCTTTGCCCACATAGCTGAAAAGGAATTGAAGACAATTCATCCAAACCCGGGATCGACCACGTAGGGTAAGGGTATAAGAAGTTACTTTTTGAGGACCTCTCTTTAACTCCATTAGACCAACAAAATAACCTCTTGAATCTCCTTGTTTTCAAGGAAGCATGAAAATCGATGCAAAGCCTAGACTAGTATTCACTGAAACATCAAGCTCAAAATGTCCATCCATCCACTCACTATTGAACTTTCGTAAACATTTTCTCGTGATTGCACCAGCTCCTTCTTTCACTCATCTCAATCTAATGTAGAATGGCGTCCTGTCTCAGCTATCCACTCACTATATGCATTTTTATTTGGTGTTTAATGAATTCCTAAATATCCATTTCTCACTACATCATAGAATGAACTGTTTAGTTCTTTCTGCTGTTTCTTTTCAAAAAAAAAATGATGTGGCAGGATGCATATGGGTGTGAAGGTTTATACTTGAAAAATAAGGTAAATGTTTAAGGATCAACTGACTCTTATTGCCAAACACAATCAGCAACGACATAAGGACGTTGTAAAGACTTCGGAGGTGCTTTGAAAGTCTTATTTGGCAAGACCGAAAACAAAGAAACACTAAAGAACAAGTCGTAAATTTTACCCCATGGCACATTCAAAAAGGACATGAGAGAAAGCAATCTAGTTTTGATTATGAAATTAATTCAAAACATGTACTTACGCTAGCACTGTAAACACCAGAATCCCCACCAATGTAATGCACAACATGATCAAATACTACGAGCAGAAGGTCAAGGTCGAGCAAATTTCAGGAAAATTAACATCAAATGTTAAGATAAGTTTTCATTTAAAAGGATACAATCCACAGCAATATGGAATTGTTCTTAAGAGCACCCAAGAAGCCAACTATGGACCTGGATCAAAAGAATTGATAACAACAATATTGGGTGAGTGAATCAGATAAGCTCTGAACTAAATCAGATTATACTCCTAACAAGATAGAAAACTTACACCACAAAGATGAATCCACCAAGCCCCATAACAGGAAGAGTGAGAGACTTTCGACATCCGTCATGGTGAGTGCCCATCCATATCCCAAATATTATGACAAGAATAGCAAGAAGCTGCAAAATGTAGATACAAAGTGATTCAAAAGCCCATTAATCATGCTAAGATTTGGTTAACTGAGGCTTAAAGCCCTGCTCTCCAACAACTCTTTCTCATATTAGGTCATCTTTTTCTAGCTTGTAGGTGGAATTATCTGGCTGACTTTTTTGTGATTTTTTCCCTTTCCTGATTCATGTAAATTCAAGAACATTGTTATAATATATCTTGATCCTTGAGCTTCTTTTTTCTTGAAGGAGCCGTGCGAACGTAGGCCCCTACTACCACAGATAATGATGTAGGCTCTGCCGCTTTGGGCAGACCTTAGACGGTCACCCCTCCTTAAATTGCAATGGAGGTCACCAATCTAGGCCATGGATCTTCTTGACCGTCCATTAAGTATTCTTGATCCTTGAGCTTGGGAAGACGTCTCACCTTCTTTCCCCTTAAATCTTGGTAAATTTTTAGGTATGCACAAATAAACTCAAAAGTATGACAACTCTATTTGCATTTCTTTCATTGAGTCATTTACTAAGACAACTCTTTCTTTTCTTAGGGGCTAAACTTTAAAGTATCAATTTTGAAACCTTTAAGGGCTAGATAAAAACCAAGTTAAGAACCCAAGAACTAAAATTGTAACACACATAGATAAATGAATCCTCTAAGAGGAATAAACTGTCTGATTTTGAAACCTTGAGGACTATAAATAGAAATGAAGTCTAACTTGTTCTTTGTTTGATTTAACATCGAAAGGAAAGGTTCATCAACACGTTGCAATGTGAAACAAGAATGAAGAATTTGCAAAGTTAAACTAGTATCCGTTGCAATGTCAAAGACAACCCACCAAGTACCACAACCACAACAGAAGGGGAAAAAAAAATAATGAAACTCATCGAACATATGACAAATTTTTCTAAGAGCAGAGCAGGAAAAACCCATAAAACATTCAAGAAACTGAAACAAACACACTGACAACAACATAAACAAAACCCCATTTACACAACATTCATCAGAGATGAAACGAAGTCCAAAAACATGGGAGCAAGAAACAGAACAAATGTCCACAAAGCAATGCAACATAAGAACATAATCTTTGAAAGAAAACAAAAAAGGGCAAAATCAAGAGGAATCAAGCAATACCATGGTGAGAAAATTTATCCATCTGATGATAAAGATGCTAGTCCCCATTCCCATTTTGCTCCTCTTCCTTTTTACCTCCTTACCCTCAATGTCACAACCAGAAACAGAGAGAAATAGGTCCAAAAAGGGCAAAGAGAATTCAGGGTATGAAAGTTGAGAGGGGAAATATAAAAAGGAAGAGAGGAGTTTCTTGAGAGCTTAGCTGTGGAAGTGGCACTTGCACTGCAAGCAAAGAGAACGGCTACGGCTAGGCTGAGGAGGTGGGGTGGAGTGGGGATAATGTAAGAAGGGCAAGGGCATTTTCGTCAAAGGAAAAGAAGAATCACATGGCTCCATGAATGAACCCTGATGTTTTGCAGCAGACAGAACACAATCCGACAATACACTCATAAAACGGAAAGCCGTGATTTTGGACTTAAATTTGAGCTTAATCAAATTATCAGTCTAATTAATCTTAATCTTTGTTGTTAATTGACCAATGTTTACGCCTGTAAGAGGGCATTCAAGATGGACCCTTGTCTCTTTTCTTTGCTTTTTCTTAATTACTTTAATCAAATCTCTTTATTTCCCATCTGGGTTTGTTTTTTCATTTCACAAAATTTGCTTTTTTTTTCTTTCTTTCTTTTATGTTGTTCTTTATCTGTCTTGGTCAGCACTTTGCCATACTCGAAAAGTTAGAATCTTTACCAATTCTCTGCATAAAATGTTCCTTTGTTTCTTGTTCGATCTTTGGTGCTTTATTTGGACGATATTAGTGCAATTTATTTTGAAATGGATTTTTTTTTTCTTGCGTTTAACCAGAAGTAAGAGGACATTTTGGAGATAGTCATGTCCTTTTTTTTCCCCATTTTTGTGCTCAATGAGAAGTGGAGGAAAGAATTTAAACTTCTTACCTTCATGAGGTCAACAACTCATGCATTGAACATTTTTTTTAAAAGAAAAAATTAGTTCAACTATACATTGAGCTAGAAATTCAAACATTTAACCTTTTAGTTGATCATTGGTCTTTAACATAATATAATATCGTCAACAAAAACGTAGCTCAATTGTCATAAAACTTCTACCCTCAATCAAGAGATCACGGATTCAATTTCTCACCCTACATGTTGTAAAAAAAACATAATATAATGTCTCAATTAGTTGAGTTGTCAATATCTTAGACCTAATTCAATCTTTCTTGTTAAAACTCCGATAATACTAAAGTAAATATTTTTTAATGTAACGACCGGATATGCAACCATTTCTTTAAAGCAAATTCATAGTGGTTTTATTTTTATTTTATTTTATTTTATTTTATTTATTTTTGACAACATAGTGGTTTGATTTTAATTTTTTTTTTTTTTTTGGACAATATGTGGAGTGGAGGATTAGAACCACAGACCTCGTAGTTATTAGTACAACTTTACGTCAGTTGAGCTATGCTCTTGTTGACTGGTTTGATTTTAATTGGTAAGCTGGAGTTGGAGATTAAAATACAATTCTTTCATTTGCTTGTTATTTTGTGTTTACATTGTTCTCACATTTTAAAAATACAATAACAAATAAATAAGGACCACATAGGCGTTTGAAATATAAAAAAGTAAATTGAATAGATTCGTAAAGAAATATATTTTCAAAGTTATGAAAAAGTTCCTTTAGGCTTGAACAAAATCCGAAAAGAAAATGATGATTTGCTATTAATTTTATTACTTGATATTGATTATTTATGTACTTACAATTAAAACAAAACAAAAACAATGAAATAATGTTTTTTTTTTTAATTAAAAAAAAAAAAAAAAAACCAATTTTCAATTTAAATTTTTTACAAAACAATATCTAAAACTTTATCAAATGAAATCATTTTTCTCCCTCTTAATCAAAGGTATTTAAAATCTATCCCACAACCATGTGAAAGAGATCATCATTTTTCTTTGACATTATTTATATCTATCTAGAAGAATGGGATCATGTCACATCAATTTTCATTTCAAATTTCAATAGTACTTCTATAATCAAAATTCAACATTTTATCATTACATATTATTTAACCTGCACTAAACTATATATAACTTTAATCACACAGCTTCAGAATGGGAGAATGAAATTGAAGACTTAAGTGCTAAGACTTGACATCAATTCCTTAATGGTACCCCTCCCTAATATGTATCTAAATTTTAGATTCGCTTCTCATTCACATTATTTATTAGTCGATCTATCTATTTGTCACATCGCACTTAAGTATGTCGTGTTAATAGGATTAAAGATACGAATTAAAAGAAAACACTATCTAAAGTATCTAAACAGATTTGACTTCTTTTTAAAAAGTTTAAGGACTGCTCAACCAGCATATTTAACCTACTAATTACAAGGTTTACAATGAAAAAGATGTTGAATTTCTATTGAGTGAAGATAAATACAATGATGTGGTTGGATTTTAATAAACAGCAGCTAAGTTCTCTCTACTTACCACAAGAGATTGGGCAAAAACAGTACAAAGGCTTCTTCTCAATATGAAGCAAATTGGAAGAGAACTATGTTTCCTGTTCTTCTAATCAGAAGATCAGTTCTAATGCCAATTGCTTTATGTGCCTTTCACTATCAAATTTTCCTTCAGAGTAAAAGCTTCAGAAACTCAAGAAACTGCTACTCTACCCTGTTGGTGCAAGTTAAGATGACAGATTTCATTGTTTCTTTATCCAAAGATGTCTGAACCATCAGCTGCACAACATAATATCCATATTTCAAATACCATTCTTGATCAGATACAAAAATAAAATCACAAGGCTACAAGTTTAAATAGGTGAGCTGCTTAGATGGCCCCGAAAAATGCAGAAGTATACTTCGTTTCGACTTATAATAGAGCGGTTGAATTGGAAGTGCAGATCAGTTTACTGTCCAGAAGATTAAAGAAGAAGAATATTTTCAACTAACAAAGGGAGTGTTTGGCTCGTGAGCTAAGCTCATTTAATCTAAGGTTAAGAAGTCAAACTTATGTTTAGTCTACCAAGCTACAAGTTTGTTAATCTCGCAAGCTCCATAAGGCATAAACCTACATTATATAAACTTAGACTTATAAAACCCACATTCTACACTTCAAAGGAACATTTCCAAATTATAAACCCACGAACTAAGGGTATTAATCCAGTGTTCTATAACCTATTCCTTTGTAAAATTGACTTCCAATCCCAAGCTTCATAAGAATCTTAGTAACTTTTTGGCAATGGCAGAAAAGTAATGTTTCTGAATGTTTACCTCTTGTACTTTGTTTCCAGATCGAGCAAGTAATTTGTACTGATTTTCATACATAGAAGCCATATAAACCTGCATCAAATGGAGAGTTGATGGAAAATGATCTGAGACGCTGAGCTGTGCATAAAAGCCTAAGACCATATAGATTTAAGGAACTAGATAGTACTAACTCACCACTTATAATATAGATCACATGAAAACTTGGAATAAGATGGTCAGTTTTTTCCTTTTCATTTAGAGTAAAGAATATAGCTAAATATAAAAATATAGCTAAAGTCTCCACTCTACGTGGATTATATATATTCAAGTTTCCAAATAAATAAATAATAATAATGTGCCACAAAAGATAAAAATAATTCAGTTTTAAATATGATCCTCATGATCCACAACAAGTCTTTTTCCCCTTTTACCTGAAAGGTTGGAGCCAAGCCAGGGCTAAGAAAAAATCGCCCTTTGGATACAGCCTCGATACCTTCAATATTTTGCAGTTCCTTGATGAGAGATTCTACATCAGCCCACTGTCCAAAATAGAACTTGTAATGAAAAACCATTAAAAGATTTCTGAAAGAAGTCAAGTGTTCATAAGTTTCATGAAGACTCTTTGGCTTTCTAGTATTCCCAAATATGGAACCCATGTTCCCCTGAGAATTGATTGGGAAGATAAAAAACTTAGGCCCTGTTTGATAACCATTTTGTTTTTGATATTTTGTTTTTGAAAATTATGTTCGTTTTCTCCCAATTTTCTTAAATTGGTGTTCATATTTGGTAAGAAGACATTTTAATTCTTAGCCAAATTCCAAAAACAATAACAAGTTTTTGAAAACTACGGTTTTTAGTTTTCATTACTTGATTTGGTTTTTAAAAACATAAAAAGAAGGTAACTAACAGAACAAAGAAACTTATAAGTGGAAGTAGTGTTTATAAGCTTAATTTTCAAAAACCAAATGGTTATCAAACGGGATCTTATTGGGTGGATTGATGCTTGTTCTAGCACTAGCATGCTTCACACTCCGGTAAGAATGTATGGAACATTTGAGATATATTTGGATAGATGAGATATAATCACCTTTTGTACTTTCCTAAAATTCTTCCCACATATAGGCAACATATAAAGTAGGTATGGAGGCATGCATGTAAAACTTTCATAAATGCCAAAAGGTGAGTTTGATGATAAGTTATGACATAATCACCAGTCACTTCCATTGGATTTATAATACTGACTAACAAGAGAAGATAAACACCTCGGTATCTATTTCTGCTGATTCTAATCTTCCATCCGTGGAATCATGATCACCAACCACGGACTCCAATGCTTCAGCTAGTGGATCTGGCTGCATAAAGGAAAACATGGTTTTTACGCAGAATAGTTGTTAAAACTATATAAAGATGTTTGATTTGAAGACATCTTACTGTAATCTGCTTCAACGATAAAAATATGCGTTCAAGTGAAAAATCCAACTGATGAACTTTTGCCTCGACAACCTACAAAAGTAACATGTAGAGATAAAATCAAATAGTTTTGAAAAAAGTTTGACATATGAGCTTCCACAGATATTGTTTTGAGTCCTACTTCCATCCTCCCCCCAATTTGTGGTGTAATGTAATACTTTCAAAAAGAAAAGAAAAGGTTTAACTTTTTTTCACAGAAAGGTTGCAACTTGACTCTTAAACTCAGGCTGGGAGAGTTCCCCAATCTCTTGAACACGGTAGGGTCTTGATCTTCCCCCAATATTGTTGCATAGAATGAACTACTCATTTCCTTAATGTAAAATTTGGATTTTGAGAGAATTGAGAGTGTAGGGTCATATTAAGATCTGCAAGTTTTTTATTGAATAAATAGAAATTAGCATATTTGGCGAAGTATGATGACAAATACCTGACCAATTTTAAAGTATGTTGCAGGGTTTAAAGTAGCATCCCAGGAAACCTCTGTCTGATGAATCAAAGCAGGCACTCCTTCAATCTATATCAACGTGGTTGAGGAAAAAATCTCAAACTTTCAGAAGACATAAATAACCATTCTTACAAGTAAATATGTCAGCAAGAGCAACTTGAAATGTAGAAAGCTCATTTCCGGTCAGAAAACAAACTAACAACTATTTCTTTTTTTTTCTTCTTTTTTTTTTTTTTTTTTTTGAGTTTAACGACATTTGGTATGGGGGCATTCAAACCTCAGACCTCTCAATCAATGGTACATGTCAATTACTGCTGAGCTATGTTCATTGCTCACTTTATAAACTATATTTTCCAAAGTATGCCACGTTGACGTACCATTAAATAGTATAGAAAAAGTCTCACAGTTGACAAGAAACTCTTCCATTTACCTCGACAAAGATGCCAAAATAAGCAATCTTCTTGATGCAACATTTGACAACATCACCAACTTGCAGCGTAGCCTGGAAAAGCAATTAAATGAGTATACATTTTCTTCAAATAAGAGCACCGCAAACATTTGACTTCTTACAGAAGATAAATTTTAACAGCAATGAATGTACAAGAGGTCGTGTCTCAAAACAGCAGCAACAAAGAAGAAAGACTCCGAGGGGGGGGGGGGGGGAAGAAGAAGAGGAAATCCTAGACCCAGATTTGAAGTGTAGATTTCAGCTAGTTGAATCACTTTTCACATTTTGCAGTGCCAAGGTTTATGTTGGTTTACTTTGGTATATGCTACCCTTAAATTGATGTGTGTAGAAGGTGGACGTAAGAGAAATTTCAACTGCATAATAAAGGAATATTGTAATGTATCAAGAGAGCAGTGCTTATCTTTATGCTTTTGGTAGTCAAAAAATGCTACTAGGAATATCCAAACAGTCTCAGCAAAACTAACTTGAATGAGATGCATTTTTTTTACCAGCAAGCTACATGGATGCATTGATAGTGTTACAGAAAACAAATGAAAAATAAATAGGAACTGAATGGTAAATAATGAACACTGTTATCTCTTGCATGATATCTTCTTAATCATTTCAAAAACCGAGGAAACAAATCATTTAATTATCTTCAAGTACAATGAGTTAAAGAACTGAACTAGCATTCTAGCATCCAAGAAATGCTACAACAGGATGACGTAGCTAACCATTAAACTCCTCTTTTTCTCGACCAATTCTTCCCTTTCTTTGGGCCTTATGGAAAATATAAGCTTCCTTGATTTTCTGTTAGCCAACACCACATTTACTTTGATTTTCTGCAAGTTATATATTTCATCAGTACTCTTACATGAATAGTTGTGTTTTCTGAAATGAGTGAGGCTTCTATACCTGGCCAACAAATGATGACAAGAATTTGATTTTCTCTAGATCATAAATTTGAAGAAGATCCTCCAATTTCATATCAGGTGTAAGTTCTCCCTCATTTTTTACATCAATTTCTGGATCCGGCCTAGTACTGGCAGAGGTTTGACTTCCTCCATCACTACTTCCAATAGTTCCTAAGTTTTGTTTGTATATTGATGGATCCAAACCTTTCTGTCTTAGCCATGACTCAAAAGCTAAGAACTTCCACTTGGCAGCAAGATTACGATAAGGAATAAATCCTACTAGGGAGCCGAATGATACCTTCACAAATCAAAGTAAGAAAGAAGTAACACCAAAAAGAAAAATGTTAACTTCAAATACAACAAGGATAAAGCACATGTACTGACCATAGTATACTTACAACAAACCCTCGAGTACTCGAGCTTATGACTTCCACGTCAGCTCTGTCTCCCGACTTTGCTAGATCCTCGGCTTTAGTCCAGTCAGCAAGTTCATGTTCCTACAATTTATCAAGCACCTGGGACTTACAGACTAGTGATTGAAATAAATAAGGTAAGTAAACAGTAATATGCACATCCAAACCTCCAAAGCAGGGATTGCAGAGAAGTTCTCTGTCTCAACGGCACCATTGACATCGGTTTCAGGGTTGGAGGCCTCTTCTCTGCTGAATTTTAGTGTTTCATTTGAAGAATGATCTACTCTGTTAACAGTGGCATTGAACTAAATTTATTTCGGTATAAAAGAAACAGGATATTACAGAATACAGATCATAAGACTACAATTGCTACCTTCTTGGTTTACCCAATAATGTAGCTTTGTTGGACACCTTTATTGTTGAATCCGAAATATCACTGAACGGTTCACTCGAACCTGCTGGGTCCTCAATATAACCTATATCACTTGGCTCTTCTGGTTGTAATCCTTCAAATGACAAAATATGATACATTTTCCATAATTTTAACTAAAAACACGTGCTTAACTTTTATTATAGGGTTAAAAAAGAAAAAGAAAAATCTTTTAATGTAGAGTATTACCTAGAGCAAAATAATCAATATCTTTCCCGTTTTCTTTTGATGATGAGGCTTCTTCAGTTTCTTCAGAATTTCCAGACATCACATTTAAAGGCCTTTTTAGGATGTATAAGTCTTCAATGTCATTCTCTTCTTTACCATCAACCGTATCACTTTCTGAATAATAGAGAATTTTATGATCATTTTCATTTTCAAGTCTTGTTCTATCACCCCCTATTTCTGGCTTCTCAGAAAGAGTAAAACCATCAACTCGGTCACTTATTGATACCTTACTAGTCTGATTTTCAATATTCTCAACCATATCAGCATTTTCATCACCAGAGAGCTTTTCCTTCTTATCAATAACTTCATCTGAAGTCATTGGTTCCGGCTTCCTCAACAGTGTCATATCACTATATTTATCCTTTGTTGCCACATTGCTCATTTTCAATGATAAATTCGGCTTCATTCGTATCCGCGACGGCTTATCTTCTACATCATCCTCATTATATAATGTTGGTTTCCTCAAAATAACATTAGGAACCCTACCCTTAGGACTAACTGCTGGCTTTGCTACTGCTTGGCTTGGTTTCTTTAAATCTGGTGTAGGTGGCTTATTGGCAGCTTTTAACTTCATTTCCTTCTTTAACTGAGGTCTGACCAAATTCAAACCATCAAGAGAAAGTTCCTGTACCTCATTGGATTTACCCTTCTTCTGGTAAAATGATTTCTCAACTTCAAGATAAGAAGCATCCGGATTCATTTTTTTGCTCATTATCTGAATTATCAACACACACCAACAATTCAGATAGAATAGTGAGAATTCACCATCACAAATACATAACATATCATACAGACCTGAAAACAGAATTTCAAGCCCTGAACACAAATATGATCAAACAAGCTTTTAAAACATTGAACCCAAAACATAAGCTGATAAATGGGTAATTTTTAACCTTTCATTCATATTTTTAACGCTTTCCCACTTGTGTGAGCTTGAAAATTAGCACAAAATCCAACAAATGATTATCAATATTATTAAGTAAACAGAAAATAACATGACATCACAAAGAGTTCGAACACATGAACTCCTACTATCACATCCTGTCAAACTATGATGCAACTCAAAATCTTAAGTCGATAGATTACACTAATTTTTAATCTTATATTCGTATTCTTAACTCAAAAGCTCAAGCCGATAGATTACATTACACCCACTACTTCATATTCAATTTCGATTCTAGAAACCTCAGGAAATGATAGCTCTATACCTTGGCCAATGTTAATTTGGGGTCCTCCCCAATCAAGCGGCCGAACTTGAGCTCCATTTGGTCCCATCGGTCGAGCTCGGCCTCTTCTTTGGAAGCAAGAACCGAAAACTTACTGGGTCTGCCATTAAAGCACAGATTTCTAACAGCTCCTCTTCTGGGTCGCAATAATTCAATGGGGGTGAAGAAGGAGGAGGCCGTTAGAGCGCGACCGTCCATTTCTTGGGAAAAGGAATTGCAGTGAGAATTATACTTGCTTGACAGTGATCGGCGTCATTCAACTCAATGCAATTGAAGGTGATGAAGTCTTGGGGAAGGTTGAATTTAGAAGATTATGGATATGAGATTGAGCTATGGAGCTTTTTTCTTTCTTCTTCTGAAACTGTGGGAATGGAAGAAGGCGATAGAAGGAGCTGAAGTTTGGGAGCTTGGCGTTTATCCGCCAGAAAAATAAACTGAAGCAAACCAAGAAAAATACATGGCAGTGGAAGCCCGGGTGATTTTAAACTATTTTTAATTAAATAAATAATACGTGATTATGCTTCTTTTTTTTTTTTTTTTAATTTGATTTTCTTCACTTCAAAAATGCACAATTGTTTAAAAAAATACTTCTATTCTTTCAAGAATTACTTTATTATCTTTAATCTTTTATAAACGTTTCAAAAACTAATTTTTGAATGTGGGACGAAAATGTTGATGTGGTGGAAGGTCACTCTTTCAAACTTAATCCAAGTAAACATCCTAATCAGCACCATGTTGATTTTCCTTTCAATGTTATAATGGATTTTCTACTCCAACGGTAGTTTTGAAATATTTTATGAAAAGTCAGGGATAATATTGCAATTTTTGATAACTTTTGGGATTGAAAATAGCAATTTCTCAATTATGACCCTAGCGGTTTTTCTCCAGCTGTCACTGACCCTTTTTTAGCCTTCTAGGTAAGTTCGTCTTCTCAAAGTTCATGAATGGCGATCCTTAGACTTTCTCCTAGGTCCCAAACAAGTGGCAACACAGAAGCAAATGCATTTGATTTAATTTGTGGAATGAAAACAATCGACCATTATTGAATCTCCAGTTGTTCGATGGATTAGGACAAATTGCACTTAAATTTGTCAAGAGTGGACCGATATTTTAGGTCACTTATTAACATCAAAATGTTGTCGATGTAGAATCACAATGCTTTAGGAAAGTTGAATATGGCAAGGACTTGAAGAATAGGAGGAATTACTAAGGGAATAGACGAAGGTGGAGCATAAGACGCTTCTTGTGGGACTCACGTTCATCAAGTTACGATGAAGAAAAAAAGGCGAATTTCGCTGAACACGAAGGTACGAAGAGCGAGGAGATGATTTTACCTAAGAAAAGGTACTTGTTGTGGGTTGTCATATTCTTGTGAATTGAGATTTTGTGAATAATTGCATGCAAATGATTACGTATTATCTTGTTCTTGCATCAAATTCGATGATATTATGAAACACACACCTAGCTAACAATAAATATCATGTGATTATCACAAAAGATCAAAGGAATAACATATGAAGAACCCATAAAACAACAACATAAACAAAAGAAGATGATAAATATAGCCTACATCCACTGTGAGAAGCATTCAAGATTTCATTCCTTCGTGGGTTTTCAATGGTAAACTCCATTACACATGTACAAAAGCTATCTTTCTTCACAGGTCTTCAATGGTAAACCCTATTTTTCCCTACATACAAGATCTTAAAATCTCCTCTCTCCTTCTCCCTCTCCCGCCTTCGTTTTCCCTCTAATTCTATCACAAAGTTTCTTTATGATTCAGTTCTAGAGATCCACATTCTCACTCCTCGGTTTTCTCTACCTATTCTCGTTACACTTATAGACTATTTTCAGAAATTACAACCCACTCTACTTCCATGAATTTACAATATTACCTTTGCACAAATAACTAAAAGGAAGTAAGCCACATGGACAACAAGAGAATACAAAAGTGATTGGAGCTTTATAATTTCCACCTCATTAAATTTGAGTTTAAAGACATCTCCTCTTACCATCAAAACACTTTCCTCTTTTTAAGATAGAGAAGTTATATTGTTAGTTGAGTTAGTTATTTTTAGTTACATCATTTGTCAACTCAACTATTAGACATCGGTTGTATTCATGGCTATTTATATGTCTTGTTTTTATGTAATAAAGTATGCAATGGTTATTTACTCTCTTAGTCTAATATGGTATCAGTTGATTACTTAGTTTTCTAAGAGAACATCTCCTTACTTGCTCATTTCCTCTTTGCATATGGTTGGGGATAATTCGTCCGATAATCCTTCTAATCCAAACTCGTCATCTTCTGCAAATTAGCCCATCAATCAGTCTGTCATAGACCAATACGTCAATCCGTATTATCTCCATCATTTTGATGGAACTAATCGTGTTATTGTTGCTGACCTACTCACAAAGTCGAATTATATTCTCAGAATTAAGCTTTCCTTCGTGGTCTCACTATAAAGAACAAAGTCGGTTTCATTGATGGTTCTCTTCCACAACCTACTAGAGAAAATACTTCATTCCTGGGAAATTTGTAATAGTGTTGTAAAGGCATGGATTCTTAATGACAGGAATTTCTGCGAGCATAAATTTCTCTAATTCTACGAGAGAAATGTGACTTGACCTTTAGAACAAAGATACCAACGAAAAAATCGCCCTCGGGGCAGCGAGAAATCTCAAATTTATTACGAGAACAACTTTATGTGACCACATATTTCACAAATTTGTTTTTAGCTATTTTTCTTTAGGACTATTTTTTTCTAGCTATTACTTGCAATTCCCCAATTTTGTTTTCTTGTCCAATATGAGAAACGGGCTTGGGCTTGGGCTTGAATTGATTCGGCCCAAAATACATCAGAGCGCAAATTCTTCTGAGCTAAAACTTGGGAAATTTCTGCACTCGTCTTCTTCCTCGAGCATCCTCTCGTTAAACCCTAAACCCCTCAGCCCTGTCCTCTAAATATTGTTTCTCACCGGAGCAATGACCTCGTCGGCTCTTCTAGAGCGTCATCGGACCTTCTCGAGCCTTCTATGTAAGCTCGTCTTCTCGCGCTCTATGGGCGGTGGTCCTCGGACCTTCCCTGGAGGCCTTAACAAGTGGCAATGGAAGCGAATGCATGAGAAAAGGGCTAAAGAGAAGGAGAAAAGGCTTCTCGAACAGGAGAAGCAGCTCTACCAGGCTCGAGTTCGTTCCGAAATACGCTCCAAGCTTGCTGGTGTACACGAAGCTTCGAAGAATTCGGACCCTTCTACCATTTACTCCCCAATGAGCCCTAGCGAGCATATTAAAGCTCTAGCTGACAGGTTCATGAAAGAGAAAGCGATTGATTTGTGGAATGAAGATGATGGCCCGTTGAAGACTCCGCTACCGAGGCCCCAATTGCACGGAGGATCAAGAAGGTTTGCACCGAATGGTCGGAGTGGATCGATTAGATCGCCTATTGACGTCAAGAAGTTGTTAACCGATAAACATGATGGAATGGGAAAGCCTCAGAATATGGAATTTGGAAAGGTAAATGGTGGTAATTTGAAGAGTAGGAGCTATTCAGTGCAAAGTCGAAGGAGCTTCCGCAGGAATGAGAGTTCATCGAGTGACGATGACACGGATTATATCTCAGGTGTCGATTCAATTAAACCTTTTGCGCATAAGTTAGCACGTAGCCCTGATAAAAATGTGAAATCAAGAATTTTTAACAGTCTTACCAATGACAGGAAGGCTGTCGCACAGAGGAAGATGAAATTTTGGAGAAATGGGAGTTCAACAAGCGACGATGATTCGGAAGAAGAATTGGGTAATGTGGATAAGAACTTGAGAAGTTGGAAGGATCTTAAAACTGGGAGTAGTGCTTCCTTGGGGAAGTGTGATATGAAAATGAAAAGGAGGGTACCTCTAAAAGCATATGATGAAGAAAGTGATTTTGCTGAGCAAGTTGAGTTTCTTAGACATGAACTCAGCAAGAAGAATGCAGCTGAAGACGAAGGTGAAAAGAGCGAGGAGATTATTTTCACTGAGAAAAGGTACTCATTGTGGCCTTCCCACATTCTTGGGAATCGAACTTTTGTGAATAAATGCACGTAGGTGATTCTCTATCTTCTTGTTTTCATCAGATTTGATGAGTGTGGCATATCTCCGCTGACAGTCAAAGCGCTTTCTTCAGCTGGATATGTTCGAATGACTCGAGTACAGGAGGCCACTCTATCTCTTTGCCTTGAAGGTATGACATACATCCGAGGTTTACCTTTTTATCACTAATTTTACTGGAATTGGAACTAGATATTCAAATCGAAGTTTGGAAAAAGGTCTAGCGTTTTTTTACCTCCCCGTTTCGTCCGCAAGTTTTTTCATTGTGGAAGTAGTGAAGTACCACGGTCGTGTTTCTGCTGACTTGTTTTGTTAGATATGGATAGCGATTAGTGTCATTATTTAATATCCTAATTCTTAAAATACAATTCTAATTTTCCAAATCTTTTCCAAGAGAAAAAATAATAAACAAAATTTTCCTTCCCCTCCAAATAATTCTTGCCTTGTCCATTTAATAATTAATACTAAACTGTAGAAGGATATGTGATCAAAATCAGAGTACAACTTAAACACCTCCTAAAGCTTCTTAATCTTTTAGTTTTATATAATATCAGTTAGTGTTTGGCCAGTATATTTTCACCTCAGACCAACTCATGAGACAACCACTTGAATTTAAATTCTAAGTAGGTGACCACTATGGTTTAAACTGGCCTCTAAGTCCCATTAAATTTTCACCAACTCTAATGACTATTAGGCCAACCTAGGGTGGTTCTAGAGCTTCTTAATCGTTGTTAAACTAAATTCATGGTCCTGATTATTGCAGGCAAGGACACCTTGGTCAAGTCAAAAACTGGCAGTGGAAAGAGCGTTGCTTTTCTGGTACATTTCCATTTCTTCTTAATGTTTAGTGCATTAGTATTTTTGTTTCGACTTTGTTATTAAACATAAACAGCTTCCTGCCATTGAAGCAGTTCTGAAGGCTGCATGTAGCAGCAGTAATCAAAGGGTGTCTCCAATTTCTGTCCTGATTCTCTGCCCCACAAGGGAACTTGCTAGTCAAATTGCTGCAGAAGCTAATGTTCTGCTGAAGTACCATGATGGTATAGGAGTGCAAACGCTAGTTGGAGGCACTCGATTTAAAGATGATCAGAAACGACTAGAATCAGTTCCCAGCCAGGTTCTTTACTGTCTTTGACAAACTGGTTTATAATTGTAATCAATTGTTTATTTACCGCGTTTCATGCTCCTTTACAGATTATAGTTGCTACTCCTGGTAGATTGCTGGACCATGTTGAGAATAGGTCTGGTTTGTCTGTGCGACTGATGGGGTTGAAAATGCTTATACTTGATGAAGCTGACCTCTTATTGGACTTGGGATTTCGGAAGGACATTGAGAAAATTGTTGACTGTTTGCCTCGCCAAAGGCAGTCTCTGTTGTTCTCAGCAACTATCCCAAGGGAGGCGAGGCCATTTTCTCTTCTTTATTCAAATTTGAGAAGAAGTCATCTTTGTTTTAAAACTTTCCTTGAATCTTGGTTGTGATTATGGTCTTGCAGGTTCGTCGAGTATCTCAGCTAGTTTTGAAAAGGGAACATGTTTTTGTTGATACCGTGGGCCTTGGTTGTGTGGAAACTCCTACTCAGGTAAAACAAAATAACATCACTTGAAAGTTGAAACTTCCTTTCTTCAAGTGTTTCTGTCTGCATGGTAAAAAAAAAAAAAAAAGACTAAAAGCTTTAGTTTCCCAAATGCAGGTCAGGCAGTCATGTCTTGTAGCACCACATGAATCTCATTTTCAAATTGTATGCCATCTCTTGAAGGAACATATCTTGTGCACTTCCGAATACAAGGTTGATTGGATAGTTTCTTTCCCTCCCTGAATTTTTCTGATTACATGACATGCTTGTATTCAAGCACTGTAGAGAGGTAGACTGACCTCTTACTTTCACTCAGGTTATAGTTTTCTGTACAACAGGGATGGTAACATCACTCTTCCATGTGCTTTTCCGGGAAATGAAAATGAATGTCAGAGAGATGCACTCCAGGAAGCCTCAACTTTATAGAACACGTATCTCAGAGGAATTCAAACGGTCAAGACGGCTCATTCTTGTTACATCTGATGTTTCTGCTCGTGGTATGAATTACCCCGATGTTACCTTGGTCATACAGGTATGATGAACTACCGATTATAAATTGTTTTGGTTTGCTTGCTGAATGGATGGCTTTTCCTTAACTTTAGCATTAGTTAAAGGGTTTGTAGATTACTCAGGCCTGTTTGATAACCATTTAGGCCCCGTTTGATAACCATTTGGTTTTTGGTTTTTGAAAATTAAGCTTATTCACACCTACTTCCACTTATAAGTTTCCTTGTTTTAGTATCATTCTCCTTCCTTGTTTTCAAAAACCAATGCCAATTTTGAAAACAAAAAAAAGTAGTTTTCAAAAACTTGTTTTTGTTTTTAGAATTTGGCTAGGAATTCAAATGAATCCTTAACAAGGATGAAAGTTATGGTAGGAAATTTAGGAGAAAACAAGCATAATTTTCAAAAACCAAAAACAAAAAACCAAATGGTTATCAAACGGGGCCTTAGTTTATAGTTTTTGGTTTTTGAAAATTAGGCTTGTTTTCTACCAATTTCCCTACCATGGTTTTCATATTTGTCAATGACACATATGAATTCTTAGCCAAATTTTAAAAACAAAAACAAGTTTTTGAAAACTACTTTTTTTTAGTTTTCAAAATTTGCTTGGTTTTTAAAAATAAGGAAAGAAAGGTATTAGAAAAACAAATAAACTTGTAGGTGGAAGTAGGATTTATAAGCTTAATTTTCAAAAACCAAAAACCAAAAACCAAATGGTTACCAAACGGGGCCTCAAGTATCGCTTTTACTTTGAAATTCATGAGAATCATATGTATTATGGTTTGGGCCAAAATTTGAACCAAAAAATTTCCCCTGTACTAATTGTTGACTAGTATGTAGGGTTTATTCCACATCATTACTGGAGACAAGAGCTATTATTTACCTTAATAAAGCTTATTTTTCATAATTACTTCCAGCAAAGATTCATTGTTATGCAATTATCATGTAAATATACAGGTGGGCATTCCATCCGACAGGGAGCAATATATACATCGTCTTGGAAGAACAGGACGTGAAGGCAAAGAAGGTCAAGGAATCTTGTTGATTGCACCATGGGAGGAATATTTCCTGGATGAGTTAAAAGACCTGCCTCTTGAAAGATGCTCTCTGCCCCAATTGGATTCAGACTTGAAGCTAAAGGTTTTTGTTTAAAGCAATCAATAACTTTTGTTTCTTGTACGGAGAATGTTGTTGTCTTGGCTTTGGTAGATATTAAAACAGTAAATGAAAATTCATTGTCTTTAAAAGAGGACATTTTATTATAATACCCTATCAAAATACTACTGAACTCAGAAGTTTAAACTATCGAGTCAAGGTAAATTTAATCTTACCTGTATTGCCAATGTCAATACAACAACGTTGTTCAATCATTATAGACATTTCTCCTCTCCCTTTTCCTACCCTACGATCTTAAGTCTAAAGAAACTCTGTAAACCATGATCACGAGCTTGTAAATGCTGGTACTCGGTAATGATATGAATGTTTGTTCTTGCAGGTAGAGGAATCAATGGCAAAGATCGATACCTCCATCAAAGAAGGCGCATATCATGCATGGCTAGGTTATTACAACTCAATCAGGGAAATTGGCAGGGATAAAACTACTTTGGTAGAGTTAGGCAAACAATTTTCTGAGTCGATTGGCCTGCAAAAGCCCCCTGCTCTTTTCAGGAAGACAGCCCTAAAGATGGGTTTGAAAGATATACCTGGCATAAGAATTCGGAAGTAGTTGTCGGTATAAACCTCGATATCTTGTTCGTATACTACATACAATCAGGAGAGGAGTGAGAACTCTTTTGATACCCAAGCTATACACATCTTCCAAACATGATTGCAAGATCTAAGTCGTCTTGAATGGAAAAGGCTCGCCCGTAAATGTGCAGGTTATTTATCTTAATTATCGTCATGGTTCAAGTAATTTTAACCTTGCTTGTATGCTTCATAAAAGCATTTTTGCCATTTAATCTAGTAAAGCTGCTGAGAACTAATGAGTAGTAGTTTCTGTTATTGTGTTTCTTTCTAAAGTTCAAGTTGCAGCTATAATGTGAATTACAACAATTGAATACCATTGCTACCTTGTGTATATTGCTCCTTTTGTGTACTTCAAGCTTTTTTGCAGTACTTATTGAAAAGTGAAAACAGTGATAAAATGGGCTGCTTAAAAGTTGTAGACTTCAAAGAACTGATTGTTTTTCACAGAAAGATTGGATTATTTATTATGATTTTTTTCAATGTCTATGAGTGTCCGAGCTAGCTTACACACTTGATCGGTGAGTTCTTGGGATGGGGATTGAAATGCTTTTCTAGTTCTCTTGAATTGGGTTTCAATTTTAAATTTATGTACTCTGGTTTAGTTGATTTTAATCTTGAGATTCTTCATTGAATCCTTTGATGAATACTTAAAACCAACCTAAACAAACCAATTAATAAACCATAACATTCAACTAATGAAATATTTAAAACTAGGCACACAATCGCTTAAAGAAAAACACAACATTAAATGCGATTGATATGATATGGTTGGCACGATATGGTTGTGTTTCTTAGTAATCGTCCAAATACATATTTAAAATATACTTTTTAATTTCTCCTTATATTTAACGGTGTACGATTCTTTCATTTGTCATTTCTCTCTTCTCAACATAATTGACGTGCCACGTGGCATTATAGAAAAAATTCAATATGGGTTTTCAGTATTCATTCTAAATTTCTCATTCAATCACTCCTTTTGCTTTCATTTTCAATCCAAATATAAATGTGTTTCGTTGTAATTAAGATGCTGAAGACCACCACTTTTGGATTTTTGTGGGCCTCAATTATTGGAACACATAACATAATTTAATCTATATCTATATCCTATTGTATACTATGTCGTATATGATGAAGGATAATTAGGACAATTTTACTTCCTACTTTGACATTTTTTATTAACTTAACTAACTAGCTATGTATCAATCAATATCATTTTGTTAATATACTCTAATAGCTTTTATACAAATAAATGTTGATTTCATATTATGGATTGAGGTTTGAGTAATAGTTTGTTTGAGATTGTTTCTTATATCTTGAAATCGATTTGGGTTTGGAACACAGAAGTTCACCCAATTGATCCCTAAGAATTTGTCTCGAGGAAAAAAATTTTTAAGGTGAGTTTGAAACGATAGTTTGGAACACAAAAGTTCACCCAATTGATCTAAAAAAAAAATTCTCGAGCAGAAAATAAAAAAATAAAGTGAATTTCGAATGATTTTTGAAAGAGTAAACAGTGTCTTAACTCGTTAAAAAGCACTTTTCAGAATTTTTAGGGTTTGGTTAGATAAATAAAAGTGATATTAATAAAACACTAAAAAAGACTTTTATATATATATATATATATATATATATAAAAACTTTTAAGTGCTTTTTGTAAAAGCATTTAATTAGGGTTTCTTTTCAAAAGTATAAGTGTTTTCACTTAACTAGACTTACTTTTAATAGTTTCAAACATATTGATGGGAGAGATTCATAAGCTATTTAAAACACTAAAAATATATATATATATAAGTGCTTTTACGAAAAACATTTAATTAGTGTTTCTTACAAAAGTGCTTTATATTTTTAGTTCAACAACATATGGAGTGAGTGATTCCAATCTCTAACCCCTTAAAAGCATATGTTTTAATCAATTGAATTATGCTTAAACTTTTCAAAAATGTTTTTACTTTAAAAAATGTATATGTTTTTCAAAGCCAACCAAACTCAGTTCTTAGTACAACATAAATTATGTTGTTAAAGTAAGCATAACTAAGCGATAATTAACACGAACATTCAACCAAGAAGTCATATATTCAAATCCCCAACCTAAATATTGTTGAACTAAAATAAATAAACGAGGTCGGAAAAAACGTAAACAAGGGAAATAAATTATATTGCTCACGATCTTGTCAAATTAGTTGTGAAAGATGTTGCGTGTGGTGTTTGCTATGAAAGTATTTTTCTTGTAGTTTTATTGTTATTTGATATTGTATTGTGTTAAAATTCAAAAAAGAAAAAGAAAAGGATAATTTAGTAAATGTTTGAATAAAAATTATATAATAGATTTTTATTTAAATGTATAAGAAAGCCATCAGAATCAAATCCCATTTGAGGTCCATTATTTTAAATGCATAATATAATAAAGACAAAGACCCCATTTCAAAACCCAACAAGGACTCTTAAAACCCCTTGTTTGGTTGTCATGAAAGTAGCCCATTACCTACATTCAATTTTTTATTTTTTTTCTTTGGGTAAAATTCAAACAAAACTGCCCATTCTACATTAATCATTGGACTTGCACTTTCTAAATGTAATTTTAGTTTCTGTTTGAATTTCTAATCTTTTGGTTGAGCTATGCTCGGACCATTTTCTATATATTTTTACTATATTAAGACTTGAGATTGTTGCATTTGAGGACATATTTGTCCTTTGTATAATTTCAAAGTTTCAAACTTGTTAGGATAACCAACAAGAGCATGATTCAATTGACATAAAGTTTGCATATTGACCAAGAGGTCAGAGGTTCAATCTCCCACCCCTTCATGTTTGTTTAAAAAAAAAAAAACTTGTTAGGATAGATTTTTACTTTATTTAAAAATAAAATTTATAATGATGTTGAGGAATTATAATCTTAATCAAATGAATCATGCTAAACTACAAATTTTGTTGAAATCTTAATCAAATTTTAAAAAATGAAAAATAATTTTTTCAGTCAAGTCTTCTCATAAGATAAAGATGAAACTTTACTAATTTTGTTTTGATTTGTACAAGAGAAGGAAAAAAGAAATAAACTACTAATAATAATTTGTTTAAATAATAGAGTTAACATTAATTTTCAACAAAGATAAATATGAGTCACATTAAATGTGTCCTATAGTTTTATGCTACAAAAGTCCACTTTGGAGCATAATTGAGATCAAAGAAAAGGCTTTTAGTCAAATGTTGGAAAACGACACCGTTCAAATGGAACCTTGAAAAATTAAAAAAGTTGACATGGAAAGTAAGGTTAAATATTACTAAAATATTCTAATGTTCATGTTGTAAGTAAAAGTTATTTATTCCAATTTTATATTTCTTTTTTAAATATAATTTTATGTGGAAGTACAAAAAATGATGCAATAATGAATAATCCACCGCCGTATATATTTTCGTTAAATATTTACTCGATATTGTGGTTATTTTCTAAATTTTTTAAGATTAAATTACAAGTTTAATGTTTTAGATTTGTTTGGTTAATAAATTGTTGAGCATTAAAAAATATTTAATAAATTTTGAAACTCTCAAATTTGTGCTAATAAATTATTGGGTGTCTAATAAATTTTTTAACTGTCGATTTTATGTTTAATAGGGTTTTTGAAATTTTAACTTTGTGTCCAAGAAGTACGTAACTCATTTGATAATTTTAAAAATTCACATAACTTTCTAAACACAAAATTAAAAACTTAAGACTTTTTTAGACACAAAATTCAAATTTATGTCTAAAAGATTCATTAATTTTTTAAAATGTTAAACACGTAGTAGACTATCATTTACAAAGTTAAAAATTCAAGAAACTGTTAACACACTTCTAGAATTCAGATATCTATATACTCAAAATTTAAAGTTTAATTCATTAAAACTTTTTTAAGTTGGATAACTTATTAAATACAAAGGTTAAAACTTATGGACTACTCTTTTAAATTTACATAATAGGATTAATGAGATGAACTTTGACTAGGGAAGATTGGGTTAAAAACTTAAATGACAGTGTCCAAATTTCAAAATGGTAGAGTGGTTAAAATGTTTTCAAATCCTACTCAATTTATTTTTTTAAAAATATTTTTTTCTAAAAAAACATAACTAAAAACCATCACCAAATATTAAACTTTGATTTTTTTTTTTTCTTTTTCGAAAATGTGATTTTATTATTTTTTTTTCTTTTCCAAAGAAAGAAAAAAAACTTAATATTTATTTTGGTTTTTTGTGGAGGAGCACGTGGGACATGGGTGGCACTTTGCAAAGTACCAAGTACCCACATTTGTTAACACGTGTCAATCTTTTTTACCAACCAAACTTATATGATTTTAATTAAACTGAAATTATTTTCAACCAAATATCGGAAAATAACGCATCCAATTAAATTAGTCAACGCCCACAATATTAAAAAAAAAAAGAAGTGAATTTACAACTCAACACGGTGGAACGTTGAAATGACCAGATTACCCTTCCACCTTTCCCGTTATATCACGTTGGGTCAATGGGAATATTTCTTCTCCTAAATTAATTTCGGATATATTATAAAGGACCTCCATAACGTGCTTTCTGACCATTATTATTTATTATTATTTTTCTCTTTTCCTTATTTGATATTTTTAGATTAAATTACTATTTGGATCAATTTTTTGAACTAATGTCTAAATTAAAAAAAATTGATAAATTCTAAATTTTCGATATTCTTTTTAATAGATCATTAAACTTCAAATTTTATTTAATAATTTTAAAATTTTATATTTAACAAATTTCTTACCTATTATACCATTTTAAAAGACACAAAATTAAAAGATTAAAGATTTATTAAATTTTTTCTTTTTAAGTTCAGAAGCCATATAATCTAAAAGTTTTAAGCATCAATAACTTAACTTTTTTTTTTAAAAGTAATTATTTTTGTAAATATTTTTTTTAAAGTAAATTGGTTAAAATATCATTTTGGTTGGGACTTCTTCCAATTTAGTTCTTGAAGTTGCAAATGTCCAAAATTAATTCACGTACTTCCAATAAGTCTCAAAATTAGTCATGTTGTTAATTGGAGGTTGACTTTTATTAAACTTGGTAAAATAGTAAAATAATAATAATAATTTTCATTAAAAAAAAAAGAAGAGATAATGCAAATATACTTTCAAAATTTATAGATTGAAGACTAATAGAAATAACTATTTTTGAAAAAGTTAACCATAAACTAACAATAAAGACCATATTTTAAAATTTAAACTATAACAAGTTTTTTTTTTTTTTTTTTTTTTTTTTTTTTTTTTTTTTTTTTTTTAAATAACTATAACAAGTTTTAGATTATAGGAAACAATATGATAACTTTATTTTTCAATTGAAAAATGAAGTTGGAGATTCTTTATTTAATTGTTATGAAGCATGTACAAATCCTATTTTTATAAGTGAAATTTTATGACGTCAATAACTTGTTTGACACGTCATTGAAAATATATTGTTTTTTTAATAGAATTTAAAATTTAAAAATGTTCTAAAAGTATGTATCATTGTTCAAGAGCTTAAAATATTTCAATAAATGGATTTCTATGGGCTGACCTCATCTCTTTTCTCAAAATAATTGTTTATGGTCTTAGCAAATACTTTGGGAGGATCATGTGATTCTCACATGGAGTATGAGTTAATTAATGCACAATAAATAAATAAATAAATATATATATATATATATATATATATATATATATATATGTGGGGAGGGGGATTCGAACCACAGACTTTGTGATTATCAGTATAATTTTATGTCAGTTGAGCTAAGCTTTTGTTGGCAATTAATTAATGCACAATATATTTTTTCTTTTATATTTCGATGAATAAAATTCATCAATACAAGTCTCTACAAAGTGATTTCAATTTATAACTAATATCATTTAATTCACTATGGTTCATTTTTGTCATAGGAGTTTTGTCCTTATGATAACTCTCCCTAACTAATAACTCTCATCTACCTAGTCCAAATAGGCAAATATCAAATTAAGTTGCTTTAGTCGAGATCACACCAATGTCAATTGTGATTATCAATCTCTTACACGTTTTATTGTTTTTGCAAGTGAGAGATAATCTAAATTTTTGAGCTCTCACTGTGAATAAAATGCTTCATTATTAACGGCAATTGTTTTCAATTATCAAAAAGGAAATCCAAGTTGTCAATATAACCATAATTTAGTGGGGTTTTCTTAAAAAAAAAAAAAAAAAAAAAATCATAACTAAATGGTTAAGGTATGTATTCTATTTCTTACGATTGGAAGAAGTTCAAATCCTCAACCTCACATCTTCGTTCCAAGAACAAAAGAAAAAAAATAAAATAAAAGAGTAAAAGATTAATGGAATTTTCCATTTACTTTTCAATCAAATAATTAATATGCCCTCAGAAAAAGGTAAAACATGATTCTTTTAATTTTTGGCAACTTCTTTCACCCATCCATTGATTTTTTTTTTTCTCACTAATGTGAGTAATTTAGAGCCTCTTGAGTCATGCTCCCATCTATTGTTTTCCATTTTCAATTTAGTATTTTTTGTATCTTATTTTTTATTTGGTTGAGAATGAAAAATATAACTAATCTTTTTTTATTATATTAAATTATAAGTTCAGTTATTAAACTTTTAAGGTTAGTAATTTTGTAACACGTGTCATGTACGGGATATTCAATTTCTTTTTTTGTAATATTTTAAATTTTAAGTATTTATTAACATTTTAAATACGAAAAAGCATAATTTAATTAATAGTGTATATATAATTTAAGTGTACGTATAAATATAAATATATACACACACGTTTTCATAAAATTCATAAAAGTACATTTAAAGAAAAATATATTTTGAAGATACATTAATTATGTAAAACTATTGAAAAAAAGTTGAAGAAAACCTTTTGAAATTTGAGGCCGTTTCCTTGCAGGTGTGCTCATGCACACCCTTATGTTTTCTTCGCTTGCTCTACGGTACTAAATATTAATTAAATTAAATACAAACTCATAAATTTTAGATTTAACTTTTAGAAATAAATGGAGAAAACATTTAATATCCAAGTTTTTCATATTCTACCTTTTCACAACCTTTTACATTTAATTTATTAAAATTTTCAATGTTTAGAAATTTAACGGTGAAATGATTAAAAAAAATCGTTATAAAAGTTGCAGAAAGTTACACAACTATTAAAGCTCTATCACTTTTGAAGTTCTCATATTAATTAAATTAAACATAAAGGCATAAATTTTAGAATTAAATTTTATAAATAAATGAAGAATATTTGTAACATTCAAAGCTTTTCACATCCTACCTTTTGGCATTCGTTTACATTTAATTTATTAAAACTTTCAAATGCTTAGAAATTTAATGGTGAAATAATAATAATAATAATAATAAAAAATCAAAGTATAGTTATAAACCCACTCAAAGCTAAAGCTCAATTGACATAAAATTGTACCGATAACCACGACGTCTGTGGTTCAAATCCTCCACCCCATATTGTAACATTGTCAAAAATAAGTTTCTTCCACATTCGTATTTTCAATTTAGTGGGTAAATAGTTCCTTGTCATATTTAACACTTGTTAAAATTCATAATTTGTAGGCATAAAATTGAAAGGTCAAAGTACCATAAGATATAAAATTAAAGTTTTAAAATGTATTAAACATATTTTTTTTTTAACTTCAAAAACTTATTAGATATACTTCTAAAAAAAAAAAAGACTTATTAGATATAAAATTAAATTTTATGTAAGTATTAGACAGTTTTTAAAATTTAGAAATCTATTAGACACATATTTTACTTGCTTTGAGACATAATTTTTTAAACAATTGAAAAGAAGCAACACAAAAAAACTATATTTTGGCAGTAACTTCTTGTTTTTTGTTATCTCAAATTTTAAATTTTTTTACAAATTTACATTTTAAAATGAAAAATAGCTTTTAAAAATATTACTCAAAATCATTATATCATACTTAATTTTAAAGACTTTGCTCATAAATAATAAACAAGAAACAAATAAAGAAAATGTTACTAAACACCCTAAATAATAACTACAACCAATGTCAATACGTGTCAATATGAACATATATAGTTCATTAGTAAACTGCCATGTATCAAGAAGTTACAGGTTCAAATCCCCATCTTCAATTGTTGTTCAACTAAAAAAAAAACCAACATGTGTATAGCTCAACATTTTTGTAAAACGTTCAAATTTCTACCTCGACATTTATGGTACGCGTAAATTCAACAAAACCAAAGGGCAATTTCGTAAAACTCCACATGAGAAACATATGAAAGAGATTTTGGATCCACATTCATCCACAAGATGCCGGCTTTCCTTAATAAATAGGCACTTCCACATTTTCCCATTTTCCATTATCCCCATCAATTCCTTCACTTCTTCCAATTCTTCCTCTCTCTCCTCCATTGAAAAAACTTCAAAAAAAAAAAAAAAAAAAACAAAAACAAAATTTCTCAAATAATGGCTTCTCAAAATCCCATTTCCCGTTCTCTCCTCCTCTTCCTCTTCACAATTCTCCTCATCACCACCCCTCTCTCCGCCGCCCGTGGCCTCCCCGCCGCCGCACAACATCCAGCAAATGATCCTCTCCGCCCACCCACCACCTCAACAACATTCTCACTCACGGAGCCAACTGCCGCCGTGGAGGACGTCACCACACCCGGAAATTACTTCGCCGCCGTTTCGCTCCGGAAAGTCCCCGGCGGACCGAACCCGCTCCATAACTAAACCGATCGATATCGGGACAAATTATTCAATGAGACCGCTAGTAACAATTCTACAAATACAGGTTCGAAATACAATTTTCGAATTTCCTTATACAATTTTCGGTAACTTTTTTTTTTTTCCTTTATACAGAAAAATTGTGTAGAGCAATAATACTATGTATGTGATGAAGAGATGAAAAACGACAACGTTTAGTTTTTATTTTTATTTTTATTATTATCAGTGGAAATTTGATTGATTTTTGTGAAGAAATTTATAGAAAAAAAAATATATATATATAAGATCGAGAATTCCGCCGTGGTTGTGTGTTCTGCGGACTACAAGAGATGGTGGGTTCAAGTTCCACAGTGCTTTTCAATTTTGTAGTCAAAATATTAATAATAATTAACGTTGAAATAAAAATTAATTTATTTGTCATCTAATGAATTTTTTTTTCTTTTTTTTTATTACGAATAATAACATTTAATGCCATTGCCATTTGTAATAATAAAAGCACTACATAAACTAATATCAACCCATGATGATTAATTATAATTTTATTAATGTAATGCATGCTTTTTTTTTGTAGGATATATATAACCTTATTTTTCTTTTTCTTTTTTTTTTTTTGTGTTTTTTTTCCTGTTTTAGTTGTCTTGCTAAAATCCACGTTTATATATAATTGTTAATTGTTTTTATTAAATTTTTGTATTATCTTGAATTTTAATAGAAAATTTAGACTATGAACTCCCAAATTTGAAAGCTAAATTTGTTTTGTTTGACTTTTTGAACACATGTGTTCAAGGAATGTGGCGAAAAAGTTTTGTTAAATCCAATACATAAATCTAGAGACAATGACTTAAATGATTTTTATTAGGGGCAGTTGCAAGAATAGCAAAAAATAATATGGAATTTGCAACCATGTCATCAGTTTTTTAATGTTGCAAATATAGCAAAAAAATGTGGGTCCGCCTAAACATTAAAGTTGAAAAGTCAAAAAAACCCCCAAAACACGCTGGAAGTTTAAAAAGTATATCAATGGTGTTATTGATATACTGTATATCAGGTACATCATTCATTTATTTAGTGTACTGATATACTAGATATTGGGTATATCAATCAACTGATATACTAAATATATAGTATATCAGATGTATATTTTGTGAATATAATATACTTCATTTATGAAGTATACACATGAACTTTCATTAGTTTAGATATCTTTGATATACTTCATCAATAAAGAATTAGATATATTAGCTTTATTTTGGGACAATATGTGTGGTAGGAGATTTAAACCTCTAACCTTTTGGTTGAATGTGTATATCTTATGCTAGTTGAGCTATGCTCATGTTGGCAAATATGACATCAATATATTATACATCATCTTAATAATATACTACTGATACAATATTGATATACTTTAAATTACATTTTTAGTGAGTACTAATACATTAATGATATACTTAAAATTGCATCTTATTGATATACTTATAAAAAATTTTGCATTCCACGACCTTCATAATACACCAACAATTAAAAATATATATCAGTGATTTTTTTCAATAACAAGTCTATCATTGATGTATTTAGCTACTCATAATCAGGTATATCAATGTTATTAATTATTTGAGTAGTATAAAAATGAGATAAGTTCAAAAAGAAAAAAAAAAGAGGTATATCAATGGTATATCAACATTCATAACAAGTATAGAAGACAAACATTTCATTTAAAAGATGTAAATAACACAACATAATTCAATAAAGAGAAAATAAAACATAACAAATATAAGTAAAGAAAGTAACATATCAAGTATATCATTGATATATCAACATTTAATCAGGTATATCAAATGTTATGCTTATCAAATCAAGTATATATTAGGTATATCATTGTATTCATTCGAGTATATCAAATTTGGTATATCAGTTAACTGATATACTTTATATTTCGTATATTAGTAAATATAAAGTATATCAGATATACTACATATATACCTGTTGATATACCAAGGGTAAAACTGGAATAATAAAAAAAACGAAAATCAGATTTTTAAAATTTTGCTATGTTTGCAAATATTCTAATATTTTTTGCTACCCATTGCAATTTCCCTTTTTATTATATAAATAAGTTAAAAGATCAAATACAAATATTTGAAAATATACACTAAACTAATGACATGAGTAGAAAATTTCGAGTCAATAAGACTTATATTACATTATCGTCATCTCTCTTGTTTAACAAAAGCGATTTGTCAAGAGACAAGGTTTTCCAATTCTTACAACAAAATCTGGTTGACAAAGTGTTTAATTGAATTTCATAGAATGAATCGATTATATATTTATACAGTATGACAACTCTTACTATATTTATAAGAGCAATGAAATTAATTACAACCATATATTATACCAGTTGTCACATTAAATCTCGATAATTTTTCGTAAATTTGAACGATAGGTCGTGTTTTGTGAATTCTAATGTGAACATAAAACAATTGATTATGAAAGAGGAGCAATGGAATTTAAGCCAACCACCGACCTGCCTTTATTTAATTGTGGTAATGAAGAGGAGTTGTTAGTTTTATGTTCCCTTTGGAAAATGGAAGGTCAAAACACAGAACAATGCCAACTTTTTCTTGACATTATTATAAATTTTATATTACCAAGTGGCCCTAACTGTGCACCCATAATTTCTTTGTCTGACAAAAATGCAAACGTAGCTTCGTAAAATGATTTCTGTTGATGATCAAATTTCGCTAGGTAAATTACCTTCGCTCCACGTGATAATCGACAGTGAATTTGTTTGAGAGCGGGGAAAGACGTGGCTTGCAAAAGAGGAAACCTGCACACCGGTGTGGTGCTAGCCACACCGCCTCCGATGCCTAAGTCAGAAAACGGAGAGAATAGCTAGAGAGCAAGAGGAGAGAGTCGAGAGTTCGGGTCCCCTTCTTCAGTAGCGAAGAGGGGTATAAATACCTACTCATGCTCCTAGGGTTTTTAGGAATTTGGAGGTGTTTCGGGACAAACCAGGCGGAATTGGGGCGGCCAGAGGCGGAAGGGACCAAACGGAGCCGGACGGGCTTGGCCCGCGCGAGCGGGCTGAGGGTCAGCCTCGGCCCATGCAGGGGGTCGGGCCATAAGCCCGACCCCTTCGGTCTTGGCCCGTCCCACTTGCCGGTTTCGCCTTTTGGGTCCATCTCCCAGGCCGATTTTTCCCCGGTTGTCCTCGTCAGCTCCTTGTACATCGAGGTGGTCCAAAATTGCCTATAACAATTTCATTACGAGACTCGATATGATAAGAATCTTGATTGAATTATATATTCATTTGTTATAATATGGTTCAGGTAGTTTGATCGTGATTTGTACCTAATTCTTGATTGTTTCTTGTTTGGCGTTGATATTTCGAAACTCTATCTTTCTAATTTATTTAGGTTTTTTTAATTGAACAAAGTTCTAAAATAAAAGTACAAATGTGAATGTGATTCATAAAATTTTAGGAGCCGAGTCATTGAGTTTTTTTAGCTCATGGTAACAACCTTGTAAGTACAATGGTTGGTGATGACTGTGTCTTCTTGATTAGTTGGAATGAGATTATCGACGTTATCATTGATTTCTTATTCAGACTCTATCTTCCTAATCCTAATCCAACTTTTTTAGACCCCGTTTGATAACCATTTGATTTTTGATTTTTGGTTTTTGAAAATTAAACTTATACACACCTATTTCTACTTATAAGTTTCTTTGTTTTAGTATAATCTTATTTCTTGTTTTCAAAAACCAAGTCCAATTTTGAAAACAAAAAAAAAAAAAAAATAGTTTTCAAAAACTTGTTTTTGTTTTTAGAATTTGGCTAGGAATTCAAATGGATCCTTAACAAGGATGAAAGCCATGGTAGGGAATTTAAGAGAAAACAAGCATAATTTTCAAAATCCAAATTAAATGTGAAAACTGTTGTTTTTTTGACTTTTTGTAAGAACATTGGTTGGTGATAACATCCTTGATCCTTCTTGTTGGCAAAGGGGCCAATATTGTGGATCATGTCCTTGATTTCTCATTGAACTCCATTTCTTTGATCCAAGTTTTTTTTATATATAGGTGGAGATTTAATTTGTTCACATTAGTAACTCTTGTAACAAAAACTTATAAGAAGAATAGGACTCTTTGTAACAAAAGTTTATTAAAAGAATAGGAGTATTGTTGAGGCATGAATTTGACTTAAAAATAATAACCTAAATGCACGATACAAATGATCGAAAGGGATAAATAATGCCTCCAAAATAGAAGACTGTTGTACACCAATGTGGTGCTTGCTAAACATACTCTGGTGTTTAAGTCAAATTAGTTATAGCGAAGCAAAATTAGAGTTATTGTGTAAACATGTCTTGCATTTGAGACTCCTCCTTTATTTATATAAAGGGTTGACCTAGAGTTTATGATTGTCCTTTTTCTTTGTGGGCTTGCACAATCATCCTTCGGAATTCTCGAGACTCAAGGTTGAACTACTCTTGAACTGAACCACTTGGCTCGACCCTAAGGTTGTATTAAACAAATGCACCCAACAAAAGTTAATGGGGTAGACTAATCATATTCTAGAATTCATGAACAAACTCAATGTTTGTACACAATGAATTAAAAATAATGAATAGCTAAAATAAAAAAAAAAATGATGAACAAAATATAGAAATAGAATAATCAAGACACGTGTGCCTCTATTATTTGAGGCCAATGATTGCATCAATCATGATATACTGATAGCAACCTAAAAATTTTACAACATCTTCAAGCTATTTCCAATTTTAAAGGCTTGCATATATCACTTGTGTTTTGGTCACTTGTCTCAATAAAATGGTGCTATTAGATAACATGGGGTTTCATCTCAAAACCAATTGGCAATGAGTGGAGTAGCCCATATATCTTATGAATTGGGAGGTCTTCATCAATCTTTTCAATATGGGATCCTCAACAGGTGCATTGCATACATTTGAAACTATATGTCTAAATTTAGTATCATTTTGACGTTTTGAGAAGACTCATTGACTCACTAATAATATCACAACCTACCCAAGTTTAGAAGATAATTTCATAATCTCTATCTCATTCATTTAATATATAGAATACTTTTTAACTAACAAATAAGTTAAACTTGTACTAGGAAAAAAAAAAAAAAACTTTAAATGACTTTTCAATAAGAGATAGAGAGATATTAAGAAAAATGTGGATATTTTAACACAATTTCAGAGCCTAACCTTTCTCTTGGGAAAGATTTAGGACAGCTAAGCCTAACCATAATCTAATCCCATCTTTGAAAAGGAGGGCTTTTTATTTATTTTTAAAATTTAAAATTTTTATTTTCAATATAATATTGTACTTTTAAAATTATTTGTGAAGTGCCATAGAGATTAAAAGGTTAAAAAAAATTATATTTTTTATTTTTAAAATAAAAATATTGCATTGCAAATATGGGGAGAAAATTTGACCTATTACAACATATAAAAAGAATAATCAAAGATAATATAATGAGTTGAAGAGAGGAATAGATGAATTTATTAAGCCGCAAGTTTTGTTGAAAAGTGTGAAATAAAAATGTTTTGTTCAAAAGTCAAATTTTGTTATTATCTCATAGGTCGGGGATATTTATATATTTTAAAAAAAAAAAACTATTAGTCATAATTTTAGTACTCGGTTGAGAAAGTTACCGTTGGAGGTTTTCTCCAAGATTCCCCTGAGAAGTTGGGGTATTTGTCAGCATTCTGGCTGGGCTACGAAGAGATACAGAAAGATTGTTTTAGTAAGAGAAGAAGAACATTGATTTGCGATGGCAACTGAGGAGCTGATCAACGAGTGGAAAAGGTTTAGTCTGAGGGAAGTGGAAAAAGAAACAGTTTTTACGGTGGAAGCAAAGGTAGCAGAAGGAGTTGTGGAACAAGTTAACCACTGTCTGATAGGCAAACTCTTGACGAACAGACCTATTATGATCTCTGCGGTCAAGAATGCTATGAATGGAGCTTGGAGAACAAGACAGAAGTTTGAGATTGAGGTTGCTGGCAGAAATGTATTTGCTTTCAAATTCCAGAGCCAAGAAGATAGAGACTGGGTATTCAATAACGGCCCATGGACCTTTGACAAGAATCTTGTAATTCTTGTGAAACCAAGATTAAATCAAAGAATTTCAGAACTGGGCTTTAACAAGACTGCTTTTTGGTTAAGATTAATCAACCTCCCAGTGGGTTTCCAGAATCGATATATGGCTGAGAAGATCGGGAATAGGATTGGAGAATTCGTGGAAGTTGACTATGACAGTGACGACCTGCACTGGGGGAACAACATGAGGATCAGAGTAAGCATGGACATTGGTGAACCTTTGCCAAGAGGTTTCATGCTGAAGGCAGAAGGAATAGAAGGAGATTGTTGGATAACCATTAGGTACGAGAAACTGCCTGAGCTATGTTTCAACTGTGGGCGAATTGGTCACATGGTAAAGGAGTGTCTGGAATTGAAAGATAAAGACGCACCGGATTGGGAGAGAATGGAATTTGGGGGGTGGATGAAATTTCAAGGCCTTGGATGGTTGGGAAGAAAGGAGTCACCACCAAGAAATTCCAACCAGAATGATGACATTGATGATAACCTGGCAGGGAAACTAAGTACATACTCTGAAGGAGATGGCAATGAGGACAGAAATCCAGATCAAATGGAAACTATAGACCCGGTGGCCCCAAGAAGCAGAGAAGATGTGGAGGAAGATGCAAGATTAAGAAAGGGCAAGGGGAAGATGGTGGATCTAAATGAGTCAAGTATGAATGATGGGGAGGATGGAAATGCTGAATTAAATCTCCTAGCCCTGGTGGATGAAATGGTCAATGCTGACAGCCCATGTGGGTCAACCACCGATGGAATATCAGGGGGATTAAATGTGCCTGCAAGGAAGAAATCTACTTGGAAGAGAAAAGTAAGAATGGAGCAGTTTAATGAACCATTAATCAACCAAGATTCCATGATGAGTAATTTGAAGAAGAGGAAAGTTATGGGTGAGCTGAACAACAGTGGAAAGAGGTCCAAAAGCGAGGGATATAGGTATTTGGAGGTGAGTGCAGACCCGGAGGTTTTGGCAGAGGTCGCGAGGCGACCCTGCCAAGAATTATGAAAATACTATGTTGGAATGCTCGGGGTTTGGGGAACCCGAGAGCATTCCGTGCGGTCCGTAACCTCATCATTGAAAGAAAGCCTCAGATAGTTTTTGTTTCAGAGACCAAATGCGGAGATGAGATAGTGTGTAAGATCAAACAAAGTTGTAAGTTCGACGGTTGCTTGACCGTTAAAAGCAGGGGAGCCAGTGGTGGGTTATGCCTCTTATGGAAAGATAAAGATGTGGTGAAAGTGAGGTCTTACTCAAATAACCATATTGATGTATCGGTAAATTGGAGGGATAATCAATGGAGGTTCTCCGGGATATATGGTTTTGCTGAATCTAGCAAGAAACAAAAGACTTGGGACCTGTTGCGGCTGCTAAATAATTCAGGGAATGATCCATGGCTTCTTGGCGGAGATTTTAATGAAATACTTTGGGATTTTGAGAAAGTGGGTGGTCCAAGAAGAGGCAGGAACATGTTGGAGAACTTTAGACAGGTTATTAATGACTGTAGGCTGCAGGAAATGAGCTCCAGTGGGGATATGTTTACTTGGCATGGGAACAGGAGAGGTATTTACGTTAAAGAGAAGCTGGACAGATTCCTGTGCAATGATGCCTTTGCCTCAATATTTCCGGATGCAGAATCCATCAACCTTGATTGGTTATTCTCTGATCATAGGCCTATTGAAATCAACTTGGACCGTGGCAAATCAAGCAAGAAAGGGAAGGTTTCTAGACCCTTTAAGTTTGAGGAATACTGGGTTAAATATGATGTTTGTAATAGTCTTATAAAGGAAAATGGTTTTTGGAATAATGTTGGTGATTGTCCTTTATCCTACAATCTTAGTAACTGTGCTGATGCCTTGGGTAAATGGGGAAGAGAATTATTCTTGAATCGGAAAAACAAAATTAGGGATTGTAAAAAGTTTCTTAAGGAAGCCTATGATAATTTGCAGAACATTAACTTTAATTTGGTTCATAATATTGAATTTGAGCTGGATAAACTCCTTGAGGAGGAGGAAATCTATTGGAAACAGAGATCCCGAGAGGAGTGGCTTAAGTGGGGAGATAAAAATTCTAGGTGGTTTCATAGGAAAGCTACTATTCGAAGTAAGACTAATGAAATTATAGGCATTACAGATTCTAATGGTGTGTGGACTGAGGATCCCATTGTTATTGAAAGTACCTTTATCTCCTACTTTGAAAATATTTTTAAGACATCTAATCCCTCTTCTAATAATATGGATAATGCCTTACGGTTTATACAACCTAAAGTGACCAGTAGAATGAATAGGCATCTGCTAAGGCCATTCACAAAGGAAGAAATTGAGGTTTCAATAAAACAAATGTTTCCTACTAAAGCCCCCGGGCCTGATGGTTATCCAGCTCTCTTTTACCAAAATTATTGGAATATTGTAGGAGATAAAACTACTCTGGAATGTCTGGAAATTCTAAATAATAATAAGAGTATTGCAGATTGGAATAATACTAATATTGTGTTAATCCCAAAGGTTGATAAACCAAAGTTTGTTAGTGATTTCCGGCCTATTAGCTTGTGTAATGTTAATTATAAAATTGTCACAAAAACCATAGCTAATAGGCTTAAAGGTGTCCTTAGAGATGTTATTTCCCCAGCCCAATCGGCCTTCATCCAAGGTAGGCTTATTACGGATAACATAGTAGTTGGCCATGAGTGCTTACATGCTATTAGAAATAACAAAACACTTTCTAAGAATATGGCAGCCTTAAAACTTGATTTAAGCAAGGCTTATGATAGAGTAGAATGGCCTTTTCTTAAGGAAATCATGCACAAATTGGGTTTTGGGAAAAAATGGATTAATTTGATTCTGAACTGCATTTCCACAGCCAGGTTTTCTGTTGTTATTAATAAAGAAGTGAAGGGTAATTTTCTATCAAGTAGGGGTCTAAGACAAGGAGATCCCTTGTCCCTTTATCTTTTCTTGTTAATAGCTGAAGGATTATCTAGTTTGATCTCAGGTACCAATAATGAAGGCGGTTTATCCAGTGTTTTGTGCTCTGTAGATGGTCCATCCATTTCGCATCTTCTGTTCGCTGATGATAGCCTTGTCTTTTGTAAGGCTGACGAGCTGGAAATGGTTAATCTAAAGAGGGTGCTGAAGAGCTACGAAATAGCTTCGGGAGAGAGTATCAATTATGCAAAGTCGGCCATGCTTTTTGCAAACACAGTGAATAAGGATAGAAGATCCTTTCTGAGCAGCATTTTAGGAGTACAGTGTGTGGAAGATTTTGGAAGTTATCTTGGCATGCCTACTTCCTTCACCAGGAGCAAATCGAGAGATTTTGGCTTTTTAATGGAGAGGATTGGGAAGACTCTCCAAGGATGGAAGAGGTCTCTTTTCTCTGTGGCAGGTAAGGAGATACTAATTAAGAGTGTGGGTCTTGCTATTCCTTCCTATGTAATGGGAGTATTCAAAATTCCCAAGAGAATCTGTGAGGAGATAACAAGGACGTTCACTAGGTTTTGGTGGGGATCTTCGGAGGAAAAAAGGAAGATGCACTGGTGCTCTTGGGACAAGATGTGCTACCCTAAGAGCTTGGGAGGGTTAAATTTCAGAGATGTAGAGGGCTTCAATCAAGCGTTAGTTGCTAAACAGATTTGGAGGATGTTGGTCAATCCGAATTCGCTGGTGGCCAGATTTTTGAAGAGCATATACTTTAAAGATTGTCACATTTTGTCGGCAACAAAAGGGAAATCTTCATCCTATTTATGGACCAGCTTGCTTTGGGGAAGAGATTTATTAGTCCAAGGGATCAGATCGAGGGTGGGTAATGGTAAGAACATATCAATGTTCAATGACCCTTGGCTACCAAAGGAGATCCATTTTAAACCATCCTGTGTCAAAGAGGCGTGGGCTGATAAGAAGGTTTCATTCTTTATTTCTCCATCAGGGGAGTGGAATTGGGATCTTCTGAAAGAGGCAGTAAACAAGGAAGATTTGGAGATCATTAGTAGAATCCCTATAAATCTGGCAAGTGAAGATAAATTTTTGTGGCATTACGATAAATGTGGAATCTATTCGGTTAGGAGCGGATACAAAATCTTCATTAGGAATAAAATAAATGCTGGCCCGAGTAGCAACCCTATGGAGAAAGTATGGTCGAATCTATGGAGACTAAAGATCCCTGCTAAAGTGAAGCATTTTTGTTGGAAAGCGATCAATGGTTTTATCCCAACAAGAGTAAATTTACATAAAAGGGGTATTCAGACGGATTTAATTTGCCCAAGATGTAATAAGGATATTGAGTCCTCTGATCATATTCTGATTCGATGTGAGAAAGCAAAGGAGATATGGGAGCTTACCTTAAATCATGATCTGTTGCAGGTTGAATTTAATCACAATTTCGCAGACAGGTGGTTTGAGCTCAACTCTGTTCTTTCCTTTGAAGATCTTCAGAAGTTTGCAGTAACTTGTTGGGCTATATGGACAGAGAGGAATAATTTAATTCATGATAAACCAATTCCTTCTCCAACTATGCGTAGTGAATGGGTTAAGAGGTACATTTCAGATTACCTTCGAGCGAATGCAGCTCCTGCATCAAATTCGAGTTGCCAGCCCAGAAATAGAGCAAGTTCTGAGAAATGGAAGCCTCCGCCGGGTGGCGTCTGGAAAATTAACATTGATGCGGCTTGTAAGCTTGGAGAAGCGGGATCTGGTTTTGGTTTGGTGTGCAGAAATTCATCTGGTGATCTTTTGGGAGCTTCGGCTATCTTCTCTGAGAATGAATTTTCCCCTTCAATGGCGGAACTATTGGCAATTGTGGAAGGTATGAAGTTCGCTGCAAATCTAGGACTCGACAACTTAATCCTGGAATCAGATTGTCTACATGCAATTAGGCTTATCAATAATGAGGTTGAAGATCGTACTGAGCTTGGGACAGTGGTTGAGGAAATCAAACGGAGGATGATGGCATTTTCTGATATTTCTTTTATTCATTGTACTAGAAATGGCAATTCAATAGCTGATACAATTGCCAAGTTTGCTAGATGTGAGAAATGTTCTGTGGTCTGGAACCTGGAAGTTCCTGATTGGATTCATGTGTTGGTCCATAGTGACCGTTTATCTGGTGCCCATATATATATATATTAGGTATAATATATATATATATATATATATATATATATATATATTAGGTATAATTTATTTCTCTATATTTATTTATCTTTCAATATATTAATTTAAAACTAAAATAATATTTAATCCGTATTTAACTAAGTGAGAAAAAAATATGAGAACAATAGAATATGTTGTAAAATTGAGCAGCACAATGGCGCACAACGGGAACACAGAAGTGGATAAAATATAATATAATAATAATAATAATATATAATATATTCTAAATAAAATAAATAAAGCATGAAATTAAAAACATTAAATTAAAAGCAACAAAATAGCAAAGTGGGAGATTATGAAATTGGGAAAATTTCACCAATTGAGATATCTATTTAACTCCACCAAAGCCCAATATTTATAGGCAATTTGGCAAGTAGGATGTGGCTAGAATTGGACACCAAGCATTAATCTTTACAAGGCACATGGATAACATGGATGGTGACACATGGTTCAAGCTCTATAGGGCATCTAATATTTATAATACTCCCCCTTAGATGCCCACATATGAAATATGCCTCGTTAAAAACCTTTACTAGGAAAAAACCTAATGGGAAAAAAAAAATCCTAGTGAAGGAAAAGAGTACATATTTCATATAATTTAATAATCCTCAGAGAATACAATATATTTTTCTCCCCCTCATGGAAACATCATTTAAGATCTCTGAGTCGTCGCATTCCAATGTTGTGGACTAATTTCTCGAAGGTTGTAGTAGGTAATGACTTTGTAAATAAGTCTGCCAGGTTATCCTTTGAACAAATTTGTTGTACCGTGATGTCACCATTTTCTTCAAGATCATGAGTGTAGAAAAGCTTTGGTGAAATATGCTTCGTTCTATCTCCTTTAATATATCCTCCTTTGATTTGAGCTATGCAAGCAGTGTTGTCTTCATATAATATTGTTGGAAGAACTTTACTAGAAGACAAACCACATGTTCCGCGAATGTGTTGAGTTACTGATCTTAGCCATACACATTCTCGACTTGCCTCGTGAATTGCAAGAATTTCAGCATAATTAGAGGAAGTAGCCGTTATGGTCTGTTTCACTGATCGCCATGATATAGCGGTTCCTCCACATGTAAATAGATAACCTGTTTGAGATCTAGCTTTGTGTGGATCAGATAAATATCCTGAATCTGCATAACCAACCAGATCAAAATTTGATTTATTTGAATAAAATAAACCCATATCAATCGTTCCTCGGAGATAGCGGAGTATATGCTTAACTCCATTCCAATGTCTTTTCGTTGGTGAAGAACTATATCTAGCTAATAAATTTACTGAAAATGCAATATCTGGTCTTGTATTATTAGCAAGATACATAAGTGCACCAATTGCACTAAGATATGGTACTTCAGGACCAAGTAGTTCTTCATTATCATCTCGAGGTCGAAAGACATCTTTCTTTACATCTAATGAACGAACTTCCATTGGAATGTTTAATGGATGTGCTTTGTCCATATAAAATCTTTTTAAAATTTTCTCTGTATAAGTTGACTGATGAACAAATATCCCATCTGCTAAATGCTCAATTTGCAAGCCAAGGCAAAATTTTGTTTTCCCAAGATCTTTCATCTCAAATTCTTTCTTGAGATATTCTATTGCCTTTGAAAGCTCTTCAGGAGTTCCGATTATATTTAAGTCATCAACATATACAGTTATGATAGCAAATCCCGATTGTGATTTCTTTATAAAAACACACGGACATATAGGATTGTTTTGATATTTTTCTTTCAACAAATATCCACTCAGGCGATTGTACCACATTCGTCCTGATTGTTTCAATCCATATAATGATCTCTGTAACTTTATTGAACATAGTTCACGAGAATTTGATTTATATGTTTCAGGTACCTTAAATCCTTCTGGGATTCTCATATAAATATCATTATCAAGAGATCCATATAAGTATGCTGTGACAACATCCATAAGATGCATGTCCAGACTTTCATATACAGTCAGACTAATTAAAAATCTTAGTGTAATTGCATCCACCACTGGAGAATATGTCTCCTCATAATCAATACCAGGTCTTTGTGAAAAACCTTGTGCAACCAATCTTGCTTTATATCTTGTGATTTCATTATTTTCATTTCTTTTTCTCACAAATACCCATTTGTATCCCACAGGCTTGACACCTTCTGGTGTTTGGACTACTGGTCCAAAAACCTGACGTTTTGAAAGTGAATTTAATTCTGCCTCGATTGCTTCTTTCCACTGAAGCCAATCTTTTCTATGTCGACATTCTTCAACAGATTTTGGTTCAGGATCTTCATTCTCATATATAATATCAAGAGCAACATTATATGCAAAAATGTTGTCAATAACTACATTAGTTCGATTCCATCTTTTTCCTGTCATGACATAGTTTATGGAAATCTCATTATTATCTTCAGGGATTTCACCTTCCTCACTATTCATGTCATGAACTTCTTCATGGGTATTTACATCCTCAACCAAGTCTTTTTTACTATTAATTATTTTTCGTTTTCGAGGATTTTTATCCTTAGAACCCACTGGTCTACCACGCTTCTGGCGTGTTCCAGATTCATTAATGACAACATGTCGTGTTGGGATATCAATTTTTGATGGGACATTTGCAGCTGGTATATGTGACTTAGTCACTTTCTTTGCATCTATAAATGCATCTGGTAATTGATTTGCTATATTTTGCAAATGAATTATTTTCTGAACTTCAAGTTCACATTGATCTGTATAGGGATCTAAATGAGACAATAATGATGCATTCCATGTAATTTCTTTTTCCAACTTCGTAATTCCTCCCCCTAATGTTGGAAAATTTGTCTCATTAAAATGACAATCAGCAAATCGTGCAGTAAATACATCACCCGTCAGGGGTTCAAGATATTTAATAATTGATGGGGAATCATATCCAACATATATTCCTAACCTCCTTTGAGGACCCATCTTAGTACGTTGAGGTGGAGCAATTGGAACATATACTGCACATCCAAAAATTCTCAGATGAGAAATATTTGGCTCATAGCCATAAGCTAATTGTAATGGCGAGTACTTGTGATAAGCTATTGGCCTAATGCGTACAAGTGACGCTGCATGCAAAATAGCATGTCCCCATACAGATGTAGGAAGCTTAGCTCTCATAAGCAATGGTCTAGCAATTAATTGCAAACGTTTTATAAATGATTCTGCCAAACCATTTTGTGTATGAACATGAGCTACAGGATGTTCAACACTTATCCCAATTGACATACAATAATTATCAAAAGCTTGGGATGTAAATTCACCAGCATTATCAAGACGAATAGTCTTAATCGTATAATCAGGAAATTGTGCTCTTAACTTAATTATTTGAGCAAGTAATCTTGCAAATGCAAGGTTTCGACTTGATAATAAGCACACATGTGACCATCTGCTGGATGCGTCTATTAATACCATAAAATATCTAAATGGTCCACTTGGTGGATTAATAGGACCACATATATCACCATGGATTCTATCCAAAAATGATGGTGATTCAGTTCCCACTTTAGCTGGTGATGGTCTAATTATTAATTTGCCTTGAGAGCAAGCATCACATGATAATTCATTGGATTGAAGAATCTTCTGGTTCTTTAATGGATGTCCATCTGAATTCTCAATAATTCTTCTCATCATTATAGATCCTGGATGACCCAATCGGTCATGCCAAATTGTAAATATGTCTGGATTCATGAACTTCAGGTTCATCGTTGCATATGTTTCAATTACTCGTATATGAGTATAATACAATCCAGAAGATAAAGCAGACAATTTTTCTAATATACGTTTTTCATTTGAGACAGTAGAGATAATATATAGATATTCCACATTATTCTTACTATCAGTCTCAATATGATAACCATTGCAACGTATATCTTTAAAACTCAGTAGATTTCTCTTTGATTGACTAGAGAACAATGCATTGCCAATTGTAAATTTTGTTCCTCTAGGCAAAATAATATTTGCTTTTCCAAATCCTTCAATCAAGTTTGCAGAACCTGATATCGTATTGACTTTTGCTTCCAGCATTGTCAGTTTGGAAAAATATTTTCTACTCGTAAGTATTGTGTGCGTAGTTGCACTGTCTGCTAGACATAAATCTTCTTTGCTCATTTTCGAATCACCCAACATATGAAAAGATTCCATGTTTCTTCATTAAAAGAAAATAATTACAATAAGAAAATAGCACTTGAAATATACAAAAGTTAACATTTACTAAAAACATGAAGATAAAAACAACAACATTAGATATTCTCAAAATCAAAAAATGCACTTGATGTTCCACCGGTTGTGCCGATCTTCTCTTCAGGAGATTCAAAAAAATCTGCCACATCCAAATTTGTCATATTGGATGGGTCAAATATATCATCATCCTGGTATGCAAGATTTGTTTCCACATCTTTTCCTTTTTCCTTCAGGGAGGCTTGATAGAGATCAACTAAGTGTTTTGACGTACGACAGGTACGTGACCAATGCCCAGTCATTCCGCATTGGAAACATTTATTTTCAACACTTTTTGAACTCTTTTCTTGTGGAGCTTTCCCTCTGTGATCATCATTTTGGGTGGTTCTTTTAAAATTAGAACGACCACCATAAAAATAATTGTTATTTCTTCCTCTGCCACGACCACGACCTCGACCACGACCACGACCTCGGCCACGATTATTATTAAAATTCACAGCATTCACTTCAGGGAATGGTGTTGTTCCAGTTGGTCGAGATTCGTGGTTTTTCATCAATAACTCGTTATTTTGTTCGGCCACGAGAAGACATGAAATTAGTTCAGAATATTGTTTAAAACCTTTCTCTCGATATTGCTGTTGCAGGAGCATATTCGAGACATGAAATGTAGAAAATGTCTTCTCTAACATATCAGCATCAGTAATTTTCTCTCCGCATAACAACAATTTTGAACTGATTTTAAATAATGCGGAATTGTAATCACTTACTGATTTAAAATCTTGTAGCCTCAAATGCATCCATTCATAACGAGCTTTAGGAAGAATAACCGTTTTCTGATGATCATACCTTTCTTTCAAATTTTTCCACAAGACACGAGGATCTTTTATTGTGAGATATTCCATTTTCAATCCCTCGTGAAGATGATGGCGAAGGAAAATCATAGCTTTGGCTTTATCTTGCCTGGATGTCGTATTTTCTTCTTTAATTGTTTCTCCCAGGTTCATAGCATCCAAGTGGATTTCGGCATCGAGCACCCATGACAAATAGTTATTGCCATTAATGTCAAGGGCTGAGAATTCTAATTTCGTAAGATTTGTCATGGTACCACTATAACAAAATAATATTTTAAATTAGAAATTTAATACCTACTAAATATGCAATATAATATTTAATTAAAAAAAACAATCTACCTTTAAGACCTACCTTTAGTGGAGGAAGCAACAGGAGCTCGTGCTGATAACGTGTTGTAAAATTGAGCAGCACAATGGCGCACAACGGGAACACAGAAGTGGATAAAATATAATATAATAATAATAATAATAATAATATATAATATAATCTAAATAAAATAAATAAAGCATGAAATTAAAAACATTAAATTAAAAGCAACAAAATAGCAAAGTGGGAGATTATGAAATTGGGAAAATTTCACCAATTGAGATATCTATTTAACTCCACCAAAGCCCAATATTTATAGGCAATTTGGCAAGTAGGATGTGGCTAGAATTGGGCACCAAGCATTAATCTTTACAAGGCACATGGATAACATGGATGGTGACACATGGTTCAAGCTCTATAGGGCATCTATCTTTTTCTAATATTTATAATAGTTTCAAAGTTAAATATTTTATAATTTTCAAAATTTCAGAAAATTGGAAGATCATAAATACAAAAAATTACATCTTATAACTTACAAGAGAAAAATTTACCTAATAATTTTAACCTTACTAACAACTCTAAAATTTAAAAAAAGATTGATAAATGGATTAAAGCCTACCAATATGATAAAACAAAGGTTAAACTATAAGTCCTAAACTTAGGTTGTTTTAATTTGGTTCCTAAACTTCAAAAAGTGTCTAATTAGTGATTGAACTTTTAATTTTGTATTTAATAGGTCATTGAATCTTAAACGAACTTTTAATTTTGTATCTAATAGGTCCTTGACATATTCAAGATTTTTTAAAAATTAACCCAATATAAAAATGAATTTTATGCATATTGGAACCCTAAACTTCCAATTTTGTAACTACCAAAAATGTGAATTTTTTAAAAAATCAAATAAGTCAAGGATTTATTAAACACAAAATTGAAAGTTCGGAGACTAATTGGACACAAAATGGAAAGTTTAGGTCTCGTTTGATAACCATTTGGTTTTTGGTTTTTTGTTTTTAAAAATTAAACTTGTTTTCTCCCAAATTTCTTATCATTGTTTTCATTTTTGTCAAGGACACATTTGAATTCCTAGCCAAATTCCAAAAACAAAAACAAGTTTTTGGAAACTACTTTTTTTAGTTTTCAAAACTTGAGTTGGTTTTTGAAAACATAGGAAGAAGGTAAAGAACAAGACAAAGAAACTTATGAGTAGAAATAGTGTTTATAGGCTAAATTTTCAAAAATAAAAAACAAAAAACAAAATGGTTATCAAACGAGACCTTAAAAATCTGCTAGATATTTTTAAAGTTTAGGAATTTATTTAATACAAAATAAAATATTGGAGAATCTATTTAACATATTTTAAAGTTTAGAGACCAGAACATTGCAACTGAAAGTTCGGAGACAAAACTGGGGAAAAGTGGTATGAAATTTTACCGTTATATTTATGATCAAATCGTCACACAGAAAAAACCCAAATAGTTTTTATAGCTTTCTTTTAGAAAAATAGAAATACACATATATATATATATATATAGTAGAAAAATTGGTAATTGCTTACAGTGAAGCCATCGAATCAAACGACAGGCATTACAGGGACGAATCGATCTGGTTTGACAATTGTGTACCAATCTTCTTCAGCTGTTCCACTTAGCTTCCATTTTAACCCAACGGTTGAACCAGAAGATCCAATCCACTGATTCAATGGTCAAAGCCCGAAGAGAAATACAATAAACCCTCAGCTCCCAAAGCAAAAAGGCAGCTCGAGAGAGAGAAAAAGGAGTTTCTGGTTGCGTCTTCAAGAACCCCATGTTCGAGTCCTGAGCTTTTTCCCCTCCACTAACAGACCCATCTCACTGAATAATCTTTTCCTTTGTCAAAAAAAATGGATTTCCAATTGCACCCACGTGTCCGCGCCTCAATTTCTTCCTTTCCCTTCCCATTTACCCTCTTTCTTTGACCTAATCAGTTCCCCTTTTGCTCTTGAGCTTCGTGTTTCAGCTCTATCCTCGCGGAGACTGAGTGACAGAGATCTCGATTGCCGGGAATTTCGAGCTGATCTATCGCTTAGGGAAGATGGTGGCTAAGGGTTCGCCGGACTGGCTTCCCTCCGGCTGGACTGTGCAGTATAAAGTCCAGAAGACTGGCCGGAAAATTAGGGTAACTTTCTTGTTGCTGTTAGTTTCTTCTTTTTTTACAAGTTTACTGGCATTTTGTGTTTTGCTTGAGGGTTTGGTTATTGGTTTTGCTTTTGGGTTGGAGCTTGTGAGTTTTGGGGCGGATTGTGTTGTGTGCCCTATTTTTTCTCTGGTTTGTTGATTGGAATCCTGGTATTGAGTCAGTAAGGTTTCTTTTTTGTTCCTTATTATTGGATGTAGTGCTCTGAATGTTCAACCCTTTTCATTTGATGGGCATACTGTATAGATATCTCGTGTTCCCCTAGGGAAGAAAGGGCATTCGAGTAGTACTAGGATGTCTTGTGGAAGAAATAGTATGGTTCTTTTTGTTTCTATGGTGTTTTATGTCGTGTTTTTGCTTCTTGGTAGCTCTCTTGTAAACTACCAAAGTCGTTCCTTTATCTTCCTACTTTAAGTGTGGTTCTTGCTAATCAGAGTAGAGATTCTTCCCCTTGCCGAATTAAAATCAAAGCTTTTGGTGTATCTTTGCATATCCTATCCTAAGTATGGTAAGGAATTAAAAGTCTCATATATAGGAAGAAACTCCATTTGTTCCTTTACCTTTGGCATTACCGCAAAGGACTGAATCCTTGGTTATCTTGAAGGAGTTTCCTTTACTTCTTGCAACTTTCAAGGGGATTGTTCTTTTACATAACAAGATGTGCACCAGTTTTTGTTATGGATTGAAATGTTATCTAACGTGAGGACTTTCACCTGCAAATTTTGAAGATAAAGATTAGGGGGGCAAGAAAATCAATTATTATTCCACTTGGAGATAATAAATCATGGTGGAAGAAGTTCGTGGAGCTTTTACAACAACCCCCTCAGAAGAGACAAGAAATTAACCGAAACACTTGTGAGAAGAAGTTCCTGGTACTCCTCGCTTATTCTTTAGAAAAACTAGACGTGCACCACTTTTTGGTATGATTAGAATCATTATCCAAAGAGAGGACTTTATCTGCAAATAATGAGAATAAGAGAATTATGGAGGCACAAGGCAGGGGGAATACTATTATTCTGCTAGGAGATGATAGATCAGGGTGGAAGAAATTTGTGGAGCTTTTACATCAAACCCTTAGAAAGAACAGGAAAATGATTAAGAAAACTTCCAAGTAACCCTGAAAGAAGCATCAAAGATATATAATGGAAAAGGAACTTTTATCGATGAGAAGTGGAAAAACAAGTTTGTGGCCATTTGTGTAGTTTTCACTTTTAGAAAAATGTGAACTTCTATCCAATGGATTGGAAAAAACGATAGTTTTAAAAGGATAGTACTTCTATGATAGTTGGTTTAGAATTTGGCGAAGCCCAATAATACCTGCTGGGTAGTCCTCAACCGAACAAAATTTTTTGGCAAAACCCGTTGGAAATTTTGGTCTTGGAATCTTTGTTGAACCCCTGCCACCCTGTAATCTAGTATACGTTGTAAAAGTATGGAGGAAGGTAGAATCTTATGTGTGAAATATGAATAGAGGATGTTGCACCCTAAGGCCATTTTGCCTCGAACTTGAAACCTGGAATGGCTTAGATTCGTGGATAGATGGAAGTTACCTCTTATGAAGGTGGAAGGTGGATAAAGAATAGGAATCTGCCTTTTAATATGTCAAATGTGGAAACCTTATGCTACGTGCCCAAAGAGTATGATCAAGGACACGTTGATTGCACCAAGGGAACAAATTAGAATGATAGATGAAAAGGAAGAATGCACTGAAGTCGTGAATTCCTTCTTGTAGAAACGGGAACTTTGAGCACGATTGTCTTAGAAGTGGTGGCTAATGTAGTGGTTATTTCAATGCAAAAAAATGGTTAGAGTACACGATGGATTCACATGAGAGGAGGGCACAAACTATTTACACTCCTAATCAATACCATCAACAACTCTAGAAAATACATCCCAACATCCAAATTATCCCTTCCTCCATTAATGGGGTCTAAAACTGCAAACTTCTGGAATCTCCGTCTCTTTCCTATAGTTTTCAAGGAGCAGTTGAACAGGTTCTTCTGGCCAACCTCTTAAGCTCCAAATCGGAAGTTGGAACTTAGTGGAGTTAGGATTAAAGCACCCCTAGGTTGGTACATTTTGTTGAGCATGTAGAAACATTGGGAATTAAAATAGCTTTCTTCATAGTTGTTACTTGTCCCATCTCCACTTCCTTACATAGTTTGCTATGCCCATTTCCCAAATTTGATAAATTTAAGTTGAAAATAAGAATCCCTCAATTCTCTGAAAAGATGTCTTATTCCTTCACTTGTCTAGTTCTGTAAGCACCAGTGGCATGATAGATATATACTTTTAAGGATATGGAATGATTTTCTGAAAATAGAATAAAGAGCGTCCAAACCTACTTATGCACTTTGACTAATATCATGAAATAACTGTTTGATTCTACCATATTTAATATTTGTAAACTCTCAGTATACCAATACCAACTATAGTGATAGTTTACCAATATCACCTATACTGAGAACAACTCTCAGTATACCAATATCAACTATACTGATAGTTTACCAATATCACCTATAATGAGAGTAACTCTCAACTATACCAATATCAACTATACCGATAGTTTACCAGTATCACCTGTACTGAGAGTTTACCAATATCAAATGGCTGTTTGATTCTACCATATTTGAACTTGGTAAACTCTCAGCATACTTGAGATATCGTCACTAGGCAACACTTCTAAAAAGAAAAAAAGAATGACAAAAAACAAAAACTAGGTAACCTCCATGCTTTGAGCATATGATCTCATAGATATTTGTGTTTACTGCTTGCCCCTTTGACCATTGTGCCAATCCACGTGGTTCACATGGAATGAATCATTGAGTAGGGGAAAACTTAAATTACTGTATAACAACAATTTTATTCACATTACAGAATCTTGTTACATTTTCACACTTCGTTTGGGATTTTGTAGTTCTATACAAACTTGGAGAGTGGAAAAAGCTTTTATTATAAGGATGATGTTATTGGCTATATTAAAAGCACTCAGTCTCAAAAGTCTCAACCAACTTCAAGGCGCATCAAGACTCAATCAGGAAATAGTCCTGTGCAAGTGAGTTTGAATCCCCAACATTTTTTTCTTCAACATAATCCATTTTCTTTAAAGTGGTTGTATTTTTCTCTGGTATAGCTCACAGTGAAGACAAATGAACACCCCGAATGGTTGCCCGATGGCTGGAAAGTGGAGTCAAGAACACGAATGAGTGGTTCAAATGTTGGAGGTGTTTACAAGGTATCATATGTATGCTTAACTTTTTGTCTTTAACCACAATTTTATTTTTAGCTTTCTGTTGCCCTTTTTCAATAAATACTAATGAAATACTTTTAAGGTGGTGGTGTTCTAGAATTTCCCTTTTGCTATTTTTGTGCCTACGATTGGTCAGTTTTCATGGGATTGATAAAATGATACATGTAATTAAACAACTGTTTCTATGATATTTTGTGAAATGCAATTCTTGTACAAGCTAACAATCCATAACATGGAAATTAAAAGGGAAATCAAAGGAAAACATTATCACAAAACAGCTCCTTCCCTTGTTGGTCAGGATAACCCTCACCCACACAAAATAAATAAACAAGTAAAAACTTTTTTTAATTACTCCAGAACAGAGTAAAATGATTACCACAGATGTCATGAATGTTGACACTTTGAATGGATGATTAAAGCTAAGCGAAGTTAATTCTTCATTGAGTTCTTACATACTTCTCGCTTGTTGCAGTGTTACATTGATCCAGTGAATGGCAACAGATTTTATTCTAAGCCAGAGGTATTTCGCTACCTCAGAACAGTGAAGAACAAATTGTGCACATTAAAAGAGAGAAAGACAAGCAAAGACGCGAACTCTAGAAGCCAAGTTTGTTTCTCTACCAATCTCTTTTCTAATTTTACTCTTTTCTTTTTCCTTCCCCCTATTCTTTTTTGTCATCTTATAAATAGAAGTTGAAGATACACCAAGTGGGTAATGAAAGTTAATGATACTAAAATATGCTGGACTTGATAAAATTTTAGTATAGCTGAGGGATGCACGAGAGATATTTTACCAGTCTTCAGTGTGAGCTTTACAATCTTATGAACCTGGGCAACAATTTAATGTTGGGACTTGTTACAAACTCAAAACAACTTGTTTAGTGTATGGATTTCCTGTGCACTTGTTCCTTCTTTCTCATCATAATACCATGAGAATACACATGCTTTAAAGAAAGAGGTCATTGTGTTTAAGAATCAGTAATGTCTCAATATGTAGGGCTAACACTTTACAGGATTGAACTGCAATCGCCAAGAGACGTAACGTGAAAAGCTGAGAAAATAGAATAATCACAATATGAAGCTTTTAAGATTTCAGATGCTATATGATGGCATTAGTATGATTTGAATGAAACTTATGACAGATGTAAAATCAATTCCTTACCTGGTCAAAAGGTAAGTAATCTTGTCAAAAGAAAAAGAAAACCGTCTTAACAAGGTTCTAGGAGAGACCACCTTGTTATTGGGGCAAATGAAAAAAAGTAAAGATTCAAAGAGAACAGTGACTACCTCCTAGGATTTAAAATCTTGTAAGTTTCTTGGACAATCAATGTTTGTTCTATGAAATTAGTTGAGGTACGTGTAAGGCGGCTTGAATATTCACATATATTTTTTTTAAAAAAAGAGGTTTTAGGAGACTCTGAAATGCTGCTTGCATAAATGTGCTTCTTGGACTAACTTACGAAATGCTTTTTACTATATGCTTATTGAGTTATGTAGCTGATTTTTATATGTACTGTAGGTTGTTATTGAGCATTATAAAGATGAAGATTTGCCGCCCGGATGGATAAAGGAGATCAAGATCAAAGAAAAAGCAGATGGCATCAGGAAAGATCCCGTATGAGCTTCTTACCTACCACCCACACACACAAGAAATATAAACACATGCATATGTAAGAAATAAACGGGCACACACTGAAAAATGAAGGCTATGCAATCATTTTCTTCTTACTGTTCCAAGCATGATTCATCTGCATTGTTAATTGCAATATAATTTCCGTGTGTGGTTCCTTTCTTAGTTATATCCAACCGTCTTATTGGCTACCTGCTACAGTTTTACATAGATCCAAAATCTGGATATATATTCCGCTCCAAGAAGGATGTTTTACGCTATCTTGAGACTGGAGAGATCAGTAAACATGCATTTAAACCAAAGGAAGAGGGTGATAATGATCAAGAGTTGATTAGTGAAAAAATATCAGTAAGTCCATCTCTTGTTAGACTCATGTAGGAACTCTTTGCAATCAGTTTGGTTTTAAATCTCGTCCTTCTGACTTTACTCTGTCATCAATATGTTTCTCCATTATAATATCACCATCATGTGTTGCACTATTAATAATTTGTTTACTTTCCTCCCTTTTTAGTCCTAGTATTGTATTGTATATCTGTCATATTAAAAAAAAATTGTCACTTTTTGCGGTAAACTTATTAAAAAATGTGTAGAGAAGTTTATACTTGAGATGTTGCAATGGGAAACTTCTGTGGGAGGCAAGCTGCACGATGTCGTTAGCATAGTTCATATTATTGTTATTTGTTTGCATGATTAAATTTTATATCACATTCAGATCTGTAGATACAACATTAGCAAGTATGCTGTAATTTTTGAGGAAACTGACCCTGAATGAAAGCCCAAATAACCCATTAATGGAAAGATTGATAGCAAAATGAACCCAAATTACTACAGGTTATTTTAGCAACAATGCTTCAGTCTGTTTTTAGCTTTGCTTCAATGGTTTTTAACGAGGATGGTTTTAAAATTCTGCATTGTTGCTTGCTCCTATTTAGCGACCTACTACTGCTAAAAGACAGAAATCAAAGCACTCTGTAGCAACCCCACAACCTCTTGCAACTAAAGGACACAAATCGGAGCACTCTGCAGCAACCCCACAACCTCTTGCAGGTAGAATGTTTGTAGAATGCTAACTTTTGCTGCTTCTTATTGACTAACCATACTGAAACTCTGTCCAATACGTATAGGAATTTAACTTCTACAGTTCCGTATCGTTTTTGATGATTTAATTTTCAATAGATGTAGGAAAGGAAATGCCAACAGAGAGCAGTCCAGAACTTCCAGGAGACCAAAGTCGACAGTTGGGGCAATGTGGGAATGTGTCTTCTGAACTGAAAGATTCTTCTGTTCCACCCGTTGAAACTGTTAAAGAGATTGTTTCGTCACAAGAAGTGGTCAGGGAGTGTTCTGAAATTGAAGCGAAAAATCATAGAAGTTCAGCATCTCCTAAAGCTGGTCATCCAGAAGGTAAGGAAACTGAAAGATCTTCTGATGATGTGCCAGTTTCAACTTCTGCGTCTGAGTCAGACCAAGAGAAGGCATTGCCAAAAGCCAAAAAGCTAGAAAGTAATAAAATTGATATAGTAACCCCTGACAACAGTCCACTTCCATCCACTCCGTCGAAGTTGGAACAAGAGAAGACTGTGATCAGTGATACGAAGGAAAAGGATGACAATGGAGAAAAGACAAAGACGAGGAAGTTCAAGAAGAAGAAAGACATCAACTTGCCACGGAGGGCTTCAAAACGACTTGCCGGACTTGAACCAGAGTTGGTGCAGAATACAACGACAAAAGAAGTTCCTCAAGTTTCAAATGGAAATTGTTTCACTGAAGTTAGTTCAGACGCTGGCCTAACTGTGAACGTAGATGCAGATAAATCATGCCAGCAGCTCAATGTAAGGCCGGAAAGAGACAATGAAGATCATGTATCTATTCTCAAGGACGTACCATTGCATGAAAATCCTTCCAACAAGAGGAAAACCTCTCCTGATTGCGGCCTAGATGTCCCAAAAGAGAAAATACAGAGAGTACAAACTGAAAAAAAGGACGATGGAAAGTTGGAAGCGCACCTGAGTGTTCCAATTGCTGAGTTTTGGTCAGACCCATGCTTGGAATTTGCCATCAAGACCCTTACAGGTGCATTGCCAGTGGAGAATGCCACTGCCACCGATGGGCCAGTTTCTAATCCTACAGCTGATTTCCTGCAAGGACAGAGCTCAGTAAAAAATGGCTCGGGAAGGTGCATGAATAAGAGAACTCAAGGGAACAGTAAGGTAAAGAACAAGAGCGAGCCCACTTCAAATCGTCAATCTCCAAGTTTTAATGGACTCAAGCCTACATTGGCATCAAATATTATATCCTTTCAACAAGCGAACTACCATTCAAATGAAACTGTTCTGGCTTTTAATTTAGCAGACGGTGGAATACTTGGAGAGCCACAAAATAAGAATGAGCAGGGTAAAACATCTAGCCAAATCTTGGCACCCAGAGAGGTGCATCATCCCCTGCCTTGGGTAAATTCTGAACGACTAAACAGGACCAATGCGTGTCATGAGAGCAACAAAATGGTGCTAGATGATCAGCATCAAAAGCTTCAACCAAAGGACCATATGACATCAGAAACTCCATTATCCTTTCCATTTGGGGATTCCTGGGCAGACCCATGCTTGGATTTTGCATTCAAGACTCTCACAGGTGCAATACCAATCGACGATAGTCTGGAAATTCAAAGCTACTTTGAGGAGCGAATCGAGTCCTCTCGCGGCCAAAAAGACAGTAGCATTGCTCTACCAGATTTTGGATCCCCCAACTTGTTCCAAAACGATATATCATCCCACTTCGATGGACCCGAAAAATCTGTTTCAGGACAGCACTTGGGTTTGGATCCTCTGCTGACTGTGGGGAATGTGAGTCTACCTAGCTGCAGTGGGTTCACTTCTCAACAGCAGCCTTGCGTAGATAGAAACAGACCATTTAAGGGAAGGTGAAGTTTTAGAAGAAAGTTTAGCTTGGATGTAATAACAGCACAGGTCTTGAGAAGAACAGCTTATTGCTCTCTTTCTTTTCTTCTTTTTAGCCAATCTGTATCATAATGGATGCTCGAAGCTGGCAATTCTCATTCAGTAATTCCCACGTTAAACTCAAACCACTTTGTACCATTTGCCAGAAATAGAAGAAAACAAATTCCTAATTTTTAACTTGAGACAACTAACACACTAGTTTTGAATTGTTTGGATGTAATTTCTTAATATTTCTATATGATTAATTTAGTCAAAATCTAAACAAAAACACCAATATATATATGACTGTGTGATAAGTTCTTGGAATATTTGATGTATTGTTGGTTCCCTAGGAAATTTCTGATGGGCTGAAGGATTATCATTCTATTTCCAAGGAAAAAGCAAATGGGAGAGTTCATTACAAACATTCAAACATAAGTAAAAAACCAACCTCAACCAATAACATCAAGGGAGTTCTTTAGACAACAAAGATCTAGTCTCTGAACACAAATAGGATAACAATTCTCTCAAACCATACGATTAACAATCTTGGAGTGGTGGTGATTCTCAATCTGTATATGCAGACTGCTTCCATCCACCATAAGTTTCTTCTTCCCCTTGAAAACTTCTTGTAGTTCTCTCCTGCGGGCAGAGGATCAAAAGTGTTAGTTTGCGAAATTAACATAGCAAAAACTTACGAGATACCCTTACAGACAAGCCACAAAGTCACAAATTTATATGATAATCCTGCAACAGACACGAGTAAGGAAGGAAATCGACCTCAGGAGCAAAAGTAAGGCCAAGTCTGATCTCTCCGCGGTATTCTTCATCCTTGACCACGTTGTATGCTGTTGCTGGGAGACTTCCTTCAAGGTAAACAGGTTCCAGAGGAATGCTGCAAATAATATACAGGGCATTTGAACAGGCTTGTGTTTTTATTATCAAACAGTCATCATAGGACAAAATATACCACATGATATAAGATAGTTTGTTGCTTTGGCATTTAGAAAGACCGTGCCGAGCTGATGAGACAATATTACCTTCATATCAAGCTCAAAAATCCTAACTTGAGAGAACTATATCCCAGTTATGATTCTATGAAACAATGCTCATTTAACTATCCATTTTTCGTCGAAGGCTATGTATATCCACATTACTTATCTTTTTAATTAAAGTCACACTTCGATTACGAGGAACAATTAAGAGGCATTTTACTCACGTTACTTCGCCAACAAAGTCATCTTGCGTGCCACTATCACTGTCCAATATCTTCAGGGTGATCTCTTCTGCACCCTCAGATATGGAGAATACAAAAGTTTCATTCCATTCAGGGTCGGATCCCTTTCCTGTATGAATCAAGAAACATTTGAGTGTAAGAACACTTACAGATTTTGAAAATTGTAGTTGGTAGGGATTTGAAGATTATGTAGAAGATAGACCAACCGGATGCAACACTGCTTTTCTGCTCCTGGGAGCGGCAAGTAAGAATTACATAAGGATCCATGTTACCTGATCAAATCCATCAAAACCTCGTTAAGATAAGACTAAACTTTAAATTGAAAAAAACGAAAACAACAATTTTAGATTTGGGAAACAAGTAGCGGCTTTATGAATGAGTATGAGGGTAAAAGGAGGGGGAATAATGGAAATACATTTCATCCCTTCCAACTGTATAGCATGACACCACACACACACCTTTAAAATATAGGTAAAAAGTGAAGTCTTCTAGGTAAATTTTTTAAAAGACTTCTCCAATATATATTTTTTGGGTTTTCATAGATTTTCAAATTAAAAAAAGAAAAAGATTCTCAGAAGTTTTTTTTAGTATAACCAATGTGAGAATGGAGATTTGAATCTAGAGCAGACGATTTAACCACTAAGATATACTCATGTTGACACTAGTCGGAGATAAATTCTAAACAAAATAGTATACACGAACCATTACAATCGAATTTCCCAAATCACAAATAGTTCATCCATATTTAAAAAACAGGGAAATAAAAAAAAAGAAAGAGTTGAAAAGTCATTTCTCTTGGACTAATTTTTGCAAATAAAAACTTTACAAAGATATGCCAGTAGTGTCCTCTTTCACACAAAACAAGAAGAATCAGATTCAGTTTAGGATCCAAATGCAGGAATATCCACCACAGCATTAAAAACACTATACAGTATACAAAAACCAGTACCCAATATGAATTCCCATAAAACAACCAATGTTTTCTCATTATTTACAAAGTTGACCCTCTACGATCACCTCCTGAACACTCCACATGCAGATCAGTTTCATTCAGGGCCGCAATAAACCCCATGTATCACTATCAAAGATCAAAATCAAACACTGATTCAACCCTACAAACTTTTCCCCTATGAGTTCCATTTCTCAGATACCAAACATTTCTCAGAATCAAAATTAGAATCACAATGTTCGACAAACACCCACAAAAGATATGATCGCGATCGAAACAGAAAGCACAAAACCAAACACGATGGATGGAGATCGGGGGCGGGAACTTACAGAGGTAATCGGTGTTTTCGAGGCCCTTGGCGGAAACAAGAAGAACTTCAAGAGTTCCGGCCGGCATGTTTGCGGATGATGATGAAAAGGGGAAGGGATTAAGGTGGAAAAGAAGAGATTTGAAGAAAGAGATCCGAATTTGTGAGGCCACAGTCGTTGGATCTCGATCCTTTTCAGACGAATTGGGATTTGTCAGAGAATTGTCTGTTCAAATGTGTATATATATATATATATATATATACAGAGAGAGAGTGGTCGAAGGGATCCGGCGAGATGAACCGGGCCGGACAATCCTCCGCCATCAAAGCCTAGAAATCAGACCCCGTCGTGTGGTGCCATTCGTCAAGATGCTTTTTTTTTTTTTTTTTTTTGAAGGTTTCTAGAGTGACTGTGAAGGAATTTGAAACTTTTTATTTCATTTTTATTTTTATAAAATATTACATTATAGGAGATCTGAGCCGACGACACTTTTTTTTTTTAGTTCAACAACTTGTGAGAATGAAGATTCGAATGTCTGATCTCTTGGTTGAAAATATAATGTCTTATTCAGTTGAATTATACTCGGATTAATGAGCTTGTGATCGCTCTTAGAGGGAGTAGAGATGTTGTAATTGTACTAATTCGAACATATATATAGCTCGATTGGTTAAAATATTATAACCGAAAGGTCAAAGATTCAAATCTCCCCTTCTCTTTCATGCTGGTTAAACTCAACAAAAAAAGTCTTAAAACTATTGATGACCTATGCTCTTGTTAATATTTTATTATTTTTTAGTGTTCTGTAAAATTGATTGTATATTAATTTAAATAAAATTATAATGTTTTTTAAAAAATTACACCAAGCTAATAACATTTTAAATTGGCCCGCAAAAGTATAGTTTGGTATAAAGCTTGTATCCTCGACCAAAGAGGCCAAAGGTTCAAATCCCTCATCCCACGTGTTGTAAAAAAACATTTTAAATTGATTTCTTTCAAAATTTTGGTGTATTTGTTAACTGTTTTTTTTTTTTTTTTTTTTTTTTTTTTTTTTTTTTTTTTTTTTTTTAAAAAAAAAAAATTCTCATCTTATTCTTCTATATTTGCAATTAAGGTTTTTGATCCACGTAATTTACAATCAATCCTACCTCATCATTTTTCTTTTAACAATATTCCACAACTAGGAGATTATAATTAAATTAAAAAGGGTTAAAACATAAGACGCCACTAATTTGAAGCTTTTTAAATAAGAAAGATCAAATTGAAAAGACACCTTAAATGAAAAACATATATATTCAGCCGAAGGATTTATACCCGTTTGATAACCATTTGATTTTTGAAAATTAAGCTTATAAATACTACTTCCATGAGTCTACTTTCTTCCCATGTTTTTAAAAATAAGTCAACTTTAAATTTAATTATTGAGATATATATTATGATAATGACGATCAACTCAAAAAAGAAAAAAACGACCATGATGATGCTAGCATTTTAGATTAGAACCCTCAAGGGAACTAGCTAAATTAAAAAAAAAAAAATCATATAAAATGGTAGGAAAAATAATAAAATTGGCGGCTCTTCAATTTTTCAACCAATGAAGTTCTTCATTTATTTTCATTAAAGATATAAAAAGAAGGATTATACGAACCCAAAACACTCCCCTTAACTATTGTGACACAATTTAAAACAATATTTAAAGAGAAACAAAGGAGAGAGTGAGATAATGATCATAAATCACATCTATTTCTTTTAGAGTATAGTTCACTGGTTAAGATATGTTCTCGATCGAAAGATAAGATGTTTGGATCCTCACCCACATTTGATGTTGAAACCCTGATCACCCACGAAGAGTTTCGGGAGCCTAGTTATGAATTGGGTTCCATCTCGACGGGGGAATTTCAGGAAGAGAGCGTTCATGACCACACCTATATGTCTTCTCTTTCGTGTCATCCTTAGTAAATCTCCTTGAAAAAACTCGAGAAACCGACGAGTAAGAGCCGGTGGCCGGTTTGCATACTTCTTTTGTAGCTTCATAAGCACCATTGATCGAAAAATGGCGGGCAGTGGAGAGATGGGTGGCTGTGAGAATGAAGACCAAGAAGAAAATGACTGAAAGATTGGTATTTTGAGAAGCCATGAGAGAGAGAGGGAGGAAAGATATAAAAATAAAAATAAAAATAAAAATTAGGGTTTGAAAGTTGTGAGAAATAAGGTTTTAACTCTCTATTATTTATAAGTACTGGAACAAACTAAGCCGTGATAAATATTTGTTTCTAATATTATCGTTAATTCTTTCTAAATTTTGGAGTTTTAAATGGCAGAAGCAAATATGGACGTGTTGACATATTTGAACAAAAATAAAAGTGTAGAAAAATGGGATAGATTTAATTTTGTTAGGAAGTAAATTTGGATATGTTTGGTTGGTGATATGAAAACATAAATTTGAAAATAAAGAATTCGACGAAAATAGAATTGTATTACATGTTTTCAGATATGTGCATTGGTAGCAAATTTAGAAATTTGATCATATATATAAGTCATAAACTAGTTGTAGTTATCAACTAAATATTAAGTTGAATATATATAAACTATTAGTAATTAATTTAGGCTAAATTATAAAAAATGCCCCTGAACTATATGGGGTTTGTTTAAAAAATGCCCATGAACTTTCAAAAGTTTAAAAAATACCTAGGAAATTTGAAAAATGTTTAAAAAATACCCTTTGTCGTTAATTTTTGGAGGAAAACCATTAAAAATTTCAGTTTCATTAATACTTTTAACTTTCAAAAGATCTTAAAAAATAACATTATCAAAAAATGTTTTTTTTTTTCCCTTATCCCACCGTAAATTCTTCTCCCATGAAAATTAATAAGAAGTTTTACCTATTTTTCATGTATTCATACAGTAGGAGTTTTTCTTCTCTTTCAACACATCATCCCAAGAGCTTGACTAGATTTTCGGCAATGGTATTTTCGACGGTTTTAACGGTTTCTATCCAAAAATTAACTGCAAGGGTATTTTTGAAACGTTTTGTAAAGTTCAGGGGTATTTTTGAAACTTTTTAAAGTTTAGGGGCATTTTTTAAACAAACCCCATAGTTCAAGGGCATTTTCTATAATTTAGCCATTAATTTATAAACATGTTATATGTTATAAATTTTGTATAATTATTATTTTACAATATCATATAATTTATAATACATTCTATTATACATATTTTAATTTAACACAAATAATTGAATTTATAACATGAAATACTATATTTATTAAAGTTTTTATGTTTTTAAATCTAATTCTGCCTTTTAAAATTTCAAATTCAAAATTTGGATACACTGAAAACATAAAAAAAATTATTTTCAGAATTTTCACTATTTTCATCACAGAATTTAAAAAAGATTTTAAATAATATATCTGCCAAATCTACATTCACTAAATCGAGTGAATTCGAAAACATAAATCTGAATACGACTACCAAATTAAGTTCTTAAATTCCACACGTAAAAGTTAACCTGGTTTGTTCATTGATATAAAAATGTTTTATAGCAAGTAGAGATGTATTTTAGCCATATATCAAATGTATATTTGTTTGGAGTTATTGTTTTCTTTTATAAAAAAAGTAGGATTTTCTTGACTGCTACGGAATTTTGTGAATGAATTATTGGATTTCTTATGTGGCTTGTACCCATTCATTCTGGGTGTTTTGATCGTGGATTCTGACGTGGAAATTGACAACGAGGCAATTATGGACACAAACAATCTTCTGAAGAAAACGATGAGATGATTGCTTGGCGAATCGAAAATGAACTAATATACCTAGGAATCTGTTCTTTATAATGGATAAAAAATTATGTATTTGCATGTTTATTTTTCGCTACGTGAACATACTTGAACATATATGTGGAGAAAAAACAAACTTCAGGAGTCGTTTGGAAACAAATTTCAAACCTCAAACTTTTCAAAGTTTGAACGTATGATTGAAATAACCAATCCGTAATTTCAAGGGTATTTTTAGTAATTTAACCAAAAAAACACTTTATCCTTTTTCTTTTCTCATGTGTGTTTTTCTTTTTCCATTCTGTTAAGTGCACAAATATTTACTCAGCCACACTAACAAGAAAAGAGGAATATTACAACAAAATAAAACATGTTTTTACTGCACGGTATTAGATAACATGAGGTTCCATCTCAAAACCAACCTTTTTATAAATTGTGAGTTCTCCAACATGTCCCTCAACCCATTTAGATTTCAAGGACTCTGATACCATATTAGATAACATGAGGTTCCATCTCAAAACCAATTGACAATGAGTGGAGTAACACATATATCTTATAAATTGTGAGTTCTCCATCTTTTCAATGTGGGATCCTCAACACACGGTACAGAAAGTCGGTTACCCTATACTCTGTTATTTTGGTATAAAAGACCGATTGCAAGAGGGAAGGGAAGTTACACCGATTATTCACATACATGATCTAAGAGAGAAATGAGTCAGATTGGTGTGTACCTAAATTGTATTGATCCATCAAAGCTTTCAATAATTAAAATATTGTCTTAGCTTGACTGTGGTCATCGTGGATGGAGAAATTTTCTAATATTACGGATTTACGGTAGCACATACTCCTTTCCTTCCGCATTTGACACGTCATTTGAGGATAATTTAATGATATAATACTTTATTCCATGAGTCACACATCATTCTTAAATACTTATTTCATGGCAAACAATGAATGGGGGTAGTATGAAAACCGTAGTATTAGAAATTTTCTCATCGTGGATAATGTTACGTTAGGCGCCTCTTTGCTGAACCACGTAAATCTCTTGTTTTCTTCTTCTTAGGGTATGTTTGGTTTATCTTTTCAAGAGTTTAATTTTGAAAAAAATTATAGTGTTTCACAATCACTAAAAATGACTTATAAAAAAAAAAAGAGATGTGAAATAAACCATTTTGAGAGAAACACTTAAAACCAAATTTTTTTAAAAAAGATTTTACGTATATAATAACTTGCGTATAAAAACACTGAGGATAAAATTTATAAAAATAAAACTAATAGAGACTAAATATTATATTTTTTTTTTTGGAAATTTTAACAAAAGTAGAATCTCTATTTCAAATTAGGGACCTATATATTCAATTTTTTTTTTTAAAATTCATATATCTATTAAATACAAAATTGAAAGCTTAGAGTCTGACGAAATTCAACTTATGTCCAATAATACATCAATAAACGACAGAGTAATGAGGAAGAAAGGTAATTAACTTTATTACCAAAAGTTCTTGTATGAACACTAGAGAACAAAATACAGCATAAATAGAGCAATAGAAATACAAATGGTGCAAGCTGATAGGCTGCTCTCATAACAAACTTTCATAAGGAAAATCAGAGAAATAGCCTAACTAAATTAATGATAAATGACATTCTATCATCCCCCCGCAAGCGAAGCCGGCCTTGGATGGACTGTGAGCTTGGTACGAAGGCTTTGAAACCGAGCAGTGGCAAGAGGTTTAGTGAGAATGTCTGCGAGTTGATCTTCCGAAGGAACAAACCGAACAAGTAACTGTTTGCGCAACACCTTTTCTCTTATAAAATGATGATCGATCTCGATATGCTTAGACCGACTATGAAGAACAGGGTTGGCAGCAAGGTAGGTAGCACTAATATTATCGCATAATAGAAGGGGCGGAGAGGAAGGCTGAAAACCAAGTTCTGAAAGCAAGGATTGTATCCATGAAAGTTCGGCAGCGGCATTGGATAAGCCTCGATATTCTGACTCCGCACTAGACCTGGAAACTACTTTTTGCTTAGCTGAAGACCAAGACACAAGGTTTGATCCTAAGAAAACACAGTAGCCGCTTGTGCTACGCCTGTCATCGGGACAATTTGCCCAGTCAGCGTCCGTGTAACTTGTCAAGGAGAGTGGACCAGAATCTGTAAAAGAAATACCAAGGTTGCTGGTGGATTTGAGATATCTAAGTATCCTTTTGACCATGTTCCAATGAGAAGTTGTTGGGGCATGAAGGTACTGACAAGCCTTATTGACAACAAAGCTTAAATCAGGCCTTGTCAATGTGCAATATTGAAGTGCACCAACTATGCTTCTGTACTGTTTGGGATCAGAAAGCAGATCACCATCGCTGGCCGAAACTAAGGTACCTGCAGCCATAGGTGTTGCCATGTTCTTGCACGAAATCATATCAGCACGGTTAAGCAAATCATGAAAGTATTTATGTTGGGACAAATGCAAACAGTTGGCAGCACGGGTGACCTCAATACCAAGGAAATATGACAAATCACCTAAATCTTTAAGGGCAAAAAGCTTGTTCAGTGATGCAATAAAATTCTGAATGAAGCTTGAATTATTCCCAGTCACAATAATGTCATCCACATATACTAACACAACAACAAAAACAGAATTCTTCTTGAAGTAAAAGAGAGAAGTATCCGACTTTGAAGCTGTAAAATCCCAATTCAAAAGACAAGAACTTAACTTCATAAACCATTCACGAGGGCTTTGTTTTAAACCATAGAGAGCCTTACGAAGTTTACACACATGATCCGGTTTGTCCTTGTCTATAAAACCAGGTGGTTGTACCATGAACACATCCTCATGAAGATCACCATTTAGAAAAGCATTATGAACATCCAACTGTTTAATAACCCAATTTGACCGGACAGCAAGAGTTAATACAATTCTAATGGTTGTTGGCTTAATGACGGGGCTGAAGGTTTCAAAATAATCAATGCCATATGCTTGATCAAAGCCACGAGCCACTAAGCGAGCTTTATATCTCTCAACTGAACCATCTGACTTAAGCTTGATTCGATAAACCCATTTACAACTCACAAGCTTTTGGTCAGGGGAAGGTGGAACCAAAAACCATGTGTTGTTTTGAAGTAAGGCCTCATATTCTTTTTGCATAGCATCTCTCCATTCACTACACTTAACCGCCACTTTAAAGCTAGAAGGTTCAACTAAGGATAAGGTTGAGTCATTGGAAGATGCAAGCCAACATTTAGGTTTATGAATACCTGCTTTAGCCCTTGTGATCATTGGGTGAATGTTAATAGGACCAGCAGGGGAGTGGGATGAGGTTGAGGCTGAAGAATTAGAAAGGGATGGTAAGGAAGAGGGAATAGATGGTGATGATGATAAGGAGCTAGGGAGGAACGGTATGGCAGATACTGGAGAAGCAGATAGAGGGGAAGGCATAGCAGGTTGGTGATGAGCATCTCGATTGGCAATGGGAGTGAAACCAGGAGGAACAGAAGGAGTAGGCGAGGAAGAGACAGATTGAGGGATTAAGATGGATGGAGAAGCATGAATTGAGGAAGTATTGGAAGAAACAAACAGAGGAGGGAGAGAAAAAGGGGCTGGATTAAAAAAGGAGTGATCTGCATGATTAGATTTAATGCTTCCAAAGTTGAAAGATTGATTTTTGCACGGAAAAACACTTTCATTAAAAACAACATGCCTAGAGATAAATAGTTTTCCAGAAATAGGGTCAAGACACAAATAACCTTTGTGGTTAATGCTGTAACCAATAAAAAGACATTCAGTTGATCTAAACAATAGTTTGTGATCATTGAAAGGCCTTAAAAATGGGAAACAAGCACACCCAAAAGCCTTTAGAAGAGTATAATCAGGAAGACGGGAATATAACATATTATAAGGAGATTTGGAAGCCAAAACAGCAGTAGGTAACCGATTTATAATATGAACAGCTGTTTGAAAAGCGAAACTCCAAAAACTTAAAGGTAAACCGGAGTGGGCAAGCAAAGAAAGACCGGTCTCTACAACATGTCTATTTTTTCTTTCAGCACGACCATTTTGTTGGGGGGTATATGGACATGAAATACGATGAAGAATACCATGCTTTGAAAGAAAAACAGAGACATTTCGATATTCCCCACCCCAATCGGTTTGAAGACACTTAATGGATTTATTAAATTGAACTTCAATCATTTTCTTGAAAGTAAGAAAACAAGAAAGAGTCTCATCTTTTGACTTCAACAGAAATAACCAAGTATAACGAGTATAGTCATCGATAAATAAGAGAAAGTAACGAGCTCCATTTATTGAACAAAGAGGGGAAGGACCCCATACATCTGAGTGAACTAATTGAAAAGGTTCACATGATTTAATTTAAAATTTTTTGAATGTAACATAGACCTATGGTATACAAAATTGAAAGTATATATTTAGAGTTTTTAGAAATTTATCATACACTTGAAAGTTTAATGATTAATTAGACATAAACTTGAAAATTTATAGACTAAACTTGTAATTTAACCAATTTTTATCAATTTGGAAAGATACAAAGATGAGCTAAATTATGACGATACTAAGGTTATATAAACTTAATTAGTTGGTCTTGAACACAAACATCTTCATATAATTAGATTCTATTAAATTCAAAAACACAAAGCATTATCCACTTAAATAAAGATAATCTTACTACATACAAAAGGGGCTTAAGGAGGAGAATCTTTGCTTTCCTCTTTTGCCCTTATAATTTTAATAAATGTCCATTTTGCCCTTCCATATTTTTTAAAGAGACACAACTAGAGTTAAAATGTCTTTCAATCTTTGCTGATGAGACGCGACTATTAAGACAGAGTTAGTTACACATTAGATGCATCCATTCGAAGCATATTAACCATTTACATAAGGAAAAACTTTATTATATAATATTCATATAACTTTCAAGTTTTCTACATATTTTTCGACTCTAATTTCATCACTATTTTGATCTGTATAGATTTTTTGTATCAAAATCTCTATATATATATAACATAAAGCACCAATAAAATATAGTGATTGTTACTATTGCTATCCTAAATTTTTAGTTTTAAAAATTAAGTCATAAACTTATATAATTGTAAAAATTACTCTTTTAAAGGTACATAATTGTAAGAATGTGGAACTCAAAAAAAAAAATATATGTAAGAATGTGGTTTTTTACCAAACTTTTTAATTCATTCTCTATTAGTAATAAAGTGAGATTCCCTATTTTTTTTTAAGTGAGCATTTTATCTTTTTTAAAAATTTGTTGAATGTCCCGCTTCATTTTACTTGAAATATTATAGATGAAGCATATTTTAAAATTTTAAAGAATAACAAAAAATCATTTTATGAAAATAAGTACCATATTCAATAAAATTTAAACTCATTTTGATTGAAATATATGATTTGAATAACATTCAAATATTCTCATTTTTAATAATTATTGCACAAATGTCCTCACAAGTTTCACTTAGTATATTGTTATAAATTTTTTTTTTTTAAAAAATCCACTTACTATATTAAATTTGAGTTGTCACATTCATTAACATGCATATAACTTATTCTTTTTTCTTTTTACTAAAAAAATTATTCTTTTATTTTAAAAAAAAAATCACTAATAAACTTTTTTTTTTGTATAAATATATTGATAGTCTAATTATTGTGCAATTACTTTATTTTTTTTTCTTTTTTCTTAAATTTATAACTTTTTCCTTGCAATCTTTGTATCATTCCTTTAAAGTCATATGTAATTTATATTTACGTATTTGGAGAAAGTTCTTCAATAAAAGGTATAGGAACTATATTTAAATTGTCGAAATAGTAAGGGGAGAACGGGAAAACACATTTTGATATCATGATTTCCATTAATTAAGTCCACCTAATGGCACAAAATGATATCCATTCAAGTTCGAAAGGAAACAATTTCATGTTATATTATGTTGTGCGAGATGACGTTAAACAAAACACAAGGAAAAATTGTTCTGAATATTAGAAAATATATTTCTAAATATGTAAATTCACATTAACAACTTTTTTCAATGTCATTACAAAGATTCTTATCGAATCACTTGAAGATCAAAATTTTCATCCAAACATACAAAAAATGTTATTTTCAAAGAGGTTATACTTTATTATATACTTTAGTTTTTTTTTTTATTTTAAAAAAATCAACTTATATAATTCTTATGAAATATATTTCTTTCTTTCTTTTTCTCCAAAATACATTTTCGAAGCACACCGATGAATTACCCATGAGATAATAAACTATCTTTATGATGCCACTTTTTATGTTTTATCAAATTTAGTTTACAACTATTATATGTATTTTAATTTTAATTATATATCTTTTATTATTTTTTCTACCTCTTACATTATAGTTTAATGTCAAATGTTTACTATTTGAACTAGATGAAATATATATTTATTCAAAAGTTAACTTTCACCATAAAAAATATATTCCAAAGATTTCAAACCACGTGTAAAGTATTTTATATTCATTATTGTAAATGAACATAGAACAAGATAATATATAGTTTTAGACTTCTAGGCACCATTTTTTTTTTTAAAAAAAAATTAATTAAAAAAGTGAAATTTAACGTGCATCGCACGGGTTTTTAAACTAGTACATATAAAATGGAAATTAAACACCATTTACCGATGGCCGATGAGCACACCGAAAAGGAGCTGTCTTTTTCAGGCCGCCATTATTTATTATTAGACGTTTGGTTTAACTCCATATTGTAAGGGCAGACAGCCCTAGAATTTAAGGGCAGAAAACAACCTTATAGTTGGTTCCGCCGGGGCAGGTGAAGGTGCTGGTCGGATCGTCCTTGGGGTAACTGTAAGCATTGGGGCACCTGTCCTTGAAGAACCGGGAGTAGCCGGTGGCTCCACAGTTGCCGGTGTTGCAGCAGTACTGGTCGCTTCTGAAGACGGTGCATGGGTTGTTACAGCCTCCCGGAGCCCTCAGCTCGTTCGGGCACTGTCCGTTGATGTCCGCCCTGCAACTGTAAGGACAGACCAAACAAGAAATAAGACGGGTGCCTGCCCTTAATTGGTCTTTCATATAAAATAATAATGGTTAATTATAAATTTAGGATCTATTCATAACTTAGACCCGTTTGATAACTATGGGACCGTTTGATAACCATTTCGTTTTCTGTTTTCTGTTTTTGTTTTTCATTTTTAAAAAACAGGAGTGTTTGATAACCATTTCTGTTTTCTGTTTTCTGTTTTTAAAACGTTTTTTAAATTATAAGTAAATTTCAAAAATAAAAAAAAGTAGTTTTTAAAAATAGATTTCTGTTTTTCAAAAACTCATTTTTCTTTTAATGCTTACTTTTCTCCTGTTTTACCTATCTCTCTCCAACAAATTTCTTTCTCTATTTTTTTTCTCTCTATAAAATTTATTTTTCTCTCTCTAAAATTCTCTCTCAAAACTTTTTTTTTTCTCTATAACTTGTCTATTTCTAAAAACTTATCAATAACTTTTCTCTCCTTAATAAACATGTTCTAATTTTTCTTTTGAAAAAAAAAAAGTCACCAAAATTTTCTATCGCTACAACTTTTCTTTATTTTTGTAATTTATCGTTATTTTTTTAGCATATCTTTTACTCTTAACCTTACTATATCTCTCTAAATTTTCTTTTTTTATTTAATTTTTTTAATCTAAAATTTATCGCTTTTACTCTAACTTGTTTTCTATTTTTTCTCTAACTAATATCTTTTCTCGAGTCTAACTAATATTCTTTGTCTAAACATTTTCTTTCATCTCTGTAAATTTTCTATGTTTAACTTTTCTCTCGTCTTTTCAAAAAAAAAAAAAAAATTCTCTTGAAAACATTTATATTTGTGTCTCTAAATTTTTGTTTCAACGTCTTTACACATTTTTCTCTCTCTAAAACATCTTTTCATCTTTCTAATTTTTAAAAAACTGAAAAACAAAAACAGTTATCAAACAATGTTGATTTTTTGTTTTTAAAAAACAGAAAACAAAAAACAGTTATCAAACATATATGGTTTTTGTTTTTAAAAAACAGGAAACCAAAAACCAAAAACCAAAAACAGAAAAACCAAAAACCAAAAACTGAAATAGTTATCAAACGTGCCCTATGTTTTTGAAAATCATGTCTTATTTTCTTCTAATTTCTTTATCCAAAGTTTCATCTTTGTTAGGGACGTATTTGAATTCCTAGCCAAATTCTAAAAACAAAAACAAGTTTGAAATTTAGTTTTCAAAATAGGATTTTCATACAGATGACTCTCTAAAATAGGCGGAAATGATAAATGCCCCACCTTTTCAAAACAAGGATATATGCCCTTTTGTTGGTGTCAGCCATTTTACTCTCTCGCTACTCTCGTTCTAACTTCTCGCTCTCTCTCCAATTTCTCTCCCCAATCTCTTGCTCTCTCTCCAATCTCGCTCTCGCTCTCGCTTCTCGCTCTCGCTTCTCACTCTCGCTCTCTCTCTCCCCAATTTCTCCTTCCAATCTCTTACTTTCTCTCTAATTTCTCTCTCCAATCTCTTGCTCTCTCTCCAATCTCGCTCTTAGAATTTCGCTCTTAAATGTCTTAAATGAGCGTTTTCATATGGAGAGTAAAATGATAATTTTGCTAGGATGATGACGTAAGCAAAATGACATATATCCTTATTCTGAAAAGGCAGGACATTTTTCATTTTGGCCTCTCAAAAAGGGTCATCCACGCCGTTATCTCTTTCAAAATTAAACTTTGACTTGGTTTTTGAAAAGATAGGAAAAATGTAGATAACAAAACAAAGAAACTTATAAGTGGAAGTAATGTTTTTAAGATTAATTTTCAAAAACCAAAAATCAAAAATAAAATGGTTATCAAATAGGACTTGGTTTTTTGTTCTTGGATTTTGAAAATTAAGCTTATAAACAATCATCATTTCCATCTATATATTTATTTGTTTTGGTTATCTAACTTCTTCTCATGTTTTAAAAAATCAAGTCAAATTTTGAAAACTAAAAAAAGTTAAATTATAAATTAATTCAGTTTCTGAACTTTTAAGATTGTGTCAATTTGGTCAATGAATTTTCAATTTTGTATTTAATAGGTCTCTGACTTTTAAAGATGTCTAATAGGTCCATGAACCTTCACTTTTGTGTCTAATAGGTCCTTGACATATTTGAGATTAAAAAAAAATAGTCAATCTATTAGATATAAAATTAGATTTTATGTCTATTAGGACCTTAAACTTTCAATTTTAATTTGTATCTAGTATGCTTGTGAATTTTAGAAAATGCCAAACAAGTCAAAGATTTAATTAGACACAAAATTGAAAGTCGGGAGACCTATTGGATACAAAACTGAATGTTTAAGGATTTATTGAATACGTTCAAAGACCTATTAGATACAAAATTAAAATTTGAGGGACATATTGGACACAAAAGTGAAAGTTTAAGGACCTATTGGATACTTTTTAAAACTCGGAGACCTATTAGAAACAAAATTGAAAGTTTGATGACTTATTTGAAACTTTTTAAAGAGGACTAAACATGTAATTTAACCTAAAAAAAATTCACAAAAATTGTAGCCTTGCCCTTAGAACTACCTGATACCCTTGCATCCCCCAGAAGTGGGGCTGAACTCCATTGGAACGTTAAAGCCATCGACAAGAGAGATATCGAAGAAGTCCAAGTTGTTCCATTGGTTCAACGCATATTCAGCCAGCGTGTTCGGCGGAGCGCCGTAACCTTGGCACTGGAGGACGCCGCCGCAGTCGCCGGTCTGACATCAACCACGCCCAGACCTATCGAAGTTGCAGTTGGTTCGGGCCCAAATACGAGCGGCTGCAGTGCCGGGGTTAACCCAGAATCTCCATACTTCATTCCTGTTCAGCTGTCGTCCGCCGCCCGGTACGGCGGCCGCCCACACGGTGAAAGGGCAGTTGTTGCGGACTTCAAAAGTGGCTGCATCGGCATACTTGACGCAGAAAAGTGTCGAGATCGAAAGAAGAGAGAAAATGGTGATTCTCATCGTTGAGAAAGAGTTGATATTTATGAGTACTTTTGTGCTTAAAGAACTGATCCAATGGGGTTTATATAGGAAACTAGGCAAGTTAAATATTTCAAGTAATGTATGAAACTTCCATCGACATGTTGTCATTTCAATCGATATTTTCACAAGTTCATAGGTTCAACATTGATATTAATGGTGGATTGATGTTTCTATTATACCGTAGAAAAATCGATAAAAGATAAAAGAGAAAAAGTAACGAAATGCAACTAGTACTCCAAACCATGGAGATAATATCAATAATAAAGTACTTCATTTTTTTTTTAAATGTAAAATATTTATTGATTAACTTAAATATTTTTTGAATTTTTTGTTTTAAATATTTTTTCAGAACTATTTGTTATTTTATCGATATTTCTTTAGATATTTCCATTAAATTGAGACATCAACATTTCCGTCAATATCGATATTTTAACCATTGAATTACAAGTTAAATTACTAGAAGAACTATAGGAATTCATAAAGGTGTTTACGAATTCTCTAACCCTATTAAAATCTTGACAACTAAGAGAGAGAAAGATAGAAAATAAGATTTTTTTTTTAATCTACTCCAATTGTGACATTTTTAATGGCCATGTGTATCATGGGTGTAAAGTAATGTGCCCTTACTAGAGCATCACTATATAATATTATCCTATACTGATTTTTTTTTTTTTAAAAAAATATGTTTCAATCCTCCGATTTTATTAATTTTAAGATTCAATTCTGACATTACGATTTGAGAGGTAAAAAGATGATTGCAAAAGTGAGCATAACTTAGTAGTAATTGAAATTTAATTATATTTTCTATGGATTAACATTCATGCGTAATTTTTCTAAAAGAAAAAAAAAACATCCACGCGTAATTAATGGTTGGGAGATGATAGTATAATATATTGTACACTAGGTGTAAAAATTGGAAAAAGAAAGTTAAATGGAATTCAATGGATGAATGATTCTTGCTTACAAGTGTTTTGAAAACTTAAGCTAATAGAAATGTGTCTTTTTTTTGTGTTAAATTATAAATTAAATTTTGATGTAAAACCAAGTCTAGAACCTACTAAAACTTAGAGATTAAAATAATATTTTTGAAACTTTTGAACTAAAAAAAAATAAAACTTGACAGTTAAGTATCTTCCTAGTTCCTACACTGTCATGCATAAGAGAAATGATTTGATGAAACTGGTACAATGAAACTGATAGTTTTACACAATTGAATGTAAGAAAGAAAGTATAAAAATACTCAATTTTATATCCAACAATTATTAGAAAACAAATAAATGTGAAGATTTATGTCCGATGATTCTAATGAAGCTGTCACATTATTACAGCCTCATTAGCGTATAAGTAAACTTTGGAAATGCGAAAAAAAAAAAAGAAAAAGTATATGTTAATTTTAGTATTGAAGAGAAAAAGGGGATTGAAGTGGGTTTGGAAGATAGACACGCAGCCATTGGGAGTATGAGGAATAGAGCTTCCCACCAACCAACTTCCTCTATTGAAATTAGTGATCCACGTCATCAAACTACCTTAAATTTTATAATTATTTAGTGCCCTTCTTTTAATTATTATTATTATTATATATATATATATTGAAAATATCTCTATTAATTCACATAGTGAAACAAAGAAATCTTGATAAAAGAGTAGATAGAAGAAAATTCTTTTTATTTTGTGCGGCAAAATTTTTGTTACTAAATTATGTTTAACAACTTTTTTTTTTTTAATTTTTTTAAAATTTTTTATTTTAGTCCAACAACAATTATTGGAAATGAGAGAATTCGAATTTTTGACCTCTTGGTCGAGGATACATGCCAATTACCGCGGAACTAGACTCACTTTGACAATTTTTTTTTTTTTTTTTTTTGTCAGAGAGATAAAGAGGTGTTTAGAGAATGAAAAAATGTGGATGCATGGAAATAAAAATTTTAAGTTAAAAAAGAGTATATTTAGGGAGATAAAAGAAAAGGATAAATTAGAAAAATAAAGAAAATTGTTGAGAGAAAAAATTTTAGATAGAGAAAAATTTAAAGAGAGAAATTTTAGAGAGAAGATAAGTTTAGAGAGAAAATTTTGGAAAATTATTTAATTTTAAGAGAGTAAAGTAAGAGGCATGTTAGAAGAGCAAGAAATGAAAGTTATATCACCAAGATTTTAAGGAGAAACAGAAAAAATTTTAGAGATAAAAATAGAAATAAAAGTTATACAAAGATGAAAAGTTTAGAGAGAGTAGAGACATTTTAGAGAGGAATTTTTTTTTAGAGAGAAATAAGTTAAAAAAGAAAAATTTGTTGGAGAGAGATATTTCAAAGAAGAAAAAAAAATTATTAAAAACTATTATCTTTTTTTTATGAAATTTACTTCGAATAATTTAAAAAACGTGATTAAAAAATAGAAAGCTAATAATTAAATTAGTTATCAAACAAACCCTAATTTTCAAAAAATTAAAAACTAAAAGTCAAAACAATGAAAGAGCATAACCATTTGATTTTTAAAAAAATATTAGACTTATACACTCACTTCGATATATAAGTTTATTTTTTATTTTTTTTATGTTATTTACTTTCTCTTTTAAATGTTTTATTTTTAGTATATGATTTAGAATTCAAATGTTTTTTTTTAGAAAGGTGAAATCTATAGTAAATAATAGTAGAAAGACACAATTTTCATAAATAGAAAAAAAAAATAATCGTTATCAAATAGAGTTAAAATGATTAACAAATAGCATCTCGTCTTTCCTTTTCTTTTTCCAAGATATCAAGTGCACTCTAATACAATTTTAGAATGTTGTTGTTTTTTTTTTTTTTTTTAAATTATTATTTATTGATTAGTTTACATGAATATAATGAATTCTTATAATGTTTGTAGACCTAACATTGCTTGGAAATTTTGGTAGATGACTTACTGGCTGACTTGACTTAATACAGTCCACAAGTCACTCACAATGTGAAAGAAAAATGTAATAATTTCATATGATGTTGTTGAAGATATATTGGAATATCTCTTGATTTTCTTTTTAATAAGCTCTGCAGGTTCCAAAAGTAATTAAGAAAAATAGAAAAATGTGAATTTATTAAGAAAATGAGATAATTTTGATGTTGAGATGATAAATGATAAAAGAGATGAAATATATTGTTAAACATGTAACCAATTTTTTCTTAGAAAATTCTCAAAAATATTTTTTAGGTTTAATTACCCATTTAGCCCTTGAACTTTCACTACTAGAAAAACAGTGTTACTTGACGCTTTTGGAATGTCAAATTTTAATTTACTTGACGTTTTTAAAAGTGTCGAGAGAACTACTGTCAAGAATAAGGGGTCGAAAATGTGACAAACGAGAAGCGTCAAGATATTATTTCCTTGATATTTTTTAAACGTCAAGAATATTAACAGCGTTGACCTTTTTAAAGCGTCATGTATATAGATTTCTTGACATTTATTAAATATCATTTTTGTTAGAACTTGACAGACCTGACGCGTCAAATGGTACTTTATCTTGACATTTCAAAAATGTCAATTTAATATGTTTTTGACACATTTTACATGTCATGTTTGTTTGTGATTTTTTTTTCTTCAATTATAATAGTTGTTCCCTATTATCTTGGATCTCCTACAATTTGATACATTGAAAAAGACATAATTTCGTCAACCAAATAAACAACAATACACATTCAAGATGTATCAACCAAATTTCCACCAATAAAATTAACAAAATTCATATATGGACAATTCCAAAATTACAAGAACTATTAACCCAATAAAATAAGTATAACATTGTTACATATAATTTCCATAACATTATGGTGTTTGTCAAGTACAATATTGTCAATTGCAAAAAAAAAAAAAAAATAATAATAAAAAGGGAAAATAAAAAGCCCACATAACTCTTTGAAAGTTGATTGAACGTTGTACAATTTGTACTTGAAGTCATTGACGATGCATAGGAACAACAAATCTGATAGATAAGAAACAATACAAATAAGGTAAGCAAGTGAACTAGAAAAGCTAAAACAATCCAAACTTTAGAAGCATAACATCAAAACTTATAACAAACCTAAACAACCAAATTTTACCAACTTTTTGCTTAATAACCAAAGGTTTTAAGAAACATAAACTCTACCTACCTAGAAGTAACTCATCCCTCAACTTTCAAAAGTAATACTATGCAAATAAACAACAAACTGGTAAATTGATATTTGAACAACAATCTAAAAATTTACAGGAACAGGTGAAGACAATACCAATAAGTAACCAGGATCGTCAATTTTAGCAACCACATCGAGCTCTCTTTGTTGAGCCTGAAAAAAGAAACATATTTAAGCTCAAAAACGATTGCAGCAAATCCCAGCAGAGAAATAAACCCCTAGAACTCGCGTGAAAAGGATTTAAAATTATGATATTTGCATTCCTTAATATGTTCTCATTTTCAAGTAAACGCTTGGTCATACTTCATTTCTTTGTTTATTTTTGTGTTTAAAATAAACATAATTCTAGAAATTAAGTTCATTCTTTTAGTCCTTTGAGGGCGGTGTCAATTTAGTCTCCTTTAAAAAGTGTTAAATAGGTCATCAAACTTTCAATTTTGTGTGCAATAGGTCATCCTATATTCGACATTTTTAAAGTCCAAATACTTATTTAACACAAAATTGAAAGTTCAAGGACTTATTAGAGACCTTTTAAAGTTTAAGAACCAAATCGACACAACCCCAAAAATTCAAAACCAATTGGCAATGACTGGAGTAACTTATGTATCTTTTATATTGTGAGTTCTCCACTTATCTTTTCAATGTGGGATCCTCAACATGCCCCCTCAAGATGGTGCCTCTTTGGGTTCACCATTCTTGGATCGGATCCCAATTTTTTTTTTCTTCTGACCGAATACCCGTTTGGGTTTAATGGGCTCTGATACCATATTAGATTACATGGGGTTCCAACTCAAAACCAATTGGCAATGAGTGGAGTAACTTATGTATCTTTTATATTGTGAGTTCTCCACTTATCTTTTCAATGTGGGATCCTCAACAAAACTTTCAAAATCTCAACTTCTTATTAATTATCATAATATATAAAACTTGTCATTATAAACATAATTTAATTAGTTAAATCAATACTAACCAATACCTTGCACCCATAGTTATATGAGATAAATAGAATTATATCATACCACAAAGGTTTAAACAGAAGACAGCCCTATAGTTTATATGAACTCAACCTAAAGTTATCTTAACCTTTTATATGAGCTCTTATTTATTAGAGTAATTAAGTCTGATTTTATAATCATTTTTTTTTTTTCTCATCTTTGAAATTATGTTTGGTTTCTTCTAATTTTATTACAATAATTTTTATCTTTGTCAAGGAAACAGTTGAAGTCTTAATCAAATTATTCTAAAAACAAAAATAAGTTTTTGAAAACTACGATCCTGTTTGATAACCATTTGATTTTTGAAAATTTTGCTTGTTTTTCCCTAATTTTATTTCCATAGCTTTCATCTTAGTTAAGCACTCATTTGAATTCTTAGCCAAATTCCAAAAACAAAAACAAGTTTTTTAAAACTATTTTTTTTAGTTTATAAAACTTGGTTTTTAAAAACATGGGAAGAGGGTAGATGACAAAACAAATAAACTTATGGTAAAAAACCAAAAATTAAATGGTTATCAAACGAGACCTACATTTTTTAGTTTTCAAAACTTGACTTGGTTTTTGAAAATGTGGAGAAAGATAGATAACAAAACAAAAAAATACTTATAGGTGACAGTTGTGTTAAGCTTAATTTTCAAAAACAAAAAACCAAATGGTTGTTAAATACAACCTAAAATTTTATGATTTGTGTTGGTGACAACGAACCCTCCACATATCTCTACAATAATATGTTATTGTCCACTCTGGACATAAGTCTCCATAGACTTTTGGTTCCACCAAAAAGCCTCGTGTATCAATGAAATTGTTGTTCCTCTCACTTATAAATTCATGATCTTCCTTTTATCTATGTTTGATGGAGTTTATCTAGAGAAGTAGGGAAAGACATATGCATTAAAAATGAACATATACTATAGATGGTAGAGTGAAGATGTTAATTGCCCAAATTTATACTTGAAAGTGGACTTGTCTTAGAGCTTGACTTGGAAAAGTCATGGTCTTTGCAATCAATTTGCACACATGGAAAATTGAAGGTGGAGCACAAGCCAATGAAGTTGAAGAAAATTTAAATTTCTTTGTAGGGAGCTGCAATTACATGAACTTTTTATCCACATGAAATTTCTCTGTTGTTGTATTTTAGGATGAAAAAATTACAGAAAATTTCATCAACCTGCTAGGGAAGGGACATGACTAATTAAGTCTAGGGCATGACTTTGATACCACTTGTTAGGAACAATGGACCTTTACACATTTCTTCAATGGTATGATATCATTTACTTTGGGCATAAGCTCCTACGGCTTTGTTTTTTGTTTCAACAAAAATGTCTTATACCAATAAAAGTATAGTCCTTCACTTATATTTGCCCGTGATTTTTTCCTTTTCTAATCAATGTTAGACTTTAGTCGGACTCCCAACACGACCAAATTGATGTTATATGATGGTGATTTATAGAACCCAAATATTGATTGATCGGAAGAGTTGGTAATAATGCTTAAAACCGTTGAAGTATTGATAAAAATGTGGTTTATAGTGTTGAGACAGTGTAATCTCATTTCCTTTTCAATTAATATTGATTTTCTCTTGTAGGATTTTCTACATATATTCAAACCCACAATTAGTGAGAGAAAGTATTAAAGTATTGATAAAAATATTAAATTTACTTTAATCGTTTTTGGGTTAATTGGTGATTTAACATGGGACGGTTGCTATCAATAATCTCAATATCAAGATGGTTACCGTTGATTTTTTTTTTCTTTTGACAACACTGTCGGCATGAATTACTCTATGAAGAAAAGTTGAATATTTTTATATTAATTATTTTAATTTTGGAAAAAAAAAAACCTTTTTGGTTGTACTCGAGATTTTAGTATACTAGCTTACGAAAATCGTAAAAGAAATGGTCAATTTATCGCTATCTAGCACTAGATAAATAATACTTCAAATAAATTTAATTTGAAGTTATTCTCTCTAAGTACGATAAATTCGAGCATAATTCATTAGACAAGATATTACAATATTATCATCCCAATGTTACCAAAGGCACACATTTTTTCTTTAGCAACTAACCACATTTTATTTTCAAAAATAAATTTAAGAATACATGAAATTTATTTCTATTTTTAAGAATATTACATCACAGTGAAACACTGTCATGACAGTGAAACATATTGGTTTAGCAATTAGATTTATTAGACAAGAAATAAATTCATTTCTATTTTAAAGAATATTACATCATGTGGATTGAAATTTGAAAGAGGTAGAAATGTTCTAATTCCTCAACTATATTCATATGGGCTCCTAAAAAATCCCTAAATAACAATATTTTACAACTTTTACATCATAATCATATTGGCATATATATAATAATGATTTAATAGTAAAAACTTGGTTAAGAAAAAAATATTGGTTTGGTCTATATACTTTGGATTTTGATTCCATTTTAGTCCTTGTGCTTCAAGATGTCCAATTTTAGTACTTTCAATAAAACTTAAAACCATCCGCTACAGTGAGATTACTGTTATTTTTTCTAAAAAAAACGTCCCTATTATTAGCGTTCCTTCCATAAATTTTAGAAATGTGTTGAGAAATTATTATCATAGTTTAACTAACTTGAATAAAAATTAACTTTAAATTGATGGTAGGGACCAATTTTAAGGTTTATTAAAAATACAAGAATTAAAATTGGACATTAGTACATAGACTAAAATGTAACGAAACCAAAGTATAGATATCAAAAATTATATTTTAACCTAGAAAATTTATATACATAAGAGGTAAGAATATTAAACATTGAAATTGATATAACTTATACTTTTAAACATCAGCCACATATGATCAGTAGATGATGTGTGCATGGTTTTTCCATAGCCATTCAGCTCTTATTACAACCACTCCATACACACATACATATGTAATAGAAGAAAATTTGTCATATAAATGAAGCACATAAAGACTCATATACTTATTTAGAGTAATATAATTAAAGTTTTTGTGATTTTGGGGCAGAAGACAACCCTATAGTTTGTTCCACCGGGGAAAGTAAAGGTGCTGGTTTGATCGTCTTTAGGATAACTGTATGCATCAGGGCATTGGTCCTTGAAGAACTTGGAGTAAGGGGTCGGCCTGCAGCTGTCGGAGTTGCAACAATACTGGTCGGTTTTGAAGACAGTGCAAGGGTTGTTGCAGCCTCCTGGAGCCCTTAGCTCGTTCGGGCACTGTCCGTCGATGTCTACTGCACCGGATGCCCCGATTGCACCCCGAAGTCGGACTAAAATCCATCGGGACGTTGAACCCATCCACGAGAGAGATATCGAAGAAGTCTAAGTTGTTGAATTGGTTCAATGCGTATTCGGCAAGGGTGTTAGGCGGAGCACCATAACCTGTTAAGAATATGGATACATTAAGTTGGATATAGTACTGTAACCCATCAGCTTAAACTTTTAGATTTAATAGGGATTTAATAACCTTGACACTGGAGGAGACCTCCATAGTCCCCGGTTTCACATCTGCCATGCCCGGACGGATCGAAGTTGTAGTTGGTTCGAGCCCAAATGCGACCACCAGTAGTGCCAGGATTCACGTTCAATGGCCATACGTCGTTATGGTTAAGCTGTCGTTCGCCGCCGGGAGAGTCAGCGGCCCAAACAGTGAAACTGTTGCGGACTTCAAAAGTAGCAGCATTGGTATGAGAATAGAGGGGGAGAGAAGAAAGAAAGAAGAGATAAAATATGGAGAGTCCCATTAGGGCAAAGTAAACAGAAGGTTTAAGCTGAGTTGTGTGTGTTTTGAGAAGAGATGCAATGGGCTTTATATAGGGAAGTAGAGGAAGGGCAGTATTTAAAGATGAAAATTTTTTGAAATTTTTTTTTGGCTGCGTAGACAAGTAGGAGAGATAAAATAAATTTCTTACTTGTACATTTCTCACTCTTAGTTGTCAAGATTTTAATAGTGTGTATAGAGATTCTTACAATACACCGTCATGCAGTCAAGTATTGTTCAAATTTTAGTGGCCTAATTTATAGTTGGAAAGTGGACTTATGATAGAATTTGACTTGGAATAGTCATGGCGGTCTTTGCAATGTGCATGGCAAATTAAAGGTGGAGCCCAAGCCATTGATGTTGAAGAAAATTTAGGGCTCGTTTGGTAACGTTCTCGTTTCTTGTTTCTTGTTTCCAATTTTATTAAGAAATCTAAGCAATTAATAACTATGTATGTTTCTTGTTTCTCATTTTTTAGAAACGCTCCCAAAATTTGTATAGAACTTTTGGGAACAACTAAAACTAGTTTCTCCTTTTTTGTTCTTGTTTCCAATTTTTTTCAAACATAAATAAGAATATAGGTTTATTATTATTGAATGTATAGGTGTTAGGGTCATGAAATTCTATTTTTCTTTATTAAAAATGAAGAAACGAAAATTAGAAACGAGAACGTTACCAAACGGGCCCTTAAATTTCTTTGTAGGACAGTTAGTTGTTGCGAACTTGAAAAGTAGCAGCAGGCAGGGTGTTGGAACAGTGAGAGAAAAGAGAAAGAAAGAGGACAAAGAAAAGATTGGAGATTCCCATTCCAGAGAAATTATTAGGTGTTCTCAGTGCAATGTTTCAGGTAGTTTTACACCGTTGGATGTAAGAGAAAGAAATTGTAAAGGTACCTCGATTTTGTATTCAACGGTTACTAGGGACAGACAAATTTAAAGATATACATCCAACAGTGTAAAACTACTCAAAGCATTGCACCGGAACACCTAATAATTTTTCTATTATTAGAGCAAATTAATTAAACAGTTTGCGTTGCTGCTAAGGTTCAAGGCTGTATTTAATTTGTTGATAAGGGATTTGAGTTTTGTGTTTTTGGAGAAGAGATGCAAATTTAGAGCGTAAATAATACACTTGAAAGTGGAATTGTCAGTTTCAAAAAAAAGAAAAAAGAGTGGAATTGTTAAAGCTTGACTTGGAAGTCTTGGTCTTTGCAATTTGCATTGCAAAGGTGGAGCCCAACACATTGAAGTTCAAATTTTCTAAGTTAGAATTGGACCGCAGCAACTTATGAATTACTTCAATTTTTTGATCCACAAAGTTAGGATTAAATTTCAGTGTTCATATAAAAAAAAAATTTCTGTTGTGTATTACACATCAAAAAAAAATTGAAAACCATGTTGATTTAGACAAATTATTCAATAAGGTCATCACAGTGTGACTGCCCTCTTTAGAACTGTCATATGTGTAGACTGACAGCATGATATAAAATCGAGGTACTTTTACAATTTTTCTCTCATACATTTAATGGTGGAAAACTATCACCCTTTATTGTGACAATGTCAAATAATTTCTAGTTAATTTGGCTGGATTATTTCTATTTTTACTAATAGAAACATGTTGGAATTTTACTTGGAAATGTGCCAGACTGCAGTGGAGCATCACTTTTCAAAAGTAGAGCTTGACTTGTGAAGTTCTTGGGTCTTTGAATGTGACAAAAAGTTCGAGTTCAAAGGAGAAGGAGAAATTAATTACTTGATGAGGTCGATACAATGTGGCTGATAGTTTTATACTGCTGGATTTAAGAGAGAAACCATCAAAGTACCTCTATTCTGTATCCCACGGTAATTATGGGATAGACAAATTTGAAGATTTATATTCAACGATTTTAGAAAGGCAGACACATTGTGACAACATCATTGAATAATTTGCCAAACTCAAGCCATTAATAGTGCATTTGGAATGAGTTTTAAGAAAATGTTTTTTTTAAGAAAAATCAAATTTTCTAAAGATGATTAATTTAAACTTGTTTAATATAGCTTTTTGGAATAATTTTAGAGGATGAAAAGTGTTTTTTTTTAAGTCTTCATTATAGAAAATGCACTTTAAAAATAGGATAAATTTACAAATTAGTTTTTTAAGAAATACTAAAGGGATAGATTCTCTAAAAACAACTATGAAGTGATTGCCCATCTTCTTATAAGAGAATTTGTAGGTCAGTGCTCTTCTCCAATGAAGTGGGTTAGATAATCTATCTCTCAAGTGTATTTTTTAATAATTATAAATATTACATAATAAATTTTTGGCTAAATTATAAAAATACTCTTGAACTATGAGGTTTGTTTTAAAAATTTCTCCGAACTTTAAAAAGTTTCAAAAATACTTCTAAACTTTAAAAATGTTTTAAAAATACCATTTTTTGATGGAAACCCTTAAAGTTTCAGTTTCATTAATACCCTTCAAATTTCAAACAAATTTAAAAAATACCCTTATTGGAAAATGCTTCTTTTTTCTTCTTCTCACCGTAAATTCTTCCCCCATGAAAATTAATGCAAAACTTTGCTTATAAAGGTTGTGTAACACAATACTAGATGAAAATAGAGTTTGAAATTGAGTTTTCTCTCCTAAAAAGTGTAAAGAAGATAAGTGGGAGAAAACAATATATGTATATATATATATCTTTCCTTTTTGCTCTCTATGTTTGTGTATGTTAGTGATAAGAAGATGAAAATAGAGTTTTATCTTCTAAAAAGTGTAAAGAAGATAAGTGGGAGAAAACAAAATATATATATATATCTTTCCTTTTTGCTCTCTATGTTTGTGTATGTTATTAGTGATAAGAAGAAGTGTTTATAAGACTGTGGGTTTGGTTCAGTTTACCAGATTAATTAATCAAAAGTTTTATATATGATTTTGTTCTTATTAATATTTAAGAAGTGTTAGAACCACTATACAACAATATTTTCATTTATTTTTCATAAAATGAATATAGAGAAAACTATTGGGTAGTGGTTGGTGAGGCAATAATATTGAAAAGGCTACACACAAAATGAAATCAAACACATGTAGAATTTCAAGAACGAAACAAAAGTCATCTTGAAGTTTCAACACGAAAATCTAGTCAAGTTCTTGGGATGATGTGTTGAAAAAGAAGAAAAGCTCCTAGTCTATGAATACATGACAAATAAGTAAAGCTTCTCAATTTATTTTCATGGAGGAAGAATTTACGGTGAGAAAAGAAAAAAAAAAGAAGCATATTCTAATAAGGGTATTTTTTAATTTTTTTTTTTAAAGTTCAAGGGTATTAATTAAATTGAAACTTTAATGGTTTTCATCCAAAAATTAGTGACAAGGGTATTTTTGTTTTTGAAACATTTTTTAAAGTTCGGTGGTATTTTTGAAACTTTTTAAAGTTCAGAGGCATTTTTTAAATAAACCCCATAGTTCAGGAGTTTTTTTTTTTATAATTTAGCCTAATTTCTTTTTTGTAGCACTATATTGAAAAATGATTGTATTAGTTATAAGGGGCAGTTGCATAGATGGCAAATTGGACCAAATTAATAGCAAATATAGCACAGTTGCAAACTAATTGCAAATATAGCAAAATTAATTGTACAAGACCATGTTGTCAGATTCTATCCGTGTCTATCACTGATAGACTCTGATTATTCAAAGTATATCAATGTCTATCGCTAATAAACTCTGGTTAATCAAAATCTATCAGTGACTATCACTGATAGACTCATTTTGATTAATCGAAGTCTATCAGCGATAGACACTGATAGACTCTGAATAATCGGAGTCTATTAGTAGACTGATAGATTCTGATTAATCAGAGTCTATCGCTGATAAACTCTGATAATCGAAGTCTATCAGATAGACTATGATAGATTTTGCTATATTTGCAATTTTTTTACATGGTGCTATATTTTCTATTAATTTGGTCCAATTTGCCACCCACTGCAATTTTCCTAGTTATAAATATATATTTTGTTTCCTCACTGCATAGTCAGTTTTTGATAATCTATCGCTCTAGTGTTTCTTCACAAAAATAAAAATAATTAAATAGTTTTTAAATTAATTTCATTTTTTAAAATGTTTTAATTTATTAAAATTAAAAAAACACTTTTAATCATCTAAAATTACTCAAAGAAACTATACTCTACCAACCTCAAATTAATAACTTTTCTAAGAGTGTGTTTGGTTTAACTTTCCAAGTGTTTAATTTAGAAAAAAAAAATCATTTTAAAAAAATCCTAGTATTTGGCAACCACTAAAAATGACTTATTAGAAAATGAGATTGATAAATAAACCATTTTGAGAGAAACACTTGAAACCAACTTTTTTAAAAAGACTTTTTAAGTATACACTAAGGTATAAAAACACTTTTAAGGAAATGCAACAAAACACCTGAGTGTTTAAATTCAAAACAATTTTTATACCAAATGTTTTTTAAAAAATGTATTCTTGAAAAACATTTAAATTAAAATGTATTTCAAACGGATCCTAAAAGTCTTATAAAAAATTGATTTTATTTAAAATAAAACTTCTTTTTCTCAAAAGTTATGCCAAACACATGTTGCATTTTTCAATGTTGCTTGTATAAAACGGAATAGAAAATAAAAAAGAACTACATCAAATGAAATGGAACAAAAAGTCGTATTCAATTATGCATTCAGTGGATTATGTTCTATTCCAAGATGATTCAGCTGTTATATTACAAATACTTCATACATAACATTTATATTATATATATGTGAAAAACTCATGAGAGAAGTCTTTATAATTATTCAGAATAATTACTTATAGTTATACATATGCTTTTAAGGGCAGAAGACGACTCTATAGTTGGTTCCCCCAGGGCAAGTGAATGTGCTCGTTGCATCGTCTTTTGGGTAACTGTATGCATCTGGGCACCGGTCCTTGAAGAACCTCGACAAATCCGTCGGCCCGCAGCTGCTGTTCGGGGCGGTGCAGCAGTATCGGTCACCGCCGAAGACGGTGCACGGGTTGTTGCAGCCTCCCGGAGCCCTCAGCTCGTTCGGGCACTGTCCGTTGATGTCTGCCGTGCACCTGCTCAAGAATATGAATAAAACATTAATTATTTACTACAACTTTTTTGACATCTTGGTCGAGAACTCACGCCAATTACCATTGAACTATGCTCGCTTTGACACTGTGAGGTTGATTTCAATTATACGGTCAGAGTTTGAAAAGTTTTATTTTAGCCCCTGAAGATTGAAGTTTGTTTCAAAATGATCCTAATGGGGTCTTTTTCATTTTATAGATAGAAAATGATGTGTTTGCTTGTATCTTTATTTTTTTTTATTTTTTTCACTTATGTGTTCATATATGTTCACATAATAAAAAATAGATATGCAAATTACAAATAATTTTCCATCCATGCATTTAACGGAAAAACAAAACTTTCTAGGATCGTTTTGAAACAACAAATTTGAAGGGTTAAAATAAAAGAGTTTGTAGGTATAATTAAAACCAACCAAATAGTTCAAGAGTATTTTTAATAATTTAACTAGCTAATTTTAAAACTCACAAGAAAAAAAATTAAATTAAAGTTACATAAACATCAAGTTAAGTTTTTGAGTTCAAAAAGGAATGGACCTGTTTGAAATGACTTTCTAACTTAATATACCTGATGCCACGAGTGCACCCGCCGGAAGTTGGACTGAACTCCATCGGAACGTTAAACCCATCAATGAGAGAGATATCGAAGAAGTCCAAGTTATTGAATTGGTTCAAGGCATATTCAGCCAGAGTGTTGGGCGGAACGCCGTAAGCCTGGCACTGGAGGAGGCCACCACAGTCACCGGTCTGGCATTTGCCACGGCCGGATGCGTCAAAGTTGCAATTGGTCCGAGCCCAAATGCGAGCAGCAGTGGTGCCGGGATTCACATTGAATGTCCAAACCTTGTTTTGATTGAGTTGTCGGCCGCCACCGGGTACGGTGGCAGCCCAGACAGTGAAACCACAGTTGTTGCGAACTTCAAAAGTAGCAGCATGGGTGTGGGAGTAGAGAGAGAAAAGAGAAAGAAAGAGGAGGAAGAAAATGCTAGAGCTTCCCATTTGGATTTGAGTTGTGTGATTTGAGAAGAGAACCAATGAAGTTCTTTTATAGGAAAGTGGTAGGGCATGTGGATTTGAAAATTCAAACTTTCAATGTTTAAATTAACAAAGGTTAAATTATCAATAATAATATCTCCGAACTATGAGTCGGTTTCCATTTTATACCCCAAATTTTGAAAAGTTTCATTTTTAACCCTTGAAATTTGAAGTTTGTTTCAAAATGACTGTTGAAGACTTTTTCCTTAAATTTATGGACGAAAAATAACGTGTTTGTATGTGTCTTTATTATTTTTTTTTATGTAGGTGTTCACATGAACAACAATACACATCCAGACACGTCATTTTTCGTCCATGAATTTAATGAAAAAAAAACTTCAAAAATCGATTTGAAACAAACTTCAAGGATTAAAATGAAATTTTTAGGCCCCGTTTGATAACCATTTGGTTTTTGGTTTTTAGTTTTTGAAAATTATGCTTGTTTCTTTCTAATTTCCTTACCATGGTTTTCATCTTTCTCAAGGACACATTTGAATTCCTAGCCAAATTCTAAAAACAAAAACAAGTTTTTGAAAACTACTTTTTTTAGTTTTCAAAAACCAAGTCAAATTTTGAAAACAAGGGGAAAATGTAGATAACAAAACAAAGAAACTTGTGAGTAAAAGTGGTGTTTGTAGGTTTAATTTTCAAAAACCAAAAACCAAAAACGAAATGGTTATCAAACGAGGCCTTAATAGTTTGGAGATATAATTGAAATTGATATCTCATAGTTGAGAGATACTTTTAACAATTTAACCATTAATAAATATAAGTTAATAGTATAACTCAACAATTAAAGCATGTATTATTTTCTTTGGGATCAATGCTCAAATCTTCCCCCTCGCATTCATGGTACTAATTAAAAGAAATTAATAAAAATAATATATAGTGGCGTAGCAGTCAATTTTAAAATGTGAAAGATTTATGTGTATTTGCTCCACTTGGTGAAGTCTTGGTCTTTTGATTAGGTTTAATTTAGAGGTGAAGTGTCTGTGACGGTCCAAGGAAAAGTCTAAGAAGATTTCAAGTTGCATGGATGCTTCAGCCAAAGTTTGAATTTTAGTACTACTAATTTACCACTAAATTTGTCAATTAAACTATATTTGATTTAACTTTTCAAGTATTTAATTTTGAAAAAAATTATAGTGTTTGACAACCACTAAAAATGACTTATTAAAAAATAAGATTGTTTAAGAGAAACACTTGAAAGCAAATTTTTTAAAATGAGTTTTTAAATATATGATAACTTGGATATATAAACACTTGTGATGAAATGTAACCAAACATGTGAGTATTTGCTAACAAGAGCTTAGCTCAACTGGTATAAAGTTGTATCGATAACCACAAGATTTGTGGTTCGAATCCCTCTCCCCACATATTGTCAAAAAAAAAAAAAACATGTGAGTATTTAAATTCTAAACCATTTTTATACAAAATATTTTTTACAAAATGCATTTTTGAAATATATTTAAAAAGGCATTCCAGACCGACCTAAGTAGTAGAAATTAAAGTATGACTTTTTGGTATTCTCTGTTTTTTTTTTTCTTTTTTTAAATTTTAGTTTTTTCATTATTACTACTTTCGTCGCAAATCATGGTTCTTGAATTTTCTAATACTAAATGGATGGGAGGGTCTAAAAAGTTAGGTGTGATTTGGAAATAATGTTTTTTCTTTTTGTATCCATATTTTTCTTAAATTTCATTGGATAGGGTTGCAATTTTTTTTTTCTTTTTTTATCTTACACTCATTTTTTATAATTCATAGTTCACAGAAAATACTTTTTAATAATTATTCAAATTAAAAATTATCATTAACTAAAAAATTTGGTACGTTTATCTAAGTTTAATGTAAAAATGTCATTCTTGAGTATAGATTAACTAATGAAGACTGACCCGATATTATGGCAATATGATTTTCTTTTATGGCTTTCCAATTTGGCTTCTAGTGAGAAGTCTGTCTTTGTACTAAGTTTGGGTTTGTCTATTTGATAATGAAAGTGATTGTGTTTCTTCAACCAAAAAAAAAAAAAAAATGAAGACATTATATTCTCCATTAAGAAGTTATGGGTTCGAATCTCACCCTTATACATATGCTGTTGAACTAAAAAAATACAGTAAATATGGCAGCTTATTCAAGTTTTAGATGGGATTTAATGAAATTGAAAACTTGAGGAAAGAATTAATAATGCAGGTGCAATCATACTAGCACTAATGTACTGGATCTCATCAGAAATCTGCAGTTAAGCGTGTTTGGACGACAGTAATATTAAGTTAGGTGACCACTAGGAAAAAGTCCTCGTGTTGCACCCCTTAAAGAATTCCTTTAAAAAAAAATTAATGCACTTTGACAAGTTTTTTTTTTTTTAATTTTTTTTACTTAAAATATTTTGGAACATTTTTTACTTTTAAATTTTTAATTGAATGGTTGATAAAAAAAAAAAAAAAAAAAAAATTGAATGTGGAGACTGTATCTTCTCTTTTCCTCTAAAGTTTCTGGAAACTGTGGGCCCGTTTGGTAACGTTCTCGTTTCTTGTTTCTTGTTTCTAATTTTATTAAGAAATCTAAGCATTTAATAACTATGTATGTTTCTTGTTTCTCATTTTTTAGAAACACTCCCAAAATTTGTATAGAACTTTTGGGAACAACTAAAACTAGTTTCTCCTTTTTTGTTCTTGTTTCCAATTTTTTCCAAACATAAATAAGAATATAGGTTTATTATTATTGAATGTATAGGTGTTAGGGTCATGAAATTCTATTTTTCTTTATTAAAAATGAAGAAACGGAAACAAGAAACGAGAACGTTACCAAACGGACCCTGTATTTTCTCTCTCCCTCTTTAAGTTTTCTTCATTCAACAATTGAATGTGGAAATTAAAATAATCCGAAGCAGGAAAAACCTACACGCAAGCCCTTCAAAGAGAAAAGTCTAAAGAGCATTCGAAGAATTGATGGCTAGGGGAAAATGTTTAATTGACAAACTTTTTAAAGGTTTTATTTATTTATTTATTTTTATTTTGATTTTGATTTTGATTTTGATTATTATTATTATTATTATTATTATTATTATTATTATTATTTCTAATTTAAAAACAGTTGAAAATATATCTTTTAATTTATTCTGTGTTTTTGTTTAGGTTAAAATTATGTTTATCTAGATTATGTGTACTTCAAAAATCTAGTTTTTAATAACTCATAAAGAGCATTCCCAATGAGGAAGACAAGTCCATCTTTCGTGCATGTTTGGAAGTGATTTTAAAATGACTAAAATCATTTTTGTCATGTTTGAAATCACCCTGAAACATACCTTTAATTATTCAAAATCAATTTTATATTTGATTTTACACTTTTAAACGTGATTTTCATATCATCAAAATTGATTTTAAATTATTGAAGGCATGTTTCAAAGTGATTTTAAATATAACAAAAATGATTTTAACCATTTCAAAATCATCCCCAAACATTGATTTCGAATTAGCCTCTTTGTCTTCTTTGTCAAATTCGTCTTTAGCTTGTTGAGTTTTTTCCATGGTATATTTTGTGTAAAAACAGAGATATGTTGTATAATTTGCTTGATTTTATTCATACAATGTGAACCTTTAAATATACATTTGAATGGCCAAAATTATGGCTAGAAATATGCTGAAGTAAATGTACCATATTTGCAATAATGGGGCTGAGATTTGGGCAAGATTGTTGGAGATAATTTGGCTCTAATATGCCCCCTCAAACTGAAGACGGATATGAAGTTAGAAGTTTGCTCCTGAGAGGTAAGAATATCTGAAAAGAAAGTGGTTTGGTAAGTAAATCAGCAAGTTGATCCTTGGAGGAAATAAAGCGTACTGATATATCTTTTCGAACCACTTTCTCACGAACGAAATGATATTCAATTTCGATGTGCTTCGTTCGAGCATGGAAGACAGGATTATTAGCCAGAGAAATTACTGATACATTATCACACCATAATGTTGGAGCAGTGGTCAATGGTATATGAAGATCACAGAAGAGTTGGCATAGCCAATATAGATCAGTTGTCGTTGTTGCTAGTGATATGTATTCAGCCTCAGTCGAAGAGCGGGAGACTGTTGGTTGCTTTTTAGCTGACCAAGAAATAGGATTGGAGCCAAAAAATGCAATGAAGCCAGATGTAGATCGACGGTTAGACGTATCACCAGCCCAATCAGAGTCACAGTATGCAGTGAGTAACATATCACCATTGCGAAAGAAGATCCCAAGTTCCTTTGACCCAGAGAGATAGTGCAATGTACGTTTGACAGCGGAGAAATGAACAGTTGTAGGACGATGCATGAATTGGCTTACTCGGTTTACTGCAAATGTGATGTCAGGTCTTGTGAATGTGAGATACTGAAGTGAACCAACGAGCTGTCGAAAAAGAGTGACATCATTGAACAAAGGTGCGGAAGCATATAGATCAATAGAGGTAGACATAGGCGTCAAGCAAGACTTAGCAGATGTCATGCCAGATGTGTGAAGGAGATCATTGAGGTACTTGGCCTGATTTACAAAAATACCGTCTACAAAGGAGTGCACTTCCAAACCAAGAAAATAATTCAATGCTCCAAGATCTGAGATCTGAAATTCAATAGCCAATTGCTTCTTCAAGACAGTAATATAATTAGAGTCATAGCCAGTGACGATAATATCGTCCACATATAGCAACAAATAAGTCAATGATGTTCCAACTGAGCACACAAACAAGGATGGATCAGCAGTAGAGGCAATGAACCCCAAAGTTAATAAGTGGGATGTAAAACGATCAAACCAAGATTGAGGGGCCTGCTTAAGACCATAAAGACTTTTATGGAGTAAACAGACATTTATGGGGCATGATTTATCTATAAATCTAGGAGGCTGGGACATAAATACTTCTTCTTTGAGGTGACCATGGAGAAAAACATTTTTCACATCCAACTGATTTAAAGGCCAATGATACTGAGCAGCTAGAGCAAGAATTACCCGAATTGTAGGCTTCTTCACAACCGGACTGAAGGTTTCCTCAAAATCAAAACCTTCAACTTGATGATAACCCTTTGCAACCAAACAGGCTTTGTATCGAGCAACAGAGCCATCAGGGTGGTATTTTGTTCGAAAGACCCAGTTGCAACCTACAACATTCATAGAAGGTAATCGAGGTACCAAAGTCCACGTACCTTGTTCTTGAAGAGCATTGAATTCTTCACAGGCAGTTGTTCATTCTGGATATTTTGATGCTTCAGTGTAAGATAAGGGATCAGTTGGGACGAAAGTTTTCATGGTGGATAAAAAGGCCTTTGGCTTGAAAATGCCAGACTTAGCTCGAGTTTGCATAGAGTGAGTACTAGTGGGTGGTAGAGAAGTAGCAACAATCGGTGGATTCACATGAGCATTACCAACAGTTGTATCTTGACCTACATTTTCTGCAATCTGAGAAGGAGAATCAGTACAAGTATTATCGTGTAACTCAACTATTGATGGACTAGAATCGTCAACAGTGGGTAATCGACTTTGAGTAGTGGGAATAGTAGGGCATGGATTTGAAGGAGTCGGTGTGGGGAGATTAAGAAGATTGAGTAATGGGGTTGGGTCAGTGGTAGTGGAATGAGATGACAATATGAGTTTGGAGGAGGGTTGGGCAAATGGAAAAATTGTTTCATGGAAAATAACATGACGAGAAACTATAGATTTCTTTGTGTGAAGGTTGTAGCAAATATAACCTTTGAAATCTAGAGGATAGCCAAGGAAAATATGTTGAGATGTTTTGGGTTCAAGTTTATGGTTGGTGGTTGGTTTTAACAAGGGATAACATGCACAACCAAAAACTTTTAAATGATGCAAATCAGGAGTGTAACCAAAAAGTGTTTCAAACGGAGAAGACATGTTTAGAGAGGAAGAAGGCATTCGATTTATTAAAAAAACTGCAGTTGAGAAGGCATATTGCCAAAATTCAAGAGGAACAGAAACATGGAAAAGTAGTGACTTTGCAGTTTCGACAATATGACGGTGCTTGTGTTCTGCAACTCCATTTTGTTCAGGAGTGTATGGACAAGACTTTTGATGTAAAACGCCTTTGGATTGGAAGAAGGATGAAATGGAAGTATTGCAAAATTCACCGCCACCATCCGATTGAAAAACTTTTAATTTTTTTGATAAAAGATTTTCAACAAATGGTACAAATTTGTGAAGAATGGCACTCACATCAGATTTATAAGCTAAGGGAAAGAGCCAGGTGAATTTGCTAAAATTATCAATGAAACTAACATAGTAATGATATCCATTGGAAGAAATAGCTGGAGAAGGACCCCATACATCACTGTGGATAAGTTCAAGTGGTGCAAAGGAGATAGAAAGCGACATAGGAAATGAAAGCTTAGACATTTTAGCTTTTAAACAACTAGGACAATCATGAGTAGAAATAGACGAAGACAATGACAGACCAAGACGAGAAAGACTAGAGCGTAAAGTTTTAGGAGCAGGATGTCCAAACTAATGATGCCACAGAGAACACTTCTGTTTTGCATGAAAGTTAAAATTTTTGGGGTGCATGCTGGAACTGGATAGAGCAGACGAACTTGGAATTGGGTAGAGACCATTGATGCTAGCGCCAGTATATAGGATTTTTCCAGAGACTTTATCTTGAATGAGGAACCAGTCAGTGTCAAAGATAAAAATGCAATTATTGTCATGGAAAAATTTATGGACAGATAAAAGGTTAGCAGCAAGTTGAGGGGCATGAAGAATTTTAGTAAGAGTATATGTATGAGATGGAGTAGAAAGAATACCACTACCGGTGTTCTGAATATCTAGAGATTGACCATTACCCACTGTGACAGATTCATCGCCATTGTAGTTGTTTGATAAATTGAGATTGGCCAAGTCATTCGTCATGTGAACGTTGCACCCACTGTCAGACAACCGGAAATTGTTAGAATTTTCTAGAGAGTGTTCCGAGTTTACTGCCATAGCTGCTAGTTGGACTGGAGGATGTCGACCCTGGTAAGAAAAATTCATTCGATTATAGCAATCAAGGGCAGAATGACCAAATTTGGAGCAAATTTAGCAAGAAATTCGGCTTCCATTGCTGCTGTGCTGCCCAGACCCGAAAGAGAACCCGGATCCAAATTAGTGGGCCGAATTTGAACCATTTCCAAGGATTCCACGATTTGAACCATTTGAAAAACTAGTTGGAGGTCCATTGTAACTGCGTGCCAGCTGTGATCCATTAAAGCCCAATTGTTGAAATCCATTAAATCCATTTTAACCGCGTGTTTGAGGCCCAAACGGAGACTGATTTTGTGGCCCATTAAATGCATGAATCTGATTGAAATTAGGGCTGGAATTTTGCGCCTCACGCCCTCTATGCTGAAATCGTCTTCCTCGTCCACGGTTCGCGTTTGAAGATGGCAAAGGTTGGTGAAAGACAGCCATGGTTGTCGACAAGCTTTCTGATTTCTGGGCGGTTTTTAATGTCTTTTCTTCAGCTACAAGGAGCGCATGAAGCTCTTCAAAGGACAGTGAACCACTCCGAGTCCGAATAGAGGTCCGAGATGCACTGAATTCATCTGGTAAGCCGTTCAATGTGTGAACCAATGTCTCTTCTTCTTCGATCGAGACTGAGGCGGCAGCGAGCTTATCAACCAAATCTTTGATTCTACAGGTATACTGATCAATAGTTTCAGAAGAAATTTTCTTAATAGTATAGAGAGCCGATCTTAAATCAAGAATGTTGGATCAGGTTTTGGATGAATAACGTTTTTCAAGTGAAAGTCATAGGTCTTTGGCAGAGGCAGATCCAACAACATGAGCAAGGGCTGAGGGAGATAAAGTAGCGTTGATCAATGTAATAAGAGCTTGGTCTCGAGAAATCCACTGAAGGTAATCGATACTGACCTCTGTTGTGTCTGTGTTTGTCGATGTACGAACAAATTTGTGAGGGCAAGGAAGAGACTCATCAATGTGACCAAACAATGAATGTGCCTTCAAGATTGAAGACACTTGATATTTCCACAGAACATAGTTGGTGGAGTCAAGACGTAGAGGAACCAAATTGCATATGTTGGAGAGAAGAAATAGGGGAGAGGACAGTGAAGAATTAGTGGAAGAATTGGTAGAGGAAGAAGAAGACGCCATAGAAACGAGGGAGGAAAAAAATTTAGGTATGCTCTGATACCATGTAAAAACAAAGATATGCTGTATAATTTCCTTGATTTTATTCATACAATGTGAACATTTAAATATACTTTTGAATGGCCAAAATTATGGCTAGAAATATGCTAAAGTAAATGTACAATATTTGCAATAATGGGGCTGAGATTTGGGCAAGATTGTTGGAGATAATTTGGCTGTAATATTTTGAACATCATTACTAATTATGGCATTTCTCTTTTATTTAAGTTGTTTTTCTTCTCTAAACATGAGCTAAACTTTCTTAAGTGAGGATTAGAGAATTTTTGTATTTGGCCGACTGTTGAGATAAGAACTATTGTTTTCCTCGGTTTAATTTCGAGTTTTATTATTGGTTAAGCTGGGATTTCGTTTAGCCAACAATTTCCTTGCATCATTGGTATCATTTTGGGAAAAATTATGGTGACCGATGGCTCTAAGTACACTACCTTCATTAGTAGTCACTACAAGAATTTGAGGTTTTGCTGACGTAAAAAAAAGTAAAAAAACGTGTTGGAAGAGGTTTTTCCGACGCACAAACAAGTGTCGACAACGACATTGAAAGAACCCTATCGGGAGAGGTTCTGTTGACACCAAAATAGACACATGTCGTAGAAAATACTTTTGTCAACGTTACTTCACTGGCGTTGGCAGAAGTCAACAAAAGATATTTCTCCCTTATTGATGTCAGGAGAATTCAACAGAAGGGACTTCTATCGATGCAGTCAAAGTCGTGTCGGCAAAAGTCCCTTCTACCGTCGTCAAATATGGGTGGCGTTGGTAGAAGTAAATCATTATTATTTATTTATTTTTAATTTCTTGTTCATTTTGAATATTTTTTTTTTTAGAAAGAAGATACTTTATTAGAACCGTATGTGAGAAACATACAGCAGAGGGCTACAAAAAAGCCTTCCAGTTAAGAGCAATGGAAGACACATCATAATTGTTCATTTTGAATATTAATATATGCAAAAAAAAATTTGTACCTAAAATAAATGGTAGACAAACTCAAATATTTTCCAAATCTCATTCAAATAAGTTAATGAACCAAATTTATTCCTACAAGTTTGAGATTGAAATAAAATTACAAAATACCTACATTTTAAAAGTTCTAAACTACAAAACACCTAAACTTTAAACCTAACAATCTACACTTCTCGTGTATATATATGCATCTTTACTCTCAAAGTTAGGATTAAATTCGAGTGATCATGTAAAAAAAATATTTTTGTTGTGTATTGTAGATGAAAAAGAAAATTGAAAAACAAACCGGCATTAATCGGTTGATTTGGATAAATTAAGTCACCACAATGTGACTGTCTCTTAAAAACCGTCGTATGTAGATATTACATAATCTATCCAGTCTCCTAATAACCATTGGATACTAAATTGTTTTTGATTAATTCTATTTTTAAAAGTGCTTTTAATTTATTAAGATATTTAAGGAAAAAAAAAACACCTTCAATCCTCTAAAATCATTCGAAAAATTTATTTCATTTAAAAAAACATTTTCTCTCAAAATCCATTCCAACACACTATAGGAAACATTGCATTTTTCAAAACCTTGCTTGTGTAAAACAGAATAGAAAATAAATAAAAAAGAACTACAATAAATGAAATGGAGAAAAAAGTGTTATTATTCATCATGCATTGAAAACATCAGTAGATTATGTGCTATTCCAAGATCATCCAACTCTTTATTACAAGCACTCCATACATAACATGTATTTTATAATTTATATGTGAAAAACTCATGGGAGCTCTTTACTTATTCAAAATTAATTACTTATAGTTATACATGCTTTTAAGGGCAGAAGACGACTCTATCGTTGGTTCCGCCGGGGCAAGTGAATGTGCTTGTTGCATCGTCTTTTGGGTAACTATATGCATCTCGACACCGGTCCTTGAAGAACCTCGGGTAATCCGTCGGACCACAGCTGCTGTTCGGGGCGGTGCAGCAGTATCGGTCACCGCCGAAGACGGTGCACGGGTTGTTGCAGCCTCCCGGAGCCCTCAGCTCTTTCGGACACTGTCCATTGATGTCCGCGGTGCACCTAGTTAAGGATATGAATAAACCATTAAATATTTGGCCACTTAAGTTTTGTGAGTTTAGGAATGATTTCAACAACGACATAAGCTGCACTCGCATTATTATTTCTTCTCTAATTAATTAATATTTAATCGTTACTTATGCTATTTTTGGTTGAATTTATATTAAAAATACCCGTAAATTATGAGGTTGGTTTCAATTAGACACTCAAAGTTTGAAAAGTTTCATTTTAGTGTTCCTGAAGTTTGAAGTTGGTTTCAAAATGACCGTTGAAGTTGATTTTTTTTTTTTCCGTTTTATAAATGGAAAATAATGTGTTTATATGTGTTTTTATTTTTTTTCTCACGTATGTTTTCATATTTGCTCACATAAACAACAATACATATGCAAACATATCATTTTTCGTCCACGAATTTTACAAAAAAAAAAAAAAGCCTTTTAAGGGTCATTTTGAAACAAACTTCAAAGGTTAAAATGATACTTTTCAAAATTTTGGGTATAATTGAAACAAATCTCATAACTCAAGGGTCTTTTTAATAATTTAATGTGCTAATTTTAAAATAACCATACTTGACTACTTGTGTAGGTACCTAGCTCTCTACCCATCACTATTAAAATGTTGACAATTAAGGGAGAAAAAAATTTCCTTTTTTCTACCTTTCTTTTTGTTAATTTTCAAGATTTTAAAACTCATTTGAAAAAATAAATAAATTAAATTTACATAAATATCAACTTAAGCTTTTGGATTGATAGATGATTTAATATACCTGATGCTATGAGGGCATCCGCCAGAAGTCGGACTGAACTCCATTGGAACGTTAAATCCTATCGACGAGAGAGATATCGAAGAAGTTCAAGTTATTGAATTGGTTCAAGGCATATTCAGCCAGAGTGTTGGGCGGAACGCCGTAAGCCTGGCACCGGAGGAGGCCACCCACAATCACCGGTCTGGCATTTGCCACGGCCGGATGCATCAAAGTTGCAATTGGTTCGAGCCCAAATGCGAGCACCAGCAGTGTCGGGATTCACATTGAATGTCCAAACCTCGTTTCGATTGAGTCGTCGGCCGCCACCGGGTACGGCGGCAGCCCAAACAGTGAATAGAGAGAGAAAAGAGAAAGAAATAGGAGAAAGAAAATGCTAGAGCTTCCCATTTGGATTTGAGTTGTGTGATTTGAGAACAGATCCAATCAAGTTCTTTTATAGGAAAGTGGGAAGGGCATGTGCATTTGAAATTTCAAACTTTGATGGTTTAAATTAACAAACTTAGGAAGTTGGATCAGTTAGTTAGGGAACTTTCAGTTTATTTGTTAGTTTATTTCCTAACTACATCTGCTGTATTTATACTCTTGCATTCATCAATAAAGACTACTGAGCAAGATTTATTTACTCTCTGGAAGTTTAATATGGTATCAGTTGTTTTTAAGTCTTGACAGAGAGTAGTTCTTGTTCACCATGGCTGATAATTTTTTCGATCCCAGCGCTTCGTCCACAAATCAGTCTACTACCCAGTCGGTCATTGATCACTATGTCAACCCTTATTTCCTTCATCATTCAGATGGAACGAACCTGGTTCTTGTTTCCGAGCCTCTCACGGAGTCAAATTACATCTCCTGGAATCAAGCTATGCTGATTGGGCTTACTGTGAAGAACAAGGTAGGGTTTATTGATGGATCTCTTCCCCGTCCGACTGGTGCTTTGCTTCATTCCTGGACGATTTGTAACAGTGTTGTTAAAGCTTGGATACTTAATGCGCTTTCAAAGGATATCTCTGTTAGCATCAATTTTGCTGACACCGCTCGCGAAATGTGGCTAGACTTACAGAATTGATATCAACGCAAAAATCGTCCGCGGATTTTCCAGCTCCGACGAGAAATTGCGAATTTGCGGCAAGACCAATTGTCTGTAACGGCCTACTTTGCAAAATTAAAGACTCTGTGGAATGAGTTGATGTCTTATCGTCCTTCTTGCACCTGTGGAGGCTGTTCTTGCGATGGGGTCAAGAAACTTGTTCAGTATTTTCAAACTGAACATGTAATGGCTTTCTTGATGGGTTTAAACGACTCATTCAGCCAAATTCGCACGCAACTCCTTTTAATGGAACCGGAGCCGGATCTTGTTCGTGCGTTTTCCCTCATTGCTCAAGAAGTTGAACAGAGAGCCTCCGTTTCAGCCACAGAGTTCAATCCCCCAACTGCCACAGCTCTTCTGGCGAAGAATTCGCAGCAAAATACGATAGGCTCAAACTCTCGTTCTCAGTCGAATAAGAAGAAAGAACGACCTCAATGCACTCATTGTCATGGTCTTGGCCACACGGTTGACCGTTGCTACAAATTACATGGGTATCCACCTGGTTATAATCAGAGGAACAATTCAGCCTCATCCACAAAGACTGAGCCTACCGGCGTTTCCAGTCTTACTCCTGAGCAATGTCAGAGTTTTTTGACAATGCTGCAGACTCATTTAGCCGCAGCTAAAACGGAGGCTACTCCACAGGCCTCGTCTTCCTCTGCTGGTGGATCCCACGTTGCAGGTACTTGTTCATCTATACTCCCTGATATGAGTGATTGGGTTATTGATTCTGGGGCTTCAACTCACATTTGCTATTCAAAAGAGATGTTCTCTTCCTTAACTCCTGTGTCTGGGCACTCGGTAACTCTTCCTAATCAGAACCGTATTTCTGTGGAGTTTATTGGAGTAGTTCACATTTCTCCTATGCTTGTTCTGCATAATGTGTTGTTTGTGCCACAATTTACCTTCAATCTCATATCTATCAGTGCTTTAGTAGCAAGTTTACCTGTTTTAGTCTCATTTAATGGAGATACTTGCATTATTCAGGACAAGTACTCTTTGAGGATGATTGGGAAGGCTAAAATCTGGCAAGGGCTCTATATACTACAGCGTGATACTTCTTTGATACATAAGAACTGTTTTACTAATACTCATAAGTCTGTTGTTTGTAGTACGACTTCTAAATGTATTTCTTCTTTGTGGCATAATCGCCTTGGTCATCCTTCAATAAAACACTTGAATGCATTACGAAGTATTCTGTCTTGTCAGATCTTTTCTCCACAGACTTGTTTCATATGCCCCTTAGCCAAACAACGTAGACTTTCTTTCCAGTCTAGTAAACACACTGCTGCTAAAATCTTTGATCTTATTCACTGTGACACATGGGGATCGTTTTCAACTCCTACACACTCTGGTTGCCGTTACTTCCTAACTATGGTCGATGATTTTTCTCGTACACTTGGGTGTTTCTCATGAAGAGGAAGTCAGATGTCTCAACCATTGTGCCAATTTTTTTCAAATATGTTGACACCCAATTTGGTACTTCTATAAAGTCTTTTAGGTCTGACAATGCACCCGAACTGTCATTTGCTGAGTTCTTTCAGTCTAGAGGAGTGGTTCACCAATATTCTTGTGTAGAATGCCCTGAACAGAACTCAATTGTTGAGAGGAAGCACCAGCATTTACTCAATGTGGCTCGAGCACTTTTGTTTCAGTCTCGGGTACCAATCAATTTCTGGGGTGAGTGTGTCTTAACAGCCTGCTATTTAATCAATCGCACCCCATCACCTGTTGTTTCATGGCAAACACCATTTTTTCGACTAAACAAGGAGAATGCTGATTATTCAAGGCTTCGGGTATTTGGATCATTGTGCTTTGCCTCAACGCTTGTCTCAGACAGAACTAAGTTTCAACCCCGAGCAATCCCATCAGTCTTTGTAGGATATCCTCAAGGCATCAAGGGTTACAAATTGTATGATATCCAGAGTAAACGGTTTTTTGTGTCTAGAGACGTCGTTTTTCATGAGGAGACTTTTCCATTTCATAGCATTACTGTCCAAAATGAAGTGATTGACTTATGAGAAGCTATCATCTGCATACAGGACTTATGTCTTGAACATATCATCCTCTTATGAGCCGCTGTTTTATCATCAAGCGGTTCCTTTTCAGCACTGGAGAGATGCCATGGCTCTTGAACTAAAAGCAATGGAAACAAACCACACTTGGTCTGTCGTTCCTTTGCCTAAAGACAAACATTCCATTGGGTGCAAATGGATTTATAAGATCAAGTACAAAGCTGACGGCTCGGTTGAACGTTTCAAGGCCCGTCTAGTTGCCAAAGGATACACACAACAAGAAGGATTGGACTATATTGAGACGTTTTCTCCAGTTGCCAAGCTAGTGACTATCAAGGTCCTTCTCACTGTTGCATCATCATTGAATTGGCCCCTAGTGCAATTAGATGTGAATAACGCTTTTCTCCATGGTGACTTGTTCGAGGAAGTATACATGGACCTTCCATTGGGATATAAACACAATGTTGTACATTCTCAGGGGGAGAAATTAGTCTGTCGTTTGCATAAGTCCATATATGGACTCAAACAGGCCTCGCGTCAATGGTTTGATAAGTTCTCATGTTCTTTGTTGTCCCTAGGTTTTAATCAATCGAAGTCTGATTACTCTCTTTTCACAAAAGGTTCAGGACAGTCATTTATTGCTCTTCTTGTGTACGTTGATGATATTATCATCACCGGTGCGTCTTTGGAAACAATTGAGAAGCTTAAAAGGATCCTCCATGACACTTTCAAGTTAAAAGACTTGGGAGACTTACGGTACTTTCTTGGTCTAGAAATTGCTCGTTCATCTAAAGGTATTTTCCTCTCCCAGAGGAAATATACCCTACAAATTATAGAAGATGCTGGTTTATTAGCTTCCAAGCCATCTTCTTTACCAATGGATCCTAATTGTAAACTCACGGCTGAATCTGGCTCTTTACTAGAAGACCCGTCTGTTTATAGGCGGCTTGTTGGCCGTTTGCTCTATTTGGCAATATCACGGCCAGACATCACGTTTGCCATCCACAAACTCAGTCAGTTTGTCGCCAGGCCCAGATCCACTCACTTACATGCTGTCCATATGCTCATCCGATACTTAAAAGGCTGTCCTTCACAAGGTGTTTTTCTTTCTGCGTCATCATCTTTCCAGCTGAGGGCGTTTTCTGATGCTGATTGGGCATCTTGCCCTGACTCTAGAAGATCTACTACAGGTTTATGTGTCTTTCTCGGAGAAGCTCTTATCTCTTGGAAGGCAAAGAAACAGAGCACTGTCTCACGGTCTTCAGCAGAAGCGGAATATCGGGCTCTAGCTGCTACCACCTGTGAACTTGTTTGGTTGAATCAGCTCTTAAAGGACCTACAAGTTGTACCTCAATCTCCTTCACTGTTATTTTGTGATAACACAGCAGCCATTCATATAGCTTCTAATCCAATGTTTCATGAAAGAACGAAACATATCGAGCTTGATTGTCATTTTGTTAGAGAAAAGATCATTGATGGCATTATCAAGCTCCTGCCCGTGCGTTCAGAACTTCAGCTTGCAGATGTTTTTACCAAGGCATTACCAGCTTCTTCTTTCAAGTTTCTACTATCCAAGATGGGTGTTATGAACATCATGAGTCCATCTTGAGGGGGAGTAACAAACTTAGGAAGTTGGATCAGTTAGTTAGGGAACTTTCAGTTTATTTGTTAGTTTATTTCCTAACTACATCTGCTGTATTTATACTCTTGCATTCATCAATAAAGACTACTGAGCAAGATTTATTTACTCTCTGGAAGTTTAATATAAATTAATATAATATTTTGCTAATATAGTATAACTCAGCCATTAAAATTAAGCATGTACTATTTTTTTTTTGAGATGTCAAAGTGAATATAACTCAACAGTAATTGACATGTATTCTCGATCAAGAGATTAGGAGTTTGAATCTTCCACTTTTTAATATTGTTGAATTGAGATCGAATATTCAAATCATCCTCCTTATACGTTCATTGTACAATACAATTAATAAAATATAGAGTAGAGTAGTACAGAGTATTAAATTGTCTATATTTAATGTGAAAAATTTATGTGTATTCGCTTGACTTGGTGAAGTCTTGGGGTTTGATTATTCAAATAAAAGGGAAGTGTTTAATTTAGAGGTGGAGTCTGTGTGCCAAAGGAAAAGTCTAAAATTTTTGAATCCAAAGTTTGAATTTTAGTACTACTAGTCTAGCACTATATCTAAGGACTAGAGATTAGGAACATATCATAATTTTTACTGTGGAATTTTTGAAATTGTTGGATTTTTTTATAATCATAATTCTTCAAAATAGAGAATAATGTTTTTTTAATGCTTTTGTGTATAAAATAGCGGTTTTTTAATACACTTTATTTTTGGAAATATAATATATATTATAAATATGAGAATTCAAACTTTTTGGTCTGATTTGATAACCATTTCAGTTTTTTTTTTATTATTATTATTATTATTTTTTTGGTTTTCTGTTTTTTAAAAACAAAAACCATATATTTTTTTATAATAGTTGTTTTTTGTTTTCTTTTATTAAAAAGCAGAAAACCAAACTTGTTTGATAACTATTTTTGTTTTCAATTTTTTAGAAATTAAAGGGATGAAAATATGTTTTAGATAGAGAAAAATGTGTGGAGACATTGAAACAAAAATTTAGAGACATGAATATTTGAGAGAAAATTAAAGTTAAACATAATAAATTCAGAGACATGAAAGAAAATATTTAGAGAGAGAATATTAGTTAGACTCTATAAAAAAAGAAATTTACGAGTGGAAGTAGTATTTGTTGGCTTAATTTTAAAAAACCAAAAACCAAATTATGGTTATCAAACGGGACCTTCGTTTTCTGTTTTTGTTTTTCATTTAAAAAAAATTGTTTGATAACCTTTTTTTTGTTTTTCTTTTGTTTTTCAAAAAAAAAAAAAAGAGTAGTTTTTAGAAATAGATTTCTATTTTTCAAAAACTCATTTTTCTTCTAATAGTCATTTTTTTTTCTTTTACATATCTCACCCCAAGAAATTTCTTTTCCTAATTTTTTTTTTAATCTTTGAAACTTTTTTCTCTCTAAATTTTATTTCTCTCTCTAAAATTTTAATCTCAATATATTTATAATTTTTTATTTGTCTTTTTCTTTCTAAAAAATTAATCTCTACCTAGTATTTTTTTTCTCCCTAAAATGTTTATCTTTATTTAACTTTCATTTCTATTTCTCTTCGAACTTATCTCTCTAAACATCAAATATTTTTTTCCCTAAAATTTCTCTCTTAACTTTTTTTTTTCCTCTATAACTTATCTATTTCTAAAAATTTCTCTATAAGTTTTCTCTCCATAATAAACATATCTAACTTTTCTTTTTTTTTAAAAAAAAAAAAATCTCCCCAAATTTTCTCTCGCTATAACTTTTATTTATTTTTCTAATTTATCGTGATTTCTCTGAAATTTTTTTACTCTGAACCTTATTATCTCTCCAAATTATCTCTTTGTTATAGGCAATTTTGGACCACCCGACGCACAAGGGGCTGACGAGGACGTCCGGGCGAAAATAGGGCTAGGAGACCGAGCTCGAGGAAGAACCGACCAAAGGGCCGGGCCAACTTGGCCCGACCCATATGGTCGGCCTCGGCCCAAGGCCGAGGCCGACCATTCTGCCCGCTTGCGCGGGCCGAGCTTGGTCACCTCCTCTCGGTCCCTGATGCCTCTAGCCGCCTTAGTTTCGTCTGGTTTGTCCCGAAACGCCTCCGAATTCCTAAAAACCCTAGGAGCACGAGCAGGTATTTATACCCCTCTTCGCCACTGAAGAAGGGGACCCGAACTCAATTCTCGACTCTCTTCTCTTGCTCTCTAGCTCTCCCTTCCGTTTTCTGACTTAAGCGTCGGAGGTCGTGTGGCTAGCACCACACCGGTGTGCAGGTTTTCTCTTTTGCAGGCCACGTCTTCCCCCTCATCTACAAATTTACCGTTGGTGGCACGTGAAGGTCAGGTGAGTTTCCTCTGACCAAAATCGACCATCAACACTCTTTTTATTTAATTTTTCTCTCTAGAATACCTCTTTAGGTCTAACTTTTTTTTCTTCCTTTTTTTCTCTGACTAATATTGTTTATAGAATCTATCTAATATTCTCTCGCTAATTTCTTTTTCATGTCTTTAAATTTACTATGTTTAACTTTTTTGTAAAAAAAATTTATATTCATGTCATTAAATTTTTGTTATATGTCTCTACACAATTTTCTCTCTCTAAAACATCTTTTCATCCCTCTAATTTTTTTAAAAAACGGAAAACAAAAAACAATTGTAAAAAAAATTGATGGTCTATTTTTTAAAAACAAAAAACAATTGTAAAAAAAAAATTGATCGTCTATTTTTTAAAAACAAAAAACAAAAAACAGTTATCAAACATATTTAATTTTTGCTTTTAAAAAACAGAAAACAGAAAATAGAAAACAGAGAAACCAAAAAGTAAAATCTAAAAACTGAAATGATTATCAAATGGAAACTAAGACCTCGTTTGATAACTATTTCGTTTTTGGTTTTTTGTTTTTGAAAATTAAGCTTATAAACATTATTTTTACCCACAAGTTTCTTTGTTTGTTATCTACATCCTTTCCTATGTTTTAAAAAAAAAAAGCCAAATTTTGAAGAAAAAAAAAACAGTTTTCAAAAACTTATTTTTGTTTTTGTTTTTGGAATTTGGCTAGGAACTCAAATGTCCACTAAACAAAAATGAAAACCATGGTAAGAAAATTGAGAGAAAACAAGCACAATTTTCAAAAACCAAAAACCAAAAATGAAATAGTTATCAAACGGGATCTAAAATTTTCAATTTCGTTTGCAGTAAGTTTTTGTCAATAACAGATAACTTTTAGAATAAGAGTTAGTTGCTAGTTTTTTAGACTTAGGGTGTGTTTGGTTTAACTTTTCAAGTGTTTAATTTTGAAAAAAAATTCATTTTGAAAAAATTTCTAGTGTTTGGCTACCACTAAAAATGACTTAATAAAAAATGAGATGGATAAATAAACCATTTTGAGAGAAACACTTGAAACCAACTTTTTTAAAAAGAGTGTTTAGTATACAATAATTTGTGTATAAAAACACCTATGAGGAAATGCAACCAAACATATGAGTGTTTAAATTCTAAATAATTTTTATACAAAATGTTTTTTTAAAAAATGCATTCTTGAAAAACATTTAAATTAAAATGTATTCCAAACGGACCCTTAAATTTTGTTAGTTTTGAGTAATTTATTGCAACTTGAATGAAAATGTTGTTAATATCCTGAATGAGCCGAATAAAGCGTTTGACATGCTTATAATTGATTAATTGAGTGTTTAGTGAACGAAAAAACTCATTCAAGCTATTACGTGTGTTCACACGAGATTTCGGAGAGAGAAATTTGATTCGTGAAACTACTTGTATGTATTGATTTCTGTATAAGTGTAGTGGATTACAGTCTCTAGTTACAACCTTTGATGCTTTCTCTCACAATTTCAAGTTAGCTTGATCTACAGAGTCTTCAAGAAGCTTTGGTCTTGAAGGTTTGTTCTTCAGGAGGATTTGGATTCTTATGGATGGATCAAGGTAGACTTTAGTCTTCAGGTCTGCATGAGGTTCTGAGCTTCAGTCTTCGATTTGGTAGGAGGACTTGAAGAGGATCTGAACTTCGATCTTCAGTTCTGCAGTGAGATTGGAAGATGATCAGAGCCACGTTCCTCAATTCTGCGACAAGATTTGGAGAGGATCGGAGCTTTGATCTTCACTTCTGCGGCGGGATTTGAAGAGGATCTTAGCTTCGTTCTTCAGTTTTGCGGCAGGATTTGAGGGTGATCGAAACTTTGTTCTTCAATTCTGTAGCTGAATCTGGCGAGGATCTGAGCTTTGATCTTCGATTCTGCAGTGGGTTTTGAAGAGGATCTGAACTTCGTTCTTCAGTTCTGTGTCGGGATTTGAAGATGATCAGAGTCTTGTTCTTCGGTTCTGCAGTTGGATTTGATGAGGATCTGAGCTTCGATCTTCAGTTTTGCAGAAGGAGCTTCAATCTTCGGTTTCTTCTGAGAGCTTTCTCTTCTTCCTTTCTTTCTGCCGTCCCCCCCCAAATGAGAAGTCATGCCTCCTATTTATAGAGTTTCCCAAAGGCCTTCGTGGGCTTGGGCTTGGGCTTGGGCTTGGTTGCATTTGGGCCCATCCATGGGTTTGGGCCTGAAATGTACTTGGGCTCATCCACGGGCTTGGGCTTGAAACTTTGGGCTTCTGACCCAATTACCTTAATGAATTTGGGTTTAAATTGAACCCAATTCAATCTAATTTCATGAAATTAGCATATTTTAATTTCACGAACTTAGACAATTACTTGAAGAAAATTTTCTATGCCAACAAATGCCCCCTTTTCGAGATTTATGCACAAATATGTGTGGGTGAATCTCGAAAAAGATGACTTGGCAATAATTTTTCCTTCATAACCTTGGCTACTCCAAATTTTATTTGAACTGGGAGTAGGATTTGAGGTTATTTTCAGGTTGAGTTTGAACTTAGAATAAAATTTGAATTCTAGTTCACTCATGTTTTAGGAAAAAAATTGGATTTGAGATAAAAATTTGAGATTTACCACAAATTGCTTTTGGAAGAAACTTTGAGTTCTACCATTTTTTTATTTGGAGTAGAACTCGAGGTTTGAATTTTGGTCAAACTTTGGTTTGAAATTAAATTTGGAGTATGCCCAAATTTCAATTTGAGGTAAAGTTCTACCACATTTAGTTTGAGTAGAATTTGAATTTGATAAAATTTGGGTATAAATTACGGATAAAAATTTTGGATTATACCCAAATTTTAATTTGAGATAAAATTCCAAATTATGGCTTGAATTGCAAATAGAAAGTGTCTCAATTTGGATTCAAGATAGAATTGACTTTAAATTCCTCCAAGATTTTGACTCCAAATTTGTCGTATTTGGTTGGATCTGCAATCGAGCTTGAATGCAACTTAAATTGGATTTTTACTCGCTTGAATTTGTGATAGAAGTTTAACTTGGGAGAGAATTTGATGTATCCAACTTTGAAGCTGAATAATGTTGATGTTGAATTCTTTTCTTTTTATCCAAATTTAATTTAGGAGTAAAATATCATTGAATTTTACCCAAATTTTACCATGGAGAGAAAAAAAATCCAACATAACCGATTGTGAATTTCACCAGATTTGATGATGCAGGATGAAAACCAATTTGAAATCAAATTAAGCAAATATTGAGATTGAAATTCAAATTCAATCTAAATTTGGCACAAAAGCTAACCAAATTCAGGTAAAATATGAGAGAATCTCTCAACATTTTGCAATATATATGTGGGAAATGGGATGAGTTTCATCATCAGTTGTGATTTTAGAGTTCTTTTAGACACTACCAAGAGGAAAGTCGTATGGGTTTTGGTCGAACAACTTGTTGCTGTGAACTTGCTGGTGGATTGCTTGGATCTGGTTGTTATTCATAGTGTTGCGCCGGCGTGGGGTCATGGGTTTTGAGCTAGGAGTAGCGTCATTGGGTCTGTGAACATGAACCGTCGCCGCCTCTGAAAGTAGAATAGCAAAGAGAGGATGAAAGCTTTTGATAGGAAGAGGACATGATGATGTGGTGGTAATATATATATATATATATATATATATATTAATGTATGTATTTTTCTTTCCCTTTAGCAACTTCAGGCGCCCTTTTTTTCTTGTGCAGCACCTTGCTTCACAATTTTTTTCTTTGAATTTTCTTTTTTTTTTTTTAACTTCAATTTCAAATGTCCGTCAGTCAGTTTCAGTTTTTTTTTTTTTACAACATCAATCATAACATTCCATTTTCTTTCTTTTCCCTTTTTTTTTTTTTTTTTTTTTTTTTTTTTTTTTTTTTATCTTCTTTTTTTTTTTCAATTACTTTTCGGTTTTTTTTTTTTGCCATATATTTCTTTTCTTTTGATTCTCTTTTTTTTTCTCAACTTTTCTTTCCTAATTTCTTTTTCTTCCTCTTTTTTTTCTTTATTTTTTTTTTTACAACTAAGATATTTCTTTCAACCGCCAAACTTTGAAGATTGAGCAGAACGAGGCCATCAACCGCCACCGACTTTGAAGATGGAGCGGAACGAGGCCGTCAACCGCCAACATTTGAAGATGGAGCGAGGCTGAAGCCGTCAACTGCCGACTTTGGAGATGAAGCAGAATGAGGTTGAAGATGAAGCGGAAGTGATCAACCCCTGATTCAGACGGAATTCAGGATGGTTTCTTGCCCTCACATCTTGTCTCAGGCAGTGATCAACCCCTGATTCAGGCGAAATTCAGGATGATCACTTGTCCTTCACATCTTGCCTCAGGCAGTGATCAACCCCTGATTCAGGTGGAATTCAGGATGGTCACTCGCCCTTCACATCTTGCCTCAGGTAGTGATCAACCCCTGATTCAGGCGGAATTCAGGATGGTCTCTCGCCCTTCTCATCTTGCCTCAGGCAGTGATCAACCCCTGATTCAGGCGGAATTCAGGATGGTCTCTCGCCCTTCTCATCTTGCCTCAGGCAGTGATCAACCCCTGATTCAGGCGGAATGCAGGCTGGTCACTTGCCCATTTGCACTGCCAACCTTTGAAGATGAAGCGAGGTCGAAGTTGTCAACTACCAACATTTGAAGATGAAGCGAGACCGAAGCCGTTAGCCGTCAACCGCCAACCTTTGAAGATGAAGCGATGCCAACAATGAAGATGAAGCGATGCTGCCAACCTTTGAAGATGAAGCGAGGTCGAAGTTGTCAACTTTGAAGATGAAGCGAGGTTGAAGCTGCCAACCGCCAACCTTTGAAGATGAAGCGAAGTCGAAGCCGTCAACCGCCATCCTTTGAAGATGAAGCGAGGCGAGCCCGTCAACCGCCGCCAAACATTTGAAAAGGAGCAACGATGAACCTTCGAACTTGGAGAAGGAGAACCATAGTGGCGAACCTTCAAAATGAGGGGTAGAGAGAAGCACCTTCGAACTTGGAGAATGAGCAGTGGAGAGAAGCGCCTTTGAACTTGGAGAATGAGCAGTGGAGAGAAGCACCTTCTAACTTGGAGAAGGAGCTGCAACGAAGCACATGAGAAGTTTCGAACTTGGGGAGAAAGAACTCCAGCGAAGCAGATGAGAACCTTCGAACTTGGAAGAAGGAACTGCGACGGAGCAACGTGAGAAGTTTCAAACTTTGGGAGAAAGGACTCCAACGAAGCGGATGAGAACCTTCGAACTTGGAAGAAGGAGCTGCGGCAGAGCAACGTGAGAACCTTCGACTTGGAGGATCATTCGAACTTGGAGGAAGGAAACTGCAGCGAAGCAACGTGAGAACCTTCGAACTTGGAGGAAGGAACTGCAACGAAGCAACGTGAGAACCTTCGAACTTGGGGAGAAGGAAAACTTGGAGGATCCTTCGAACTTGGAGGAAGGAAACTATCCCAGGACCCGAAATTTCTTATTTTTGTGCTGACAATGTGAATAACTTCCGGCGACAGGCTACTTTGTCCATGTGGCAAAGCATTCACGGGAAGATCGTACGTACCTCTTTTGAGCACGTAGGTGACCTTGAGCAGGAGATGCTGAAAATATTTGATGCTATGGCCGAAACTAGCACAAATAACTTGGCGCCTCTGAAAGAGTTTGTCGGCGGCTACTTTCAGAAGGTGAGAGAATACCTCGGAATGCAATCTTCACTCTCTGCTTACCTGACTCCACAGATTAGAGATAGCCGATTGGAGGAAAAGAAGCTCCACTTAGAAAAGGCCTTATCTGTTGAAAGTCGTGTTGCTGAGGAGAAGGACGTACTTCAGAAGAGACTTGATTGCTCTGTCTCAGAGGTTGCAGAGTTAAAGGCCAAGGTCGCAGAATTAGAGGCCAAATTGAAAACTGTAGAGGCTGAGTCAGAAAAACTTTCCAATTTGGTCTCCGAGAAGGAAAAAGACCTAGATCGAGAAAGGGTAGTGATTGCGCAAATACGGGAGGAGATTGGTAGTGTCGAGTGTGCCCCCACTATCAGTGCTTCAGATGCTCAAACTCTATCGACACTCCGTGGACTTTTGGAGGGTACCCGTGATGAGCTAAAGGAACTTCAGTGGAATCCTTGAAATCGTCTTTGTTTATCTTGCAACTTTATCTTATGCAAAAGAATTTTTTGTTTTAGACATTCCTTTTATTCCTTTTACTGGACATCTGTACTTTCTTTATTTATGTCATAATAAAGTTCTGAAATTCTATTTCTCGCACGAAAGTTTTTTTTCTTTATTGCTTCGACTGAACTTAAGTTTTTTTCTTAAGCTGCCTACGTACCCTTCGAATAAAAAAAAGGGATCAAGTCATAACGTAGTTCAAGTAAAAAACGACTTTTTTTTTTGGTCGTTCACCTTTTAAGCTCATGCGAGCCAGGAGCATCATGTAGTTTAGACTCTTACAATAAGGAGTATTACATTTCAAGAATAAATTTTTTTAAGAAACTTGCCATTTATCGGGCCTATTCTTAATCCGTCTTTATCCACGATCTTTTATGCTCCGTTTGTGTAGATTTCTTTGACGACGTAGGGTCCATCCCATTTAGGTGTGAATTTGTTCCCTGTGTGTCGTGTCGTGATGATGGGTCTTCGAACAGCGAGTACCAGATCACCAACTTGAAATGATCGAAGCTTCACGTTCTTATCAAAAGCTTTAGACATCCGTGCTTGGTAACATTCCAGTGTTTGCTTCACTGGTCGATATCCTTGTTTAATTGCGAGGCGATGGACAGCCACTTTTGGGTCAAGTCCTGGCATTTCCTTATATGACCAAGCAAAAATGTCCTTGTATGATGTGAGTAGACTCATATAATCGCCTTCTTCCTCGGGAGTAAGTGATGCACTTATAAAGGTCGGACGTGGCTCTTCTATCGTACCAAGGTTGATTTCTTTAAGTTCATCAACTGTAGATTGGCCGCCATCTTCAAGTGACGGTGGAGCCTCCTCTGCATCTTCTTCAGACATTTCAGTCTCTGATTCCTCCCCTATGGTGATGTGGTAACATACAACTGTGTCATCTTCATCATCAGGGCTCTTCTCTCTAGGTCTTGTGATGACGATATCATGTCGCTTTATTTTTAATGAACCCTCTGTATTTACGGAAACAAGCAATTTTCTCTTCATTCGTGAGGGGACAGTGCTGCGAATTTCCTCATCACCTTTTAGCTTGATGGTAGTCCTTGTTATCTTAGAGACTGGTATAGGGGATCGTTCTTTCCGTCTTTTTGTAGTTACACTCAACCTTTGGAAAGCTGACAGTCGTGTGGTAGGAGTTGAATGCACATTTTCTCTTTCCTCAGAAGCCATACTTAACCTTTGGAAGGCTGAAGGTCGTGTGGAGCCAGAAGTTGGATGCTGACTTTCACCCTCTACTGCAATTGTATTCAACCTTTGAAAAATCGAAGATCGTGTAACAGACGGTTCGATGCGATCAAAAGCAGAAGTCCGATGATTTTCGCTTCCTTTACCTTCTTCGGGATCATCAATTTCTTCCACCGTAATGTGAAGCGAATCTGCAACTTTTGCTTTCCTTTTTCTTGTGATTCGAACTGGCTCAGGAGACTTATATCCAAGTCCAGCCCTTGAGATGGGTATAGCATAACCTTCTTTTTGAAGTTTCTTCTGAGTTGGGGAGAGTTCAGGTCTTTGATCAAAGATCCGTAAGCTTTTAAACTCAGTATGACTCTCGAAATCATAGCCGGCCTTTGCCAATAGTTTGTATGCTTTAGGGTCAAACCCGTCTTTTGTTCGTCTATCGGGCAGAATTGCTTCTACTTGTTTGTCTTTGACCTCTTGTTTGGATATCTTTGTAAGAGGTGTAATAAAATTCTCTTTCAAAATTTCAATGTCGCCAACCCTTAAATTATTGGAGCATTCTGCAAATGGCGAATCACCCTTCTTGCGTCGAGATAAGGGAACATAGCGTAAGACAGGAGCGTTTGGCTTATTCTCTTCTGAGCATAGTACCTTCTCATTTTTCGTCACTTCAGCTTTTGTTTGGCTAAGCGATACCTTGCTTCCCTGAGAAGTTTCTGCGTTTTCACTCAGCTCTTTTCCCGTGTTTGTTTGTTGCTCAGGTTTGCTGCTACTTTTTATCAAAGGAACTTCTGACGGCATAACTTCCCCTACACTGTCATTCTTCATATAAAACTTTGCATCTGCATAATGAGACTCAGCCTCTGAGAAGGGATTGGTATCAGCGTCAACCTTCTTGATGCCATCTTGATAGAATTTAAAACACTGGTGCAGCGTGGAAGTAACCACTCCATTTTCATGAATCCAGGGACGACCTAGTAACAACTTGTAGGTGGTCCTAGAGTCTATAACGTGAAATAGAGTGTTGGCTTTTAAGTCTCCAATAATGAGCTCCAGGCGAATCATGCCAATCGCTCGTTGCCCGCCTTGGTTAAAACCTTGAATTACCAACTTACTATTCGACAGTTCTTGCATCAGAATGCCTAGCTGATTCATGGTAGACTTGGGCATTATGTTAACGGCAGAACCATCATCAATGAGAATTCGACTAACCTTTTGCTCTCTGATGTAGCCTGAGACGAACAAAGGCCTATTATGAGGTTTTGATCCGAGTAGTAGATCTTCATCAGTAAAAGCTATGGACATGCAACACGGAGCAACAGTAGATGCTTTACAATCCTTTAACACTTCGATAAGAGTATTCTTCGCCTCTTGAGGGAGTGATAGTAAATCATCCATACTAAAAGAAGGTAGGTCTTCCAGCTTCGTGATGGCTTCTGACACGGTCGAGGTGCCATTATCATCTTCTGTCACATTGACAACGTGGCATGTAACAGTTTGATCGATTCTTGCTAGGAAAGTTCTCGGGAAGAATTCTTTTAGAGTTATGGATTGTGGGGGTTGGATACACTCTTCACTTTCCTCTAAGATAGGCTTGAGCCTTCTCATACACTTCTTCCCTTTTTTCCTTATAGGCATTCTTTTCCTCTTGTGTTCTTGAAACAAGCGAGATTCCTTCTGAACCCAATTTTGCTTTCGGCTCTTTCGTCGAGTTACGAGTGTCCAACCTCCATCGTCGTCTTCAAGTTGTCTTATCTTTTCTTGAAGATCTTCTTCGTAGAGGGCCCTTTCCGGAAAGTCATTTCTTGTGTCTTCTAGTTGAGACCAAATGATAATAGGTTCCAAGGTGCCGAATTGGATTAAGCTTCCTCTCTGATCATACGGTAAACTTGTGGGCCACTGGACACTAGGACGGGTTATTATAGTAGCATGATTTGCTTGAGCTACTTCATCGAGATCTAGCTCAATTTTCCTTTCTCGAGCTAACTTCAAGATTAGCTCCTTTAACACGAAACATTTCTCCACGGGATGACTCACGACCCGGTGATATTTACAATAATTGAGATCATTTACCTTTCCCATCTCTTCAGGTCGTTTGCATTCAGGGAGCTCGATAAGTCTCTTTTCCAACAGTTGTTCTAACATATCCGGAATGTCAGTGTCTGGAAAAGGGTAGACTTTTTCTTGTCTTTCTTTCAAAGTTAAGCGACGTTTCTCGCCTTCATTTTGACGCTTCTCTGTTTTCTTTTCTCTTCCATTAGAAGTAAACTTCAGAGGGGTCGTATTAACGACCATGGATTCTCTTGTAGCACCCTTCAAGGTCTTCTCGGTGCTCTTCACTTCTTTCTTCTCCTTCTTCACATCGGGGACTGGAAAGTCTTTATTTCCTCTGGTAGCAATACTTAGCTCCATATCATGAGCGCGAGTTGCTAATTCCTCGAAGGTGCGGGGTTTTATGCCCTGCAGTATATAAAGAAGTTCCCAGTGCATTCCTTTAGTGCACATTTCGACAGCGGATAGCTCAGTGAGTCGGTCCTTGCAATCAAGACTTAGAGCTCTCCAACGATTAATATAATCAATGACGGGCTCACCCTTCTGTTGTTTTGTACTTGTGAGTTCCGTCATGCTGACAACTCGCCTTGTGCTATAAAAGCGATTTAGGAACTCCCTTTCAAGCTGTTCCCAACTGTCGATCATCTCTGGCTCTAAGTCGGTATACCAATCAAAAGCATTACCCTTCAGGGTTCGGACGAATTGTCTAACTAAGAGATCTCCACGAGTCCCAGCGTTTTCGCATGTCTCAACAAAGTGAACCACATGCTGCTTGGGATTCCCCTTTCCATCGAATTGTTGAAATTTTGGAGGTTGATATCCGGTAGGCATTCTCAGGTTGTCAATTCTCTTTGTGTATGGTTTGGAGTACATAAGAGAATTTTGAGTAGGTCCACCATATTGAGCTCTAATGGAGCTCATAATCATATCTTGGAGCTGCTGAACGGACAGCGAAGCAATTGAAGTGGAATGTTGAGGCTGGTTTTCTTGTATGACAGCCTTCCCTTTGTCATTATTCTTTGCAGCGGGTGTTTGGCTTGACTCAACGGCATCACGACTTTCTATGTGATTCTTCAGAGATGCAATTTCATAATCTCTCTCTTCAACCGCCTTCATCAGCATGTTGATCTTTCTTTCCAGTTCAGCCATTCTTTCTTCGCCTGTACCTACGTCAGCCATCATTACAGACATCACGTCAGGATCTGATGCCTCATTTGCCTGCTCAGAAGACGAAGTAGAATAGTCAAATAAAGGATTTTCTTGCATGACCATCTCGCCTTGGTTTTGCTCTGCCATTTGAGTCCATATCATATTCGCAATGACAGAGGCTTGTTCTTCTTCTGATTTCTGAATTTCCTTGGAGCGTCCGCGAGTAATTGGTCCCACGTAGGAGCCGCTTGAAGTCTTGGAAGCAGCTTTCTTGGATGCCATTGTTTCTTTAGAACTTTTTCGTAGATCTTGAATGAGAGAAAGAGATGAAAGGTAGAGTAGGTCCCACCGGGTGTGCCAAACTGTTCACACGAGATTTCGGAGAGAGAAATTTGATTTGTGAAACTACTTGTATGTATTGATTTCTGTATAAGTGTAGTGGATTACAGTCTCTAGTTACAACCTTTGATGCTTTCTCTCACAATTTCAAGTTAGCTTGATCTACAGAGTCTTCAAGAAGCTTTGGTCTTGAAGGTTTGTTCTTCAGGAGGATTTGGATTCTTATGGATGGATCAAGGTAGACTTTAGTCTTCAGGTCTGCATGAGGTTCTGAGCTTCAGTCTTCGATTTGGTAGGAGGACTTGAAGAGGATCTGAACTTCGATCTTCAGTTCTGCAGTGAGATTGGAAGATGATCAGAGCCACGTTCCTCAATTCTGCGACAAGATTTGGAGAGGATCGGAGCTTTGATCTTCACTTCTGCGGCGGGATTTGAAGAGGATCTTAGCTTCGTTCTTCAGTTTTGCGGCAGGATTTGAGGGTGATCGAAACTTTGTTCTTCAGTTCTGTAGCTGAATCTGGCGAGGATCTGAGCTTTGATCTTCGATTCTGCAGTGGGTTTTGAAGAGGATCTGAACTTCGTTCTTCAGTTCTGTGTCGGGATTTGAAGATGATCAGAGTCTTGTTCTTCGGTTCTGCAGTTGGATTTGATGAGGATCTGAGCTTCGATCTTCGGTTTTGCAGAAGGAGCTTCAATCTTCGGTTTCTTCTGAGAGCTTTCTCTTCTTCCTTTCTTTCTGCCGTCCCCCCCCAAATGAGAAGTCATGCCTCCTATTTATAGAGTTTCCCAAAGGCCTTCGTGGGCTTGGGCTTGGGCTTGGGCTTGGTTGCATTTGGGCCCATCCATGGGTTTGGGCCTGAAATGTACTTGGGCTCATCCACGGGCTTGGGCTTGAAACTTTGGGCTTCTGACCCAATTACCTTAATGAATTTGGGTTTAAATTGAACCCAATTCAATCTAATTTCATGAAATTAGCATATTTTAATTTCACGAACTTAGACAATTACTTGAAGAAAATTTTCTATGCCAACAACGTGAAATAGGGGATTTGCAAGAGGATTATTTTAAAATGATTTTAAACATATAATCCAAATAAAAATCTTAATTAAGTTTGAGTTAAATTATTTAGGTTAAAAGTTGTTTAAGTTTTGAGTTTAATTTCCAATTTGATCATTAGATTTTCAAAATCATACACTTTTGTCTGTAATACTCCAAAATGTCATATCGACTAAAATGTTCGAGCCTTCAATTTTATAGAAATGTTGATGAATATTTTTGAAAAATATCGACAACAAAAAAATTCAAAAAAATATTTAAACTTGTAAATAAAATGTTTACATTTTTAAAACTAGTCTATTACCACGTGCAAATGCACATGTGGTTTTTTTTTTCCCTAAAATAATTATTTAGTTTGATTTCATAATAACACCTGCAAAAGAAAAAAAAAAACAATATGATTTATAGTAAAAAGAAAAAGAAAAAAAGAAAAAAAAAGGCAATAGTATAAAATAAGAAATTTAAGATGTGTTTATGCAATCTTTTTTAATAGATAATATACCTCGTTGTTTGTTGAAAAGTAAATATCTATCTCTCGATAATAGCCAGACAATCACAACTAATAATATGGAGTATGTTTATTATAATTTAAATACTTAATTAACTAAACAAAAAAAAAACCATTAATAGGGTAAAAAAATATATACTTCTAATTCTTGTTTGTGGCTCTAGCTATTTCATGCTTGTTACAATTTAATCCCTATAATAGATAGATTAAAAGTACATTTTTTCCCTCGAATGTCATTCCAAACTCATTCTAATTTAAACATAAGAAGAAATTAAACAACTAGAAAACGTAACAACGATAATGGAACTAAACCATAGCTACTCCCAACATTATGGAATTGGTTTGACACGTATTTGACGATCTCATCCATGTAAGCTCGCCAGCGGAGGAGGCTGCCACCGCCTTGGTCCACGTAAGCTCGCCACGGGAGGCCGCCATCAGCGCCACGGTCACCGGTTCGACATCGGTCGCTACCAGACCCATCGAATTTGCAATTGTTTCGAACCCAAATGCGGGAGCTACCAGTGCTAGGATTGACGAGGAATGCCCAATCATTATTCTCATTCATAAGCTTCAATACACTGGCAGAGTCGTCGGAAACAGAAAAAAAGCCATTGCTGAGGACGTGAAAAGAAGCTGCATGGGAGTGGAAATGGAAGGGGAAGAGAGAAAGGAGAAAGAAGAGAAAGAAAATGGAGGTTCCCATTGCGATTTAGGAGCAAATCTAAGTGTTTTTAATTGATCATCTATGGGGAAGAGAATTTAAAGATGAAGGAATGGAGAAAATATTAAATGCATGCTTGTAATTTTATTCGGAGAGGACTTGGCTTTTGGCTAGCTTGTTGACTTGGAGAAAGACTTAGTCTTTTGAACCTAAATGTGGAGTGCGAGCCGAGTATTTGAAGTTGAAGAAAATGTGTAAGATCTATTGGGCGCGTAGACTTTTGGAAGTCGTTGGACCTTGAATGTTGCAGCATTCAAATGTGTGGGTCAGGGTTTGGAAGAAACCCTGCCTTATATTAATGTTTGGAAGAAACCCTTCCTAATATTAATGTTCGGAGTATATGTTGGGTTAACGACATAGATAGATCAAATTGGAACCCGAAATTTCACAAATGTCTAATTTTGAAAAAAATATCAACTTTGTCGTAAGTCAAGTTAAAATAGAAGTTAATTTACAACAATGTCAATTATATTATATTTAAATACAAAAAATAAAGATTATCCAACCTAAATCTCTTCACCTTCTATCTCCCAAATAATTCTTCAATTCTCTCAAAATTTTCCTTTCAAACCATCAAAATCTTTCTCCCCCATCATCTTTCAAACAAACAAAATTTAACTTTCAAATGCCTCATCTTTCAAACATCATACCAATGTCATTTAACTACAAGAATTTGGATTTTCCTGACATGCAAAGATGTTGGCAAAAATACCAAAACGCGTCGGCAAAGGCTTTCCCGACGCTTTCCTCCGTGTCGGGAAGAATATCGAAATAGAACAATCCGCAAACATTCTGTCGACGCCGCTTTCAACGGTGTCGGCAGAGATGCTCTTTCCCGACGCACAATCATCCATGTCGGGAGAAAATTGGATTCTGGCCAACCTAGTTTGCACGTCGGGAGAAAACGTTTCTGCCGATGCTGTCATGTGGCGTCGGTAGAAAGGCCACTTCAGTTTTTTTTTTAATATATATTTTTTTTATTTTTAATTGATTTCTTGTTCTTGTTCTTGTTCCTTTCGAATATTAATATTCCAAAATTCTTTGTACCTAAAACAAGTTGTAGACAAACTCAAATATTTTCCAAATTTCATTCAAATAAGTTAATACATCAAATTTGTTCATACAAGTTTGAGATTAAAATAAAATTACAAAATACCTACACCTTAAAAGTTCTAAACTACAAAGCACCTAAACTTAAAACCTAACACATACACCTCTCGTCGTACATGCATCTTTATTCTCCTTATAGCATGATCATGCTTCCTACATCATCCTCGAAGAACCTAAGAAAAACAAATATTAACTAGGTTCAATACTAAATCAATGAAACTTTCAACTTAATGAACATAATATCAAAACAAAACCAAGTTATCAATGCTCAAACAACCCATCACCCACCTTACACTCAAAATAACCAAGACTAGAATGAATAACATGCTTAAAATAAAGAGAAGGAACAACTTACAATGGCACTTTAAACTCGTCGATATGTGACCTTTTATTGGATGGAAGAAAATTAAACCTACCAATAGGTCGGGAATACTGAGAGCATCAAGTAAGTTAAAATTTTTCAACATTGTCACAACAACAAACTACACAAGACCCTAAGAACAAAAATATCCAGACAATCTCACCCTTTAAGAAAACAATTTAAATATCATACAAGCACAAACTCAATCTCAAACTTAAAAGTTTGAAAACCACAATCATATAGATTGTTATGTGCTACTTCTCAGTTCAAACTAGGGGTGTAAAATTTTCGGGTCGGGTCGGTTGTACGGACAAATCGACCCGACCCGACCTGGGTTCGGTTGTACGGACAACCGACCCGACTTGGCCCGAACCAATAGGATCGGGTCGGTTTTCTTTTTTTCCTTTTTCTTCTTCTTCTTCTTCTGTTTTTGCCCTAAAAAACCCCAGTCTTCTTCTTCCTCTGTTTTTGCCCTAGAAAAACCCAAATCACAGTCTTCTTCTTCCTCTGTTTTTGCCCTAGAAAAACCCAAATCACAGTCTTCTTCTTCCTCTGTTTTTGCCCTAAAAAAACCCAAAATCACAGTCTTCTTCTTCCTCTATTTTTGCCCTAGAAAAACCCAAATCACAGTCTTCTTCTTCCTCTGTTTTTGCCCTAAAAAACCCTAATCACAGACCCAACTCCATGCGAAGCAAAAAAAGTATTCTTCTCTCTTCCTCAGTTTTTGCCCTAAAAAACCCAAATCACAGACCCAAATTCATGCAAAGCAAAAAACTCAAACCACTGTTTCTGTTTCTTGAAAAAAAAAAAGAGAAAGAAATCGAATTGCTTGGAGACGCGAACGAGAGAGTTAGTCGGGAGGTTGAGACTGTGGCAGCCGCTGAGACGGCGTTGGGTTGGAGCGAGCGGTGGCGGCGGCGTACGACAGAGCCGGGTGCAGCGACTGGTAATGGGAGGGAGGGGTGCCCGAAGGTCACGGTGAAAACAGCGAAACGAAAGAGAGAGTAGAGAGAGGGTGAATCGCGCTGAGAGTGGAGAGAGAGTGAAAAAGGCGAAATGAGGGAGACGACTCTACGAGTAGGAGAGAGGGTGAATGGCAAAGTTAGGGCAACAAAAAATTATATATATCGGTTTATACAACCGAAACGAGATGGTAACAGCCTTTTAAACCAAACCGAACCGACCGGTTCTGTTCGGTTTCTTTCACCCCTAGTTCAAACGTCCTGAAACAAAATTGAATCACAAAACAAAAAAATTCCAAGCTTAAGTTTGAAAAACCACAATCATAAAAACTAATTGAAACTTTTAAAACTATACATACAACTAAATTTAAAGATAAAGATGGAGAAAAAGGGAGGAAAACAAACCACTAAACTTAACCTAGCTAACCTATCCAAACTTATGAACTTAACCACTAAATTTAACCTAACATATCTAAACTTATAAACTTAACCACTAATTTAATAGCTTGATATAAAAACATGCACCCTAATTACTAAATTACCGAACTCAAGACTTATAAACTTATAAAAATAACCACTAATTATATAGTTGAACAACAATGGTATCCACATCCAAATCATCAAGTGAATTCATCTTTCTCAACTTTCTCACAACAACAAATTACAATTACATTAACAATCAAATTCAAACTTAAAAAATCTAGCTAGAACTAAACCTCACGACTCTCCCATTCTTTAAGCAAACAAACAGAGTTCAAGATTTTTAGTCAATGTACGTTTATACAACATCACCAATATTTTCACCAAATAATGAATGAACAACAAACCAAACGCACCACACAATAAGCTTTTTATACAAATAGGCTAAAAAACACACTTTAATCACACAATATGCTTCAAATCAAACTTTAATCACACAAATAGTGTCCAAATCAAACATTAATCACAAAAATAAGCTCCAAATCACCCTTTTATCACACAAATAGGTTTAAAATCAATTTATTCGAACCCCTGCACATAATTTGGCTACCCCCCCCCCCCCAAGTTTCCATTGACACAAAATCTCTCGTACACAAAAGACACACAACTATAAATAACACAATCTAGAGCAAGCAAAACAATGACATATAGATGCAAAGAAAAAAAAACCACCAAAAGAAATGAAAAAACCAAAGAAACAAGGAAGAAAATTACTTACAACGGTAAAGGAAAGGCAGAGGGAGGGGTTGGGGGAGACGACAACAGAAGGAAATAGTGCCGGCAAAGGCAAGCGGCGATGGAGACGGTGGTGGCAAAGTGAAGAAAAAGAAGAAATCGCAGGGCGAGGGGGCTGAGGAGGAAAACACAACGTGAGGAAGAAGAAAAAGTGATTAAGGCTTTTAATGAGTTTTTGCCGACGCAGTTAAAATGGCGTCGGCAAAGACCACTTTTGCCGACGCCATTTGAAAAACGATGTCGGGAGAAGTCTCAGTTTGGAGGGAAAAAATTTTCGCCAGTGAATTTTTAAATGAATTACTTTTGCAGACGTCGTTTGGAGCATGTCGACAAAAGTCTCTGCTGGCGACGCGGGTTGAAAATGACGTCGGGAGAAGTCCTAGTTTGGAGGGAAAATTTTCACCAGCAAATTTTTAAATAAACTTCTACCGACACCATTTGGAGCGCGTTGGCAGAAGTCACCTCTGCGAGTTGGCAGAAGTCACCTCTGTCAACGCTGTCTGAAGTGCATCGGCAGACGTTTTACTTCTCTCGACGGCGTCAACTTAACAACGTTGGTAGAGATGCCGACGTGCACTTTGCGCGTCAGCAAAGGGTCATTCTCTCGACATTTTTAACAGCGTTGAGGGGAAGTGCGTTGGTAAAAACAAATTTTCTTGTCGAATTTTAGGGTTTAGCTAGACCTCTAAATGAGGTACAAACATTGCCTTCCTTCTAAAGTTCGTCTGTTTCACACTCTACTATCTGACAGTCTGTCGGCTTCCATCTTCAGTCCATAGAATCATTGTCGGTTGGAGTTCATTTACCAAAGGTATATTTGGATTTATCATGTGGTTTATAAAAAAAATAAACAGTTTAGTTTGTTTTCCAGATGGTTATTGGGTTGTGGGATTTATAAAAAACATTATGTGTTTGTACTCTAATCACTTTTGCCATGTTTAAAATCACTCCAAAACATACTTTTAATTATTCAAAATCAATTTCATGTTTGATTTTACACTTTTAAACGTGATTCTCATGTTATCAAACTTGATTTTGAATTATAAAGTTGTGTTCTAGAGTAATTTTGAATATAAGTGATTTTAACAATTTCAAAATCAATCCCAAACCTACACTAAAATTCAATCCGTGAGGTTTCCATTTTCAAATTTTGAAATGTCTTCGATCAGACTTGTAAATAATAAAACTAACGTAGGATTTATAATAAAACTTAAAATAAATATAAAAATGAGAGGATAAAAAGATATAAGATTAAAGTTATAAACATAAATTATATTTAAAAATTAAAAGGCCAAACATAAAATTTTCCCTAAGATCTCAAAGTTTGTCTTAGCCGGCTGCTTAAAGAGAAACTTGTTTAGAAAGAGAAGAACAAAGAGACTTTTCATATTTCTTCGGAAGAGATAAAAAGAGACTTTTCCTAGATACATAAATTTTTAAAGTAAAGGAAAGTCTTTTCTCTATCATCAAATCGATTTTTTTTTTTAAGGTGGTTGTCATATTTTTTATGTATAATTATAACAATATTACCATCAAATAATGGAAAATTAATTTGTACGGAATGAAAGAGCTAATTAGGTGCCAATAAGAGCATAGCTGAACTGGCATAAAGATGTACTCGTAACCACGAAGTCTGTGGTTCGAATCTCCCACTCCTATATTGTCAAAAAAAAAAAAAAAAAGAGAGCCAATTGGGTATATGGAGAAAAAAATATTTATTATATCCATTGAAAAGATCATCTTGACATCAGTACATGATGTGCTAATTTTCCAAACCTCTTTATTACAATTATTCCATTCATATTATATATAGAGTATTAATATATGGTGCTTTTTACTTTTATTTCTTTTTTGAACTAATGGGACCTCTTACTTATTCATAGTAACGTTTAGTTTTTATATAATATGGTTTTATTTAAGGGCAGAAGACGACTCTATAGTCGGTTCCTCCGGGGCATGTGAATGTGCTCGTTGCATCGTCTTTTGGATAACTGTATGCATCTGGGCACCGGTCTTTGAAGAATCTTGAGTAATCCGTCGGCCCGCAGCTGCTGTTCGGGGCGGTGCAGCAATATTGGTCACCGCCGAAGACGGTGCACGGGTTGTTGCAGCCTCCTGGAGCCCTCAGCTCGTTTGGGCACTGTTGGTTGATATCTGCCGTGCACCTAGTTAAGAATATGAGTAAAACATTAAACTTATTGTAACTTATCGATTTAAACTTTTGAACTTTGTAGTAATTTTCTTTTAACAAAGTATTAGAATATGGATGAAATATTAAATTAATTTACAAAATATATATCGACCGAAGTTTTTGGATTTAGTGGTGATTAACAGATACCTGATGCCGCGAGTGCAACCACCAGACATTGGACTGAACTCCATCGGAACGTTAAACCCATCAACGAGGGAGATATCGAAGAAGTCCAAGTTATTGAATTGGTTCAAGGCGTATTCAGCAAGGGTGTTGGGCGGAGCACCGTAAGCTTGGCACTGGAGGAGGCCACCGCAGTCGCCGGTTTGACATCGACCACGGCCGGACCCATCAAAGTTACAGTTGGTTCGAGCCCAAACACGAGCGGCGACGGTGCCAGGACTCACGTTGAACGTCCAAACATCGTTCGGATTAAGCTGTTGTCCGCCACCGGGCACGGCGGCAGCCCAAACGGTAAAAGGACAGTTATTGCGGACTTGAAAAGTAGCTGCATGGGTGTGGGAATAGAAAGAAAAAAGAGAAAGAAAGAAGAGAAGGCAAATATTGGAGATTCCCATTTGAGGAAATATTGAAGATGTGTGTTTGTATGTAGAATTGAAGAGATCTAATGGAGTTTTTATATAAGGGAAAGGGGAGAAAGGCATGCATTTGAAGATAAACTTTAGTTTAATTTAATTAATATATGGTAGCACATAGTATTGAAATGCCTAATTAATTTTATATATGTGAAAGATGAATTAGTCTTGTTCCTTGGTTGTATATTAGGATAAGGGAAAGTATTCATTCAAGGTAATCTAAAGAAAAGTCTTACAAGATTTCAAGTTGTATGGATGCTACGGAGTCTATTTCAGCCAAATTTTGAATTCCTACCAGCACTAAATTAAAGTGTTTTGGATGATGATTTTTTACAAGGTAGAACCTAGTTTAGTTTTTTTTTTTTTTTTGACAATATGTAAGGTGGGGGATTCGAACTACAGACTTTGTGATCGTCAGTACACAACTTTATGCCAGTTGAGCTATGCTCTTATTGGCGAACCTAGTTTAGTGTTGAAAAAAGGTATTTCGTGATGTTTAATTATTTGGAACCAAGATTACCAATATCTTAATTGATTACCAATATCTTAATTGATTGAATTAATTATATAAAGTAGAGAAGAAAATTTATATTTATTTATTTCATAAAGGGAATATATATTCAAAGAGAAGTGGACTTGAATAAAAGAAATTTATATCCTTTATACTTTTTTTACTTATGGGTAGTTCTATGCTATTACTCTCTCATGATCCTACAATATTATCGGTTTGAATACTATTTTGATTTTGGTTCTTTTGATTTTGGTTTATCTTTACCTTTGTACTTTCAAAATGTTCACTTTAGTCTCGTACTCTCCTACTTTTGTTCATTTTAATTTTTGTACTTTCAAAATGATCGTTTTGGTCCATATATTTGAAATAAATGATCGTTTTGGTCCGTATTTGTAAAATGTTATCATAAATTTATACAAAATAGAAACTCTTTAATATATAAAATTTATAGCTGCATTTCAAGAAATTTAGTAAGATAAGTGTTACCGAAAATTATGTTAGAAAGATATGAGATAAAAATGAAAATGAAGGGATCAAAATAGTCACTCTTAAAAGTATATAAGGACCAAAATAGATTTTTTTCAAAATATATGGACTAAATTGAACAAAAGTTGAAAGTATAAAGACTAAAAATCTACTTTTTAGAATTAGAGAGACAAACATAAAAATAATATTTAAGCCCAATATTATGATAGTAAAAATGCATGGCATTTTTTGTCCTCAAAAAAAAAAAAAAAAAGCATGGGATGGGCTAAAAAGTTATTGGGCAGTTTGAAAATTATTTTGAAAATGTTATTTCGTTTTTATTTTAATTATTTTAGAACATGTGGTAATAGAATTACTTGTAAAATGTTGGTATTATTGCATTATTAAAACTCACTGATCAATTTCGAGAATGCACTACAAGAGAAAAAGAAACTTGCAATAAAACTTAAAGGAAAAAAATAAATTAATTAAATTAAAAAAAACCAAATTTTGCACAAAAAAGAAAAAATCCTAATGTAGTTTTTCTCTAAATTCCTATATTTTTCTATCAAACATGTGTGTTAAGGTAAGAATTGAATTACTTACTAAGTTTAAGGCATAATATGATAAAATTTAAAGTATAAAGTAAAAGTCGATATGCTTCACCAAAATCGTTGATAACGATGAATATTTTCCAGTCAACATGAGCATAGCTCAACTAGTATAGACTTGTACTAATAATCAAAAGGTCTGTAGTTTGAATCCTCCACCACCAATCAACAAATGGTCAAAAAAAACTATGGATGTTTTCCTAAACTATATTTTTTAAAAATTAAAATTATTTTTAAAATAGCTTTCAAACAATCTCCAAATAGAAATTTAAATTTATAAAATTTAAGAATAAAATTAAATTTTAGATCCTTCTATCTTTATCCTATGTTTTTCTTTTTCGAAGGTCCTTATCCTAAAATTATTAACAAAAATGAACTAAAAATAAATTATCAATAAAAAGAAGTTGCAGTGATTACCTATTAGGAGCTAATCTATATATCTCTAAAGTTTTCTGAATTTCAAAATTGAGTGTGAAAATTAAACATTCCTGAAAAAATCTACTCAATCTTTTGATACCAATTACCGCTGAGCTAAGCTCGCTTTGGCATCAAATAATGGTTATTTTTATTAGAGTTAGTTAGTTAATCTGTTTATTTGTTATAAGTCTTGTTGTACTAACTAACTATGAGCATGGTTATTTATACCTTACTAATATTCAATAAATGATTGAGCAAGTTTTATTTACTCTCATCGTGTAATATGGTATCAGAAGAATTTTTTCTTTGAGAGTTTCTTGCTTCTTCTATAGACGATACTGTCAACCGCTCCTGCTACTCCTTCTTCTTCTTTTGCGCTTCAGCCTACTAATCTTTCGATGGTTGAACAATATGTCAATCCGTATTTCTTGCATCACTCAGATAGTACCAATTTCATTCTTGTCTCTGATCTTCTGACCTAATCGAACTATACTTCCTGACATCATGCAATGTTTCTCGGATTAACTATGAAGAACAAAGTGGCGTTTTATCGATGGAACACTTCCTTGTCCAACTGGAAAATCTGCAGAATTCTTGGATCATTTGTAACAGTGTCGTCACCGCTCTCTTCCTAAGGAGATATCTGCTAGCATCAATTTTGTTGACTCTGCTCGAGAGATTTGGATCGATCTTCAACAACGTTATCAGCGCAAGAACCACTTTAATTCATAAGGAAGGTTTTTTAAGTTAAAGAATGAAGGTAAAAGATATTCAAACTTATAATTCATAAGAATGGCTTTTGTATTTAACCATTCAACTATGCTTAAATTACAATTTTTTTTTTTTATCAGATTTATTTTCATGTTTATTTCTTACTACTTATGGTTATAAAGCTATAAATAGTAGTGAGAAACCACTTTAGGCATATTCTTATCTCTTTTTCTTTTTCTTTTTTTTTTTAGGAAACTCTTTTTTAGTTCTTTAGCTCATTGCTCTATTCTATTAGTTTATAATAGAATTATATAGATATTACTTTCTTTAATAGTATTATGATTAACTTTATTTGGAACTAAAAAAAAAATATATTAACTTTATTTAGAAACAAGGGCAGTTACACTTAAATTAGAAATCTGACTTTCCAAAAAAAAAAAAATCTGAAACTTTTATTTGTGTTTTTTTTTTTTATAACAAATTTTTTATTCGTTAAATTGCGTGATAAACATGTTATTTTTTTAACAAGGCATATGAAACATGTGATAGGACAATCGACCACGTATTTCAACAAGTGAAATTAAAAAAAAAAACAATAAACAATAAAATAAATAATAATAATAATGAGAGAGTTCTGATAAATAAGTTTCGTATTTGTAAACAATTTACGACTTTAATTTATATTTTTACTTTGGAGTGCAATGAACAAAATATTTTTTTTTTTTTTTTTGACATCATGAACAAAATAAAGGTTACATATTATTTTATCAAATAATAATGATAATAATAATAACGCTAAATATATATTTTAGTTTTAAATATTTGATCGTTTTTTAATTTAGTGTCTGTTGTTTAAAAATTTTAATTAAATATTTCATATTTTTTTACAATTTTCAATTATAAAAACCATCTATTGGGTGGTTTAATTCTTCTCCTAAATTTGTGTAAATATATTAACTATCATGCCATCTAAGTATATAATTAGTCAATTTTTATATTCATCCATGAAAAAAAAATTCAATTTCTATACCTTTCTATCATTTCTAATAGATAAATGTTATATTAAAAGGGTTAGAGTCTTATTCAATTTTGAGTCTATTTGATTTATTAGACTCAAAATTAAAAATTTAGTGAGGAAAATTGTGTTCAATGAAATCAAATTTTTAAAAAGTAGAAATTAAATTGTTTTTTTTTTTAAATGAAAAAATCAATTTTGGCCCTGAACTTAACAGGTTGTATCAATTTTAACCCTAAACTTTCAATTTTATTAAATTGAACCCCAAACTTAACTATCAATTTGAACCTCGAACTTGTATAAATGTTGCAAAGAACTTTGGTCGACTTTTCATTTGAATTGCTATTAAAACATGTAATTGACAATTTATTTTTTAATTCACATTGCACTTGAGTTAGTGTTTTGTAAGAAATTTGTTGGAAAAATTCTTTAAGTATACGATTTGATAAGTTTGAGGTTCAATTTGATGAAATTGAAAGTTGAGGTTAAAATTGATACAACTTGTTAAGTTTAGGGTTCAATTTGATGAAATTGAAAATTTAGGGTTAAAAATGAATTTTTTTTTTTTTTTTTCATTTAAAAGAGTTATCAGAATATCATTGAAATCCAAAAGATCTCAAAGCGAGCACGTGACATACACGCGCATCCTGAGCGCGTTCGTAAGTCATCCACATTAAATAGCGCGCCAACAAAAACGAACTGGGAAAGGGTATGAAACAAACAAACTCTGTAAAAACAGATTTAAAGATTTTCCTTTAAAAAGCTCGCCCTTTTTTTGGCCTTCTTCTTATCCAGAAAAAAGGAAAAAAAGAAAAAAAAAAAAAAAATCGAAAAAATTGGTTCTCTCAAATTCCCATAAATATTCCCTCATTATCGATCTCCCCTTTTCACCTCACAATCAACAAACCAATTTTCACTCCTGAAATTTTCCGTCACTTTCCCGAGGAAAAGTTCTACTCTGCAAATGGGGAGCTTAGAACGAACGATTCTCGTCACTGGTGGGGCTGGTTTCATTGGCAGCCACACCGTAATTCAGCTTCTTAAAGAGGGGTTTAGGGTTTCGATTATCGACAATCTTGATAATTCCGTCGTTGAAGCTGTTGATCGGGTTAGGGAATTGGTCGGCCCTAAACTTTCTGAGAAACTTGAGTTTCATTTGGTATGTTTTGTGGGTTTCTGTTTAGATTCGGAAAATGCGAACGATTTTTCTCTGTTCTTTCGTTTTGATCTCAATTGGGTTTTGGGATTTTGTCATTTTTGTTTGTAGGGGGATCTGAGGAAGAAGGAGGACATAGAGAAATTGTTTGCTAAGACCAGGTTTGAATGACATTTTGGATATGAAATTTTGTTGTTTCTTTTGAGAATGGTTCATTTCCTATGAATTTGTTTGATTCTGTGTTTGAGTTTATGTTTGTGAATTGGGTTTTTTTTTTCCTTGTGTAAGATTTGATGCCGTCATCCATTTTGCTGGCCTCAAAGCTGTTGGGGAGAGTGTTGCTTTCCCACGTCGATATTTTGATAATAATCTTGTTGGAACCATTAATCTCTATGAGGTTATGGCAAAATATGATTGTAAGAAGGTAGCTATTCCTTTTTAGATGTTTTGATTGATTTGATATCTTTCCTTATTGAACAATTTGTTGACAATGCTTTGATCTTTTTGTTCCTAAATGCGTTCGGAATAGATGGTTTTCTCGTCTTCTGCAACTGTATATGGTCAGCCTGAGAAAATTCCATGTGTTGAGGATTTTCAATTGGTTGCATTGAATCCTTATGGACGAACGAAGGTTCGATTGTGCTTGTGCATGTTCTTGTTTCTTTCTATGAATTTGAGAGCTCAATGGAGAGAACAATCTTACAGTGCTCGGAGTTTTCTGATTGGAAGTGTTATTCCTTTCCTATTGACATTTTATACAGCTTTTCTTGGAAGAGATCGCTCGAGACATTCAAAAAGCAGAGCCCGGTTGGGGAATCATCTTGTTGAGATACTTCAACCCTGTTGGGGCTCATGAGAGTGGTAAAATTGGTGAAGATCCAAAGGGCATCCCTAACAACCTCATGCCTTACATTCAGCAAGTCGCCGTTGGTAGACTGCCGGAGCTCAATGTATATGGTCATGACTATCCGACTAAAGACGGTAGCGCTGTAAGTACTTCTATTCTTGCTGATAAGAGTTCCAATTAATTGGTAGCCATATTTGGGAATTGGTTTGAGTCTCTGTGACAGTAATGCCATATAACATTTTCCATTCCTTCATGTTGAATGTTTTTATCTTTTGGAGCATCTGTTTTTGTGCATAGTGATTGCAAAACTTATTTGAAACTTGATTCGTTTGGTACTGTTGGATTAAAAGGTCCGAGACTACATCCATGTTATGGACCTAGCTGATGGACACATTGCTGCCCTTCAAAAACTTTTTACAAAAGAAGATATAGGTAGCCATTTTCCTTCAACAATGTATTGAAATTACTGTTAAGAACTTCGGTTGACTGACATCGATTTATTCTACTCTAGGGTGCACTGCCTACAACCTGGGGACTGGATGCGGCACATCCGTGCTAGAAATGGTTGCAGCCTTTGAGAAGGCCTCGGGCAAGGTCTATGTCTATCCATCCTCTCCTCTTTCATCTCTCCCTTCATTCTCTGTTAAGAGTTTGTACATAAGCTTCTGTTGGTTGTTCTTATTGTCCAGAAAATCCCTGTAAAACTATGCCCAAGGAGGCCCGGTGATGCAACGGCGGTGTATGCGTCGACGGAGAAAGCCAAGAAAGATCTTGGTTGGACGTATGTAACGAATAATCTAGTCATTGTCAAGATCTCCAACACATTGGCTATGAATTTGATTGATTGATTGGTTTTCATTTGGTCTTGTGTTTTGTTTGGTGTTGTGATTTCAGGGCAAAATATGGCATAGAGGAAATGTGCAGGGACCAATGGAAGTGGGCAAGCAACAATCCATGGGGCTACCAGAAGAAACCTTGAAAAGAACATTACACTTCCATACATGTGCAGGAGTACTAAATAAAAACCATCTTTGGTTCATGATGGTTTAATATTTTCTTTAATGAGTATTTATCATTTCTATTCCCTTTCCTCTCTAGGGTTGGGTTTATTTTTATTTATTTTTTTTGTTTAAGATGTGAGATGATTATGAGAAATTATCCGAGTGAATAGCTGGTTTGATGTGGCTGTCGTTCTTATAATCATCATGTGCCTACCTGAACATAATTTAATTAGTCAGGTAGATGTAATGCTTTGCATCATGGATTTTGTATGTACGAATTTCTTCTCTTTTATTTCTTTTGTTTTTTTGAAATAAAATACTAATTTCATTACGCCACAAGGGGCAAAACGGCAAACGGTCAACTGATCAGTGATACAATCCCAATCCATTTAGGAATATGTTCAATCCATTCCCCCATTACATCCCTCCTTCCTAGCTTTCTTTGCAATTTCATGGAAAAATTTCTAGTACTACTGTAGTATGGAAAATTTTCCATGCTACCTCCATTTATTGTTTGTCATGTAAGGAGTATTTAAAAATGATGTGGGACCCATAGAATAAAATATTATATCATTAAATGCTCATTAAATGACATGTCAAATGCTCAATGAAGGGAGTAGGTATTACTGTAGTACTAGAAAGTTTCACCAATTTCATCTGCTATTGTATTCCTTAGTATTAAAATAATAATAAGTACATGTCCCTTCAAGAAGGAATGTTTGAAATGAAAAATTATTTTTCTTTTTTAAGAAAATCCTACATAAAAGAAAAAAGAAAAAGGTGAAGGTAAGAAAATGCTGAAGAATATATTTGGAAAGAGGGTTGGGAAATGGGAATGTATGTAGAGAATTTTGAAAGAATAATGGAATTCAAAGGGAATAATGTACATTTCATTTGGACTTCTTGCTTCCTTTCTAAAAAGAGCTTTTAGTTTAAAATGGGAGGATATGATCTCTTTATAAGTGCTCAAATCAAATTTAATTGAGTTTTTCAAAGTATTCTAATACTGTAAATAGTTTAAATTAGCTTTTTCTTAAGTCATATTTTGTTTAGTTGATGAAGTATATCAAATATAATTATTTGAATTTTGGGTAAATGGCATTCATGGGCTATAGATATTTAATTTTGGGTCTAGTAGGCTTTTGAGTGTCTAATAAGTATTTAAACTTTCAATTTAGTATGTAATAGTCCTTGAACTTTTGATTGACCTTATCCAACTTTTTTTTAAAAAAAAATTATGAATCTATTGAATGCAACATTAAAATCCATTAATGATCTTTAAAAAAATTAAAACTTCATGGATATGTTATACATTTTTGGTCCATGAGGTTTGGTTTAGGTTTCGTTTTGGTCCCTGAGGTTTCAAACTCAACATTTTAGTCCCTGAAGTTTGCACTTAGTAGCATTTTGGTCCCTCCATCCATTTTTGCAGTTAAAAATTAACGGTTTGCTGACGTGGCACCTATTTTTTTTATTAAAAAATTATTTTTTAAATTTTAAAAATAAAATAATAATAAAATAATTAAAAAATATATTTTTTAAAAAACTTTTCATTTTCCCTCTTCTTTTTCCCCTCCTTTCTTCTTCTTCTCAACCCTTCCTCTCAACCACCATCTTTCTTCCTTAACTCTGGCGACCGACGACTAGCGACCGTCCTCCCTCTTCGCCTCCCGCCTTTGTTCTATTGAAAAAAAAAAAGAAGAAGAAAGTGGGAGAAGAGAGAAGAAGAAGAGAAGAGGAGGAGAAAAAGAAAAGAAAAGAGAAAAAAAAAAACAGTGTCGTCGGAGTTAAGGAAGAAAGATGGTGGTTGAGAGGAAGGGTTGAGAAAAAGAAGAAAGGAGGGGAAAAAGAGGGAAAATGAAAAGTTTAAAAAATATATATTTTTTTAATTATTTTATTTTTAAAATTTAAAAAATAAATTTTTAATAAAAAAAAAATAGGTGTCACGTCGGCAAACCGTTAGTTTTTAACGGAAAAATGGATAGAGGGACCAAAATGCTACTAAATGCAAACCTCAGGGACTAAAATGTTGAGTTTGAAACTTCAGGGACCAAAACGAAACCTAAACCAAACCCAAGGTAATATATTTCTAGCCTAAATGATCTAATGGGGTGGAGGGATTCGAACCACAGATCTTGTGATTATCAATACAACTTTGTGCCAGTTGAACTCTTGTTGGCAAAGTCCCGTGATTATGAGCCTGAAGTATTGAAAATTGATAATTAAGGGAATAAACTTGGTCTAATTTGACCTGTATAATAATGGTTATTGAAGGGGTTTTTTTTATTAAAGAAATAAATGCATTCATAAAGAAAAAGAGAAAGGTTTTTGAAGGTTTTTATTTGGGCAAAAATCAGTTTTGACCCCTAAACTTTACCCATTGTATCAATTTTAACCTTGAACTTTCAATTTCAGCAAATTAGACCCCAAACTTATATGAGTGTTGCAATTTTAACCTTCTGTTATCCTCCCTTCCAACCACCGTTAGAATCACGTGCTTGTCCATTTCTTTTATTTTTTTATTCTTCATTTTTTTCATTTACACGTGTGGATTGAGTTTGCATGAAAGAAAACTTGTTGGAGAAGCTTTTTCTTTGGAAGGGACTTGAAGAGCACAATGAGTTTTCTTCAATCAGTCTAAGAAGAGGGACAAAGAGAAGAAATTCAATCGATTAAGGAGGAGGCGAAAAGTTGTTCAATCAGTGTGGGAGGAAAGTCTCGTTTGTGCAAAATGTGAGAACCAAGTTTTCTTTTACTGCTAAGAAGAAGAATATCAAAGAATACGAAAATTTGGGGATTTTTCCTCTCATTTTTGGGGGTTTCATCTAGTATTTCATTTTTGTTAAGATTTTGTTGTTGGTGAGAAGTTATACATGATTTTCCTCTCATTTTTTCTCCATTGTGTTTGTGGGTTTTGTTGCTTTTTTTTAGTTAGTCAGGAACATATTAATGGGACGATAGGAAATTATTTCTCCTTCCATTACATGGTTGCATGTGCTGTCTTAAGAAAAAAAAATTATTGAAATAAAATGGTTCTGTTTATGCTGCATTTCCCGTCAGTATCTTCGGATGAGGTGAAAGCATGCTGAATCAATTTTTTGGTTTTGGTTTTATTTCCCTTCTTTGTAGATTTTTCCCTCTCATGTGCTTTAACGGAAATTCTAACAGAAACTTAACGGAGGGTGTACATTGCAACACTTATGTAAGTTTAGGGTTCAATTTGCTGAAATTGAAAGTTCAGGGTTAAAATTGATACAATGGGTAAAGTTTAGGGGTCAAAATTGATTTTTGCCCTTTTTATTTTATTTTGTTATTATTATTTTTTAATGATATGATGGTTTTATTGTTAACATCATTAATTGGACTAACAAAGAATGACGTGGCGCATCGTAATGCCAAAATAGTACGGTCAAACTAGCAAATGCATTAATTTTTTTTTTTTGAGAATAAAGCCTTCATTAAAACGGGGAGTTCAAAACATTAATAACCTCATTTATAACCGAGGTGAACCAACTGGGGAAAGAAACTTCCCTCCAAAAAACGTTCTCTTCTTCGCCTGGAAGACGAGAAGGCACAAAAAAATTAAACAATCCGTTCACAGCCGCTGCTCGAGCCAGACTATGCGCGAGGTGATTCTCCTTCCTGCAACATTTGGAGATTCTGATGACCTTCGCGAACTCGTCGGAGTGTTCAATCTCATCGACGATCAGATTGAGCAAATACATTAATATACCTAGAATATCCTTCTAATTTAATTGATTTCTTTTAATTATCAAAACAAAATATTCAATTAGTTATTTTTTTTTAATTCATATTATATATTATATTTAAATCTAATAAATTTCATAATTTCATAAAGTTGAGCTATGCCATAAAATAATTTAATTGATTTCTAATTTTTTTTTTATCAAGAGCATAGCTCAATTATTGCCCTTCTTTTTCATAAACAGAAGACCACGTAGATCCTGAAAGTGGAATTGACCACGGATCTGTTAGTTTCATAATTGGGCCAATAATTGGGCTCCCAATCCAAAAAACGGGCCCAAACGAAGAAGGGCAAAAGAGGAAAGAAGCAAAGCGGAAGCTTCTGGAGAAGATTTCAAGAACTTAGAACTTAGAAGAAGAAGAAGAAGAAAGAATAAAATAAAATAAAATAATAAATAAAAAGAAAATCCACAAGGGATAAAGGGAGGACACGCACGCTTCCTTACCTCAATCCTTCTGGTGCCTTCCTATCCTCTCTCTCTCTCTCTCTCTATAATGTCTCTTCTGTTGTGGACCCCACTCCCCCCTTTTTCTCTTTTTTTTTATTTTTATTAAAAAAACAATTTTTCTTCTTTCCTTCTCGAACCCACGTTTTCCTTTTTTTCTTCCCCCCTTCTCTTCCTTATCATTTACTCTCCCTACCCAGAAACTTCTAGAAACAACAAAACCTCTCTCTTCTCTCTCTCTACGCGGCGGCTTTGCTTACCTTCTGACGACGTTGCAGTGGCGGAGCTCATTCTCAGCCGCGCTGCTCTTCTTAACTCCTATTCCGATTCCGGTTCCTTTCTTCTTCGCTTTGCCTCCAGACGAAAATCTCGCCGGGTAATACAATACCTTCCAATTCCATCTTCTATTCTTCTCTTTTCACGTCTAATCCTGTCTTTTGTTCAACTTCAATTCTTTGTTTGAGCGATTCCGGCGAAATCGTTCCGTTTTATGATCTGGTGGATTCTAATTTTTGGAGTTTATGCAAGCCAGAAAGTATTGCTCCATTGCCCTAACCTTAATTGGAAGTATTTCTTCTTCTGGCTGCGTTTGATTTTGGATTTTTCTGTTTTTTTTTTTTCTTGTGCGTTTTAGTGTTTTTTCTTCGGTTTGTAATCGGGAGGTTGATTGATCAGATTGAGGCGAAACTACGCGAGAATCGGAGATCCTTACGGTTCAGATCTGGGAGAAGAGGCGATGTCTCCGTCGCCGGCGGAACCGATCGGCGATTCCGGAACCGGAGACTCTCAGAGATCTATTCCGACGCCGTTTCTAACGAAAACTTATCAACTCGTTGATGATCCGGCTGTCGACGACCTCATCTCGTGGAACGAAGATGGATCTACCTTCATAGTTTGGCGACCTGCCGAATTCGCTCGAGATTTACTTCCTAAATACTTTAAACACAATAACTTTTCTAGTTTCGTCCGTCAACTTAACACTTACGTAAGTTTCTGCCGTTTCAACTGTTAGCCAAATTTCGAATCCGCTTATTTTTCTTTTTGGATTCACTCTTTTTCTTGGAACAATGGATGGATATTGGATGGTGCCTCTGTTTTAAGTGCTTTTCCCGATATATATCTCTGGAACTTTGTTTTTATTTTATTTTATTTCTTTTGAACTACCTCTTAGGGATTCCGAAAGGTCGTGCCGGACCGATGGGAATTTGCGAACGATTGTTTCAAGAGAGGTGAAAAAGGACTTCTCCGAGACATCCAGCGGCGGAAAGTCGCACTGTCGGTAGCGACGACGGCGACGGCGACGGCGACACCAACGCCGGCCGCCGTGGCTGCACCACCGGTGACAGTCGCAGCGTCTCCGGCGGTGGCAGCGCACGTGATATCGCCGGCGAACTCTGCGGAAGAGCAGGTGACGTCGTCGAACTCATCGCCGATGGCATTTCAGCGAGGTACGAGCTGCAGCACGACGCCGGAACTCGTGAGAGAGAACGAGCGGCTGAGGAAGGAGAACATGCAACTGAGTCAGGAGTTGAGTCAGTTGAAAGGACTGTGCAACAACATACTGTCGTTGATGACGAATTACGCCTCCTCAGGTCAGCAACAGTTGGAGTCGGGGAGCTTCCGGGACGGGAAGGCGCTGGAGCTGTTGCCGGCGAGGCAGGTGATGGAAGACGAAGGCGCGGTGAGCGACGGGATTCAGGAGATGAGACTGAAGGTGGAGGAGAGGGCGGAGGGAATGACGCCGAAGCTGTTCGGAGTTTCGATCGGAGTGAAGCGCGTGAGGAGAGAGGAGGAGGAGGAAGAAGAAATGGTGGGGCAGAATCACGTACAGTCGGAAGAAGGTGAGACCGGGTCAGAGATAAAAGCTGAGCCGTTGGATGAGAATTCTGAAAATCCAGAGGGATCCGCATCGCCGTGGCTGGAACTCGGAAATCAAGGCTCCTCCTGATATAAAACGGCGTCGTTGCATCGTCATAAATGAGTGAGAGAAAGAAAGAAGATAACGTTTTTTGAGAATGCGGAGACCAAACCGGCCCTGGCCCTGGACAGACAGCACGAAGAATCTCACGTGCCGAACACGTGAGGAGCTGGAAAATCAACCGGCTGGGTCGGTTGGTGAAGGGGGGTAAAATGACGGAAAAGCCCAGGAAGAATGGCAATTGGGAATTTGTAATTTTAAGATTGTAAGCTCTCCAACTTCTATCTTCAAGATTTTAATTTAAGGAAAAAAAGGAAAAGAAAAATACGTGTTGGTTGTGTGGTTCTATTGTTTTCCGGTGTCCGGTGGGCCGATTGGAATGTCACGTGGAATTGTATGGGCTCTTTATGAGCCCAGTATAACTATAACGTGTTCTTCCTCGGGAAAAGTACACCTCGGGAAAAGTACACAGATAGCCCAAATATGGGTCATATATTTCATAAATGTCTAAGTTTCCCATTTTTTACAGAAAAAGCCTAATGACCAAATTTTTTTTCATAAAAATCATGACGCTTTTACGATTCAGCCCTCATATACACTACTGACTATTTTAGAAAAAATAATAAAAAAAATAAAACCAAAAAAGGAAACACAACCGTTTCCCTTCAAAAATCAATTTTCAGACCGTGGGTGAGAGAGAGTGAACGAAAAAGGAAAATGCGTGCAATCAGGGGGAAAAACCCACGATTTTTGCTTCCGTTCAACCCACGATTTTTGCTTTGTTTTTCCGCGACTTTGCGAAGAAGAAGACTCAAAAAGTTCGGGAAGAAGACGGACCACTGTTTGTAGAAATCCTCAGGTATATTGCGAACTTCGGAGGTATATTCTTTAGGGTTTTTTTCCTCTTGTTTACATTCAAGAAATAATCTGAACGAAAAAGGAAAGGTCTAGAAATCGGAAAAGGAAAAAAAAACCCACGATTTGAAGCTTGCTTTTGAACCCACGATTTGTACCGGAATAGGCTTCGTTTTTTTCCAGCTATTTTGCGAAGAAGACACAGAAAGCGTGCGAAGAAGACGGGCCGCTAGTAGCAGAAAACATCTGGTATATTTCGAACTTTCGAGGTATATTTCACATAATCTGGTATATTGCTTCGAAATACCTAGTTCATGCATTGTATTCCCACGGTTTTTTAGTGTTTTTTCTCGTCCACCGTCCCTAAGGCGTCAACACTCTGTTTTTTCATAATCTCTTTACTTCTTCACTGGTATATATGAACCACAAAATATGTTTCAGACACACATGATTTATATATTCATCTGTATATATCATATTTTATATATTTCATTTTTTATATACCATATTCCAGAGTATACAGAAATATATACCAAATGGTATATATGACACATAAGTATATTGACATATGATATATATTTTTGTATAATCTGGAATATGGTATATAAAATATGATATATACAAATGAATATATACGCTGACATTGACTGGAATGAGATATCCCTCTAAATATATTAAATATTAAAACTGAAAACGCACGCAACTAAAAACATGTTTATAATGTGTATATATGAAACTGACATTAACTAAAATTATATATCCCACTGAATATATAAAATATAAAAACTGAAAACATACCCATCTTCAAAACACTGGAAACCGGAGCAGAAAAGCTTAACACAGTTTGCTAGAAACCTCCAAAAACAACTAAGTAACCAATGACCCAATAACCAAAGAAGAAAACAAACCGTATATATTTTATAAACCATATAACAAACTCAAACATACCTTCTGAACTCCAATTGGCAACAACCAAAACAATATAGACTTTCTTTTTTTTTTTTCTAGAAAAAAACAATACGAACTTTCTAAACAAGAACGACAGAATGAATGGCCGGCGTGAGCGTGAATGAAGGGTGGAACTTTTTCTGTGAAACAGGAAGAGCGTGATGCAGAAGCATGAGGATGGAGGGTGGATTTTTTTTCCTAAATACGTGAGATAATATGTGGGAGAAAATCTTGAGAGAATCAATGAGTTATTTAGGACAGATGAGGTGAAAGATTTTTGCAACAAATAATTATTATGAGAAGATATTTTAGGCAAATATATGGATTATTTTATTTAGTTAAATTATGATAAAAAGGGTAGAATGGTAACAAAAATTGCTGGAAATCTAATCTTGAAAATCTTCAAAACTATTGACATATATGTAAATATACGTTTCAAACAGTCTATCCATAAAAAAATCTCTTCTTCTTCTTTTTCTCTTTCCAGAGGGAGAAAATGTCTTCAACTTTGATCTCGTAAATATAAATTTTAACAACTTTCAATTTCATCAAATTGAATTCTAAACTTAACAAGTTGTATCAATTTTAACGCTGAACTTTCAATTTCATCAAATTGAACCTCAAACTTATCAGATCGTATCGATTTTAACCCCAAACTTACATAAGTGTTACAATGTATACCTTTGGTTAACTTTCTGTTTGAACCACCGTACGTAATTGATTATTTCTTCTTTTTTTCTTAATTCACTTTGCACCTGAATTGGTTTCTTATAAATAAAATATTGAATAAAATTTATTTTAGATGATTTTTTCTTGTTGTTGAAGAACTTTGTGAGAACTTTTTTTTGCTGCTATTTAAGATTACGAAAGCAAAGAAATTTTGGAAGTTTTTTATCTTTAAATATTCGCTGGTTTTTTCTTGTTGCTAAGAACTTTGTGGGATTTTTTTTCCTTCTTTTAATGTTTTTTTTCTCTTGCTAATTAGAATAATGTACAAATCTAGGAAACGGAAACAAAGAAATTTTGAGTTTTTATTTCTCATATTTGTTGGATTTTTCTTGTTGTCAATAATTCAATTTTTTTTTATAATAATGAGAAGAATAGTCTGGGATATTCGATTTCTTAAAGAGTTGTTCCAACAATTTTTTTACAAAACACTAACTATGTGAATTAAAAAAAAAAATGTCAATTACATGTTTTAATAGCAATTCAAATGAAAAGTTGACTAAAGGTCTACATTACAACATTTATGCAAGTTGGAGGTTCAAATTGATACAATTTGTTAAGTTTGGGGTTCAATTTGATAAATTTGAAAATTTAGGGTTAAAATTGATACAACCTGCAAAATTTAGGGGCCAAAATTGTTTTTTTTTTTCCTTTTTTTTTTTAAGAATAGAAAAGAGGGGAGGGAGGAGGAGCTCCTACTCCCTATTCCGTTGTCAAAATGGGGAGGAGGGAGCTTCTCCTCCCTACTCTGACGCCAAAGACGAGAGGAGGGAAACGGGAGAGGAGGAGGAGCTCCCTCCCTTTTTTTCTATTCTTTGATAAAAAAAAAAATGAAGAGAAATGAGAAGAGAAAAAAAATGCCACTGGTGGTCGCCAGAGCCCAGTAGCTGCCGGCGACAGTAGCAGGTTGGTGGTGAAGAAGAAAAAGAAGAGAGAGGAAGAAATAAAGATATAAATAATAATAATATTTTTATTATTTCAATATATTTTAACTTAAAAAATTAAAAATAATTTTTAAATAAAAAAAAATTAGTGTCATGTCAACAATTCATTAGTAATTAATGGAAAATTGGATGCAGAGACCTAAATGAAATGAAATCCAAACTTCAGGGGCTCAAATGTCGAGTCTTAAAACCTAAGGACCAAAATGAAACCTAACTCAAACCTTAGGGACCAAAAGTGAATTTTTCCCTAAATTTAAACTTGGTTAAATTGTGAGGATTGTAGTTATATGACTGAAACAATGTTATAATTTGCTTCACAATTTTTATAAGATGTGAGAGCAGGAGATTTGAACCACGGACCTCTTGATCATTAGTATAAATTTTATGCTAGTTGAGCTATGTTTTTTTTTTTTTTTTTTGTGGGAAGATAGATATGCTCATGTTGACCTTCACAAACTTTATTTTTTTATTTTATTTTATTTTATTATTATTATTATTAGGGAAAAATACACTTTTGGTCCCTGAGGTTTGGGTTAAGTGACAGTTTGGTCTCTGAGTTTTCAAACTCAATAAAAATACCCCTGAGGTTTGAGATAAGTAGCACTTTGGTCCCTGGCGTCTATTTTTCTGTTAAATACTAACGGTTGCTGACGTGACACTATTATTTTAATAAAAAAAATTATTTTTTATATTTTTTTAAATAAAAACATATTAAAATAATAAAATTTTATTATTTTATTTAAATTCTTTCTCTCTCTTCCTTTCTTCTCCCCCATCTTCTTTCTCCCTCCTTATCTCCTTCTTCTTCAGCTCCGGTGGCCGGCCGCGGCCGACTGCTGGCGAACGGTGGCGGCGGCGGCGGCCGCCGGATTTTTTTTTTTTTTTTTTTTTCTTTCTCCCCTTTTCTTCTTTCCTTTCTTTCTCTCTTTCCTTCAATTTTTTTTTAATAAAAAGAAGGGAGAGGGAGGAGGAGCTCTTCCCTCTCCAGCGCCGGCAACGGGAGGAGGGAGGGCCCCTCCTCCCGTTTCGCGCCGGCGATGGGAGGAGGGCTCCCTCCTCCCGTCGCGGGCGTCGGAGAGGGAGGAGCTCCCTCCTCCTTCTCCCTTCTTTTTATTAAAAAAAAAATTGAAGGAAAGAGAGAAAGAAAGGAGAGAAGAAAAGGGGAGAAAGAAAGAAAGAAAAAATTCCGACTGCGGCCGGCCACCGGAGCTGAAGAAGAAGGAGATAAGGAGGGAGAAAGAAGATGGGGGAGAAGAAAGGAAGAGAGAGAGAAAGAATTTAAATAAAATAATAAAATTTTATTATTTTAATATGTTTTTATTTAAAAAAAATATAAAAAATAATTTTTTTATTAAAATAATAGTGTCACGTCAGCAACCGTTAGTATTTAACAGAAAAATAGACGCCAGGGACCAAAGTGCTACTTATCTCAAACCTCAGGGGTATTTTTGTTGAGTTTGAAAACTCAGAGACCAAACTGTCACTTAACCCAAACCTCAGGGACCAAAAGTGTATTTTTCCCTTATTATTATTATTATTATTTTTTGTACTTTCTGAAGTACTGATATATATTGCTAGGAAACACCTTAATCCAAAAAGGAAAAAAAGTACTTAAAAGTAAAGGGGAAACAAAAAAGTTCCTTTGTAAGGCAGATTACTTTTCAGGGTAATGGGTTATTTACTCTTGAGAGCAATCAAAAGATAAATTGACCTAAAGAAAACAAGCCTCTCACCATCGTCGCAAAAACAAGCCTCTCACCATCTGAAAAAAAATAAAATAAAAATAAATAAATAAAATAAGCTGTCACCAAAATAAAAAGACAATGAATCCAAGATTCTCAAGGGAAAAGAATCCTCATCATGTGCCCACTTTTTCCTTTTCTTTTCAAAAGAATTAGTTTACATTTTATTTTGATCATAAATTTGAATATTTTTGCTTTCATCCTTGGACTTCCTAAAACATTCAAATATATTGTTCTTATTCTTAAATTTTTCATAAACAATTATTTATACTTTGCTATTAATTTTTTATCATTCCAGTTGTCCGAGACCATGGAAAAAATTTGGAGGTTTCACCAACATTCTAAAAAAAAAATTAATCAGGGTTCACTATCTCCTATCTCAAAGAAAGAGTTTATAAGATTTTACAAGGATGGAAGGGTTGCCTGTTTTCTGGAGCTAGCAAAGAAGTATTAGTTCCAAATTATACTCTTACTTGCTTCAAGCTACTACTTAGCACTTGTAAAGATTGGCAATTTTTTTTTTGGGGAAGTTCAAAAAAAGGAAAAAGCTTCAAAAGGCAAAGGTAGGTCAGGATTCGAGCAGTGGCGGATCCAGAACTTGATGCTAGGGGGCACAAGTTCATATAAGATGAAATTACAAATTTAGTCTGTAAAATTTTAGATTTGAGTCTATATAGTCCCTAAACTTTAAAAAGTCTATATTCCATTTTCGTTTCTTACCATCTTTCCCTAAGTTTTGTTCATAAAAGAGTGTGAGATATATTTTTGGATTCAATTTCTAGTTTTTTTTTTCTCAATTTCTAGTTTATTTAGTGTTAAATTTTGTTTTGAAAGTTTTTTGTTACTTTTGTTGTGTAGAAATTTTGTTGATAGATAAAGTTCTTGGGACAAGCTCTAAGATGTATGTAAAATACTTCCATTATGTTTTTCCTATATATTTAAATTGTTGAACTTTTTGGAATGATCTAGTTGTAACTAATTCTTATGGTTGGTTCTAATATTCGGTTGTTTTTCTTAATTGAAATTTATTAATAAGAACTTATATGGTAGATTTGTTATGTAGTTTTTGGATGGGGGACATTGTATTTGTTGAATGAAGGTATCTCTTTATGTAGTTGTGACTTGGAGTGAGTTGATTTATTTGTTGAAGTTTGAGTTTTTTTTTAGTGAATGTGGATTTAAAGTTAGGAGAAAGTTGTTTTCTTTTTTGAAGCTTGATCTATTTTTAGTGAATGTGGATTGGGGGGGGGGGTGTTGTGTCCATTGTTGATTTAAAGTTTGAGGTTCTATTTGTAATTTTATTGATTGTTTGTTGAACTACGACTTTTTAGCTTAGGTTGCACATGTGGTTTGATGTTCTATTTGTTGTCCACGTGGTTGTTCTTGAGAAATAACTTTTTAACTTAAGTTGGGTGAAAAGTTTTCAACGAAAACCTTATATTGCAATTGTGACTTAATATGTCATTATTATATTGTGATGCTCTTTGTGAATAAGGTTAAGGATGATTTGTTGTTCATGTGTACTTATGTATATGTAATATGTTGTTTATTTGCAGGATTGAAGTAAACATGCTGACGACAACAATGACCAAACGAACATCACTCTTTTGGAGCTAACATAAACTTAGTACATGTTTGTATTTGGTATTTGGATACTTGTTTGGTTTTTATTTTTTGGAACTCTTAAACTTAGCAAGGCTTTGGGTAAAATGTTCATATGTGTGAAACATACTTTTGTTGAATGCTTAAGGTGGATGAATGTTTTGGTAAAATATCTATTTCTTATATGTTTAATAGTTATTTGTATATAAAATGTAAACCATGACAATTGAAATGAAATCGAGCCATTAGATGACACAACACAACATATATATTTTTTTTTATTGTCTATCATTTGTGCGACGAATTTAGGGTTTTCGTGGCAAATGAATTAAAATTTGCGACGAAATAAACAATTTCGACGCAATGTTTGCGACGAAACTTTGTGTTTTGGTAAAATCGACATGTGCGACGAAAACATGTAATTCGTCGCACGCTTTGCGACGCATTTCTGTTTTTCGTCGCATTATCTTTGCGACAAATTCTTTCTCTAGTCGCAAACATTTTGAAAACGAAATATGCGACTTTTTTTGTTGTTTCGTCGCACCTTGCGACGCATTGTGCTGTTTCGTCGCAACTTGCAACGAATTTGAAAAATTCGACGCAAAATCCTGCTTGCGACACTGCTTTAGCGACGTTTCTTTGTGACAAATTTTTTTCGACGCTAATGAGTCTTTGCGTCGAATTTTTACTTTTAGCGACGAAATATTTTCGATGCTAAAGGTCTGATTTCTTGTAGTGATTGATCTCTAAAGTTTTAATTACCTATCCAATAGGTCTTTGACATATTCAATATATTTACAAATTAAATGTTCTATCAGACGTAACATTTAATTTTGTGTAGTCCTCCATCTATTCGACATTTAAAAAAATGTATTTATTAGTTAAAAATTTGAAAGTTTCTATTAAACTTGATGTCTAATAGAGCAATTAATTTAATTCTTTTAAAAATACGTTTAAGACCTATTAGATACAAAATTGATAGTTCATAGATCTATTAGACATTTTTAAGGTTTAAATCTTATTAGACACAAAATTGAAAGTTTAAGAACCTATTAAACAGAAATTATAAAATTCAAGGACTAAATTTGTAATTTAACTTTCATATAAATAAAATTTTAAATGTGTTGTTATTTCTTATTTAGATAATTAAGTAATATTAATTATAAAATTAACGATGGTAGAATTATCCATACCTAAATCTAAAGCAAAGAATGAAATTTTAAATATGTAAAATAAGATTCCTATGAAAATCAACTAATCACTGCATGTATGTATAATGTATATAAACAAAAGAAAAAAAAAGATTCAAAGTTGCGTTAAAAAATCGTTGCATGTATGTATATAAACCAAAAAGAATTTCAAGGTTGCATTCATCGGGTTTCAAACGCTGATGTGCGAAGCCAATAACACGGTCTTGTGCCCCTTCAGACTAACAAACCAAACTACAATTTTCGATTATCTTATGAAAAATACTATACATATATCTTAAATCTATAATTCCAGGGGGGCTTGTGCCCCCTGGCCCATATGTAGATCCACCCTTGGATTCGAGGATATCCTTCTGTTTAATCAAGTCCTATTGGTTAAACACACCTGTCGAGTCTAGCGATCTCCTCCAAGAGACAAAGATTTTCATGTGGCGGACTTGTTTAAAATCTCTTCTCACATGTCACAATCTTTCCGCTCTAGGTATTCGACAAAATCATGACTATTCTTCTTGTAGACATGTTCTAGAAACCGATATCCATGTATTATGGCATTGCAAGGGAAGTAAATTCATTTGGAAACCTTGTAACCTACATTTTAATTATTTGATTCAAAATTTTCTAATGTTGCTTCCTTGTTTTGCAAATTCATCTAGATACTTAATTCCAAATGGAACAACTTCGCATTACTTGTGCTAATCGGTTCAACCATTTGGCAACAACAAAATGATTGTGTTCTCGAGAATCTAAAACTTTAGTAAAGGACTCTGTGACATGGGTAGAGTTGGATACTAGATTTATGTTAAAATATTCTTTTTAAAATAATAACAATAACTAAAGTAATTTTTATGTAAACATTCATCATGTCTAAGAGTTTAGAAGTCAAAATATGATTTAAACCCATAAATTCTATTCAAGTTGAAATCATCATGCTTTCTCTCTTTCTAAAAGAAAAAGAAAAAAAAATCATCATGTTCTCGCTTTTTTTTTTTTTTCTAGTAAATCAATATTTGGAGGTGGGGAGATTCGAACCTCTAACCTCTTGATCGATGATACATACAAATTAGTGCTGAACTATGCTCGTTTTGGCATGGTCTCACTTTTTTGTTTCATGTAAAAAAGTAATTCCCCACAACTTGATGGGAATGTTAAGAAAGGAAAAAGAAAAACCACACACATTAATGCTCCATTTATTGGGAAACTTTATTGTTTTGGCACTTAATCTGTTGCCATTTAATTTACCTTTCACTAATTGCAATTCCCAGCTTTTTCTTGGAAATTTTCTTCCCTCTCCCTCTAACCTCTTTAATTTCAATTTTCAAAGTTTGTATTTTTAATAAGTTTGTGAAAATTTCCAATCTGTAAGGCTTCATTTAATAATCATTTAGGTCTCGTTTTATAATCATTTGCTTTTTTGTTTTTAGCTTTTGAAAATGAAGCCTATAAACATTATTTCCCCTTATAAGGTTTTCTATTTAGTTATCTACTTTCTTCTCATGTTTTAAAAAACAAGTCAATTTTTGAAAACTAAAAAAAAAAGTAGCTTTCAAAAACTTGTTTTTATGTTTTTAGAATTTGGTTAGGAATTCAAACAAGTATTTAACAAAAATGAAAATCATCGTAAAGAAATTGGAAAAAACAAGCACAATTTTCAAAAACCAAATAGTTATCCATCAGGGTTTTAGTTTTTAGTTTTTAGTTTTTGACAGTTATGCTTGGTTTCTTCCAATTTCCTTTACAATGGTTTTAATATTTGTTAAAGACACATTTGAATTTCTAGCCAAATTCCAAAAACAAAAGCAAGTTTTCACAAGCTATTTTTTTTTTTTTTCTTTTCAAAACTTGACTTGGTTTTTGAAAGCACGAGAAAAATGATATCACAAAATAAAGAAACTTATAGGTGAAAGTAGTGTTTATAAGTTTAATTTTCAAAAACCAAATGAGATTATCAAACAAGACTAAGTTTTCTTTGTTTAATTTTTACTTCTTAAATCATGTCTAACCTATCATTCAAACTTTACAAACAAAATTAAGTTTTCAAAAGTTGGTTAGAAATTTAAAAATATTTATGAAATTAAATTTTTAAAAAAGTAATTAGCAAGTAGGTATGTGGTTATTTGGTCTAAGTTATTTTAATTTTTGATTAAGTGAAAAAATTATTCAATGAAGCTACCACAATGTAACTATCTCTTAATAACCATTGATGTAGATTCGAAAATTGGCATATACCCTGTTAACAATCATTGGATATAAATTTGAGGCACTTTTACAATTTTTATCTAATACATCTAATAGTTTAAAAATTGGCAATCATATTGTAGCCGCTTCCTTAAATAATTTCTCAACAAAGTGTTTTTTTTTTTTCATTTGTTGTACATGCATTTATCTTTTGTTTATTGTGTCGTAACATTCAAAATTGCAATTATTTTTTTATAATTTTTTTTAATGTTAATCATATAGTCAAAACAAGGCACATATTTAACATGTGAAGTTTGTCTTTTTTCTAATTTTCTCTCTTGGCATCTGTTAAAATTTTAATAATTTATTTATTCATTTATTTTGTCAATATTATGGAACCGACCATAATAATTTCAAAGTTAGGAAGAGAGATTAATCACAGAGAGAAGAAAATTTATGTTCAACAATCAAGCAAAATCTTCGGGGGGACCTCAAACTCCATTTTCTTGGGTTTAAAATATAGGTTAAATTACAAATTTAATTTATGATGTTGGTTTGATAATCATATGATTTTTTTTTTTTATAAAATTTTAGTTTTTGAAAATTAAGCTTATAAATACTACTCTCACCTATAAATTTTTTCATCGGGTTAACTACGTACCTTCTTCCCATGTGTTTTCAAAAACCAAGACAATTTTTTAAAACTAAAAAAAAAATAATTTTTTTTTTTATTTTATAAATTTGGCTAATAATTCATAGATGTCCTCAACAAAGATGAAAACTATTACAAGGAAATTGACAGAAAACAAGCATAATTTTCAAAAACTAAATGGTTATCAAATTAAAGAAGGCTAACGGTTGATACACCTGTCCACCAAAAATTAGGGCTAAAATATGAAGGAACGTCGATTAAAAAAAATGGTTCTCAAATGGGATATGAACTTTTAAATTTGTGTCTAATAGATTCTAGAACTTAAAAATGTTTCTAATAAAAAGTTTCTTTGAACTATTCAATATTTTTAATTTTGGGTTTATTGCATACAAAATTGAAAATTTAGAATCCTATTATTTAATATCATTTTTATGTCTAATACAACCGTTAATTTAAAAAATACTAATTAGAAACAAAATTGAAAGTTCAATAAACTATTAGATACTTTTAGAGTTTAGAAACCTCATAGATTATCATGATGATGAAATTAGTTTTTTTTTTTTTTTAAATCTACCATGAATTTTATTCATATACATGAAAATAGAGGGTTAATTTAGACTATGCTTTACTTCAACGGCTCCCTATATCATACATATATATTATTTAATAGATATGATTATTAAACATATATAAGATTTTAATATTTACGTCAAAGCGAGCATAGCTCAGCTGTAATTGACATGTACTCTTGATCAAGAGGTAAGAGGTTCGACTCTCCCTCCCCAATATGTTGTTGAATTAAAAATATATATATATTTAAGATAATAAATGTTTGTGCTTAGATACCTCTGAATTAGCGTTAAAATAGTTTTTGTTTTAAGGTTTTACTCATGAAAAAATAATTTAAATTATTAATTTTAATTTAAAATTCTAGTTGAGAGTAAAATATTTATATATTAGATAATTAATTAATAAATAAATAGTAACTTAATGTAATTATAACTAATGTAATCAAAATATTTCTCTCTCATCTAGCATATTCATTTTTCAAGAATAAAATTTTAACCAAAATACATTTTTATCGTTGAAATTTGAACTTTAATTTATATATTTAATTTCTTAGTTAACAGAACAATTTTCTATCTTTGAGATTTGAATTTAGTTTTTATTTTATCTTTAAAGTTTTAAAAACATGTTTGGTCTTTAAAGGTTTTGGATTTGATTTTTGATTGGTCCATAAAACTTTAAATTGGTTTGTAAATTGTCCTAAATAGAGTTGAAAATTAGTTGACCTAATAGAATGATGACGTGATAGTTAACATATGTTGACTAGACTTTGTTGATATATCAGTTTATTTAAATGAGTTAGATTATTAGCCATCATTCTCATTCTAATAGGAATGATGACGTGATAGCTAACATTTTCATTCCGACACTCCTAGCAAGTAAACGAAACCTTAGAGATTGAGTTTATCTCTTATAGTCGGTATATAATATCTTAACGAGTTGAACTTTGTTCAAGTTGTCAACCAATTTCATTTTTAGTTCTTATGTTTTAACTAATATTCTTCAATTTGTTATATTACCTCATGTGATCATAACACAATTATGTTTCTCATCATGAAGTTCAACTTCCTCTTTCATATCAACAAATAACTTGTCAGGTTGAATTTTTATTATTTCTCAACAATAGCAGAAATGTTTGATAATGAAACTTTTAAAATTATACCTAATAAATTAAACTATATTTAGAACATAAACACCAATTTTGTAAATTACCCTTAAACATAGGGATTTTTAAAGAAGTTGAAAAAAATTACAAAAAAGGGCACATTTGAAACTTATTAGAGATATGAGGTGTCGCGTTTCTATAAACCCTCATTGGCGATTGTGTCGCATCTCTTGTAGGGACGCAACACATCAGTTATTATTATCTTTTTTAATTTTAATAAAAAAATTAAAAAATTCTGATACTCTTTATATCACTCCATTTTTGTAATTTTTAATTTTAATTTTCTCAATTTTTTAAATTTTGATTTCATATAATCATATATTTCTTTCCATCCATTTTAAAATCAAATGATTATGTTTTTTTAACTGATTTTTAAAAAATAACTAAATATTTCATAAATCTCAACTAATTCAATTCTTTTCCGCTTTATTTTACTATTTTCTTGTTATTCTCTCATCAACAAAATCAAACACAAATTTTTTTTAAGTAAAATATTTTTCAAATCTTCTCCATCAACAAAATCTTCTTTTTAAATGTCATAACATTCTATAAATTTAAACATTAACCATTTTTAAAATTTAATTTCATAAACTCTCTTTTCTTTAATCAACAAAAATCCATTTCTAATTTGTACTAAAAAAAATCCATTTCTAATTTAACTCCATGATCTAAATTCAAACATTAATCATAATTTTATATATTTATAATAGAATTTGGATTCTTTTTAATCAAAAGTTACTATTTCAAATTTAAAAACATTATCTAAATTCAAATCTCAATCATAATTTTCAAAATTTATTCCATATTTTTTCCGTGCTTCTCTAGATTTATCTTACATATATCTACAGTGAATCGAAGGAACTACGCTTAAAAAGTTGATTCCTATTTTCCAATATTTATTTTTTTTAAAAAAAAATCTTATTTCATACATAAATAGGAATATTCCATACCTAAAAAATCACGATATTTTCATTTTGTTTCTTTTTTTAACATAAAAAATTAAAATACAAATATTTTGATAACTACTTTTTTGTTATTAGATTAGTTTGTATTGTACTGTTTGAGCATAAGATATTATTCCATGTTATCAAAAATCAATTCTTGAGAGATTAAAAATCAGTTAAAAAAATATAATCATTGGATTTAAAAATGGATGAAAAGAAATATATCATTATATGAAATCAAAATTTACCAAATTGAGAAAATTAAAAATTCAAATTCAAATTCAAAATTTAAAATTAAAAAAAAAAAAACAAAAATGGAGTGATATAAAAAAATCATAATTTTTAATTTTTTTTAAAAAAAAAACTGATGCAAGAAACGCAACACAATCGCAAATGAGAGTTGTGTTTCTTATAGAGACACGACACCTCATATTTCTAATAAGTTTCAAATTTACCTATTTTTTTTTTTCTACTTCTCTAAAAAAAACCCCTTAAACATAAATCACACATTAACATAGATTTTTTCTTCTCCATATTATTGTAACATTGGAAAATTTTTCCACTAAAGACAAAACTTGTGGAAAAGATGAATAGATCTCACAAGTGAATCATGTTGCAAACATTTTCTTATACCCAGAAAGAAAATAATGCCTTAGCTTTTTTTTTTTTTTTTTTTTTGAATGGGAAAATAATGCCTGAACTTTTTTTACTTTTCACGTTGTTTTAGATTTTTCGATGCTTTTTTTTTCAAAAGTTCAGGCATTATTTTCCCATTAAAAAAAAAAAAAACCAAGGCATTATAGATTTTCCAATGCTTATACTATATAAGGCTTAAGAAACAACCTAATTATATCAGACCAAGGGTTAAAATGTCGGTGAAAATGTCGAGGTCTCAATTTTATGGAAATATCGAAATGTATATGTATATTTGTGAAAAAATATTTTAAACAAAAAATTCAAAAAAATATTTACATTAATAAATAAATGTTTTATATTTTTAAAATGAGTTCAAATACTTATTATAAATCTTATATGCATATTAATTACATTTTGTTGTTATTTTATTTGTATTTTATCGATTTTTTTACAGTATAATGGAAATGTCGATTCACTCCTTGTGACGATGTCGAACCCATGGAAATGTGGAAATATTGATGGAAATGTCGATATGTCGACGAAAATTTAATCAAACTTGATACCTAATAAAATATATACATCAATAGATTAATGCATCAAATTATTAAAACATTCCACCAAATTAATTATTTATTTGAATTTTATTGCAAAAAAATATTTTTCGTGGTTGATTGGTATAGATAACTAAGAATATAGCTTGTTGATGCCAAAATCCGGACAGCAGACTCACCCGTCCTTCACGTGCCACCAACGGTAAATTTGTATGAGAGAGGGAAGACGTGACCTACAAGACAAGCAAACACTGCACACCGGTGTGGTGCTTGCCACACTGACTCCGATGCTTAAGCCAGAAAACTGATGGAAGAGCAAGAGGAGAAGCAGAGAGTTCAGAGAATGAATTTCGGATCCCTTCTTTAGTGACGAAGAGGGGTTTAAATACTTGCTTATGCTCCTAGGGTTTTTAGGAATTCGGAGGCATTTCGGGACAAATCAGGTGGAACCGAGGCGGCCAGAGGCAGCAGGGACCAAATGGAGGCGACCGAGCTCGGCCGAGGCCAACCATATGGGTCGGGCCAAGTTGGCCCGACCCTTTGGTCTGGTCTTCCTTCGGGTCGGTTTCCTGATCCTATCTCTGCCCGGTTGTCCTCATCAGCTCCTTGTACATCAGGGTGGTCCAAAATTACCTATAACATAGAGTTTTTTTTTTTTTTTTTAAAAAAAAGATAAGAATACGGCATTAAATGATATACTATTTGTTTTTTTTTTTTTAATTTCTTAAAATTTATGATGTGTTTTTATGTAATTATATCGTATGGCGTAATATTTATTAAATACCAAGATGCTCGAGAGATTTTAAATATTATTAATATTTCCTTCAAACGAACACAGTAAAATTTCAAAATTTTTAATTAAAAAATAAAACTCCACGTTTTTTTTTTAAATAAAAAAAAAAAACCGGAAAGCTCCCCAACTTTTTTTTTGAAACAAGCTCCCCACCTTTTACTTTCCTAGTATGAAAGTAACTTTTGTATGAATGGCTGCCAGAAAAACATGTACAATATGTGCTAAAGCGAAATGGGTGTAATTTTCCTACCAATTAATCTTAGCGTATTAATGTGACCAACATTGACAAGGAAATTCCAAAAACCGACCAAATCCACCAAACTGATGTTCTTCATTATTAAAATGGCTGAAAATCGTTTCTTCAAAAAAAAAAAAAAAAAAAAAAAATGTTTTCATAGAACAAAGAATTTTGAGTGAGTTATTTCCTCAACCCTAAAACTCACACACCATAGTCACTGTAAGAGCCAATTGATCGAACTGATGCAATCAGTCAAAAGGCTTTGCATTAACATAGAGGGATGTTCACGGGGCGGGGACGAGAAACTCTGTCCTCTAAATCATTTTCATTTAGGTTTAGTTTGGGGTTGTTGTAGCTTCTAAAATAATTGTTGTTAACTGTGCTTTTAAGAAAATCAACTGTATTACGAAGTAAATTAGTGTTTGGTAAATTTTAGCTTTATAGACTAAAAAGCAAGTTGAGGTGTTTGGTAAATTAATATTCTAAATTATTGCAGCTTAACTATATGTTTTCAATAAATAAATTTAATGTTGATATTTAATTTCAAAATTGTAAAAGATAATTTCAAAATTATTTTAAGATAATTATTTTTTTGAAACATATAAGATAATTATTTTAAATTTCATATGATTTAAAATATAATCTTATGTTTAACCTAGGATGTTTTTATATTTTGCTAAGAAATATAATTTGCTACTTGTATTGAAAAAAATATTATTTCAATTTAAATAAAAATAAAAACAAATAATTTCAAATGAGTATAAAATAATAGAATAAAAATATGTTAAATTAAAAAATGATTCACATGAATCAAGGGTAAGAAACGTTAGAGAAGATAAATAATTAGTTATAGATTAGATTTTTAGGGAAGCTAAACGGAAAAACTACTATTATTGGATTTGCAAATGAACATGGTTGAAAAATTACTTTTATAAAAATTAATTTATAATATGTTTTACCAAACGCTAAAAACGGTTAAGATTTTTTTTTTAATCACTTCAACCGCCACCAAAATCAACGCCAAACGCACCCTTAATTTTGCGAGGATTCTCCGAGGAGAATTTGTGGGTATCGGATTCTCGATCTGTGGAGAATTATCCCATGTTTTTTTTAAATGTCAATCAAATAACAATTCTTTTTAAAAGATTTATGTTTAAGTGAGTAATTTTCATTTAATCAAAACAATAATAATATTTCATTATAAAGTTAAAGTCTTCGACCATCATTTCTAAAAGTTTAAATTTCAATATTACAACAACATGGTTTTCAACCTAAATGTTACGTACACAATGACAACATAATACTATATATAATATTTATATCATAATACTTAGAAAAGTAGTGTAAAATTTTTCTATTTATATCATAATACTATATATAACATTAATATTATAATATTATAAATTTATATATATATATACATATATATACACACATTATAAAAAAAAGCGGGGTGGAGAGAGGGACGAGAAATAATTTCCCGTCCCTCATCCCCGTTTTGCAAACGGGAAAAAAATAATCCTCTGGTCTTCCCCACTCCCTCCCCTATTTCCCATGAAAATGGGGATTCTCTGCCCCATTCGAGATGAGTCCCCCACAGGGTAAATGGACACCCCTATTAACATATACTAAAACTATATGTTTTTATGTGTTATGAACTTTAAATTATATTTCAATTTTAAGGTTGTTATTAACATCATTAGCTAGCATAGGTAATTAAATAATTTCTACATAGAAATAACTCTACCAAAACCAGATAGGTTACATTGTTACAATTAGGCCCAAAAAAATTGTATTCTGATGAAATGGATTAAGTTATAGTATGTTCTTGATTAAATTAAATTTTTGATCCTTTCATAGTTTAGGCATAATTTCAATTCAGTCCCTCTATGATTTTATAAGTTTCAACTTGATTCATATGATTTGAACTTAGTTGCAATTTGGTCAATGCGATTTGAGTTTAGTATCAGTTTGGTCTCTATAGTTTAGTTAAACTTGAAAGAATTAAAATTTTTTTTGTTGTTATTTTATCGACACATTTTGTTGCAATGATAGTAAGGTAACGTTTTCTATTTGGCTAACTACATTTGTTGATTGTACAAGAGCTTTAGGGGTTGAGTAAGTAATAGGAGGAAATATATGTGAGTTTCTTAAAGTTAGTAAAACACAATATTTTGTGAAACTTGTGAAGTTCAACCAAACTACATGGATATGACTAAAGTTAAAAGAAACCCAAAAAATAGATATCAAGTTGAAACTTTTGAAGTCTTTCATGATGCTTTGTTACTCTAATTCCTTATTTGTCTTTCTTTTTTCCTTCATACTAAAAAAATATATTGAAACCTTTTGAAACAATATATACTCAATTAAAATTTTAATTTAACCTATGTTGATGCCAAAATCCGGACAGAAGACTCACCTGACCTTCACGTGACACCAACAGTGAATTTGTAGAAGCTGGGGAAGACGTGACCTGCAAAACCAGCAAGAACCGCTGCACACCGGTGTGGTGTAGGCCACACCGCCTCCGATGCTTAAGTCAGAAAACCGAGGAGAAGCCAGAAAGTAAGGGGAGAAGTCGAGAATAAAGTTTTGGAACCCTTCTTCAGTGATGAAGAGGGGTTTAAATACCTGCTCATCCTCCTAGGGTTTTTAGGAATTCGGAGTTGTTTCGAGACGAACCAGGCGAAACCGGGGCGGTCCGGGGCATCAGGGACCGAAGGGAGGTGATCAAGCTCGACCCGAGCAAGCGGACCGAATGGTCGGGCAAATTAGCCCGACCCTTTGGTCCGGTCTTCCTCTGGGTCGGCTTTCTGGTCCTACTTCTGCCTGATTTTGTCCTCGTCAGCTCCTGGTGCGTCAGTGTGGTCCAAAATTACCTATAACAACCTATATTTATATATTTAGGTTTAAATAATATTTTGATTCCTTAGTTTAAATTAATTTTGTCAATTTTAATTTCTATACTTTCAAAATACCTATTTATCTATTGGTGTAGTTTCAACTTTTATCTATTTAAATTTTTTATACTCCTTAGAAATTCTATTTTGGTCAAATACTTTAAAAAGTAACTATCTTTTTCCTCTATTTTCTTTTTTCTAGTCTTATTTTCTCCATCACGATTTTTAGCATAATACTACACTCAATTACCGTTATACATGTCAATTACCGCTGAGCGATACTCGCTTTGACAATTTTTGTCATGTATATATTAGAACTTGGGTTAAGATTTTGCAAATAAAGATAAAAGTTAGTACTTTTTAAAAGTACATCAATCAATATAGACGTTATGGAAGTATATAAAGATTAAAATAAATAAAAACTTAAATTGAAATGGATCCAAATGAATATTTTGGAAGCAAAAAAGACTAAAATAGATAAAAATCAAAAGTACTAAAACCAAAATGGGTTTCACACTATTTATTTATCTTGGAAAGCTCTTTGCCTTTTTTTGTTTTTCATAAAGATAAAACATTGATATTGACAGATGGGCGAGAAGAGACAAATGGTCGCCAAATTCCAGTATGCATTGCAATTGCTACGAAGATTCGTCTCCAAAGCTTCCTGCACCGCCGCGTCGGAAAAACTCCCGGCCACGGCTTTGATAGAAACTACGGCGACTTAAGCGAATCTTTTTCTCAAGGTTAAATTATAAAAAATACCCTTGAATTATGGGGTTTGTTTCAAAAATGTACCTGAACTTTAAAAAGCTTCAAAAATATCCCTGAACTTTACAAAATGTTTCAAAAATACCCTTGCAGTTAATTTTTGGATGGGAACCGTTAAAACCATTAAAAATGTTTCGAAAATACCATTGCCGAAAATCTAGAGTCAAGCTCTTGGGATGATGTGTTGAAAGAGAAGAAAACTCCTTAGTGTATGAATACATGAAAAATAGGTAAAGATTTTAATTAATTTTCTTGGAAGAAGAATTTACGGTGGGATAAGGAAAAAAAAGCATTTTCTAATAAGGTTACTTTTTCTTTTTTAAAAAAAAAGTTACTTTTTAAAAATTTTTGAAAGTTAAAAGAGTATTAATGAAACTGAAATTTTTAATGGTTTCCATCCAAAAATTAACGACAAAGGTATTTTTGAAACATTTTTTAAAGTTCAAGAGTATTTTTGAAACTTTTTAAAGTTCAAGGACATTTTTGAAACAAACCCAATAGTTCAGGGGCATTTTTTATAATTTAGCCTTTTCTTAAACTAACATATAGAGTGGGGAATTCAAATCTCTAATATTTTGGTCAAAGATATTTTAATTAATTGAGTTAGTTCAGATTGATGGCTCTCAATTAATTAAGTTTTCTTTAGTTAATTACAAATAACAAATTTCAATCAACATATAATGATACAGAAAGGCCTCAATTTTCTAAAATTTATAGATTTAGGAACATTACTACATGTATGCTATATATGGACCTAATATTTCAAAGAACTAAGAAAGTTTAGATTTTCTAGAAGCCTAAAATGAATAAAGTAGATAACTAATTTTAGTAACCATTTATTTGGGATCCCAAGAAAACTTTATAAAATATAAAAATATTTGGAAGTCTCAAAATGCAACAAAATAAATAAATCATTGAAGGATTATAGAGAAAATTTTCATATAAAGGAAATTAATATGTGTGGAAGTGAAAACATGAATAATATATCATTCACTATTGTTTTCAATACTTTCTCTAACCGTTTTTTTTTTAAGAAAAAACATTTCTTTATAAAAAAAAATTAAAATTATAAATTTATAAGAGACAATACTAAGCTACATATCTTACTATTAAAATGTTGACTATTAGAAGTGATAAAAAAAAAATCCTACATTTCTCTCTTTCTTAATTATCACGATATAATGAGGTGTGTAATGAGATTCCGAGGTCTATTATAAAGTAGTTTGATTTTGTATCCAATTGTTATTTATTTATTTATTTATTTGACAATATGTGAGGTGGGGGATTTGAGCTACAGACCTCGTGATCATTAATACAATTTTATGCCGGTTGAGTTATGATCTTGTTGGCATATCCAATGGTTATTAAAGGGCAAACAAATTTTAAAGATATATATCCAACAATTTTAAAGAGGAAAACTCATTGCACCGAGAGCATCTAATAATTTGTCCACGATACGTGAGATTCCCTTGTTTCCGACATAAGTTGGGAAAGTGTCGAAGGTGCCATATTTATTCATAATTTTGTCCGGGCACATTTGGCATCTTCCATTCCATCTCTCTAGAGGCTAAAGTGGTGATTGATCATGAATCATGATCATACTTTCTTCTTTGTTTTAATTTCTAACTTATTTCTTAAGCAAACCCTTTTAAAACTCAACCTTTTTTTTTTTCCTTTTTCTTTTTCTTTTTCTTTTTCTTTTTTTTTTTTTGGAGATTTTTAAAACTCAACTTTAAACTTTGAACCTCTCTCTCTCTCTCAAATTATTCATGATATAAACCAAAACTCTCTCACTTCCCTCAGATCCCAACATGTCCGATCCAAAGCCTCCGCCTCCGTTCGTGGCGGAGATCACTGTCATATCCGCCGAAGGCCTGAAAACTCCCTCCTCCCTCTTCTCTCTCCGCCGCCGTTTGAGGTCCTTTGTCACTCTCTCCGCCGCCCCGGCACCGCTACAGTTCAAAACCACGGTGGCTCAAATCCCAAGTGGGGCGATGCCTTTCGCATTCCATTGGACGCCGCTTTCTTCCCCGACGGATGTTTCATTTTCCTCCGCCTCTTCACAAAGCGGCTGCTTTTCGGGCCGGCTCTTATTGGGTGGTGCCGGATTCCGGCCGCCGATATCGGGCAGCCGCCGGTGGGTTCATTCAGGCGACTGAGCTACCGGCTCCGTAAGAGAGATGGTTCGAGGAGCCGTTCGATAATTAATCTCGCTGTGAAAGTGGAAACTCTGCAGGCGGCTGTCGCAGTTGCTGGCCCGGTGGTGGAGCCGTGTCGGACGGTGATTGGTATGCCACTGGTGGTGACAGCATATTGAGGATCGAGACAATGATTTCTTTTAGTTCAACAATATGTGAAAAATATAATTTGTTCTAACATTTGTTGTTAAAATTATAATTTATTGATGAATTGAACTATGTTTAAAAAGAAGTTAGATCCTTAGGTACAAATGTAAAATACAGTTTTTTAAAAAAAAAAAAAAAAATTCTCTTATACTTCGTGTAAAAGTTTTGACTGCATTGTTCTAACTCCCTTGATTATGAACAATACACTTTTCTAGATCGGTTCTATTTTGTCTGAGTAAAAGATTTGGTGATGGATAGTGAAATTTTCGCTGCCTAAAAACATTTTTCCTGATAATTTTTTTTTTCTTTTATGAAGGGTACATTTGTAGTATGTAGTGTTTTGATGTCAAAATCCGAGCAGGGAGAACTCACCTGACCTTCACGTGACACCAACCGTAAACTTGTATTAAGGGAAGACGTGGTCTGCAAAACAAGGTAAATCTGCACACCGGTGCGGTGTTTGCCACACCGCCTCCGATGCCTAAGTCAACGAAGAGTAAGACGAGAAAGCAAGAGAGCAAGAGGAGAAGTAGAGTTTAGAGAATAGAGTTCTGGATCCCCCCTTCAATGACGAAGAAGGGTTTATATATCTTTTCCTGCCTTAGGGTTTCCAGGTGTTCGGAGACGATCCAGGGCTGTACCAGGCTGAATCGGAGCGACCCATGGACACCAGGGACCAAACGGAGGGGAGAAGACTCGGCTCGTGCAAGCAGGCCGAGGGTCGGCCTCGACCCAAGGCCTCGGGCGAGCATGGGGTTGGGCCAAGGTCCAATTATCCCTCCGGCCTTGGCCCAACCCTCTGACCTATTTCTCCTCCGAGGTCTGTTTTCTGATCGTGCCTTCGGATTCGTGTCGTGTTGCCTTCGTCTGCTCTTTAGATTTTGAAATGGTCCAAAATTATTAGTATTTCTTCTTTAATTGACACTATAAATTTAGTTCATAAATAAACGATATAGATATATGGTCGATAATCAACGGAAGTAATACACATATAATTGAAGCATAAACACTTTCATGAAAGGAACATATTGACTTTTGGAAAGAAAGGTTGACTTTCAGAAAAAGTATTATTATTATTATTATTATTATTATTTTGAAATACAGAAAGAGTATTATTAAATATGGTTGTTTCAATGCAGCTGTTTTCCATAAGAATTAAATTATGTTTAAATATATATTTTTTTAATTTCTTTTGTATATTTAATGGGAACAAAACTTCCCTGCATACCGGTATGTAGGGATACCCCATTAAAATCTTGACAACTAAGAAAGAGGTAGGGAGAAAATGAGAATTTTTTTTTTATCTCTCCTAGTTGTCAACATTTTAATGGTGGTATGCAGGGAAGTTTTTTTCCATTTAATGGGGTACGAAAAAGGCGCATATGCCAAAATATTTTCATCATTGTTAATAAATTTTAGGTTAAATGAGAAGTTTCATCCATAAACTTTCGAGTTTGTGTCTAATATTTACTTGAATTTTAAAGAGTGATTAATAGATATGGTTCCACTTTTAATTTTGTGTTTAATAGCTTCTTGAATTTTAAAAGTTCTAATAGAATAGATTCTCGAACTTTCAATTTTGCGTTTAATAGTTCTTGATATTGTTGACATTTTTAAAAATTAACATATGTATTGGACATAAAATTGAACTTTCGTGTCTAATGGAACCCTAAGGCCCCGTTTGATAACCATTTGGTTTTTGGTTTTTGGTTTTTGAAAATTATGCTTGTTTTCTTCCAATTTTCATACCATGGTTTTCATTTTTGTTAAACACACACTTGAATTCTTAGCCAAATTTCAAAAACAAAAACAAGTTTTTAGAAACTACTTTTTTTAGTTTTCAAAACTTGACTTAGTTTTTGAAAATATGGAAAGATGGTAGAGGACAAAACAAGTAGACTTATGGGTTGTAATAGTGTTTATAGGCTTAATTTTCAAAAATCAAAAACCAAAAACCAAATGGTTATCAAACGGGGCTTAAACTTTTAGTTTTTATTTGCTATATTCGTGAATTTCAAAAACTGACGAATAGGTCGATAATTAGACACATAATTGAAATTTCATTGACCTATTTGACATAAGATTAAAAGTTTTAGAAACCCTATTAAATATTTAATACCTACTAGAAACAAAACTGAAAATTCAAATCTGTAAGATTTTCTAAATTTAAAACCTATCAAACACAAGCTTAAAAGTTTGAAGACTAAAATTTAACCGACTTAATTTTTATTTGATTTTGAAGAAGGACAGAAAGAAATAAAACAAACAACAACAACAAAAAAAAGAACCAAAAAAAAAAAAAAATGTGGGCAAAGATTGCTTCGTGGAAAAATCGGCTGGATTGACTTGGTTGACACGGTGACTTTGGACCCCTCCAAGAAAGATATATTAAACAGGAAATTAATGTTTGCCCCTTATCTCAACTAAAAAAAAAAAAAAAAAAAGGTCCTACGTGGATGAAATAATTATGGGGCCTTTTATTTTATTATTCTATTTTTTTGACAACATTATGGGACATTTTATTAGATATTTGTTAAAGGCTAAATATATCTCATAGTTTCTTTTTAACCTTTCAAAATAAAAAAGTTTCTTTTTAATCATTTTTATCAAGGTAAAAAAAAAAAAAAAAACTTTTAGCTCTTGAACTTTGATGAAAATAATAATTTAATACCTATGCTTTAAAATTTATAACCATTTAGGAGTTGTCTGAGACGTTGGATTTGTTATAAGATTTAGTGGTTATTATAGTTTGGAGGTTAAAATAATTTGTGGGGTTAAATAGTATGTGTTTGGAGTGCAGATTATCTTAGTCTGGGATAAAATAGTATGTGTTTGGGGTGTAGATTATTTTAGTATGGGTTAAAATAGTCTGTGTTTGGGGTGTTGATCTGTTTAACATGAGGTTCTGAATCAAAGGTTCAAACTGACTGTTTTTTTTTCTAGCTTTTTTTTTTGTTTATCCTTATCTTCCTCATACAACTTTGTACTTCAAATATCATATTTTGCAAATATTAATAAGAAATGTTTATTCCATCAATCTTAAGAAATTAGCTAAGGGTTTTAAGTCATGCTATTCTTTGACAATCTGGTTTTATTTGGTTGTATGAATATCGTTGAATATGCACAAAATATGGTTAGGAATGTTCTTTTTTTTTTTTTTTTTTAAGTTGTTAACCCTGGTTAACCTTTGATGTTGCCAAAAGTCGTAGGGAAGGAATTTGACCTAAAAAAATTGTAAGTGCTTAGTTTAAAAACCAAAATATACTTTTGGTCCCTGAAGTTTGGGTTAGGTTTTATTTTGGTCCTTGAGTTTTCAAACTCGACAATTTAGCCCCTTGATAGCGAGCATAGCTAGCTAGTTTTCCCTAATTAACTTAGCTAGTCTTTTATAATTTATTGGCCAAAATTATGCATTTATGTGTTGTATTTGTAGGAAATATAGTTTTGAGCCAATTGGATGGTCGGGATGCGAAAAGAAGCCGAAGAATGAAAAAAGAATCAAAGTTGGAAGATTGAAGATAGGCCCATCTGCAGACCAGCGTCGAGACGCTGCTCTTTGGGCGTTTCGACGCTGACATTCTATATTTAGAGTTTTCAATCTTAAAAAAAAAAAAAAAAAAAAATCATAGCGTCGCGACGCTCTCGGTCAAATTTTTCAGATTCGCAGTATTGTCGCGACGCTGTCGGCAGATTTTCTATAAATTCATCCTTTTGTGCTACGGATTAGTGGAGTCCAATTGGTTAGATTTTAGCCCTAATTTCGACTAGAGACCTTTGGTGGGAGCTAAAGCAAGGCCAAGGAGCGAGAATCAAGCGAGAAGACGTGGAGATCGTGATGAGGACGTGCCAGTTTCGAGTTTTCCTTTCTCTTTCCCTTACCTCTTGTAGTTTTTATGGCTTTTCTTTCAATTAGTGTTTGTAGTTTAAAGACTATGAATTGCTAGTTGTTTGTCTTAGGGATTGATGTAGTTGTTTTAGTTTGTTGGATTGATTTTGTGGTATGAATATGCATTTATTTTACCTATGCAATTATGGTTAAATGCTTTCAATTAGTTGATCACTAGTTGAATGATTCGAGTGTTGAATCTTGCTCGGGAGAGGGGATTTGGCCTAAGACTTACTTTATTTAATTGCATGACTAAAGTAGAAATTCTAAGTTTGTGACGGGATTTGGAATAACTTTAGAAGTTGCTTGAAGAACTAAACCCAAAGCCTTGCATGTTAATGAACTTAGATAGGGATATCAAGTTGGTTGCAAGCATGAGAATCAATTATGCTCGGGAGAGATAATTGTGATAAAAGGTTCCTAGACTTGGTAGAATAATTGCTTGTTAAATTCATCCCATTAATTAATCCTCAATCTCTCAACAATGAAATCAATTCCCTAAGAGTCTTGTCATTTGAGTCTCCACCTTTATTTTATGCTTTTTGTCTTTAGATTTATCTTTATCTTTAAGTTTCGCTCCCTAAATAAAATTGGACAAGATTATTCACGGTACTTCATTTGCTAGAAAACCAATCCAGAGGACGACACTCGTTTAATCACGAAAACACTATATTATTACTTAACCCGTACACTTGCGCGGTATGCAAATTGCGCACCACCCCTGAGGTTTGGATTTCGTTTCATTTTGGTCCCTCCGTCCAATTTTTTTGTTAAACCCTAATGAATTGTTGACGTGACATGTATTTTTTTATTAAAAAAATATTTTTAAATTTTTTAAAGAAAAATATTTTATTATTATTTCTTTTTTCTTCTTATCTTCTTCCTCCGTCTTCATCATCTTCATCTTCTTCCTCCATTTCCATCTTCATCTTTATCATCTTCTTCCTCTATTTCCATTAAATCTTCACCATCTTTCATCTTCTTCCTCAACCTCAACCTCCATCTTCATCATCTTCTTCTTCCTCAACCTCCATGTTTGTGAACTGTAGATCATGCTCCAAAATTAAATTTTCATCCTTAACATCAATTAATAAAGTTGAAAAATATACTTCTCAAAAAAAAAAAAAATTGAAAATATGAATTTGATTCTTGAACGGGTCACCTTCAAAAGTTGTCATGCGTCGAGTAACTTCAATGGGCTAACACGTATATTCTTGATCAAAAGGTTAGAAATTTGAATCTCTCACCCTACATGTTGAATTAAGCAGAATAATAAATAAAGGAATAAAGTTGCTAACATGAGCATAGTTTGTCAACACAAGCATAACTCAACTGACATAAACATTATACTAATGATCAAGAGGTTTGGTTCAATTCCCGCGCCCACCCACCACATGTCAAAAAAAAAAAGAGAGCATAGTTCAACGATTAAGTCATCTACTCATTTCCTCGAGGTTAGAGGTTCAAATTCATACCTCTACATTTTTTGTACCAAAAAACTATATTGTGTGTTTATTTATTCTTTGTTTCTCAAAAAGTTCTTTTTAATAGGTTCTTGAACTTACAACTCGACTTCGTTACTTTCAATTTTATGTATAAATATTTCTTTTGTATCTCTGTTGTTTAAACTAATATGAACATAGTTCAATAGGTTAAGACATTAATATTTCAACTAAAAAACTAGAAGTTTGATTCCTCATCCCAACATATTATCGTTGAACTAGAAAAAAAATTATATTATTTAAAACTTATGTCACTATTTGTCTAAACCTCCTTGAAATCAACTTGTTACAAAATACTTAAATAGTACAATCAACATACATATGGTAGGAATGTATATCCTAAAACTTCGTAATTAATGTCTTGTGTTATTTAATAGTTATTTGATTATTTTTATTTGCTATTTATAATATCCATTATATGTAAAATAATCCTAAGTTATTAATGTAAACTCACACAATATGTAGTTGACCATAGTAAGGATCATAGGTAAAAAATAATTATCTAAAATGTCTATAGTATATGGATAAAGTTTGGTGCCTAATTGTGGTAATACTATTGATATGACTCACTTTGTAAACAAATGATTTGATTCAAAACATTATGTGGAGACATGTAAGTGGAAGTATCATATATATATATATATATATACAATAAGTTTATATTAAACTAAACCACTAATATTTGAATCTCCCTTTATAAATAGGGAGCTAGAAACATAAGTTTCACAAAATGGGATTCATTCCAACCTTTTATTTTGAGTTTGTATTAGACTCTGTTAAACGAAATTGCTATATAAAAGCAATAACACCAGAATCATGTATATTGAGTTATCAGAATCAAGAACAAAACTAAGGGACAATCTTTTCAAAAAAAAAAAAACTAAGGGACAATCAAACCTAGATCCATCAATGTTGTTTTAGCAAACTGAGTTTAGCAACAATTCAGCTCTTCAGGAAAGATCTTCCTCAACTAAACACACCAAAGTTCTAGAATTGTCTTAGTCATATGGGGAACAAGAGAACTGAATATGTTTAGTATGTTGGAGGACCATAACCCCTGCATCCTATTTATGAACTCTTCACTGAACCCCCATTAAGCCTAGTAAGAGTTATTGGGTATCCACCTAATAAAATTTCATACTCCATAAAAGTCCATGGGTCAAATTAACTATAGATCACTTTAATCGACCCATTAAATAGCCAAATAATATAAGTATATTATATGAATATGTTGTCCACAAATTGATTATTAGAATATATAAATGATTTTACCTAATAAAATTCCTTACTAATATGATTTTACTTGTTTTCTGGAGAGGATTTCTTTGCCCTCTATCTTAAGATTTGAGAACCCTCTAGTAAATAACAATTGAGAAAAATTTTCTCCTTCCTGGCCTGTTTTGGATCTTGATGTCGTTTCAAGGCCAAGGGTATGGATATTAAATATTAGAAAATTGAATGGTCTAGAATTCAAATGTTTGAGATAAATTAAGGTCGTGTTTAATAATCATTTCAGTTTTTGGTTTTTGGTTTTTCTTTTTTTTAAAAACAAAAATCATATAGCCTTTTGTTTTCTGTTTTTAAAAAACAAAAAAACCAAACTTGTTTTTATAACTGTTTTTGGTTTTCAGTTTTTAAAATAATTAGAAAGATGAAAAGATGTTTTAGAGAGAGAAAAATGTGTAGCAACATTGAAACAAAAATTTAGAGACACGAATATTAATGTTTTCGAGAGAAAAGTTACACATAGAAAATTTAGAGACATGAAAGAAAATGTGTAGAAGTTAGACTCCATAAAACATATTAGTTAGAGAAAAAAGAAAAAAAAGGTAGAGTAGGAGAGATACATTTTAGATAGGAAAATTAAATAAAAAGAGAAATTTTAGAGAGATAATAAGGATAAAAGTAAAAATATGCTAAAGAAATATCGATAAATTAGAAAAATAAGGAAAAGTTGTAGCGAGAGAGTTTTGAGGATTTTTTTTTTTTTAAAAAAAAAGAAAAGTTATAATATGTTTATTAGGGAGAGAAAACTTATGGATAAGTTTTTAGAAATATATAAGTTATAGAGGAAAAAAAAAAGTTTTGAGAGAGAAAAAGAAATTTTGTAGAGAGAAGGACGTTTTAGAGAGAGAAAAAAATAGAAAAATGAATTTGTTGGAGAGATAGGTAAAAGAAGGAGAAAAATAAGCATTAGCATAAAAATGATTTTTTTTTTTTTTGAAATTTGCTTATAAATTCAAAAACGTTTTTAAAAAACAGAAAACAAAAAATAGAAATGATCATCAAACAATCTTGTTTTTTTACAAATAGAAAACAAAAATAGAAAATAGAAAACAAAATGGTTATCAAACCGCCTCTTAAATATTTGTATTCAGGTATGCTCGATGTCTAGAAACGAAATATTAGGTTTGTTTTTATCAATTTTGTTCCTAAGAATTCTATTTATTCAATTAATTAGTTGAATGTGTAAGAGTAAAATTAATGTAATCATAAATTAAATTAATGTTATTTAATAATATCATATTAATCAATCGAATAAATAAATATTATTTTTACCTTTAAAACATTGATTAACTAATAAAAAAAATTAATAATTTAATTTAATTAATAATAAATAATTAAATTTATCTTGAGATTGCATTTGATTCTATTTTGGTCCTCCACATCTAATTTTCTATTAATTTTTTTTTGTTGAGAAAACTAATTTTCTATTAATTACTAACATAATGTTTATTTTTTTTATTAATTTTTATTAAATAAAAAATATCAAATTTTTTTTCATTTTCATTTTTTTTTCTTCTTCCTCTTCTCCATCTTCTCACTTCACCTACCTAAACCTAATTACAACCCCACTATTGTTGATTGTCGTCCACTGCCTCTGGATTTTTTCTTCTTCTTTCTCTTCTTTTCTCTTCTGCCCCCGAAAAAGAAGGCAAAAAAAGATGAGACGACAGTAGTGAGCAGTGTGGCAATCGCAACGATAAGCAGCAACCATGGAGAAAGAAGAACGGAAGGAGGGAGGAAGAAGAAAAAAGAGGAAATATATTTTTATTTGAAAAATTAGAAGATATATTTTTTTAATTAAAAAACATTATATTATCGTTGATTGAGTTATAAATTCCTTTCATATTTTAAATTAATGAATTGAACATATATATACTTACGTATGAAATTAAAAATTCACCCACCTCACATGGTTTTCCTATCATTACAACTCACATCCAAGATATAGATTATTGTTGTAGAAAATTGACATCTTAAGCTACATAATCATATTGACAACCAACTACCTCACTTAAAAAAAACTATTTTTTCAGCTATATTATCATTTTTAAAACTATTACTAACTATCGAAATTTGATTGATATATTTTAATTCATCAACAAAATTAGAATTATCGGTAGAACACATATTAAGAATGAAAACACATATTTAACGCAAAGATTTTTTTTTTTTAGTTCGTAAAAAAAGAAAGAAAAGAAAATGATTCTTGTTTGTTAAGTGAGGGAGGAAATTGAAACGAGAGAGGGACGAAGCTAGAAAAAGTAAAAGCACATATTATTAACTTATTTATTAGAATATGCTAAAGAGAGAATAAAATTTTTTAAAGTCACATTGATGCTTCATTAATTTCAAATCGATGAGTTTCTTTTTCTGGGAGACATTTTTTTGGGAAAATTTTGGTGACAATTTCAAACGTATGAGGAGTAAATGGAAAAGAAAACATTCTCACGAAAACTTATGAATAAAAGAAACTGAAATATTACCTTTACTTAAACTGTTTTTTTCTAAAAAGGTAAAGGATATAAATGGGGTAGAAATAGAATGATTTTACTTTCAGATTAAAATATTAAATATTCTGATTTAGTTAATTGAGTCATCCCTTAAAATATGTTTTTTTTTTTCTTTTGTCAAGAGGTAAAAACTTAAGCATTTAAGTATGTATAATGCCTTTTAACAAGGTGAACTATTGAGGAAAAAAAAGGCCAGTTCAACTTGTCTAAAAAAAAGGGCTAGTATTTTCTTCTTCTTCTTTCTTTTTTTTTTTTTTTGAGTACATCAACATTTGGAGTAGGGGGATTTGAACATCTGACCTCATGGTCGAGGGTACATGTCAATTACCGCTGAGCTAAGCTCGCTTTGGCAAAAAAAAAAAAAAAAAAAAAAGGGCTAGTTGAACTATTATGAGGTTGACAAATTTTTGAAATCTAGTTGTAGTTCAAAGTTAAGGTTTCTCTATCCAATATTAATTTGATGAATGCATTATACGTTATGCTATCTTTGTTTTCAAAATAATTGATAATTTAAGATGTGTACGTCTCTATGCCATTTTATAGCTATTTATGTTGTGAATGAAATAATTGTGAAATAGACCTTCTTTGTTTTTAAGGAACAAAAATAAAATAAACACCAATCACAACACAATTGCTTAAAACATCAATAAATTCAAATGAAAATTAGAGGTTCGAATCTTTTTTTTTCTTTTGAGTTCAAAAGCACTTGGGGGTGGGGATTCAAACCTCTGACCTCTTGGTTGAGAGTACATGCCGCTCAGCTATGTCAATTAGAGGTTCGAATCTTTACCTCTTCTCTTGTTTGAACTAAACAGTAAATAAATAAAATAGGTACACTGAAAATTCAATAACTAAAGCCAACTCGAGGAAAAAAAAATGATAAGTCTATAACTATCCATGAATGTCAATCTGAGTCTAGCTCATTAGACAAGGTACTAATTGTCATCCCAAAGGTCGATGGTTTAATCTCCCATCCCACGATTGTTGAACTAAAAAAAGTTGAATTACAAATTTAATCCCTTAATTTTAAGGTTTGTGTCTATTTGGTCATTGAACTAAAGTGTCTAATAGGTCATTAAATTTTCATATTTGTGTCTATTTGGTCTATAAAGTTTAAACAGTGTTTGATGGGTTCTTAAAATTTCCATTATATGTCCAATAGATCCCTGAATTTTTATTTTTATTTCAACAGATCATTAACCTAACGGATCTACTAAGTACAAAATTGAAAGTTTAGAGTCTTATAGACATCGAGTTCAAGTTTACATTCAACAGACTCATTCATTTTAGAAAAAAAAATTGAACATGTAAGAGACCTAGTAGACAAAAAATTAAAAGTTGAAAGATTTATTAGATACAAAATTAAAAAATCAATTTAAGGATCAGTTCGAGAGAATATCCAGAAACATTTGGTATATTATTAGTGGAGTAATTAAAATGGAGATTTAGTGTAAAAAAGTGAAGAGGGTAAAAATGAGAGTGGGTTGGGGACCGGCGGAGAGCGGCGGAGGGAGAGGAAAAAACCGGCGGAGGACAACCAATTAAAAGAGTTTAAAATTGAAGCGCCAGCTGGAGACGGGTTTAGGGGAAAAGCATATTAGCCACAACCAAATCCCGCGTTGTTTTCGCGTATGTGAAACTAACGCCCCCACTTTCTCTCTCTCCCAACCTCATTTGACTTTCCTTCTCACTCTCAATTACCATAAATGCCCCCTCTCCTTAATTCTCTCTCATTTATTTTTTAATTTTTAAATGGATTCAATTACGAGTTTAGTCCATAAATTTTTTAAATTGTGCAATTTAGTCCTGAACTTTAAAAAGTTTCAATTTAATTTTGTGCCTAATAGGTCCTGAGCTTTCATAAGTATCTTGTGGATCCTTAAACTTTCACTTTTGTGTCTAATAATCTCTTAACTTTCAATTTTGTGTCTAACAAGTCTTGACCTATTCGACGTTTTTTCAAATTCACATACCTACTCGGTATAAAATTGGATGTTTCGAGTTCCAATAGGTATAAAATTCAATTTAATATCTAGTAGATTGGTTAACTTTTTTTTTTAAAAACAAAACTCGAATATGTCAATGACCTATTAGACACAAAATTGAAAGTTTAAAAACTTACATTAGACATTTTAAAAGTTCAGAAAACAGTTAGATACAAAATTGAAAGTCCAAATACTTATTAAACACTTTTTTAAAATTTAGGAACCAAATTGATACAACTTTGAAAGATCATAGACTAAACTTTTAATTTTTTTTTCTTTTTCTACCACATGACTCGAACTCATGTTTATCAAAGAATTTTTAGCTGTGGGAGGATTTGAAACTCTAACTTCATAGTGATGGTACGTGTTAGCTCACTCTAACTATACTCTTTTATTTATTTATTATTATTTTTTTTTTAAAAGAAATGTCTATACATTTTAAATCTTGTTTTAAATACATCAATTTTTCTTCCTTTCTTATATGGAAAATTAGTAAAGCAAACAGAAGAAGACAATTTTCCTTCTAAAATGACGACTCAAAACGTGTTGTTGCAAAATCAATGCAGCTTTCCAGAATAAATTTCATTCTTTCTGCGATTCTTCCCTTCCAGTGGCACAATCGTAAATTCGCTTCTCCCCACCGTCTAGAAATTTGCAGAGCTCGGCCATTCCACAACCAATTCACCGATTGCTACATATAAAGAGAAGAGCGAACCAGTATCCCAAACAATTCAGCAAAATTCAAGTACCCATTACGAATTTCTTCAAAAAAACAAAACCCTTCAACTCCCCACATCGATAAACCAAAACTTCCACAGAGAAACAGAGTAGTTTGTGGGCTGGGGGCGATGTCGAATCAAGATCTAGAGCGAGGGGCGGCTAAGAATCCACCGAACAGTAACCCAAATGGGAACCATTCAGCTGCTCCTTACTACATAGAGACTTCCGAGAAGCAATGGACTCCATGGTTGGTTCCTATGTTTGTTGTGGCTAATATTGCTATGTTCATTGTGGTCATGTACGTCAATAATTGCCCCAATAGCAATCTGGGTTTTGGAGATAACTGTGTGGCCGGTTTTCTTGGGCGATTTTCGTTTCAGCCTCTCAAGGAGAATCCCCTCTTGGGACCCTCTTCCAATACGTATGTATCTTCTTCTGCTCTGTTTTTTGTTTATTGCATCTCTGTTTTGTGTTTGGTGTTTTTGGTTTGAGAGTGTTTTTCCATTGGTTTTGATTCTGTTTGCTGCTGAATTTTAGAGTTTGGTTTTGGTCCTTTTGATTGAGAGATGTGGAATTTTAGTGATGTCTTCGACATAATACATGAACTCGTAGATTGAGAGTGTTTGTCTATAGGTTTGACTCTGCTCTGTTCCTTCTTTATTTCATCTCAGTTTTGTGTTTGGTGTTTTGATTCAGAGTGTTTCTACATGGGTTTGATTCTGTATACTACTGAATTTAAGAGTTTCGTTTTGCCCTTTTGATTAACATGATACATGAATTTTTGGATTTTCCCCGTTGCATATCGATTTGATTTGTGGGTTGGAAGCAATTGAATGCTTAAAAGTTTTTAGGGTTTTGAATTTAACAAAATTCTGTGGTTTGAATTCTATTTGTGTTTATGTGCTTCTGGGCTTGGTCTTTCATTCAACTTAATTGAATTCATTTGCCTTGAACCTCTTGCTCTGCAGATTGGTGAAATTGGGAGCTTTGAAGTGGGATAAGGTTGTTCGTGAGCATCAAGGATGGAGACTTCTCTCCTGTATTTGGTTGCACGCTGGAATCATTCATCTTATTGCAAATATGTTGAGTTTGGTTCTGATTGGGATCCGCCTTGAGCAACAATTTGGATTTGGTATGTTTCTTTTCTTTCTTGTGGCTTCAATTTGTGAACTTTCAAAATCTTCATGTAACTGCACGTCTCTGCAAGTTGTGGTAGAACATAATCAATTTTTCCTTTTTTTGTCTTCCCTTTAGCAAGGAAGCTAGTGACGTAGCTTTTCAGTTACCCCTGAAAGAGAACTCCTTTTTTTACCTTTGGCTAGTCATTTTAATAAGCTTTAGTTTCATAACTCTAAACTTGAATAAATGGCAAAATTAATACCCTCAATTGGTTCAGTCTTAAGTTCCACATTTTTTTTTTTTTTGTTATAAACACTTACATGGTTAAACAAGATGGGCTTTGTGGGTATTAGCTTTTCTGATTGTGTAGGATGCTTTTCAGCTGAGTTTGGATTTATTTTCTTTTGTTGGGTGATGCTGACTTGGTTTTTCTTTTCCACTGCCTATGTATGTATAACATGGAAAATGGAAGCCCTCCCCTTTCATTTCCAACTTTAAGTACTAACTTAGCCTCAAAATGTTTGCTAACAAAAGGTTTTGGGAGGGATTGAGTACGAATGAGCATGCAATTGTGTGATTGTCCCTATCTGAAAATCCTTGCATCAACCTTTTTTTTTTCTCTCCCTTCATCTTCCTTTCCTGTCTGAACATCTCATATTCATTTTTGCAGTGCGTATCGGGATAATATATCTCGTGGCTGGAGTTGGTGGGAGTGTAATGTCTTCCCTGTTCATCCAAAACAACATTTCTGTTGGTGCTTCTGGTGCTCTCTTTGGACTTCTCGGAGCTATGCTCTCTGAGCTTTTGACGAACTGGACAATTTACACTAACAAGGTTAGCTGCCATGATCAACTTGAATAAAGAATATGTGTGTTTGTGATAGTTTTATCTGTGTACTTTTGCTGTGATGAGTTCCTTTGCTAAGTAAACTTATTGAGTTTCTGTAGGCTGCTGCACTCTTCACCCTCATCGTTATCGTGGCAATTAACTTGGCAGTTGGAGTTCTACCTCATGTAGACAACTTTGCCCACATTGGAGGATTCTTAACAGGATTCCTTCTCGGGTTTGTGTTGCTCATCCGTCCCCAGTTTAAATGGACCGAGCGCCACCACCTTCCACCCAGTGCTGGTCGCATACCTAAGTATAAAACTTATCAGTATATTCTCTGGCTGGCTGCTGCAATTCTGCTAGTTGCTGGGTAAAAAGCTCAAAACCCTTGCCTTTTAATCTTGTAGTACTTATTTCTTTCAACAAAAGAGCATGGGATACTTGGACTGCTTCCTGTTGACGATAACGACATGTTTGAATCGTGCAAGCTAATTCAGTTTGTTATCTGTTGCAGCTTTACAGTAGGGCTGGTGATGCTATTCAGGGGGGAGAATGGAAACAAGCACTGCAGCTGGTGCCATTACCTAAGTTGTGTGCCAACCTCAAAATGGGACTGTGGGAATTAGTCACTCTTGATTTGTGTGTACATAGTTACACCTTTATTCTTCACTTTTTGGTCTCTCAGGTTTTTGTTTGCTTTGGCTCATGTATATGAATAGTTTATGAGGTTTTTAAATTTTTGTCTTTACAATATTTGCTGTAGAGATTGTGTTCAATTTCAGATTAATACGATTGATTATTTTTCTGTTTCTTCCTCCTGTTAACTTTTAGTCTATTGGTATTTTGTGTTTTTTCTAAACCATTTGGCAAACTTGAGCGAGTTTGAATGATCATCATGTTACTTTCTAGGGTCCTTTAAAGAACAATAAGGTAGAAACAGAACAGCAGAACATACATATTACCATGTAAATAGAAACTGCAAACGAAAACATTCTACGAACAGTGATATGTCTTTCTAGTTCTAGGATTATAATCTTGACCGTCCCCAGTGCTCAAAGTTCGAATCCGATCTTCACATATTATAAGGCTACTAATATAAGTTAGCAAGATAAGTCTACTATTGTGAAGTAGAAGGGGTGGAATAGAGAGATATTAGAAGGCGTCAGTATCTGTAACCCACAGGCATCCCAAGTTTGTCCAGCCGACCAGAACCGGGGTAGGCTTTCCCGACGAAATTGGACTGCAATGCTGATACCTGCTGTGCAGTCAATCTCGATTCCCCGAAGCCATATACAGAACCCCGCTTAGCAGAACTCGATCTCTCGTACTGAGGCCGTTGTCTCGGGGCACTGTGAGATCTCATCTTGGCTCTTGAAGATTCAGTGCAGGCCATATAACTCGGATATTCCGAGTCCCCGCTGAAATAGCTCCTCGTGCTGTCGCTCTTGGTCGGGGTGAAGGGGCTTTTCTTTGTACTAGCACCCCTTGAGGAGACAGAAAAGAAAGAGCTCTCCTCAACTTCATGAGAGAATTTAAATGGACTGAAACATTCGGTTTCACAGGAAATTTCAGGCTCCTTTGAAGACACATCAGAAGATAGAGCAAGCTTGATGGAACTAAAGAGGCTCTTTGGTTTCAACTTAAAGTGAGTTTTCTCATTCTCAATTTCAAGGATTCTATCAATCTTCTCAACATCAATAGTTGTAAATCTTGAGCCTGTCCTCTGCATCTGTTTAAACCTAGTGCTCTTAGTATGAGGGCTGTGTTCAAATTTTTCTGGGGTAACAGGATCCTGTCAAAGCAAGAACCTTTAGACAAGCCAAGCCATGTTTGATACTGCTACAGATTACAAATGAGAACTAAACAGAACTCACAAGAGGAGAGAAGCTAGACGATTTGATATCCGAATGCAAAAATTCAAACGAAGATTGACTCCGCCCGGCTCGTGCCCGTGCCTGTGCCCTCAGTAACGCCTGCATCCGCTGTATCCATTCAGCCGTCCGCTTCCTCTCGATATGGCCTCGAACCAAAGCCTGAAGTCTCACCAACCCTCTCAGAGCTCTCAATGCCTTCCTTGCCTTCATTAAATTATGAAGAAAAACAATCAAACCCAAATGAAAAACAGTTGAAAGGCAATCATATCAAAATATTGAATTACCATAAAGACTTTCTCAGGTGAAAAAGCCTGGCAAAACATGAAGAAGACAGAGACATTACAGAAAGCCATACCTTGGTACAGCCAGCCAAGGTTTTTCCAGTTCAGTACAACATTAAATACTCCTAACCAACCCAAATTTCAATAATGTCCTACATACACCACTAGCTTCCAAAACCAAGCTTATTCCAAACACTGTTACATTCATAGAACATCTTCCCTATAAATCCAAAAGAAGGATGACATCAAACTGTAGCCAAACAGAGCCTAATTCCATTTCCACCTAATCAGACAAACCAAACCCCACTAGGCATCTCTTACATCTGATCCCCCTAAGCCACCAGAACAGCCCCCTTAGGTTCATTTTCTTTAGGGTTTGACCCCTCAATTATTACCATATCTCAACTGGGTCCCTACAATTCTAAATATTTTCACTTGGGTTTGTGTTGAAAAAACTGAAAGCTAAGTTCTTCTTACATCTGATCCCCCTATGCAACCCTTAGGTTCCTTTTCATTAGGGTTTGACCCCTCAATTATTACCATATCTCAAATGGGTCCCTACAATTCTAACTATTTTCACTTGGGTTTGTGTTAAAAAAGGTGAAAGCTAAGTTCTTTACCATTATACCAAAAAAAAAAAAATCACTTTTCTCTTGAAATAATTGCTCATTCTTGGAATAGACCAAGCTTTCCTCCAATAGAGTTTGGAAAAATGAAGAAAAGTAGTACCAATTTTCCATATGATAAAAGAAAAAGGGAAGTTCCACCATGGATTTTATTTTTTAAGGAAAGAAGAAAAAGTAAAGTTGAAACTGAAGAGAGTAAATTGAAGATAACAGCATACAAAAATAGCAACACTCAACATGTACAATCTGAACATTTCTCCTTTTTTTTTTTTCCTTTTTACCAATTTCCAAAAATAAATAAAAATTATTGCAAGTACAAAGGAGAGAATCCAGAGGTTTAATATGTTGAAAGCTCCCTTCCACCTTACACTAGAAGGGATTTGAAGTGACAGGTGGCAGAACTGTAGGGGAGGGTCCCACACGTTTCTTTCAGATGAAGAGATGAGACGACACCGTTTTCAACATTCACTGTACTACAAAAACGACGTCGTCTCGTGTTTCAATGTAACAAAATCGTTCCCAGTTCCCATTGGAAAGCAAAAGTCCAAAACTTTATAAAAACCCTTTTTTTTTTTTTTTTGCTAATTGTTTAAAAAATATTTATTTTGTTTTTTTTTTAATATTTTTGATTTGATTTGAGATGTGACTTGTGGGTGAGTAGACCAATGAGTGTGTAACACACCCAACAGCTAATATTAAAAGAAACAAAAAAAAAAAAAAAAACTAAACTTTTTGGTAATCCCAATGTGAAAGGATGGAGATTTAATTAGTTGAGATTCTAAACCAAATAGTAGGGAATGAAATGGTTGAATTGCAAATTTGTTCCCTAAATATAGGTTCCTAAACTTTGACTTCACATTTACTTTGATTTTTCTAAAAAAAAAAAAAAAAAAAAAAAAGGAATTACATAAATTGAAAAATTTATAAAAAATTCAACATGCAATTTTAGAAACAGAAAATTAAATACAAAATATAGTTATGAAATTGGAGCCATTTAGAAACGAACCAGAAATCCACGAAATGCAGCCTGGATTTTGATGGCGGCCCACTCGGCCTCGTGGAAGGCGAGGGCCGCCGTGGTGGGCACGGACCGTCCACTGCTAGTGAGCTTGACGACGGCAGCCGCGGCGTGGGCAGCGGCCACGGCGGCTTCGGCGACGGCAGCGGAGGCGGCAGCGACGGCGACGGCGTGGTGGTCGGGATCAGAGTCGACGGGGTGATGGTGGCGGAGCTTGTCCTTCTCCTTGTAGGATTTGGCGAAGTGCCATTTGGGTTTGAGCTTAGAGGGATTGGGCGTAATCGGGTCGGGTTTTTTGAGACCGAGAAGGCCGCGGAACCATTTTAAGGCTTTGCCCATTGGAGGTTTAAGGGTGGTGGCGGTGGTCGGAGGTCTGGTTTCCGGCCATGGCGGGTTGAGAGAAGAAGAAGAAGAAGAAGAAGAAATGGGAATGTGAAGTTTTGTTTAGGCTTTATAAATAAAATATGGAAAAGGAGAAAAAGGTGGGGCAGACGGGCAGTGGGAACGGGCTAAGTCCAAGTCTATTTGGGCGCGTCGGTGACTGTACTACCCTCGCACGTGCCGTCCTTTTTTTTTCGACACCTTTTACTAGAGTTGATTTTTTTTTTTCTTTTTTAATATTATACTATATTTACATTTTTTTCCTTGAAAAATTTTGTTAGGGTTAAAATATCATTTTTATTTAGTTCAATTACAAGATTAGTCCTCTAATTTAACTAAATTACGAGATTAGTCTGGAACTTTTAGTTTCTAAAATTTTAATTTTGTGTTCAATTAGGTTCTTGAACTTTAAAAAGTATCAACTTTGTTGTCAAATAGGTCTCTCACCTCTCAATTTTGTGTCTGATAAATCCTTAACCTATTTGCTATTTTTTTTAAAATCCATAAACGTACTAGATATAAAATTGGAAGTTTAGGATTTCAATAGACATAAAATGTATATCTAGCAGATTGATTAACTTTTAAAAGCCAAAAATATCTCAGTGACCTATTAGACACGAAATCGAAAGTTTAGAAATCTATTAGATATTTTTAAAGTTCAAGGACCTACTACATACAAAATTGAAAATTCATTGACCTATTAAACACTTTTTAAAGTTTAGTGACTAAATTGACACAACATTAAAAGTTCAAGGACTAAACATGTAATTCAACCTTTTGATTTCCATATTTACTTGTTTTATTTTAGTTTTTGTATTTCCCAATAAATCATTTATCATCTCAAAGAAATTGATCCCTATTAACGTTTTCTCTATAAATTTTGAAAGCATAATCACATGGTGTCTTTTCTCTAATGAAATTAAAATAGAATAAGACTCGAAATATGGAGACTAAAATGACATTTTAACCCATTATTAATCATAGTTTTTGTTATGTTTGTCATTATCATGAATGAATGGTGTTATGGGCAAAATTAGCCATTTGTATTTTATGCAGGATCGACCCAAATTAGTCGGGCCCAGAGACGACAGAAGCCAAGCCGACGAAACAAAGGACCGGAGCTCCTTCCGGCCCAAATACATAACCCTCGGCCTCGGCCCAAGGGAGAGGCCGAGGGTGAGGTCGGCCTCGGCCCATTGCCGAGGCCGACCATGGCCAAAGGCCCGGGGACCAATTGGAGTCCGGTAGCTGCAAAAACCCTAAGGGGAGTCTACAAAATGGAAGACCGCACACACATTCAGGTACGCAAAAATCAATCCCGAAATATACTCTATGTGTTTTCTGGCCAAAGCTAACTTAAGCATCGGAGTGTATGTGGTCTACACCACACCGGTGTGCAGCGTTTGCTCGCCTCGCAGGTCACGTCTTTCTCGCTCGTTTACAAATTCACTGTTGATCATCACGTGGAGCGAAGGGCAAATTCCTAAGTGAAATTTGACCATCAAAAAATGGTAAACAAAAAAAAAATGATGCAAATAATAATTTGGATTTTTTTTCTTTTGAATTTAAGTAAGAGGATTTGAATTTTTTAGCCGAGGGACGTATAAAAATTTGTCTTACTTTGTTTTTTGAAGTTTGAGTCATTCCAAATTAACACTTTCTTCAACTACAATTTTTAAATTAATAATTTAATTGATTATAATTTTATTAAGTTAAACTTCATTTAAATCCTAGAATCAATTTACATCATTTATTTGTTAGAACCTTCCTTTAAATTGGGGTGAACATGTGTATATACTACTATTTTTTATTTTTATATTAAAAAAAAAAAGGAAAAACAACATCACCAAATGTTTTTTTTTTTTTAACTGTTTATCTCTTCAAATAAAAATAGAAAATCATTAGAAGAAGACTCATATAAGCGTGGAAACAATAATGAGCAACAAAATTTCATGATGGAAATTTTTATAATGGGTGTAACTTTTTATGCCATAAAAGAGGATGTATATGCGAGGATAACGCCACCATTGTGATTGAAATATTCATCTAGGGGCAATATACGTAATAGAACACTATAGTCGAAAGTGTTGATGGTCGATTTTGGTCAGAGGAAACTCATCTGACCTTCACGTGCCACCAACGGTAAATTTGTAGATGAAGGGGAAGACGTGGCCTGCGAAATAGTAAACCTGCACACCGGTGTGGTGCTAGCCACACCGCCTCCGATGCTTAAGTCAGAAAACGGAAGGGAGAGCTAGAGAGCAAGAGAAAGAGAGTAGAGAATAGAGTTCGGGGGTCCCCTTCTTCAGTTGCGAAGAGGGGTATAAATACCTGCTCGTGCTCCTAGGGTTTTTAGGAATTCGGAGGCGTTTCGGGACAAACTAGGCGAAACTGAGGCGGCTAGAAGTATCAGGGACCGAGGGGAGGTGACCGAGCTCGGCCCGCACAAGCGGGCCGAATGGTCGGCCTCGGCCTAAGGCCGAGGCCGACCATATGGGTCGGGCCAAGTTGGCCCGACCCTTTGGTCGGTTCTTCCTCTGGGTCGGTCTCCCAGCCCTATTTTTGCCCGGACGTCCTCGTCTGCTCTTTGTGCGTCAGGTGGTCCAAAATTGCCTATAACATTAAGCCCCCACTCTTGAATTGGGATTTAGGTGCGATTTAATGCTATCGGTTGAGCTCCTTAAGCCCGATTTAAGAGTAATGATCCTTGCTCTGTGCTGACTTTCGTGCGGATTCATTGCTATCCCTCATTATGGGATAGAAATAGACAAAACAAAACTCCCTGAATAGGGGTTAGGTGAGATAGAAATGAGAAAATGTCAGGGATTACAAAAGTGGTGTTGGTCGGCCTCGGGAAGAGGCCGAGCACTGCCATCCCCTTACTTGGTCATTCGGAGTGCATCATTCCGGATCCAGGGCTTATCCACAAGCAGAAATAAGAAGAGCAGAGGATTTCACGATCCTACATTGAAAAGTTAATCTCTGCAAAAGAAAAATGAGGGAAGAGGCTAGGGTCGGCTTCGGCCTCATGCCCCTTTTAGCTCAAAACTTAGCTCCCTGCATTCATACGTTAGTCTTTGTAGGAAAATAATAGGAGAGTAAGCCAGAACATGTAACCATTGGTTAGACATGCTAAGCTAGTGTGCCTTTTGTTTAATAGGGAGTGCATATCCCCTGTTACTTGCTTTTTGTTTAATAGGGAGTGCATATCCCCTTTGCAACCCCCAATCTCAAGTAAAACTTCATTAAAACATAAAGTATAGTTGAGTAAATAGGAGAATACCTTTAAATTTTGTGCTCGGCCTCGGCAAGAGGTGCTCGGTCTCGGCCTCCGCCAGGTGAGCTTGACTTACATGAAGTGCTTGAGCAAGTGTTTGAGCTCTGAGGTGAGGTAGACTTGGTAGTCCAGGCTCGGGTGCATTAGCGTGGGCTCTAAGCGTGGAAGCCTAGGCTCGCATGAGAAGCGTGGGCACTAAGCTGAAAAGCCTAGGCTCGCAAGCAAGCGTGGGCACTAAGCTGAAAAGCTTAGGCTCACACGTAGGCGTGGGCACTATAGCCTCGCATGAAGCATGGACACTATAGGCTCGCATGGAGGCGTGGGCACTATAAGCTCGCATGAAGCGTGGGCTCTATAGGCTCGCATGTAGGCGCGGGCACTATAGGCTCACATGAAGCGTGGGCTCTATAGGCTCGCATGAAGCGTGGGCACTATAGGCTCGCATGTTTGAGCGTGGGCACTAAGCTGAAAAGCTTAGGCTCGCATGTTTGGGCGTGGGCACTAAGCTGAAAAGCCTAGGCTCGCATGTTTGAGCGTGGGCACTAAGCAGTAAGCTTAGGCTCGCATGTTGTCTTCATACATTCCTTGGAACACACTCTAAGCCTTGAAAGGGGAAAATCTAGGTCCTACCATTAATGATAATGTTTACACTTAAATGGCAAAGCAAAAGGGGAAAGTCTACTCCTACCCACCAAAAAATAAAGTGAGCGACAATGCTCTGATCACATGATAAGTGCAGCAGAATAAAGAAAACTAGAATTCCCTAAGCTAAGGCTTAGTGTGTTCTCCAGAATGCTGTCCTTGACCCTGGCATGAAGTGTGGTAGGGCTCGGCCTCGGCCTCGGCCATAGGGGAGTCTGTTTTGGTCCTCAATGAATTTCTAGTTGAGGTCCACCCTTGTCTTTGCCTGGGTCGTCTCTGGTCGGCCTCGGCCACCTCTGGTCTGCCTCGACCTTAGTGGTGAACTCCTTCAGGTATCCGTTCTGAATCAGCGCTTCAATTTCGTCCTTTAGCTGAATGCAGTTCCTGGTTGAATGTCCATGATCTCGATGAAAGAGACAATACTGGCTCTTGTCTCTGTTGTCAGGATTGGACTTCAGCTTCCTGGGCGCATTTAGCAGGTTTGTATTCCTTATCTCCATCAAGATTTGCTCCTGTGGGATTGAAGTAGGGGTGTACCTTTCAAACTTCTTCAAGTAGTCGCCTCGGTCTAGTCGGCCTCGGCCATGGTCGTCGGTCCGCTGCTTTTTGTCCTTCCTAGTGTCGTGGTCAGATGAAGAGACCTCTTGTGTTCACGCTCTGACTTCTTTGACTTGAGCAATTCCTCTACGCTCATGTATTTCTGTGCCCTGGAGACAAACTCTGCATAGGTTCGAGGTTGGCTCTTACCTATTGAATTGAGCAGTCTTTCGTCTTCCAGTCCGGCTGTTATGGCTACTAGGGCTGCTCCCTCGCTGTACCCCTCAACCTATAGTGCTTCGTCATTAAAACGTGTTATATAATCACGCAAGCTCTCACCTGGCCGTTGTTTGACTGTTAAGAGGTTGATGTGAGGCTTGCGCTGTTCTCTGGCTCCCATGAACTATGCAAGGAATGCTCGGGCTAATTCCTTGAAAGAGCTGATAGATCTTCTCTTCAACCTTCCAAACCAATGCTTGGCCGATCCTGTCAGGGTGAAAAAGAATGCGCGGCACCTGATTGCTTCTGAGACACCGTGGAAGTCCATCCAGTTTTGGTAGGTATTTAGATGCTGCACGGGGTCTTTCTTGCCATCGTACAGTGTGAACGTGGGTACCTTGAACTTTTGGGGCACCTCGGCTTTCATGACTTCTTCTGTGAAGGGCGGGTCGACCCGATCGATTAGTTCTTCCAAGTCTTGGTCTCTGAGGTCCCTTGACTTCTGCAGGTCTCCCTGAGGATTTCCGAGCTCCTTCAGTGCGTTCAGAAGCTCGATCTTCCAGGGGAGATTGTCTTTCTTGGCCTCTGCCTCGGCAGCCCTGGCTTCAGCTTCGGCAGCTCTGGCCTCGGATTCGGCAGTTTTGGCACTTCTGCGCTTCTCCTCGATCAGATTCCTCAGGTCTGTCTTAGTATGACAATAGCTTGGGGTAGAAACTGTGTAGTCACGTCCCCTAAATGTGCTTGACTCTGGACTCCTCAAAACTGTACGATCAGTAGGCTTGAGCCCCCTGATCTTGCTGGTCATGCTGCTAGTCTTCTTTCCCTTCGATCTCGTCTCCGATTCTGCAGTGTGCTCCATGGGCTCCTTCCCCTTCCTCGGATCCCTAACCAACCTCTCATCAGGGGTTTTAATGCTAGGACCAGGTTTATCCAAGATACGAAGTATCCTGGACAAATTATGATCCATCGCACTTACTTTGTTTTCGAGAGCAGCAAATTTTAGATCAGCTTGCTTCTCTCGGGATGAGGGCAGTGGAGACCGAGGACGAGGAGATTCGGTCCGAGGCCGATCTCGGCCTTCTTCCCGTGACCTCCGCTGGTGGCGGTCGCCATCCGAATTTTCTGTGTTTATGTCTTGATTTATCTTCTTCATCCCCTTACTCATGGAATGACCGATATGCAGATTTGGCAAGCTTTCTTCCCCACAGACGCCGCCAACTGTTGATGGTCGATTTTGGTCAGAGGAAACTCACCTGACCTTCACGTGCCACCAACGGTAAATTTGTAGATGAAGGGGAAGATGTGGCCTGCGAAATAGTAAACCTGCACACCGGTGTGGTGCTAGCCACACCGCCTCCGATGCTTAAGTCAGAAAACGGAAGGGAGAGCTAGAGAGCAAGAGAAAGAGAGTAGAGAATAGAGTTTGGAGTCCCCTTCTTCAGTGGCGAAGAGGGGTATAAATACCTGCTCGTGCTCCTAGGGTTTTTAGGAATTCGGAGGTGTTTCGGGACAAACTAGGCGAAACCGGGGCGGCTAGAAGCATCAGGGACCGAGGGGAGGTGACCGAGCTCGGCCCGCGCAAGTGGGCCGACCATATGGGTCTGGCCAAGTTGGCCCGACCCTTTGGTCGGTTCTTCCTCTGGGTCGGTCTCCCAGCCCTATTTTTGCCCGGACGTCCTCGTCTGCTCCTTGTGCGTCGGGTGGTCCAAAATTGCCTATAACAGAAAGTATAGTTGATCTCGAACTCATTACATTCATCGTGATGTTTGATAGCAACCTCCTCTTTCTCGACCTCATTTTTATTTACGTTCTAATTGATCCTGTATCTCCTAGTGTTAGCATTTGTTTCCATTCTATTGCATTATGGTAAAGATCTCTTAGGAGAATAAGACAGGCATAATCTACAAGGTTTTGGATACGTCGGTGCAGATGTTATCGTCGTAAGAATATGTGTGGTGGAATTGGATGTTGCATTTGTTCATGCTAGCATTTCAAGTTCTTGTGGAGAATGTGTTAAGTTGGTACAGTGTCATTACTTTATATGATGTAAATGATTTTTGTTATCGTGTAAATACAGTTATTTCTCTCTTGTAAAATTAATTCAACTTATAAAATTGAGAGTTATGATTAATGAAATTATTAATTTAGGATTTTAATTGAGTTGGGAGGTAGAAAATGATTTCTTTTCCTAGTTATTTGGAGATTGTACTGAGTATAAAGCAATAGAAATTCATTGAGTAGTGTTGGTTACATTCTAAGATGGAATTAACTTTAGTTCTTCAACTGCTAATTTAAAAATAAACTATTATTTTATAAGCCAATCTACAGGATTTCAGTCTGATATCCTAGTTTGTTTAAAGTAATAAACTATTATTTTATTTTATATCAAAATTCACTATAGGTCTTGTTTATTGTTATGATATTCTAGTTTGTTAGTAACAGTGAGTCCATGTTTTGGAGTGATTTTGAAGTGGTTAAAATCACTTTTGTCTTATTCAAAATATTTCAAAATCAATTTTAATATATGAAAATCACGTTTAAAATTGTAAACTGAAACATGAAATTGATTTTGAATAATTAAAGATATGTTTCGAGGTGATTTTGAACGTGACAAAAGTGATTTTAGCCGTTTTAAAATCACTTCCAAACATGCATTAACATGGAGGTTTTCGATTCTGAGCAGCTATTTTCTTTATTTACTAATTTATTAATTTAGTTTTGCAAAACAAGTGCAAGCCAGCCTATGATATATATCAAAGCCACATACAACTTCATTTCCACAAGAATATATATATATAATATATATATAATTTTAGTTAACTACTTTAGAAAAAAATAATTTTCATAAGAAAACAATTTTATTTAGAAAACCTTCGGTAGATATTTTAAATTTCTTCTCATTGCTTATATATTTATATATAATTGTTCGATGGTTTCTTATAGCTTTGTAATTAATATTAGTTTAAATTACAAATTTAGTCCAATTTCAAATTTGTTTTTATTTGATTCCAAAATTTTTAAAAAGGTATGATAAGTCCCTCAACTTTGAAATTTATGTTTAATAGGTTTTCAAATTTTAGAAATGTTTGATATGTCTCTAAACTTTGGATTATGTCTAATAAATCTTTAACATATTGAAAATTTAAAAAAAAAAAGATTTATTAGATAGAAATTTTAATTTTATATCTAACGAGATCTTAGACTTTCAATTTTGTATCTAGTACATCTATATGAATTTGAAATACTATGTTGATACACTTTTTTAAGAATGAAAACTCAAGGATCTACTAGACACAAATTTGAAATTTCAAGGATCCATTAGACACAAAATTAAAAAGTTTCGGCTCCCTTTGTTAACTATTTGGTTTTTGAAAATTAAACTTATAAATACTACTTCTACTTGTCATTTACCTTCTTTTTCATGTTTTCAGAAACCAAGTTAAGTTTCGAAAAAAAAAGTTTAAAATTAAAAGTGAATTTTGTTTTGATTTGAAATTTTAATTTGTTAACCATCCTCGATTTGTTTTGATATGAGAGTTGAAAGACCAATTGCACGCAGAAGTGAAAGTTTAAATACTTTTGGAATCTATTGGACACAAAATTAAAAGTTTGAGGACCTATTTGACATTTTTCAAAGTTTAGAGATTAGGCTTAGTTTGGGGTTGCTGTAGCTTTTGAAATAATTGCTTTTAGCTGTGCTTTTAAGAAAATCAGCTACCATAAGTAAATTAGTGTTTGGTAAATTTCAGATTTAAACATGGAAAGACAAGTTACAATGTTTGGTAAATTAATATTAAATTATTGCGAAATAAACATAATGACCAAAATAGACATATTTCAATTTAGCATGAGATTGCATTAATATTTACATTCAAAACTTTCCTAAGATAATTAGGTAAATTACTTCAAAAAAAAAAAAGAAAGGTAAATTTATATCATTTATATTATAAATTATATTTTGTTTACTTTATGTAAATTGAAAAAAAATATATCAATTATAGAAAAAATTGTGTCAAACAAAATCTAATTTTAGTTTAAATAAAAAAAGTAAGAAAAATAAATTAGAAGCAAAAAATTAAATTTAAAAATAAAAAGAATGAGATGAGATGAGATAAGATAAATTGTGAATAATAATATTGGAAAACCTTTTATTGTAGATAAAATATGGAAGGATAAAAAAAAGTTTTTTAAATATTGGTTAGTTACACCATATTTTCCTAAAATCTAAATCTTAAAGCTACTCTTAACAACTTTTGCAAAGCAACGTGATTCAAAAATTGTTTTTCTCTAAATTATTAAAGAATCAGTTTAACCAAACACAAAAAATGGTTAAAATTTATCTGCGGTCTTCAAAATCAACCCCAAACGGGCCCTAAATCGACACAACTCTGAAAATTCAAGGATTAAACTTGTAATTTAACCGTAATCTTAATGTTATTGTAATTTAATCTTAATATTATTTAATGTAATGGTTATATATCAATGTATTTAAAATTATATTTACATAACTTTGTACCTCCTTTAATGTAATTGTAATATATCGATGTATAGAGATTAAATTTAAACAAATCTGAAAGTATAAAATGATATTTTAATCTAAAATTAAAATGTAAAAGTTTTTGAAAAATTAGATAGTAAATAGAAAAAAAAAAATAATTTAGAGTAGGAAAATGAAAATTTGAGGTAGTATTTAGTAAGTAAAGAATCAAAAGGATTATGGAAGAGAATCTGATTGAAAGGCACAGCAGCGTGTGGCAGTGGTAAGATATGGAGTGGATCAGATGATTTTTCAGAAAATCTCATTATTATTTTATTTCATTTAATTCAAAAGTATTATCACAGACTTTTCCCCCGATTCTACAGCTTTTACACAATCTACTCCTGGCCCTCCCTTCTTAGGGTCCCACTCCATTTTTAAAAAAAAATAAATAAATATAACTTAAATTACAAATTTAGTCAACAAATGTGTGTCTATTTGATTTAAATTCAACCCTTACATTTGTGTTTATTTAGTTTCTAAATTTTAGAAAGTGTAAAATTTTTAATTTTTAATTTTGTGTCTTGTAGGTCTTCTAAAGGTTGAATTTTGTGTCTAATTTGAGGGATTCAAACATCTGACCTCTTGGTCGAGTGTACATGTCTTTGGCTACTAAGACACAAAATTGAAAGTTGAGGAGATGTTATTAGAGATAAAATTCAATTTTATAATAATAGATCAATTAAGTTTTAAAATTTTAGAATATGTCAAAGACCTGTTAGACACGAATATTAATAGATTAATTAATTTTTTTAAAAAATTAGAATATGTCAAGGACCTATTAGATACAAAATTCAAAGTTTAAAGTCTTATTAAACATTTTAAAAGTTTTTTTTTATTTATTAGACATAAAGTTGAAAGTCATAGACCTATTGACGCCTTTTAAAGTTTATGAACTAAATAAACACGAACATGAAAGTTAAGAGACTAAACTTGTAATTTTTTTTTTTGAAACAGAGACTAAACTTGTAATTTAATCTTAAAAATATTTACTTAAAGAATATAACATTGCAAATACGTTAACCTTTTTTCTTTAGTTCAACCACGTGCGTAAGGATAATGATTCAAAGCTCTAATCTTTTCCGGGAAGATATAATGATTTTATGTTCAGGTTAATAGATATATTCAAATCTATTTATTTGAGAAAGTAAAAATGTCTCGCGCCCCAATTTTTAGAAGGTTATAAATTCATTTTAAAGCTCAAAGTTTCATATTTGAATGATTTTTTTTTTTTTTTTTTTTTTTTTTGTCATTGAATATTTCAAAATTTTCCACTTTTTCCTTACTCAATATTCATGCTCAAGCTCAACTATAAAATTTGAAACATGAAATGATTATTTTTCTATATATACCATCTGAATATTATCATATAATAACAAGATAATGCAATATTTGAATGCATGGGGTGAATTAAATGATAAAGTATACTCCGAATACCTACCATGGATGAAAATGTCAACAAAATAATTGGCCTCCAATATATGTTCACAAAATAAAATAAAGGAAAGTTCTTCTTCAACATGGACATGTCATATTCATCTGAGTATTAATTGGGTTGTCTAATGACTTTGACTAATAGGTGACAATATAATTGTGATAAGATTAGTCAATGATATATATTAATTCATAGCCCTACCCAGACAAATATTTTCCAACTAATTTGATTTTCATTTGACCACCCAACTTATAAAATTTCATTTTAGTGATTACAGATATCTTGAGTTTTTTTTTGCTTTTTGTTGTAATTAAAGTATAAAAACAAAAGGTCAAGTTGGACGGTTATAAATTATCAAGGAGTCTTTCTTTCAAATTTTTTGCTTTTTATTGTAATTAAAATATTAAAACAAAATGTCAAATTGAAGAAATTTTGAAGACGGGTTTATTTTTATTGAATTTTAAGTAAAACCCTCTAAATAAAAATCTTGGATCCGCCACTGCTCTCATTTTAAGTTAAATTACTAATTTAGCCACGAACTTTTTAGAGTTGTGTAGGATAAGTTGCTAAACTTAAAAAAAAATTTATATTTTGCTTCTTAAACTTTTAATTATGTTTCTTATAGGTCTTCAAACTTGCAAACAAAAATTCTCGAAAGAGTTGAATAAGGGTATGTTTGGTTTTAATTTTTCAAGTGTTTAATTTTGAAAAAAAAAATCATTTTGACTAAAATTATCATTGAGCTATAGTCACTTTGGTGAAACTTCATAAACTTGAACTTATTAGAATTTCAAAATTAATGAAACTTTAAAGGTAGATAAGTTACATTAGAATTTCATATTAGGTTCACTCATTTGAATCGATTAATATCTGTATGCTTCATAATAGGACAAAACTTTTATCCAATCCCTCTAAACCGTGACAAACTATTAGGTGCTCCCAGGACAATGAGGCTCCCTCTTTAATACCGTCAGATATACATTTTCAAATTCATTTGTCCCCTAACTGTTGGACACAAAATCGATGTACTTTTAAAATTTTTTTTCTTACATTTAATGGTTCAAAACTATTTGTCTCATGGAGCACCTAATAATTTCTCCTAAACCGTCTCATCTCTAAAAGATGTTAATCGAAGGATTCTTCTCCTTTTATTTTCTCACTGCTTTTTTACATTAAAAAAAAAAACAAAAAACAAAAGGGAACACTATAATAGATGAAAAAACCGGTTATCATATTTGTAAGTTAGTTATATAGAAAATTAAGTTACAAATTTGAAAAAATTTTCCCTCTTATATCGCTAATATATACATTTTTTTTATGCTTAATGAAGTAAATTACTGGTATTGCTAATGTAAAGTATATCATTTTTATATTATTGATAAAATTATATCATTTAATAGTACTCTATCTTTTTTGTTATTAATAGAGCATATTAGTAGTATTCGCATAATATAAAGTAAAGTATATATCACTTATATACTATTTTTGAATGGTTGATATCACTTATATTATTTATTCAAATATCTAAAAAAGGTACATAATATATTATTGATTTGTGCTCTTTTTTTTTTTTTTTTTTTGAAAGAATTGATTTGTGCTCTATTATTGTCAAAGTTCTGTTATCAATCCCCACTTAACTCTTGAATGCCTAGTAACCTGGGTTTTTGTCTCTTTTTTTTTTTTTTAATTAAAAAAAAAACTTGGGTTTAAAACGAGTTTGACCATTGACCCAGATGAAAAACATCACTTTTGTTTTTTTTTTTTTTAATCAGCACAGGTTTGACATGGTCCAAGCTGACAGTGGTGTAAGGATTCATTGGATATGTTCTGTCATTTGCCAAATCTTCGTCTGTACTTTTCTACCCGACAGAAAAAGGCCATGTCTCTTCCCTAATACAACACACGTGTCCACTCCCCTAACTTTCTTTTTTTTTTTTCAATCTTTTTCATAAAGATGTAGAAGAAGCCTCAAGAATGAATTAGTTGCAATTGCAACATTTAAATAAAAATGAAGTTTCGAGATTTTAGGGGGAGAAAGAAAGGGTCCTGGGAACTCTCTCTCGCTGGAAAGGGGAGGAACCATGGACGATGGTGGGCAACAGCAAGTTTGCCAAAGGGGATCCTTAAGGCTCCGTTTGATAACCATTTGGTTTTTGGTTTTTGGTTTTTGAAAATTATGCATGTTTTCGCCCAAATTTCCTACAATGGTTTTCATCTTTGTTAAGCAACCATTTGAAATCCTTGCCAAATTTCAAAAACAAAAACAAGTTTTTGGAAACTACTTTTTTTTGTTTTCAAAATTTGACTTGGTTTTTGAAAACAAGGAAGAAGGTAGATACTAAAACAAAGAAACTCATAGGTAGGAATAGGTATGTATAAGCTTAATTTTCAAAAACTAAAAACTAAAAACCAAATGGTTATCAAACGGGGCCTAAGTGATCAGGAAGTAGTCTCTAAGACTGTGGTCAAGCAGACCATGGACGACTGCAGGGAATATGAGCCCCTTAGGTGGTAAGGAGCATACACATGAGCAGAGCGAATCGGAAGATGAGACAGCATAGGCGATTAGTAACCAAATCAAAAGGCTCAGCATAGTAGAGCAAGAAGATAGAAGGATTGTTGCGATCGATGATAAAGACATAGAAGAAACGACCAAGGACCTGAGCAACGCTTTAGGATGCAAAATTCTATCTAATAAAGTCATTCAATGGGAAGTGTTCTCAGACATAATGCCTCGCATATGGGGGGCGGAAGGGAGGGTGATGGTAGAAAAAGCGGGAACCAACACATTCCTCTGCAAATTCAAATCCCAGAGGGACAAAACTAGGATCGTCAAAGGAGCTCCGTGGATTTTCGATGATGCGTTAGTCCTTTTTGAAGAACCGACTGGAAGTTGCAGCATAAGCGATTTGGAGTACATGTTTGCTTCTTTTTGGGTGATTTTCCAACACTTACCAAGGGTGTGTTTTTGCAGGAAATATGCAGAAGCGCTAGGGAATGCGATAGGGAAATTCGAAGATGTTATCACGGATGGTAAAGGTCAGATAGTAGGGGAGAAGCTCAGAATCAGGATAAGGATCGACGTCAAAGAACCTGTTAAAAGGGGAATTAATATCAAGATTGGATCAGCGGCTAGCAAAAAATGGATTCCGATCACCTATGAAAAGCTCCCAAATTTCTGCTACGCCTGTGGGAAAATAGGCCATGTCAAACACGAGTGTGTTGAGAATTCAGCCGAGGCGGGTTTATTTGGAGCCGAATTAAGGGAAACTCAAGCCAGTAAGGGTTTCTACAGAGCAAAGCGAGAAGAACCTTGGAATGACAGAGGTCCTCAACAGTGGGGGCGAGGAAGAGGTAGAGGAGTCAAAGGAGGAAGATTTTGGGGGTTCAAGGGGAGGCCAAGTGGGACTCAAACCGGAGGAGTCGAAAAAGATGAAGAACCAAAGGAAACTCCGGCAAGCAGAAGGGAGGCGGCGGTTCGGCGAGAGGGACCGGAAGAGGTGGATACAGGATCCACGGAAGAGAGAGAAGGTGATTGTTCAGCGATGGAGACAGATCAGGGGTGGCAGAGTAAGCAGACTGACACCACAGCAGACGACAACAAACAAAATAACGGTAACTTTCTAGGAAGCGGTGAGAGAATTAGAGGGCCTGATGGGGGTGAGCACGTGATCAAAGGGGATGGGCCAACCGGGCCAAAGCCCATGGAAGTAAAAGGGGGCTTAAGTAACGAATCAGGGGGGAAGAATATAAGGAACAGAATGGAAGAAAAGGACCGAGAGGAGGACGGGCCTAGCAAGTTATGTGAAGCCCAGCAGGGGTATATTCAATCCGAAAGAGACTCTGATTGCAAGGAAGGAAGAGGGAAGGAGAAGCTGAAATCACCTATTAACGACCAAGGAAGGAAGAGAAGCAAAAGCCCAAGGAGAGAAAGCATGAGATCTTCTAAGAAATGGAAAAGGTTAGCTAGAGGCAATCCAAAATAGAACGGTGCTAATCTGAATCAAGCTGAAAGCATGGACACAGGAATAGGAAAAAGGAAGAATAATGAGGACAGAGCAGGAAATGAATTGGATGGAAAAAGGAGGAATTGCACAACATTTGCTTACTCCGAGATGCACGGAGGGATATCGGCGGAGGCTGTTAGTCAGCCCCGCCGGACGCCTTGAGGACCTTATGCTGGAACGTTCGAGGGGTGGGGAACCCTCGAACGTTCAGAGCCCTGAAACATGAAGTTAAGGGCATAAATCCCCAACTAGTCTTTTTAGCTGAAACGATGTGGTATGAACAAAAGTGAGAAGGTGAGGAGAGCCCTTGGTTTTGATGGGGTTTGGAGTGTCTCGTGCAGGGGTTTGAGTGGCGGGTTAATGCTGCTTTGGAAAGACTTGGATCAAGTTGCTATTTCTTCTTCTTCGAAGGGGCATATCGATGCCTCAATCAAGACTGACGTTGGAATGTGGAGATTCTCGGGTTTCTATGGGAACCCGGTGGTTCATAAGAGAAAAGAATCCTGGAATCTCATTAAGAGGCTCTCCCAATGTTCCAATATTCCTTGGATCATTGGGGGTGATTTCAATGAGATTCTTTCGAACAATGAGAAAGAGGGAGGAGCGGTGAGGCCGCAAGCTCAAATGAATTCATTTCGAGAAGCTATTGACAATTGTGGGCTGGAAGATCTAGGATTCGAAGGAGAGAAATTCACATGGTTTCGATCCGAGGGAAGCTCGCTCGAGATAAAAGAAAGATTAGACCGGTACTTGGCTAATTTCGAATTCAAAGAAATGTTCATAAATATTGAGATTAAGCACCTTTGCAGGCATAATTCAGATCACAAGCCGATTGTGGCTTCCTTCTCCAATGAGATGTTTGGAGGGGATAGACAAGTGAGGAAGCCGATTAGGTTCGAGGAAGGATGGCTGGCTTTTGAGCAGTGTGATGAGATCGTGAGGGAGCACTGGAAGACCTCTACGAAAGCTTCTATTTGGTCAATTCAAAGCAAGATTTCTAGTTGTTTAGTGAAGCTGAAAATATGGAATCATAATCGCCATAAAGGAACCCTCAGAGGAGCCATCGAGAAGTAAGAGAGAGATATCAAGTTGCTGCTCCAATCCATGGACCCGAGGGAGAGAGAGAAGATTAGGAGGGTTGAGAAAGATCTAGATGACCTGCTAGAAGAAGAAAAGGCATACTGGAAGATTAGGTCAAGGGAGGATTGGCTCAAGTGGGGGGATAGAAACACGAAGTGGTTCCATAGTAGAGTTAACCATAGAAGGAAAAGGAACAGAATTGATGGCCTTATGGCCGAAGACAGAAAGTGGGTGAGCAGCAACAAAGAGATGGGGGAGGTAGCTTCTAAGTATTTTAAAGGTCTGTTTGCATCCTCAAACCCAAGTAAAGGAGCGATTGAAGAAATTATGGATTGCTTGCACAACAAAATTCCAGAAGAGCACCTTAGAGATTTCAATAGGCCATTCTCCGTTTGTGAGATTGAGCGAACAATCAAGAACATGAATCCTAACAAGGCTCCAGGTCCTGATGGGGCGCATGCTATGTTCTATCAAAAGTACTGGAATGATCTTAAAGATGAGGTGGTGCCCATTTGTCTTGAGATCCTGAACAATGGCAGGGATATGGGCCCTATTAACAACTCCTTCATTACCCTTATCCCGAAGACCAACAAGCCGAAAAAGCTGGAGGAATATAGAGCTATCAGTCTGTGCAACGTGATCTATAAGGTGGTGGCAAAAACCATAGCAGACATATTAAAAAAAGTGCTTGAAACGATTATTTCGCCAACCCAGTCGGCTTTCATTCCGGGCCGTCTTATTACTGATAACGTTGTGGTGGGGTTCGAATGTATCCATGCCATTAACAACAGGAGATCCGGGAAGTCGGGTTTGGCGGCTTTAAAACTCGACATGAGTAAAGCCTATGACCGGGTAGAATGGGATTACATAAGGCAAATTCTATCTAACATGGGATTCCCCCAAAAATGGATCGATTTGATTATGAACTGTGTGGAGTCTGTTAGCTATCAGGTGCTGATCAATGGCATCCCCCAAGAGAGCTTCCGGCCAAAAAGGGGCATTCGTCAGGGAGACCCGCTATCGCCCTACTTTTCATCCTTTGTGCTGAAGGCCTCTCAGCTCTTTTTAAAAGGGAAGAATCCATATATAATATTTCTGGTTTAAGGATTAACAAACACTGCCCCACTATAACACATCTTTTTTTCGCAGATGATAGCTTGGTGTTCTTCAAGGCCACGAAGGAGGAGGGAGCCAACATCAAAAGAGTTCTTCACACTTACGAACTTGCCTCGGGGCAGAAAATCAATCTGGACAAATCCCTTTGCATGATAAGCAGGAACGTGAGGGAGGAGCAAGAAGCTTGGAGTTAGTTTATCGAACTCCATTGGCCATTACTTGGGCCTTCCAGCGCAAACGGGCAGGAATAAAGGAATTATGTTTAGTAAAATCAAAGAGAAGGTGTGGAAAGTGTTGCAGAGCTGGAAAGAGAAGCTTTTCTCGGCTGGAGGAAAGGAGATCCTCATTAAAGCTATAGCGCAAGCTATTCCGCTCTATACGATGAGTTGTTTCTGAATTCCCAAGTCGATTTGCAAAGAGATTAACAAGGCGTGTGCGAATTTTTGGTGGGGGTCTGATAAGGCCAAGAGGAGAGCTCACTGGGCCAGCTGGAAGAGGATGTGTCGTAGTAAACTCCATGGGGGAATGGGGTTTAGAGACCTGGAAAAGTTTAACCAAGCCATGCTTGCCAAGCTTAGTTGGAGAATCATTAAAACTCCTAATAGTCTTATGGCATGCGTGCTTAGAGGGAAATATTTCTGTGGTGGGTCTTTCCTTCAAGCCAAAGCTAGTAATAATGATTATGTGGTTTGGAAAAACATTATTTGGGGGAGATCCCTTTTTTGCGAAGGCTATAAGTGGAGAGTCGGGAATGGGAAACGAGTGTATATTGAGGAAGACCCTTGGCTTATGGGAGAGAATTGCTGGAAACCGGTTCTTGTCAAACAAGAACTCAAGCGCAAAAGGGTGGAGGAGATTGTCAATGTGGATGGCTCGTGGAAAGAAGAAACCATCAAGGACTCCTTCCTCCCCTGTGATGTTGACACAATCCTGAGCATGCCTAAGAGAAACATTAACAAAGAGGACGAAATCATATGAGGCAAGGACTCGAAAGGGATCTTCTCAGTCAAAAGTGCTTACAACCTAGCCATCCAATTGGAGGAGCGAGGTTCAGCCTCCGAATATGATAATTCTGCTTCAAAAAGTCTATGGAAAACAGTTTGGAAGCTTGGTGACAGGCTTAAAGTGAAGATCAACCTCTGGAAAGCGATGAACAATGCTCTCCCCACGGTGGAGAACATTAAGAAGAGAGGAATTATTACTAATGACCAGTGTTTTTTATGCAGGGATCGAAAGGAAGATGTGGAGCACGTGTTTTGGAATTGCAAAGTGGTAAGAGCTGTTTGGAGGATAATATTCCCAAAGCTAAACCATTTTTTTCGAACTTGTAGGAGTTGGTGGAAGTTCAAGGACTTTTGGGATGGAGCTACTCAAATGCTTGATGTTAAGGAAGCAACGATAGCTAGCCACATTATTTGGATAATATGGCAGAAGAGGAACACAGTGAAACATGACAACAGCAGACCAGAATTTTCTCAAATCTCCAATGATATTCTCAGCGCAGCAGACAAATTCATTTTTGAGATTGAATTAGAAAAGTCTAACCAGGACAAGAATTCAGAAACCCTTCGAAGTCTCGGGCGCTGGATTCCACCGGGCAAAGCTCAATGGAAGCTGAATGTGGATGCAGCTTGGTTCGAAGCTTCAAATGCAGGCGGCCTGGGGTGGATTGCTCGAGACTCTGCAGGTTCTCTGTTTGGCGCTGGCTGCAAGAAGATAAATCGAAGATTAGATATCAAATTGCTTGAAGCAATGGCTATGATCGAAGGCCTTAGTCGATTATCAGAAAGGCTCAAAACTTACCCGGAGATTTCCTTGCATGCGGTGGTGGTGGAGTCGGATGCGGCCGAAACCGTCAAGCTTGCCACCAGAGTTTCTGATGATTTCTCGGAAGTTTCCATTTTGATCGATGAGATTCGCGAGATAGCGAATCGTTTTCCTTCAATTTCTTTTGTTCATTGCCCACGGGCCTCCAATTTTTTGGCGCATTCTCTGGCGTGCGGAGCGGTTAGAAGCTCTGAATTTCTTCATTTCTCTTTTGATCCTTCTCTGTTCTCGAGAATGGATGGTTGTGTTTTTTAGGGGGATGTTTTACCCCCCTGGTTTGCCTCAGTTATGGAGGTTGATAAGTCTGTACCGAACTTCTCCTTTTAGTTTAATGAAGTGTTTGTCTCAAAAATAAAAAAAATAAAAATAAAAATGAAGTTTCATTTCAAAATCAATTGATTGGGAGGGGAGTAACTGATAGAATTAATCTAGACTTATATTTTCAAGTACATGAATTTCATTTAATTAGATACATGAATAGTTAAGATTCAAGGAATAGTTGAATACATGAATTACAAGATACATGATAAATGTTCATGTATTGGTGAAAAGTCACATGTATTAGTATTTATCATTGATGTGTTTTGATGTACTTTCCTACTCTAGTATAAATATGTGTAGAATTTGTCATTTGTAAGCAAGCCAAGAAAAGAAAGTAATATTCAAGTTCTAGTTTCTTCAATCTTGAGTGAGAGAACAATTTTCTCTCTTATCTCTTGAGTTGTATTGTGAGGGCCTACTTCGTTTAAATTGTGAGTCATTCTTGGTTTGGATTTTTTTTTTATAACCAAAATACTCGTTTGGGCTTTATGAACTCTGATACTAAGTTAGAGATGAACATAACGTTTCATTTCAAAACCAATTGACTATGAGAGGAATAACTCATATATCTTATAAATGGTGAGGTCCATTCATTTTTCCAACGTGGATCCTTAACACCAACCAAATCAACCATGTAGCCAACAAAATGTTTTCCAATTTCTATAAATTATTATGCTTTTCTTTTTCTTAAATAAGATGATCTACGGGTTTAGAGGAACAACAAGAAATCTTTGAGTCTATAGCCAATAACAAATTGAAATCGGATCGACCTGACCCTTATTTCTAAAAGTACCATAAGAGAGAGAGTCCATAGTAAATCATATCAATGAATACATAAATTTATTTATATCCACACACCACCTTGATGAAAAAGATTCATCATTTGGGTACATAGAAGCTGAATTAATTTAAATGTAGAATAAGGAGTTGACATTGAGAGGAGAAGTAATTTTTGAAGTCCCATTCCACATCATCTCTGCTATTAAGTGGTATGCTCTATCAGTTAAATGAGTGGCATCAAAGAACACATACTCCTCAGGATTTCCACATAACTCATACTCTTTTATTCCTCTCTTACCTCCACAAGTATTGTTTCCTCTTAATGGCCCAATTCCACAACATCCACACTTCACTTCTTTGATACCTTTGCCAAAAAGATGATCACATATGCAAATACATTAAGGATTAACAAACTCAATATTTCCATATTTGGATATTAATTAATTTACCCATGACACAATAACGTTTAATTAGGAGATTTTCCCTAAACCAGACAGAACTTTTAAAATCACAATGACTAAATTGAAACGAAATACTTTGAATTCACGTACCATATTTTGACGGGTGGTCGATTATCTCATTCAAAGCAGTGTAGAAATCAGCATGAGAATACACGAATCCCTCGAGCTTCTCTGCAAGCTTTTGAAGAGCTTTAGGAAGCTTTTCGTTGTGCAAAAGAGCAAATTGCTTAAATTGTTCCACCCAAGCAACTCTTCCATGGTATATAAGTGCTTCTTGCATTTGTGGCAATCGATCCAAAGGCCCAACATTTAACACTGAAAACTTCCTTCCTCCGATCTTGTAAATTTCCTACACGTAAAATCCAAATCAAACGTTAGATCAGAAATCTCAACTCGAGTACAACTCAATCGATTAAGATATATCTATCATATAGATCAAGATTTTCTCTTTACTTCGATGAAACCGGTCATGTTTCCGATCACTGAATCGACGTATTGTTCGGTTGTGTAGGATTGATAAACTTTGGATTGTGGATCGAAAGCTCCGTAGTCGTTGCCTCCAATGGCAATTAAGTAAACAGCTCTCGACAGTAATTTCTTTGTTTCAGAAATTCCGAGGTTCTTTCTTAATGTCGTTTCCATTTCTTTGAAATGACCCACTTGAGCTCTAAAGGTTACCACCTGAAAGAAATATGGCACAAATGTTAAATAATGGTTGGTTATTTGATATCTCTTCTAACTTAAACGCTTTTTAAGAAAACACTTTTTATTAATACTTCTATAAAAAAAGGAATGCCTTTTAGTGGAAGTGCTTTTCAAGAATGCATTCTCTTTTAAATATTTTGTATAAAAATTATTTAGAATTTAAACTTTCATATGTTTGGTTACATTTCCTCATAAGTGTTTTTATATTCAAGTTATCATATACTTAAAAATTCTTTTTAAAAAAAAATCTTTCAAGTATTTCTCTCAAAATGGTTTATTTCTCAATCTTATTTTTTAATGAGTCATTTTTAATGGTGCCCAAACAGTATAAATTTTTTCAAAATAGTTTTTTTTTTTAAAAAAAATTAAACACTTGTAAAGTTAAACCAAACATACCCTTAATTAAAATTGGCTTGTGTTTGGTTATGTTGTTTTAAAAGTGATTTTAATCCCAAGTTGTTTGGAAAGTAATTCTCCAAAATGCTAAGCCTCCGTTTGATAACCATTTGATTTTGGTTTTTTGTTTTTGGTTTTTGAAAATTATGTTTGTTTTCTCCCAAATTCCTTACAATGGTGTTTATTTTTGGTAAGGACACGTTTGATTTCCAAGCCAAATTCCAAAAACAAAAGCAAGTTTTTGAAAACTATTTTTTTAGTTTTCAAAATTGGACTTAGTTTTTGAAAATTAAACATGGGAAGAAGCTAGATAACAAAACTAAGAAACTTATAGGTGTAAGTAGTATTTTTAAGCTTAATTTTCAGAAACCAAAAACCAAATGATTATCGGCCTAAATTACCCTAATTAAGGTAGTTCTTGCCTCTTGGTCAATTACTTCATAATCTTTTTTCTTTTTTTCTTTTTATCTTCTTCTTTTTTTTTTTTTTTTTTTTGGGATAACCCACTTAAGAAAACATTGTTCAAAACCAATTTGATTATTTTGAAAAGGATTCTTATTTATTACCAAACAATTTAAATTTAAGAAAAAAACACTTTTGAACTTTCAAAATCACTTAAAAAGTTAATCCAAACATGCCATAAGGCTACTTCTATACATATATCTACCGTCTCACCAAATGTTGAAGACGTGCGGTTAATAATAACTAGAAATAGTATAAAAAAAATTGTTAATGCTACCTTAGTAGTAGAAAAATTTTCATTTTCTAGATAAAGAAATCTTACAGATTCTGGGAAGGTTTCATCGAGAGCTCCAGCTCCCCCCGATGCAAAATTTACTCCCTTCACAAAATCCTTAATCCCCGGATAAAGATAGGGAAGAATCATTGGTAAGTTTGCATATTCAGCTGCATGCAACAAAAACACCTAAAATATTCAACAAAATCACTTATTAAAACAAAAACCAAATAGTTATCAAACGGAACCTTAGATACCGATGAAATCGGGAATCTCCCTGCCATCAGAGAATCTTCCGCTGGGAAACTTAAAAAAGGTTTCGCCATACGGCGGGAAGTTTGCAATGGCGATCGTGTTGATGTAGTTGTTATTTCCGACGTCATAAAGGGAATCGCCGAAGACGAACAAGGGTCCGAGTTCTTGCTTTGGCCATGGCTCGCAGCTGTGAGGGGAGAGGCAGCTAATTGCCAAAATGGCCAAAAATACACATGAAAGTAACTTTGATTTTGCCATATTTTTGTGAAACTCAAATGAGAAGATATGTTTCATTCAAAGGAAAAGATGAGCTTATATACTGTCAAGTTTCTAAAATATTTATTGAGTTTTGAAAGAGACCATTCAACTTGGAAATTGCTTAGTCTACAAGAAAACTTCGTTTTGTCAAAATTAAAGCAATGATTTAATGGATTAGGTTGGAAGATATTTTAATTTCTTGGGGTTTTATCTCATGAAGTTTCTTCTATATCGAGCGTTTTTCTCTTTTCTTTTCTTTTTTTTTTTTTTTTTTTTTTAATTTCCAAATATCAAACTTTTGAACTTTCAAAATATTGTTGTTGAATATATGTATAAAATATATGTACAAAAGATATTTTAATTTTTTTTTTTTTCTGGTGAAGTTTTCTATATCTAGCGTTATCTTTTTCTTTTTCTTTTGTTTAATTTCCAAAATATCAAACTTTTGAACTTTCAAAATATTGTTGTTGAATATATGTATAAAATGTGTAAAAGATATTTTAATTTCTATCTGACGTTGTCTTTTCCTTTTCTTTTGTTTAATTTCTAAATATCAAACTTTTGAAGAACTTTCAAAATATTGTTTTGAATATATGTATAAAAGATCATAACATAAGGTATAACGATCTATTATCTTAAATGTTAATATAAATGTAGCTCAACTGCTAAGACCGTAGTGATTCACATACCAATAATATTGAGGTGAAGATTTAAATGAATGATTTATTTTGGAGAGAGTATATATAAAAATGTTTTAACCACTCGATTATGTTCAGGTTTGTTGATCTTTTTCCATATATGAGAGATAGGAAGTTTGTTTTTAATTTGAAATAAGATCTTTCCACAGCTAACTTGTTTTTGTTTTTGGAAATTGGTTAAGATTTCAAATGGTTCCTTGCCAAAGATTAAACCATTGTAAATAATTTTCAAAGAGCCTAAATGATTATCAAACAGAACTTTAGAAATTGTTATTCACAATTGGCCTACTAATTAATTGTAAGATTATGAAAAATAAAACGTTCATTAATACAACAGTCAACTTGAATCAAGATATTAATAAAGTTTTGTGAATTTGAATTTTCATCACATGTTTATGTATGGATGGGTGAAATCCCCAGTGCACATGTTGTATATTTAATTAAACAGAATACCAATACGTTTGACAAACGATTTACAACATATCATTTACAACATATACAACAGTGGCGGATCCAGGATTTTATACAAGGGGGGGCACAAGTTCATATAAATGTAACTTTAGAAGCATTGATACAATATTTAAATACCTAATATCGATTAGGTTAAATTACAAGTTATAGTTTCTGAACTTTCGGATTTATGTCTATGGTCCCTAAACTTAAAAATGTGTCTAAGAGAATCCTAAACTTTCAATTTTGTGTCCAATAAGTTCTTGAATTTTCAATTTTGTGTCTAATAAGTGTTATTTGACATTTTTCAAAATTCATAGGCTTACCAAACACAAATTGAAAGTTTATAGTTTCATTAGACATAAAATTCAATTATGAATGTTTAGGATTTAAATTGATACAATTATTAGTATGGAGTTTTAATTGACCCCAAAGTTTATAATTTCCTAAACTTATAAACTCATTTTATATTCTTTTAGGTTAAAATATCATTTTGGTCATTGTACTTTGGAACTTATTTTATTTTATTGTCAATAATTCCATTGTCCAAATATAATCCTTGCACTTTTAATAATCTTAAAATTAGTCTATGGTTAACTTTTTCAAAACAAATTTAGTCTCTGTTAGCTTTTGCTTTATAAATTTTGAAAACATATTAACAATTGGTTTGTTTCTCTTGAATGAAAATTATGATCATTGTCATGTTTTAGAGTAACTTCAAATTAATAATGACTAATCTAATGATTTATTGAAATTACATAGGCTAAATTTGAATATATAAAAATGTATGAACTAAATTAGAATGAGTCACAAAGTACAAAGATCAACGATACTATTTTAACATTCGTTCTATTTCATAGGTGGATTTAAATTCATTAAAGAAAATGAAACAAAGAAAAGAAAAGGAAAAACTGGAAATACCAAAAGAAATAAAATATAGCGTGGATGGGGTTTGAACCCAGGACCGGGCAGGGGGGCACCAACGCAAAGAGAGAGACGGAAACCAACATGCCAAAGGAAACTTTTAGAATTTAATTGGCCAAGAATATATATATACTATTCAAAATTTTAAATTGAGGGGGGGCACGTGCCCCCCCTTGCCCCTTCTTAAATCCGCCCCTGATATACAATGATATAAAACTACTGTAAAGAGAGGTCATAAACATGTTGAAAGATAAAACACTATTTTATCATGCAAACTATAAAGAAGGATCTAAGAAGACTTACTCTCGTTGAAGTCTTGACCGTTTTACCAAACCCTTGAACCTTCTCTTGCAAAACGCAGCATCCCCAAAAATTATGATCACGTTCACGTTGGATATAAATTCTCACGTTCACGTTGGAAATCTTCTCCAAGGCTTGCGAACACCACCACTAAGGTTGCACCGATATGACTCCAAAGAATGATCTTGAGGCAGGGAGGTGAAATCTTTTTTATCTGAGAGGGGCTTGAGAGGATTGAATGAATGAGTGCCTTCAACCCTAGGTTTAGAGGCCTATTTTATAGGGGAGAGCCATGAATAAAATATTATTTAAAAAATTAATATTAAATTAATATTTGTTTTAATAAATAAATAATTAATTTTATAATTAATTAATTACCTAATTAAATATCATATATTTAATTTTAAGCCTTCAATAAAATCATATTATTAATATGAATCTAATTCATATTAACATTTGAACTCTTTCAAATTCTCTCGTATCCTATAAATTCAATATGAATCAAATTCATATTAATATTTGAACTCCTCCAAATATTTATTTCTCTCATAAAATAATTTTGAATCTAATTCAAAATTATATAATGGATCACCATACATTATATTCATCCCCTTAGTAAATTTGAACATTTTCAATTTACATTCAAGACTTTGTTGCCTCAAATCACTTTACAAGCTATTAGTGGAACCTAATGGACCTGCAGATCAAAAGAACGATATGAGATTAATTGGCTAAACTCATTAACCAAATTAATCAACACTCGTTAACTGTGGGTACACTCCACTATAGACCCACAGTTGCACTCTTTTCTCACTGCAAACATATTTCTGTGTCCACGGATATAGACCAATAACAACAAGTTAGTCCTTCACGAGTGTTCGTAACACCAGCCGGGTCAAATTACTGTTTTACCCCTAGGTTACCTCTACATCCTTACATACCAGTGCTCCTCTAATGAACAACCTGTTTGTGGTCCAACCACCAAACAGAAACCCCTTTCGGGCTAGTGAGAGGGTAGGGCCCTTTGTTTAAGACTCGGAGACACCACCTAAGTGAACACTCATCTACTTCCCTAAAGCCGGGAAGGAGTGAATTTCATCTTGTATGATTATGTTCCCAGCTCCCCACTCGGTCTTGTCCCCAAAATGATAGGCTTATTGAGTCAGCGTACTGGCCACTTTCACCCATACAAATCAAAGGACAATCCCTCGTGAACAGGAGTCCATAACTCACTCAGGATTGAGACTAAGTTGCCTAGGTCATCCTAGTGAAATAGGAACCTAACTAGTCAACGGTGTTACAGCCAGTGGTTACTATTTCGCAATTCAGTCTTATGCAGACTCATTGCATAAGATACGACCCCCCACTCGCATGTCCCCTACACGAACGCGATGGATCATTGTATTTGTATCAAATACAAAGTGGGTCGTATCTATAGTGTCATAAGGATAAGGTACCCAACCTTATTCCTATACTATAGACTCTTCAGGCTGTATCTTGAATAGTGATCCCCGTATGTCTCCACATACAGTTCAAGATTCATACCACAACCTAGGATGTTTAATTTGTTGGATTATGGTTATTAAGGCAAGATAAACATAATACAGACAACAACTCTTTTATTGAAAAAATATTAATAATATTTTATTAATGTTCGGTCAATTGTTACATTTACTATTGAAGAGTTTTAGGGCATAAAATCCAACAGGTTATGCAAGTATTTGAAAAGGAAGACAATATTTGAGTTTTAAAATAGATTTTGACTAAGAGACAAATAAATCACAAAGGCTATGTATATGTATGTTTGTTTTGTATGTGTGGGTAATTTTTAGGTCTCATTAACTATTTTGATTTTTTTAAAATTAGGCGTATTTCCTCCCCATTTCCTTACAATGGTTTTTCATCGTTGTTTTAGACACATTTGAATTTCTAGCCTGATTCTAAAAATAAAAACAAGTTTTGAAAACTACTTTTTCTAGTTTTCAAAATTTGACTTGGTTTTTTAAAACAATGGAAACATATAGGAAAAAATACACTTTTGGTCCCTGAGGTTTAGGTTAGGTTTCATTTTGGTTCCTGAGTTTTCACACTCAACAATTTAATCCTTGAGGTAATTTGGATTTCGTTACATTTTTTGTCCCTCCGTCAAATTTTCTGTTAAACCTTCACGGTATGCTGACGTGGCACCTATTTTCTATTAAAAAAATATTTTTTGATTTTTCAAAATCAAAATATATTAAAATAATTAAAATATATTATTTTTTAATATTTTTAATTTCTCTCTCTTCCAATCCTTCTTCTTCAACCTAACTCTTCTTCTTCTTTGCACTGCCAAAATATGTGAACCACGTCTTCCACCTTCCTCCTGCACAAAAAATAGTTAGAGTTAGTAACGACTCCCCTTTTTCTGATATTTTCCAGAGTAGGCAACACATCATTCATGGCTTTCCACATATTTTATTTTCACTTTTGGCCAACAATCAAGCTTTCCAATGGATTTCCAAAGCTTTTTTTAGGGATCCATGTCCGACCCCGAAGCCATATTTAGGTTCTTGATTTGCACCGCATGATGATATGCACTTTTGACCGAAAATCCACCTTGAATCTTTTCCCCAAATGATCTCATCGTCCTTAGCAAGGTTCCTCTTAGGCATGTTTAAGATAGTATCGGCATCACAAGGAAGAAAACATTCTTTGATGATCTTGTCGTCCCATGATCCATCCTCTTTTAAAATCTCCTTCACTCCTTTACTTTTAAGCTCATCCTTGACTTCAAATTTAATTTGTGCCTAAACAATCCGTGAATTTTAATAAATGTATAATCTCAATCCAGAATCTATTAGACGACACTAAATTGAAAGGTTCATAAACTCTTTTTTTTTATTTTTTTTATTTTTTTATCTTGAGTTTAATAACATTAGAGTGTGGAGAGTTTCAAACCTCTGACTTAAGAAATAGTATATAAGTGATATATACTTTACTTTATATTATCTGAAAAAGATAAGAGTATTAAATGATATAATTTTATCAATAATATAAAAATGATATACTTTACATTAGCAATACCAGTAATTTACTTCATTGAGAATAAAAAAAAAGGATAATTCCAGTGGGTGACAAATTGGACCAAATTAATAGCAAATATAGCACAATGTAAAAAAAACTGCAAATATAGCAAAATCTATCAGAGTATATTACTGATAGACTCTGGTTAATTAGAGTCTATCTGATAGACTTTGATTATCAGAGTTTATCAGCGATAGACTCTGATTAATCAGAATCTATCAGTCTACTGATAGACTCCGATTATTCAGAGTCTATCAGTGTCTATCGCTGATAAACTCTGGTTAATCAAAATCTATCAGTGACTATCATTGATAGACTTTGATTAATCAAAGTCTATTAGTTATAGTCACTGATAGATTTTGATTAATCGAAGTCTATCACCGATAGACACTGATATACTTTGAATAATCAGAGTCTATCAGTGGTGGACACGGATAGAATCTGACAACAGCTTTTTGGTCTTGTACAATTAATTTTTCTATATTTGCAATTAGTTTGCAACTGTGCTATATTTGCTATTAATTTGGTCCAATTTGTCATCTATGCAACTGCCACTAAAAAAAATGTATATATTAGCGATATACGAGGTAATTTTTTTTCAAATTTGTAACTTAATTTTCTATATAACTAACTTACAAATAGGATAACCGGTTTTTCCATCTATTATAATTTTCCCTTTTGTTTTTTGTTTTTTTTAATATAAAAAAGCAGTGAGAAAATAAAAGAAGAAGAATCCATCAAATAACATCTTTTAGAGATGAGACGGTTTAGGAGAAATTATTAGATGCTTTCAGTACAATGAGGCGAATAGTTTTGTATCGTTAGATGTAAGAAAGAGAAGTTGTAAAAGTACATCGATTTTGTTTCCAACCGTAAGGGGACAAATGAATTTGAAAATGTACATCTGGCGATTTTAAAGAAGTAGTCTCACTGTCCTAAGAGCACCTAATAATTTGTCACGGTTTAGAGGGATTGTGTAAAAAGTTTTGTCCCATTATGAAGCATGCAGATATTAATTGGTTCAAATGAGTGAATGTATATGAAATTCTAATGTAACTTATCTACCTTTAAAGTTTCATTAATTTTGAAATTCTAATAAGTTCAAGTTTATGAACTTTCACCAAAGTGATTGTAGCTCAATGATAATTGTTATGTACTATAAAGTAAAGTATATATAAATTATATACTATTTTTGAATGGTTGATAAAGTATATTATTTATTCAAATATCTAAAAAAGGTACATAATATATTATTGATTTGTGCTTTTTTTTTTTTTTTGAAAGAATTGATTTGTGCTCTATTATTATCGAAGTTCTGTTATCAATCCCCACTTAACTCTTGAATGCCTAGTAACCTGGGTTTTTGTCTTTTTTTTTTTTTTTTAATTTAAAAAAAAAAAAAAAACTTGGGTTTAAAACGAGTTTGACCATTGACCCAGATGAAAAACATCACTTTTGTTTTTTTTGTTTTTAATCAGCACAGGTTTGACATGGTCCAAGCTGACAGTGGTGTAAGGATTCATTGGATATGTTCTGTCATTTGCCAAATCTTCGTCTGTACTTTTCAAACCGACAGAAAAAGGCCATGTCTCTTCCCTAATACAACACACGTGTCCAGTCCCCTAACTTTCTTTTTTTTTTTAATTGTTTTAGTAAAATCCTCAAAAATGAATTAATTGTCGTTACAACAATTAAATATACATGGACTTCCATTTCAAAACCAATTGATTAGAAGATGAGTAACTCATATACCTTATAAATTGTGAGGTTCATTCATTTTTTCAACGTGAGATCCTCAACAACAACCAAAACCAACTACGTAGCCAACAAAATATTTGTCAATTTCTATGAATTATTATGCTTTTCTTTTTCTTACATAAGACAAACTACATGTTTAGAGAACAACAAGAAATCTTTGAGTCTATAGTCAATAACAAATCAAAATCGAATCGACTTGACCCTTATTTTTAAAAGTACTTACCATAAGAAAGAGTCCATAGTAAATCATATCGAAAAACATGAAAAAGATTCGTTATTTGGATACATATAGAGAATGAAAAATACAGCTGAAATGAATTTATTTTTATAATAAATCACACACACAAGCTTGTTCACATCTAAAAATACATAGAAATATCAGGAGAAACCCTTCCCATCTTATTCATTCATCAATCATCATCTTGGAATGGAGAGAGTTTATATATATACACGCAGGTGGGAGAAAAAGTAAAAAAAAAATACTTACAAAAAGAAACATATGACTCAATAAACAGAAAAACTAATCACATGTGCACAATATTTGATTAACATGGGATTCCATCTCAAAACAAATTGGCAATGACTGGAGTAACCCATTTATTTTATAACTTGAGAGATCTCTACTTATCTTTTCAATGTGGGATCCCTCAATACATACAACACATGACCCTCTGTTAATGAGCTATCTTCACACAACTGAATTAATTTAAATGTAGAATAAGGACTTGACATTGAGAGGAGAAGTGATTTTTGAAGTCCCATTCCACATCATCTCTGCTATTAAGTGGTATGCTCTATCAGTTAAATGAGTGGCATCAAAGAACACATACTCCTCAGGATTTCCACATAACTCATACTCTTTTATTCCTCTCTTACCTCCACAAGTATGTTTTCCTCTTAATGGCCCAATTCCACAGCATCCACTCTTCACTTCTTTGATACCTTTACCAAAAAGATGATCACATGCAAATACATTAAGGATTAACAAACTCAATATTTCCATATATTTGTACCTTTCGGTTTTAGTTCATTTTGGTCTTTTTACTTTTAAAAGGTGATTGTTTTGGTCCTTTAAAAAGTACAAGAATCAAATAAACTAAAGTTGAAAATCACACATCAAATTCTTCTTCGTTTCAAAAAATAATCCCCAAAACCCATCCCTTTGGATTTACATAACTCAAACCCTAATATAGTCAGCAAACTACGAGTTCATGGCATGTCATCACATGTAAGAAAATCGACAACATTTACCCATGACAATAACGTTTAATTAGGAGATTTATTCTCTAAACCAGATAGAACTTTTAAAATCATAACAACTAAATCGAAACGAAATGCTTTGAATTCACGTACCATATTTTGACGGGTGGTCGATTATCTCATTCAAAGCAGTGTAGAAATCAGCATGAGAATACACGAATCCCTCGAGCTTCTCTGCAAGCTTTTGAAGAGCTTTAGGAAGCTTTTCGTTGTGCAAAAGAGCAAATTGCTTAAGTTGTTCCACCCAAGCAACTCTTCCATGGTATATAAGTGCTTCTTGCATTTGTGGCAATCGATCCAAAGGCCCAACATTTAACACTGAAAACTTCCTTCCTCCGATCTTGTAAATTTCCTACACGTAAAATCCAAATCAAACGTTAGATCAGAAATGTCAACCCAAGTACAACTCAATCGATTAAGATATATCTATCATATAGATCAAGATTTTCTCTTTACTTCGATGAAACCGGTCATGTTTCTGATCACTGAATCGACGTATTGTTCGGTTGTGTAGGATTGATAAACTTTGGATTGTGGATCGAAAGCTCCGTAGTCGTTGCCTCCAATGGCAATTAAGTAAACAGCTCTCGACAATAATTTCTTTGTTTCTGAAATTCCGAGGTTCTTTCTTAATGTTGTTTCCATTTCTTTGAAATGACCCACTTGAGCTCTAAAGGTTACCGCCTGAAAAAAAAGTTGGCACAGAGGTTTGAAATCACTTCTGATTTAAACGCTGTTTAAGAAAACACTTTTTCTTAAGGAAAAAACTTGCCTCGTATGTATGGATCTCCCTGCATATCACCATTAAAACATTGACAACTAAGAGAGATAACAAAAAAATCTCATTTTCTCCCTTCCTCTTTCTTACTTGTCAAGATTTTAATGGGGTATGTAGGGAGATCCCCTACATACCGGTATGCATGCAAGTTTTTTTCTTTTCTTAATTCCTTTTTATAAAAATAGTTTTAATTAAATTAAAATCTGCTCGTGTTTGTTTAATTATGTTGTACATTATTCAAAACGAATTTTTTTATTTTGAAAATGATTTTTATTTATAACCAAACAATTTAAATTTAAGAAAAAACATTTTGACCTTTCAAAATCACTTCAAAATTTAATTCAAACATGCTATAAGAGGCTACTCCTACGAATATCTACCATATGATCCATTCATGTTAAGATCAAATGCGTTGAAGACGTGTGATTAATAATAAATAGAAATAGTATAAAAAAATGGTTAATGCTATCTTAGTAGTAGAAAATTTTTCATTTTCTAGATAAAGAAATCTTACCAATTCTGGGAAGGTTTCATCGAGAGCTCCAGCTCCCCCCGATGCAAAATTTACTCCCTTCACAAAATCCTTAATGCCCGGATAAAGATAGGGAAGAATCATTGGTAAATTTGCATATTCAGCTGCATGCAACAAAAACACCTAAAATATTCAACAAAATCACTTACGTCCCGTTTGATAATCAAATTGTTTTTCTTTTTGAAATTTAACTAACAATTATAAGAAGAAAATTGTGAAAAAAATTAAGCATAATTTTGGTTACCAATAAAATCGGGAATCTCCCTGCCATCGGAGAATCTTCCCGTGGGAAACTTAAGGAAGGTTTCGCCATACGGCGGGAAGTTCGCAACGGCGATCGTGTTGATGTAGTTGTTATTTCCGACGTCGTAAAGGGAATCGCCGAAGACGAACAAGGGTCCGAGTTCTTGCTTTGGCCATGGCTCGCGTCTGTGTGGGGAGAGGGAGCTAATTGCCAAAATGGCCAAAAATACACATGAAAGTAACATTGATTTTTCCATATTTTGTGAGCTTCGAAATGAGAAGATATGTTTTATTCAAAGGAGAAGATGAGCTTATATATTGAAAGTTTCTAAAATATTTATTGAGTTTTTAAAGCAATAATGATTTAATTTAATTTATTTATTTATTTATTATTATTATTTTTTTTTACAACAAAAGCAGTGATTTGATGGATTGGGGTTGGAAGATATTTTAATTTGTTGGGGGTTTTTTTTCTTATGAAGTTTCCTATATCTAGCGTTTTTCTCTTTTCCTTTTTCTTTTGTTTAATTTTCAAATATCAACCTTTTGAACTTTGAAAATATTGTCGTTGAGTATATGTGTAAAACTTTTGAACTTTGAAAATATTATTCTTTCTAGGTTGTGCTATCATATTTAATCCATAATTCACTTATAAATTTCTTTCTTTTAATTAAATAGTTTCGAAACAAAAGTCATCCAATGATGGAATTTTGAATTTTCGGGATGTCAATATGTAAGTTTCTGTGAAAAATCAAAATCTTGGGATGCCGGGATTTGATTTTGATATTTCTTTCCTTATAAAAATTGTTTATATTTTTAAACTTATTTTTCAAAAGAAGCATATTTTTTTTTAAATAAAAGCCATTTTCTTTTAAAAGGAATGTTTTAAAAGTTTTTGCTAAAATTGTTTCATTAACTTTATTTTCGAAATGACAAATCAATTCAAAAAAATATTTTCCATAAAAAGGCTACTTCGCTACAAATAAACTTAATTAAGAGTTTTCAAAATTTTTAAAAGTTTTTGCTAAATTGTTTCATTGAAATATTATTTACTCACACAGTTTTCAAAATTAATAAATCAAACGTTAAATAAAAAAAAAAAAAAAAAAAAAAAACTTCCCTATGACCTAAATTAGGAAATCAAGATGTTGACTTTCCTAATATTCTTCAGATGTGATAATTTATTTTTTGATGCCAAATTAAATTCAAACAAACTTTGAAGGGTTTTATGCTCATAATTATTGCTCATTATTTATTTATGGAATAATGAGAAGTTAAAATGTGGGACATTTAAAAATCAATAAAAAAAAATCTTCTTTGATATTTACAATGACCAATTTCCTTAAATAACACAAGAAAAAGAAAATTTTGTTCTTTGAACGAGTGTTGTGGGTGCTAATACCTTCCTCATACACAAAAGACCCTCGAACCCTAAATCTTTTATTTGTAGATCATTTTAGCATGTTTTGGGTGCTCAGTCACACTCTCTAAATCAAGACAGGTGGCGACTCCATTTTCCTCCTCTTGGGAACAAAGTCGGTCGCTCCATGTTGCGAACTTGTAACGACAAGGTATATCATTCATATATAAATTCTCATAATCAGGTATATCAAAGGTTTATCAAATAAAGTATATATTTCAGGTATATATCATTATTATATTAGGCATATCCTTGTATTCATTTGAGGTAAAACATAAGTGTATCATTAATACTATTTTGAGCATATCAATAGTATATTAGAACTTTTTAGATTTTTCTTATGAGTTGGGCTATTTCGAGTATATCAAATTTGGTATATCAGTCAACCAGTTATACACCAACAATGGAAAAACTGGAATAATAAAGAAAACAAAAATCAGATTTAAAAAGTTTTGCTATATTTGCAAATCTAAAACAATCATCGCTAGATTTACAAATATCCTAAATTTTTTTGCTATCCATTGCAGTTTTTCTAAAATATATGTATAAAAGATATTTTAATTTCTTGGGTTTTTTTTTCTTATGAAGTTTCCTATATTTAGCGTTTTTCTCTTTTCCTTTTTCTTTTGTTTAATTTCCAAATATCAAACTTTTGAACTTTCAAAATATTGTTGTTGAATATATGTATAAAAGATATTATAAGGTGTAACTATCTATCATCTTAAATGTTAATATAAATGTAGCTCAACTGCTACCGTAGTGATTTCACATACAAATATTGAAGTGAAGATTTAAATGTATGATTTATTTTGGAGAGAGTATATATAAAAATGTTTTAGCCACTTGACTATGTTCAGGTTTGTTGATATTTTTCCATATAAGAGATAGGAAGTTTCTTTTTGAAATAAGATCCTTCTTCAGCTAACTTGTTTTTGTTTTTGGAAATTCGTTAAGATTTCAAATGGTTCCTCGCCAAAGAAATGAGAGAAAACAAGCCCAATTTTCAAAAATTAAAAAAAAAAAATCAAATAATTATCAACACAAAGCCTAAATGATTATCAAACAGGACTTTTCAAAAAAAAAAAAAAATTATCAAAGACGACCTTAAAAATTGTTATTCACAATTGGCCTACTAATCAATTGTAAGATTATGAGAAATAAAACGTTCATTAATATGACAGTCAACCTGAATCAAGATATTAATAAAGTTTTGTGAATTTGAATTTTCATCACATGTTTATACAAGCATTTGAAAAGGAAGACAATATTTGAGTTTTAAAATAGATTTTGACTAAGAGACAAATAAATCACAAAAGGCTATGTATATGTATGTTTGTTTTTTTTGTATATATATATACCTAATTTTTAGGTCTCGTTTGATAACCATTTGATTTTTTAAATTATACGTATTTTCTCCTCATTTCCTTACAATGGTTTTTCATCTTTGTTTTGGACACATTTGAATTTCTAGTCTGATTCTAAAAACAAAAACAAGTTTCAAAAACTTTTTTTTAGTTTTCAAAATTTGACTTGGTTTTTGAAAACAATGGAAAAATATAGATAACAAAACAAAGAAACTTGTGGATAAAAGTAGTATTTGTGGGCTTATTTTAAAAAACGAAATGGTTATCCTTAAATATTAAAAATATATTACTTAAAAATTAAAAAAAAAAATTTAACCTTAAGGGCAATCCACCTTGATGACAAATTTTACGATAACAAAAAAATGAAATGAATCTTTGTAAATTTGAATTTTTTCATTGTATGTTTACCCTACTTAAGCATTTGGATAGGAAGAAAATATTTGGATTTTGACTAATAAAAATAATTCATAAAGGCAATGTAAATGTATGCTTGTTAGTATATTTATAAATATATATGTGAAGTTTAAATATTAAAATAGACTCTACTTAAAAATTAAAAACAACATTTTAATCTTAATGCAAGAGCAATCCATCTTGATGTGAATTCTAACAAGAAATCGAAATGAATCCTTCGACGTCTACTCCTTCTATCCTCCTCAATTTTCAATAAACAATATGATCTTGACCTATCATTTGTTCGATTTGATCGTAAAAATCCACTTTGTAGCAGAAAATTAATATGAACTTAAAAAAATGCTACAACTAGCTATTTTTTTTCCGAATGTGTTTTACCATAAATTTAAGTTCGAATTTGATATATATGGATTATGTCATTCTTATAAAAAGTTTATACTGTTTTCTATTTACATATTTATTTTAAGCTATTAAAGTACATATATACCTTGATTATAGATCAGATTATGGTTTAAATTAAAAAAAACTAAGACGGATTAAGAAAAGGGTATTAATGTTAGAGTGTTAGTATAATTAAATTTATTGTAACTCATAGACTTAAAGTTTTGGATTGAATGATGATTTAACATGGATAGCAGGAGAGTAGGTTTTGTGTTTACGAATCCATGTACCATTTATCTTTTATATTATAAAAGTTTCTTCATGCAAATAGATTTCATATTATTCTTAAATCTTAATCATTTTGACTACAACCAATTCATATTCGACAAGTTGAAATATCTATTTTTAATTAAAAGATCAAAAGTTCAAATCTTTATGAGTTCCATGTCAATAAAGTAAATTAAAAAAAAAAAAAAGTAGTTTAACCTTCTTTTGTTAACTTTTTTGTTTTAACAATATGTGGAATGAGTGATTTAAATCTCTAACCTTTTAAGGTCGAAGATATAAACTTTATATCATTTGAACTTGCGGCATTTTAATTAAATTTCGAGATTAAATTGAGAATATTATTCATTATAGCCTGTAGGTGGCCAAAATTTTCCAGTGAAGGGCCCCACCGTTGTCCGCGACGAGGGAAAGTAAAGGACCAGGTCAACGATTCAGAGTAGCCGCCGCCCAATTAGTCTGTTTAAGCGACGGGTCAAACTTATCCGCTTTGATTAAATATTCTTTTTGTTTTCTGAGCAGAACTTTGACCAAATTCAATGCACCCATTTTGTTTGTTTAGACCCGCCGACATGTTGCTACATCACATGTTGATAAAATTGGTCGAATACTCCAAAAATTTCTTCAAAAATAAAAGTTGGCTATCTCAAGAGAGATTGGTTCTTTTCCATCTCACGTTCATGTTTGCGTAATTAATGAATTATAGTTTCATTCTTGCTGCACGACAATCAAGTACATCAATCACAAAGAGAATAAAGGATAGGGGTAGAAGTGCAAGTGAAAATCGAAAAACCGACGAACCGAACCAAACCGTACCGATCCATTGGTTTGGTTCGTTTTTTAGAAAAATATTGGACATCTCAGTTTGTTTTTAGAGAAAACTGATTTCTTTCGGTTCGGTTCGATTTTTAATTGAAAAAACTAATAAAAACTTTACTGAACTGATATATATATATATTATACTCTCTTAAAGAAACCCTAACATCCCATCTCATTCTCTCCTTCTCGATTGAATTAGTCGCACCGCACAACATCCCACCCCCAATCCCCATCTTAGTCCTCTCAGCTCTCTAAGTTTCTCTATTCTCACCGACCACCGACAGAAGATCGTCCATCATCTCATCGTCTGTCGTCCATCACTTCTTCGTCCATCGTCTGGTGCCTTGTTGTAGTCTTTTGCCTTCTCTGCCTTAGTTCGCTGCACCTCTACTTCAGTTCATTTTAGTGCTCTAGTCGCACAGTCGAGTGTTCAATTGTCGCCTCACAGTTCATATTTCACATAGCAGGCCGATTGTCGCCTCCCCTCACACAGCCGAACACACATCGATTTGTTGTCGGCCATTGTCGAACTCCCACACCCAGGTAGCTTTAGCTTTAGGGTGTTTACTTTTTAAATTAGTGGGCTGGACTGAGAAGAGAGTAAGTGTTTTTTTTTTAAAAGGCAACTTGGGCCCAAAACCAAGATCCAAACTGATCCAAAACCGAACCAACGGTTTTGCCTCTTAATGGACATCGATTTGATTCACCATTTCACCAAACCGATGATGTCGGTTCGTTTCTTGGTTGAGCCCAAAATCGAGAAAACCGAACCGACTATCATTCCTAGGTAGGGTTGTGGGGAGATGGTACTGTCCGATGAGAGGATGTTGGCTAAGTCTAAGCAGTCTAGATTGTGTAGGAAGCTCGAGAGCCTAGTGTGTAACTTAAACTTTGGAGAGGAAGTTGTGGAAGATATTTGTAGGAGAAAAAAAAAAGACTCAAAGTGCTCAATGAGGTTTAAAAATCATACCATCAGAATAAAGATGTCTTGAGAACTGATGCAACTCAATATGAAAACTATTATTAAAAGAATTTGCAAAATTATAATGGGTCGGTTGCAAATGTAGCAAACTGGCCCAAAATAATTGCAAATGTAGCAGCCCGCAAAATAAATTGCAAAAATGACAAAATCTCAAGGTCTGGAACGCACATTTACTAAAATATGATGGTCTGATAGAAAGTTTTTCTATCACTAATAGATTCTATCAGTGATAGAAAAACTTTCTATCAGTGATAGATATTTTTCTATCAATGATAGAAAAATTTTCTACATCTTCTATCAGTGCTATATATTTTTCTATCAATAATAGAAAGATTTTCTATCACTTCTACCAGTGTTCTCGATGTTCTATCAATGTTTGGTTGTTGTTGTTTGGTTTTCTATCAGTGTTTGGTTTTTTCTTTCCAGTGTTTGATTTCTATAATTGTTCGTTTTTACTTTATTTTTCAATGCTCGATTTCACTATACATCACCATCAAGATTTCTGATAGAAAACTATCAGTGATAGAAGATTTCTATCACTTTCTATAAGTGATAGAACGATTTTCTATTAGTGATAGAAAGTTTTTCTATCACTCATAGAAAGTTTTCTATCAGTGATGATAGAAAGTTTTTCTATCACTGATAGACTCTAATAGAAAGTTTTTCTATCAGTGATAGAAAATTTTTCTAACAGTAATACTGATAGAAAGTTTTTCTATCACTGATAGATTCTATCAGTGGTTGAAAGATTTTCTAATCAGTGATAGAAAGTTTTTCTATCAGTGATAGAAAGTTTTTCTATCAGTGATAGAAAGTTTTTCTATCACTAATAGATTCTATCAGTGATTGAAAGATTTTCTATCAGTGATAGAAAGATTTCTATCCCTTTCAATCTCTATAAAACTCCTCTTTCTCCCTTCTCTTACCTATCAATTTCCCAAATCAACATCATTCCATCCGATCGCATCTCAAGAATTCCGTCATGGTTAACCAATATCTCAAGAACATGGAGGAGAAGGCATCTGGACAATGGAAATCATGGTGAGAGGGATTAAGAGGAGTGGTAGAGTTGATGTACTAGTCGGATTCGAGCATGGATTTCGACGTTGTGGTCGTGGTCGTTGGTGGTTCTAGTCTAAGAAGCGACGTCGTCGTGGTCGGCATCGAGCCAGAGGATTCCGGTGGATTTGGGAAGCATCTGGGCGGAGAAGTTGCAGAGAAGAGAAAGATGGTTGATTGTTGAAATTTATCTAATTTGGGTCGGAAATTGATGGGTTTTTGAGTGGGGAGGAGGAAAGAAAAAAAAAAGAAGAAAAAAAAAGAAAACCAGAGGAAGGAGAAGATACGCGCGCGCCAATCAGGGCGAAGAGGAAAGCCATCGCCAAAAGACAGATCAGAGAAACCAAGCTCCATTCGACGCTGCTCATGACCATTTCGAATAATGACGCAATTAAAAGCCAACAAAACTTGGTATTTGTATTTGGTTCCCTAATTTTTGTTATCGATCTCTTCGTCTATATAAGCAAACAACTGTCGTCTTCTTTAATTCAATTCTCCCTCTCAACATCACATTCAAATATATATTGAAATTTCAAGAATTTTAGTAATTCTTATGAAGATTTTATTTTATTTTCTTTCTCTGCATTGATGTTGATGGTGATCCTGTTCCACAAATTTTGGCCTTTTCTTCTTCAATCCCTACATGAAACCGATCGAGACAAATAAGGACAAAAAAGAATTGTAGAGAAAATTCAAAGGGAAAAATGATTCCAAAACTGGTCTTCCAATCTTTCACTAACATGCCTTGACGGGTAAATTGGGAATATAAAACATTGATTTAAAAACTTTGCCATATTTGCAATTATTTTAAAAAGTTGCTAATTTTGCCATTAAGCAACCTAATTTTGTCACCCATTACAATTATCCAATTATAGGGCTTAAGGGATCGTACATCCTTATATCAGAAAAGCCCAAAATTCAACTTTCTTTAAAAGTCCCAAAGCCCATTCAAATAAAACCCTAGATATAAAAGCAAACTAAACTCAGCCACTCAACAATTTCCCTTTCCCATGTAATCAACCTTCGTCAACAACCGATACGAGAGAGGGGAAAATTTCTAGTACTACGGTAGTATGGAAAATTTTTCATACTACCTTCATTCATTGTTTGCCATGTAAGGAGTATTTAAGAATGGTGTGGAACCCATAGAATAAAATATTATATCATTAAATGCTCATTAAATGACGTGTCAAATGCTTAATGGAGGGAGTAGGTACTACCATAGTACTAGAAATTTTTCCAACAAGAGAGTGACCGTGATGAAACATAATGAATATAAAGGAGTTTCAAGAGAGGTAGGTGAGATCTATCGAATGGAGATGCGACATTTGGCAACTTTCAAAATCAAGCTGTTAGAAGTCGTAGGACTGGAAAAAAAAAAAGAGGGTAATTCGAATGGGGGTAATGGACTTCGATATCATCAACTCGAACAATAATGAGGTCGTTTATCATTAATTTCTTAAGCTGCTTCTAAACCACGTTGATAAAAAGTTTTATATTTAGATAGTTTCAATGAGGAATTGTTGAAATATCGTAAGTAAATTTTGTAGAGAATTATTTATGAGTCACATCAGTCATGTGGGTAGACCTAGATTATAAGTTTTGGAAGGGCCAACAAATTATGTTCTACAACGATTTTCAAACCATGTAGCTATAACCACATTGGAAAAAAAAAAAAGTTTGTTTCAAGAGAAATTTATTTTCTTTTATGTTTCATGTCATATATGTAATTAATGAATTATAGTTTGATTCTTAGTCCATGGCAATCAAAAGTACACGAATCATATAATAAAAAGTTTTATAAGTTTTAGAAAAAGGAATACTTTTAATGGTGTAGGTGAGAAACATATAGAAAAGTCAACCAATTGAAAGAAATGGAAGGCGCATCATAATTTGGAGAATAACTTTGAGGGAGAAAACCAAAAAGTTTTATATGTTTGGCTGGTTTTGAAAGAGAATAATTATGAAAAAATATGGTTGAAGACAAGGGTTTTTGTAGAGAACCCCCATTTGAATGTCACATCTCCATTCGATAGGACATGAGTTATGAAGTAGGAGTTGTTTGGCCCAATGACATACAACGTTCTATTGGGAAAAATTTCTAGTACTACGGTAGTACATACTCCCTTCATTCAACATTTGACACGTCATTTAAAGAGCATTTAATGATATAATATTTTATTTCATGGGTCTCACACTATTCTTAAATATTTCTTTCATGACAAACAATGAATTGAGCTAGTATGGAAAATTTTCCATACTACTGTAGTACTAGAAATTTTCCCGTTGGACCCATAAATTTACTAACCAATCACAGCACTCTATTGTGTGGGTTCCACAAACTTATTAACTCACATTCCAACACTTTACTGTGAGTTCCACAGACTTATTAACTCCTACTCACAAAATAGCTCCAGATTTCATAACTTACTCCTTGCCAGCCCCAAACACCCTCTTTAATGTGATGAGTTATGTGGGGGACGAACTTAGATTATACGATTTGCGAGGATAACAAATTATGTTCTAACGCCTTGACTTGTTATCTTTAGTCCATTCTAATGTATTATTAAATAGAAAAAATACAGTATATTCAAGATAATAAAACAATAAAACTTCAAAGGTGCCAAAAGTGAGCATAGCTCAGCGGTAATTGACATGTACTCTTGACCAGGTCAAAGGTTCAAATTCCCTCACCCCAAATATGTTGTTGATCCCAAACATAAATAAAAGGAAAAATACACTTTTAGTCCCTAAGGTTTGAGTTAGGTTTCATTTTGGTCCCTGAGTTTTCAAACTCAACAATTTAGTCCCTGAGGTTTGGTCGTTTTATTTTGGTCCCTCCATCCATTTTTCCGTTTAAAACTAACGGACCGATGATGTGGCACTATTTTTTTATTTAAAAAAATATTTTTAAAAATTTTTTATTAAAAAATATTATTATTTTTAATTTATTTTATTTTTTTTTATTCTTCTCTCTTCTACCTCCTTCTTCTTATACTATTTCTTCTTCTTCAACAATCAAGACCTTCCATCTATGGCTGGCTCGGCGACTTTTTTTTTTTTTTCCTCTCCTTTTCTTCTCTTTCTCTTTTCCCTCCTTCTCCAGTTTTTTTTTTTAAATAAAATAAAATAAACTGGGGAAGGAGGGAGGGAGCTCCCTCCCCGTTTTTCGCGAGGGAGTTCCCTCCCTCCCTCCTCGTTTCAGATTTCAAACGGTGAGGGAGGGAAGGAGGGAGCTCCCTCTCCGTTTTTCGTCGGAAAATCGTGGTTACAAATTTATGTTAGTTAAGCTATGCTCTTGTTGGCTATTCAACTTAATTGTTAATTTGGTCTAATAACTTAATCTTTAATTTTGTAGAAAATGAATCTAGTTGCAAATCTAAAAAAAAAAGTGCATACCAAAATCCGAAGAAGAAGAATAAGTGCACCAAAATCCGAAGAAGAAGAAGAAGAAGAAGAAGAAGAATGAAAATATTGCAGAAGCTACCATCAACTCTCAACCTTTGTTGAACAAAGAGAGAAAATGGAAAATGAGAGAGTGGAGTCCAAATAGATGAATAAAATTCCAATTGAAGTAGAAAAAATTAGTCATAAAGAAAAGCTCCTCTTATATTCATCATAAAACCATATATAGATGCTTTCATTACTCCTCAATAAGATTACTCTTTTGTCAAAGACAAAGCTCCCCTTATATTCATCACATGTCACTTATTTTAAGGATTCTATTTTCAATTTTAAAGACCAAGTGGTACGTTAGGATGATAATTCATATAAGTGTGTTTACTAATTTAGGTTCTATTTTTTCAAATTTGTTTTGTTGGATGGATATTGATCTAGGTTCTTTCAACAACCAAATTAAACTTTGATCTAGTTTGCAAACATATGTAAAGAATTAGGATCACAACTCTAATATGGGATGAAATAATTGTAGTCATAAAAATGCATTTTAGGATACTAATAACATGTTATTGTTTGAGATTCAAACTTTTAGTTCTTTTTTTTTTTTTTTTTTTTTTTGAAAAGTGGCTTTTAAGTTCTTATTTATGATGCATACTTTACATATTTTCAAATTAAACATAAACTTAAACTTTTCAGACAAACATATCACAAGCTAAATACATCTCAAATAAATAAATATATATATATATATATATATATATATATATATATATATATCACAAGCTAAATACATCTCTTTGATGGAGAAATTATTAAAGGAAGTCGGAGTGCAAAAGTACTTTGAATATGCATCTAGTGATTATTAGGAGACATGTGGATTTTCAAATCCACATCTAACGATTATTAAAAAACAATCACATTGAATATTTTTCTTCCTTGATGATATAAAAGCGATTTGAAGAACTATTTTGTAAAACGGCTTTTTGCGTTTTACTTACTAAAATATTTTTAGAATTGTGATTAAATGTTTTTGTAAAAGTTAGTGTTATTAGGTATATTAAATCCTTTATTTATAAATTTCTAATTTGATAAGATCATTTGTAAAAAGTACTATTTGGGATGGGGAGATCAGATTCATACAAAATAACCTTTTCTTGTCAAAAGAGTCCTTTCCTTGGTTGGCATTTATATTTGTTGGATTTTTTTTTAATAGATTAAATAACGGCTAAATACATGTTTTTTTTTTTTTCTTTTTTTTTTTTTTTTTTTTTTTTTTTGAGTTCAACATGTTTTAGTCTTTAATATTTGAAAGATTTAGTTTTCATTATTTATTTTTTTAGTTTAGTCACTTATGTAATAATATTTTTTCTTCAATTTTTAATCATTACGAGTAGTATTGCATATATTACTGAGTGAATTAGAATGACGTAAGAGAAGTTTCTAATTCCTCTAAATATTTAAGAAATTAATAGAAATTTCGAATTTTATTCTCTTAGAGCTGATTTTTTCTCTACTAAAATTTCCACCAATTTTAGTTATAAAAGTCTATCATTAGCCAGTATTAACATTTACAAATGGTGAGAAAGTAAATTGAGAAATGTTAAAAAACAAAAAAAAAAACAAAAAAAAAAAAAACAAAAAACTTCAGTGCTTTAAGATGTGTTTGGTTTAACTTTTCAAGTGTTTAATTTTAAAAAAAAATTCTTGTGTTTGACAACCACCAAAAATGACTTGTTAGAAAATGAGATTGATAAATAAACCATTTTGGTAGAAACACTTGAAACCAACTTAAAAAAAAAAAAGTGTTTAGTATACAATAACTTGTGTATAAAAACACCTTAAACAATTTTTATATGAAATGTTTTTTTCAAAAATTATTTAAATTAAAATGTATTTCAAACCAACTTTTAATAATTGAGGAGAAATTCATTCTCTGAAAATCTTCAAACCCTCCCGCCAAAATTAACCATTTCCAATCCCTCTCCAACAGACGCAACACAAGGAAGACGACTTGGATTCTTTAGATCAGAAGAATCAGTTCCGCCGCCCTCCTTCGCTATCGACACTATCGCCGTTTGCAACGCCGATGTTACAAAGGTACTTCGATCTCTAAACTTCTCTAATGATTATGATTGAAATTTGCTATGAATGATGAATTGAATGAATTGGATCGAACCGAATTGGTTGCAATTAGACAGTGACATTTTGAAATCTTTTTAGAACTCTCTGTTTCTCTGTTTTTTCTTGTTTAAGGTTCAATAGAATAGATAGCCCTATTTGGATAGGAAGTGAGGCAAAGCAACGTTCTAATTAAGAAATGAATACGGAACCAGAAATGGAATAGCCATGAACGAAGTTTGAAATATGAAAATGTGTAGACGATTAAGGGATTGAAGATTTTTCTATTTAAACTGAAATTCATGGACAGTTAGAATTTGAAATTCAAACATATATATATATATATATATATATATATATATATATATATATATATATATGTCTTCCAAATTTTTTGCGTTTTATTTGTGGTAGCGCTCCTTTCTCTCATCCGTTCGATTTGTAAAATTTTTAGCCTCCCTCTGCAATTTCTCGCCCAGTTTTTCACTCAATTTGGTTGAGTCTGAATTTGTTCTGATCTCTGAATCAATTGAACTGATGGGTTTGGTTTTTTACATTTCTGAGATTGAATCAACCGAGTGTATAGAGGGAAATGAATCAGTTCTGTGCTGCTAAAGTAGATTGGTTTTTCTGTCCTTCCATTTGAAAAATCTGTAAGAAATGAATATTCTTCCAGGGAAGATGCCTCTGAGTTAAATTAGTATAATGAATCGTTTCCTTACTAATACAAAAAAGAGGAATTTAGTAATTGTCTGTTAGATTTTGTTCATTTTATAAATAGTTTGGACAAATTATGTGTTACAAACAATCTAAATACTTGAAGGACAAGAATATCACGTGGGGAATAGAACTATTACTAGAAGGTATAAAACTGCCATGAACCAGCCCTTCTTCTCATTCTCTCAGAATTCAAAACAGGAGTCTCAGAAGTACCACACAGCCAAATAATGGGTTACTGCATTCTCCTTGTGTTTTGCCTTCTAAGTTTTCTGGTAACTCAAGACGCTGCCGGAGTTCAAATCCTATCCAAGTCAAAACTTGAGAAGTGCGAGCGGAATTCCGGCTCCAATAGCCTCAACTGCACCAATAAAATTGTCCTAAACATGGCCGTTCCTAGCGGTTCTGTAAGACCTTATAATAACTCATTTCATCTATTTCAGTATCTTTCATATTGTTGGATGGTTATCTGGAGCCCATTTTGGGGTAACTTGTGGTTTTTGAATCGTTTGTTAAAGAAAATATTTATGTTGCAGAGTGGGGGCGAGGCCTCTATTATAGCAGAAATAGTAGAGGTTGAAGAGAACTCCACCAACAAGATGCAAACCTTGCGAGAACCCCCTGTTCTGACTGTCAGCAAATCGGCCGCTTATGTTTTGTATGACCTAACATACGTTCGTGTAATTCCCACATATGATTTTGATTCCTTATATCTAATCTGTGCGTGGTTTTCGTGGTGAAGTTGTAACTATTAGTTGAAACGTTCCAAATCTGCATCTATCATGTTTATAAAGCCTTAATACTTGTATATGTTTTTTGTGTTTTAACACAATATGTTCAGGATGTTCCCTATAAACCCGAAGAATTTTATGTTAGAACTCGCAAATGTGAGCCAGATGCTACTGCCAGAGTAGTACACATATGTGAGAGGTAAGGTAAGCTATCTTTTAATTTCTTTTCCCGACCACCCCAATGGTATTTGATCGACAGTAATCTGTTTGATGATCTCTTGTAGGCTAAGAGACGAAAGTGGCCATATAATTCAGAGCACTCAGGTGGCAATTTGAGAAAAGCTTCTACTATCTTGATTTCGTTTGGTAGCTATATTGACTCCTCACATTCATTTCAACCCTGTAATTGATTCATTCTTCTCTGTTTTCTTTTAAATCTGTTTAGCCTATTTGTTGTCCTTGTGGGGCAAAGCGTCGAATGCCTACGTCGTGTGGAAATTTTTGTAAGTTGCTTTCCATTTTTCCAGTTGCAAGTTCCTTGAAATCTCTTGGGATTTTTATAAAAGCACCCCTGATTTGTGATTCTAATTCTTTTGTGTATAAGTTGACAAGATGATCAAGGGAAAGGCAAATACTGCACATTGCCTACGTTTTCCAGGTGACTGGTATGACATATATTTCAACTCTCTGTTTTTTATCATCTTTTCCTTGTAACGTTTATATACAGTTGTACCAAAAAGAACCCTCCAGCGTATTATAATCATCTAGTGTTAGAATTTAATTGTAGCACCTTTCTAAGAACAGAATATCATTATGATTCATGGGTCTTGATACTTTTATATAACCGAATAGAAGCTTATGCCATTGTGTTTAGCAGCTTAACCAGTATTAAATTCGACATTATACACATCCTTTTAATTTTTATTTTTTTTTTGACAATATGTGGGGTGGGAGATTCGAACCACGGATCTCGTAGTCATTGGTACAACTTTATGCCAGTTGAACTATGCTCATCCTTTTAATTTTTAAATCTTAATAATTGATGTAAAATTGGTCATTACAAAAAAAAAACATAGCTTTTTGATGTTGCATTAATCAATTCATGTATTCTGAGCAGACTTGTGAGTTTCCTGTTAAAAAATTAATTAGTAATTTGATTTGAAAGTGTTGACTGTTGATATATTTATATATATGTGTGTGTGTATATAATTGCATTAATGTATAGATGTATATTTGTTGGATGAATTTTAAGCTGAAACTCTATAGCTTAGAATCTTCTTTTAAAGCGTAATACTATAAGATTCTAACTTATAATTTCATCTCTCATATAGGTTTCACGTTTTTAGTATTGGACAATGGTCACTGGGATTCAGCGTTCAAATTCATGTGAAGTCAGGATCTAAAGTTTCAGTACGTTTTCTTTGATACATGAAAAAACTCTAATATTCTCAATCTCATTCTCCAATTTTGAATAAAATGTTGTGATTGACATTAAATTTTACAGGAAGTGTCAGTGGGTCCAGAAAATAGAACAGTGGTGTCAGATGATAACTTCTTAAGAGTTAATCTTATTGGGGACCTTGTTGGATACACAAATATACCAGCATTCGAGGATTTTTACCTTGTTATTCCCAGGCAGGTATATGCTTACTCCACCATAAAAAGTGTTACACTTTTCACTTGTACAAAAAGCAGAAGTATTTGATTAAATGTTCGGTAATCTGAGACTTTTAGAAATTAATGTAGATTTGACAAACTACTTCAAATAAAATTTTGCCATAGTTTGCTTGGTTGTTATCATCTTCTGCTGCTAAGCTGAAATTTCCAATTTTGATGGAAGGGCGGTCCTGGTCAACCTCAGAATTTAGGGAGCAATTTTTCTATGTGGATGCTGCTTGAAAGAGTGAGGTTTACTTTAGATGGTCTTGAATGCAACAAAATTGGTGTTAGTTATGAGACTTTTAATAGCCAGCCTGATTTCTGCACATCTCCATTTTGGAGTTGCTTGCACAATCAATTATGGAATTTCAGGGAGGTAAAGTATTTACAACCATGTACCTTTTATTGTCATTACCAACAATGATTGCTTTTATATGATCCGTCATTTTCTCGATTTGATAGGCTGATCTAAGTCGAATTGGTAGGAATCAGTTGCCATTATATGGAGTGGAAGGAAGGTTTGAGAGGATCAATCAGCACCCAGTTAAGTATTGGAAGATAAAGAATTCTTCATTATTGAGTATTATATTTCTAAATGTTTAGCGTTCGATGGGTGCAGAATGCTGGGACACATTCATTCTCCATAGGAGTGTCTGAAGTTCTTAATACAAATCTCGTTATAGAACTACGTGCTGATGATGTGGAGTATGTTTACCAAAGGTTAGCAATATGCATCCAAGTCTTGCCCTGATGTTTCAGAACCATCTAAAAACTAAATATTTGTTCAAAAGATAGGGGCAGTTGCATAGATGACAAATTGAACCAAATTAATAGCAAATATAGCACAGTTACAAACTAATTGCAAATATAGCAAAATTAATTGTACAAGACCAAAAAGTTGTTGTTAGATTCTTTCCGTGCCTATCACTGATAAACTCTAATAATCGAAGTCTATCAGATAGACTCTGATAGATTTTGCTATATTTGCAATTTTTTTTACATGGTGCTATATTTGCTATTAATTTGGTCCAATTTGCCACCCACTGCAATTTTCCCAAAAGATATGTAAAGCAATTCAGTTATTTCAACAATCATTTGTGTTCTTCAATAGGCAACGTATTTTTCTTTTTATTGTAGGAGTCCAGGCAAAATTATGAGCATTAACATCCCAACTTTTAAAGCCCTCACACAATTTGGAGTTGCTACAGTTACAACTAAGAACACTGGAGAAGTGGAAGCCTCTTATAGCTTAACGGTATTCACTAAGCCTAGCCTTTAGTACAATGAAATATATGGCTGGAAAAATTGAGTGAAGCTTAAGATGACCATTAAGGGCTCAACCTATAACCTTCTACCAGTGGATAAGTATTGACACAATTTCTATCCCCTTCTAGTTCATTCGAAGTTGGCACTTTGATCAACTTCCTCTATGATATGCATGAACAATGCAAAGCAGCGGTTCCTAAGGGGCAAGAAATGTATTTATTTAATTGTCGGTTTCTTTTCTTCTGAAAATGATGCCAACTGGATGGATTCTTCTCTCTTGCAGTTTACTTGTTCAAAAGAAGTCAGCCTCATGGAGGTACTGTCTTTCGCCGAGACATCTTGATAGAATTTTGTTCATGTGATGTGAAAGTTTAGATGATTCCAGGAACAATATTTCATCATGAAGCCGAAAGAAGTCGCTAGCCGTTCGTTTAAACTCTACCCAACAACTGATCAAGCAGCAAAATATGTCTGTGCTGGTAAGATTAGTGATTTAAGCTTCTTTTCTCATTAAGTTTAGTTCCAAGATTCTTTTGGGCCAAACTGATTTTCGTTCATAGTGCAGCCATACTTAAGGATGCTGATTTTAGTGAAGTTGACAGCCGAATGCCAATTTGCTACAACTGCTACTGTCCTTGACAATGGATCACAGGTTCCTTGTTTAGAATCATGGTTGAACCAATATCCTTTTTCCACTATTGAGCTTGAGCTTGTTAATTTTGGAACAGATTACCCCTTTTCAACCCCCCAAGGCCAAGATACACGGTTTCATCGATTCAATCAAGTCCCTGTGGAAGAAGTTCAGGGGAAGTGTCGTCGACTTTGTCACCGGAAAATCTTGCAGGTACTTGCAATCAATTCTAGGTCATAAAACCAAGTGCTTACCATTGATATATTTTTGGTTCTTTTGAACAGAAAAGAATGCTCTGGATTTTTTTACTTCAGCTGTCACATACAGTATTTATGTTTGAGTTGGCTAGTATTGTTTGGTCTCTTTTTGGCCACTTTCCCAGCAGGTAATCACTTTGGAGAATTAAGGCCCCGTTTGGTTCGTGATTTGAAAATTGTTTTAAAAAATAAAGAATTCAGCCGAAAACGAAAACAAATTTCTTATTTCCATTATATCTAAAAACATGTTTGGTTCCAATTTAAAAACTTTAAATTTGAATTCAAAATTTGAAAACTGTGTTTGGTTATGAATTTAAAAATGCATGAAAATATTAATATATGCTTGGTAAAATTAATTTTTTTTAGAAAAATTTAATTTAATATGATTATTTTTCTACTTGACTTTTATTCATTTTTAGAGAGATTATAAATCAATGATATTGGAATTGATTCTTCAAAAAAAAAAAATTGTTGGAATTAAAATTATAAGGAAAAAAAGATATAACATATAGTTGTATTATATGAAACTCTTGATTTGTAAAGTGGGAGAGTATATCAAAATAGGTAGAATTATGTAAAAAGTAAAAATAACAACCAAAACATCAATATCAATCAAACACATTATTTACACAACAGTAATTTTGTATTTTTCTCCTTTTAGAGTCGAAGAGAATTTGAATATCAAAAATATAAAAATATTGTTTGTAGATAATGCAACATTGTTTGATGGAAAGAAAAATGTATCATGTGACTTTCAAGTTGTATCTCGTGTTTCCATTATTTTGAAAACAAAATTGGAAAACAATGAAAACAACATTTTATCGCTTTTGAAAACAGGCCATTTTTTGAGTTGTTTTCGAAAATTGTTTTTGAAAATAGGTATACCAAACACGTTTTCATGGTTTCCCTTGTATTTTTTATTTTTGAAAACATAAAAACGAAAACGGATCATGAACCAAACGGGGCCTAAATTACAAATGAACATCTATACAAGTCTTGCTAGGGAGCATATCCGGTAAATGTTTTGATTTTTTTTTTCCCCCTTCCTTTCAATTGATTGCAGTACTTGTGCTACTATGGATTTTACATCAGAAGGGCCTATTTGACCCTATCTATGACTGGTGGGAGGATATGTTTTGGGGCAAAAGTCAGCCCACAAGGCACACCTGGAGGAAGCACAGAGGTGAAAGAAAACATTTCCATAGGCATGGCAGTAGGCATCACCAGAATCATGGAACTGGACACGAGAAGAAGCCATGAATTACACAAAAAGCACAAGCATTCTGACAGAGACACTGATTACTTTCTCCACCATGTGCACAATAAAAAAGATAAACGGGGACATAATAGGGTGTAGAATAGTTGTTAAGAACAGAACAATACCTGCCTTCAAAAACCAACACCCAGAAAACTAGTACTGCAACAAATTACAACTCTTTAAAATGTACAAATATTCAATTAGTAGATGGTATTTAATTTCACAGTTTGTAAAATTAGAGTTTAATTTGATGAGATAAAAGGGCTTCAAGGTTAAGCTAGAAGCATTCAACTAGTTACGTGGTAAGAATTCTTTTTTTTTCCATTAAAAAGAGTGTCATAATTGTAGACGTATCGACACTTTGAGAAGTGCCAAGGTTGGCATACAATTACCGGAATCTACATGGATATTGGATCTCCGGAACTCTAAAGTTGTCCGATGAAATTTTGAATAGCCTGAGATGATTTTTCTTTGAGGTTTTGGGTGCTATGACTTAGCTATCATGAAATTTTCACTGCAGACAGCTTCCTTAGTTTCCGATCGTGATTCAACATTGTACTTACACTCTCAACCACTAGAACGATCTGTAAGAAAGCGGGTAGTCAGCCCAGCAAATTACCAAACATTTAACAAATTGGTTCCAAAGATCATCTACATGAACATTTTAATCAAACAAAACCATGTTTTTGCCCGAATGCAAATTAGGTCTGTCCTAATAAAAGAGATTAGTGGTGACTACAAAACAAGATAGGTACATGGTTGTCTAATTAGGTCCAATATTATTAGGACCTGAGCAATTTTGCATTAATGAGAAAAAGCATCAGAACATGCTATAACAATTATAATATTTAAGCAAGTTGAACGTGGAAAATCCTAGCAGTGATATGAATGCGAATTATATTTTCAAGAAGAAAGACCAACCTGGAAGCAAGCATAAGCCATTGCATTTGCGAAGTAGAAATTTGCATTGCCAGTCCCCTGCAATTTTGTGAAGTCAATTAGTTTAAAAGAGATCAGGTCCTTCCATTTTTCTATTTAAATCAGCATGCAAACAAGGCATACCCTCCATATCCAAAGGTTGTGCATTACAGGGCTAAGCAGGGAAATCCCAATATACCCGCAGAATAGGAAGAATGAGAACTCCAAATCTGTATGAATACAATTGAATTTTAAAAAAAAAAAGGTGAATTTTCAGATCAGGTTGAAAACTACAAATGACCAGAACTGAATAAGTACTTACCAACTAATTCGTCTACAAACAATCCCATAAAACTTAAGTACAGAGCCGAGTCCCCCACCTAAATGGAAGTCAAAAGGACAAGACAAGATTACTTATTATGCAAGTGTAAGATAACTAAAAAAGCAAAAATAGTTGTGCACCAAGACTAGACAATACCGAAGGATAAGACTTCAACATTGCAGAAATAGAAAGAAGCACAAAAGCCAGAAACAAGGGTCGATGGTGGAGCCGTATGGCCAATGGTGTTATCATAAACAAAATATTGATATGGAAGACTATTAAATAAAAATCCCTGAAGAAATCAAACACTTCTGCAAAAAGGTACCTGTACACAGCATTCAAAAAGATCAGTTGGTCAGTTACGTACAAGACTTTATGCATATTTTGTAACCAACAACTAGCATTTTGTTGGACTCACCATAAAACCCCAATATTTGGAGACAAATCTTGCACGGTGAGAATAAAGCCATATGTGCTGCAGAAACCAACCACACATTTTATAGCTGAGTAAGATGTATGCTGGAAACTCAGATAAACACTTCAAACTCATGTTAGTTAAATGGTAATAAGTGTGATTGCCATAAAAACGTGAAACATTGATATAAAAGAAATTATTTTAAAAATATAAAAAATAATGATAATAATAATAATTTAAAAAAAAAAAGAAGAAGAAGAATAGAAAAGAAAAGGAACCAACTTTCTCATAGGTAGATTTGACTTCCATGGACAAAGCAATTGTCAACTAAATAGAAATTGTTGAACAACTATATTATTGTTCTTCAGCCGCACCAGGTTCTTGACTATTTATTTTCATATTGACTTAATGAGTGTACACAATATTTTAGAAACCAACTAGCATTCAGCTAAGTGACACCTTCCCATCCTTAAAAACCAAGGGAGGGTGAGAGAGGACCAAGAAATAGGTATTGGATCATTTCGGTATGAGAAATGCAAAGCACAAACAGGTACATTAATAAAGATATGACAGAAAATTCTAAATAAAAAATAAAAACATACCTTCTAAACATCTCCCAGAGTCCACCAAACTGTTTAAGAGATACACCACAGAGAAGCAGAAGATACACAGAAAATATAGAAACCCATAATAAGAAATACATGACCGGTCTCAATGAGAAACCATTTGGCACTTCAGGCTGATTGATCACTTCCTCTTGCTGACTACAGCTATCACTTGAAGGTTCTTCAACAGCTCTACTACAACTCCTTTGCAAGAACAATTTCCCAGGAGGAGCATCTAAGCCATTACCTAGTAGAAAGACTACCTGGGGGTGAAGAAGGAGACCGTAGCAACTATATTAGAAGAATCCATGAGCATGCACATTGTACATTGTCATACAAATACCTAAGGCAGAACAATCGTACCGGGATTATTAGAATTATAGGATAAAGAGACAGATGAGTCGCCATGACAAATCCAAAAGCGGCCAATGGAACTTGTCCTGTACTACATTGGGTGCATCTTTTCACATGAATGGTTCAATAAAAATAAAACCAATTTACAGATACAAAAACATACAATCAGTGGTAGTGGTGATATAACATGTCTATTTGTTGGTGCTTCAACGTGAACAATTGCCCCTTTGAAGTTTTGGTGAAATTTACGTGTATGACTCTTGTCTAGAAATTGTGCTTTTTTAAAAGACGGAAGAAAAAAGATTGTTACTACAAAGCAGAGATTGCTAACTTCTTGCCTTTAGATGCTCCGTAGAGAGTAAGCACAATGGCTAGATTGTCGATTGGAGATGTGGACAAACCCACACATGCAACTATTGTGAAAGGATTCCATAAATACACAAGAGAAGCAATATCTCCAGCAGGGAAGATCTCTGTTATCAATAAAAAGAAAATGACTTTACTCATAAGCCAATTTAAAAAAATAAAAATAAGAATAAAAAAAAGAAATGCAGCATTAACAAAGCTTGAAAGACAGTTTTCATTTGAATGACAACATAAAACTACATGAGACAAACCAGATCTAAAACGAAGTTGCCCAGAAAAACAGAGCTTCCCCCTTTATAAATTCATTCTTCGATGAAATTTCTGTTTCCTCAAAAAAAAATATTTATTATTAGGGCAAATTGCAAAAACCACCCTTGAAGTAAGGTAGTTGTAACAATTGCACCCCTAAAGTTTCAATTTTAAAAATTAAACCCTCAAACATTTAAAAATGTAAAAATTGGACCCATAAACTTTGAGTTTAAAAATTAAACCCTCAAACAATGATAAATGTAAAAATTGGGTCCATCTAATATTTTTTCTTCCTCTCTCCTTCCTCCCTCTACCTCATGCCACTTCTTCCAGCTTCGATATCACACTGCTCGCCGGCCTCATCGTCGCAAATCTCAGATTCTCTTTCTCTTCCCTCTTCTTCTTCTCGAACAACGGTGACAAATCCGAACCCTTCTGATAATGAAATTATATGAAAGGCATTTAGCGTCCCCGGCTGCTTCAAATCAGGAAAACAACGAGGAGGAAAAGCGTGTGGAAGGAAGTTGTTGTTTGAAATCAGAAAAAACCGCGAAGCTGGAAGAAGTGTAAGAGGAGAAGAGGGAAGGATGTTGTCGCCATTTGTCTCTCCTATTTCCATTTTCCTACCTCTCTCTCCTTCAATCAATCTCTCTCTCTCTCTACTTTTTCTCTCTCCTATTTCCATTTTACTCTGTTTAACTCCAACTTTGAAAATATTGAACAATTATCAATCCAAGCGGAATGAGAGTGTGAAGATGGGGAAATATGAGAGCGGTAGCAGTTAAAAGAATCCAGATCAAACTTGAGTAGAAAAATGCATTTACCACTCCGTCTTTTTCCTTGATACACTCTGATTTTATTACTTACACGAAGCTACTGGTAGAGGAAAGAAAACATAAGGAGACCAATGGCTACAACCCTCGTTTTCTGTAACAAAGAAGTAAAGGGAATAATTAATTTCTATATGGAAATTTGAAACCAAAAACGTGTTGTACTGTTCTGGAAACTAAATTTGCAATGCAGAGTCCAGAATTTGGTTGCTGTTCCTCCAAAAAAAAAAAAAAAGGGGTTCCTGTGTTGTCAAGAATAATATGAAATTAAGATATGGTTTAATGTGACTGAATTCTTCTCACGCTTCGAGGTTGATTTTGTGAGGGATGTTTGTCTGTCACTTAGCTGAACTGGGCAAGATAGATAATTACTCAAAATTTTCAAAGTTGGAGTTAAATAGAGTAAAATAGGAAGAGGAGAGAAAGAGGGAGAGGAATGAGGAGAGAAAGAAAAAGTAGAGAGAGAGTGGGTGATTAAAGAGAGGAGAATGACGAACAGAGAAAGGTAGAAAGTAGAAGGAGTGGATGGAGAAGAGAGGGAAAATAGAGAGAAATAGAGAAATGGACTCAAATAGATCCAATTTTTACATTTGGATAGTTTGAGGGTTTAGTTTTAAATTTTTCAGAGTTTGAGGGTTTAAATTTTTAAACTTAAAGATTAGGGGTCCAATTTTTACACTTTTGAAAGTTTGAGGGTTTAATTTTTAAAGTTAAAAGTTTAGGGGTGTAATTGTTACAACTACCATACTTTAGGGGTGCTTTTTGCAATTTGCCCTTATTATTTTTTTTAAAGGAAACCTCAAGAGAAATATTATTCACACAAAAAGGCAAAGAACAACCTAAGGGCTAGGGGAGGAGGTCGCCCCTACCCGAGAAACTATCTTAAAAGGGTCTGTCAGTCGTTAATAATCATAAACAGACTGTAATTACAAAAGAATTTTCTATGTAAGGGTATCCACCACGAGGCCGTATTTTGGACATGATTACAAAAAATATCAAAGCTAGAAGACTTGTGCTCAAAAGTTCTGGAGTTTCTTTCCATCCATAAAGACCATAACGTAGCTCTAAAAGTGCAACTAGCCATCACTTCAGCTCTTCCATGGAGATTCCACCCGTGAAGACCCTCATAAATCCATTCCTCTACTCTCAAGGGAATACAGAAGGAGATGCCCAGGAGATTTGCTATGAAACTCCAAGCCTTTGAAGCAAACTCACAATGCAGGAAAATATGGTCTAGATCTTCCCCTTTTTTCAAACACAATCTGCAGCCTGTTGGGGGACAGGGACCAATGCTGGAATTTTCTTTGGATTCTATCTTCTGTATTGAGGCTTCGATACAACAAGGACCATAAAAAGACATTCACCTTCTTTGGGCTTCTGTGCTTCCAGATCATATTGGTGATAGGGGGCCAATTCTAGCTGAAGATTGGAACAATTATTAAAGAGAGATTTTGTAGAAAAGTCTCCAGTCGGATCAGCTCTCTATCTAATCTTGTCCTGATCATTTGACAAGTGAATGTCATTCAGGATATTCACTAAACCAGCCCAGCTAGGAAGCTCCCTGTCAAACAAACGTCTGCAAAGTCTAAGGTTCCAAGTGCAGTTTCCCAAATCCCAGCGTGGCTTCGTTTCTGTCTATGATGGTCAAAATATCTGGGAACCTTTGCTTTAGTTGTGCTGGTTATCACACCAAACGTCCTCCAAAAAACTAATGTTCTCCCCATTCTAGACAACAAAATTTGTAAATTGTTCAAAAACAGGGTATAATTTGATAATTTCAGCCCAGATTCTATTTCCTTTTTTCTTGATTTGTTGTCCTGACTTCCACCCCAAAGAGGACACACCATATATACTAGCAACAACTTTCCTCCACAAGGCTTCTTTCTCTTGGGAAAATCTCCAAAGCCACTTGGTGATGAGAGCTATATTCCTCTGTCGAAGAGCCCCCACCCCCAAACCTCCATGACTCAAAGGGAGGGAGGTCCATTCCCATTTCACAAGGTTGCTGCCAAGTTTATAATTTCCTCCATTCCAGATGAAATCTCTACTGATTTTCTCCATGGCCTTTATGGCCGAGGATGGAGCTTTAAGGAGGGAAAAAAATATAAAGGGAGGCTATTAAGAGTAGCTTGGACAAGGGTAACTCTTCCACCTTTTGAAATAGGGAATCTCTTCCACACTTCCAACTTCCTGTTGAATCTTTCAATCAAGGGATTCCAAAAGGTCTTGTTTCGAAAATTACCACCCATAGGAAAGCCAAGGTAATTCATAGGGAGGGCTTCACATTGACATCCGAGGTTCTTTGCCCAATCATCCATTTCTAACTTGTCTATGTTAATCCCGATAATTGATGTCTTAGCCATATTCACAGTAAGGCCCGAACCTTTTAGGACAATCTTGAGAATCTCCCACCATTTTTGCACTTCTAAGACATTATAAGGGCAAAACAAAAGGGTGTCATCTGCGTATTGGAGAATAGAAACCGGGGTTCTATCTTTACCCACTAACCAACCCTTCAAGATTTTCTTTTCAATGCAATAGTGAATGGATCTACTAATGGCATCCCCAACAATGGTAAAGAGAAAAGGCGAGAGGGGATCCCCTTGTCTCAAACCTCTAGAAGCACTGATCTTCCCTCTCGATTTACCATTAATGATAACAGAAAAATTCGTGTTCATGAGACAACCATTCATCCAAATTCTCCACTTTCTCCCGAAGCCTTTAAGCTCAAGGATGGCATCTAGGAAAAAGCCTTCTCAAGATCCAGCTTTAATAAGACCCCTTTCTCTTTGTTCAATCTTTTCTCTTCCACGGCTTCAGTTGCCACAAGAATAGCATCTAGGAACTGTCTACCTTGCACTGACAGTCGCTAATGGTGAAGGGAAGCACCTTTTTCAATCTCTCGGCTAACACTTTAGCTATGATTTTGTATAAGGAAGTAACTAGACTGATGGGCCTAAAGTCCCTAACCTTGGTTGCTTTTTTCTTCTTTGGAATCAAGCAAATGTAAGTCTCGTTAGTTCTTTTGTTGATTATACCATTTTCAAAAAATTCCTGGAACACCTCTACTATATCAGAATTCAAGATGTTCCAAAAAAATTTTAAAAATTCACCTGTCATACCATTCGGCCCCGAAGATTTAAGGTTGCCCAACTCTTTCACCGCTTTGCATATCTCTTCCTCACTGAACTGCTACTCTAAACTCTGCCTTCTGAATGATTCCAGCTTCTTCCATTCAATGCCTTCAAGCACAAATCTGGGCGCACCATCTACTTTATACAGATCACTATAGAAGCCAATAATCTCTTGCTCAATGTCGTTTTCAATGGCTAAAATGGATCCCTCATTAGTTTCCAAGAAAGAGATGAAAGCCCAAGATTTCCTGGCCGACGTCCATTTGTGGAAGGAGGTATTCTCATCACCTTCATTTAACCACTTAATCTTACTCTTCTGATTTAAACTTCTTTGCTCGCTAATGGTTATTTCCATCAGCTCATTCTTCGAGGCTTTTCTCTCATGGATTTGTTGGGATTGAATGGAGCCTTGCTCCTCTAACCGGTCTAAACTCTCGATTTGGGAGATTAGGTGAGCCTTTTTGTTCATCATCTTATCAAATGACTCCTTACTCCAATCTTTCAGCCTCTGTTTCAGCCCTCTCAGCTTTTCCATAAATCTGTACTCGGCCCATCCCATTGGATTGAGCTCATTCCACCACTTCTCTATAAGGCCCCTAAGATCCTTATTGTCTAGTCAAACGTTCTCAAATCTGAAAGGGGTCGGCCCCCATTTGAAGGAACCTGCAGACAACATTATAGGAAAATGATCAGAAGTGGGTCTGTTAAACCGTTCGAGCCTATTTACCTTAAAGTAGTCATCCTATTTTTTGGAAACAAGAAACCTGTCGATTCTTGACGCTGCCCTTCTCTCACCCATACTGGTCCAGGAGAACTTACCATTAATCATCTGAGGGTTAATCAAACCAGTCGCTACAATAAATTTGTTGAATTTCCTCATACATCTGGTAATTCGAGTGGTGTTCAATCTCTCCTCTGTCCATCTGACCATGTTGAAATCTCCAGCCACGCACCAAACTTCATGACACAGTCCATATAGATCATAAAGCTCCCTAATGAATCTCTTTCTTTCCTGGTAATTACATGGGTCGTAGACCCCTGAAACCCAGCCGACGGGATGGCCGTTAACAACACACTCAATTGGAATGGAGAATTCCCCAACACTAAGTTCACTACATCAATGACAAATTCCTTCCACATAACCAGGATGCCTCCAGCGGAGTTAATCGCCTCAAGGGCTATCCACCCGATATGCCTGGAGCTCCAAATCGATTTAACTACTCTTCTATCAATATGGGAGAGTCTAGACTCTTGCAAGATGACTTAATCCGGATTAGCTTTGACCAGGAGGTCTTTTATAAGGGCTCTTTTCGACCTCAATCTCAGCCCTCTGACATTCCAAGAGATGATCTTCATAAGGCAACCTCTTGGCCCATTCCTAAGCTATCTTGGCCATTCCCGTATTCCCCATCTGTGGCCTCTACTACTTTTTCTGGACTTTCTGTCACCTCCTTTTCCCACGTTCTCAACAGGTTGGTCATTTCTCTAATCCGTTTCTTCTGTGTTGTGTTGCCTTTTCTTGTGTTCGCCCCGGTTATTGGTCTAATACAAAGATTATTCTTCCTGAGCGTCAAAATAATATCTTTGCTAATCACAAATCCATCTATGGAGCTATCGTTTCTACATATTTCCTGGTTCTTCCTCGGAGGGACAATAGCCAGAGCCTTCGGGCTATCTTCAGCACTAATATTCTGGTTATCTTGGTATTCTTCTTCGGTAAAATCACATGCCTTTGTCGAGTGGGTGGGAGTCACTTGACAAATCTCCTCAACTTTTCTTTTTCCTTTTCTGTCATATTGTTCTTGTTGCTCTGTTTTCTTGGAGCTTTCAGTCTGAGTATCTCTATTTTCCTCTTCATCGCTCAGGAATATGTGAGACCCCCAATTACTAAGACATATGTTAGGAAGGGCAAAATGGGCAACACAGCAGATAACGGTTAACTTTTAGGAAGGGGGGGACCACTTGTATGGGAGTGAGCACTTATACGGCAGAGAGGTGAGGTTGATGGGCATGTTTTTGGTATTTTTGGCTTAGACGTGAGGTCTGAGAGCGAGAGACCAGCACTCTCGAATTGCTGGGAGGGTTCTTGTGTCGTTTGGCTATTTTGAGTTTTATCTCTAATGAAATAACCCCTCTGTTCATCAAAGAACCCCTTGATTGAGGCAGAGCTGGTTCTTGGCTGTTCTGTGTGATTTTTTTTTTCCTATTCCTGTTCTTTTGGTTATATATTTGCAGGTAATCGGGAGGGGGAACCTAACATCTTGGTATCAGAGCACGTGAAATCCTGGGGAAGACACGTAGTATGGCTCAGCGACAGCTCGAGGAACGAATAGAGGGAAGTGAAAAAGAGATCGCCGAAGTTAAGCAGGCCCTGATAAGCTTCGGGAAGAACCTGGAACAGATGACGCTGGAGATGAAGGATAACCGACGAGCGATTATGGCCTTAATGGCGGGACAGACGGCTAGCAAGGAGGCATCCTCTTCTGATGTCACTTTGCAGTCATCGCAAAAACAGAAAAAAGTTGTTGAAGCTGTGAAGGACACCAACCCGGTGGAAACAGGGGAGGAAGAGCCGAATCGAGTACAAAAGGAGTTAGCTAGTGGCGATCGATGAAAGTTTAAGAAGCTTGATATGCCTGTGTTCACCGGCGAAAACCCCGACTCTTGGTTGTTTCGAGCTGAACGTTATTTTGAGCTGCATCAGTTGACGGACGCCGAGAAGATAACCACCACCATAATCAGTTTCGACCATGATGTGGTGGATTGGTATCGATGGGAGACGAACCAAGAGAAGATTAAGTCGTGGATAGAGCTGCGGAGTAGGATTTTTTAACGATATCGACCATCGCAAGAAGGAAGTCTGTGCGCCCGTTTCTTGGCCGTCAAGCAAGAAGGAACAGTAGCCGAGTTTAGGAAGCGCTTTGAAATTTTATCTGCGCCGTTACCGGAGTTTCCGGAGACGGTTTTGGAAAGCACCTTCCTAAACGGACTAAAACCTACGATCAAAGCAGAGGTTGCTAGCAGACAGCCCATTGGGCTTAGGGACAACTTCTTCTGCTGAAAGCACGAATTTCTTCCTCAAATGTTCCTCTTGGATCCTCACTACTCTTCCATTGTAGTTTCTACCAAAATTACACGAGAAGTTCTTGTTTTCGATTTTAACACGGCAGTGGTTGGAGGTCGACATAGCTAGTAGGTATTTGGATTGGGTAAGAAGTAGAAGACTCGCATCTCTCTCTTCAGACGATCTAAAATTCCATGAAATCCTCCGATGAAACCCAGAAACAATCCCACCCTCATCTATGGAAAGGTCTACAGAACCCTATACACCCAGCACTCCCTCACTAAACACTCAAAACCCAATCGGAATCACCATCGGAGGTCATCGGAGAATATCGGAGCTCAACTTTCTGTTCATCGGAGGGAAGAGAGAGAAGAGAGAGAAGACTCACCTCAGTGCACCCAGTAATTTCAAGCATTTCAAATACAGCATATAATCAATTCCAGCCTTAGACATAAAGGAGAAGTGCAATAAATAGTCTACAATTGTATGTGACTGTTAGAGCTTCCAACCATTAAGCTTTCCACTGACTTAAAAGATTGTGTCCTGAGAGGGAGATAAAGAATCCCCTCGACTGCCTCTCCTGCAATTTGCCCTTATTATTATTCTTACTGCATCAGTCAAAATACCATGTTTTCATGTGTTTCTCCCAATTTCTTCATTTGTAAGAATGCAATGCATCTTTGAATGTCAGTATTGCTATATCATCCTAACAAGTGATTCCCATGTCTTCATTGCCTAGCTCCATCATTTTGTAAGAATATACAGTAATCTTATAGATCAAGACAAATATAAGTAGACAGTGAAACTGCACTTCCATCAATTGCACCAGCCTCTTACGTAAAAAGGTCTTCAATTCGAAAGTTCACTAACCAATCCATTTAAATTTGACATGGTAGTTTGAACGTACAAGTTATTTGAACTCAATTGGGCATTGAACATAATTTCATCTACTACACAAGGTTTAATACATCTCAGATTAGTATCATACTGAGTTGCTGGTTATTGTATTGTATCATACTTCAACAGTTCAACGGAATCCAATACCCAAAGGCATCAGATTCCATCTTAAACTTCTTTCATTGATGTAGATTTAAAATACTTGTTCTTTAGAAAATTATAGAACAAGAATAGAAGAAAGTTAATCATGCCAACATCTTAATCAGTTCAGGGGAGTTTTCATTTCAAGCAAATAATAGATTTCTGTGATGCAAAATGACAATTATTAACGGTTATAACTTTTGTAAAGTAATGTTATGATTACTTTTAAGCTATAAATAGGTTATAATATAGTTGTCAAGATATATTTTTCATGGATAAGGAATTGATAATCATTGTTAAGGCATTCATGGAATTCCAAATTTTAGGAAATATATTCCAAATAGTATTCCTAAAAGTTAATTTTAAAATGTTTGGCACTGCATTTAGATCCTCAAACTAAGGTTACGCAGACAAACTTCACCCTGTCCAACATTAAAAAAATATATATAGATCTATTGACAAATGAAAGGATGTTTCAATAATCATTGTATTTTAAAATTAAAAAGTTCTAACTTATGGGATTGATGATCATATCTGATATCTCCTTTCTGGCACTAATGATTGTATGCAGTTCAGTCATAATTAGAATAAAAATTGGCATTCCATTTACTGTTCATCATATGTATAATTTTCTATTGCATGACAAGTACCTGAATTTTTTGATAGGTGAACCTTTAGCAATTTCAAATTCTGATAGTATGCCTTTTGAAGATCCTGACCAATTGCGCGAATAAGCAATGCGCTCAGAACATCTGCAACCACAAACGCAAAACTATCCAACGATACATTTATATTAACAACCTGAATAAATAACATAACTATCTTCATGGATGAAAATCTGGTGCCTTGAAGAAGCAAATTTCACAAATAAATTGAGTACAAAAGGTACACAATGGCAACGTGTCCGAGAAAAAATTGAAATTTCAAAAACACAACTTCACTGAAATCCATTCACTTTCAAATGTTCGATAGCAACCTCAAAAGAGTGCATAAATCATTCTTAGTGGCGAACAAAAGAAATGCAAAAGTCACCTGCATAAAAGATGGTCTGGTTGCCCTTTAATTCTGCATCACCACAAAACAATTACCATAGGGATATCAGAAATCACACCAAAATTAGGCCTTATACACTGAGCACTTGCAAGCTCAGAAGTCCAGTTGTCTAGAAATTGAAATTACAAAATTCACTCGAAAATAAACTTCCACAGGCTTAAAATTCTTTAATTTTAAGTACTAAGAAATCACAACAATAGAAAGAAACCAAACAGTAATCTGAAACCCAATTATATGCTTCAGGTTCTTAGACATAATAAACACAAAACATAGACACACGTTCAACCAAAAAAAACATTTCAATTGAAGTACAATATTGCATTTCTTTTGGAGGTTGACTTCTACCTTTTGACAATCAGTGGCCCTAGAAGAGACAGTAACAGAGGAGAGCCATGGTACATAGATCCTGCTCAAATAAATAGGCACGAACCAATCTCACTATCATAAGACAATCAAATACAACCAGCGAGCTTCAGAAGCAAACATTTGAATTCACAACAAAAACCAAACGAGAGAACCTGCATAGGGAGACATTGACGACTGCTTCAACCAGTAACCCTCAGCCACTGCAAGACATTAACAATCAACAAGATATCATGAGCACAAAATCAACCAGAAACCAATAATAGCTAGGATCTCAAGATAAAGAGAGAGTAAAATACATCGATGAATGCTGGTGAGAGGTGTGGAGACTTCGGGGCGAGAGGACAGATTCAGATTAGGAAAATATATCATAACGAGCCTGAAAATCACTGATAGTATCATCCATATCCATAATTTCCCTTTCCTTTTCTTCTTTTTCTCCTCAAATTGTTCTGTCATCTTCATTTCCTGAAACACCCCCAAAATTCAACCTAATCAAGGAGACCTTATTAAACTTTTACTCTAATGCCAACATAGTGCCCCGAAAATTTCGGCAGCATATTAACATAACTACAACTACCCAAAAAATCTTTACACCTAAGAGGCAAGAAAACACACTTCTAAATTATCAACATTCAACAACGAACAACATCCCAACATTCACCAATCCAACACAACAAAAACGAGTCGGACTTCGTATAAACAAACAAACATGCTTCATAAACTAAACAATCAGAATTCTTACAACAGAAGTCAAACCACCTAGAACACTTTCAAGAAGCTCCAACTCCTAGACAGGCTTAGCAACTCTAACTTTAAAATGCAACAATAAGAATCAGACTAGTAACATCAGGGTACTAGCTTAGACAAAAGTACAATAGAGACAAAATACTAAAATATGGTTTTTCTCTCATCAAGCCTCCTCTTTTGCATCACCAAGCTTGAGTATGTTTTTGTCACCTGCAAAACCTAGTGGTGGATCAATACAAACCATGGTACTAAGTAAATGGCTCACACCTGAGGAGCCATCAAACAACATACAACACAAAGCAAAAAATCATGCTCTTTAAACACGGAGAACAAGTACATAGGTACCATATTCACCTCAAACATCATAATCACGCATAACATCACAATTAATATCTCGAGGTCAATCATAACACCATCGACGCAATTCTATCAGAGCATCCTCGACCATTCACAAATCCAACAATCTAATAGCTTAACTAGTCCAATCCTGACCTTTGCACTCAAAACCCAACTCTAGCATAGCATTCAAACACAACTTTTAAACTGGCAAGACCTTCACTTGCTAATGTATCAACTCCTGGACTTCGTACTTGGTACCCCAATACTTGTATATGGAAAATATCGGCCCCTGACCTTTGTACCCAAGCACCCCAATATTTCCCATATACTTGCAACATATATTGATCCCTGACCTTTGTACCAGGCGCCTCAATTTTTATTGCAATCCAATATGAATATCGATCCTCGACCTTTGTGCCTGAGCGCCTCAATGTTCATACTTAACTGTATAACTATCTCTACCGATCGACTCCTGACCTTTGTACCCAACACCCCAATATTCACCTATTTTACTTATCTCAATATCAGCTCTTGACCATATACCCGAGGCCCTGATATCCTTACCACTTTCCTTTTAACTCAATGTCAGCTTTCGACCATTTATACCTGAGACCCTGCCATTCTCTCCACACATCTCAAGATCCTCTGAACCAACCGTCTCTCCAGACCATACTATGTCTAAACAAAAAAAATCATGTATTTCCAAGCAACCACTATGAAACAACACATTGATCACACGAAATCAAATCACAACATTTGAACATGCTACATATCACCAGCCAACCATAAACATAGCATATCATTCATAGCTGAATAAGTAACACACAACATGCTAACACACAACAAACATAGCCTTCAGGTAGAATTCCACTTACAAATCGTTAAAGCTCTCCTAAGAAAATCTAACGAGCTCCTGCAACAGGAAGTCTAGGTTTCATTTTTCAAAAAAAAAAAAAAGAAAGTCTAGGTTTCAAGGCTAAGATTCTCTTTAAACCTTAATTGAAAGTGAAATGGTATATAGGAGGTTAGAAATTGATCTAAAGCACGTAAAAGAATTCAAAGGGACTTAAACAAAGCTTAAGCACCTAAAAATCACCAAAACAAACTTCGATCCTTGCTTTAAGTGTTTGAATGAGTCCAAACTTATAACAAATATTCTCCCAAGGTTAAAGAGTAATCTAGTTAACTCTAAGCAACTTAGACAAGGTCTAAAAGGTGCTGAAACTTACCAAACTACTCCAAACAGGTTGAAAAGTCTACTGGAAATCGATTGAAGGAGTTCAACCCTACAATCAATGAACACCCCAAGATTAGAGACCGACCTATACTAATATAAATGAGTTTGAAAGGGCTAAAGTGTACATTTACCCATTGAACGCTACCAAGCAACCTCGAGACCTAGCTGGTTGGTGTCCGCTGGAGTTTAAAATCACCAAATCGAAGCTAACAATCTATGGGTAATCTGATTTAAGACCTTTCGGGCTACGAGTAACCGCTGGAAGCTACCTTCGAGCTCAAATTGCTTCTAGTTGGCACTCCAAGGGGCTCAATCCTACAAATTCGAAGTCATTAGGAAGCGAGTAAATCAAAACTAAGATAGATTGAGCAAGGGCCAAAGCTAAACCTCGCTTGAACGAAGAATCATCGCACAACACAACTTACTTGACACGCATCACAAATTCGTGCAGAGAGAAGTTGAGGCGTTCGCGAGGTTTGTGGGTGCTAAAGCCAAAGGAGAAATGGGGGGGAAAGAGAGAAAGGGAGGGAGAGAATTCAAGCAAGACCAATGGGGCTTCTTGTTGCGTGTTGTCGCTGCATGCTCGATTTATGAGAAGCTGAGGGTTGTTGCTTGTGTGGGTGTGGGCGTCGTTCACCGAAGGAGACAATGGCAAAGGTGTCAACGACTGGAGAAGAAGAAATTGTAAGGGGGTACAACCACGACGGAAAACACACAATGGAGGAAGAAGAGTGTCAGTTGTTGGCTACTACACACAATCAAGAGTGCTACCGAGCCTGGAGTTTGTGTCGTCGAGTTGAGAAGGAGGAAGAAATCGCTTGCGTGGGTCTTGTTTAGCCACCATCAAGAGCTTACTGGAGAATGGATTATACGACTGGAGAAGAAACAAAACGAGAAGAGGGGGCTATTAGGCAGCTGCTAAACATAATGAAGAAGAAGGGGAAGAAAAAGATAGCTTTAGGGTTTCTTTCTTTTATCTCTTTTTCCTTTTTTGCCCGTTTTCTTTTCATTTTCTTTTCAATTCAACAAAACTAGATGGATATCCACTAATCTATCTATATCGATACTTCTATACTATACATAAAAGTGGCTATAAGAAGAAACTTTATCTCCCCATTTTGCCCTTTGAATTTTAAACATATGCTTATATTACCCAACTCTATAGAAAAATGTTTTGATAAAGAACTGAGCTTTCATTGAGAAAAAATGAAAGAAGACAAGGGCATCAAAATAAAAACCAAGCCCCAAAGAAGGAACCCAACTAAAGGACGGGTTTCCAATCAATCAAAATAAAACCTAGCAGGTAATTAGAATTACAGAAAGCCTTGTCAACCGAGGCCCATAAAGAAACATAAAATCTAATATTAGCCCAAACCTCACAAGGATGTCTCTCAGTCCCTCTAAAAATTATGTTATTTCTTTCCCCCATAAACCCCACAAAATAGCACAAATGCCAGCATGCCAAAGAAGTCTTCCCTTCTCTCGAAACGGTGGATGGATGAGGAACTCCTCAATCATCTCCCTGCAACAACGATGGCCAACAATCTAAAACTCGAAGACTTCAAAGAAGAGGCTCCAGACTGAGCGAGCAAAATCACAACCCCACAACAAATGATCAAGATCTTCCTCCGCCTTCTGACAAAGAATGCAACAAAAATGGCCAACCACGAGGGCCTTCACTCTTGAAAGCCTATCAAAAGTATTAACACGACCCAAGATGACTTGTCAAACGAAGAACAAAACTTTCTTTGGAGCTTTCACCTTCCACAAACACAAAAAAACAAACTCTCTAACTGGAGAGGGATTGACCAAAAAGTGAAAGAACGGCCTGCAAGATTAGCCCCCAGAGGGGTTGAGACTCCAAAAGTGCACATCCCTCCTATCCAGTCTAAGGCTAACCCCCTCTAGCAGAGATAGAAGGGCCATGATGTCTGTGGTTTCTATATTAGATAACAGACAATGAAAACCGAAAGAAAAGGAAGTGGAGCTCCCCACAGAGCCAAGGATGTTAGCCATAGTGTGATTTTTCATCGAAGAGAAATGATATAAATGCGCCTTTCCGTGAGAGGGGGAGTTTCTTGTGGCAAGCGGGGATTTGTGCTATTGTTTGGGGTCTTTGGGGTGAGAGAAACAATAGAATTTTTAAAGGGTCGCAGAGAACTCCTAATGGTGTTTGGACCTTGCCTAGATATCAAGTCTCTCTTTGGGCATCGGTGACGCATCTTTTTTGTAATTATCCTATAGGTCTTATTCTTTTGGATTGGAAGCCCTTTTATGATGGGGTTTTCCTCTTTTGTTGGGTGTCGGTCTTTTGTTCCCCCTTGTATTATTTCATTTATTCTCAATGAAAGTGTGGTTTCATTATCAAAAAAAAATGATATAAATGCAGGAACAAGGAGCAGAGGAAACAATCCCCCACCCAAAAGCCTCCCAGAAATAAATGTCTCTCCCATCACCCACTGTGCACTAAACTAAGGAAGAGAAAGATGGGAGCTCCAGAGAGATGTCTTTCCAAGGATTCCTAAAGGTGTCTTTGACCTCATCCGACAACCACTTGAAGGGATATTGCCCTTATTTACTCACGATAATCCTAACCCAAAGAGAATCGGGTTCGAGGCAGAAGCGCCAAAGCCACTTAGCAAGCAAGGCTCTGTTACGAGTTTTCAAATTGTCCCGCTCAAGACCTCCCAGACTCACAGGTTTACCAATAGTTTTCCAACTCACCAAGTAAGAACCTTTCCATTCATCAACCAAGAGGGGAAAGAGAAAAAGTGGGTTGGGTTAAGATAGTTGTCCCACAACCCCATCAAGTTGGCTTTTCAATTTACTATACATTATTAATTAATTTATCCCTTTATTTTTAATACACAAAAACCTATGGACCCTTCATCCATTAGATAATTCCAAGAGACACTTCAATTTTCGAAAAAAAACTCATTGGCTTCCTACAAAATATTTTAATCCAAAACTCATCAACATCTATTACAATCTTATTTTAGGTTAAATAATCAAAAATACCCTGAACTATGGGGTTGATTTCAAGTATACTCCTAAACTTTCAAAAGTTTCTTTTTAACCTTTAAAGTTTGAAGTTTGTTTCAAAACAACCCTTGGAGACATTTTTTGTTAAATTTATGGACGAAAAATGATGTGTTTGCATGTGTTTTATTGTTTTTTCCACGTATATGTTTAAATATGTTCATGTAAGCAACAATACAGATGTAACCATCCATAAATTTAACGAAAAAATGTCTTCGAGGATTGTTTTGAAACAAAATTCAAACTTTAGAGGCTAAAATAGAACTTTTCAAAGTTCAAGGGTATAATTGAAACCAAACCCCATAGTTCAGGAGTACTTTTCCTAATTTAACACTTATTTTATTACCCAAAAATCTACAAACTCTTCTCATTCCAAGCACCATTCGAGAATTTCAATAGACGACTTCAATTTTCAAAAAAAACAAACTCATTGGCTCCCTACAAATTATTTTAATCCAATAACTCATCAATCTCTATTACAATCTACCATCGAACTAAGTCCTAATTTGAGTTGCCCTGGAGGGAGAACAATTCACTAACAAATGCAATACCTTCCGATCTGGTTTGGTTTTTTCTTCAATCCAATTCCTTTTCTCTGGGCCAAGAATGCAGTGTCTCAAAACCATCTTTCCATTGTACGTACCACTTGTGCCCTCGAGAACAGTCTCCCATTTTTGTTCCCGTTCTTTTTTTCTTACTATTCGGCTATTGTTATTATAAAAAAGCAAATCAAACAACTCCTCTATTCTTTTATTAGACAATTTCTAATTTGTGTTTTTCATGTAAGCAGAAAGACAGAGATGGAGATTGGAAAAATACCACAACAGGAAGGGAGTAGAAAATCGAGGGAGGCCGCGGCGGCACGAACGGAAGAAAGACGACGGTGCCGGCGGCACGAGCAGAAGAAAGACGATGGCGGCGGCGGCGGCGGCGGTGAACAGGAGAGAGGCGACGGCGACGGTGAACAGGAGAGAGGCGACGAAAGAGTGGCGTGAGAGGCTGACTGTTAGCGTTAGGGTTTCATTCTTTCTTTTATTCATTTTTTGTTTTTTTTTTTTTTTTAAACATTCATTTTTGTTTTATTTTACAAAGTGGGTGGGATTGGGTAGATTTTTCATTTTTTTTTCCTTTAAACTTTTTCAATAATGTGTACACATTTAATCAGCTTTTAAAATTTAATTTCTTTATTATATAGAAACTATTTTGTCCAGCTTTTTTTTAATTCGTTTGAAATTGTTTTAGTTTCTATTTATTATTTTTGTTTTTAAATTAAATAAATATTAAAGTTAAATATAAGTTTTTAAAAAAAAAAATTAAATATAAATTTTATATTTTCGTTTTCTACCTCAACTTAATTTGATATTTTTCTTTAAGTCATAACCTTTTTCTTATTAAAAAAAAAAAAAAAAAAACAATAAGGATAATTTTTTGTGTAAAATTTATCCCTTCATTTGTATCATTTTGTCTTCATTTTTTAAGTTGAACTTTCCATCAAAGAAAAACAATCTACATTGTCTTAATTGGTTATCACTTTTCTATTCTTAATCTAAATCTAATTAATTTTTTCTGTATTTTTTTTTAAAGAAAATAACTTTTTCTTTTAAATGATGCTAACTTGAAACGTAAACAAGAAGATTTCTTAAAAGAAGAAAGGGATTTACAAAATCAAATAACAACCATCATGGTTGCAAAATATATATATATATATATATATATATATATATATATATATATATATATATATATATATATATATATATATATATATGTGATGATATGCAAAATAAAATAAAATAAAATAAAAATTCATAACAATTTCTATTAGAGACAAACATATGATTAAATAAATAAATAAAAATCAACAGTTTCATATTCATTGGTAAGTGATGGGAATAGGAGTGCAAGCAAAAACCGGAAAATTGACAAACCGAACCGAACCAAACCGATCCAATGGTTTGGTTCGGTTATTTTGAAAAAATACGGACATCTCGGTTTCGTTTTTGGGAAAACCGAAATTTGTCGGTTCGGTTCGGTTTTTCATTCAAACAACCGATAAAAAAAACCAAACCGAACCGACTATATGTGACGCCCGACGTTAGGAGGGGTACATGAATGAACCGAGATCACATCCGAATGAGAGGGATCTTGAGGACATGAAAGTATAGTCAAGATAAGCTTAAAAGAATTGATAGATACTACCTATACCAACAAGGTGCACCTTCCTTTTCGGTGGCTCAATCATAGGAACTTTGAAGTTAAGCGTGCTTGGCTTGGAGAAGTTCTATGTTGGGTGACCTCCTAGGAATTTTCCTAGGGAGCATGTGAGTGAGGACAAAGCATGCTAAAAGGACCCCGTGTTGGTTTGTGGGGATAGTCTTCACTCTTGGAAGCAGTTTAAGACGAGTTGGTAACGTGGCCAGGTCGCAGGGGAATATCGGGGCCTTAGGTGCCGAATCCGGATTCCGAATCCTGGGCCTGGGGCGTTACAGATGGTATCAGAGCGGAACCTCTCCCAGTAGGATGTGGTTCGGGGACGAACCATGCGGAAGCTGGTGGGCATGTGACGCCCGAAGTTAGGAGGGGTACATGAATGAACCGAGATCACATCCGAATGAGAGGGATCCTTCCTTTTCGGTGGCTCAATCATAGGAACTTTGAAGTTAAGCGTGCTTATCTTGGAGACAGTCTTCAATCTTAGAAGTAGTATCAGACAAGTATGGTGGCGTGGCCAGGTCGCAGGGGAATGCCGGGGCCGTTAAGGGCCGAATCCGGATTCCGAATCCTGGGCCTGGGGCGTTACACTATATATATATACTACTTAAAAAACCCTAACATTTTGCATCTTGCCTCTCTCCACATCTCACTTTTTTCCTAAATTGGCTGGAAATCTCTTAATTTAAAGTATAAATTGTGATATTATTTGTATGTTTATCTTTATTATGTATATTTATTTAAAATCAAATATTTAAAAATTGTTATTCACGGATTAGTTTGAGAAAATTAAGTAATTGTATTGAATAAATTAATTAATTGAAGTTTGTATTGAAAAAAATGGGGTACAATGGGTCATTGGGCCATTTTTTTTTTTTTTTTTTTTCTAAAAGAAGCAAATGGGCTGAAATTAGAAGAGAAAATGGGTTATTTAAAAATAAAAAAATAAAAAGCCCACATTGGGCCCAAAACCGAAAACCGATCCATTGGACAAACCGAATCGAAGAAAAACCGAATCATCGGACATGTCCCATATTGGACATTGGTTCAGTTTAGAGTTTTGTAAAACCGAATGGATCGGTTTGATTCGCGGTTTGGTCAAAAACTGACAAAATCGAACCGAGTATCACCCCTAGATGGGAGGGGCTAGATATTAAATAGTCGCATGGAAAGAAAGCTATTGCGGTGGAGTAATTATTGTAGGCGACTTTATGAAACATTTTTCACTACGCAATGACGACAGTAATGCCTAAGACTAAGAGGGCAACATAGGTGATTAGCAGCAAAGACGAACCTAGTTTGTGGAAAAGTAAATTAGAAACATATGTCTAAAAAACCTTTAAAGAAACATGTGGCGGCAAAAGAAATGAAGAAAATATATGTGATTTAAGGTTTTGATGGGCAAGATCATAAATATGTATTATTATTATTATTACCATCAACGAGCCTTATTTGTCTTGGCTAGAAAAAATAAAATTAAGTATCATTTTATTTTAAATTATAACTAAAATATAAATTCAATCTGTGATATTTATTAATTGTTATTTTCAAGAAAAAATAAATATATTTGAAATAATTTTTTGAGTGGTTAACATTTTTCTTACACGTAAACACCATTTAAAACACTTAGAAAGTCATTTCAAATATGTCTTAATATGCAAATATTTTTTATATATATTTGAAATTAATATTTACATAAATGAACAAGGAAATGTTGTAATCAGTGTATCAAATTTCCGTCGACATACCGACATTTCCATGGAAATGTCGGTATGTCGACAGTGTCGACATTTCCGTGGGGGGGAAGTTTCCATCTTCCCCCCATGTCGACGACATGTTGACATTTCCACCCAATTTCCTTTTTTTTTTTTTTTTTTAATTTTTATTTAAAGCCAGCCCGTGATCACTTTTTGGACTTTGGATGGATTCTTCTGAAAAGTTGATATTATGACCTTCTTTTTATTTTTTTTTATGTTTTTATAGTCTATTTCTTTCTTTTATTATTATTTTTATTTGAATTCATGTTTTTTTACCTTTTTTTTATCATTTTCTTTTATATTTTCATTTATCAATTCTCAAATCAATCCCATCAGAATATTACAAATTCCAAAATTCATTTTTTACCACAAAAATTATTTTTAATTATTTATTTTAATTTTACATTTTTATTATTTTATTATTTTTACCACCTATAAATACCCCAACTTCATCTCAATTTCTTCACACCTCAATTTTTCAAACTCTCTCCCAAACTCTCTCAATTCTCTCAAATTCTCTCAATTTTTCCAAATTCTCTTAAATCTCCTAATTCTCCCAAATTATCTCACTTGTCTCAATTACTAATTTCTTTCTTTAAGTTAAGAAGTTTAATTTTAAAAGGTTACATCTTTCTTTACATATTAGTTTGTTAGTGTTATTTTTTTACTTTATTAGTGTTATTTTTTTTACATATTACTTTATCAATTATTTAATGTCAATTATTATTTATTGTTTCATTAAGTTTTATTTCTTCAATGTCAAGTGATTACTTTTTTTAATTATAATTGTTTTATAGTTTTTTTAGAATAATAATAGTTATATTGATATTGTTTTACACATCTTTTTAGAATTTGTCACCATATTAGATCACGTTACTAATAAGATTAGAATTATTGTTACTTATAAATAGAAATAGTTTTAATTGACTAAGTAGGAAAAACATTACTATGATTATAAGGGAATTCTACCGGTTAAGTTCTGTCTAAGGCTGGAGGTATTTAAGATGACGGTTTACGGAACACCTCCTACCTGGGAACTAATCCGGAACTTGAGTTGAATTAACCATAGTCATGTTATCCTGCAATATTGCTAGGTTTATTAAAAGAGTTAAATTCACTGGAACGTTGAAATTAAATCCTCACCATAAATGTTATAATAGGATTAGACTTAAATAGATTGACTTAGCTTAATTTATCTACGTTAAATAACCCTATAATATGGTAGCATTTTTTTATTGTTATACTTATTATTGTTCTTTTTTCGTAGATGGAAGGAGGACGCTTAGATCCTGCTTGGGCTTACTGTAGCCCAATTGATGGAAATAAATCTGGCACTGTATGCAATTTTTGTCAGTTAGCAATTAAAAGTGGTGGCATCACGAGGTTCAAATACCATATTGCTGGAAATGATCCAAAAAAAAACACCAGACCATGCCTCAACGTGCCTCCAGAAGTAAAGCAAGAGATTGCAAATGCACAAAAAAGTAAGGAGACGAAGAAGATGAAAAATGCAAAAAAAATGAAAGAGATAGAAGAAGATTTGCGGTCAAATTTGAAGGGCTACGAAGTTCTGGATAGTAGCGATGGCGAAGACGACATGTTCCCACCAGATATGACCTACACTGAGCGTAGACAGTACAAAGAAGTTTTGCGTAAATCGAAACAAACTGCGCATGAGGAGGAGGAAGTTCGAAGGAGTGGACTTCATCAAGGTCAGAGCTCAAGTAACTTTCAACGATCTAGTAGTATGAAGGAACCTGCATATTACAAGTCAGAAGGGGCTCGACAAAAAAGTATAAAAGACTTGTTCAAGAAGAAGAATTTTGAAGGAGTTGGACGTTTAATCTCTCGATTTTTTATCTATGATAATATCCCTCCAAATAAACTAAAATCCCACCATTTTAAAAATATGGTGGTAGGAATACAACAAGCGGGTAAGCGTGCTTACGTACATTATATTTTCACATTCTTAATATTATTATAGACGTACTTAAATTTAAATTCACTTGGTTGGTCATATTGTTTGTAGGTTCAGATATTAAGCCACCGACGCCGTATGAAACCCGTACCAAATATTTGGACATGGAGTACAAGGAAATGGAAGAATATGTCCGTGCACAGCAAAAAGGATGGGATGATCACGGATGCACGATCATGTGTGATGGATGGACCGGACCAACAAAACTATCTATCATCAACTTCATGGCGTACTCTGATGGTACAACCGTTTTCTTAAGGTCAGTTGACGCTTCCAAACAAGTGAAAGACCATAAATATATATACAATTTGTTGAAAAGCGTCATACGTGAAGTAGGGTCCGAGAAAGTGGTCCAAATTGTCACAGACAATGGGTCTGCTTTCAAAAAGGCGGGTGAGTTAATAATGAAAAAGTTTAATATTTATTGGACCCCTTGTGCAGCGCATTGCATAGATTTAATGTTTGAAGATATAGGAAAACGAGAATCAGTAGGATCAGTTATTAGAGCTGCACGAGGGGTGACAAATTACATTTATAATCATGGATGGTTACTTAGTAAGATGCGCGAGATTTGTGAAGGGGATATAATCCGACCTGGGAGCACTAGGTTTGCAACAAATTATCTTGCATTAAATAGCATGTTGAAAAAGAAGGCCGGATTAAAACGGTTATTCACTGATGATTCATGGAATAATGACAAGTTAAGTCGGACGGTTATAGGAAAAGATATCGAGTCTCGTGTACTAAGTACCACGTTTTGGGACAATGTAGAGGGCATAGTCCAAATTTTTCAGCCAATGTACACAGCTCTTCGAATTGTGGACTCCGAGGTTGTTCCAACCATGCCTGTTGTGTATAGTTTGATTGAGAATTTGAAATATAGAATCAGTCAAATCAGAGGCAGAGCTTGGGTCAACCAAATAATTCAAGCCCGATGGGATAATACGCTTTCTCATCCTCTCCATGCTGCAGGTAAAATTATTGTTCAATATATTATTATTTTATTCATCACATCCAATATGATTTTTTTTAATATTACTATACTAACCACTTTGTCATATCATTTGTAGCTCATTTTTTAAATCCAAAATATCAGTACACCAATGACCTTGGACGAAATTCTAATTTAATTGATGCTGTTCATAGCGTCTATATGAAATTATTTCCCGATTGTCCAAATGCTGGAGATTTTGGAACTGAGGTAACTATATACATATTTTCAATAGACTAACATCACCATTTTAATCACTGAATCAATACTATTTTATTGTAGCTTGTGAATTTTATACAAGCTAAAGGTAAATTCGGTGAGCGCCCTGCTATTTTGGCAAGAAACAAAATGGATGCAGGTCAGTAGTTTGAGTAAACTAAACAGTAGACTATGATCACTATCTACACTATAAAGTACTAATTTTTTTTCTATACTTTTGTGTTCGTAGGCCATTGGTGGAACATGTATGGCTCCTGTGCTCCTACAGTACGTAAGCTGGCGGTGAACGTTTTGGCTCAAACAGCTTCATCATCTGCATGTGAGCGGAATTGGAGTACGTTTGCTTTAGTACACACAAAGCAACGTAATCGGTTGGCTTACGAAAAGCTCTACAAGCTTGTCTATTGCTACTACAATATGAAGTTGAAGATCAGAGACATGGAGGCTAGAGATGAAAAAGTAGCAGATAAGGACTACATTGATCTGGTCGATGTTGTAGCGGATCCAAATGATGACGGTGATGACCCACTTTTTCAATGGGTTCGACCAGCACATCTGGATGATGAATCTGGAAATCCAGAGCCTGAGATTGCCAACATGGCTACAAATATTGATATCAACGTGGAGAGAGTAATTGCTGAGGAGGTTGACACATGTGACTCACCATTCAGTAACCCTGAATATGAAACGTGTTTACAAGCTGGCTATACCTTATCGGAGATTCAAAACATGAGGATGAGGAAAAGACGTCTAACAGCTAAGTCGAGAAATAGTAATGATGATGATGATGATAGTACAGACGATGGAAACACATCTGGTGGAGGAGGGACAAATGTGGGGACTTCGAGCGGTTACCACACAGGAGAAGGACAGTCTAGTCAACCTGGAGTAAGTCCATTTTCATGTGAGGTTGGATTTGATCATGTCACTCAAGACGAAGACCATGGATCTAGAGAGGGTGGCGAGGGGATTGCTGCTATTGGCAAACCATTCTATAGACAACGAGATGCAAATTATTTTTATTCGACGCAGTCAGATGAAAATTCTTTGATTTCAAGTATGGAAACAATGAGCATAAGCAGCAACAACACACAACAAGGATATGGTCAAGGAATGTATTCTTACTCCAATTACGAAGACTCTTCAAGCCTTGGCTATAGCAACATCGAGCCTAGATTCTCACAACCCACTCATGAAATGTATCCACCAATAGGATCTATATGTTGGCCATACGAGTCATATCGCTATCATTTAGACAATTTTCTTCAGAATTATCAGTATAGGATGACTTGGGAGCAATATTGTAACTTCTACCAGAATTACCAAAATTCTGGATTAGATGCTCCACGATCATCTTTTTGGTATTAGTCATTGTAAAATTTTATATTCATAAGTCCAAAGTTATTTTTCATCTATCAATATTTCATATCTATTTTAATTTTCAAATTAAAGTCTCATTTAATAATTTACAAATCTTTCTGCACGTATCGACATTTTAATCAACATTTTCATCCAAATATTGTTCTACTTTTTAGATATGATGATAAAAAATTGTCAATTATATCCTAATTAAGCCACAAACAAAGTTTCATGGACTAATTCAAACAATTTCCATGATTTCCGTAAATCTTCCCGGAATTTCCATCGACATTTCCATCGACATCGATATTTCCATAAAATCAGGACCTCGACATTTCCATCGACATCGACATTTTAAACCTTGGTTGTAATGAATATCTTCTCTCCTCTAATTTTTTTTTTTTTTTTTTTTTGACAAGGAATAGGAATTATTATTCTAATTTCTCCTATATAATTAAATGATATTCTAAGTTATAACCATTCTATTTTTATTTTTATTTTGTTGTATTTTTGTACTTTAAATTATAACTATAATTTTTTACGTGTTTCTTACTGGTTTTTAAAGAGAGAAAATTATAGAACTTGATTTTAAATCCAACATTAATCTTTCGGAAGATTTGGATTGATCATGTCCCTGATTGGTTGTATGTCTTGGTCGAGAATGACCGTTCCCATTTTGCCCATGTGGCAGTTTAATAATATGTTTGTTGTTCAAAAAAAAAAAATCTTTCGGAAGATTTGAAAAATCCTAATTGAATATGTATTCAAATTTCTATTTAAAATTGGAGATAGAAGGTTTAAAATTAAGCTTCAAATTTTAGGGATTTAATATTTAATTAAAGACCTTTTTTTTTGTTTTTTCCAAAATTACAGAAATTAAATTAAGCTTCAAATTTTAGGGATTTAAGATTTAATTAAAGATCCTTTCTACTCGACGATTATGACTTCAATTATAGATTAAGGGGCTGTTTGGGGCACTGAATTGGTTATAATAGCTGGGGGTTATAATAGTCTGTGTTTAGGGTGCAGATTATTATAGTATGGGATTAAATAGTTTGTGTTTGGGGTGCAATGTTTGGGATGCAGATTATTTTAGTCTGGATTTCACTGTTTTTTTTTCTGACTTTTTTTTTTTCCTCATACTACTTTATACTTCAAATATTAATTAAAAAAAATTGGGTTTAGTTGTAAACAAAATAAATTTTTGGGTATAAGGGTTAAATTATGTGTTTAACTTAAAAAGAAACAAAAATAACCTAAAGTAAGGGTTGATTTTATTTGTTTTAGAGTCATGGTTTTTTCACAAAATAAGTCATTTTATGATTTCATATAGAAAAACCATATTTGTTTCATTTCTGTATTTCCAACATAAAAATGGTAAATGTTTATTTAAAACTCATTTTACCTTCATTATCAAAAGAATCAAATAAGATAGAAATCACATAAAATAAAAACTCGAGTAGTATTTTTTTAAAAAAATTATTATTATCACGGTAAACTTAAATACGATAAGTATAATTTGGAATGAAAAATATGGTACGATGAAGGTAAACATTCATATACTTCATTATCAAAAGTAATAATGTAATAAAACTCCATATTTATATATATGTACAAAGACAACCTAGTATCTAACTCCCTAGAAATTTTTCGATTTTTCCAACAACCACCAACAAATTTTTCGACGACCGAAATTTTGTTCCTCATTTTTCCTTTCATTTCTCCTACCATTTTTTTTCTTTATTTTTCGTTTTTTATATATTTTCGAAATGAAAATGAGAAGAAAGATTAAAAAAAAAGTTGCCGGAAAAGTCGTCGGTGATCGCCGGAAAAGTGGCCGGAAAGTCGACGGCGGTCGTCGGAAAGGTTGTCGGTGGTCGCCGGAAAAGTTGTCGGCCGGTCGTCGGTAGAAAAATTAATGAGTCACATGGAAGAAGAGAGAAGAGAGTTACTGTAGATAATGAATAGAATAATTGGGTGGGTTGAACAGTGGTTACTGTAGTAACACAGAGCGGAAAAATAACCAACTCCACCCCTTATTTTTGTTGATGCTCCAAACACTGAGTGAGTTATAATAGCCCCACTATTATAACCAACGCCAAACGGCCCCTACAACTCTAGTAAAGAGACCCAAACGATCTAGAATTAGCACAATTCTATTACGCAACACGTTGCATTTCCAACTCTCTTGCTCTTCTTCTTCAACCCCATTTTAGGGAACCAGAAGTCTCGGGCAATCGCCGATCAGGGCTGTGGATGGTATCCATTTTTAACTGGGCCGGTCTGGTGAAGCCCAATTTGCATTGACGGTGGGAATTCAAGTGATAAATGCACATTGTTCTCAAAATCGTCCCCAATATCTTGAAATTTTTACTTTTTTTTTTTCTCTTTTTTAATATCATACTAAGATTCCACCGTTTATTATATCTATTGTCTAAATGAAGTAAACTATGTTTAAGTTAGCTCAGATGTTTAGATTTCTATCAATTTCTAATTTTACACAGTGTTAAAAGCTATTGATGAAGTGATTAATATTAGGTTAAAAACCACTTTTGGTCCATAAACTTTCATGAACGTAATAATATAGTTATTGAACTCTGATTTGTAACGATTTAGTTTCTATACTTTCAATTTTGTAATATTTTACTCCCTGAACTTTAATGAGTAACAATCTAGTTCTCGTATTTTAAAATTTGTAACAATTTAATCCTAGTAAAAAAAAAAAATATTTATCAAATGCTGATTTTTATTATTTAGGTCTCATTTGATTATGAATTTTTTTGTTTTTGAAAATTATGCTTGTTTGTGCTTGTTTTCTCTAAATTTCCTTATAATGGTTTTCATCTTTGTAGAGGACATATTTGAATTCTTGGCCAAATTTAAAAACACAAAATAAGTTTTTAAAAACTTTGACCCCGTTTAATAACCATTTAGTTTTTTGTTATTGGTTTTTTAAAACTATGCTTATACACTCGGCCTACTTCCACCTATAAATTTATTTGTTTTAGTATCTGCCTTCTTCTTTGTTTTAAAAAACCATGTCAAATTTTGAAAAAAAAAAAGTTTTCAAAAACTTGTTTTTGTTTTTGGAATTTGGCTAAGAATTCAAAAATAGATCATTAATAAATATGAAAATCCTAGTAGAACTTTGGAGAAAACAAGCATAAATTTCAAAAACCAAAAACTAAGCCCCCATATTTTTTATAACCACTTGGTTTTTTTTTTTAATTTTTAAATTATGCTTATAAACAGTACTAATCACCTATAAGTTTCTTTGTTTGATTAATACATTCTTCTCTTGTTTTCAAAAACTTGTTTTTGTTTTTGGAATTTGGTTAGGAATTCAAATGTGTAATTGACAAAGAGGAAACTCATGATAAGGACATTAAGAGAAAACAAGCATAATTTTAAAAAACCCAATGGTTATCAAACGGGGCATCACATTAATGGTTTTCAAATGGAGCTTACTTTTTTAGTTTTAAAAAATTGACTTGGTTTTTTAAAACATGGGAAGAAGGTAGATAGCAAAACAAAGAAACTTATAGGTAGGAGTAGTGATTATAAGCTTAATTTTTTAAAAAAGGTTGTTTGCTCAAATAATAAAATAGACTAAAATAATTGCAAATATAGCAAAATCTAAAACTATTTGCAAATATAGCAAATTGAAGCCTATCATTTCTAAAAGAAGAAAAAAAAAAATGAAGTCATGAAGTCTATCAACGATCAATCACAAGTGTAATTATTGCTGATAGACTATTCTACAAGTGATAGTAGTCTATCATTGATAGACTGCATCTATTGTGATTGAAGTCTATCAGTGATAGATGTCTAATAGACTTACCAAAACTATTTGCAAATATAACAAAATTATAATCTAGCAATGATAGAAGTCTATCAACGATATACTTTAATCACAATTTTCAATTATTGCTGAGACTATTCAATTAGTGATAGTAGTTTATCACTAATAGATTACGTGTAATTGAATTATATCAGTGATAAATGTCTATCAAAGATAGGCTTTAATCACAATTTCAATTATTGTTGATAGACTATTCTATCAGTGATAGTAGTCTATCACTAATAGATTACATACATTGTAATTGAAGTTTATCAGTGATAGATGTCTATCATTGATAGATTTGTTATATTTGCAATTTTTTTAAAAAGTTGCTAAATTTACAAACAACATGCCTTAAATTGCTACCCATTATGATAACCTATAAAAAAAAAATCACTGATTTTTTTTTTTTTTTGTTAGATAAACTGTTGTAATTATAGATATCATATTGGGTGAATTTTCTTTGAGTAAATAAATATATTTGAAAAAGAGTATTTGTTTCAATATTGCATACTCCAACAAATTAAAAATATTATTTTCTTAACCAAAAGGTTTAAATTTCCATCCACGTGTTATTCAACTGAAAAAAAAAAATTGACTTTTACCAGAATTTGAAAAGAACATACGTTTTTATTTTAAACATATCCATCCATTGAATCAGTCTACTACTCCCGAGTCCCGCCGACCATTTTTTTTTTCTTCTTCTTTGGTGGAATAATAAAGTAGGTAAAATAATAAAAATAAAGATAATATTTAAAACAAAAATATAAATACGAATTAAACAGTTGTTCCCAACAGCCGACATTGATTTATCTTTCGACTCATCTAAAAATGGCAAATAATTAGTAAAAAAAAGGGGCAAATAAAACAGCCGGCAAAAATTTGTTCCGAAATTTGTCTTGTTTTATGTCTCAAATTTTGCACCACGTGGCGTACTAACATCAATACTATATATATATATATATATATATATATATATGCTCATTTTTTTTATTGGTTTTCTTTTTTTAACTTTTTAGGCGGCTTAAAATGCACAATTAGAAAAATAATAAAATTCAAGCTCATTAGAAATGATCTCGAAAGAGACATATATTATAAAGAATTTTAAACTCTAATTTTTTTTTATTGTAAGTTTCACGTGAAAAATTGTAAAGGTAACATACAATTTGTGACTAGTGACATTGAAAAGAATATTAATTTAACTAACATTTCATTATGGAAGATATATCTCTTCAAAAAAAAAAAAAATTATGGAAGATATATATATTTTATTTATTGTACAAGTTGAAGAGAAAGTGAAAAGATTTTGTAAATTAGTTTAATGTGAAGGTAAAAGCCAAAAAATAATTTGCATATATAATATTAGAAGCATGCACTTGTGAACCCTAATCCTAGCTCTACTAGTCAGAGATCAGTCACAGGTTTAAACTATTGACTTGTTCATGCATGCATGCTGCCATGTTGAGAGGAGAAAAAAAAAAAAACTTAAAATTAATAATTTAGATTGGTAATTTTTTTTTTTTTTAAAAAAGACTGATTTTGTCATTACAGATTTTTAACTTTAGTATATTTAATATTAATTAGTTTTGTCTTATATATTGTCCAATTTACATTTTATTAAGTAGGGTGTGATTTGAGATCTTTGAGTTTGGAGTGACTAAACTAATGATTAACCATCTCAAATAATAATTGATCATTTACCTCAATCTGCCAAAACAATTAACTATTGATTTTTTAAATAATAATAATAAAAAAAAAAAAAACTCACTTGTCAAAGGCTATAATTGAATTACTCTTTTCAATCTTTTTTCCAAACATTAATTAAAAGAAAAACAATCATATGCGCTAAAGTGAGCATAGCTCTGCGGTAATTGGTATGTACCCTCGGTCATGAAGTTAGAGGTTCGAATCCCCTCACTCCCAAATGTTGTTGAACTAAAAAAAATACATGACTTTTTTTTTTTTTTTTTTAATTTTTTATTTTGAGGTTGTGAGAATATGTATATGTTTCAATAAATTATAACATAAGAGTGTGTTTCCACGTCATATAATAATTTTAAGGTTAAAAATCACTTTTGGTCCCTGAACGTTGATTTGTAACGATTTATTTCCTCTATTTTCAATTTTGTAATAATTTAGTCCATGAACTTTAATAAGTAACAATTTAGCCCCTATGCTATTAAATTTGTAATGATTTAGTCCTGAAAATTAATGTTAAGATTTAATGAAATTTCTTACATAAATAGATTAATAAACTAAGTTGGGACCCCAATATTTTTATAAGATACAAAATCTAATCATTAAGACCTCGTTTAATAACCATTTGGTTTCTAGTTTTTGGTTTTAAAAAGGGTTATTGTAATAGGTAGCAATTTAAGGCATGTTATTGGCAAATATAACAATTTTTAAAAACTTTTGCAAATACGACAAATCTATTAATGAGAGACATCTATCATTGATAGACTTCAATTACAATGCATGAAATCCTATCAGTGATAGACTACTATCATTGATATAATAGTCTATCAGCAGCAATTGGAACTGTGATTAAAGTCTATCGTTGATAGACTTCTATCATTGATAGACTTTTATTTTGTTATATTTGGCAAATATTTTTGGCAAGTCTATTAGACATCTATCATTGATAGACTTCAGTCACAATGCATACAGTTTATCAATAATAGACTACTATCACTTATAGAATAGTCTATCGACAATAATTACATTTGTGATTGAAGTCTATCAACGATAGACTTCAATTTTGCTATATTTGCAATTATTTTAGTCTATTTTACTATTTGTGCAAACAACCCTTTTTTTTTTATTAAGTTAGAAGTTTAGTCTATGAACTTCTAGGTTTGTATTTAATAAGTCGCTTTGAACTATAGGGTGCAGTCCCATGTTGACTAGAAAATTGATAGATCATGGGCATATAAGTGATGGACAAGCCAATATGAGCATAGTTCAACTGACATAAAACTTGTAATGATGAGTAGTTTGTGGTTCGAATTCCCACTCCCACATGTTGTTAAAAAAAATAGTGATGAGCAACATCTTCATTGACATGAGACTTTTTAGGTGAAGCAAAAAACAAAGTCATGAGAGTTTACAGTCAAAGTAGACACATATCATACTATATATTATGGAGATATATGGAGAGTCGGTGGCTATCCCTAACATTAACTTTAAAATAAATTTTACACCTAATAGAACCCTAAACTTTTCATTTTGTCGAATAGATCCATGAATTTTAAAAAATGTTGAATAGGTCAAAGACCCTATTAGATACAACATTGAAAGTTTAGAGATTTATTAGACACAAAATTACAAGTTTGGGTATCTCTTAGACACTTTAAAGTTATTAACTTATTCTCAATAATTTTTAAAGTTAAATGACCTATTACACACAAAATTTAAAACTCAGGGACTAAACTTGTAATTTTATCTATTTTTTAGTTCGATAAAAGTAGAAGTATACACTTGAAAACTCATAGACTAAACTTGTAATTTTACCTATTTGTTTAGTTCAATGAAGGATGAATAAGCTTAAGATTGAACCTTTAACTTTAAGAAATGCAATAGGTGTGTTTCCTCTCTACTTGACTATGTTAAGTGTTGGGAAAAACCTCACTTCTACTATAGGAATAAATAGAAAAATAACCGATAAATTAAAAACACAAAAATTTACGTGGAAACTCCAAAATCGAAGAAAAAACCATGACGCACATAAAGAAAATCCACTATATGAAAAATTATTACAGTCAAATAGAATTCTCTCCCTAATTACAAGAAACACTCACTCGAAGCTTCAAGGCTTAGAGTGATTCTATTATATTTAGGATGGATTTAAAACTAAAGTCATATGCTCATTTTATAGTACTTTAAGTCTATCACTTTCTCATACCTTTCCGATGCTTCTAATATTTTGTGAAAAAACTCGATTCAGATCGACATAAAACTATCACGCAGTCACTTTCAAAGATTTTAATTTTCTCAAAAAAAAAAAAAAAATTATATGCTTAAAAGAAGAGGGAGAATAAGGGGAAAAAAAAAAAAAAAAACCCCTTAAAAGTAGACAGACAAGATTGGTTTGATTTTGGGCAGTGAATATGAAAAATGTTAGACGCCACAAATTTTGCCGCGTGGTTACATGTCGATAGCTCAGCCCACGGTCTTGGGTTGGAACTTGGAAAGTCCGCGAGTCACGACAACGAAGAGAAAGCCGAAATTCATGAAAATGAAGATTTTAATTTCTTCTTTATTTTTCTTTATCTCTCTTTTGAAACCTTTTCATGCATGTTCAAAACGTGGTTTTTAAATATGGATATGGATATACACATGTGGAGTAGTATAATTGGGAAGTAAAATAACGTGATAATTTTTTTCTTTCTTTTTTTAACTTCGGTAAAATTTTTCATGTGTTTTTACTATTTATTTATTTAGGTTGATTAAAAGAAAAAAAAATGCGGAAGAAAAAGAATTCAAAGAGTAAATGTTTAGCTTTCAAATTAGATAGTGAAATATTATTAATTTAACATTTAAAGATAAGATCGGTCATTTAAGTCGCTATTTGAATTAAAAGTACTTGACTTGGTTAAGAATTTGGATTAAATATAGATCACTATTTAAAGTCAATTGAAGAGTTGACTTTTTTTTTTTTAATGACTTTGAACTTATCTAATAATGATTCACATTTTGACAAGTTTCTTGGGCCGGCTCATGGGAAGGATATAAAGCCCATAATCTAATCTAAAGTTCAATTTTATATCTTATAATTATTTAAGTACTTGTAGTGACATTTATTATAGAGAAATTTCTATAAATGGTCAAATACACCGTGTATTTTTGTCTTTATCTAAAATTCTCAAAATTTATACGTTTGGAATAGAGAATTCGAACTTTAAACCTTTCAGGCAAAGGTGTGCATCTATGCACACATTGACAAAATAATAATAATAATAATAATCTTCTTCACTTCTACGTACCTAATATGGAACTCTAGAATTTAGACCTCTTTTATTCCATGGAAATATGAAAATGAGAATAAGATGAAAGTAAAGTCCATTAGAATGAAAATTTTGTGGAATTATAATAAAATATCAAAGAATGTATTTACTAATTATTTCTACTATTATGGAATGAAGATAAATAGCGAAGTAAATAACGATTGATTTTTATACAATAAAAAGAATTGATTTAGAATTTAATGCGAGATCCATTAAAAAATAACAAAAAAAGAAAAAAAGAAAACGGAGATAATAATAATAAATTACTACAATGGTGGTGTCCAAAATTTAAAAATCAGAATTAGATTCTTTTAACCCTTTTCTAAAAGGAATCTTGTCCCTCAAAATTAAGAATCTAATTCCTAATACCTGAAAACCATATTTAAAAGAATCATTTGTGAAGCGGTTTTGCACCACATTAAAAAAGTACCTGATTGCAGTACTCAACAAACTATATGAAGTTGATTGATCAAATTAAAAGCTTAAAGATGTGATTGTAACAAACCCATAGTTCAGGGGTGGTTTGTGTAATTTTCTCAATTAATAAAAATTTCATATAGAATGCATAGTATAAAAAATAAATCCACCATTTTTTTTCCAAGAAGTAGAGAGAAATTATCTTGAACTCACGTCGATTTTGACAAAATCAAAGATAAAATCGAGACGCGATGGAAAGACATCTCTAACAATTCCAATACTTTATTTTTACAACATGAGGGATGAGGGGATTCAAACCACATACCTCTTGGATCACTGGTAGTAGAAACTTTATGTAAGGCTATGTTCATATATTGACGACTTAGTCCGATACTTGATTGTCATTTTAAGTAATACAACGAACTCAAACAATGAAATACGAGTTTAACTTACCACTTGGGACAAGTTTGTAATATCTCGACCAATTAAACAAAGTGATTAGAGTCTAGATCAAGAATGGACCGGAAAGAAAGGAGAATTTGGTCAATAAAGTTAAACTAAAGTTGAGTAAAAAGGTGTGACAATGGATATGGTGGACAAGTGGGCAGTAAAAATTAAATTTTGTGAGAAAAGATTGGATGTGGTCGTTGAAGAATAGGATCGATGATGATTCTATTTGAAGCCAACACATACATTAAAATTTTTTATTAAAAAAAAACATTATAAATGCCAAATGCCAGCATGTTTCAGCCGTTACGGCCCCCATGCTTTTCTTTTTCAATTTTTCATTATTTTAATTTTCTTTATTTTATTTTTTTTAAAATTAAATAGAGTAGAATAACTGAAGCATGGCTCTTTTTTTTTTTTTTGAAAAAAACAAAAAAATTAAATAAAGTAGAAAAACTGAAGCATGGCTTATTGGCATGGTGGTTTTTTTAAATGCATTTAATAATAAGATTCTTTTGGAAATACTTGGGGACGTCTCAATAATTATGCTTAAAAGTTGTTTCGATGTGTTTTTTTTTTCTTTTAATTTATTTGTAGAAACAATTTAAGGCTTCTGCATTCCAAAATAGTTATGAGATTAAATCACATGTTTCGTCCAAACTTTCAGAATTGAGTCAATTTAGTCCATGAACTCTAAAAAGTTTTAAATGAGTCTTTGAACTTTCAATTTTGTTTCCAATAGATTCTTGAACTTTATTAAGTATCTCATAGGTCTCTCAACTTTTGATTTTGTGTCCAATAAGTCATTGACCTATTCAACATTTTTAAAATTCAAAGCTTATTAGATACAAAATTAAAAATTTAGAGTCTTAATAGTCATAAAATTCAATTTTATATATGGTAGATTGGTTAATTTTCAAAAATATCACATATATTAGGGACCTATTAGATGTTAAGTTTTTGTCTTGTGTGGAGACAAAATTGAAGACCTCACTTGGTGTGCAAGGAGGACCCTAACCACCTTGGTGCACAAGGAAGAATGAGTTGTGGGCATTAAGGCTCATTGCACATATATATGTGTGTTTGCCTCTCAAACCAAAAAACAAGAGAAAACATGTAGTCTTTCTTCATTGTTTATCCCAAGCTATCGGATTGTGGTACTCGGAAGTCAATAGCTATTATTGGGCTATTGAGTGTCAGTTTGTGACTTGAGAACAAGAAAAAGGTTGTGACATTTTCTTCCTTGTAGTGTGGGAGAGAGAGAAAAAAGTGTTTCTCTTCTCGGGTTTAGAGTCTTTCATTTGTTGTTTATCCCAAGTTATCGGTTTATGATATTTGGAAGTCAATAGCTATTGTTGGGCCATGGAGGGTCAGTCTGTGACGTTATTTTGAAGGCTTCTTGTAATCTCTCAACTTCTAGTAGAACCTGCAGTTGTAGAGACATAGTCCCGAGCTTGGAGCGAACCAGCATAGCTTTCAGTGTCGTTTTCTTTTCCCTATCTATTTTATTATTTATCGTGATTATTATTATCGTCCTTTTTTACTTAACCTATGGAATTGGAGATAACTATAATATTATTGATCTTTGTCATTGTAGAATTTTAAGCGAACTTATAATGCCCAATCAGAACGCAAATTCAGCAGAGAAACAATCAAGCAGAAAAATAAAGAATGAACACAAGGATATATAGTGGTTCAACCTTTCGGTCTACATCCACTTTGAGAACCAGCTTATATGAGTTTTTATTAAGAGCAACAAGTCACCAATATAGAGTACAACAATGGTACAAATTTACCCAATGTAAATATACCTCAAACCTCAATGGATTTGAGCTCACAAGAGAAATACCCACTGCACGTTTCAACCTCCAATCCGAGGCTCATTACTGAACAAGACAGACCCACGCCAACCGTAGTACCTCTGCTGAAACTGTACCCACGACAACACTCCGGCGAAAAACGTCTCTAAAACCGAGACCCACGCTGTCACTTGCTCCGAAATACACTGCAGCAGTAAACCGACGCCTCTACGCTGGAGAAGAGACCCAAACCGACGTGCTAAACAGAACCACGCCGAGATCCACGACGACTGAAGTCGAGACCCACGCTGAACCGCCCACGCTGCTCTACACCGAGACCCAGACCCGAGAAACGGCAATAGATTGTCTCTGAGGTGAGCGTGAAGCAACCCGAATGATACCCACACGAAAAAACGGCCAAGGAACGATGACCGGCGGCTGCTTTTTCTTCCCTTCTGTTCTGTGCGGCTGAAGCTCTCTCTCTCTGTTTTTTTTTTCATTGAATCGTGAATGAGCCCTAAAGAAGAGAAGATGAAGGCTCAATTACCAAACTGCCCCTCTATATTGAAATATTTGCAAAATTGCCCTTTAATCATTTAACCTTAAAATAACTTGTCATTTTTACAAATCTCCCTCATGACAAGAATATTTTAAGCAATAAACTGGTTCTCTAATTTCCCTATCACCCTGGCTTTACATTCAGCTCATTTAACAGGTATTTAAACCTATGAGCTGTGAGAACCTTCGTAAGCATATCCGACAAATTCTGATCTGTATGAACTTTCACCAGATTAACTTCATTCTAAGAAACCATATCTCTTATAAAGTGAAACTTAACATCAATATGCTTAGACCGTTCATGGTGAGATGGATTCTTCGCAAGATGAATAGCACTCTGGCTATCACAGCGGATGACAGGAATAAACTCTTGTGACAACAACTCACCAACAATTCTCTTCAACCACACTGCTTCCTTAACTGCTTCACCAACTGAAATATACTCTGATTCAGTAGTTGACAAAGCAACTACTGACTGTAGAGAAACCTTCGGAGTAATTTCTCGAATAATGTACTTTAAAAAAGAAATGACAAATCTAATGTAGTTTTTAAAATAAAAATATTAATAATGTACTTAAAATAACAAATTACAAAGTTGGCGTGAAGTTTGAAAGTATTGACAAAATTAGGGTGGTCAGAAATCGTGTACCTGGTACACGATTATTGTGGGATAAAATCGTGTACGTGGTACACGATTCCAATAAGCATCGCGTACCAGGTACACGATTTACGTGGAAACAATCGTGTACGTGGTACACGATTTCAATGCTAAATCGTGTACCTGGTACACGATTTCATTTCGAACTCGTGTACCTGGTACACGATTTCAATGTTTTTTTTTTTTTTTTTTCTTTTTCTTCCTTTTTAGTTATTCTTCTTCTTCTCTAGTACACGAGTTTTGTATATTTTTTTTTGTTATTTTCATATTTGAATAAAAACTATTTCGAAGTAAATATTTCATATTTTTTTTTAATAATTAACGTAGATAGATATTTTTCTAAAATTTCATAGACAACAAGTTTCTGGAATAATTTCGTCTTTTACAAAAAGCTAGTACAAAAAATAAGTAAAATCCTAAGTGCCACAGCGGCGTGGTCTTCTCTCACGAGCTCCACGACGAGGTTGAGGCGCTTCCATGTGTGATTGATGATGAATCACATCATCAATATCTTGTTGAGTTATGTCACCATGACCAGAACTTGAAGCAATGTCTGTCTGATCTGCTAGTGACTGAACTTGATGAGCTAAAGTGTCATCATCAACTATAGGAGGTTCTTCATTTTCATTCTGCTGTGGAATGTCTGCAGCCTGTTGTCGACGACGTCTACGACGAGCACGTGTCCGATCAGTGTCAGCAACGGTAAGCCTCCTAGTTTGTTGGATGATATCAGTTATGTTCGTGACGTATTGCTCACACATAGAACCTAACTATGGTATATTTTGTTCCACAGAAAAATGTTGCACATCTCGAACAAAGTTATTCTGTAAGAAGAAAATAATTAAAATAAAAAAAAATTTGTAACTGAAATTCAATAATTACAAAATCAAAGTATTTACTATTTACCGTGCAAGCATAATAAGCACCCTCACGCGTGATATACCTCCTTGTGATTGAGTCATACCAGTGTAAGTAGTCATCAGACACGACTGGCATGTCTACTATGTTGCCCAGGACACAATGATCACGACGTGCACGCCACAGTGATATATAGGATGCATGATGATGTCGCCAATCGTGATCGTGCTTACCTCGCAAGTCTAACTGATGTAACTCTATGACTGTATCGCAATATGGCGGCACCATTTGTCGCATTCCAAATTGTCTTAGCACTCGATTTGGGTAATGCCACTCTACAATATGAAAACATATGAGAGGGCTTACAGTCAACCAAATCTCTCGTCCATTACGACAATAATCTGGTAGTAAGGCCATAATCTCAGGTGTGTATGGTGTCCATGTGATCTGAAATTTATAAAACAATAAATTTATTAAATGAAAATAAAGGTAATGTATACTTTTTTTAAATAAGAAGAAATTTGATTACTGTTTTACCTGGTTGGGCATAAGACGATCAAATGTAATACGATACATGATCAACAAATTTGTAGTTTGCTCAGATGCAGACAAAATTCCATTCCATCTACACATTATACAAGACAATTAAAACATACTATTATACAAATTTATGATAAATTTAAATTATACGTAAATTTAACATACCGAGCACTAAGTGGGCGTCCAGCATAATTTCCAGGGGTCGGCAAGTCGTGTAGTGGTGCGACAATAGAAAACCGATCGAACGCCCAAACTTGTAGTAGTATCAGTGGACCGGCAATCTCTAATGCACTGGCACCACTAGCTCGACATAATTCTCTATACAACCATGCAAGACATGCACTACCCCAAGAATATTGTCCAGCTGTCTCGAAGTTTTCTAAAAGTGGAAGAAACATGAGATGAACAAGTGTGTTGGACTTGTCAGCAAATAGAAACCCTCAAATCAATTGCATAATAAAGGCTCTCGCATGCCTCTGTATTGTGATCTCGTCGGCATTGGGGGGCAACTCTGCAAACTGTGCTGCCAACCATGGAATGCTTAATCTAGATCCATGCAATTCAGGTGGTCGAACTCCCAAAAAATCTTCACATACCTGACCCCAATTATATTGCAATGAGCCAGTTACAGGTTCTCCATCTATAGGTAATCCGAATTGCACTGCAACATCTTGAAGTGTAACAGTACACTCTCCACAAGGCATATGAAATGTATGGGTTTCTGGCCTCCATCGCTCAACTAACGCAGTAATAAGATGCCAATTTAGTTGCATGAACCCAATCTGCGCAACCCCCCAAAATCCGGCTTGTTGTACGTAAGGCACGATGCGTTGATCTATATTGATATTTCTGTTAACCACTGCCTCTCTTCTTCGACATTGTAAGATAGTAGTGGATTGATCATCCCATATCGACTGTGAACGGTGTGTACGTTGTAAATATAATTGTCTTTGGTTAATTGGCCCAGGTTCCATATTTATACTGAACATTAAAAAACACATAAGTCCATTAACAACTAATTTCCCTTGATTCATTACAAAGAAAACATAACTCATTACAATCAAAATCCATTGCAAACAAAGTCCACTACAAATCAATATTCATTACAAAGAAAACATAACCCATTACAATCAAAATCCATTACAAACAAAGTCCACTACAAATCAATATTCATTACAAAGAAAACATAACCCATTACAATCAAAATCCATTACAAAATCCATTACACGAGCTCCGTACCTGTTGATGAAGTTTAACGAAATGAGATTCAATTTAATCAGCTAATAATAATGTTTAGAAATGAAATTTGAATCAAAATAAACCTTCTTCATCCATGGGTTGAAGATGAAGCGCCTAAAGTGCGAGTTGGACAAGTGCGCTTGTTATGGCTTTCTCGCTTACACAAACCACAACGCACTTTTGTACCAGCTTCTCGCCAATCCATCTCATTATGAATTCGTTTAGATTTTGGTCTTCCATGTTCCCTCAACAAATGCTTGTTTGGACGAAGTGTGTCGAATTGTACCTCTGGCCAATAATCTCTATGTTGAATAGGATGAAATTGACTTTCATAGCATGGCTGGTATTCTGATAGCTTGTATTTTTCATCAACAAAAGGTAAGTGTGCCAAATGAATGTGGTTACAAGCTGCAATTACATGGGAGCAGGGGATCTTGTAGATCTGCCACTTGTTACAGGTGCATGAGTTATCTTTTAAGCAAACAACTTGTGTTTGCTGACCCTTATATGGAGAAATCATACTTATTCCTGTTTCAATTTCAAAAGTTGAAGTACTTCTATCGGCAGACTTTACAGTATGTGCAGTAGCCCTCTTTTCCCACCTCCTAAGTCTATTTAAAGCATATCGTGTATACGTTTCACCACGATCAAATGCTTCACTGATTTCTTCTCGACGTTGTTCAAAATAATGGATTGTCCGATACCAAGTGCACTTAACCAGTGCCGTGATGGGCAACATTCTAGCTCCCTTGAACACACCATTAATACATTCAGCTAGGTTTGTAGTCATCCATCCATAGCGATACCCATTGTCATGTGATTGTGTCCATTTTTCTAGATTCATGTGAGTGAAAAATTCAAGACAATCAGGATTTAATCGCTTTAACTCTTTCATACATCGATTGAACTTACGCCTTTGGTGCTGACGTCCTGCCCTATATACCAAGTCTTTGAGCTGCTTCGATTTATACTTTTTATTAAAGTTACTTGCCACATGACGAAGACAATATCGATGGTATGCTCTAGGTTCACTCCAACCATTTTCTTCATCATTCACAGCAGCTAATATGCCTCCATGTCTATCAGAAATTAAACATATACCATCCCTCTGTGTAACATGGGCACGTAAGGCACGTAAAAACCATGACCAGCTAGAAGTGCTCTCCTCTTCCACAACTGCAAAGGCAAGGGGAAATATATGTCCATTTGAGTCAACAGATGAAGCTATCAATAATTTCCCTTTATACTTGCCATAGAGGTGTGTACCATCAATCTGAATCATTGGTCTACAGTATTTAAAACCTTCTATTGCAGGACCAAAGGACCAAAAGATTCGACCAAGAATTACATTGTGCGGTACCTCAGTTGGAATAAAGTCCCATTCAACCCGAGATGTTGGATTGTAGTGTAAAACAGCCATCAACCAATAAGGAAGTTCTTCATACGATTTTTCCCAATCACCAAATACTTTAATCAAAGCTTTTCGTTTAGCTTGCCATACACGTCTATAATTAACATTATAACCATAGTCTTTCTTTATAGTTTCTTGCAATAATGATATAGAAACTCCAGGATCACTTCGAACAAGATTTTGAATTTCATTACACATAAAATCTGAGTCTAGTTGTGAATGGTCTTGGGTGAGTTCTGGATATAAACACGAATGTTCCCCTTCAAGCTTCGTAATTTCGAACATTCCATGAGTTTTTCGCCGACAGGCACGAAGTCTCCAATTGCACCATTCACCCCATTGTTTGCACTTCACATACCAAATATCTTGATTTGATTCAACCACAATAATCTGATAATGGTTTACAACACAATATTTTTTTACGGCAAGTTGTAGATCCTTTTTATTCTCAAATAATAATCCTTTGGTGATTACATCTGGGTTCATTTCTACACACCTTGCCCCTTCTTCCAATGTGGACCCTACTTCACATATTGAATTAGTAATCTCCCAATCTATATGTGTGAAAATATCTGAAGGTGGCTCCTCATTTGGCTTTCTAGGGGGAGGATTAATATTAACATTCTCTCCAAATAATTCATCAACTTCTGTCTCTATATCACTATCCCCACCATTTCCAGGTTCAAGAATCACTAACTTCTCACGAGCCAATGACATATTTTACCAATTTGACTATAACTGAAAAAATTAGAAAAATATTAATTACATTTTATTTTTTTCAACAGCATGAAAAATATGTCACACCAATCCGAAAAAAGTCAAAACAATCCAAAAATGAACCCAAAAGCAATATATATCTAAGTTCAAAACTCAAACAGCCCAAACCAGTCCAAAAACGACCCAGATCAGTCCAAGAACGACCCAACTCAATCCAAAAACAGCCCAAAAGCAATATATATCTAAGTCCAAAACTCAAACAGCCCAGATCAGTCCAAAAACGACCCAACTCAATCCAAAAACGACCCAAATCAATCCAAACACAACCCAAGTCGGTTCAAAATATACCTAAAGCAATATATATATAAGTCCAAAACTCAAACAACCCAAATCAATCCAAAAACGACCCAAATCAATCCAAACACAACCCAAGTCGGTTCAAAATATACCTAAAGCAATATATATATAAGTCCAAAACTCAAACAACCCAAATCAGTCCAAAAACGATCCAAATCAGTCCAAAAACGACCCAAAACAATCCAAATCGGTTTCAAATAATCCATAAACATACAAAGCACTAAAAAAGTCCACAAACAAAAAATCTATCACTAAAATAATCCATAAACTAAAAATCTATCACTAAAATAATGTTTTTATAGGAAAAAAAGAAAAAAAAAATATATATATATACATACCTAGGCGGCGGCGGCGGCGAACTGAACGGCGTGGAACTAGCGGCGGCGGCGGCAGCGAGAACACAGGTCGGCGGGACGGCGGAACGGCGGCGACGGCAACTTGGAGCGGCGGCGACGGCACTTCGAACGGCGGCGTACGATGCAGAAAGCAGAAGAAGGGAGAAAAAGCAGAGGGGGGGTGGGTCTGCGGCGCGTTCACGAGTGGGGTGGGGTAGGGTTTCATGGACCACAAAATCGTGTACCTGGTACACGATTTTGTTAAGTAAATCGCGTACCAGGTACACGAGTTTGCTGGCGCGACGTCAGCGCCAAATCAGCGCCAAATCAGCTCCAACCTGGTGATGTATGCCTCGTCAGCGTGCCAACACAAAAGTCGCGTACCAGGTACGCGAGTTACCCTCGGAATCGTGACCACGGTCCACGACTTATGGAAATCGCGGCCCACGTACACGATTTAGCTACCCTATTTTTGGAATTACTTTTAGAACGCCTCTAAATTTGTTTTTTTTTATTAAAGTACATTATTAATAAAAAAAATCCGAAACCTTCCAACTGACCACATTACCATACAAGCGAAAGATGTGACCTGATAAAGACCTTCTTTTGTCAAGGTCTGCAGCATAATCTGCATCTGTGAAGCCTTCCAGCAATGCTGATTGATCACAACCATTCCCAAAACAAAGTGAAACACCTGACGTACCTTTCAAATATCGAAGCACCCATTTAACTGCATTCCAATGCTCCTTTCCAGGATTTGTCATAAACCTACTTATCATGCTCATTGAGTAACCTAAGTCAGGCCTAGTACAAATCATGAGATACATAATGCTCCCTACGGCATTACAATATGGAATTTTTGACATCTCTAACCTTTCCTGATCAGTTTTAGGTGACTGAGACGAAGAAAGCCTAAAATGAGATGCTAAGGGTGTCGAAACTGACTTACAATCAGACATGTTATACTTCTCAAGCAGTTTATGCACATAGCTCTCCTGCGAAATGGTTAACAAACCTTTCTCCCTATCTCTCTTAACATCCATGCCTAAGATTCTTTTCAATGCACCTAAATCTTTCATTTCAAACTCACTACTCAACTGTTTCTTGAGTTCACAGATTTCAGCATAATCCTTAGACACAAGTATCATATCATCTACATAAAGCAGTAGATAAATATATGTACCTTTCAGAGATAGTTTCCAATAAACACATGCATCATATGAGCTCCTGCGAAACCCCTGCTTCAAGATAAAGGTATCAAAGCGAATATACCACTGTCTTGGCGATTGCTTTAGTCCATAAATGGACTTGTGAAGGAGACAAACCATATCTTCCTTTCCCTTCACCTCATAGCCCTTTGGCTGAGCCATGTAAATCACCTCCTCCAATTCTCCATGAAGGAATGCTGTAGTGACATCCATCTGTTCAAGAAACATATCAAAGTGAACAGCAATAGACAAAACTAAACGAATAGACGAATGTCTTACCACCGGAGAGAAAATCTCATTATAATCAACTCCCTCCTTTTGAGTGTAGCCCTTGGCTACTAGCCTAGCTTTATACCTAGGCTTGTTGTTACCTCCTGTACCTGGCTTGATTTTATAAATCCACTTTGATTGAATGAGTTTCTGTTTAGGAGGCTTTGGAACCAATGACCACGTCTGGTTCTTATGCAAAGAGGACAACTCTTCTTCCATTGCAGCTTTCCACTGTTCCTTCAACCCAGACTCAATAGCCTCTTCGAATGTAATAGGCTCTACCTCAATATTATCAGAAGCACAGTTCAGAGCAAATGCAACTAAGTCAGCAAAACCATACCTCGTAGGTGCCTGTCTAACTCTCTGAGATCTATCACGTGCAAGCTGATAATCCTGCAAGTCATTGTTGTCTGAACTTTCCTCAGTGAAAGCTCCCTCATCAATCAAAGTTCTCTCTTGTTGAAACTGTATACCATCAGATTCAGACCGCTGTGAAGACTCTGCTTGTGAACCCAACTGTGACCCATCACTCGATTCACCTCTAGCAGCTGATGGTTGTTTTTCAGACTCAATTCTGACTTCTGTTTCAACATTCTTAACTGATCGCTGTTCTGGCTGGCTCTTAATACAAAACGGCATCTCATCTTCATTGAAAGTGACATCTCTGCTGATTATACATTTATTTCTACCTTCTTCCAAGCACCAAAGCTTATATCCTTTGACACCTTGAGGGTAGCCAATAAACATACATTTCAATGCTCTCTTGTTTAGCTTTCCTTCCTTAACATGAGCATAAGCTAAACAACCAAATACCCTGAGATGTTCAAGACTTGGAGCTTCACCTTTCCATATCTCTTGAGGAGTCTTGAAATCTATAGCGGAAGACGGACTCCTGTTAATAAGATAACAGGCGGTTTGGGCAGCTTCGCCCCAAAACTTTTGAGGCAGTGAAGCATTTGACAGGAGACACCTAGTACGCTCCATTATTGTTCTATTGAACCTCTCAGCTAAACCATTCTGCTGAGGAGTGTATGTAACAGTGAGGTGCCTCGTGATTCCCTCAGACTTGCAAAGTTTGTTGAATTTGTGATTTACAAATTCTAAACCATTATCTGTCCTCAAGTACTTTACCTTTCTCCCTGTTTGGTTCTCAGTCTGCTTCTTCCATTCAAGGAATTTCTCAAAAGCTTCATCCTTTTGTTTAAGTAGATAAATCCACACTTTCCTTGAAAAATCATCAATTATCCCCCAGTCTCCGACATTGTTCTCCGATGACATGAAGTACCTCGAACCTCCCATAGTAGGTACCTTCGCCGGACCCCACAAATCTGAGTGCACATAATCTAATATGCCTTTCGTTGAATGCTTCCCTTTTCCGAATTTCACCCTAGTAGACTTTCCCATTATGCAATGGTCACAAAATGGGAGTTCAATCTCTTTAATACCTCCAAGTAAGCCTTGTTTAGAAAGAGCTTGTAGACCTCTTTCACTCACATGTGCCAACCTTCTATGCCATAGCATAGACATATCAGTTCCTTTACCAGATGCAACATCCACGCTTCCTGCAATAGCGGTCCCTTCCAACACATAAAGACCATTCTTCAAGGATCCCTTTAACTTCACCAAAGAACCCTTAGAAACCTTCAGAACTCCATTTTCAGATTTATAGCAATAACCTGATCTATCTAATTCACCTAGAGAAATTAGATTTCGTTTAAGTTCTGGAACATACCTTACATTTGTAAGCATTCTGATCATCCCATCATGTGTTGAAAGCCGAACTGACCCAGTTCCTTTCACATTGCAGACACCATTATCTCCGAGCAAGACTTTTCCACCACTTGCTTCCTGAAAGTCAATCAAATACTCTCGATTGGGAGTCATGTGGAATGTGCAACCTGAATCCATGATCCACTCATCTTGAAAATCTCTACTGGATACCATCAAGACCTCTGCTGAATCATACCCATCAGTCACATTGGCTGAACTCGATTCACCTCTCTTACCATCAGAGACTTCCTTGTTCTTGTTCAATGGACAATTTTTCTTAAAATGCCCATCCTTACGACACAAGTAACACTTTTTCCCTTTTCCTCTGGACTTGGACCTGGTTCTCGAATCCTTTCCTTTCCAGTTCTTTTTCTCAGCTCTCCCTCTGGCTATAAGTAACTCACCTTCCCTGCGTTCCTTTTTAATTTCGAGATTTCTAGTCTTCAAGGCATCCAACACAATATCCATGGTCAGCGAATCCCTACCATATTTAATTGCAGCCTTAACCTCTCGAAACGAATCCGGCAAAAAATTCAAAAGTATCACTGCTTGATTCTCATCCGACATCTTCTCACCGATGTTATTGAGATCAACTACAATCTTTTGAAATTCATCCAAGTTCTCTTCCAAGCCTTTATTCTGATCCATCTTATATCCAAAGAATTTCTCCTTTAGATATAACTTATTTGGTAGAGACTTTGTCAAATAAAGGCTCTCTAGCTTCTTCCATAACTCAACTGTGGTAGTAACCTCATTCACTTGCCTAAGCACTCCATCTGAGAGATAGAGTATAATCGTCGAATAGGCAATCTCATCCATTTCCTTCTTATCATCTTCTGTGAGTGTCGCCGGAAGGTCCTTTTCGTCACACAAGATTTTTGCTACCTTTTGTTGCACCAAAAGAGCTTTAATCTTCTTTCTCCATAGACCGAAATCACCCTTCCCATCAAAACGAGCAACCTCGAAACGAGTCGACATTGAAGACATTAGTCAATGTATAAAGAATAACCTGAACAAAGAATAGAAACACCAAAGGCACTAAACCACGAACCTCCAAACTTTGGATCGAACGGAGCTCTGATACCACTTGTAGAATTTTAAGCGAACTTATAATGCCCAATCAGAACGCAAATTCAGCAGAGAAATAATCAAGCAGAAAAATAAAGAATGAACACAAGGATATATAGTGGTTCAACCTTTTGGTCTACATCCACTTTGAGAACCAGCTTATATGAGTTTTTATTAAGAGCAACAAGTCACCAATATAGAGTACAACAATGGTACAAATTTACCCAATGTAAATATACCTCAAACCTCAATGGATTTGAGCTCACAAGAGAAATACCCACTGCACGTTTCAACCTCCAATCCGAGGCTCATTACTGAACAAGACAGACCCACGCCAACCGTAGTACCTCTGCTGAAACTGTACCCACGACAACACTCCGGCGAAAAACGTCTCTAAAACCGAGACCCACGCTGTCACTTGCTCCGAAATACACTGCAGCAGTAAACCGACGCCTCTACGCCGGAGAAGAGACCCAAACCGACGTGCTAAACAGAACCACGCCGAGATCCACGACGACTGAAGTCGAGACCCACGCTGAACCGCCCACGCTGCTCTACACCGAGACCCAGACCCGAGAAACGACAATAGATTGTCTCTGAGGTGAGCGTGAAGCAACCCGAATGATACCCACACGAAAAAACGGCCAAGGAACGATGACCGGCGGCTGCTTTTTCTTCCCTTCTGTTCTGTGCGGCTGAAGCTCTCTCTCTCTGTTTTTTTTTTCATTGAATCGTGAATGAGCCCTAAAGAAGAGAAGATGAAGGCTCAATTACCAAACTGCCCCTCTATATTGAAATATTTGCAAAATTGCCCTTTAATCATTTAACCTTAAAATAACTTGTCATTTTTACAGTCATAATATTATATTATTGTTTGTGTATTCCACACACATTGTTTCTCCCAACATTAGAAACAAAATTGAAAGTTCAAAGACATATTAGAAACTTTTTAAAGTTCAGAAACTTAATTGATACAATCTTAGAAATTCTGGGACTAAACTTGAAATAAAACATAGTTATTATTATTATTATTTTGAGTGTGTATATATGTATAAACATACATACTAAATTTTTGTTAGTTTGTTCTAAAATTCTTAAATTTTATCCGTGGTGTATTAAGGATTCTCAGTCAAGTTCTCTTAGATAAAAATTTGGTTAAAATGTGTTAACACAAAAAACCGATGTGTGTATGTCATCAAATTTTTGTTTTGTTAACATACTTGGATACATAGATATGTCACTTTAGAAGAATGGAATTTGTTTATTTTGTTTATGAGTCAATATAATTTTTGTTATGAGTTGATTCAGTTTCATGTGTTAAGTAGCACATTCAACCAACAAGTTTACATGTCTAAATATATCAATAAAACAACCATATAAAGATACATTCAGTCTTTTTTAACAAATTATAACTATTTTTTTATGGAATGATCTAAATTGAGAATTTTCAATAATCATTTAGTTTCTTTAAGCTAAACCTAACTTAATTAATTAATTTTTGAAAAAAAAAACTTCCCTGATACCCCCCCCCCCCCCAAAAAAAAAAATCATAATAATAATAATAAAAGCTTCCCTTGAATTAAGGTAGGCCAAAGAATATTTTTAAATTATATCATTTTGAGGCAATCTTTGAATCCAAAATCTAAACAATTTTTACGAGGGCAGATCTCGATAGTTTTAACTTTTAATTTTAAAGAGATTTTTTGTGCTTACAACATTTTAGTATAATAAAGTTTATTAAATAAGTGGTCTCGTTACCATTTTGAATCTCAAAAGTAAAGATGAAATCGTGTTTATTTATTATGACCAAATTAAAACTAAAATAGAGCAAAAGGACCAAAACAAAATCAATTTTATTTAAGCTCCGTTTGATAACCATTTGATTTTTGGTTTTTGGTTTTTGGAAATTAAGTCTATAAACACTACTTCCACCTACATTCTTTGTTTTTCCAATACATTATTTCCATGTTTTTAAAAACCAAGCCAAATTTTGAAAACTAAAAAAAAAAAATAGTTTTCAAAAACTTGTTTTTGTTTTTGGAATTTGGCTAGGAATTCAAATGTATCATTAACAAAGATAAAAACCATGGTAGGAAAATTGAGAGAAAACAAGCATAATTTTCAAAAAACCAAATGGTTATCAAATGGGGTCTTAGTTGTGAGGATAATAATTATAGTACAAACTTAATCTTTGTATTAATGAAAATAGAATGAAATAAAGTAGGAGAAATATATATGAATCAAAACATAAGAGATAAGGCCAAAACGAGCTTAGCTCAACGGTAATTGGCATGTATCCTCAAATGTACTCAAGAAAAAAAAAACATAAGAGATAAGCGCATAATCATTGATAAATTTTGTATTAATTTTTGTTGATGGTCGATTTTGGTCATAGGGAACTCACCTGACCTTCACGTGCCACCAACGGTAAATTTGTAGATGAGGGGGGAGACGTGGCCTGCAAAAGAGAAAACCTGCACACCGGTGTGGTGCTATCCACACCGCCTCCGATGCTTAAGTCAGAAAACGGAAGGGAGAGCTAGAGAGCAAGGGAAGAGAGTCGAGAATAGAGTTCGGGTCCCCTTCTTCAGTGGCAAAGAGGGGTATAAATACCTGCTCGTGCTCCTAGGGTTTTTAGGAATTCGGAGGCGTTTTCGGGACCAACCAGGCGAAATCGGGGAGGCTAGAGGCATCAGGGACCGAGAGGAGGTGACCGAGCTCGGCCCGCGCAAGCAGGCCGAATGGTCGGCCTCGGCCTTGGGCCGAGGCCGACCATTTGGGTCGGGCCAAGTTGGCCCGGCCCTTTGGTCGGTTCTTCCTCGGGCTCGGTCTCCTAGCCCTATTTTCGCCCGGACGTCCTCGTCAGCTCCTTGTGCGTCGGGTGGTCCAAAATTGCCTATAACAATTTTGATATCCATAAGAAACTTTAATCCTATTTAATATAAAGTCATCATCCCACACAAAATAAATAAAAGTAAAGAAAAATTAATGAAGAACAAGATCTATATTGAAAGTTGCATAAATTGAGATGTAGGAGGAGCCACTAGAGATGATATTCAAGGTGAAGAAAAGGAAAAAAAACACCAATAAAAAAAGGAAAAGAGAAAGAAAAGAGAATGTAGAAACGGATGAATCGTGTGTGACTCGTTTAATTAAAACAAATCATATTCGAAGAGACGTACTCCCTTTGGAAATTGAAATGTGTTGGCAAAAAAATCAATCCTTTACAAGTTGTATTAAAGTTGTAAAGTTGTGTCTCTATCAGAGACACATTTAGAGAACGCTTGTCTGAATAAGGCAAATCTAACTTAATTAAACAAATAATTCTCACTATCAACTCTTTCTTCTAAATCATCGTCTTTGTTGCCAAAATCATATTCTCCTCAAAGTTATTACCTCGATTACAACATTATCAACTTTATTTACTAAAGCGCTCACTTTTAATAATATCACCCATTACCCATCTTTGTCCAAACACTCAAAACATCTCTACCAATATAACATTCAAATTTTCATCTTTTACCTTTTCTTATTATTTAGGATCCACTAGAAGTCAAAACACATAATATTAATGAAAGAAATGGCGTAGAAATTCAAAATCGAAACAATTTCTACGAAGGGCATATTTACACTTTAAAAACATTTTTTGTGACATAAACATTTTACTCTACTAAAGTATATTAAATAAGTGAAGTCATTATAATTTTTTTTTTTTTTTTTTTTTTGAGACGAAAAGTCATTATAATTTTGAACCATATAGTGAAGAGAAAAATCGTGTATATTAAAGACTAAATTAAATATATATATTATAAAGAAAAGAGGAAAGCAAAATTGATTTTGTTTAGTTTGGAAGAACAAAATTATAATACAACTTAATCTTAGTATTAATGGATATGGATTGAAATAATAAGAGATAAGTATAAGCATGGATAAAATTTGTGTTAATTTTGATATGTTCATGATAAACTTTGATCATATTTATATATGGTAAACATTATCAAATACAAAATTTAAAAAAATTTGTTAAATATGGAAGAAGATCTACGATCTAATGTTGTCAAAATAATGTAAGAAGAGTCATTATTAGAGATGATATTAGAGACGGAGAAGAAAAAGAGAGAAAAAAAAATATAGAAATGAAAATGGAAAGAGAATCTAGAAACAAATGAATCGTGTGTGACTCATTTAATTAAAACGAATCATCTTTTGAAAAGGTGGATTCTTTTTGGAAATTGAAATGTGTTTTTGGCAAAAATTCATTCTTTACCATCTGCATTAAAATTGTACCGTTGTGTTTCTACCAACAGAAACATACATTCAAAGGGAACACGTCTCTAAACAAAAACAAATCTGATTCAATTTAGCAAATAATTTCCAATATCAACTCTCTCTCTTTCTAAACTACCGTCTTTGTAGGCAAATCATACTCTCTCGAAGTTATCACCTCGATTTCTCTATTCTTGACTTTATGTTTACTAAAACGCTCACCTTAAGACATAGATTTTCATCTTTAACTCTTCTTATTTAGACTCCACAGAAAGGCAAGTATAATCAATTATATTGTAATGAAAGAGGTTGCATAATAGAAATCCAAAGTGGAAACAAATTCTGGCATCTTAACACTTGAAAAATAATTTGTGACATAAACATTTTATTGTACTAAAGTTTATTAAATAAGTGGTCTCATGCAAAACTTTGAATTATAAAGGTAAGATTAAATCGTGTATATTTACGGGAAGATAAATAGAAAAGGAAGGAAAACAAAATTGATTTTTGTTTAGTTTGGAGGATTAAAATTATAATACAACTAGACAGTGGCGGATCCAGAACTTTATGTTAGGGGGGGCTTGATATATTTTGATATTAGTTTGTTAAATAGAAAATATTATTGACATTTTTTAGGTTAAAATACTATTTTAGTCAATATACTTTAGGTCTCATTTCATTTTAGTCCGTCTTTTAAATGTCCAAATTTAGTCCACGTATTTTCAATAAATCTTAAAATTAGTTCTATACTAAAAAATATCTTAAAATTAGTACTTATTTTGGTAGTTTGAAGTAAATATGTATCAAATTTGGCAAAAATAATAATAATAATTTACATTTAAGAAAAGACACGAAACAAAAGTTAACAATATGTAAGATTTACTTAAAAGTGCAAGACTAAATTTGAAGATTTGTAAACACAAAGACTAAAATAAAAGACAAAAATAATATCTTTTACTTACTTTTAATAAAAATATATAAAAATGAAAATCATAATAATTATACTTTTTGAACTAGAATTAATTATTAAAAAAAAAAAAATCTAGCAGCATTTAAAATATTATAGGTGAAATTTATTTCCTTGTACCGTTTTATTAAATCAATGTGTAATAAATTTTTTAATCATATATACTTATCCAAGTTTTATAAAAAAACGAAAAAAAATTATTAAAAAAGAAAAAGAAAACAGTTTTTAAAATATATTTTTAATAAAAAAAAGGGACTTAAAGTGATAAAAACAAAAACATACGTTTCAATGGGCTCGAACTCGGACAGCGGTAATAAAAAAAAGACTTAAAGCAAAAGAAAATAAAAAATAAAAACATGCGTTCAGCCGAGAAAAAACGAACTTATAAAAAGCAAGAAAAAACCAAAAACACGCGGACACGGGGCTCGAACTCGAGAATAAGCACACGGTAGGGGGGGCTTGAGGTCTAACTGCCAATGAGCCAAACAACATTTGTTATAAAATAACTGAACTTTTTAATATTAATATAATATACTCTAAAGTTCAGGAGGGGCTCGAGCCCCCCTGGGCCTACTGTAGCTCCGCCGCTGCAACTAGATGATCTTAGTGTTAATGGAAATGGATTGAAATAATAACAAAAATATGATTCGAGATAAGCATAATTACCGATAATTTTGTACTAATTATTTTGATAACTAAAGCAATTTAAATGGAAACATCAAACTAGATAGATTATATATCATTTAGATGATAAATTTTGAGATACATTATTCAAATACGAGTAGTTTCATTCTAATGACAAATAAATAAAAGTTAATATGGAATCAAAATCTATAATTAAGAGTTGCCAAAAATAATGTAGGAAGAGCCACGAGAAAAGGGGGAATCGTCATAGAGGGAAGAAGAAAGGGAGAAAAGAGAATGTGGAAGACAGTTGAATCATGTGTGCTCATGCAAGTAAAACAAAGCATCTTTTCAAAATATGCGTTTTTTTTAATAAAAAAAAATTGAGAGGTGTCTCTCGCAAAAATCCATGTATTTATGTCACAAACATAATCAAATAACAACATTGCTCTGAACCAGACAAATAATAATACCAAAGCACAATCCTCTCCTTCTTGATACTCAATTTTATTGGCCAAAATCACTCCCCTCGGAGTTGTCACCGTAATTAACACTTTTCTTGACTTTTTTTTTTGACAACATGTGGGGTGTGAGAATCAAACCACAAACCTTTTGATCATTAGTATCTTTTAGGTTAGTTTCGTGTTGGCAACTCTTTTATTGACTTTAATTTATTTTTGGAAATGCTCACCTTTTAACAATATCTTCTAATTTATCACGTCACATCTTTCTCAAATACTCGTAACAAAAATAATCTCTTCCAATTTAATAACATCCAAATTTTGTGCCTTTACCTTTTCTAGTTTACGATTTTCCAAAAAACTACTACAAAATACTCATATCGAAACAATAAAGATAGTTTTTTTTTTTTTTTTTTTTTTTTTTTTTTTTTTTTTTTTGTTTTTTTTTTGTTTTTTTTTTTTGTTCAATAAAGATAGCTTAAAAATCTAAAATGGAAACAATTTCTTGAAAACCGAATTTAGGCTTATTTATTGAAAACTATATATTTATTGAGTTCTATTAAAACTATATTTTCTTATGTTAAACATTTTAAATTATTGGATTAATTTTTTTTTTTTTTTTGACAATATGGGGTGGAGAGATTTGAACCACAAACCTCGTGATTATTAATACAACTTTATGCCAGTTGAACTATGCTCTTGTTGGCGGATTAAAGTTTATCAAACAATGGTTTTGTTACAATTTCTAATCACTAAGGGGGTGTTTGGGGCACTGAATAGGTTATAATAACCCACTTTATTATAACCTATTCAGTGTTTGGGGCATCAACAAAAATAAATGGTGAGATGGGTTATTTTTACCTTCGATTATTTTATCCATTCTCTACAGTAACCATCATTCAACCCACCTGATTATTCTATCCATTTTTTACAGTAACTCTCCCCTCTCTTCTTCCATGCGACTCCTTGACTTTTCCGACGACCGCCGACGACTTTTCTGGCGATCGCCGATGACTTTTCCGGCCACCGATTTTTTTTTTTTTTTTTTTTTTTTTTCATATTTCTTCTCATTTTCATTTTGAAAAATATAAAAAATGAAAATAAAGGAAAAAAAAAACATCGAAGGTTGCCGGAAAAGTCGACAACATCGAAGGTTAACCAACTTAAAAAAAAAAAAGAACATTCAAACGAAATTGTATTTACCACACTCAAGTTTATTTCAAATGATTTTATTGATTAAAAAAAAAACTAATATGATTTTTGAACTAAACATTTACAATTTTTATTTTGGCAATACTAAAAGTTAACTAATATGATTTTTCTATACCAAATCCTAAACTTTTTTGTTTTGTAAAAAAAAAAAAATAACCCTAAATCAAAGTGAATCGTATATCATAAAAAAAAACCAGAAAAGAAAACAGTTAGTTTGAACCTTTGATTTAGAACCCCATATTAAAACAGATCAGCACTCCAAACACAGACTATTTTATCCCAGACTAAAATAATCTGCACCCCAAACACAGATTATTTTATCCCAGACTATAATAATATGTACCCCAAACACAGATTATTATAACCCTCAGACTATTATAATCCCCAAATTATTATAACCACCAGATATTGTAACCAATTCAGCGCCCCAAACAACCCCTGAGGGAAGACAAAATCGGATTTATTTATAATTATTAATATTTTATTTGGACGTTATAATCGTGTTTATTGATAACCAAATTGAAACAGAAAAAAACCAAAGTGAGCATATATAGCCTAGTCCTAATTGGATATGTACCATTGACTAAGAGGACAAATTTAGCTAAAAAAAAAAACAAAAGAATAATTGAAACTTTTTTTTTTTTTTTTTTATTAAGTTGGAGGACCATTGTTATAGTGGAAATAGATTGGAATAATAAGAGAAACACAACTCGAAATTTAAGAAATAAATATAATCGCATTGATAATTCATAATTTCGATATCCAAAATAGATTAAGTTAAAATGGATGAATCAGATAGAATTATATGATAAACTTTTAAACATGAGTGAACATCCACACCAAATAAAATTAATGAATTAAAAATAATAATAATAATAATAATGCATAATTTCTTCTAAAAAAAAAAACATAATTAAGATCGATGATTAAAAAAAAAATCAGCCAAATTAAGGAGACATTATTGAAGAAGGAAAGAAGAAACCTACTAAGACTTAGTTTGAGATGATTGTAGTTTCTAAAATAATTGTTGTTAACTGTGCTTTTAGAAAATCAGTTGTACTATGAAGTAAATTAGTATTTGGTAAATTTTAGTTTTATAGATGAAAAGACAGGTTGAGGTGTTTGATAAATTTAAATTCTCAAGTGTTGCAACTTTAACTTACTTTTTCAATAAATAAATTTAATGTTGATATTTAATTTCAAAGTTTTATAAGATAATTTCAAAATTATTACAATATAATATTTTTTTTGAAACATACAAGATAATTATCTTAAACTCCATAGGATTTAAAATACAATGTTATGTTTAATCTAGGATATTTTTATATTTTGCTAAGAAATATAATTTGCTACTTGTATTGAAAAAGATATTATTTCAATTTAAATTAAAATGAGAACAAATAATTTTAATTGAGTATAATGGAATAAAAATGATTGACATGAATCACGTCTCAACAACAACGTGTAGAGGAGATAAATAGTTAGTTACAAATTAGATTTTTAGGGAAGCTAAACTGAAAAGCTACAATTATTGGATTTTGCAAATCAATGTAGTTGGAAAAATACTTTTATAAAAATTAATTTATAATCTGTTTTACCAAACACCAAAAACAGTTAAGTTTCTTTTTTAATCACTTGAACCTTCTCCAAAATCAACGTCAAACACATCCTAAGGAAGGTGGAGGTAAGAAAGTGGAAGCGGAGGAATAATCATGTGAACTCCATTTAGTCAACTAAAGAGGAGCGTCTTCTATTGCATGTTTTTGAAAATTGAAATGCATATTTGGTAAAAAAATCCATCCCTTAAAAGCTATACATTAAAATTATAGCGAGACGTGTTTTTGTCGAAGACACATTCAGATCATAACACATTTATGAATAAGATAAATGTAGTTTCAAGTTGTCAACATGAGCATATTTCAACTGGCATAAAATTTGTACTATATTTGGAAATTTTAATGTGTCTTCAACAAAAAAGAGAGAGAGAAAAAAAACTCTCGATCGAGGATACATGTCAATTACTGCTGAGCTATGCTCAATTCGACGATCTCTTTCCATTTATCAATGTCTTACAAAATAAATGAAAGTAAAAATAAATAATAATAACGGTGTGTTTGGTTTAACTTTTCAAGTGTTTAATTTTGAAAAAATTTCTAGTGTTTGGCAACTAAAAATGACTTATTAGAAAATGAGATTGATAAATAAATCATTTTGAGGGAAACATTTGAAACCAACTTTTCAAAAAAGACTTCTCAAGTAAACAATAACTTGTGTATAAAAACATTTGTGAGGAAATGCAACCAAACATATGAGTGTTTACAAAATGTTTTTTTTTTTTAAAAATGCATTCTTGAAAAACATTTAAATTAGAATGTATTCCAAACGGATCCTAAATAAGGAACCAACATTTACCATCAAAAGTGTCGCCAAAATAAGGTAGGAAGAGCCATGAGAGATGACATCATAAAAAGGGGAAGAAAAGGAAAAAAAAAAAGCATCACAAACAAAAAGAAGACCGTGGAGGCGGATGAATCATGTGTGACTCATTTAAGTAAAACAAAGCATATTTTCAACAGATGCGTTCTTTTGAAAATTGAAATGCGTCTTTTTTGCAAAAAGACATTCTTTGAAAGCCAAGGTAAATTTGTAAGGATGTATCTTTCTATCATAGATTCACAAACATATATTCAAATAATGTGTTGCTCTAAATGAAAAAAATGTGACTCAACTTAACTAATAATACTGGAGCATAACCCTCGTCTTCTAGATGCTCGTTTTTATTGGCCAAATCACTCTCCTCGGAGTTATCACCCTACTTATACCTTTGTAGACTTTGTTTACTGAAACGCTCACCTTTAACAATATCTCCAATTTATTACGTATGGATTTGACATCTTTCTCATATACTCGTCATAAAAAATCTCTTCCAATTTAATAACATCCAAATTTTAGGCCTTTACCTTTTCTAGTTTAAGGTTTTTTAAAACTACTACAAAGTACTCATAGTCAATTTTATTGTAATGACGAAGGTAGCTAAAATAAAAAACAATTTCTTGAATTCTCTCAAAAAAAAAAAAAAAACAATTTCTTGAAGATCAGATTTAATTACATACATTAAAACTATATATTTGTCATGTTAAAACTTTATTAAACAATTGGCTTCATTATTACGATTTCACCAAGGGAAGACAAAATTGTGTTTAGTTAATTATTACTAATAATATTTTATTTCGAAAAAATTGTGTTTATTGATAAACAAACTAAAATAGAAGGATTCAAACAAAATCAAAATTTTTATTAAATCAAAAGATCCATATATTATAATGCAACTTAGTATTAATAGAAATAGATTAAAATAACCGGAAAACCAAATTCAAAATATAAGAAATCAATATATAAAATCATTGACAGATTTTAATTTTGATGTTCAAAATAGATTAAATGAAAAAATGAATTAGATAGATGTCATTTAAATGATAAACTTTAATTTTACTTGAATATGAGTGAAGAACAAATTAATGAATAAGTAAACAAGCAAATATAATAATAATAATAATAATAAAATAAAAATATCTATGGAAGAAGGAGAAGAAACCCTACTAAGGGAGATGGAAGAGAAGAAAAAAGAAAGTAGAAGCGGAGAAATTATGTGACGTCTGTTTAGTCAATTAAAAAGGAGTGTCGTCTACTGCATGTTTTTGGAAATTGAAATGCATATTTGGTAAAAAATCCATCCCTTAAAAGTTACATTAAAGTTATATTGAGACGCGTCTCTGTCAGAGACACATTCAGATAACGCGTTTATGAATAAGACAAATGTAGTTTAAGTTAGAAAATAATTCCTTATATCAACCCTCTTTTTTCCGATTCCTCGCTTGACCAAGTGGTTAAATTACTTTCGTCGAGACTATCACCTTAATTACAACGCCTTTCACGACTTTGTTATCCTGTCATTCATCCTAAACAATCTCCTATAATTTAATAGTGTCCAAACTTAACATCTTTGTCCAAACTCTCATCCTCAACAATCTCTTCCATTTCAACGACAACACCCAATTTGGACATATTCATCTTTTCTTACTCGGGATCTTAAAACACCCGGTACAATTCTACCATGACACTAACACAACCATTATTCAATTTTCAATTCACTAAACAGAATAGTTAAACAAACAACACTCTATTCTCCTTTTATCTTATTATTATTATTATTATTATTATTTGTTTAGGATATAGTTTTGACATAAAAAACCATCCTACATTTCAATATCGAAATCACCTTATTTTCTAAATGAACAAAACATTCACTAAAAAGTATCTTAATTTATATTGATTATGCAACTTAATATTATAAATAGAAATAAAGGTGAAATGAGATTTAAAATATAAGAAATCAATATAATCATTGACAGTTTTAAATTTTGATGTTCAAAATTTCAAAATAGATTAAATGAAAAAATGAATTAGATAGATACCATTTAAATGATAAACTTTAATCTTACTTGAATGTGAGTCAAGAACAAATTAATGAATAAGTAAACAAGCAAATATAATAATAATAATAATAATAATAATAATAATAAATATCTATGATAAAAAAAACAAAAATAATGTGGAAAAGAGTAGCTAGAGACACTATTGAAGAAGGAGAAGAAACCCTACTAAGGGAGGTGGAAGAGAAGAATGAAGAAAGTAGAAGCGGAGAAATCATGTGACGTTTGTTTAGTCAACTAAAGAGGAATGTCGTCTATTGCATGTTTTTGGAAATTGAAATGCATATTTGGTAAAAAATCCATCCCTTAAAAGTTACATTAAAGTTACAGTGAGACGCGTCTCTGTCAGAGACACATTCAGATAACACGTCTATGAATAAGACAAATGTAGTTTAAGTTAGCAAATAATTCCTTGTAACAACCCTTTTTTTTCCGAATCCTCGCTTCAAGTGGTTAAATCACTTTCCTCGGGACTATCACCTTTCACGGCTTTTGTTATCGTGCCATTTGTCCTAAACAATCTCTTCTAATTCAATAGTGTCCAAACTCAACATCTTTGCCCAAACTCTCACCCTCAACAACCTCTTCCATTCCAACAACACTCGAATTTGACACATTCACCTTTTCTTATTCAAGATCTACAACCGTAAAACACCTAAGTACAATTCTACCATGACACTAACACAACCATTATTCAACTTTCAATTCACTAAAAAGAATAGTTAAACAAATAACACTCTACTCTCCTATTATCTTATTATTATTATTATTTGTTTATGATATAGTTCAACATAAAAAACCTGCATCATCCATTCCAGTATCGAAATCACGTTATTTTCCAAATGAACAAAACATTCACTAGAAAAACAAGAGAGTATCTCAATTTATATTCACCATGTTCTCGATAACAACATCGTCTATTATCCTATCCATGATATACCCTCCTTCACTTACCCTATACAAAAAAAAAAAAAAAAAAAAAAAAACAAACCAACAAACAAACTCAATTTGTTTACTCGAAACTCAAACAAAACATCTAAAAACAACTGTAGAAAATTCCCCAAATCAACAACAAACCAATGTCAACATTGGTGCCTGTTCCCATCTTCACTTCACACTTCCAAAACACTTCGATTCATTGAATTTAAATCCTCCAATGTCTCGTTTTCTTCAACACCATCGCCATCTTCAATCTCTTCCTCCGAGCCGCTTCTGGTCAACTCCTTAGCCCTCTCGACCTCTTCTTCCCAATTGGTCCAAGCTACTGTCATCAGCATCGCCATGGCACACGACCCCTGCGCCGCCAGCAGCCCAATCCACAGCCCTCTGAAGTCCCACCCGCCGTAGAAGCTCAGCCATATCGCTACCGGCAGTCCCACAATGTAAAAACATCCCAAATTTATATTCGCCCCCAGTTTTGGCCTCGCCGTGCCTCTCAAAACTCCGCAGCTCGTCGTCTGTGGGCAGTTTCCTAGCTCGCAGAGCCCGATTATTGGGAGAACTAGAGATGTCAGCTCGATGATCTGTGCGTCCTCTGTGAACATTGTGGCCCAGACTCTGCGGACGCTGAAAGCGAACACCATTGCCGAGAGGCCGAGGAAGAAGCCGGAACAGAGCCCAATAATGGCGGATAATTTGGCTCTGTTTGGACGATTTGCTCCCAGTTCGTTTCCCACTCTTGTTGATACTCCGAAGCTTAGTGACGATGGGAAAATGTAGATTAAAGCTGTCGTCTGTATCAAAATCCCCATTGAAGCCACTGTTGATTGAGGATTCATCATGAACCCACTTAGCAAAATCATGATTTCGTACCACCACCACTCCAAACAGACGGAAACACAGCTCGGAATCGCCAATCCGAGAAGCGATTTCCACCCGTTCAAACACTCCGACGAGATTCCCGGCCAGGTTTTCTCGTACACGCCGGAGATGATGATGAAAACAATCAGCGATCCGACGAGGTTGAAATTCGTCCACACAGCTCCCAAAGCGACGCCGTAAATTCCCATTTCGAGAACAGAGACGAGAAGGTAATTAATGGGGATGTGGAAAAGAACGGCCAATCCAGCGCAGTAAGTGAGAGGGAGGTTAATGGATTGACTACGAAGGTAAATTCGCAAAGGGTGAAGAAAAGAGAGAGCAATTAAATCGGGGAGAGAACAGAGGATGAAGGAATGAGCTTCATTGGCAATATCATCGTTTTGGCCGCAAAAGAGAAGGATTTTCTTCATATTGAACCAAAAAAACGAAATGGGTATCGAAGCAAGGAGAAGAAGAATGACTGTTCTTTGAAGGGCAAGGCCCAAAAGCTTGAATCTTTTAGCCCCAAAAGCTTGGCCGCAAATGGGCTCCATACCAATGGCCAAACCAGAGAGAACAGAGTAGCCAGTGATATTAGCAAACCCAATTGCAAGCGAACCACCGGCCAAGGACAAACCGCCCAACCGGCCGAGGAACAACATGGAAATCATGGAACGAGAGTACATCAAAAAGCCGACAAGTGTCATCGGAAATGCGATTTCGGCTATGGATTTGGACTCTGTGAGGACAAGACTGAGAAATGGAAATTTGTCTGTTGTTGTTGGAGTTGTTGGAGTTTCGGAGATCAGAGGAGCTTTGAGTGAATCAGTACTTGTCGGACTGTTTGGTTGGTCGGAAAGTACAGAAGAAGAAGAAGCAGCAGAGTCAGACATTGTCGGAAACAAAAACAGGGGACTGAGTTTTTTTTTTTTTTTTGCTTTTGATGATGAAGATTGAAGAAGAGGAATGAAAGGCTTAAGAAGAAGAAGAAGAAGAAGAAAAAAGGGATGAGGCGTTTTTTTGAAGGGAGAAAACGAAATCGGTCACACGTTCAACTGAAATATGCCTTGAATCTTTCCTTAACGCGGCCTTTTATGACCATAAAAAATGTCACTGTTAGGGCCTGCAATGGAAGAAATTTTGAAAATTCCACTTAGAAACAGAGAGAGAAAGAAACAGAGTGAAGGATTTAATAAGGGTTATGGCAGTATTTATAGCCAAGAAAATTCCACTTAAATTTACCAGTCAAGCCGATCAAAGACCATTAAGGCAGGTAAAAAATAAATTAAAATTAAGGAAACTTTTTTTTTTTTTTTTTTTTTTTTTTTTTTTTTTTTTTTAAATTACATGTTTAGTTCTTCAATTTTAAACCCCCGTTTGATAACCTACAAACACTACATTCACATAAGTTTCTTTGTGTTGTTGTCCATCTTCTTCCAATGTTTTCAAAAACTAACTCAAAATTTGAAAACTAAAAAAAATAGTTTTAAAAAACTTGTTTTTGTTTTTTGAATTTGGCTATGAATGCAAATGTGCCCTTAACAAAAATGAAAGTCATTCTAAGGAAATTGAGATAAAACAAGCGCTTAATTTTCAAAAACTAAAAACCAAATATAAAATAATATTGGGTTCCAGGGATCCCAATTTTGGGTTTTATGGGCTCTAATATCATATTAGGTTACATGGGTTTCATCTCAAAATCAATTGGCAATGAGTGGAGTAACTCATACATCTTATAAATTGTGAGTTCTCCATTTATCTTTTTCAATGTGGGATCCTCAACACCAAAAACTAAATGGTTATCAAACGGGACCTAAAAAGTTTCAAATAAGTTTTCGAACTTTTAACTTTGTTTCTAATAGATCCTTGAACTTTAAAAAGTTTTAAGTAAGTCTTCGAACTTTCTATTTTATTTCCAATAGAGTTCTAAACTTTTAATTTTTTGTCTAAAAACCCTTGACCTATTCAACATTTTAAAAAATTCACAAGTCCATTAAACACAAAATTAAAAGTTCAGAGATCCATTAGACATTTTTACAGTTCAGAAATGTATTAGAAACAAAATTAAAAGTTCAAGGATCTATTAGAAACTTTTTAAAGTTCAGGGATTTAATTGACTGAAAGTTCAGAGACTAAACTTGTAAAAAAAAAATTTGTTTCTATTTATTAAGGAGGTATTAATACAGTCATGAACAACGTTTTTAGAGCAGGAAATTCTGCCATTGGTGTCTCCCAGAGAACAAATATGAAGGATTGGACGGTTAAGTCGGTCAATTTATTATTATAATTATTTATTGTTCAAAAAAAAATTTATTATAATTATTTATTTATTTTGGTTTATTTATTTATTAAATTTGTTCCAAGGATAAACCGGGTATTCGTGCATGACTTACGCTCTTCTCCACTTGTTAAAATTCAAGAATTATAATTCATTGAGGTGTTGAAGATAATTATGGTTTTGGACCCACGGCATTTTTTTTTTTTTTTTTTTTTTTTAAGACATTTTCCTTTTCGTTTCTCACTTACCTTTATGTTATTGTATTTTGATTTATATTTCATAATAATGTAGGAGGGAATTACCAAAATAGGTCAGTTGAAGATAGTGGTATCACAGGAAAGACGCGTTGTTTGAATCGAAAACAACAAGGCTTCAACGTCTCGCGTGATGCTATTTTGTGAAAAACGTTTGAACTATTTTGTTTCTTTCTTCTTTCTCCAACTCACTGTTTGAATTCGGGTCGGAGAAATGAAAAAGAACGACTGGTCTGTTAGAGACCATTATGTGATCAATTGACAAATGCACAATTATAGAAATGAAATAAGTGTGTTAATTAACGATATAATTATAGTTTAGTCTTTAATTTGAGAAATGGAATTCGTGTATTGTAGATATAATTGTAACGTATTATGGGATGAAAATCGTGTATCGGAGATATGAATTCAGTGTTCTAAAACCACTGTCTGGTTTCATTGGTTTTTATTCTTAACTATGGTTTTTTCTTTAGGAACCGCGTGGTTCTCACCTAGTGCTAACAAACTTCCAAAAAATCGAATCATTTTATTATCTGGCAAAGATAAAAATCTATAATCGAACGGAGAAAACGATGCTATCAATTTAGGAAACTTTTACTACATATTTAAATTATCCGATCAAACATATTTTGCTTATAAATAGCAAGCTTATTAATCTTCAAACAATACATTAATGTTTCCAAAAATAAAACCAATGCCACAATTTTTTTTTTTTTTTTAATTTTTGACATGTATGAAATTGTTACACAACAACAACTATACTATAAAAGAAAAGTCAAATTGCCCAACATTGAAAAGGATAATATAATATAGAGAAGAAAACAATTTGCCCACCATGAATTGAGACATCCAATAAAAATCTAATCACAAAATTCGGTGGCAATATATTTACATCAAATAAGATAAGCCAAAAAAAACAAAAACTATAAACAAAAACCAAACAATTTGGTCATAGATCTCATTTAAAATGTTATCAATATGAGTCTAGGGTTTTGATTTGTCTTTTGGTGTTTGTTTTAACTTAGCTACTACCTAAGGTGTAGCAAGGAAGGTTTTTGGGGGAAAAAACAGAGAAAAACAAAAATATAAAAGAACGTCAAATGTCGACATTACATGGAAAATAGCAGGCTGCTATTGGGCAGCTTTCCACCGTCTATATAATAATATAAGATGTTAATTTGAGAACAAAACTTTTGATCTCCCCTTTTCGTCATGGGTTTATAAGTTATTATTTTAATTTGTATGGATGAATTCTCTTCACTTTCTAATCCGGCCTTGATTTTAAATTTTCTTTTCGCTTTTTATAAGCACAATAAACTTTAGTATTTCACTTTGTGAAGTTTGAAAACCTTTGAGTTTAGCAATTAAATTTAGTTTTTCAAGAAAGGTTAATTATGTCATTTAGCCCATAAAATATACCCTCTTGTTTTCTTTTTATTATTGTATTCCTAATATCTTAAAATTTTCAATAAATTATATTTTAAAATGATAGATAACAATTCATTGGGTCAACTTGTTTAAACCAGCCGATTATTTTTAATGAAAGAACTACAAAATCAATTTCATGAAAAAAATGAGTAAAAATACGATTTTTTTTCTTTTTTCTTTTTCAAAGTAATTGTTTAAAATAGACTTTTAAGTTTTTTTTTTTAAATTTTTTTAATACAACATGTGAGATAGAGGAGAGTTGAATCGATGTAAGGGCTTTAAATATTTGATTTCAATGAATGTGCTACTAAATAACATAATAATTCTAAAAGCTTTATTGAATAAATTTGACTTCTTAAAAAGTTTACGATTATTTTAATATCCAATAAATTTATTAAACTTTACAAAACTCATTTCAAAATTTTTGTTAATGTACAATGGACCTAAATTTTTACTAGTTAAATAAGTCAATAATCAATTTAAACAGCTGATAAATGTATAAATAATTTTTCTTAAATACCATGGTTCAAACTCACAAACCTTCATTATTAAGAAAACCAACGTATAAAACTCAACTCAAACAATCAAGAAGTCCTATCGTATACAGGAACCAATTTAACTAATTTTTCACGTGTTACAACACGTAGAGTAGACAAAAAAGAAAGCATCGATTAAAATTAAACTTGAGTAAAAGATAAAAAGTAAGCAGAAGCTCCTACACGACTCTTTTTTAACCTACCTTATTGAAATTTTCATCCATATGGGGATGCAAATTTCAAAAGGAATTCATTTCCTAGGAGGAAAAAATGATGGTGGGACTTGGATCAAATATTTAGAAGGGTTTGACTTTAATTAAATTAATTAATTATATTAATAACTTTTCTTTGGGGCTGAAAGAGAAAGGATTTTGTAATTTGTGCAATGGGGAATTCATATATTATCTAATATATGTATAATATGAAGCGTGTGAATTTCAATCTTTCTGATATGTGCATGAATTTGTATGATATTATTATTCCCCATTCATCTTTCTATATTAAGCAAAGACATGAACTAAAGATATCAAATGGGTAATGTTTTATTTTCCCCAAATTCTTGAATGTTTAATTTTATGTGTAATGATCAATTATTAATAATTAATCCTTTATTATGGGTAAAGTTGATTTGGATGGATAAATGTAGAAGCTAATTGTTTGAATTTGTTCCATAATATAAATAATGATCAAATAATTTAGTATTGTATAGTTCTTTCAAGTATGTTAAACTTAAATCGCCATTAAATATAATTGTTTTATTATTATTATTATTATTATTATTATTATTATTATTTTGAGTTCAACAACATTTGGGGGTGGGCGAGATTAAAAAATCTGACCTCTTTGTCAAGCACATGTCAATTACCACTGAGCTATGTTTGCTTTTGGCTTACATGTTTGATTCGGTAGATTTAAGTTTGGATATTTTTTATTTGATTTTTGAGGTATTAATTTCGTAATACATTCAAGTTTAAGGTTAATTGAAAGTTGAATGTTAAAATGTTCATAAATACAATACAAGTATGGATAAATAATAAGTTTTCTTTTTAATTATTGTTCTTAATCAATGAAATTGTTTGACCTCACAAGTTACTAGAACAATTAATTAAAGAATAAATAACAATGAAAACGCATGAAAACTATGGTCCCATTTGATAACCATTTGGTTTTTTTGTTTTTGGTTTTTGAAAATTATGCTTGTTTTCCCCCATTTTCTTATCATAGTTTGCATCTTTGTCAATGACACATTTAACTTCATAACCAAATTCCAAAAACAAAAACAAGTTTTTGAAAACTACTTAGGTCCCGTTTGATAACCATTTGGTTTTTGGAAATTAAGCTTATACACACCTATTCCTCCCTATGAGTTTCTTTGTTTTAGTATTTACCTTCTTCCTTGTTTTAAAAAACCAAGTCAATTTTTGAAAACCAAAAAAAGTAGTTTCCAAAAACTTGTTTTTGTTTTTGAAATTTGGCAAGGAATTCAAATGGTTCCTTAACAAAGAGGAAAACCATTGTAGGGAATTTGAGAGAATACAAGCCTAATTTTCAAAAACAAAAAACCAAAAACCAAATGGTTATCAAACGGGACCTTAGTTTTCAAAACTTGGCTTGGTTTTTGAAAACATAAGAAGAATGTAGATAACAAAATCAAGAAACTTATGTGTGGGAGTAGTATTTTTAAGCTTAATTTTCAAAAACCAAAAACAAAAAACCAAATGGTTATCAAACGGGGCCATATATTATTGAAACAGATAAGTTGTTTTTATAAAAATTATCCTACTTTGTTAGAAATTGTGTAACATAAATACAATCCAAGTATGAAATGTATGGAGACATTTACCTAAAATGAAGAGAACTATGAATGTAGAATCAAACCTTTATCTAAAGAAAATGACACAAACACATTTTTTTTTTAATGCAAAAGACTTATGCTTATGACGTATAATAAATTAGAGGATAAAACGTAAAAGAACCGATAAGAGATAACTTAAGAATGAAAGATGTCTCAATTGGCATAAACTTTGTACTCTTAAAACCAAGAGATTATAGGCTTAAATCCAATGAAAATTTAAACTTTTTTTTAGGGGGAGAAATGAAAATTTAAACTACTAACCTTTTAGTTGGAGACATTTTCTATAATAAATTAGAGGATATAATTTTTTTATTGACATCAACATTTGTTTTTAATTCAACACATGTGGGTGTGAAGATTTAAACTTCTGACCTCTTAGTTGATTAGTTGAAGACATGTGTCTTAACTCTAGTTGAACTACGGTAATACTGACATGGATATTGACATCTAAAACGTTATGAATATATTCTTTTTTTAGTTCAACAACAGTCGAAGGTGGGAGATTTGAACATCTAATTTCTTGGTCAAATGATACATGTCAATTATTGCTAAACTATGCTTATATTGACAAACATTACAAATAAATTAGGGTTATTATAAATTTAAAACTTATGGAGTAATTAATTTATGTGAGCTATTATTGAATCTTGATGTTGCATACTTTTATCCATTATAACAAGTTTTTTTTTTTTTTTTTTTTTTTTTGTCAATATGAGTATAGCTCAACTAACATAAACATTAGACTAATGACTAAAAGGTTTCTGTTAGAATCCCACATTCCCCACATATTGTAAAAGAAAACTAAGTTTGTTTGTTTGTTTGTTTTTTTTTGTTTTTTTTTTAAATCTAGAACTCAATGATAAATTTCTCAAAAAAAAAAAAAAAAAAGCATGCATTCTCTCCCACCTCTTCACCACCAAAATTGCTAATTAATGCAAAATAAAAATTAATCAAGATTGGAGAAATGATGCAAGTAGTTCATGCATTTATCTAGGGTGAAAATTTCCAAACTTACGAGTCCTCAAAAAAATAAAATAATAATAATAATAATAAAAAATATATATCTAATTTGTACCCAATAAAATAAAATATTGATTAATTTATTATGATTTTTTTTTTTTGGAGCAAGAACTTTTTAGTGTTGTATAGAACAAATTCCCATATTCTCTCAATTATTCTAATTTCCATTTTTGCATCCCTAATTAGACCCTAACGTCATTAATTATCGTTGAATTTTTCAATTTCAAATGATACCAAAAAGGGTATTTGGAGATGAGGTTGTTCTTTCTAAGTGCCACAACACTACTCGTAAATCAGTATCAGCTGGATTCTCTTTTTTCTTTCCTTATACGTAATCTCTGAAATTTTATTAATTTTGTTCATGTAAACATTAAGTGTTACAATGACATTTAATTAAATCCATCTATATATAAACAAAATTCGACTTATAAAATTAACTAGGGGTGTTTCTAGAGTTGGGGAAATGTTCGATCATTAACATTTGGCCATTGACCAAAGTGAGCATAGTTCATCAGTAATTGACATGTATTCTCGACCAACAGGTCAGAGGTTCGAATCCTCCACTCTCAAATGTTGATGTACTATAAAAAAAAATTGGCCAATGTAAAAGTATATGTTTTACAAGGAAGAGAAATTCCTTTTATTAAGTTGCCTTCTATTTTTAACCCTTTTCTTTCTCACTTTTGTGTTCACTCCAACCATTTCCTTAGGTCGGAGTTGGATGCACAAAATCCCTCGATATTACATTTTAACATCATTAGAGCATTCTTAAATCCTCAAAGTTTCAGGCCAACAAGAGCTTAATTAGTTCAATAGCCTCAATTGACATAAAATTATAAAATTGTACTAATGACCATGAGGTCTGTGGTTCGAGTCCCCCACTCCACATATTGTCAAAAAAAAAAAAAAAAAAAATCTCAAAGTTCCAGAGAGTTTGCATTCAAATATGAAAATTGATTTTCAAAATTACAAACTATTATAAACTTCCTTAAGAACTATAATATTAACCTAAAGCAAGTGAGATTGAAACGGTCAGTGTATAAAAGTAAAAAATAAACAAAATTATAAATTTCTTCATTAAAGTAGGTTCAAATATTGATATCTAAACTAATTTTTTCTAGTGCAACAAATTAGAGTGAATGATTCAAACTTCTAACTTAAGGTGGCAGGAACTTTATTCACTTAATTAACATATAAAAACCGACTCAATATTTGGAACTTGAGACCGATAAACCTAATGCAAAGTTTAGCTTATATTTTGTCACATTATGGTCTTTGTTTGTTTTACAGAAATATATATATGAGTTACGTTGTAATTAATGCAATACTCAGAATACATTATTGTAGGATTTGTTGTGAATAATTAATGGTTAGGTTATAGAAAGTGAAATATAAAGTTGTTGCAAAATGTACTTTCTCAAAGGAAACTGATATTGATAGGGATAGTTATCTACCTTGGAATGATGATTTTTCAAGTATAGAAAATAAAAAGTACATACAACAATCTAAAGTTCAAAAAAGACCCATTTTTTTTCTAATAAAGTTTGCAGTTTCAAAAAAAAAAAAAAAAAAAAAGATATTTTTTTTTTATCAAAAAAAAAGAAGATTTTTTTTTTCTCTTAAAAAAAAAAAAGAAAAGAAAAGGACCCATTTTAAAATGTTCCCAAAAATTAAAAATAAGGTCAACAATAGGAATTTGAATGTCAATTTTCCTGTACTTTAAGTTTATGTCATAAATGTTAAAAGCAAACTTGAATACTGTGGACATATGGATGGGGTAGAGAAACTTTTTTTTAATTGACATTGATTTTTACACTAAATATTATATATCAATAGCAATATGAGTGCGAGAAAATAATTTTTATGTTTCCTTTGCTTGTAAATACAATAAGGATTTGCCAACTAGAGCATAATTCAACTGACATAAAGTTGTCCTGATGACCACGAGTCTGTGGTTCAAATCTCCCTCTCACCTCCGTATTGTCAAAAAAAAAAAAAAAAAAAAAAACAATCAGAATTCAGAACTTCATATTATTAATTATAAGGAATTTTTCATATGTTCTTTTTTTAGTACAGATTCATACTCATGCGTTATTAAAAAAAATCTTATAAAACAAGTTTTTAAAACGTTTTTAGTGTAGTTAATAATAATTTGAATGATAGTGTCAAATTCATAAAATACAAGGCAGGCTAAGTGAATAATGCAAAGAAATAGTTGATTGAACAAACTAGCTAGATGAATAAATAACCAAACCAATGTCTTCATTTAAAAAAAATCATAAGCAAACCCTAATCCAAAATCTAACCCATCCCTGAAAACCTAACAAGCAAATAAGAAACCAATTGAGATGAAAGAATTAAAACTAATCCTATGCCTTAAAAAGGCATCTAAGTAGAGGTGTTCTGGGGCTTCTCTTCGTTGACATACTTTCCCCAGAAGGGGTGTTTCTGCCAAACAATAGTCATGTCTTCGATCGGGACGCCCTTTGTCTCGGGAAGGAACTTGTAGATGAAAATGGTCATCATCGCGACGAAGAAGGCGAAGAAGATGAACATTCCAAATTTCATGTGACAAAGCATGGCAGTGAAGACTTGGGCAACCAGGAAAGTGAAGATCATGTTAACCGACACATTTACACTTTGAAGGGCCGAGCGAACTTCTAGAGAAAAAATTTCACTTGGAACTAACCATCCCAAAGGTCCCCATGACCATGCAAACCCTGCAACGTAAGTGCAGATGAACAACACCACCAACCCGGCGTATCCCTTCGTCAATTCTCCGGCCACCCCGTCGATGCCGAACTTGTAAGCGATCATAACCGTAACCACAATCTATGACAACACATAAAAAAAAAAAGGAAAAAAGGAGTTAGTTCGAAGGTATATTGAGGTATATTAGAATCATCAGCCACATTGTTGGAGTCTCTAACCTGAGATAAGAACATTTGAGTACCACCCTCAAGGAAAAGAACCCTTCTTCCAAACTTATCAACAAGCAAAATGGATCCAACAGTGGACAAACAATTAACAGTGCCAGTGATGATGGCAGACACCAAAGAAGCAGAGTTTCCAAATCCAAGAGTTTTGAACAAAACAGGAGCATAAAAAGTGATGACATTGATCCCAGTCAGCTGTTGGAAAAAGGGAATGGCAATGGCCATAGCCAGCTGTGGCCTATACTTCCTTTGGAACAAAGCCCCCCACTGGTTCTTCACACGCTTGGACGCCTCCCGAGCCGCCACCAAGTCCGCCAGCTCGGCATCGACGTCGTCGACTCCCCGGACCTTCTTCAGCAGGTCCTTGGCCTCGTCGAGGCGGTCGCGCTCGATGAGAGAGCTTGGGGTGTCGGTGAGGGTGAAGGAGCCAATGATGATGATCAAGGCTGGGACCATGGCTCCACCAAGGCTGAGCCGCCAGCCCCAGCCGCCGGGGATCATGGAGAACCCGTAGTTGAGGACGTTGGCTATTAGAATGCCAATGGTGATCATCAATTGGAACATATTGTTTAGAGATCCTCTGTATTTGTATGGAGCCATTTCTGATACGTAAATTGGCACAGACTGCAAAACACAAATTTAAATATCATTAAAATAAAATTATTATTCATTGTAATTGTTAAATTGGGATTCAAATTATTCTTATTATGGGAAGAATATCGAGAATTATCTTTTAGAATATAGTATCATATTTGTAGGGTTAATAAATAATAAGATTTTTTTTTTTTTTTTGAGAAGAATAAATAATAAGATTTAAACTCTTGGGTTATCCATGCATAGTAACATTTTTTTTTTAGAAAAACATGAAAAACGGCGACGTTTATCTAAATATCCTTGATTTTAGGTAAATAAATATAGATCAACAGACTATTTAGTTTCAAACCCTAATAAATTTCCAACTAAATCTTAACTGATTTCAAATTTTGTTTGTTATCACATGAAAAATATAATTATTGATTGCAGAAAAATTAGAGATCAAATTTTGTCATGCATTTTTTTTTAATTTTTATTTTAGTAATAAATAAAAAATTAAAAACAAATAAATAAACATAGACAAGATATGTAACTCAAATATCAATAAATTTTAAATTATGGATGGGATTAAAACTGGATAAGATTATGTATCAAAAAAAAAAAAAAACTGGATAAGATTAGATTAAAGGAAAAAAGAAAACCTGATTAGCACAACCAATGCCAAAACCGAGAAGCAAACGGCCGACGATGAGCATCCAAATGGCTTGAGCGAAGCCGTTGAGAAGAGCTCCGGCGAGGAAGAGAATGCCGCCCATGAGCATAGTGACCCGCCGCCCACACTTGCGGCTGACGGTGGCGGCCACCAGAGACGACGCCAAAGCCGCCAAATAGAGCGAGGATGTAAAAAGAGTCAAAATCTGACTGTCGAATTTACAGTACTGACTCTTGGATGGATCGGTGGAGGTCTCTTTCTCGTACACCGCCGGAAAAAACTTGGACAAGAACGAATCCATCGACGTCACTCCACCTAACAAAACCAAATTAATCCCATTATTATTATTTGAAATTGGAAAAGATTATTGAAATAAAAGAAGAAAATTGATTGGTTTATACCTGAAATTCCGAGGTCGTAGCCGAAGATGAGACCGCCGGAGGCGGCGATGAAACAAGTGTAGAAGACTTTCCAAGTGAACTTGCCAGGGTAATCCTTTCCTTTCTCGGCAGCCGCCATGACTCCGCCGGCCATTTTCGAAACCCTAATAGAGAAGAGACTGACTGAGACTGAAAGTGTTGAGATGAATGAAGAATGAGACGAGAGTGATTGAGTCAGTGAAGGAGCCTTGCTTTTTATAGTCCAAATTAACGGTTTCTGTTTCATTCTATTTTGGATTACAAATACGAATTCTATTCCTAATTCCGTTGGATTTTAAGATATTTTGTTGATTTAAAATTGGTCATTTTTTTTTAATCCTTTATTTGAATTTGAAAGATATTAGTATATCCGGATAAGGTTTTTTTTTTTGACAAAAGGATAAGGTCTTTTTTTAGTAAAGAGGTAGAATGATGGTTTAATTAAGTTTATGTGAAAGATTATTATAATATTAGGTAATTTTCTTATGTAAAATTATATATATATATATATATATATATATATATATATATATATATATATATCAATTGGAGAAATAATTCTATCTTCCTCGTCATGTACGGAGAAATATTAATGAGATGGTTTGATCAACGATTTTATCTCTTTTTTTTTTTTTGTTCTATTTTTAGAAAATATATTTGTTTATAAACAAATATCAATTACAAATAATTCTTTTGGTAAGAAAACTACAATTGAGATTAGGATTGGGAATAGAATTTGGAATTAGTTTCAACATTCTCTTTGTAGTAGTTCGACTTTCCCTTGGACCTAAATCTTTTTGTAGTTAATAATGTGTGATATTACATCTATTATTTTATTTTATTTTATTTGTAAAAATTATATTTTTGGTTCTAAGGTTTGGGATAAGTGTTGCAATTTGGCCCCTAAGTTTTTTAAGTCAACAAATATACTACTTATGAGGTTTGGATTTCATTACACTCTTAGTAATTAATAGCACCTAACTCGTGCTATTTTATTACCGCTAATCTAGACTTGTTAGAGTTCTTTGTATGGTTTAATTGTTTCTTTTGTAGGTATTTGAGTATTAGAGGCTTCGGGGGAGAGTCGATTATACAAATTGGCATTATCTTTGGAGATTTAAGGAGTTTTTGAGCCATTTTGGAGTCTACGAATAAAGAGAAGGTGAAAAGACCTCGAGCAGATCGTAGCGACCCCGAGAACTAGTGCCAAGGAGTTAAAAGATCGGACTTCAAGTGAAGAATCCTGAGAGCCTTGCGTCGAGATGCTGCCACAGTAGTGTCTCAACGCTAGGCGAAGGCCAAAGATGCTGGCCTTAGCGTCTTGATGCTACCTCGATTTTTCTCAAAAACACGGGGTAGAGAGTAGAACGTCTCGACGCTCTGACTGTATTATAAAAACATAGTTACGTTTTTTAGTCGTCGTAGGTCAGAATTCCGATTGCTTTTCAGTTTTAAGCTTGTATTCTCCTTTTCTTTTAGCTTTCCTTTAGTTCTAAACTTGATTAATTAGGACGTACTCTCTTGATATTTTTGTATTGTTTTCTTCAATTATGGTAGCGTAAGTTCCTTTTCGTTGGATTCTTGGATGTAACTGGACTGAATGATGTTATTTTGGTTGAGGTTGCTGGTTTCCTAATATAATATATTCTACATAATTATTGTGTACATCTATGTTTTCTCATTTAAACCATCGTTTTAAAAGCTTTCTTTGACAATCTATCAATTATTTGAGATATCCAATAGATCTGAATCATGTCATTTGCATTTTTCTATATAAACTTGCACAACTTACTTGATTGAACCTAGGATGCATAGAGAAATTATTGAATTGATCTAGGAAAATTTGCTTTCTTAATTCAATTAAATAATTCTAGACCCTTAGACGTAATGTGATTAATTTGGTAGGTAATCCCGCGGGTTAACAAGTTATCTATTCGGTTAGTTAAATTTAGATTTATGGACTAGCGGTCTAAAGCATGAGGGGGTAGCGGGCGTAATTCAATGTTAATTGGTTAATTAATCACATTGTCAATCTTGCATGTTATTTTTCTTTATCGGCTTTTTAGCATTTCAGTCATTTATTTTTTATTGTCGTGACAAAACCACCCCCATTTTTTGTGACTTCCATAAGAACCCAACTTTAGAAAGATTATCACCTTCTAGTGGACGACCCGACCACTACTAATGCAAAGTAGCTCGGTAGCCGGTTATAAACTTTATTTGGTCTCAGAGATTCGACAAATCCGACCGATCAGTAAGTCCGTCCAATTTTTGTTGAGTTTGTTGAAAATTCAAGGATGACCTAAATGTAATTGTGTTGCACGTCATGAATATTTTTTTTTTTTTTTAAGAATCAATTTCAACAACATTGATTTCTAATCCCTCTAAAAATGAATAAAAATCAAGTAGAAAAATAATCACATTAAATTAACTTTTTCTTAAAAAAAAAAAAAGAATTTTGCCAAACACATTAATCTTTTCCTACCTTTTCAAATTCATAACCAAACACAATTTTCAAATTTTGAATTCGAATTTAAAGTTTTTAAATTGAAACCAAACATGTTTTCAGATATAATGAAAATAAGAAATTTATTTTCGTTTTTTTGTTGAATTCTTTATTTTCAAAAATAATTTTATAGTATATAGAGGTTTGAAAAGAAAACTCAGACAATAAACTCATACTCGAGTAATTTCTCATAATTGAACAATATATACAACAAAAAAAATAAACGGATTCTAGAAACAATAACAAAATAAAGACCAAATAACTTGGCACTATAAACGGTGGCCGATTCAGAATTTTTCAGAGGATTAACTAATTTATAAATAAGTAATTAAAAAAAAAACTATGAATGAAATTGAATTACTAAGGCGACGTTTGATAACCATTTCAGTTTTTCTGTTTTTGGTTTTTTGTTTTTTAAAAACAAAAATCATATATGTTTGATAACGGTTTTTTGTTTTCTGTTTTTAAAAATTAGAAAGATGAAAAGATGTTTTAGAGAGAAAAAAATGTGTAGAGACGTTTAAACAAAAATTTAGAGACACAAATATAAATGTTTTCGAGAGAATTTTTTTTTTCTTTTTTTTAAGACGAGAGAAAAGTTAAACATAGAAAATTTAGGAAGGTGAAAGAAAATGTTTAGAGAGAGAATATTAGTTAGACTCGAGAAAAGATATTAGTTAGAGAAAAAATAGAAAAATAAGTTAGAGTAAAAGCGATAAATTTTAGATAAAAAAGAATTAAATAAAAAGAGAAAATTTAGAGAGATAGTAAGGTTAGGAGTAAAAGATATGCTAAAGAAATAATGATAAATTAGAAAAATAAAGAAAAGTTGCAGTGATAGAAAAATTTGGAGATTTTTTTTTTTCAAAAGAAAAATTAGAATATGTTTATTAAGGAGAGAAAAGTTATTGATAAGTTTTTAGAAATAGACAAGTTATAGAGAGAAAAAAAAGTTTTGAGAGAGAAAATTAAATTTTATAAAGAAAAAACGTTTTAGAGAGAGAAAAAAAAATAGAAAAAGGAATTTGTTGGAGAGAGATAGATAAAAGAGGAGAAAAATAAGTATTAGAAGAAAACTGAGTTTTTGAAAAACATAAATCTGTTTTTAATTTTAATTTTTTTTTTTTTTTTGTGTTTTTGAAATTTGCTTATAATTTCAAAAACGTTTTTAAAAAACAGAAAATGAAAAACAGAAATGGTTATCAAACATCCTTGTTTTTTAAAAATGAAAAACAAAAACAAAAAACAAAAAACGAAATGATTATCAAACGACCCCTAATTTAAGTAATTGCAATTGTCCTCATTCTCATTTATGTTTGATATTTTTAAAAAATAAAATTAAAGAATAAATTAAGACAAAAGTATAATATATATTTGTTAGGTTAAATTACAAGTTTAATCCCTGAACTGTCATGTTTGTATCTGAAAGGCCTTTGAACTTTTAATTTTGTGCTATAGCCTTATAGGTACTTGAACTTTAAAAATGTCAAATATACTCCTAAACGGCCAATTTCATGTCTAAGAATTCTCTAACATATTCAACATTTTTTAAAATTAAGAAACATATTAGACATTAAAATTGAATTTTGTGTCTAATAGAACAATAAACTCTCAATTTTATGTTTAAGAAATTCATGAGTTTTAGAAAATTTTGAATAGATCAATGATGTCAAACACAAAATTAAAAGTTTGGAGACGTATTTGTTATTATTTCATATTATAAATAATTTATATACATAATTTTTAAGTACATGTTTAGGAATTCAAAACAAGGACGACAACGAGACAACTTCTTGCAAATGTACTATGTACTTTGATTGTTTGTGTCAATGATAAGTGTTTCATTCCTAAAAAAAAAAGGACGACAAAGATTAATTACACGGCTAAGGGCACATCTATTGATGGGGTCAATATCGAATTACATTATTAATAACAAATTCAATTATCCTAATATACAAGTTGTTTATAGTTCAACCCAAGGTAAATCCTAATAATGGAACTATCTTAACACCCCTAAGCAATGGTGGTAATAGAACCAACATTGAGCTTGATTTTCAAACGATTGAAACAAAAAACAAATAAATATTTTTGTTAAAATATGAGGTGTCTGTTGGAGATGTTGTACCATAATCTTCCTATTTTTTTTTTAGAATAAAAACCATCCATTAATTAATAGCAGAATTGTTCACAAGGAAATCACATGTGGGATAAGATCCCCCAACATTGTGATGAACACAACCAACATCAGCTTGATTAGCTAACAAAAGCCAACCTGGAAAAGAGTGGAGCCATGTTTTAGAATCCTCCTCTTCATAAGCCTTTCGGGCCAGACTATGGGCCCTTGAGATATGGTTTATTGAATCAATCATCCTAACTGAGAGACATCGTTTGGCTTCATCCATGAAGAAACTAAGTTTCGTGTCTACCTGGTCTTCTCCATTAATCAACCCGCACAACCTGAAGGCTATCGCTCTCCACAATAAGCCGCATTGTAGTCACCAGAGGAATCGCCCGCAACCCTTCAACGATCGCCAGCGATTCGAGCCAACTGATATCCCACGGTGTATTTATGCATCGGAGCCCCGCCGCTAACAGAGACCCCTTCCAATCTCGAAGAATCCAACCCAGTTCGCCATATTTTCTCTCCTTGCTCCACGAAGCATCACAACTATGTTTATAGTAGCCGTCCAGAATCAGAACCCATCTCGCGTGCACCGTCATCGTCGTCTGCTGGGTAGAGGTGAGATGAATCGCTGCCTGATCTACACGAAGGAAAGAGTTTCGCTGGTACATTTCTTCCTCTCCCAATATCTCTGTTATGGTTGTGTCAATCTGCTGCTGTATTATATTTGGAATTAAGTGTTGGTTGGGCTTCTGATTAGCATGACTGATTGAATTTCGAAACGTCCATACCTTCCAAAATATGATTAGACTTGTCCGGATGTTAATATCGTTCATAGTTCCCTCTCTACTGCTTTTCCAACATGTCTCGAATAATTCTTGAACCGGCCACTCTTCCCTGCCATAGAGATGATGCAAGTTAGCTAAAGGAAAATATTTGTGCCACACCCCTTTACTCGTTTTACAATTACAAAAGAGGTGGGTTGTAGACTCAATTTTCTCCCTGCAGAAAAAACAGATAGGCCACACATCCATTCCCCTTTTATTAAGGTTGGATAAGGTTGGTAAAATGTCGTTCTATATCTTCCAACCACAAATCTTGATTTTTGGAGGTAGTTTAGGCCCCGTTTGATAACCATTTCGTTTTTTGGTTTTTGAAAATTAAGCCTATAAACACTATTTTTACCCACAAGCTTCTTCGTTTGTTATCTACATCATTTCCCATGTTTTAAAAAACCAAACCAAATTTTGAAAAAAAGAAAAAAAGTAGTTTTCAAAAACTTGTTTTTGTTTTTGGAATTTGGCTAGGAACTCAAATGTCTCCTTAACAAAAATGAAAACCATTGTAGGAAGATTGAGAGAAAACAAACACAATTTTAAAAAACCAAAAACAAAAAACGAAATGGTTATCAAACGGGGCCTTAGACGTCTACAATCTTTTCCACATAGCCTCTTGGTTTTTGTAATGGGAAGAAGAAGCTTGATATTTCTGTCTCATTTGGCACCAAGTTGATAAGCGCTTTTCACTGAAAACTTCCCTTTAGAAATATATATCGTATTACACGCCTAGTCTCAGAGTGTAAAATAGGATTGACACTCAAGTGAATAAGCACTTTATTGCCACATCATGACAATTAGGGGGTAAAAAATATATTGAAATCAAGAAATAAGACTAAACCACTCAAAATAAAAATTAAACACCAAGTCAACCAACATTCTACTAGAATAAAAACCCCAACTTCCATAACTTCAAGGTCATCAAGCCCAAGGAGTTAGACCAGCCCAATTCGTCTTAATCTAAATGTTGGCCCAACCCACAAGTTTAATGAGTAGGCCCAACCCATTTACTTTTTTTCCTTTTTGCAATAAAAATAGTTAAAATGAGTAGGCCCAACCCATTTTAACTATTTTGCTCTTAATACCAATGATTGGATATCTAATTTTAGGGATTTGAAGCCAATGAAAAATGAACAACAATCCTTTTGGATTTAAATTCCATCCTATTCTTAACCAAAAGAGGTAGAGTTATCACATTTCAATTGGCATAAAACTTATACTATGACCGGGAGATCAAAAGTTATCAAATCTCCCAACCCACATGTTGTCTATATATATATAATTACCTAACTGCCTCTGTACAGTTGAAATTCGCCCCTTTAATATTAAAAAATATGATTCATAAGTACTATTCATCAAGAAACTAAAAAAAACAAAAGAAAGTACTATTTGTTAACTATAAATTAAATGCATTATGTAAATTTACAAAAATCCATCTTGAACCAAAAATCAAAATAATATAAAGAGATCATGAACTATAATAATAATAATAATGATGATAATAAATTCACGATCGAGTATTCTTCCTATTATTATTGTTATAGGTGATTTTGCACCAACACGATAATGGAGGAACAGAATGAAGCCACGCAGATCTGACTCGAAAAGAGTCACACGAGACTAAAGCCCAAAGGGAAGGGAGACCAAAAGGATTAGGCCAAGCCCAATCCCCCAGCCTTGGCTGACCAGGCCTAGAGGTTTGGACTTGCTTTTGTCTTGCCCGCACTCAGCTCTCCAAGACTCCAGCAAGCCCGATGTGATAGAAAAGGGATGAGGTATAAAAGCCCCTCTTGAACTCTGGAGAGGGGATTTCAAACTAAGTTTATGCACTTTCTTCTTCCTCTAGCTCTTACTTGTCGATTTCAGGTCTTCCTCCTTGCTAACTTACATCGAAGTTGGTGTGGCAAGCATCACACCGATGTTCAGTGTTTGTTCGTTTTTGCAGGTCACGTCTTCCTCCACTAAACAAATTTAGTGTGGTTGTCAAAGGAGTGAGTTTCCTATTCATATTTTTACATCAACAATTTTCACTTTCAACAACTTAAAATTAGAGTATGTTGTGAGCTCCCTATCAAAATAATTAGCCAATAGAATTAAATTTTGAATTGGGATTTTGATCAACTTTTTGAAATAAAAAATTTTGACCAACTTTCTAGACTTACAAATCAAATCAGTTTTCTTTATACTATTGTGTATATATATTTAAAGCAAAGTTTGTTATTATTAATATCATTACTTATTATTTATCTCAATTTTCCCCTAACTTTAAAAGTAATCAACTTGTAATTTATAAACCGAAAGACAAAGACAAACTAAAAATGAACAACTTCAATGTTATATACCCCATAAACAGAGTTTAAAAGAGAATGCATAGTCAAACTCCAACCCACAAAAAGCAAAGGGTACCTAAACTAAAAGGCATATTGTTTTTAAGAAATGCAAATTTGACAAAAGAAAAATTAGGTAGCAAAATTTAGAGACATTTGAGGATGGGTTCAATGCATATATAGAAATGGAAAGCAATTAATTTGAGAGAAAACCTACCTTGGTGGCTAAATAATGGCAGAAAAAGATGGCCACCATAACCAACCTTGACCCTCAACAACTCTTCTAAGAAAGCAGTTCTAAAAAAGGCCTTTTACCTTTCTCTTTGTGGGGGTGGGGTGGGGGCTAAAGTTATCCACAGTTTTATTTGGTTGAATTATCGATTTAGTCCCTTGAAATTTTAATCGTTTCGATTCGGTTCTTATGATTTCGTGAGATTTTTAAAATGTTCATGTTTCTTTTTCGATATGTTAAAAAGTTATGTCATATGTGACGTATGTCTTTCTCTTTTTTTGGATCTGACATAAAGAGACTTCAAGGTAACATTCAGAGGAAACATATTAGGTAAGAGAAATGTTGACGATTTTATTTTTAAAAATAAACTTGCTTACTAATATGTTTCCTCATGAATCAAAGAAAATTTAAAGCTAAAATGAATTGGTTTTAAATTTCTAAAAGAAGAAAACCAAACTATATATATATATATATATAGAAACTAAACCACCTTAAATCAATTCGTGCTTATTGTGGCTAAAATTCAGCCACATAAACTAACTTATAATTTTATTAATTTTCCAAGTCATGCCTACGGCGTAAATGGACTTTGGTTGTAGAAAGAATAAAATATTGACTCATATATCAATCAATATATTTATAAAATAATGGAAAGTTGGGTATAAATGTAAGGAGTCAATCAATATTTTTAATGAATTGTATCAATATATTAATAATTTTTTCTTTGAAGAGGATACTTTTATTAAGGTATGTGAAAAACATACAAGGAGCACAAGTTACATAAAAGAATGCTAGTTTTAGAATAATTATAGAAGAAGGTCTCATAAGTTGTAAAAATTTTGGATTTGATGCACGAGAGGACTACTTAAGCAACGAGTCCTCCCCAAGGATAACTGGAAGGACGAGCCTTGTTGCTCATCACTATATCTTTTTAATCCTTTCCTACAATACAACGACAAAATCATGCATATCATTTGGCATATACTTTCATGTTCGATATTTTTCAAATAACTTTTTTTTTAAGAGATCAGAATAGAATATTTAGCTACTTAGGTTCATTGAAATGAATAACAATTAAAAAAAAAACATCAAGATCAGAAGTTTATCTTCGAATTAATCAAAAGTCATGTCGTTTGAAAAAGTAAGTAGTCAATTAAAGCTTCCACTAATTATTATTAATTAGAAAACATAATTTGGAGTTAAAGATTCTAAAAAGAAGTAAATAAATAAATAAATAAGAAAGGAAGATTCAAGAAGGGAACAGAAGCATGTGGTTTTGTATAGCATTTAAGAGCCTATTGCCCTAATGCTTTTTGAGTAAAAACAATTAGGCTTATTAATAATTAACCCACATGGGGGCTTCTCAATTTAGTGGTCGCCGCCGGTCAAATTCCGGCAGACGGCCGGCCGGCTTGTGGTTGAGGGTTATTAATGGAATAGAGATATTCCACTTTTTAAGTATTTGAACAAATCCAAATGAATTTGGCTTTCTCTTAAAAATTGATCACACTTTGGAATAGAATTTATGTGGAAAATAGTGTAAAAGGTGTATTTGGTGTTTGTTTTTTGTTATTTGGATGATGATCAAGAAGGCAAGTCCACTTCAAATTTTAACAATAAAATATTTTCTATGACTCCAGTAATTATTGAGAGTGATAATCATCTTCTTATCTTTCTCGAGAAATTATTGATTTTGTGTTAAAATTGTATTATAAATCGTGCGACTATTTGAATGTACCTGACTTTTTTTTTTTTTTTTTTTACATAGAAGATGTACAAATATCTAACTTTTTTTTTTTTTGACAATATGTGGGATATGGGATTTGAACCTATAAACTCTTGGTCAAGATTTTCAAATGTTTAACGATTTGTGTTAGGTTCAAAATGAAAGGAAATTATTGAAATGGATAGTATAATTATCATTGTGGTATATATATATATAGGTAAATTCACATTCTGTGTATTAATTAGCCTATTTTTTCCTTCTCTAAATTATTGGTGGTAAGCATCTCATTTGAGTGTACTCAAAAAAAAAAAAAAAAATCTCATTTTAAGAAAATCAATTATTTATTGTTCTTTTAAAATCATCCTATAGAATTTGAATATAAGCCCTAATATTTATTTTATAGCTTAGATTTGAAATCTATTTTTTTCATCAGATTACAAATTATATACTTTAAAGAAAACAATGAAGGCCTTCAAAAACCAACTATCATATATATAAAAAATTAAGGCCCCGTTTGATAACCATTTGGTTTTTGGTTTTTGGTTTTTGAAAATTTGGCTTGTTTTCTTCAAATTTTCCTACCATGGTTTTCATATTTGCCAATGACACATTTGAGTTCCTAGCCAAATTCTAAAAACAAAAACAAGTTTTTGAAAACTACTTTTTTTAGTTTTCAAAATTTGCTTGGTTTTTAAAAACAAGGAAAGAAAAGTATTAGCAAAACATAGAAACTTGTAGGTGGAAGTATGATTTATAAGCTTAATTTTCAAAAACCAAAAACCAAAAACCAAATGGTTATCAAACGGGCCCTAAAAGAACAATTCAAGACAAAGTGAGACCATCACTAGAGATCTTAAAATCAACCAATGACGATGATCCCAAATTTCTTTGAATTACATCTTCAGCCCATCTTAAAAATAACAACCCAATCCAACCAAACTAATCTATAGCGACATGTTCTATTGGCTAAATCTACTATTTTCTCATACCAAGAAAAAAAATAAAAATCAAAACTTTCAAAATTTTTAGTACGTTTTCGAACGAATTTCGATCGACCCAATTAGATTTATTATCTTTGTGTAAGAAAGAGAGGGAGAGAGATAGAGAAATGTGGCCCTTATTTGATCCCATATGGAAGGCAGCCGTATAAAACACAGCTAATTGCAAGCTACAACCTTTACAATATCTAAAGCCCTAAAGCGTGTTGCTATTTCTTCAATACAAAATACCCATCAAAACAAATTTCCAATTCCACCACTTTCTATCCATTTCACTCTCTCTTCTTAAACCCTAAATCGCTGGCAGTGACAACTTGATGAATATTTTGGTTCATTTTTCTTTCAACAAAGTGCCCACGAATTCCCCACGCTTTCAAATTTTCCCCACAAAAATTTGTTGTTAAATATTTGGTATCTAAATCTCTTCTCTTAATTCTCTACCAAAACTCTCTCTATCTAATAATCTCTATATCTCTCTCATTCTCTCTTACTATATATGGCTGACCAAAAGCTTCCAATTAATGACACCCAAATAGACCAATCTCTTCCTCATCAGCCTCTTCCATCAAATTCTAAACCAATTTCCATTGACCCTTTTGTTTCTTCTGTCCCCACATGCCAAAATCCAAACCCAAACCCAAATCCAAAATCCCAAGAGGCTGAGGAACAAATATTGGTCAAGAAACTACTTCCAATTCCACTTCCACTACCACCTCCATCATCATCCATGGCTTCTTCAACAATAACTTCTTCTTCTTCCTCTTCCTCTTCTTCAACCAAGAGGCATTCTTTGTATAGAGGAATCCGGTGCCGGAGCGGCAAATGGGTGTCGGAGATCCGGGAGCCACGTAAGACGACGCGCATATGGCTCGGAACGTTTCCGACCGCTGAGATGGCTGCCGCCGCTTATGACGTCGCTGCTCTCGCCCTCCGAGGTGGCGACGCCGTCCTCAACTTCCCCTCCTCCATTGCCTCCTACCCTGTTCCCGCCTCGACTTCCCCGGTCGACATACGCTCTGCCGCCTCCACTGCTGCTGCTGCCACCGCCGCGAATGCGTCGAAAAAGGCCCGAGCTTGTAGTAGTAGTAACATTGAAGATGCGACGACGGTCGGCGGTGGAGGAGATTGTAGTAATACGACGTCGTTGGGGATGGAGGAGTTTGTGGATGAGGAGGAGATTTTTGGGCTGCCAAGTTTGCTGGCGGACATGGCGGAGGGGATGATGGTGTCGCCGCCGAGAATGAACTCGCCGCCGCCGTCCGATGACTCGATGGAAAATTCCGATGGAACGGAAAGTTTATGGAGCTACTTTTGATGATAATGAATTAAGATTAACTACAAGTTGTGCTTAAGAAGATGCGAATTAGGTGGAGAAAAGAAAAAGGACTAGCTTGAAAAAGGCAAGCGCTTGGCCGGCCGCCATAGCTTAGGCTTCATGAAAATTTGTGGTATACTTTTTTTGGGTCCATTGATTGATTTTACCCTCTATTTCTTCCATGATTGTAATTTAATTTTAAAAGGGTGAAAGATAGCACAAAGTCGCAAGTTAAAACATAATCAAGGTATTTAATTCAGATCCGAGTATAATTCAGTAGTTAAGACATCACGACACATTAATATTAATATTTTTTTTTTCTTCGTGAAAGTTTGAATCTCCTCTATTATAATTGTAATTTTAAGTGTTTTTTAAACACGATTACGACACTATTATTTTCTCTTATATATAATTCAGTTAATTTTAAATTTTAATCTTAATAAGTAATCGAAGAAGAATACGAGGTCAACCTGAACATAATTTAATAGAGAAGAAATAAGTATGTTATAGATGCATGTCCAAATTCACTGTACATCATTTAACAATAAATATTATGAAAAAAAAATCTTTAAATTAAATAATCAGGTCACTTTTTCTCTAAAATATTATATTATAAATATGAAATATAGGAGTGACGATTTGAACCTATAATTTTTTAGTGCAAAAACATTAAATTATATTTATATTGGGCAAACCCATCAATATTAAAACAAGACAAGAGTTTATGGTAAATTTGTATAAGATTGTGCTCAAACTAAATTTATATATATGAGAAGAATGTTTGAGAAGAAAGATCCATTATTTATTTATTTATTTATTTTGCAATTGTGTTTGATGAGTAAAAGTGGTTTTGAGTTGGTGGTTTTGAGGGAGATTATTATAAACTATGTGTTTTGATTTCAATGGAAAGCAAGATATTTGAATCAAATGTCATTGCTAATGTGGGTTTGTGTTTGGCACTTTTGAGATGCTTCTTGGACCCCCACCCACAATATTATTGCTAGAGAATTTACTTCATCCCCATTTTTATTCCAATCAAATCATCATAACCTCAAACACTTTACCAAAAAACATTAAATATTAATTATTGAAAGAGTTATCATTATAATAATAGGGTTAATTTATATCAATTTTATTTTATATTCATTGGTATTATATAAAGGGAAAAGTATCTTATAATTAGTCATGGATTTAATTCCTCCATATTTGAAGTTAGCATATAAATGTCTCAATCACTTATTTGAAATAAAATATAAAAAAGTAAGGGCCAAACAATTTGTTTTACAATTTGCCTTTTTTTTAATAAATATTTTTAGATTCTAGTTAATTGTTTATGCTCTTTTTTTTTTTAATAATAATTTTATTTGTAGTTTTAAAGTTTTGAAAATAAGCTTGTTTACTTATTTTATTATCTAAATTTTCAAAATTTTATTAAAATTTAAAAATTTAAAAAAAAAAAAAAAAAAAAAAAAAAAAAAAAAAAAAAAAAAAAAAAAAAACCAAACAATCCATGTGGTTTCAAAATTTTTTCAAAATTTTCATAAAACCATTTTTGAGAGTAGAAAAAAAGTCAATTTAAATTAGAAAAATGTTGCCGTCATATAATTAAATTATATATTTAGTACCGAAAATTTTTGTTATTTTAACTTGGTCCCTTACCTTTTAATTTAATATTAAAATACACCCATATTATTATTAATAATTCATTTGGCAGAAATTAAGGAATATGTTTGCCAACAAAGTGTAGAAATTTCCAATTTTTGGTAGAAATTTAGTTGGAGAGGAATGTCAACCAAGGTGAGGAAATCTTTAAGCTGGGGAAATCCAATTAAGTTTATAACTTATAAACTATGTTTTATTTTAGTTCAATAATCATAAAATGTGGGATCGAACAATCGACTTTTGTGATAGTAATTGGTGTTGTATTTCAGAAGCTATTCTTGAATTATTATAAGCCTTATAAATCATGTTTTTTTTTTTTTTGACAATATGTGGAGTGAGGAATTTAAACCACAGATTTCGTGATTATCAGTACAACCATATAAATCATGTTTAGATTGACATTAGTTTTGATATTTAATTAATCTAAACTGCAAATGAAAGCAAAATTTTTAACAGAAAATTTAAAAAGGTTTCGAGCCTTTATTATTTTATCTCTAAACTCGCATCTTTCCACTCTTAGATGTTTTGTTTACCCCTCAACTTTATATAAAAAGTTAGTTAATCTGTCATTAATTAATTTTCTATTGAATTATTTAACATAAAAGCTTAAAACATTTTACAACTTTAACATCAAACTTACTACACACGTCATATGTGACTTCAAATATTTGTTAATCATATATCTATCCATTAAGCTAAATGCACAAAACATATATCTATTTAGGGTTTCTAATAGATATTTTACTAAAAGTGGAAAAAAAAAGGAAGAAAAACTAACGTTCATTTGATAACCATTTAATTTGGACCCCGTTTGATTACCATTTCGTTTTTTGTTTTTTATTTTTGAAAATTGTGCTTGTTTTTTCTCAATCTTCTTACCATGGTTTTCATTTTTATTAGGGGTATCTACAAGAATAGGCTGAAATTAGCCCATATATTTCACTTTTGTCCAAAAACCTTGAAAATATCATTTCAGTCCAACCCGTTTTAATTAATTGTAGCCCATTTACCAATCTGACCCTCTGATATTCAAAATAAAAAAAAATAAAAAAAACAAAAGAAAGAAAAGGAAAAAACGATTAGTATATTGCATTTGAAATATATAAAATAATATAAAACAAAAAAAGGAAAGAGAAAGGATTTGAATTTTCTTCCTAAAATCGTGCATGAAAGTGGTTATCTTTCCTATTTTTTTTTTCCATTTTCTCTCCTCTTCCATTTGTTCTTCACGAATTTTTTACCATTGCCGCCTCCAATCTTTTGAGTTTTTGCTTCTGGGTTCTTCATGAAAGTGGTTTTGTCCTTCATGAAGTGGTTGCTTCTGGTTTTTTTACCATTGCCGCTTCCATTTATTTACAAAAAATGGTTTTTATTTTGTAAATAACCATTTTTTGCTTCTGCGTTTTTTTTTGGGCTACTGGAAAATAATGTTTTTTAGTTTGGGTTTTCAAGGAACGCAAGCGTCTTCCCCCTTCCGTCTTCTGTGTTTTTGCTTTTTGTCGTTTTACTACTGGAATTTTGTTCCTCGATTTTCATCTTCCCCGATTTTTATATGGATTTGTTGCTCTTATGTTACTGGTATTTTGCTAAATACCGAGTATGAATTTTTAAATACCCGATATGGATTTCTAAATACCGTGTATGAATTTTTAAATACCCGGTATGAATTTTGAAACTTCTCCGTAATTAGTTTTGTCTGCCTCAAATTTTAGTTTTTTAGATAAATTCTCACTAGCATATATAGTTATTTCATATGAGGTATGAAATTCGTTTATTCATAATTCTAACACATACATTATAATATTGTACCGATATATACCACTTACAAGCACGCATGAAATTCATTTATTCATAATTATAACACATACATGATAATTATGAACCAATATATACCACTTACAAACGGGTATGAAATTCGTTTTTTCATAAGTCGATTATATATATACCACTTACAAATAGGTATATGAAATTCGTTCATATCCAAAAAAAAAAAAAATACAAATATTGGTTAGAACAACTTATATATTATCGAATGAAAAATATAATATTGCTAAGAAAAATAGTAGTTTTGAATGAAAAATAGGTTGAAAATGGTAAGTTTTGAATGAAAAATAGGTTGAAAATGGTAGCAAAATGATGCCAAAGGGAAAATTAGAAATTTCAAATTTTTGGTTGAAAAATGGAAAAGGCACACGGCAATGGGACTGCAAAAATGTGAAAAATGGAAATAAATCCCATTTTGGGACTGCACGAAAATTCAAATAATGAAAAATATTATAACAATAAACATGAAAATGGAATTTGCTTATTACCAAATACATAAGCAGGCGGCAATGGGAAAATAAGGAATTTCATAATTCCAAAAACAGGTGGGTTTCACAATTCAAAAATGGGATTTATTTGAAAAGAATATGCAGGCGGCAATGGGAAAAAAAAAGATGCCATATATGTTTTTAATCCAAATCCGTAGCCGACTGGAATGTCAAAAAAAAAAATTAATATTTATTATAATTATATAATTAAATAAGGTCAATTAGGGAAGAAAAAAATTGAAATAAATGAATGAAATCCTACAAATGAGATAAACAAAAGATTATGACAAATATGTAATTAATAGGTTAATTGATCCCATCCGCTATAATTTCTGTTTTTTTTTTTATTAAGGAGACATTTGAGTTGCTAGCCCAATTCCGAAAACACAAACAATTTCTTGAAAACTACTTTTTTTTTTTTTTTCAAAATTTTGCTTGGTTTTTTAAAACATGGGTAAGGATGTAGATAAAAAAACAAAGAAGCTTGTGGGTAAAAATAGTGTTTATAGGCTTAATTTTCAAAAAACCAAAAACAAAAAACGAAATGGTTATCAAATGGGGCTTTAGTATTTCGTTTTTGGTTTTCGAAAATTATGCTCGTTTTCTCTCTTTTTTTTTTTAATAATGATCTTCATCTTTGTTAATTAAGGACACATTTGAATTTTTAGCCAAATTCTAAAATTAAACACGAGCTTTTGAAAACTATTTTCAAAACTTGATTTGTTTTTGACCTTTGAAATTCTTGCATATATACTTGTGAATAAATTAAACTTGTGAATTATGGCATCAATTAGCGAAGCATAGACATTATATCTTCAATCAAAAGTCTCTTTGAATTTCCACTAACACGTATTCATGAAATAAGGTTGATTTATGACAAAATAAAAAATAAAAAAGTTTGGGTTAATGATATTTTATGTTGGAAAGTTGAGGAAATAGGAGATAATGTCAAAAACTTCATGGGGTCCCATTGTTCCATACAAAAAGTCAAATAATTTGATTCATAAAAGATTCTTGTACTAAACAACAATTATAATTTGTCACAAAACATTATTATAAAACTTTATCTCTCCCATTCTTTCGACTTTACTCTAACCGTTTCACTGTTCAACTGTCATGCGACAACATACAGACATCACCACCGCCTCTCCTCTCAATATCATATATTTCTCTTTTTTTTTTTTTTTAATAATTCAAACAAAAATGAGATTTAAGAGTTTTTTTTTTTTTTTTCAAACAATTGTGAGATGAGAGATCGAAATCGATTGTATATATTGTGTCACTGTGTGTTTGTATAGGTTTTAATTTGATTTAATGATTTGAAAATAATTTTTATACTAACGAGTATGATGAATAAATATTGTTAATGTAATGAGTTTTCTTTCATTAAAAATTAATTTTAAAATTTTAGAGTAATCAATATACATACAATCGGGAGGAAGGCATATTCATATTTTATGAGTTTAGTTCATGAATTTTCAAATTTATGTCTATTTCATCCATGAATTTTAAAAAATGTCAATAAGTCTTTAAACTTTTAGATTTGTGTCTATTTGGTCTTCAAACTTTAAAAAAAAAATGTCTAATAGGTCATTAAACTTTCATTTATATGTCGAATAGATCCCAACTAAACTTATAATTTAACAAGTCAACTAATTTAGATATTAGAAACATATATATATATATATATATTTAAAAAAAAAAGATACATATATCTTTATACACAAACAAATACACACAATAGCCAACAAAAGCATAACTAACTAGCATAAAAGGTTTCAAAAAAAAAAAAAAAAACTAGCATAAAATTATATTAATAACCATAAAGTCTGTAGTTCGAATTCCCCCACCCCACATATTGTCAAAAAAAAAAATACACACAATAAATGTGGAGTATGGAGATTTGAACCTTCGGTCTTAAGGAAATGAGTACGTGTCAATTATGCGTTTTCAATGCAATTAATTCATTTTTTCTGCAGCTGGTGTAATTAATTAGAATTTAGTAGGATATCACTAAGTTTCAATGTTTTATTGGATATCATCATAGACTTTTTGATGTCTAGAATGAGACCTAGCATCTTATTCAAATTAGTCAATAGTGGGGTGTTGAAAGCTACTCCAATCTAAATTAATAATTGTCATTAAATTAATAGGACTCCTTTGTATTTTCATATGATTATTGGAATATTATTATTCCATTTGATTTATCACTTAGATTATACTTATTTGAACTAATAGTACTGCAATAATATCTCTGATTCTCTTCTCAAATAATAATAATAATAATAATAATATCTCTGATTCTCTGTTGGAAACTTGATAGGAGGAAGACATGCTATAACATTTTATATAGCATGTTTAAATTAAAATTAAATTACATTTTGTTTTTGAAAAGAAAATACAAGTCAACATAAAAGAGTAAAAGTTTTGATTTTTTTAGGTAGAAAGGGATGGTATTGAGGCCATTAATTTCATCTAAATGAAAAATATGAAAGGTTGAATTTTAGTTTAATCGTTTCGTTTTTTATTTCATATAAATAATATTATACTTACCATTTCTCACAATTTCTTTCGTATGTTTTTTGCCTTTCTTAATAACACATTCGAATTCTTAGCTACACTTTTAAAACAAAAATAAAATTTTTATATTCAAAACCAAAATATACAGAATAGTATTTATAAGCTTGATCTTAAAAATAGAGAATAAAAAATATATATATCCAACAAGGTCTTGTTTTAAGTATGATATTGAGGCTTGGCATTTCCAAATATATAAAGTTGACTCAAAATGAAGATATAAATACTCCAAAAAAGTAAAAAAGTTTTATCAATGTAAACTTGCCCCTAAAAATCCAAAAGTTGTGTCACTATGAACTTCTTTTTATGACAAATACTTGTGTAATGCATGCCCCTGTTGTTGAAATACACACTCATTCATTTACGCCTGTTTGATAACCATTTCGTTTTTTGTTTTTTGTTTTTGAAAATTATGCTTGTTTTCTCTTAAATTTCTTAGCATGACTTTCATTCTTGTTAAGGATCCATTTGAATTCCTAGTCAAATTTAAAAAACAAAAACAAGTTTTTGAAAACTACTTTTTTTTTTTTGTTTTCAAAATTGGACTTGGTTTTTGAAAATAAGGAAGAAGGTTGATACTAAAACAAAGAAACTTATAAGTGAAAGTAGGTGTGTATAAGCTTAATTTTCAAAAACCAAAAACAAAAAACGAAATGGTTATCAAATGGGGCCTTGGTTTTTGGTTTTTAGTTTTTTAAGCCTATAAACACTTATTACCGATCATGAATTTATTTGTTTTGTCATCTATCATCTTCCCATATTTTCAAAAAACCAAGTCAAATTTTAAAAACTAATAAAAAAGTATTTTTCAAATTTTTTTTTTTGGAATTTGGCCAAGAATTCAAATATGTACTTGACAAAAATGAAAACCGTGGTAAGGAAATTGGGAAAAAACAAGCATAATTTCTAAAAATCAAAAACCAAAAATCAAATGATTATCAAATCACCTTAATTTTTTATATATGATATCGAGTTAGATAAAAAAAATTATTTTCTCTAATTTATGTTAATTTGTTTTGGAATGCGAATCAAATCTTAAACGAAATTCTATTTTCAAAAATCCCTTTAAAAAAATTATGTCAATAGTTTTCCTCCACGTTTTGAAAACTCTGCTATAAATGATAAAATATAATATCATTAAGGAATAATTTTGAAGAGTCAAAATTATTCCTTAATGATATTATATTGAAAAAAAAAAGAATAATTTTGAAGAGTCTGAATTAATGTTTAGTACTATTCCATCTCTAATTTTTCTAAAAACAAAAAATCATAATTTTACATATCCATTTTATCTCAATCAAAATCCTATAAATTTTTTTTTTTTTTTTTGATACAAACAAATGTAAGTGTGAAGATTCAACCCTTCGACTTTAGTGAAAGGTATAAATATTTTTTTTTTAGAGGAGTGTAGATATCTTAATCGTTAAGATACGGTCAGGTTTTTTTATGCATAAGAAAATATTTAAAACATGTTCAAAAGATATAATATAATATTAAAATATCAAAACATGTTCAACAACCATTGGGAGGGGTATTTGAACCTCTAACCTCTGATAGGTTACAATTTATTTCTGAGTTATGCTCACTTTGGTCACATAGGAAAAATTCTAAATTAACTCAATAACTCAACTCACATTGGGAATGTAAAAAATTTTGTGTATTTCAACTTAATATATATACGTGTATTATCATATTTTCTTAGATAACTCATTGGAACGATCAACTTTCTTTAACAAACAACATTAGTCACCTCATTTTTCATCTTTTTGAATTCATCATCACGACTCCCAACTCCAACTCAACATTATATTCTTTTATCATTACAAAGATTTAATCGAAACCAAAATCTCTACACATGAAAAAGGAAATCACAAAAGCAAAATGACTTTCTTTTTCTTTTTTCTTGTTTCAGGTTCAATATAGGAGAAATATATAGATTTGCATCTCTAACCTCTTAATCGATGATACATACCGTAATTAATCAATTGAACTATACTCAGATTTCCAGAACCGAATGATAGATAAAAATGCATCTTAAAAGAGAAGAAAGAGTGGGCGAATTGAAGTTTTCAAGTTCTTTAAGGAGACAAAAACATCTTAGTCATATCCTTGTAGGGTCCTCCCATGCAAAAACAAAATGTGCTCACCACTCACATTCAAAATCAAATGTTCTTTTTTTTTTTTTTTCCATCCCAAAATCTTTGACTGTTTTTATTTCTTTTTCTCTTTAATTACGTGCCATATTTACATTCTTTTTTTCCCCCTTATTTTTCTTTTAATTTCCCATTCATATTTGAACGACAAACGACCGACATGTCGATTTTTTAAAACGATGACTGTTTTGCATCCATTTCTGCACCAATATCCAATTCTGTTTTCAAACTTCAACATTTTCAACGTAACGTAGAATCTAATTAAAAATTTCAAACCTACTTACTGGTTACGAAACGACGACGTCTGCATAATTCTCACACCTTCTTTTTCTCTCTCTCTCTCTGGAAAGTCAGCCATTAGAATAAGGAGGCTCAGCCTGGCCCTGCTGTCGTTTTCAAACTTCCAGCTTCGCTCTTGGCTCCGTGGTAGGTGAATACATCTTTCAACTTTAAAAATATAATTTTAGGTTCAATTACATGTTTAGTGTCTCAACTTTTAGGGTTGTGTCAATTTAGTTTCTAAATTTTAAAGAATTTTAAATAAGTTATCGAACTTTCAATTTTGTTTCCAATAGGTCTCTAAAATTTAAAAAGTATCTTATAGGTCCTTGAATTTTCACTTTTGTATCCAATACGTCCCTCAACTTTTAATTTTATTTCTAATAAATCCTTGACTTATTCAACATTTTTAAAAATTCACATGTCTACCAGATAGAAATTTGAAAATTTAGAGTCTCAATGGACGTAAAATTCAACTTTATATGGAGTAGATTAGTTAATTTTTAAAAATATCAAATATATCAAAGACCTATTAGACACAAAATTGAAAGTTCAAGGACCTATTAGAAACAAAATTAAAAGCTCAGAAACCTATTAAAAACTTTTCAAAGTTGAGGGAGTTAATTGTACAACTCTGAAAATTCAAAGACTAAACTTTGTAATAAAACCAAATATCTAAAATGTTTTTTGAGTTTTCAATTTTGTGTCTAATAGGTTATTGACATATTCAAAAAATTTAAAAATTAATTGATCTATTAGATATAAAATAGAATTTGATGTCCAAGAAAGATCCTAAATTAAACTTCAAATCTTTTGTCGGGTAGGTTTGCGGATTTTAAAAAATGTTGCATATATATGGGTTAATAGATTCAAAATGGAAAAATAACTACGGATCTGCTAGACACAAAATTTAAAGTTTAAGGACCTATCAGATATTTTTTAAAGTTAAAAAATCAAATAGGTATAAATTTGAAAGCACAAGGATTAAACTTGTAATTATTTAATCTACGTATGTATGTATATGTGGTTAAATTACAACGTTAGTCTTTGAACTTTTAAAATTATGTCTCATAAATCCCTAAACTTTAATAAGGTCTAGTAGGTTGTTAAACTTTTAATTTTGTGTCTAATATATATTTGAAGTTTAAAAATTGTCAGTAAGTTAGTTCAAGAGCCACTAGATACAAAATTAAAACTTCAGAGATTTGGTAGACACTTTCAAAGTTAAAAAAAAAAAACAAAAAAAAACAAAAAAAAAACAAAAAAAAAAACAAAAAACAAAAAAAAAAACAAAATAGAAAATTTAGAGACTTAATAAACACTTTTTAAAGTTTTAAAACTCATTCGAACCTTGTAAGTTCAAGAACTAGACTTGTAAAATTTAGAGAAATTTTGGTAGATAGACCGTTTTGGAGATATATTTTTACATATGTCCAAAATTTTCGATATTTACAAGATTAGATTGTCGGATATATTTTCTTACCTTTATACCCTTGTTCTTATCATTTATTCTCAAATAATATAAAAAATGATAATAATATATTCCATAGATAGCCAACCGAATATGCTTCATTATGCTTCATTTTAGGAAGGTTAGTTTTCACCAAATCCCCTAAATTAAGGAATGTTCCCATAATCGTGGTTTACTCTCCTTCATTCCCCGTCTGTCCTTCTTTTTGGTTTTATTTCCGGCCTCCTCCCATTTATTTTCTTCTTTTTTCCGACAGCATTTTCTCTCGCTTTCTGTTGCTCATTGTCGGCGGTTTTCATATTTTTTTTCCTCCTCTGTTTCTGTGGTTTCGGACTGCATACAACAGTTCATAGGAACTTTGCTCGTTCGTGGTATTTTTTCCAGTGGTTTCCCTGCTGTATTTAGATTTTTTCTGTAGGTTTCTGGCAATATGTGTTCAGTTTTTACGTTCCGTTTTCCAGTTGTTTGAACATGGGTACGTTTTCAGTTTTTATATTTTATATATTCCAAGAGACATATCGTTTTAGTCAATGTAAGTTTCGTATACAGTACACATTATAAACACGGTTTTATATGGCTACGTTTTAAGTTTTTTATATTTTATATATTAAGAGGGATATATTGTTTTAGTCAATGTAAGTTTCGTATATATTTCGTACACATTATAAACATTTTTTTTTATGGCTACATTTTCAATTTTAATATTTAATATATTCCAAGGGATATCTCATTTCAGTCAATATAATAATTAAAAAAAAAAAGTAAATAAGGAAACGTTTCCTTCCAAATATGATTTCCAATGATGGATTTTTTTTTAAAAAAAAAGTTCTCTCTCTCCTCATAACCGCACCTCAAAAAAAGGAAACTATTTAACTTTTACCCAAAAAGAATTTTTTTTTTTTTTAATACTTCCTCACTTCTCATAATCGCACCTCAAAAAAAGGAAAACATATCTCCTTCTAATCGTGCAAATCACAACGCATACATGAACGAGATTATTTTCTATATAAAATATAGAATAATTATATAGTACAGGGTTTATATAATATATATATATATATATATGAACTGGTATATATATGTACCGGTCGTTATACAGCATATTTCTATTCATTATTAACTATCCCTAAATATATATATAATATATGTACCGGTCGTTATACAAACGCCAAAATGATAAATATATACAATCATAAATATATACTTATAATTATATTATATAAACCTTATTATTTTTTATAGGTAATAAATCGTGGGTTTTTTTTTTCGTTCACTCTCTCTCACGCCAAAAATCATGGGTTTTTTTCCCCGATTGCACGCCCTTTCCTTTTCCGTTCACTCTCTCTCACCCACGGTTTGAAAAATGCAATTTGAAAGGAAACAGTTTGTTTCCTTTTTTGGTTTTATTTTATTTTATTTTATTTTAAATAGTCAGTAGTGTATATGAGGGCTGAATCGTAAAAGAACCATGATTTTTATGAAAAAAATTTGAGCCATTAGGCCTTTTATGTAAAAAAATGGGAAACTTGGACATTTATGAAATATAGGGTCCATATTTGGACTATCTATGTACTTTTCCCTAAAATTTACCTCTCATAGAGGAAAATATCATTGAAATGAAAGCAATTGTTTTTTAACAATCGTTGGATCCAAATTCAAAGTTTGTATTTTAGGGTATGTTTGGTTTAACTTTTCAAGTGTTTAATTTTGGGAAAAAATAAAATCTAGTCTTTGACAACCACACTAAAAATGACTTATTAAAAAATGAGATTGAGAAATAAACGAAAAGTTCGAAAGCAAATTTTTTAAATATAATAACTTGGGTATAAAAACACTTACGAGAAAATGTAACCAAACACATGAACGTTTGAATTCTAAACAATTTCTATACTAAATGTTTTTTTTTAAAAAATGCATTCTTGAAAAACACTTAAACTAAAACATATTTCAAACGGGTCTTTAAGCTCTGGACATCGAATTATTAGTCAAAAGAGTAAGAGGGTTTTTAGATAAGCTAGGGTTTATATTATAAAGATGCAACAAAATGTTAGCCGAAATGCCTTTTTCTTATATAACTTTTGAAAGAAAGCCAACAAATTTGAAGTTTGACTAAGAAGAAAGACAGAGGTTGGCCGACATCCCCACTTTCATTCTTCCATTTGACATTCATTTATTTTTTTTCTCTCTCTCTCTCATCATCAAAAAAGGCACTACATTTATATATTTCAAGATATTTAAAATTCAACATAACAGTTGAATTAAACAAAGAAAATTAAGCCTTTTTCCTTTCTAATTTAGACAATTTGAATTTTTCTTTTAGAATTTGTAACATGCCATGTTTTTTTCCCCTCAACCAGATTCTTATATTTTATTACAAAGAGGAGTTATATATGGGGAAATTGTCTCCCAACAAATATAATACTTTTGAATACAAAGGGGTAGTTTTTTCTATATATAAATGTTTATAAGGTAAGTGTGAATGAATGATTTTAATCATTGACACTTGTTCATCATATTAATTTAATATTGGAATTTCTCCAATTTGGGTAAAGATTGAGACACTACTACACTACGTGCCCAAAGGTTTGGTGGTCATGGTCAATGGAGGAGCTGTTGAAAAAATGTGTTTCGTTAGGTGGGAATGTGATCGCGTAAAACATATGAAAAGTCTCGAATAAGATTGTGTATAAAGTTTAAATCTTTATTTTGATTTCTGAACTTTTATCATGACTATATTTTATTTTAGTTTTTCGTATTTTTAGATGTCTTATTTTTAGTCTAACGACTTTTAAATATTTTATTTTTAATCTCTCTGGTTTAGTTGTGTTTGGAATTGTTTTTTCTTAATCTTTTTTAAAAAATTTGAATTTGTTATCTTAAACTCAAAGACCTAATCTCTTCTTCTTCTTTCTATAGTTATAATTAAATAGTTGTGCCCATGTGGATATTTATTCACTAAAAGATGTTTGAAAGTTAAGAAATTAAAATGAAAATAGACATAATAGTTTAGGTCCTATTTGATAACCATTTTGATTTTTAGTTTTTAGTTTTTGAAAATTAAGTTTATAAACACTACACTATATCCCTCCTATAAAATTTATTTTGTTTTGTTATCCTAACTTCTTCCCATATTTTTAAAAATCAAGTCAAAGTTTTGAAAACTAAAAAAAAAAAAAATCAAAAACTTTTGTCTAAGGATTCAAATGTAACCTTAACAAAAATGAAAACTATTGCAAGAAAATTGGAAGAAAACCAACATAGTTTTCAAGCCAAAAAAAAATTATCGAACAAGACCTTAATGATGAAATTGAATTTAAAACTTAGGCGTAAAATAAGGAAATGAAAATAGATCCATTCATTGAATCTGCTTTCGTTTGAAAATACAAACAAAAAAAAATGAAATTGTAAGAACTTAGGATTTAAGAAATCATGAGATTTGGAAACATATGTGAATTGAGATTCAATAAATTCCAAAATGTGAAAGCAGAGTTTGATTTTGTCGGAATGAAAATTTGTGAAAATTAATTAATTTGTAATTTGTAATTTAATTTATTTTTAATAAACCATAATCCTTGAACTAAGACAGATTACATATTAATCACATTATTTTGCTAAAAGAATAAGTATTATAATATTTTATAAGGAATTTTATTTTTTTTTCATAAATAAAACAAAACAAATGACCATTTAGAGGGACCCTTTAACTAAATTAACTATAAACTATCTGCCAATAATAAATGGATGAGAAAAAAATAATAATAAACAAAAAGGTCAATGTCTTTGAATATAACCATATTAAACCCTTTTTTAGTCAAACTTTTCGCACAAGAAAAAAAAAAAAAAAAAAAAATATATATATATATATATATATTACCGACTTCAAATCTCAACTTTTTAAGACAGGTATAAGCAAGGTTTAAAATGTCGATGTCGATGGAAATGTCGAGGTCCTGATTTTATGGAAATATCGATGTCGATGGAAATGTCAATGGAAATTCCGGGAAGATTTACGGAAATCATGGAAATTGATGGAAATTGTTTGAATTAGTCCATGAAACTTTGTTTGTGGCTTAATTAGGATATAATTGACAATTTTTTATCATCATATCTAAAAAGTAGAACAATATTTGGATGAAAATGTTGATTAAAATGTCGATACGTGCAGAAAGATTTGTAAATTATTAAATGAGACTTTAATTTGAAAATTAAAATAGATATGAAATATTGATAGATGAAAAATAAAAAAAATAACACTAATAAAGTAAAAAAATAACACTAATAAACTAATATGTAAAGAAAGATGTAACCTTTTAAAATTAAACTTCTTAACTTAAAGAAAGAAATTAGTAATTGAGACAAGTGAGATAATTTGGGAGAATTAGGAGATTTAAGAGAATTTGGAAAAATTGAGAGAATTTGAGAGAATTGAGAGAGTTTGGGAGAGAGTTTGAAAAATTGAGGTGTGAAGAAATTGAGATGAAGTTGGGGTATTTATAGGTGGTAAAAATAATAAAATAATAAAAATGTAAAATTAAAATAAATAATTAAAAATAATTTTTGTGGTAAAAAATGAATTTTGGAATTTGTAATATTCTGATGGGATTGATTTGAGAATTGATAAATGAAAATATAAAAGAAAATGATAAAAAAAAGGTAAAAAAACATGAATTCAAATAAAAATAATAATAAAAGAAAGAAATAGACTATAAAAACATAAAAAAAAAAATAAAAAGAAGGTCATAATATCAACTTTTCAGAAGAATCCATCCAAAGTCCAAAAAGTGATCACGGGCTGGCTTTAAATAAAAATTTAAAAAAAAAAAAAAAAAAAAGGAAATTGGGTGGAAATGTCGACATGTCGTCGACATGGGGGGAAGATGGAAACTTCCCCCCCACGGAAATGTCGACACTGTCGACATACCGACATTTCCATGGAAATGTCGGTATGTCGACGGAAATTTGATACACTGGGTATAAGGGACCCTTGACAAAAGTTTGTCGGAAAATATCCATTTTAAAAAATTGAAAGGAAAAACAAAACTCAAAAAAGTTAGCTTGTAATGTAGGGTTTCTCAAAATTTGTGTAAAAAAAAGAGGTGGCGAATCACATTGAAAAGCATGAAAAATAGGAAATGATCTGCGTTAATGTTATTTTGGAGAGCAACGAATAATCTTTATTGAGAATGCGACACAAACAAAATCCACACATCCGCTAAATAAGGAAAAGATGATTGTGAGTATATTAGTAAACGATAATCAAGCACAAAGTAGTTTTTTTTTTAGCTCTCAACAACATGTATGCTTTGGAGAATTCGAACATCTGACCTCTTGGTTAAGGTACATTGTTGAGGATCCCACATTGAAAAGATAAGTGGAGACCTCCCAATTTATAAGATAGATAGACTACTCCACTCATTGCCAATTGGTTTTGAGTTGGAACCCCATGTAATCTAATATGGTATCAGAGCCCATAAAATCCAAACGGGTATTTAGTCCATGAAAAAAAAAAAGGATCCGATCCAAGAATGGTGAACCCAAAGAGGCATCATCTAAAATGTCAAAGGAGCTTGAGTTACTGCAGTGAAAAGGAAGGTTCTTTACTATCTAAAGCTTAAGGCTGGGTAAATGCCATTGTTGAGTCTGTTGTGGCTATTACAGGTCTTCTTCTTCCTTGAAAGATAGCAGCTCAATTCGAGAGACTTGTTTTTGCATCCTAATTCACTGTGAGAGTGAGAGATAGTGTGAGCAAAAACAGAGAGGTGTTGATTGAGTGTGTTATTCTCTTGTATTGAGCAAGACTACTGTAATTGCTTCATCAATAAAGGGATTGGGTGATCTCTTCTAGAATGGATGTAGACTAATCTTAGTCGAACCACTATAAATTTGTGTTCTACTTCTTTTCTTCTCTATCTCAAACTCGTTTATATGTTTATTGTGTTTGTTCTTGTTCTGTGGTGATTAGTTGATTGAATCATCGATTTATGCTTCAACTTATAACAGGCTAACATCAAAAGCAAAATCACGAGCAATTATTTTCAAAGTAGGACACAAACAAATCTCTTTTTTTTAGTTCAACGACTTGTGTGGGTAGAAATTCTAACATCTAACCTTTCGATTGAAAATATATGTTTTAACTTATTGAACTTTTTTTATAACAATTGAACTATATATACTTACATTGGCAATATATATATCATATACTACTATTGAAATGTGGAAGGCTGTGCATTGTCCTTAACAATGTCGTACTAGATTTTTTAGACTCATTTGCAAACTAACCATGCTTAAACAATTGGGATATATTTAAATTTTTGTCACTTCTTAATTACATTCTAAATGTTTGATCATTTCAATTAAAAAAGAAAGATAATAATAACCAAAGTTTTAAAAAGGGTATGTACTAAATTGATATTAAAAGCTAAACAATTTTTAAAATGGAAAAAAGGGAATCTAAGGAGAAAAAAAAAAGGTTAGCTTGTAATGTTGGGTTCCTCTAAATTTGTGTGGAAGAAAAAGAGCAAAAAGTGGACAAAGCATCTGATAAAGATTGACACAATATTGTACCTCTTTCTATTTTGGCCAATTTTTAAAATAAAAAAAGCCTAAAAAACTTCTCCCTTTTTGGACCCCTCCCTACATTTTTCTTAAAAAGGTCTCTCAAATTTGGTAATAGAAGGTGCCCCTAGCTATTATCTCCCTATCAATTTCAATCAAAATGCCTTTTTCTTTTTTTCTTTTTAAAAAAATAGATTTAAGGCCTAATCATCCTTTTCTCTTATTTTCTTTGCTTTGCTTTTAAGAGTTTTCATCATTCATCATTTTATTTGATTCACTTTTCAAATATTTAGTCCCAAACACATCTTTTCAGACATGTCCAATTTAAAAGATTATTGGTCAAATTCAATTTGAATTTGAATGTTTGCTCACCGATCAAATCTTGATGATTTTATGTTACTTTTGAGTTGAGAAGTCAATACGTAAAATTTTATGTCAGTTGAGCTAAGCTTTTGTTGGCAACTATAGGTATGAATTTCTATCTCATATTTATGATGTAATATTATGACAAAAATGTTAAGCTTAATTTTTTACCTCATATTTTTGTTATAGTATTCTAAAAATTTTTCATAATGACTAATGAGTAATACAATTCATTGTTCATTCTCACGCTTTTGGAAGATTTGAACCACAGACCTTTTAGTTATTAGTATAAGTTTTATGTCAGTTGAATTATGTTTATGTTGTCTCTCACGTTGTTGTTATAGTTTAATGGCTTAAGCCCCCCTTTTTTTCAAAAAAAAAAAAAAGGCTTAAGCCCCCCTTTAATACCTCCAAATACCAATATCTAGTCCCTCTACGTGCATTATTAGGGGTCGTTTGGCCCACTGTGTTGGTTATAATAGCCCCCGCTATTATAACCAACCCAGTGTTTGGGGCACCAACAAAAATAAGGGGCGGAGTTGGTTATTTTTCCCCTCCGTGTTGCTACAGTAACCACTATTCAACTCATCCCAATTATTCTATCCATTCTCTACAGTAACTCTTTTCTCTCTTCTTCCATGTGACTCATTGACTTTTCTACCGACGACCGGCCGACGACTTTTCCGGCAACCACCGACAACTTTTCCGATGACCGCCGTCGACTTTCCGGCCACTTTTTCGGCAATCATCGACGACTTTTCCGGCGACTTTTTTTTTTTTTTTTTTTAAAAAAAATCTTCTTCTCATTTTCATTTCGAAAAATATAAAAAACGAAAATAAAGAAAGAAAAAAGAGGTAGAAGAAAATGAAAGGAAAAAAGAGGGAAAAATTTTCGATCGCCGAAAAATTTGTTGGTGGTCGTCGGAAAAATCATAAAATTTCTAGGGAGAGTTAGATACTAGGTTGTCTTTGTACATATATATAAATATGGAGTTTTATTACATAATTACTTTTGATAATGAAGTATATGAATGTTTATCTTCATCGTACCATATTTTTCATTCCAAATTATACTTATTGTATTTAAGTTTACCGTGATAATAATAATTTTAAAAAAAATACTACTCAAGTTTTTATTTTATGCGATTTCTATTTTATTTGATTCTTTTGATAATAAAGGTAAAATGAGTTTTGAATAAACATTTACCATTTTTATGTTGGAAATACATAAATGAAACAAATATGGTTTTTCTATATGAAATCATAAAATGACTTATTTTGTGAAAAAACCATGACTCTAAAACAAAGAAAATCAAGCTTTACTTTAGGTTATTTTTGTTTCCTTTTAACCTAAACACATAATTTAACCCCTGTACCCAAAACTTTTATTTTTTTTACAACTAAACCTTTTTTTTATTATTAATATTTGAAGTACAAAGTTGTATGAGGAAAATAAACAAAAAAAAAAAGTCAAGAAAAAAAAACAGTCAGCTTGAAACATAGATTATTTGAACCCAGACTAAAATAATTTGCATCCCAAAACACTGCACCCCAAACACAGACTATTTTATCCCAGACTATAATAATCTGCACCCCAAACACAGACTATTTTATCCCAGACTATAATAATCTGCACCTCAAACACAGATTATTATAACCCCCAGACTATTATAATCCCCCAGCTATTATAACCCCCAGCTATTATAATCAACCCAGCGCCCCAAACAGCCCCTTATTGTCTTTTTTTCCTCTCTTTTTTTCGTTTTTGTTTTTCATTTTTTTTTTTTGCTCGGTTTCCCTTTTTTTTTTCGTTTTTTCGTTTTCCTGTTTTGTCTTTGTTTTTTAGGTCTTTTTTTCGTTTTTTTTTTTCATTTTTTTGCTCGTTTTTCTTTTTCTTTTTCTTTTTTTTTGAAGATAGTTTGTGTTTATAAATATAAAATAATAACAAATAAACAAGGAACAATAAAAATATTTTTGAATTTTAGTAATTTTTTTAAATTAATTACATATAAAAAGATTTATAATTATTAGGAAAGAGGAAAAAAAATCTAATTTGTTTTTTCGATATCGAAAAAAATCTAATTGTTATTTCAAGTTTCTTTCTTTTTCTTACATATTTATAAAGTTTATTTCTACTTGTCGCACAAACTTAATTGATTAAATTATAAGTTTGATATATTCTAATAGACTTTTGAATTAAAAAAAAAAATGTGCAATTAGTTTTAAACTTTCAATTTTGTATCTAATTGGTTTTTGAGTTTTCAATTTAATATCTAATAGATCTATAACCTAATAGACATATTTTTTTTTTTAAAGTTCAAAGATATATTAGATATAAAATTGAAAATTCATGGACCTATTAGATAGAAACTTGATAGTTTAAGAATTTGTTAGAAACGTTTTTTTATGTCAATGACTTACTAAGCACAATCTTAAAAATTTAATAACTATATTTATAATTTAACCAATTTAATATCAAAATATACATACTGATATCAACATATATCAATGTGTGTTTAAAATTATTTTTATATATCTTGACATAAAGTTCTAGATCTGCCATTGTATGTGTGTATATATATATATATTTATTTATTTATTTTGAAGGGTAAATTCAAACTATAAATATACACAACCTATACATAAACTCCCTCCTCAAAAAAAAAAACAACCTATACATAAACTCCATTTTTAAAATTAATTTACAATTTAGATAAACTTAAACTTCAGCCTAATAAATTAATTTTGTTGGGAATTGTTTTTTAATAGTTTTTTTTTTTTTTTTTTAATCTGAACGATTATGAAATAGTAATTGATATCTTATCGAGTAAATTATGTTTCATTTGGCTTTTATGGTTGAGTTGGATTAAGGAGATTGATTAAATTTAAATTTGACCGAAAATCAAAGACCTGAATGAGAAATTGAATGGATGAACGCCAATTTTATTGAAGTTTGGTTTAAAATCAAAGCTAGCACTCATTGGTGGTGGAAAATTGCATGAGAAATTTTATTTTATACTATTTTCTAACAAATGGTAGCCGTTTTTAATATATAAAAATATCGTTAATCTTGTTGGGAGTGCGACCAAAGTCCCACATTGGCTAGATAAGGGGATGATCATGGGTATATAAGGGAGGACAAGTATCTCCATTAGTATGAGGCCTTTTGGGGTGATCCAAAAGCAAAGCCATGAGGGCTTATGCCCAAAGTGGACAATATCATACCATTGTGGAGATATGTGTGTGTCCGGTAGTCCCTTACAAATCTATCACTTAAAATAGGGTAAGTTGATAATCTAAACTATTCTAAAAAAAAAAAAAACTAATTAATAATAAAGCATTGATGACCTTTAGTTAAATTAATAATTTATAGCAATATCAACATAGTTCAATTGGTATAAAATTTGCATTAATAATTAGGTTCAAACCTCCCACTTCTCATAGGTTGTTAAATCAAAATTAAAAAAAAAATTATAATTAATTAACCAAGTTCTGGCGTAAAAATGAATGATTTATTTACTTAATCCAAATATATCCTTGGCAATTATTATATTATAGCCACTTTTTTTATAAAAAAAAATAATAAAAACCAACCTCAAAATGTCCCAGGCTCAAAAAGATATTGGAAATTTTCATTTAATTAACAGAATAATTTTCTAAAATGGCCAAGTGTTGGAAGATACAACTGAGGCATTCAAAAAAAAAAAATCTAGGACTGGTTTGATAACGTTTCCATTTCTTAATAACTCATCTTGTTTCTTGTTTTTAAATTTCTAGAAACGTTTCTAAAAAATAAGTAAAATTTGAAAAACTACAAAAAGTAGTTTCTCAAATTCTGTTTCGGTTTCTTTTTCCATTCTTTCATGCATGTACCCATCTCTCTCACATTTTCTCTTCCTTCCCTCATTTTTCTCTCTTACTTGTTGGGATCATTGGTTAATGAGACATGCATTTTTAAAGGAAAAAACTTATTATTCAATCCAAGAAATGTGGGTATATAAGCTCAATTGTCCAACCTTAAATAGATGTCTCAATATCACAAACACACAAAGAAAAAATATATATATGTATAGCATGTTGTGCAATAAATTAATGAATGTTGAAAATTTATAAAGTTTGTAAAATAACAAATTAATCTAATTGAACTAACATGTGTAAACGAACATCGTTAAAAATAAATTGGTTGGAGTGAAGAGATGACATTGCAAATTTAATTTGAACAACATATATATATATATATATATATATATATATATATATATATATATATATATATATATATATATATATATATTTATTTATTTATTTATTTATTTATTTATTTTGTGTGTTGGGGCTAAATAATACTATAAACTCTATATAATAGTTTTATATTTATTTTAATGTATGCTATATATTTTTTTATATTATAGATACTAAATTTTATTTCAACTAAAAAACAAGAAATAAGAACCGATATCAAACACATTTTTGTTTTTGTTTTTTTTTTAGAGAAACAAGAAACATAAATAGTTATTAAACATGTTTCTATTTCTAGTTCTTAAAAAACAAGAAACAAGAAACTGAAAACAAGAAACGAAAAACGAAAACGGAAAACGAGAATGTTATCAAACGGGCCACTAATGACCCAAAAATCCAAGGATAATTGTAATGGGTGGCAAAAGTTGAGTGGTTAATGGCAAATATAGCAACTTTTATAAAATATTGCAAATATGGCAAAGTTTTTAAATCGTTTTTTTAACTCCCCGTTTTGTCCCTGTTTTGGTTTTGATTCTATCACTGATAGAATCTATGATCAGTAACAGTGATAGATTCTATCAGTCATGTTGGAGACAAACTTTATTGAATCTAATTTACTGATTCTATTATGAATTGCTAATTATAAGTTATTGTTTGAGTTGATGTGTATTGATTTTGAGATTAATTTAATGGTAGAAAAAAAGTTTGTTTTGATTCTATCACTGATAGACTATCAGTGATAGAAAATCTTTCTATCATTGATAGATTGAGATAAAATCTTCTATCATCGTATTAGTTATAGAAATCACCGTATCAGTTATAGAAGATTTCTATCACTGATAGAAATCTTCTATCACTTGATAGATTCTACCAAGTGATAGAAGATTTCTATAACCCTATTAGTAATAGAAGATTTCTATCACTTATAGATTTTATCACTTTCTATCATTGATAGATTGATAGAAAATCAATCTTCCTCACCGTATCAGTTATAGAAGATTTCTATCACTAATAGAAATCTTCTATCACTAATAGATTCTATCATTGATGAAGTCTACCAGATTTCTATCACTAATAATCTATCAGTATAAGGTTTCTATCATTGATAGATTCTATCGGTGATATAGGTTTCTATCACGGATAGAATCTATTGAATCTATCAGTGATAGAACCTAAAAAGGGTATTTTGGTAATTTAAATGGTCTGAAGAAAATATTTTGCCATTTTTGTATATTTTTTTTAATAGGTTGCTATATTTGTCAATATTTTGACCCATTTTATTATATATACAACTGAACCAACCTAACCTATATGATTTGGGTTGGGTGGTTCATTGAATTGATCGAAAATTAGTTTAAATTGAACCTAATCAACACAAACTTATTACTGATTCTAAAAACATATTTCTTTTACTTACTATTATATTATATATGCATATTTTTATTTTAATTTTGTTTCGTTCGATAGATTATTATTATTCACAACTGTTTAACTTACTTTATTAAGTGTTTGAAATGTAGTTTTCCCTATAAACTGAAACTGATTACTATTCTTAATTCAATGTTAACTGTACATATGATTTAGAGATTAATATTTTACTTTCTTTTAAAACAATTTCAATAAGAGACCTAAATCATCCAAGGTTCATTGTTTCATGGTTTGTTTGGTTTGAAGAAATCTTCACTTGAACAATTTGGTTGGGTTTAAAAAATACCTCAACCCAAATCAGTCCACATGAATATATACCCTAAAATAAAACTTTTGGTATCATTGGTTAATTTGACTATGGTAATAAATTCATTATCTCGCAATAATTGAGTATCAGGGAATCTGTGTAGATGAGTCATTTGAAGAGGCAAAAATGAAAAATGTGTTATCTTTCCAATTTAAGTTTATATGCTCTCTTTTGCTTACGTCATTATCTTAGCTGTAAAGTGTTTACCTGATAAACCGGTTGCAATCAACCAATTTAATGTTACCTGTCATAACAGAAAGAGTAAACCATCAGCAGTATAAATATTCTCCAGAATCCTTAAGTGAGTTAAGAGTGAAAATTGATCAGTGAGAGTGATGTACCTGTGTGTAAAATCTCTGTAATTCTGACCTTGTAATAAAGCATCCCCCTTCCTAGGGTGGACGTAGGCCCAGTTGTCGAACCACTATACATCTTGTCTCCTTCTTCTTCTTCTTTTCTGCAATTGTGTCCTCTGTTGTGATCGTCTTCTTCGTGAGAGAATTGGAGAGGATTCGTGAGGTTTCTTTGATTGATTTTTGGTGAATGCTGAACTTTGCATGTCTGAGTCCATTTCCTTCTTAGTTGAATCCACGCGGCAAACCTGAGAGGAGATACGTGTATTATTAACATTAGCAAAATTATCATTTTATTCTCTATATGAAAATGCGCATTTTTCTCTCATTTCTCGCTCAATTTATTTTTCTCCCTTTTCTCTCTCTTTATTTTCTCTTTCTAGAGAGCACACAACGAGAGCGAGAGTCTGGAGCAAGAGTTGGAGCAGGGAGAGAGATTGGAGAGAGAGTGCGATTGGAGAGAGAAATGAGAGAAAGTGCGATTGGAGAGAGAAATGAGAGAAAGAGAGATTTGAGGCTGAGAGACTGAGAATGAAGAGCGAGAGATTGAAGAGAGAACAAGAGATTTGTGAGAGAAATTGGAGAGAGAGTGAGAGATTTGAGAGTGAGAGACAAGCTAGAGCGAGAGGTTGGAGTGAGAGCAAAAGTAGCAAGAGAGAGCGAGGTTAGAGTAAACAGTAAAATAGTAATTTTACTAAAGTGCTGACGCAAGCAAAATGACATATATCCTCAAATTGAAAAGGTAGGACATTTGTCATTTTTGTCTAATCTAGAGGGTTATTCTTAAGAAAAAAACAAACCCGAGTATTATTAAAAGACAGTTGAATATATAACAATCTAGTCCAAAAAATGACATAATTTTGAATCCAACCCAAATAAGATAAAATTGCAAATGTAACGTAAGATAAAATTGCAAATATGGCACAATTTTGAATCCAACCCAAATAAAAAAGTTTGAAAGGTTGAAAAATAAAAACTCATCAATATACTAAAAACATGGTATATCAGAGGTAAAAAGAAAATTACATAAAAACGTCTAAAATAGGTGCACGATAATTTTTTTAAAAAAAAAAAATCGTATTTTAAAATTTAGAAATATTGAAACTAATTTTGTCATCCATTATAAATTTCTAAATTAGGGGCAACCAGATAAATGGCTATTTTTAATTGGACATTTTGAAAAATGTCCATATGATTTTTTCATTTGAAAAATGGCCAATTGCTATTTTTAGTAGGTTTTTTTTTACCACGAATCAGACGGAAATGCCCCTAAACAAAATCTAAATCTAATGAACCGATAAATTCAAATACAGCGTAAATGCAGTGAACTATAAATACAAATACAACCTAAATTTAGGAGAGAATCTAGGGTTTACTCTTCATTTAAGGGCCTGCTGAAAATCAATCAAATTCAAAGTAACAAACATAACAAATAAGCTAACAAATATCAACCAATTAGCACGAATCAAGGGAGAGAGTTGTAGAATTTTAAAAAAAAATTGTTAACTCTTACCTTAAAAATAGGGAGTGCACGAAAATGATTGAATCGGTTAATTTGTGTGTATTTAAATTACTAAATTCATTTAGACACAAAACTTTATTTTCTTTTGCAAACCCTAAAAATTTATGCAAATACAGTGTATTCAGTAAACAAATTATGCAAATACAATGTATATAGTAAACTAATAATTTAACAAATGGTTACTGAAACAATGAAAAACATTCAAGTTTATAAAAAAAAAAAAAAAATTATGCAAATACAGTGTATTCAGTAAACACTGTATACTATATACAGGATTTCCCTTAAAAAAAATTATTAATTGAAATCCTTAGAAATGGCCAAAAAATACAGGGTAGTTTTGAAAAATGGCCAAACCGGATTTTTTAATGAAAAATGGCTAAACCGTTTTTTTAACCTATTTTCGTGAGGATCAACTTTCCAATTATACCCTTGAGTCAAGTTTCTCGTTCACACCCTATTTTTAGGAAGCCACTATCTGATTTAATTTTAAAAAACCAAAAAAAATCAGAAAAACAAAACAAAACCGTTTATCCCATAAATCAAGGAATTATAGTATCTATCTTCTCTCTCATATCTCTCAAAATTCAAATTCAGATTTTATCTTTATTAAAAGGGAAAGATTACATAGAAATTTGGTTTTCATTTTTAATTTTCGATTCGATTCTTATATTTTAATTATCTAATCAACATCTTCATCATTTTTCCCAACTTTTTGCCATCCATCGATTTTTTACTTTTTGCCATCTATCGATTTTTTGCTCTGTCGTTCATATCACCATTGAAAGGGTTATTGATCTACATCATAGGTATGTTAAATACTGTATTTTGTATTTATCTATCATTATTTTCCTCTTTGTATCCTATTTTCCAACACAAAGTATTTTTTTTATTTTTTTTTCAAAGTCTTTAATGGTTTCCAAATGAAAGCTTTTGGAGGAAGAATAGAATGGAGAAAGGTGCCCAAAAGAAAATCTCAGAGGTTTCTCAAGAAGAATTTCGTTTGTAATGGTTGGAAGAAGATGAGAATGGAAAAGACCGCACAAACCGAAGAAAATGGGAAGAATCTCAAGGGTTTCAGATTTTTTTTATAAAAAAAAAAGGTGAATTCTAAATCTCAATTTTCGAATCAAGTTGGAGGGATATAGTGACTAGTGATTTTTTCTCATTTTTCAGATGATTTGATGTTTACCATAGTAAATTATTAGTTTACTCTATATACATTGCATAATTTGTTTACTGAATACACTGTATTTGCATAATTTTTTTTTTTTTTTATAAACTTGAATGTTTTTCATTGTTTCAGTAACCATTTGTTAAATTATTAGTTTACTATATACATTGTATTTGCATAATTTGTTTACTGAATACACTGTATTTGCATAAATTTTTAGGGTTTGCAAAAGAAAATAAAGTTTTGTGTCTAAATGAATTTAGTAATTTAAATACACACAAATTAACCGATTCAATCATTTTCGTGCACTCCCTATTTTTAAGGTAAGAGTTAACAATTTTTTTTTAAAATTCTACAACTCTCTCCCTTGATTCGTGCTAATTGGTTGATATTTGTTAGCTTATTTGTTATGTTTGTTACTTTGAATTTGATTGATTTTCAGCAGGCCCTTGAATGAAGAGTAAACCCTGGATTCTCTCCTAAATTTAGGTTGTATTTGTATGTATAGTTCACTGCATTTACGCTGTATTTGAATTTATCGGTTCATTAGATTTAGATTTTGTTTAGGGGCATTTCCGTCTGATTCGTGGTAAAAAAAAACCTACTAAAAATAGCAATTGGCCATTTTTCAAATGAAAAAATCATATGGACATTTTTCAAAATGTCCAATTAAAAATAGCCATTTATCTGGTTGCCCCAATTATTAATTACTTCTAGTTCTTCTTCTTTCTTCTTTTTGGGTAGTTCTGGAATTTCCTTTTAAAGTTGCTATCTTTAGTGAGCCCAACAATGGGCCAGGCTTGACCAACCGACCTGACGGCCCAAACCAGTGTGGAAGGCCCGTGACGAAGCCCATTCAAATTTTAGCCCACGTGTTTCCCGTGACTCCGTGGGCTAACCGTAAGACAGCTGTCTGAGGCCGAGTGTGAACGCCCAGTAACAAACAACCCATCCCTTAATTGAATATTTATTTTAAAATCATAATTACCATATTTAATAAATTCCATCATGTTTTAAACTAAACTCATAATGGGTTCTTCCTTTTTTTTTTTTTTTCAATCTTCAAAACTATGACTTACTCTGTAAGCATCTCCTTTTTAAAAAAAAATTAAATTCGAATTCAATATATAATAACCATTTATTTATTTATTTATTTATTTTTCTGTTGCAGAAAACAAATCTTTCTTTTCTTTCTGCGAATTACGTTGCAAACAAGATTTATAATGAAGATTGATTCAAAAAAAAAAAAAAAAGATTTATAATGAAGAAATTATAAAATGGAATCTTTTTCCCGAAAAAGAACCCAACACAACTCCTAATCAAATTTGATTACTTTTTACGTCATCAAACAACGAGACAAAAAAATAATAATAAAACAAAAAAAAAATACGGCTTCAAGTTCTCACGTGCGGATTTAGTCTTACACATACACATAATCCATGCGTAGCTCACACGCTCTAACCTTACTCTATAACCAACCGCCATATTCAGCATCAAAAAATAATAAATAAATAAATAAAATAAAAGCCGGTCAAAAGGTCAAACTCCCTCCGACTGTCTTTTACAGCAATCTAAAAAATATATATATAAAATAAGAGAAACCCATTTTTTTCTTTTTTTCTTTCAAATTTGTCGCCTTTTTGCGTGTGCGTTTCGCTGCTGTGCACCACGTGTCCAAATTCCCTGATGCCGAAACTATATAAACTCCGGAGTACCAATTGTTCTGCTCTTGAGAGGAAATTACCTCACGAAAATCCCCATTCCTCTAAATCCAAACTCGAGATTTTTATTCAATGGATTGGTTCAGCCAATTTTCTGATCCCATTCCTTATTATGGAAATTCTATTTACACGTCGGAATCGTCGTCGACGTTGTCCGATGCCGAAACACCGCCGCAGGCAGTGGCACACTCCGACGAGGAGATTATATTGGCATCGGACCGACCGAAGCGACGGGCCGGTCGGAGGGTTTTTAAAGAGACAAGACATCCTGTTTACAGAGGGGTGCGACGGAGGAATAATGACAAATGGGTTTGTGAGCTGAGAGAACCAAATAAGAAGACCAGGATTTGGCTCGGAACCTATCCGAATGCGGAGATGGCGGCCCGGGCACACGACGTGGCCGCACTCGCATTGAGAGGGAAGTCGGCTTGTCTCAATTTCGCTGACTCGGCGTGGCGGTTTCCAATTCCGTCTAGTGATGACCCCTCTGTGATCAGAGCAGCAGCGGCGAGAGCGGCCAATGAGTGTAAGGATGAGGACTGCAATGTAGGTGGGGGAGAAGATGATGTCGTTTTGGATCAGCCCATAACAGAGCTTGATCGACAGGATTATGTCGACGATGAGGCTTTGTCGAATATGCCTATGTTGCTTGCCAGCATGGCAGAGGGACTTCTTCTTTCTCCTCCATCTTTTTGTGTATATGATGACATGGAGCGAGATGACATGACTATGAACAATGATGTGTCATTGTGGAACTTTTAGGAGTAGATAGAGTGAGAACCCCCTAGTCAACCAACTCCAACCAATCAAGCAACTAAATGTACAGACTTTTGTTCAAGGAAGTCAAGGTTATATATAAAGTAATATGTAATAACTTTTTCCATTTAATTTGAAGAATGGTTGTAATAAATAGCAATAGTGAGGTTCTTTTTTAGATGGGCCCCAATTAAAGGTTATATATGTTTTCAAAATTTATAAAGGAAAGGTTAGTAAAGACTTTTTATTAGTAAACATTAATAAATATATATATATATATATATATATATAGTCTAGATTTATTAAAAGTATGAGGATTAGATATAAAATGGAATAATTCCGAAAAAATAGGAATCAAAATTTTATTACTACTCTGTTTTTAGTTTAAAAAAAAAAAAAAAAAAAAAGGAATTTGGTTGCCAAGTGCCTTTTGTTTTCCCACGAGCCCCATTTTTGTATCATTGAATATTTTCAAAACATTGTTGAAAATTTCTTACACAAGAAGAAAAATAATATTTTTTTTAAAAAAAAAACATTATATTATAAACGTGAGAAGTGGTCAACAAAAAGAAAGTCATTATAGCATTTAATTTGTTTAGATAAAAGAAAAATAATAAAAATAAAAAATAAAAGCAACAGTTTTCAGAATATTAATCCCACGAGAAACATTTTTTTCAACAAAAGGTCAAAGGCCTTATCCATTAAGAAAAAGAAAATGTAAAAATTCAAAAAAAAAAAAAGAAAGAAAGAAAATGTAAGTTAACGGAATGAGGAAATTAAAAGAAAATAAATAAAAAAAAAAAAGAAGAAACCCGTTTTATATGTTGAAAGCGTGAACCACGTATGCAATCCATTACGTCAGGTGACTGACGGCGTTTCCATTCCGTGTAGAAGCGGTGGGCTGAGGCTGGTGAGTTTACGGATTTGCCCTTGTTGCCTCTCGAATTAAGCAAGGCCCAAAACCGCCACCTGTTTGGGCACGGTGCCCTTTGGGGAAGGCCAGAAGGTGATTTCTTAAGAATGTCCCAACCGTCAAAACACTTTGGAACATAGAAAGTCAAGATGGTAGACCGAGTAAAAGTGCTTCTTAAACTCGTTGAAAATGCTTTTTGGAATTTCATGTGATGTTTGACTCGATTATATTTATTTTCTTTTAAATTGACATAACTAAATTACTACTGTTGAAAAATACTTATAACAACTCTCAATTGGCCTCTTCTTATTTATGCTTAAGTTAGCACAGAGAATATGTATGTAGCAAGAATTTTAGAATGAAAAAAATATTACTTCCTTTAGGTTGAAGAGAGGTATTTATATCAAAAATATATATATATATATTACTTCCTTTAGGTAAAAGTGCTTTCCAAATAAATTTTAACAAAAAAAAATTGAAAAAATCGAATTAAAAACTACTTTGTAGAAACACTTTAGAGATAGATTATTAAAGAATTGACTTGTGACTAAACGAAAATGTTCATGTAGTAAGAAAAACACATATATTTGTAATTAATCGAATCACTTTTGAATATAGTGCAAACATACAAATTTGTTATTTAAACCATTTTTTAAAAAGGATAAGATATAGAAATATTTAAAGAAAATACTTAAACTAGAATGTATGCCAAACACAACGTGAATGTCACAGGATTTTTTAGTATCATAATGCACGCAATCAAATGGATTTGGGTATGAACTTTACCCTTTGTAGCATATTGAAACTTTGGACAAGATTTTTGTCCAAGACACAACTAGCAAGTTTAATGTTGCCATGGCCTAAGAGGGTTCAACTCACTTGTAGTTTTTTTTTTTTTTTTTTTCCCTTTTTTTCTGTTTTTATTTTTGTACAATAAATATAAGATATAAATATTTGAACATCTAAAGGGAAAGAATATGTGTCAATTCTCACTAAGTTATGTTCATTTTGATACTAAAAGTTGTAACATATTAATCGTTGAAATCTTGGTCATCTAGATTTGGAAACCTGAGACGATTGATCGAAACCTGAATTTCTTACATCAAAGAGAGTGAGCTACCAAGTTAGGTGAAGTATCTTTACGAGCATGTGGTTAGAGATTGCTACAATTTCGCCTACTCCATTGCCTTTGTTAATGTTATTGTTTTTTTTTTATTACTATAATTTAGTTCAACAAAGTGACGAGAGATTTGAACCTCTGACTTTTAGAAAAATAAGTAATGTATTCTTGATAAATTGAACAGTTGAAAAATATGCTCAGATCGAATATTTGGTTCCTCTACTTTCATATATACTTCTCTCGTACGGAAAAACATATTTCTACTTAGGTTGTCCTCTCTTGGCCCAAGAAAAGGAGAAGTTATTCAATGAGGTTGAGGTACAATATCCTAGTTGGGCAATTTTATACTACCGAAGAAAAGTTAAACTAAAAATTGACTCAAAGTAATATCAAACACTAAGACATCGTTTGATAACTATTTGGTTTTTTAAAAATTAAGCTTATAACACCACTTCCACCTACAAGTTTCTTTAGTTTTTCTAACACATTCTTCTCATGTTTTCAAAAACCAAGCCAATTTTTGAAAAAAAAAAATAGTTTTAAAAAACTTTTGTTTGTTTTTGGAATTTGGCTAGGAACTCTAATATATCTCTGACAAACATGAAAACCATGACAAGGAAATTAGGAGAAAACAAGCATAATTTTCAAATATCAAATGATTATCAAACGGGGTCTAAATAACTAGTTTTAAATAGTAAGAAATAATAAATAAGTATACACAAATATGGACATAGCTCAATTGACATAAAGTTTATATACTAATGATTAAGAGATTTGTGATCCTCCACCTTCACGTGTTAAAAGAAAAAAATAATAAATAAGTATACCCTAATTGAAATATCTATATGGAATATAATAGATACTCAAAAATAGTATTAATATGTTAATTATATAAGCATGGACGATATTAATACACTTCATTGTGTGCAAATACATTGGTGTTAATAATTAACAATAGAAGGCATTGGTTGGTGTTAAATAAATAAATAATTAATTATGTTTCTCTCGCGAATCTAAGCATATAATTTGAGTGATTAGACATTCCTAAATAGATCATAGATTCGTATTTCCTCTCTTTATTCGTCAAAACAATATTCTAAAAGAAATAGACATAAACAAGAAATAATAACATTAACATAAACTATGGTTTATGTTAATTTCATAATTATTACTATTTATAGATTCAAAAAAGTTTAAACTTAATTGTAAAATAACCTATCACAAAATTTATATCAAAATGGTGGGTTTCTTTCTATAATAGAATTTAGAATTTCAACTTATCGAAAAAGATTAGTATAGCTGACCATTCAAATTAAGGATAGGTCGGCAGTGTAAACTTAGAACCATTAATATTTGGGGTTAATTGGGCCAATTTAGACTAATTGACCCACTAGCAACTTCATATTTGAAAAAGAAAAAACAATAAAGTTTATTGTAGAAGTGTGGTCCAATTTTTTCTTCTTATGTCCAATTTTTGACATTTATGTGACTAAATGGTCCAATCCAATATATCCCACAAATAATTTAATTAGTATTGTCAAAGCATTGGGCGGTGTCCGTACGATTTAATATTTTTTTATAAATATTATTCGATGGCCCTCTTCTTTGTTATATCCCCATCAAAATTCAATGCCACAACATGGCAGGAAATTGGGCCTATTCCATCTAGTTAGTCTTTTTCAAAGTGTCACATTTTTACGAGTATCTCGTTTAATATAAATGTATTTTAAATTGAATTATATATATTTTTAGAATATGATCGGCTAGCTGCTTGAATAGAACTTGATTTAAACCTCATTTGGGTAATATTTTAAATTAATATAAAAAGGATTATACTCAATAAATCAAATACTTAAAAACATAATTTTAATCTATGATATCTTTTATATATATACTTTTCATTGATTTGAATTTGAATAGTAGATGTCTATGTGAACAATTGTTTGGAGTCAATTGGAATCGGTACTATGTGTAGAGATTCGACTCGTTTGATCAAAGGTGTTTTGGCATCTTCTTTTGATGTAGATTTACTGGCTCCAATTGCTGAACTTCGTGCGATTGCTAAGGATATTCTGGGATGTTATAGTCTTTTGGTAGAATTGGATTGTCTACAAGTTGTGAACCTAATTCAAAGGAAGACTGAATCGTGGAGTGAAATGGGTGCTTTAGTGGAAGACATTTGGCTTCAGTTGAGTTTTTTTTCTAGTCATTTGCCACAATTTCCCTATTTCTTTTCTTTTATTTCAAGGAAGTGTAATCTAGTTGTTGATGCCATTGTTAAGAAGCCTAAGCTTGATGGGCTTAGTTGAGTTTGAGTCCATTCTTTTTCGGGATGGATATGTACGTTGGTTGATTAGTCCATGGTTTTGTCCTTGCGGCGTTTATAAAGTTGATTATTTCTCTAAAAAAAAAAAAAACATGGTTTTATTATATCGTTGAGAATGAGTGACATATATGATACAACAAAAAACATGTCTTTATTATCTAGTTGAGAATGAGTTGAGCATCATAAATGCATAAATTTGTCCATTAAATTTATCCTTTTAATTGTTTAAATTAAATATATGAGACATGTACATCTTCGTAGTCCAAAAAATTTCAAAATCAATCCAAACTTCGATCGATTTAGTTAAAATTGATTTTCAATAACAACATTTTTTATTAACTTGCATTATACATGAAATCAAACTCTAAACTCTAGACACCAAATTTACACTTTCTCAATAATCTAAAAAATAAAAGAGAAAAAAATGGAAAAATAAATTGAAAGGGTCAAAAGTACAACACAAATTTGCCTCGTCATTCATATGATGGAGTCATTTATTTAACCAATTCATTTCAAACATTCAAAAAAATAATAAAAAGAAGAAAGCAACAAAACAGTAATAAATAAAATAAAAGTAATAAAAGTAATAATAATAATAGGGTATTTAATAGTGCATGCATGCACACGTGCTAGAGCGCGTGAAGAGTGGAAATAGTCAGGAAAAAAAAAAAAAAAAGTGCATAAAACAAAGCGAAGAAATTATAATATTGCTGATGTTAGATTTAGAAGGTCAACTACGGGTCTCACCCCGTCCAACTTCCAAGCCCTCATTTTCAAATTTCATTTTTTTTATTAAATTATAAATTTAGATCTAAAAATAGTTTCCTAAATTTTAGAAAGTGTTGAATGGATGTCTGAAAAATTAGTAATTTAGGACCTGTTTGGTAACGTTCTCATTTCTTGTTTCCAATTTTGTTTAAGAAATCTAAACATTTAATAACTATGTAGGTTTCTTGTTTCTCATTTTTTTAGAAACACTCCCAAAATTTTTATAGAACTTTTGGAAACAACTAAAACTAGTTTCTCATTTTTTGTTCTTGTTTCCAATTTTTTCCAAACATAAATAAGAATATAGGTTTATTATTATTAGATGTATAAGTGTTAGGGTCATGAAATTCTATTTTTCTTTATTAAAAATGAAGAAACGGAAACAAAAAACGAGAATGTTACCAAACGGGCCCGTGTCAAAGTATAACTTTGAAAATGATTTTAGATTATCAAGAATATTTTTTAAAAAAAATCTTGATAAATAAAAACTACTTTAAAAGAAATTGGATCAATTTAAAATCTCTTTTTTTAAAAAAAGAAAGTTTATTAAAAAAAATAGATATAGTAAGAAAAAGAAACACATTTGTAATTAATAGAGTTTTGAATGTAGTGCAACTAAGAAATTTTGTTATCTAAAGTACTTTTCGAAAGGTAAGATATAAAAACATTTTGGTTTATTTTATTTTAGGTTTCATTTCGTTTTAGTTCTCCATACCCCAATTTTTGTTCATGTACTTAGTTATTCAAAGTTAATTTTTAGGTTAAAATCACTTTTGGTCCCTGAACATTCATGAAAGTAGCAATTTAGTCCATGAACTTTGATTTGTAACGATTTAGTTTTTGTACTTTCAATTTTGTAACGATTTAGTCCCTATTATTATTATTTTTTTTTTTTTGTAACAAGTTAGTCTCTAAACTTTAATAAGTAACAATTTAGTCTATGTATTTTTAAATTTGTAACGATTTAGTCTCTATCGTGAAAAATCAATGTAAGGATTTAATGAAATTTCTTACCTAGATAGATTAATAAACTAATTTGGGACCCAATATGTTTAGAAGCTACAAAGCAATTTAATCATTAAATAATTAAAATCGACATTTAATTTTGATGTCTTTTTACAACAATGATTAAATTGTTACAAACTTGAAAGTATAAGAGCTAAATTGTTACTTATTAAATTTCAGGGACTCAATTATTGCAAAAGTAAAAGTACAGACACTAAATCGTGTTTAGGGACCAAAAGTGATTTTCAACCTAATTTTTATTAAACTAACTTTAAGTTTTATAGAAAGTACATCGACTATATGGATTAAAATGAAACGAAACTCAAATTAATGAACAAGATGATATTTTAACCCAACATTTTCATTGAAAAATATTGTTTAAAAATGTGCTTAATAATATAAAGTCCCAACCCAACCTTTTGGTTTTATGTTTAATGAGCTATAATTAGACACAAAAATTAATAATTAAAAGGATTCATGTTGAAGTCGTAAAGTTATATATTAAAAATGTTAATTTACAAGTTTTAATATTAGTTTTTATTCGTTGTTTCAGTAAAATTCAAAAACCCCTCATTTTAAAAGTAAGAAACAATAAAATATTCCAATTTCAGATTCAAATTTTTAAACCTTCACTCCCACTAAGAACCATCCTGTAACCTTCTTCTTCTTGTTCTTCATCTTCTTCATCTTCTTCCTCTGGCTGTATTATATATTTAGATTTTGGTTCTTCTCTCTCTGCTTCAACCTTCCATTTCTATCTCTTAATTATGTACTTGCTGCCTCTTTCACTTTTTTTTCTCTCTCTAAAACAAGGCAACTGAATTAATGGAAGTTTTGGTTCTTCCTTTTCTATACACCAATTCACCTCTCTGCTTTTAATGCTCCAGTACTGAATGTCTCTCTCTCTCTCTCTCATCATTCTTCACAAATTCAAATCCTCCCTTCTCTCAATTCCTCTCTCTAACTTTTGAATTCTCTTCGATTTCATTTTCAAATCCTCTGTTCGGAAATGGCGTCTACTGATTCTTCTAATTGGTCTCTCATGGCGCCAAAACCTAGGTCGTTCATGCTCAAGGATTATCTTCTTGAAGATATGAGCTCTTGCTCCTCCAATGGCTTCCGGTCCTTTCCGCGCCGCCAATGCTGCACCACAACCGTCCGATTTCTCCTCGAAATCGATCTCAAAGTGAAAGATTCTTCCGTAACTAAAAGATTCATTCCTCGAACGGCCTCCAGGAAAATCGCTCTCTCCACGATCTCCACTTTGCAAAAGGCGTCCGACGCCGTCGTCAGAGCCTTCAAGCAATTTCCCCTGCCTTCTTCGCGGAAGCCGTTTCTGCCGAGGAGTATTTCGCGGAAACTGATTCTCAGAGCGTTCTGGAAGAAATCGGATATCGTTGATTCCAACACCAGACGGTGGAAATCGTTTCAGGAATTTCTCGATGAGAAAGAACCGCCGTCGTCTGACCAGAATCCCTCCGAGTGCACCGCCATTGCCGTTGCTGGAAGAAACTCGATCAGTAGCTGTAGTAACAGTATCAGTTGGACGGAGAGCGAATTTACATCGGAGATGATTCCGTCGTCTTCGAGCGGTAATTCCGAGAGTTGCAGCGAAAACGACGCCGTTAAGGACGATAAGGATTCGCCTGGTAATCTCATAGGCAAAAGAGATGGCGTAACGTTCGGAAAAGATTCCATTGAAGAAACAACCACCGCCCCCGCCGCCACCGCCACCACAACCCCCGCCGCTTACCGGGAGGATATCGTTAAGGTCAGGATTTGGATTTTAATCGCGTGCTTCGCGTGCATTTGATAACCGTCCCTGATTGATTTTTTCCGTTCCATCTCCGCCGTTCATTTTTAAAACCGCCCAACTGCTAAAAGAAACTAAAATCTATATTCTAAAATTATATATAATTATAATATACAAAAAATAAATAAATTATAAATTTAATTCGGTTTTTAAAGATGAATTTTATTTAATTATAGTGAGAAAATTGGACTGAAGAACTATATTTTCAAAAATGGGGAACCTATGATTTGAAATATTCGTAGAATTAAATTATTGAGTTTGCGTAGATAAATAATAGATAGAGAAAAAGAAAATACAGCTGGATTTTGGGAGTCCATTAATTTCACGTGTGGGGTATATCTTGGGAAAAGTTAGAATACGACTCAGGGACACGCAAATTAAATACATTTGAGTTCATCGAGGTCTACGATCTCGCCATGTGTCACAAATCAGCGAGATCTGCGGCTTTCAAACTTGCGAGACCATTTTGACTTCATGGTACACTCCCTACTAGATTGCGCTCTCTTGTCTTTCTTAACATATATATATATATTTTTTAGTTATTTACTAGTGGTTTAATATTATTGGTCTGTCATCTGCTGGCTTTATATGTGTCGGTAAGAAAATCATGGGGATTTTTTTAATTTTAAAAAAAAAAAAATTAAATTAAAATTTTGGGGATTTGGATTTTGGCTGCCCGTAGTTTTTTGTTGATTAAAAATGAAGGCATTCCTTCTGGTCTGTTGTTGAGCGCACATTAAATTAATATTAATTTTCAAATTTTGTCTGTTTTGCGACATTTGTCACATTTAAATGTCATCTATTGTTTCATATGTCAATTAAGATTATACATTTTTTAATTTTTTGTGTGTTCTGGAAATCGTATTTTATTATAACCTTTCCCCAAAAGATATGAGAATTTGTTGAATTCTTTTTTTTTTTTTTTTGAAAGGAGAATTTGTTGAATTCTGGGATGATGGAGATTATAACAAGTAACATAATAATTACAAAGTAATACTGAAACTTTACCTTTTTTAACTCTAATTTATTAATCTCAATAATTTCTCTCGCTAATGAATGATATTATTAATTGTGGGGAGAAAGTTGAGGTGGCAAACAATGTTTAATATACATTAATAATAGTCAGTTTGGAGTATAGGATAAAATTGTTACAATTACAAACCTAAGTATAAAGTATGCATAGGCGAAATAATTTCATCTAATTTCACTGTTAATTAATTACCATGTATGTAAAATTCCACACTAACTCTTTTCGTTAATAACACTATATTATTAAAAACAATCAATGATTTTTGTTATTTCTGTATATTAATTATGAACACGGTGTGTTTATTTGATATCATATCAGGAATGGCCAAATGATGAAGAAAAAGAACAATTCAGTCCTGTTTCAGTGTTGGATTTTCCATTCGAAGATGAAGATCAAGACATCTCCTCCTCATCTTTCAGTTGCAACCTTCACCTCGTCGAAGGTCTCTCTCCTCTCCCTTCCTTCTCTTTTTAGGATATGAATATATACATTTTAGTTCTTAATTTTTAGAATATTTGTCAATTTAATCCGGTGGTTTAAAAGGAGATATTAGGATGGATCAATGCTAAACTTAGAGGAAAAAAACCTTAATCTACTTAAAAAGTTCTACTAGTTTCCTATACTTTTCTTCCTTTAAATTTCATCAATTTACTAAATATTATGTCATATGAGATTATTATTGACTAAAATTTTTTAGTTCAATAATATATGAAAGTGGAGATTCGAACCTTTAATTTTTTGGTTGATGATATATGTCTTGACTAGTTGAAATAGTAAGGTTAAGGTTCAATCATAAGTTTACTTTGAACTTTCAGGATTTTGTCAATTTGATCCATGAACTTCAGAAAGTATCAAATAGGTCTTCCAACTTACAATTTTGTATCAAATAGGTCTATGAATCCTTAAACTCTCACTTTTGGGTCCAATAGGTCCCTCAACTTTCAATTTTGTGTCTAATAAGTTATTGACTAATTCGACATTTTTTTTAAAAAAAATCATAAGCTTGCTGGATATTGGAAGTTTAGGATCTTAATGGGCACTCCAGAAACCTCGAATATGCTATAAACTTATTAGACACAAAATTGAAAGTTAGAGACCAATTCAATATTTTTTAAATTTAAAGACTTCCTTGACACAAAATTGAAAAGTTGGAGTACTTGGTCATTCAAAAATGGCTCTAGAAGGGGAGAAAAAACGAAAAACTAATGGGTATTGTGATAATGACAGGAAAGAAGCAGAAACATTCTCAGAAGACGAAGCGATTCGAGAACGGAGTCGAATTGGAGCCTCTAGACTTGAAAAAGCGATTCGCCGATTTAGGCCATCGCCGTCGCGATTTCAGCTTAATATCCAAAAAAGAACACCAAAGGGAACAGAAGGCATTCGAGCTTCTAAACCTCGTGAAATCCACGACAACCAAATCGCAGTGCTTCATATTCAAAACAGAGAATCTTCTTCTCGATTTCTTCCACGAGAAGCTCGAAGAAAACGAAGCAACTGCAAGAGCAGGCGATTTCGATCAGCCACAGGTTTTGAAATTGACCGAGGATTGGATCAATGGGGAGGCCGGAGAAATGAAGGTAATGGGTTGGGAGTTGCCGGAGGGACGGAACTTGTACATTAAGGATATGGAGATGGCCGGAAAATGGAGAAGTTTCGCCGGAGAAGAAGGAGAATTGGCGGCGGAGGTTGAAGCTGAGGTTTGGATTTCTTTGCTTAATGAGCTATTGATTGAAATCTCCTAGCTGCTGTTTATTATTTAGAGAAAAAAAAAAAAGAAAAAAAAGATGTGGCTAATTAGCAGCCAAATCTACTTGCCTAAGTAAAAGAAAGAAAGAAACTAAAATTTGAGTTTGAAATTTGATTTGAGCTGGGTTGTAATGGGTGGCAAGTAGGTTTGGCTGCTGACTAGTTTTGAAAAAAATTCAATTGAATTTCATAACTCTATGAAATTGGAATCCTATTTCCATTCTTTGAAAGGAACAAATTGATTTATATCTTTTTTTTTATTATTTTGAATTTTTGTTGCCCTAATCTTTTAACTACTTTTCATTTTGGTCATTTGAATTTTAAATGATTCTAATGATGTCGATATGCTATATGGATAATGGATATTTTAAGATTATGTTTTCAAGAATTTATGATAAGACTAAGAGTTAGATGGTAATTAAGTTTTAGCATCTTCATTCCAAACTCTAAAAGGGACTTTTTGAATTATGAACCAAAATGAAGTCACTTTTTACTTTTTAGACATGGTAGAGGTGGATAGACTCTAACCCAAAAAAGAGTCTCTTTAAAACTTTCTCAAATGTATAAAAGGTAACAACACAACTTTACCAGCGATAATATATACAAAAATTAAAAAGAAAAAAAAATTGGATGAGTGTTGCAATTTGTAGTCTTCATTCAATTCATGTTGTTTCACCTACTCATTTTAACACCAAAAAAAAAAACTCTAAAAAAAAGTCACTAATCTAATACGAATCAATTTTGAACAAATTTAAATTTAATTAATGAAAAAAAATGATAATTAAATAAGTCATATGAGAATATTTTTTTCCATCCGATTCTTCAAATGAAAATCCACTATAAGGTAAGAATTGAAACACCTTTTAAACTTTAAGGTGAATATTAAACAATTATGCAATTTTAACGTATAGTTGGATGAATTTGAAATTTTAAGGTAAAGATTTATATATTTTCCCGAATTTAGGGTTGAAATAGATATTTTTTGAAAATATAAGCATACTCTCTCTCGCATTCTATATGATTTTTGTAACACATGTGAAAATGAAAAGTAGAAGAGAAGTATTTTTCAAAAAAAAAAAAAAAAAAAAAGTAGAAGAGAAGTAGAAGAATTTCTTCAATAAAATAAAAAGAAAATAATAATAAATAACTAAAAAGAAAAAGGAATACAAAAAAAAATTGAAGTGTCCAGTTGCTACTTCTTGTTGGTGGGCCTGAACTGGATGGCATCCAAAAGCCCATGGGTTTGAAGAAGTTCATACCATGCCCTTTATTTTTTAATTATCCTTGTATATGTATATGTATATGTATATGTCCAGCAAATCTAAAGAAACATTATTAAATTTTTAATTCTTTCTTTCTAAATCTAACGAAGGTTGCTATAAAAAATTCTAAAGAGTGGTCTAATATTTTTAAATTAACCAGCGTGGTCAATTATTAGTTGATAATAGAGTAATTAATTAGTGATTTCTTACCATGGTTATAGATAGATAATATAATGATTGTGCATGATAATATGAGGGTAATATGACTTAGTTAATAATATATAATTTATTAAATCAAATTGTGACGCGTGTAACTAAGTGATTTATGAAAACGGTTAACAATTAATCTATTGAAGCTAAATAGAATTAAATAAAGTGGATACAAGAACTAGTAGTCACATTAGTGGGGGATCTCGTCCCACATGTGATATTCCGTCGGAGAATTAGTCTGTTACTTTTTTAATGATTATTTATTCTAAAAAAATCTATTCAGCCTCAAGGCGTCCATGACCATAGTTATACTTATTTTATTTTTCGTGGGAACTCATAGAGATCAACAATATTATGAATGAACCTTATTAGATCTAGATTTAATTTTGCCTCCTTGAAATCATACTTGAGTAAGCTTATGATAGAGCTGGATGGTAATGAGTAAAATGAGTTTTAGTGGTAATTTTGATTAATAGAGTTAGCATATAGATTGTTTCTTTTTTCATTCTCATAAATGGGAAAATATCGGCTTCCTTCAAACAAAAGCGAGGTCTTAGGCAAAGTGACTCCCTATCCCCTTATTTTTCCTTCTTTGTGTTGAAAGGTTTGTCAAATCTCCTTAAATATTCAAACTTAACCAATAGAATTTCTTGTTTGAAAATTTATCGTTCTATCACTTTTTTTTTTTTAATTTGCAAATGATAATATTCTCTTCTTTTAGAACAAAACACAAGAGGAGGTTTTAAAGATTCAATGCATTATTCTCAAAATTCACGAAACAGGCGTCCACATAGATGTTGAATCTTGACAAACCAACCATTGTGTTTGGTAAAAACACTACTCTTGATAATTTGAAGAACTATCTAAAAAACATTCTTCGAGTCAAAGTGGTGTGTGATCATGAGAAAAATTTAAGAACTCCCTCACATCTCTCGCCCAACAAGGGCTTTTACTTGAATTTTTTGAAAGAAAGGGTGAATGAATTGCTATATGGGTTGAAAGAGTGTCTTCTCTCAAAGGTTAGGAAAGAAGTGTTAATTGTCGTTTAAGTCATCTCTACTAGTCCAATGAGCATACATATACATTGGGTTAGTTAGAAGATGACGACGAAACCATGTATGTATGTGTGTATATGTGTGTACTTTTTGGGACATGAACATCCACTCTGCAAAGGTCGATTTTGATCTTGGACGACTAAGATTGTGTCTTTTAATTTAATTTTTAGTACACTCTAGAAATTGGTTAGAATTTAGTTTATTTTTAAAATTTTCTCACACATGTATACCTATACAAATATATAAATATTTTTTAATCTTTAGTAAATTATTTTATAAAAATTAATTAATAAACAAAATCAATTCTATTTTTAAAAACTTTGATAAATATTTCAATTTCAATCTTTGCTTATATATTTAAGTGGATAATCCTATAACGAGTCATTATAATTTTTGTAATTAATAATATGGCTTAAACTAAATATTATATATCAATGCATTTATAATTACATTTATACGAAGATTAAGCTACAAGTTTAGTCCATGGATGCCAAAGCGAGCATAGCTCAGCGGTAAACAATATGTACTCTAGACCAAGAGTTCAGAGGTTCGAATCCCCCCACCTCCAAATGTTGATGTACTCAAAAAAAAAAAAAATTAGTCCATGGATTTTCAAATTTGTGCTTAATAAATTTCTAAACTATTAATTTTGTGTCTAATAAATCATTTTAAAATGTCTGATAGATCTATGAACTTCCAATTTCGAATCTAATAGGTCTAACAAATCCAGTCTTTCACTAAGATTTCGAATAGTTGTCCCGAATTCAAGTTGATTATGTTTCGCCTCTTCCTTGGAGAAAGACGATCAAACAATTTCCAATCATGATACACTTTTTTGTTATTGGGAGAACCCAAGTGCTCTCTTTCAGATCCAGGAAACAGCTCTCAGAGATCTTTTTTCCTTTTGGAAGATACAGAGCGAAACAATCAACCTATTGATATTGGAAGAGCCAAAAGATTCTTCCAGACATTTATTCAAAGTTTTTAAAAATTAACTGTTTTATTAGACATAAAATTGAATTTTGTGTTTAATTGAACCTTAAACTTTTAATATTGTAATCAATAGATATATTAATTTTTTTTAAATGTCCAATAAGACCTATTAATCACGAAATTAAATATATAATATTTAACTTTTAAATTTTTTTTTCTAAAAAAAAAAAACTTTTAAATTTTTAAATATGTGAGAGACTTATTGAATACATTATTTAAACTACATAGATACAAAATTGAAAATTACAAGATCAATAGTCAAATATAACTAGTATTTAACTAGTATTTGTCCTCCCTTAGAAATAGTCCATGCACAGATGTTAACTAAATCCATCCTATTGACATTAATAATCATGTTTAATTATACTATATTAAAATGGAGTTTTGAAACAATAAACTAGGGAAAAGAATGGGTGTATTAGAAAATATTGACTTGTTAAAAGTAATTAGAATGGTGAATGATATATAAACTGACAAATAGTTAGGCCCGTTTGATAACCATTTCGTTTTTTGTTTTTGGTTTTTGAAAATTGTGTTTGTTTTCTCTCAATCTTCTTATAATGATTTTCATTTTTGTTAAGGAGACATTTGAGTTCCTAGCCAAATTCCAAAAACAAAAACAATTTTTTGAAAACTATATTTTTTTTCTTCAAAATTTGACTTGGTTTTTTAAAACATGAGAAAGGACATAGATGAAACAAAGAAGCTTGTGGGTAAAAATAGTGTTTATAGGCTTAATTTTCAAAAACCAAAAACAAAAAATGAAATGGTTATCAAACAAGGCCTAAATTGCCAGTTTTTTTAGTTCAATGATATGCGAAGGTAAGAGATTTGAACATCTCTAACATTTTTGTCGAAATTATATGTCTTAGACGGTTGAGCTATACTTAGTTAGTTAGTTTGGGATCAAATTGTCAATTCAAATTGTTATGATTTACCCTTATTTTCAATTTGTCTCTATAGCTTTCAATATTTTAATCTAATCTTATGATTTTGACTTAGTTTCAATTCAGTCTTTATGGTTTAAAAGTTTTAATCTTAAACCTCAAAATCGTTCTTTAAGTCGTTCTTTACCTTCTTGTAAACCGGTCATTTTTTCCTCAACCGCAAATTCAAATGTCCTTTTCTCAATCAAATTGAGAATATCAACTCATTACAACATAAAATTTGAAAACATGTCATACGTTCATTATATATATGACAATGACTTGTGACCATAAGAATAATTTATAAGGGGCTGTTTGGGGCGCTGGATTGATTATAATAGCTGGGGGTTTATAATAGTCTGGGGGTTATAATAATCTGTGTTTGGGGTGCAGATTATTATAGTCTGGGATAAAATAGTCTGTGTTTGGGGTGCAGATTATTATAGTCTGGGATAAAATAGTCTGTGTTTGAGGTGCAGTGTTTTGGGATGCAAATTATTTTAGTCTGGGTTCAAATAATCTATGTTTCAAGCTGACTGTTTTTTTTTTCTTGACTTTTTTTTTGTTTATTTTCCTCATACAACTTTGTACTTCAAATATTAATAATAAAAAAAAAAGGTTTAGTTGTAAAAAAAATAAAAGTTTTGGGTACAGGGGTTAAATTATGTGTTTAGCTTAAAAGGAAACAAAAATAACCTAAAGTAAAGGTTGATTTTCTTTGTTTTAGAGTCATGGTTTTTTCACAAAATAAGTCATTTTATGATTTCATATAGAAAAACCATATTTGTTTCATTTATGTATTTCCAACATAAAAATGGTAAATGTTTATTCAAAACTCATTTTACCTTTATTATCAAAAGAATCAAATAAAATAGAAATCACATAAAATAAAAACTTGAGTAGTATTTTTTTAAAAATTATTATTATCACGGTAAACTTAAATACGATAAGTATAATTTGGAATGAAAAATATGGTACGATGAAGATAAACATTCATATACTTCATTATCAAAAGTAATTATGTAATAAAACTCCATATTTATATATATGTACAAAGACAACCTAGTATCTAACTCTCCCTAGAAATTTTATGATTTTTCCGACGACCACCAACAAATTTTTCGGCGATCGAAAATTTTTCCCTCTTTTTTCCTTTCATTTTCTTCTACCTCTTTTTTCTTTCTTTATTTTCGTTTTTTATATTTTTCGAAATGAAAATGAGAAGAAGATTTTTTTTTAAAAAAAAAAAAAAAAAAGGCGCCGGAAAAGTCGTCGGTGATTGCCGGAAAAGTGGCCGGAACGTCGACGGCGGTCGTCGGAAAAGTTGTCGGTGGTTGCCGGAAAAGTCGTCGGCCGGTCGTCGGTAGAAAAGTCAATGAGTCACATGGAAGAAGAGAGAAAAGAGTTACTGTAGAGAATGGATAGAATAATTGGGGTGAGTTGAATAGTGGTTACTGTAGCAACACGGAGGGGAAAAATAACCAACTCCGCCCCTTATTTTTGTTGGTGCCCCAAACACTGGGTTGGTTATAATAGCGGGCTATTATAACCAACACAGTGGGCCAAACGGCCCCTAAGGTTTCGTCATACTATAAGAACTAAATGAAAAATTTTAAAATACTAAGAATATATAGATTAAATTAAAATTAAGCTCAAATTTTATGGACTAAATTAAAAATTTAAAAGTTAAATGGACTAAAATCAAAATTATACGACAAAATTGATACATCATTATCTATTTTTTTTCCAACTCGGTTAGGTTGATCTAATCTAAGAGAGTGGGCGGACTTCAGAAACAAAATTTGGGTGAAAAGATTGAACAAATAACAAAATTGTTTTGTTTTGTTTCTCATAATTTGCATTATTGATTAATTTTCAACCTAATAAAGTAACCAACTAATTGTCCAAAAAAAAAAAAAGTAACCAACCAAAAAAAAAAAAAAAAAAAAAAACACGTTGGCTCAATTCATGTGCTGAATCATTATTCTATTATTGTACCATTGAATAATAAATGTTAATTTAATGTCAATATTTTATTTTATTTCAAATAAATTATCTAGAATTTAAACACTGATATGTTTGATTACATTTTCTCATGAATGTTCTTAAACGCAAACTATTATATACTTAAAACCTCGTTTTAAAAAGTTTGTTTTCGAGTGTTTCTTTCAAAAGGATTTATTTTTTAATATCTTTTTTAATAAGTCATTTTTAGTGGTTGTCAAACACTATAATTTTAATTAAAATGATTTTTTTTTCAAAGTTAAACACTTGGAAAGTTAAACCAAACATACTTTTAATATTAAGACTTAAAGCAGAAGTCAAAGAACAAATGAGCACGTAAAAAATAGTTCAAGAACAATTGAGGAGGTTTAGTAAAAAAAAGAAAGTATTGAAACTAAATTCAAACTCTTTAAACTTAAATAGAAAATAATTCAGAAAATCATATAACCAGATTGGTAATTTAACCTAAATTTTAGTTAGATCACACCAATAATGTCATGATATTATATATTTTTCTGACATAGTTATAGAATTTATTTTTAAACCACGTGATGATTATATAACCATATCCTCCTAAAGCACTCATGATTACATAATATTAATTAGCTAATTATACATAATTTTAGAGGATTAGATTTAGTGTCAAGAGTGTGTGAGATTTCCTACCTCAATTAAAAATACCAACATGGTAAGAAATATTTGCATCTATAACATAATTGAACTCAAATTTAATTTGGTATAAATTATAAACGAACTCAATCGGTGCACGTTTATCTCATTCTAAATCTAAAATAGTAAAATTTACCAAATATGTTTATAGTCCCACTTAAATGGAATAATCTTCATTGAGTCAATTGTATTTTTTGGATTAATTGATATTACTTTCCTTACATATATATATATTTACACATTTCTAAATATTGTATGGATGATACTAAAAAAAATGTGTCAATCTAATCAAAATTTAGTAGATAAAATATCTATTACCATTTGATTTTCCTTGCAAATTGATACTAATAATGAATTTGGTGCTGAACTAAAAAAAATAAAATGTCTTACCTTTTCAATTTAAGGTTATATGCTGTTTTACTTACGTCACCATCTCAGTAAAATTACCATTTTACTCCCTATATGAAAACACACATTTTTCTCTCATCTCGTTTTTCTCTTTTGTTTCTCGCTCAATTTATTTCTTCTCACTTTTTCTCTCTCTTTATTTTCTCTCTCCAAATAGCACACAAAGGAAAGTGAGAGACTGGAGTGAGAGTTGGAGTAGCGAGAAAGAGCGAGAAGCTAGAGCAAGAGGTTGGAGAGAGAGTGAGAGATTGAAGTGAGAAATTGGAGTGAGAGCAGAAAGCTAGAGCGAGAATCTAGAGTGAGAAACTGGAGGGAGAGTGAGAGATTGTAGAGAGAGCAAGAAGCTAGAGCGAGAGTAACGAGAGAGTAAGTGTATAGTAGAGAGTAAAATGGTAATTTTACTAGGATGCTGACACAAGCAAAACAACATCTATCCTTAAATGGGAAAGGTATGACATTTATAATTTCCACCTATTTTAAAAGGTCATCCGATACAAAAAAAAAAAACCACCAAATATATAAAATCATCCATATTTATAGTCATTTTCATTTTTCCAATGTTGCTTTCGAATTGCCAACTTTACCCTTTTTTGCCAAAAAAAAACACTTTTTTTTAGTTCAACAACATTTTGGGATGAGAATTTAAACTTTTAATCTCTTGGTCGAAAGTCTATGTCAATTACCACTAAATTATGTCAACTTGGACATAAGAAAAAACTTTAATATATTAAAATTTATCAATTTGATAATTCCAGCATACAAAAAATTACTTGCTATATTAAACTCAACATGAACTGTAAATTTTGACCCATACATTAACAAAATTAGTTTCTTTTCCATCTTTCTTCATTATTATCATCTACCTCTTCTTTAATGTATTAATAAAACAATAATTGTTGTAAGAGAGAAAAAAAACACAATAATTCAAGGACACCTCAATCATTTGGTAACAACTTTTTAACCAGAGTGTTAAGACACGGGTCTTTAATCAAGTTGAAATCCTTCACTATTGAACCAAAAAAACAAGTTTTAACAAGTCATAACAACAATAACTAACACATGCGTGTTCACTTAAAGTCAAATATTCAAATTTCTATACTTCTTCAAAAGAGAAAAAAAAACATATATATTTTGGAAAGTAGAAATTTTTTTTTTTTTTTTGAAAAGTTGGAAAGTAGAATTAGTAAGATTGGGGATGATTTTATATATTAAAACATAATTCGTAATTAAGAAAGTAACGGTGACTCGGTCGTGAAATTTCACAGGCGGCTGCCGAACTATAACCAAAGCAGCCAATTTTATTTTATTAAAAAAAAAAAACCCACATTTTGAAAGACTTTTCTCAGCCAAGCCCATTTCCGTAATTTCACCAAAACCAATCGGCGGTATGCGAAGCGAAAGCGAAAGACAAACCTCGTCACAGAAACCCATTTCCGTAATTTCACATACCCCTTCCTCTTCCTTTCCTTCCTTTCCTTCCTTCATTCCTTTGATTTGCAGGCAGCTTTAGAAGAAACATAGGCCCACCAACAAGTGTCTCGCAATCGTTTCTACGTGTGACTTAAGCCTCTCTTTCTCCTTCTCTTCATAACAACGTTTACTCTTTCAAAACTCTCTCAACGCCGCTTATAGAATTGCAGAACAAAGAAAAAGTCCCTGTGATGTGATTCTCTCTGCTTCGATTCCTTTCTTCCCAATGTAACTGAGACCCCCTTTTCCGATTAAATAATTAATATCAGCAGGGAATTAAAGTTGGGCTGAGCTGGGGTTGAATTTTTGTTCGTTGGGATTGCTGTTTGGGTCCTTTTGTTATTTGGGTTTTCTTTGTTTTGGACGTTGACGGCTGGGGAAGATGAAGAACGAGGATCAATCGAGGTCTCTGTTTGGGATTTCCCTCACTGATCGACCCAAATGGCAGCAGTTTCTCATTTGCTCTTCTGGGTTTTTCTTTGGCTACCTTGTTAATGGCGTTTGCGAGGTTTGTTTCAATCTTGTTTTGGGGCTTTCTGGTTTTGTTCTTCTTGTTTTTGCTGGTTCAATGATGGGTGTTGGGATGATTCTGTTTTCGGCTCTTGATTGATTTTAATGGCTTTCTGGAGAATAAGAAGATGCATCTCTTAGTTTAATTTGTGCGGTGATTAGTCCTGCATGTGTTTGTGTGACTGTTTGGTTGCTGAGAAAACGCAGGGGAGTTTTCGGAACATGGTAATGAATCTAGCTGTTTCGGTGGCTTTACTTTTATTCCTGTTATTGTAACTTGAATGAATTCTCCGTGTAAAAAAGTATATTTTCTACTTTTTGGTACAAGAACTGATAACTTTTACATTAATTATACTATTCCTTCTAAGCTATGGCTTTTCAAAAGCTAATCCCCTTGGCTAACAGACCTGAATTTCTGTGCTAGCATAGCTTAAAATCGGATTAATGATTTGGTCAACTTTCTATCACCAAATTGGTTTGATATTGACTCAACATGTTCTTGGTTTGCAGGAATATGTGTATAATCGCCTTCAATTCAGGTATTTGATCCGTGTTCTGGTTTGTGTCGTTCGAACTATTCCATCTCTATGGAACTGTGTGTTTATGCTAAATCCTTTTCTTACCAAATTTTAGTTCTGCAGTTATGGATGGTACTTCACATTTGTGCAAGGATTTGTTTACCTGGCACTTATTTATCTCCAAGGTTTCACCACCAAGCAAATGGTCAACCCCTGGAAGACATATGTGAAGCTCTCAGCTGTTCTTATGGGATCTCATGGATTAACCAAGGGCTCCTTGGCTTTTCTGAACTATCCAGCACAAATTATGTTCAAATCCACCAAGGCATGTTTTCAAACAGGAAAAACTGTTGAAATTTTAGATGATATGTATTGATTTTACCTTTTGATCTGTCTTTGAATCGAGTTCCGGTTACATAATTCTGTGATTTTAGATTGACCCTTTTGCTATGTAAACTTCAGGTCCTTCCTGTTATGATAATGGGAGCCTTCATTCCTGGCTTGAGAAGGAAATACCCAATTCATGAGTACATTTCTGCCCTTCTTTTAGTGATTGGATTGATCCTCTTCACCTTAGCAGATGCACAGACTTCTCCAAATTTCAGTATAGTAGGTGTTGTTATGATAAGTGGTGCTCTTGTCATGGATGCCTTTCTCGGAAATTTGCAGGAAGCCATTTTTACAATGAATCCTGATACTACGCAGGTAAGCTTTGAACCCCATCAGTTTTACGCGTCCGCCGGTTCCTAAATGTGACAGCGAAATGAAAAATGTAATTCTAATTATCATTTCACTGTATTCACTTCATTCAAGAAGAGCGCTATCTGTTTATATTCTGAAACAATGGCGATTTCTGTTCTTTCAATTCTTGATCTAACCTTTTGATATTCTTTTTGGCAGACCGAGATGTTATTTTGCTCGACCGTTGTTGGCCTGCCTTTCTTGGTAGTACCGATGGTGTTAACGGGAGAGCTGTTTCGAGCCTGGACTTCTTGTGCTGAAGTAAATAACTTAATCCAACTCTCTGCCAATTTACTCTTTAATTCTAGCCTGTGCTTGTTTCATTTATCATTTTTTATATAAAGTAATCCTTGTCTTCAACTTGATGGCAAGTCATCTATTAGTTAATGTTTGCCTCCATGTTCCTGCTTTCCCTATAAGTCAACGGTTTATATAGTCAACACAACCATTTGATTAGTTCAATATGTACCTAAGAAAATGTCCTGTCTGCAACTTAAGTCAACATATGCCATTTGTTTCAATATAAAAATGGACATCATACTTCTTAATTCACAATATTAATACCATCATTGAAGAGAACAATTTTTCCAAGGTCAAATAAAGATAGGATTGTGAAACATTGCTCTGACTTAGCTATTTAATTATGATTACACAGCTCATATCTTGACTTTGTACTAAATATATCACAGCACCCATATGTCTATGGAGTCTTGGTGTTCGAAGCCATGGCGACATTTGTTGGTCAAGTGTCTGTTCTGTCCCTCATCGCCCTCTTCGGCGCTGCCACAACCGCAATGGTACCGTTTCCTTTGAGTTCTATCATATAGTTCAAGTGAATCGTTTCGCAATTTACCATTAACCGACAGGGTCCGATCTTTTACTCGTGCAGATAACAACAGCAAGAAAAGCAGTGACTCTTCTACTCTCATACCTGATATTTACCAAGCCAATGACAGAACAGCATGGAAGTGGGCTGCTTCTTATAGCCATGGGAATCATTCTGAAGATGTTGCCTGATAACAAATTGCCTTCAAGAGCAGCAAAATCATCACATAGAGTAGATGAAAACCAGTTAGATAAGGGAAAAGCACAAGATGAAGAGAAGAGGCCATTGGTTTGAACTCTTCCTTGAATGGAAAGTTCTTGTAGTGTGTCCATCAATAAAGAGCTGTTCTAGATGTTTTTTTTTCTAAAAAAAAATTAAAAAAAAAAAATTAGATTTCCATATGTGCTTATTTATTTTTCCTTTTACAGTTTACAGAATTGTTACTGAAATTGAATGTAAATTTAGAAAAAAGAAAGAATATTTATACCCACAAGCTTATTTTTCAATTTCATTTTTGGAAATAGAAATGATTGCTGAAGAATATCCATTCTATGTTTTGCTTTGTTTCAATTGGTTGAATTGTATTAGGTAGCATTCATAATTCAAAAAGATATTTGTAACACTACTAATTCCAGGCTAAATTATAAAAAAGTTTCAAAAACTCTTGAACTTTACCAAACGTTTAAAAAATACTCTGAAAAAAAAAAAGAAGCATTTTCTAATAAGGTTATTTTTTAAAATCTTTTGAAAGTTAAAGAGTATTAATGAAACCGAATTTTTTAATGGTTTTTATCCAAAATATAACAACAAGGGTATTTTTTAAACATTTTTTAAAGTTCAGGGGTATTTTTGTATTTTTGAAACAAAGGACATTTTTTATAATTTAGCCTTCCTTTAAAATATCCAAAATTTTAATTGAAAAAAAGTTGAAATACTTTTCAAACTTATCCATCATTCTCAAAGTCACATCAAATTCACATAGTCCATTCAAATGCTTTCTAAAAAACATCCATGTATTGACATTTTAATTTAATGATTTAATTAATAAAATAACGTTATATGTATAATAAAAATTGTATTGGGCCAAGGTTGTGGGCTTGAAGGTCAAGTTGGTGGGCCAGATAAGCGAAATGGGCTCCACATCGGAAAAGAGACAAACAGCTGAGCAAAGGCGAAGGCGAAGACCACGTGGTCTTTCTCTTCGCGGCGAACAGATCCAACGGCTCCAGTTGAAAATTTGGTGCGAAGCTGATCCAACGGCTCACGTTAATGCATTTGATTATTTTTTCATAAATCTCAGTTCCCCACTTCCGAAAACGTTCCTTTTCTCCTCTTTTGAGCAAGCTACTCTGAAGCAAAAAAGTTGTAAAATTTTGGAAAACCCTAAATCTTTCACTGTTTTTCGCTTTTACAAGATTTGTTGGAATCATGAGAGGAACTAAGCGCTCTGGCTTATCAGACTCGAATCCCGACACTTACGATTCCGTGGTATGTTCTTTTTTGCTGTAGTTTTTTTCTTCTTTGATTGCCTAAAACCTAATTTGTTCTTCTCATTTCGTACTTGAGATTTTCAATATGTTTGGCAGCTTGTAGGATGAGTATGAACTAGTTTTTCGGGTGTTAATTTGTACAGAGTGTGCTTTGCTTCATTGAATTCTGACTTACATGGCTCTTGTGATGCCTGGAAGAGCAAAGTTAGGAATGAGCATTCTTCCCCAATCTTTGGGTTCTAACAAGTAGAATAGTTCCGTGTACTTGACTTCCGTTGGATTAATTAGTTTCATTTGGTCGGTGCTTTTTGTTTGCTTCTATTGGCTTTCTGATGGGAATAGTGTTCTTAACTTTTTCGGTGTTATAAGTTTTACGTGTTCTTATTTTATTCGAATCATTCATTTAGTTTTATGGGTTTTTCCAGATTTCTACTAGAGAATAGGGAGTCTATAAACGATGGTTTTATTGTTAATTGTATATCGAACTTCCCTTTTCAAAAGCTTGGATTGTGTAACGGGGCACTTCCTGATTAAATTACATGATGTCTGAAGAGCTCAACGTATTTTTCTCTTCTTTCACAATTGTAATGTAGTTTGGCAACAAGAGAATATTGGCGGGATCCTCATTTGATGTTCAGAGGGCAGAACCATCTCAACAACAGAAGACAAAAGCACCTACACTTGATGTGTGTCGGGCCGAGTCATCTCGGCAGCATGTGAGAGCACTTAACACTCAATTCGCAAGGTCTAACTGTGAATACTATCATTTGAAAGCACTGCTTTTTTTTCATTATTTTTTACTGTATGCGTTGACTATATATTATTAAAATCAAATTAACCTTTTGATCATGTGTTATCTTGCATTGTCATTTTTTATTCTTTGAATTTCCAGGTTTTTTTTAGAAAACAGTTAGTTTTACTTGCTATTGTTTACGATTTAGAATTTTGGAAGTGGCAATATTTGGAGTCCGTACCAATAAGATATTCAATGTATACGACATTTTTTCTTTGCATACAGTTGGGTGCAGTCACAATTAACCAATCATCCAGATGAACTTTGGGAAGATGGTATCCGTGATTACTTGACTCATGCTTCAAGTATTATGGTAAGTGCTCCTAATGTTTTTTTCTGTTTATAAGTTAACGTTAATTTCTCTCATACTTTATCTAAACTCCAGCTTTGTTTTCTATAAGTCCTGTTTGATGGTTTTCATGCCCTTCAGATGAATTTGGAGACATGCAACGTTTTTAACACGATTAGAAATCAATTTGACTTGTTTAAGAATTCCTTAACTATTATCCAGCATTCATTTCTCTTTTGATAAGGCAGAAATAAATGCACCCTGCTTTATATGCTGTAAATTTATTGCATATCATGAGTTCGTTCCTTTAAGGTGTCTAAATTTGAATTTCTCACCAAGCTCAGAGTTACGTTTCCTAATTATTTATTGAATCCATATTCTTGCCTTAATTTCTTTTATTCATAGGAAAAATTTAGTGATATTGTCGAGTGGCTCAAAGCAAATGCTGTTAAAGGAGGAAGCTCACCTGCTTCTGGATCTCCCGCAGCTGAAAAGAAAACAGAAATTGAACGCAAGAATACTGATGTAAAACTATTTCAAGGACAAACTCTTTTTGCACCTACTAGTGCAACTACGAGCATTGCAACTTCATGGACCTCTGGGGGATTCTTCAACCATCAATCCCCTAGCATATTTGGTAACATTACTTTGCTAGCTCTTAGTATTATTCTAGGATTTTTGTGTCTTTAATGGTTGTTCCATGTGCTAAAATTTGAAGTAACATGGAAAACAAAGGAAAAAGAAATTGGAAACCAAAATTTTCAATCACTTCAGTTACTTCATTTGAGGTGTTGTGGCTAATAATATAATATAATATTATATATATATATATATATATATATGAATTATAAAACTAATTTGATAACTAGAGAAATTTTTATTCACAAGAGGGTTACATTTAAAAAAAAAAATGTTAGAAATCAAAGCAAATAGTAAGAGATTGGATTTGACCATATTTTCAGTAATTTCATATATGAGCTCATGATGATTTTTGATACCAAAAATATGACCACCCTCTTGGAAACTTAAAAGGCAATGCCACAAGTTAAAAGGCCTTTAGTGCAGGTCATTTGAAATTTAAATATCTATCAAGTCCCCCGACTGCCTGGTTATGGTGCGATCCCAGTGAATAAAGAAGGATTTACATTTTGGTGAAGTACCACTAATCCCAGGTGTTCATATTTTAGGTTAGGGTAGTACCAATTTCTTTTAATGATATGAATTCTTCATAGTTACATTAACAACATCATATTCTTTATTATTTGCTGACCCATGTTTTTGTATGTGATTCGTGATCTTTTAACATTTAGTTAACGTTAATGGCCTGTCTTCTGTTTCAATGTTGCTATGGTAAAGTTCTTAGAGAATTAAAAGTAACATGTTTTGCTATGCAACTAGTATTGAAACATCCCACAATTCCTTATTTTGGTTCTAAGTTGACACCTCTTCATTTATCTTCCTTTGGCAAGGCTTGCAAAATTCAACTCCTGCCAATGGTGTTTCTGTTGGTCAAATTGCAGTCCCTACTTCGGAGAATGTGGATGATGGTGAGATGCTTGAGATTTTGCTTGTTTGTTTTGAGTTACTTCGTAATTGCAAATGTTGCACCAATGATGACTTAAGACTTGTGAGTAATAAATGAGTAGAGTTGTCATGTTGCCAAAGTTGGATATTGATGGTCCCTAAATTACAAATATTGAACCTGAAATGGTTAAATGGATTGTACATCATCTACTGTTGGTTCTTTTCAATATTCTCGAGTTGTTTAAATAAAAAAATTGGACTCAAATTTTACTGAACCAAAGTAAATAAAGCTCTCTTGAATACAAGAGTTTGCTAATGTATTAGATGAATTTTAAACAAGTCCTAAGCCACTCAAACAAATGAATGATCAATCTTATGAAATTATAGTTGTTAAGGGGAGGGAGGGTTAATTCTGTTAGGATTGAATGGTTTAGTGAGTTAGGGTGAGTGCCTAGAAGCATGTAAATTGGGGGAGGGAGGGATGGCTGTTTTAATTCACCATTTGCCTTAATTTGAGGCGTTTTGTTGGTTGTAGAAAATGACGTGGAGCAGCCAAGCAGCCCATCTGTAAAGAAGTCTGAAGAGAAAGGGGTGGTTGTTGTGCATGAAGTTAAGTGCAAGCTCTATGTGAAGGTATTAATTTGTGAAAAGTGGAATTTAAATGTTACTCTTCGCATGAAGTTAATTGGCTGCACAGCTTCGTTGTCCTATTTTTCTATGAGCTGTACTCTTCAACATTTTCATTGTGAAAATTTGTTGATCTAAATTTTTGTGATATATATATATATAGATGCATGTTGACTTGGTGTTATGACTTACTGGGAGGGGCTCCGTTATTGTTTGATATTACCTTCTGAAAGGAAGAAAAAAAGAAAGAAAAGAGGTAGATGATGACCAGCACTTGTAATGCATTGTGCTATGAGAGTTGAGAGTTTGATTTAGATTCTTGTTACCAAACAAAGATTATAGTTTGTTGTTGCGATTGCAATAGTTTTTCACTTGAAACTTTAATGTATGAGAGGGCATAATTAAGTAGGGATATTATTTTGCGGTTTTTTTCTGTAAGGGTGTAATGGGTATTTGGTGTAAGAATTGTTAAATGTTGTGGGCCGATGTTAGAGTATATGGAAATGATGGGTGATGAATTCAGTAATGCCGAGTAGTTGACTAGGAGATATCCCAAGCTGTCAAGATTCAAGAATACTTGGCCTCTTGAAGTGTTTGAAAGTTTACATCTCTTTGTTGTTCCGTATAAGGCCCAATTATATTGTGGTTGGCTTGTATTAATTGGAGCATTGTTTTTGGGTATTGAAGAGGAGAAAAATGGATAATCCAGTTGTTGCAATGGAAACACGTTTTGGAGGAGCATTCAAAGAGTAGCGAAACACAATCAAGGGAAAGTAGTAAGAATGCTACAGTGCTTGAAGGGATGAGTGTAGGTAGCTATTTTTTGTTAAGGGTGGAGTGGACTTTTTGTATAAAGACTGTTGGAGGTTGTGGGGCCAACAATGAAATCTCTGGGCCCTCAGGTGATGAAAACATTAGTGAATTAATAGTGATTAGGATACATCTTAGGCTGTGGAGACTATGGAAGTCTCTCAAAATTCTTAGAAACTTGGATCTCGTGTTACTGTTTTGAATACAACGTCTTATCTTGTGTTTGGTCGTAGCACGAGCTTCCTGAACGTAATTGGTTTTTCATTATCCCATTGCCCAACTTTTTAACACTTCTTGAGTTCTGATGAATTTGTGAAATGGTAAAAGTCAAAAAAGAAGTTGTAGTAGACTAGTAGTTGCATTATGTTATCCATATAGAAAATTTGCTATTGATGAGTATACTTCTTCTGTTTACTGTTATTTTTTATTTGCATTGTGTTTAATCCTATTCGAGTTTCTCATTTTTTAGAACCCCTTGGACCTGGATTAATTATTGTATTCTTGACACCACGTTTTGTGTTGTGTATATCCAGTCAACTGATCCAGCAGATAAAGATGCATGGAAAGATAAGGGCACAGGGCAGCTTTCCATCAAATGCAAGGAGGGTATCAGCAAGGGTACAAAGGAATCGAAACCGACAATTGTAATTCGAAATGATGTATGGTTTGTTATGTTAATCTTTACTGTTTGACAATAGTTTTTGTTTATCCCAGCTCTCTTCCCTCAAGTCTTCACTAACAGTGGGTGTGAGTGGTTGGTCCTTTTTTTTTATTCTTTTAAATCTTACCATTGAATGTTATACTTATAGGTGGGGAGACTACTTCTGAATGCCTTGCTCTATCCAGGGATCAAAACAAATACTCAAAAGAATTCCATTGTTGCAATATTCCATACTTCGGTAATGATTATCTCCATACTCTGGTCAGTTCAATTCTGCTTCATATGCATGATAGAAGTATTGTTTCGCTGTCATACAAGGATTGCGAATGTGAGGCTCCTGTTCTAGCTTTCTTATTACCTCCTCAAACAATGTTGTTATAAGTTCCAATCTCATGTTTTATTCTACTTAAGATTTAATTAATGTCTGGCAAGTTACCTTAACTTAGATATCAAATATAGTAGGGTCACAGTTGTTCTGTGAGAGTGAGAATAGTCGAGGTGCACAAAAGTTGTTCTGAGCACTCACAGATATTAAAAAAAAATCATTTAGAAAAAGAAATTGCAGTTGGATTGGTCCTTTACTCCTAGGGGCTGTTTGGGGCGCTGAATTGGTTATAATATCTGGTGGTTATAATAATCTAGAGGTTATAATAGTCTGGGGGTTATAATAATCTGTGTTTGGGGTGCAGATTATTATAGTCTGGGATAAAATAATCTGTGTTTGGGGTGCAGATTATTTTAGTCTGGGATAAAATAATCTGTGTTTGGGATGCAGATTATTTTAGTCTGGGATAAAATAGTCTGTGTTTGTAGTGCTGATCTATTTTAACATGGAGTTCTAAATCAAATGTTCAAACTGACTGTTTTCTTTTTCTATTTTTTTTCATAATATATTTTTTTTACAAAACAAAAAAGTTTAGGATTTGGTATAGAAAGATCATATTAGTTAACTTTTTAGTATTGCCAAAATAAAAATTGTAAATGTTTAGTTCAAAAATCATATTAGTTTTTTTTTTTAAGTTAGTTAACCTTCAATGTTGTCAACGACTTTTCCGGCAACCTTCGATGTTTTTGTTTTTTTTTTTTTTCTTTATTTTCATTTTTTATATTTTCAAAATGAAAATAAGAAGAAATATGAAAAAAAAAAAATCGGTGGCCGGAAAAGTCGTCGGCGATCACCGGAAAAGTTGTCGGCGGCCGTCAGAAAAGTCGCCGGAAACTTCGCCGGCCGACGGCGGCCGTCGGTCGTCGGAAAAGTCAAGGAGTCGCATGGAAGAAGAGAGGAGAGAGTTACTGTAGAAAATGGATAGAATAATCGGGTGGGTTGAATGATGGTTACTGTAGATAATGGATAAAATAATCGGGGGTAAAAATAACCCACCTCACCATTTATTTTTGTTGATGCCCCAAACACTGAATAGGTTATAATAATGAATAGGTTATAATAAGGGGGATTATTATAACCTATTCAGTGCCCCAAACATCCAATATTCCCAAGACATCTGTTGCTAATAAATTTTCTTTGCTTTTATAGAGTGAAGGTGATACGAACAATACCGACGATAATGGCGATAAAGATACGGTCGTGGCTCGCACATACTTGATCCGATTAAAAACAGAGGACGATCGGAATAAGCTAGCAACAGCAATTCAAGAATGTGCTCCCGCTCCTTGACAGTGATTAAAGGTGGCGTCTTTAGAGGTCCTTCATATCAGAGAATTTTGTCTATTTATTTTCTTCCCCCCATTTGTAAGGGGGTTTCTTCAGAAGACAAGATCAGTTTAACATTCTAGATTGATCTCTACCAAATGAATCTTACTTCTTAAGAGAGGCCGACGCACATGTACTATAAAGAGAATGAATGCTGTTTTATTTATTGTAGCAATACAATAATGCAAAATTTCTTGGTTTCTCCATTTCACCATTCCGTTTATAATGGCACGGTGGATCGGTGCGATCAATCTCTTGTTTCGATTTTGTCAAAGTGAGTATAGTTCAGCAATAATTTGCATATACTTACCTAAGCTCAAATTTTTATATCTTATCTTTGTTGTACTATAAAAGAATCTCTTTTTTCAATTTTTTACATAATTGAATATATCTTATATAATAATTTGAAATAGTATTCTCAACCAGCGTTTGTAGTCCAACGGTTAGGATAATTGCCTTCCAAGCAATAGACCCGGGTTCGACTCCCGGCAAACGCAAAGGCTTAATTTTTATGCCAATTTTTCTCACTCGCCACCAACCGTCTTTCTTATTCCACTTCAAATGAGTTTATTTCTAAATACAATTATATAAATGTTTTCTTCATTTATCAGATCTAGAAAGAGTTTTTTTTTTTCTTTAAATAATGTCGTTTCAATAATATTTACAAAAAAAGAAAAACGGATTTGTTTTTTTAATTTAAAAGAATCTGATGATTTTGGTGATGTAGCAATCTATACAGTGAAATATTGTCTACAGAACACGATTTCTAAAAGGTAAAATACCTTTTTGGTCCATAATGTTTCAGATCAGTTTATAATAGGTCTCTAGGTTTCAAAATTGGACAATCAAGTCCCTACTGTTTCAGAAATGGTTTAAAAAAAACGTCAGCATCTGTTAACTACCATGTTTAAAAAAAATTAACAGTGGAGGGACCCAAAAGAACCATTTTCGAAACAGTAGACTTGATTGTTCGATTTTGAAACCTAGGGACCTATTAGATACTAACCCCAAACATGATGGACCAAAAAGATATTTTACCCATTTCTAAATTATAAATCAAATTCACACTAACTTCAAAAGAGAAAAAAAATCAAAATATACTAGAATTCTTCATTTCCAAAAGACGATTTCACGTGTGAAAAAAAATATATATAGTGTTTTACAAATAGTTTCAAAATTAACATTCATTATAAATAATTCCAAAACTCCAATATTTCTACCATTACTTTTGAAATATTTTAATTATTTCACCCAAACTTCTCCCCAGCTGGGTGACATTTAAAAATGCCCACAGCTTTAACCATCCTGAAGAGCGCCTCCAGTTTTACAAGCTTGAAACAATGTACACTACACAAATATTCATCAATTTCATTGGGCTAATTAAAAAGCTAGTTCCTAAAAAAGTCACACCTTTACAAAGATTTCAAATTACAAGATCTACTAAGCATGTTCATTAAATAAAAAAGCTCATATCTTTTTCCTCTCTCCAACTCTAAAACCACACCCAAAAAAAAAAAATCAACACTCAGCTTGTAATTGTATTTCAGTAACTATGCTAAAGAAGTTAGGGGAGTTGTCAAGAAGGCCAAACCAATGCAAAACCTCTCACTTTTTGCTTAGTGACCACTTCCAAATATAACAAGCATCAGAGTCCCAATACATTGAAAATTATAAAACAAGAAATGTTGCCCAGACTCTATATAACAACAGATTTCACTCCTGAGACTGAAACCTTGAGAAATCTCGGCATCATCGACTGCTTTCTGCGTTTCTCTGTATGACTCGTCAGTACTTTGGTAAACGATTTTAACAGACCGAAAACGTTAACAGACAAGTGATAGTCTAAGGGATGGGGTTGTTGGGATATGTGTGCACGATGCCCATCGTATAACTGATTCGGTCACAATGAAATTAAGCTGATCGAGCTCGCCAAGTCCGATCGTATGATTCCTTTTGCTGGGAATGTTGGTCCCTCTAGATCCACCTGGTCCTCCTTTTCGAGTTTCTTTCCACTCCATTTCTCCAAATCTGTGCTTGGCTGGATTTGTAGGTTCCAGCAGAAGAGAGAGCTTCCTCTTGATTGGTTCTGTATTTAAGATAATATGGTCCATTGTCAAACTAGAGGGATGGGAAAATAAGGAATCATCTCGAATTAACTGATATTCAGATCTTTCACAAATATGAACCATAAGAAAGTTCTATTAATTGTTGTCTTGAATGAGCTATTGCTAGCTTTCCAAACATGAGGGGAAGGTTGCATCTAAAGGCTTTTTCCTTTTTGTCTTGTTCAGAGTTCTTTTTCAATCTCTTTTTCATTTTTTATAACCAGATAATCATCCTAAATCTATAATCAATAAAATAATAAAAAGTCTGGAAGTGAGAATAAAACACACCTTCATGAAGCGCATCTGACAGTGACAAATTTGCTTTGAATCTCATTGAGCTGTTTCCTTGATCAACTGTTGAACATGGACTGAAGAAGGTAAAGCTGGGAAGCTTTGGAATTGGGGATGAAAACTCGGTGGCTGCATCTAATTCAACGCAACTGCTGAATGAAAATCCTCCAGGAACAGGACTAGGCGTGCCACTGTTCTCCAAAAGGAAAGAAGAGAATGATGATTTGCATGTGAAAACAGGTGAATGTCCCATTTGATCTTCACAAATAACAGGATTTCCATCACTGAAGCTAAAATCCTGATTTCTAACGATGAATGGAGCGGGCAGAGAACTTATGCCCGCTTCAACCCGTCTGCAATCTCGGGCATCCAGATTTTCCTGCTCTTGAGATGCTTGGACAGCATCTTTCATCCAGGCATGACCTACACAAAACATAATGTTTTCTTTCAGACGAAAATTAAGAATATCCCACTTTGTTGGCATGGAATGCATGAGCTTATTTCAAAATTAAAAGCTAACACTAAGCCTAGACTAATATTATATACATCAACAGGAAAGCTGAAGGACCGTATTAGTTAATAGTCAACAAATTGAGAATTTTGCATAATCATACTAGTTTTTTCATCACACCATGCCAACTTCCCAAGGACCTTCTAGAAATGTAACATTAATAAGGTCTATGGGCCCTTTTTTCTAAGTTCTATCGAACGGTTAGTTTCAAATCTATGGCTTTGGGAAAACATTCCAATGTGATGTTTGGCAATTGGCCCCTAAAGAAGATGGCTCTAAGGCATCTAAGAAACAAATCTATGGGCCCTTTTTTCGAAGTTCTTGATTGTTGTTTTTTCTCACATTTGTACTTGGTTATCTAGAAAGCAATTCGGCCAAAATAAAAATCATATGATTACCTAGAACCTCCTTCGCAGTGAGCCGCTTTGAAGGATCCATGCAAAGCATCCTGGTGATTAAGTCCTTGGCAGATGACGAAACATGTTCCCAAAGATTAGAAGGAAAACGTAAATCTGCAGCTCTAACAGCTTCGAAAATTCTTGATTTTGTCTTACCCCAAAATGGGGGCATCCCACTGAGAAGAATGTAAAGGATAACTCCAGCACTCCACACATCAGCAGCTTGGTTATAGCCTCCTGCAAGAACTTCTGGGGCGATGTAAAATGGACTCCCCACAGTACCGTGCAAATACTGACCTGTTGTCAGAGGACAAAAGCTTATAAAACATAATTTTGAAGGATGGTTTTTTAGTTTATGTTAAATACTAACTGGAGAAGAAATTTTGGAGATAAGTTTACCGGGTTTGATATAGGTTGCAAGACCAAAATCTGCCAACTTAATTGGAGACGAGGAGGAGGTTGTGGCTAAAAGAATGTTTTCTGGCTTTAGATCTCTATGAACCACACCATTCTCATGACAATATTTGACCACTTGAATTAGATGCCTGAAAATAACCCGAGCCTCAGATTCTGAAAACCTGCCGTGCTTCTCAAGCTGGTGGAAAAGCTCCCCACCAGCACATAACTCCATCAATAAGTGCACACAGTCTTCCTCCTCATAGACTGCCTTTAGATTTACAACATTTGGATGCCCAGACAATCGGGACATTATTTCAATCTCAAGCTTAACGCTGCGTACATCGTCAACCGTCATCAATTTATCCTTGGCAATGGACTTGCAAGCTAACATCTCACCAGTCAGCCTATCAGAACACGACCGAATCACACCAAACTGCCCCCAACCCAATCGTTCTCCCAACACGTACCGATCTTTTAAATTTGCAACTTGTGTAGTTTCCAAAATTGTTTCACTGAGGCTTGAAACTTTGAAACAGTTGTAGAATTGTATAGACTGCCCAATCTGGTCACTTTCAGTTTCACCTAGGTCCATACTAGGGCAACAGAGTTTTAATGGCAGAACAGCTGAATAGTACCTCTGCCTCACTACTATATCCTAAATTATCGAATCACCCTCAATGACGTTTCAGAGACGATGTTTCTGAAACGCCTGTCCATGAAAATTACAAAACAAACATAGAACAATGCACAATCACATCCTCATCCTGGTCCAACCAGGTTGAGCTGAGGCTACCAAGTTAATTTTCCATACGAAATCCAGGTTCAAGCATCAGCTTCCAGCTATATAACCTAGCAAGTAAGGTGCAACAATTACTTTTCTGATAGCAAATTCAAATCTAACCAACTTCACACCTCTCAATTTACCCAAAAAGTTCAGAAATCAAAATACACAATTCAAACACATCCCATCTTCGAAATTCAACAACTAACCAGATGCCAAATTTCATTTCACAAAAAACACTACAAGAATCACAAACCACTAACACGAATTCGAAACTCGAAAGCTCAAAAAACACCCACAATCTCACACACACTTCAACTACAGATGAAAATCGAAACAGACCCAAATGCAACAAAGCCCAAATTCGGATCAAGGAAAGAAACCCCACAGAAAACACAACACGATCACAAGTCCAGTGTGAGAAGAACAAGTTCAAACATCAGAAAAAAACCCAAAAAAAGAAAGAAAGAAAGGGCGTACCAGAAGAATCATCCGAGCTCGATTCTTTCACCTCCTTGAATCAAATGACTGAAACACAACAAGAATCAAAGTTCAAAAACGAAAAACTCAACGACGGAGAGAGAAAACAGAAGAAAAAAAGAGAAGGGGCTCGTCGAAATGCCATCGTGGAACAAGTCCAGTCCATTAAACCTGCATTGTTCAAACCCAGTCTTCATTTTCCCACTATTTCAAAAAGGCTCTTCTTTCCTTTGCCTCCTTCTTGACCGGCTACCGGCTGAACCCGCCTCCATTTCCCCCCCACTTATAATTAATTAATTACTTATATCATTAATCATCATTAAGAAAAACATAAGCATCCAAAAGAAAAGCCATAGCGAGATATTGAGAGAGAGAGAAACAAAAAAAAAAAATCACGCCACAAAAGTTTGCCACGTGTCATCTAGCCGTTCTTTATCCATATAAATAAGCTTGGTATAATTACGATTTTGTCCCCACATGGACATGTGCCCAAATGATGGCCTTGGTTGCAATACAACTGGAAACAGCATTACTTTATTTATTTATGAATATTATCTCTCCTTTTTAATTCAACCACATTTTTATGGATATAATTATTTCTCTTAAAATAATTTAATTTTTTTGTCCATATGATTTGTTGGGTGACTCAATTTTAATCTAAGAAATCTTAATTAAACCAAATTAAATATCTTATGACTTTTTTTTGGTGACTTGATGTTATGGTTATGTCTGAGAGTGTTTTTTTAGCTAAATTTGGACATTTTGTATTATTTTATTGACAATATTTTAGGTGATTTATTTATAGGCTTATGGTTAATTCCCTGAAGTTTGAATATTTGTCAGTTTTACTGATTAAGTTTAGAAATTGGCTAAATTATAAAAAATGCCCCTCAACTATGGAGTTTGTTTAAAAAAAACTCCTGAACTTTGAAAAGTTTCAAAAATACCTCTGAACTTTGAAAAATGTTTCAAAAATACCTTTGCAGTTAATTTTTTTATGGAAACCGTTAAAGTTTCCGTTTCAAAAATACTCTTGAACTTTCAAAAAAATTTAAAAAATACTCTTATTGAAAAATACTTCTTCTTTTTTTCTCCTCTCACCATAAATTCTAACGGTTTCTATCAAATAATTAACGGCAAGGGTATTTTTGAAATATTGTTCAAAGTTCAGAGGTATTTTTTAAACTTTTCAGAGTTCATGAGCATTTTTTAAACAAATTCCATAGTTCATGGGTATTTTTTTATAATCTAGCCAATTTAATTGAATCAAAATCATTTTTTTTTAATAAAATAAAAAAAAATTGCTATTTTATACTTCAGCATGACGAAAATTCTTTCAGTTGAGGGGAACTTTTAAACTGAATGGTCACAGTACAGTAGCTATCAGATGGAAACAGATATCATGTGATTGTGCCACGTGGAAGAATGTGAGTGGCTGTCGAACCTTTTGATTGTACCTCCTGGTGAGAATAGTAGTCCACGAACCCACTTGAAAGGGAAATTATAATATGTTTCCAGAATTAATAATAATTATCTTGAAATAGGAAATTCTTCTATGTAGTACAGGTACAACATCAAACATTTTCCGGTTATTTTATAGTAAAAAATTTTAAAAGAGAATATATTTGGATTTTTTTTTTAAAAAAAAAAGAAATGTATATTCACATATGATTGAAATACCATATTGTTTCCAAATATGCCTACACTTCCAAGGATATTTTTGGAAAAAGAGGAACACAAGAGGAAATGTGAAATATAATAATTTTCCCAAACTCAAATATTGGAGATTAATGACTTCATTGTCAATGAAACTAGTCAACTTAACTTATCATGCTAAAGTAAGCATAATTTTGCGTTAATAAACATATATCTTTGACCAAGAAATTAGAGGTTCAAATCTCTCATCTCAAATATTATTGAACTAAAAAATAGACTTATTATATATGTTTTTTTAAAAAAATAAATAAATTACTTGTTATAAAGATTAGATCAAGTGTTTTGACTATCTTGCTTTCATTTAAAGATCCAAGCAATGTGTCAAAATCAAATTGACCTATACATAAAATGAAATATTTTGATTTATAGGTTAAGTTCACACCCAAATATGAGGAAAAATGTTACAATCATCCATCAATTTAAGCTCAATATACAAAAATAGGAGATCCTACGTCCTAATTCCTGTAATGTCATTTTCTCCTCCTAATTAATAATATTGTTAATCATTATTAGGTCTTTTCGATTTAATGGCGATTAAATAGTTTTATAAATATCATAATTGTATGTTTTTTTTTCAGTTTACAAATAAGATTTTCAAACATCTGACATCTTAGTCATAAATATATGTGTCTTAACTAGTTGAGTTATGTTCAGATTGACATTAGAATTGTAAAGATGTACAATATATGCATATTTATTTATTTGTTTTATGAAAGCTACAACACCTAAAGTTGTTGAGACTTAATTTTTAAGTTGCAAAATTACTTTTACAAATCACAAGCTTACAAACAAAATACAGGCTAAATAAGTTTATATATTTCTATAACTTAATTTTTATACAACTAAGTTACACAAATTTAATCTTTGCCATTGGACATGGGTTCAAAATTTCATTTTGTGAATGTGTGAGGACTAAAATGGGAAAAGTAAGAAGTTGGAGGACTTGATAAAGTCAAAGGACTTTAAAGAAAAGGTGAGAGTTTTGACCATTTTGAGGATTGTGTCTGAGAGGGAGAGACAATGAAAATAAAACAAAAGCATATGGGAAAAGAAAGTGACTGTGGGGGGCTCATAGGCAGTGGTTTTGTTTGATTTTGTTCCCTTTTGTCAATGGGGCATACCATTATTTCATTGGTATAAATGTGAGTATCTCTTTCAATTTGCAATTCAAACCTTAGCTTTTATTTGAATTTTTGTCCACATGGGTAGGCCATAACACAAATTTTGTTTGCATTCCTACAATAAAATCAATTCGAGTCATCCCAAAGGTATCAAAATATATCGTTGAATTTTTCCTCATTAAGAAAATATAGTTGTTTTGGAGCATATAAAGAAGTTACATTACTCTTTTTGTGAAAAGTGATAGCCAATAACTGTCTCTCCGAAAGATATTTCTTTTTCCCTCGAAATCATAAGAATATATAATATGATGTGGTGTTGACTTGGATCGAACATGTTTCTTAAAGCGACGTTTTCTAGTTTTTTACGAAAACAGTGTTATATATATTACTAGAATGTTTTAAAGTAGCTACATATTTTTGTTAACCAATCATAAGTTCTATGGTATATTTATCTTTTCTCTCTATTATATAAATATCTTTTTCTCTTTTATGTTGTGATTTCTTTTATTTCTTCTAAATTAGACATTTCAAAGTTAACCAAAGTTCATTCGTATACCAAACCACTTCTTATAGGGTTTTAAGCACAATTATAACTTTTTTTTTTTAATTATAAGTCAAAAGGAAGATCAAGAATGCTTAGAAAGATGAGAAAAAGTGAGAAATCAATTTTTAAAAAAGTGACATAGAGACCCACAATTTGTTAGCCATGTCACTCCTACATTTAAATTATGGGAAAAGGTTAATCCAATAGTAATTTTAAAAAATTCAATAATGAAAAACTAAATTAGGTTTGTTTTTAAAAGTGGGTACTTTCTACCACATTTATAAGTTTTGTTGATTCGAGCATGGTTCAATGGATAAAACACCAACTACCATCTTAAAGGTCAATGATTCGATCCCGACCTCAAAATCGTTTCAAGTCAATATATATATTTTATAAGTTTCCAATAAAGAAGGTTTTCATTTTTCCATTTTGGGAGTTGAGGTTAGTTAGGTTCTATACCTACCTAATTACCCAATTTTCATATATAACCATCCCTTTAAAAAAGAGAAGAGAAATTAGGAGAGAGAACAACTTGCAAAGATGAGTTAGAAATTGACTAATTTTAGGGTTGGGGGTAGGCCAATTTCATGGAGGAATTTTTGTCCTTATCTCTATCCTATTTTGAAATTTGAGGATTTTGACGTGGGTTTGAAAACCTCCCATCCCAACGGATTACACTATTACCTCAAAATTTAATATTTATAGATATATATTAACATTTCAAAAACAAATCAACAAATATATATATATAAGTTCAACAACATATATGGAGGGAGATTTTTATTTTACAACATGTGGGATGGGAGGATTTGAACTACAAGCTTCATGAATCATCCCAGTTGAGTTACGCTCATATTGACTAGAAAGAAAGTTTAAACTTGATATTAAATTTTTGTTTAATGTTTTTAGAATGACTTTCTAAAGACAATTTAGAACAAGGAGATTTTGGAAGAATGCTCCACACACACCAGAGCACAATGATTGTCATTTAAATAATCAATAATAGGAACACGTGTAGCAATATAACAGGCCAAACAATAACAGACAATGCAAGAAAAGCAAGAAACAAAACCACATAATTAGCTAGAAATTACAGAATAACAAAGTGTATTAACACTTTCTAAGTGTTTAAAAAAGTTTTTTCAAATGAAAAAAAATATATATTTTTAAATACTTAGAAAGTCATTCCAAACCGTTCTTTAAGTTTTAGTCGATGGTTGAAAAAGTTAGATACTCTTTTTTTTTTGTTTTTTACAACAAGTTAGATATAGTTTTATGAGGAATAAAAGTGTTTCTTCATTATTTATTTTTATGGAAAATATGATCATCATTAAATTTATAAATATATCAAAGGATATTGCGTTAATGAAAAAGGGAATCCTTGCTTCTTTAATCGTGTAAGAAACTGCAGAAGGCCCAGTACATAGTGCTGAAGATGGCCCAATATACCAGGATCTCAAAATTGGGCTGGGCCCTTAATGTCGCCAAATCTTTTTGGGCCCAGAAAGCTGGAGGGCTTGAAGCCCTCAACAGCAGCAGCGAAACCCAGAGTTTTTCAGTTTTCTTCGTTGTCTTTTCGTTAGCGAAACCCAGAGCTTTTAATTTCTATATTTTGATTTTTGATTTTTATATTTATTTAATTTTATTATTTATTTTTGAAAATATTTTTGATCCATTTATTTTGTAAAAGAATCCATGTTGGTCATTAATGTAAATGTTGTGTTTTGTATTTATCAGAAATCTTATATAGCAAGACATTAAATTTAAAAATAAGTGACACAAGGTTTGTGCCAAATGTAGATGTACCACCTTGGACGTATTTGCCAATATGAACATAGTTCAACTGGCATAAGGTTTTTTCTAATGACCAAAAATTCTGTGGTTCGAATCTCCACCTCACATGTTGTCAAAAAAAAGAAAAAACAAAAAAAAACTTGAACCTAGTTAAATTAGTTCAATCATATATTTGAATTTTCACTCCACTTCTTGTTTAAATTAAAAAAATATTTCATCATAATGCAATATTTTTTAGGTAAAAATAAATAAATTTTTATTCCAACTGTATCAATTTTCACCCTCAACTTTCAATTTCATCAAATTAAACTCAAAACTTAAACATGATGCAAATTTTGCCCCATTTGCAATTTTCACTAAATTCACTCCATATTTTTTACAAAAAAAAAAAAAGTAGAGTATAAATCTCTCAAAACTCACTAATTTTAACAAAAAAATCAAGTTTGGCACAAAATTAACATTAATTAACACAAGATGGATGATTGAATAAATCTTTCAAAACTTACAAATTTCAGCACAAAGCAACCTCTAGTGTAAGTTTTTCTTGAAGCTTCTACTAATTTGGCATTAGCAATATGTTTTATATTCACTAAATGCATATGGAAATATTTTCATCTAAGATTTTTCAAGTTAAAATCTATTAAAGAGGAAAAATTGCAACACTTGTTCAAATTTAAGCAACACTTATTATAGTTCAATATGCAATTGAATGCTATTAAAATTTTAAAATGAAAATTGATACACCTTATCAAGTTCCTCTTTGAAGCAACTTAAGGTTTCCACCTTGAACATAGTAAAAGTAGTTAAAGCATTATGTAATTTCTTTTAGGGTAGATATTCAAATTTCCACCTCTAGAGAAATGCAATATAAAATTTAGGAGAAAAAAAGAACAATTTTCAACCTTAAACTTATCAAGTTGTATCAATTTGTAGGTACCATAAACTTATAAAGTCTACTAGAGGATAAAAATTGTCTGACTTATTCAAATTGGAGTTTAAAATTGCAACACTTTAAAGTGCGATGAAATTGAAAGTTTAGAGTGGAAATTGATACATCATCGAGTTCGGGATCAAAATCAATATCCTCCCTAAAACTTAATAGCAAAAACTAGAACCTTCGGGAACTAAAATTCTTTTCATAATTAAAAGAATGTAATGATGATGAATGGGGAAACTATGAGGTTGTTTTGTTATTTTTAGAAATAGTGTTTTTGGTTTTGAAAAAATAAAAAAGAACTCAGTGAAAAGAAAACATATTTGGGCAATCATTTGAATTTCGTGTTGTATTACTGACTAAATAAATCCAAATATTGTATGAGTTTTGGGTGGATCGGATGCTAAATGGTTCGTTGTCAATGTCGGCCGTCCCCACCACTCACCGCTGGGCTCCACTATTTTTTATTTTTTCTTTTTTCTTTTGAAAAACATTATCGTCCATTTAATTTTACTGTTTATTCGATGGCAAATGTGATAAGCAAACACTGAAACACGTTTCCCTCTGTCTCGATCATGCAATCAATATTTTACACTTTTTTATAATAAAAAAAAATGTAATAATAAATAAATAAAAATAAAAATCGATACTTCTCTTTACTACCATTTTACTCAGTACTTTTTAAGACGTTTGATTTGATTTCTGTAATTTTAAAAAGTGACGATTTTGATTTCTATTTGTAAAATTCACACACAAATTTTACACAATGAAAATTCTTGGAAAAAATACCTTTTTGGTCCATGAGTTTTGAGGAATATGTGTGTTTGGTCCCTAAATTTTCAAAATAGACCTTTTTAGTCCCTGAGTTTTGAGAAATATGTTTAGAAGGTCCCTAAGTTTTCAAAATAAACCTTTTTAGTCTCTAAGTTTTGAAAAATGTGTTCAAAAGTTCCCTAATATTATTTTTTTCAAAATTTTAAATTAATACTTTTTAATTTTTTAATTTAAAAAACCATTCAATATTAAAAAATAATACAAAAATATTAATTTAAAAAAGATGAAAAAATAATATTATGGACCTTTTAAACCTATTTCTCAAAACTCCTGGACTAAAAAGATTCATTTTAAAAACTTAGGGACCTTTTAAACCTATTTCTCAAAACTCAGGGACTAAAATGTCTATTTTGAAAACTCAGAGACCAAACGCACATGTTCCTCAAAACTCATGGACCAAAAAGGTAATTTTTCCAAAATTCTTTAATACAAAATCATGATAATATTTTTAAAAATTCATTAGGTGTGTGTTGCATTGAAATTTTGATAAAAACAAAATGTTGATGTGTAAAGTATGAGGATTAAAATGGATAAAAATTGAAAGTATATAAGCCAAAATAAAGATTTTAAAAGTATAAGAACTTAAGTGAATCAAAACTAAAAATAAAATAACCAAAGTAGGATTTAAATCTTGAATCTATTTAGTGGTTGAATTTTAAGATTGTTTTAATCACATTTTTAGTTGTTGATTTGACTAACAAATGATGACTTTACTCAAAGTGACAAAAGAGTGTGAGCTAACCAAAGAAAATAAGAGTAGGCATTTTTTTTTAAAAAAAAAAAATCTGATTATAAATTTAAACTTGAAAATATATTTTATTTGCTTGCCCATCAAATTTTGTGGCTGCTCTATATTGGTTTATCTACATCATCCAATCAAATCATCACTTATTAATTTGATTTCCAATTTGTCATGTGAAGTTTATTTTTTTATTAATATTGTAATTTTTAAAACTTATTATTAAAATATAGTTAATTTGAAACTTATTATTGAAATATTGCAGTTTTAAATTTTCGGTCAAAGGTCGCCCCTTCAAGAGACGACCTTGAAACACGTGTCGCACGCCTTTTGAGGCGACAATAAATTTAAAAAAAAAAAAGAATTTCGCAGAAGAGACGACCTCCGCACATTTGTACATCAAATGTAGTATTGGCTTTGTGGTTAGGGCATGTCTTTTCTTCCTTTTATTCCCAGGTTTGATTCCCAGCAGCCATATCATATATTTTCTTTTTTTTTTTTCCGTTTTCTTCTTTTTTTTGTTTCTAATTTTTTATTTTGAAAAATATGAGCAGTTTTTATTTTATTTTTTTTCTGTTTTCTTTTTTTTTTCGTTTCTAGTTTTTTATTTTAAAAAATATGAGCAGTTTTTTATTTTTGTTTTTCTTGTGTATCTTTTATTTTTTTTTCTGTTCTCTTTTTTTTCGTTTTTTTTTTTTTTTGAGTACATCAACATTTGGGGGTGGGGGGATTCGAACCTCTGACCTCATGGTCGAGGGTACATGCCAATTACCGCTAAGCTAAACTCACTTTGGCTTTTTTTTTCGTTTCTAGCATTGGTATAAAAATAACAACAGTTTGATTTATTTGTCATATTTCATATTTTTATTTTTCTTTTATCTCAATTAGCTAAATTAAAATTTTGGTTATAATAATTTTATAATTCAAAATAAAAATATAAAGAAAATGGTATAAAAGTGTAGATTTTTAAGTATATTTCAAAGAAAAATGAAACAAGAAAAAAGAAAATAAAAAATGCTCATATTTTTTAAAATAAAAAACTAGAAACGAAAAAAATAAAAGAAAACAGAAAATAAAAGAAAATAAAAGATACACAAGAAAAACGAAAATAAAAAACTGCTCGTATTTTTTAAAATAAAAAACTAGAAACGAAAAAAAAAATAAAAAACTGCTCATATTTTTTAAAATAAAAAATTAGAAACGAAAAGAAGAAGAAAACAGAAAAAAAAAAAAAGAAAATAAAAGATACAACTGCTGGGAATCGAACCTGGGAATTGAAGGAAGAAAACGCACGCCCTGACCACAAAGCCAACACTACGTTTAATGTACAAATGTGCGGAGGTCGTCTCTTCAAGAGACAACCTTTGCGAAAATCTTTTTTTTTTTTTTTTAAATTTATTGTCGCGTCAGAAGGCGTGCGACACGTGTTTCAAGGTCGTCTCTTGAAGAGACGACCTTTGACCAAAAATTTAAAACTGCAATATTTCAATAATAAGTTTCAAATTAACTATATTTTAATAATAAGTTTTAAAAATTACAATATTAATAAAAAAAATGTCCTAATATATAGTAGTAAAGTTAATAAATTGAAAGTAATTAAAAAAAAGTATTGAGGAAAATATATCCATTACGACATTACCCTTTTGAATGTACTTTAAAAACATGTTTAATGAACATATCTTTCAAAATTAGTTTTTTTCCCCTTTATTTTCAAATTTAAAAACTACTCGAAGTAACAAAGTATAACAATACAACTGTTGATGTTTCATAAAAAAAATTAAAAAAAGAAAATGATTATTAAACCAGAACCTAGTTCAATGATTAATCGTTTCACATTTTCATAAGTTAAAAATTTGAATTCTTCTTCCAAAACACGAGGAAAACAATTTTGTTTTCTTAAAAGTAGCTTCAAAACATCGTACTCAGATTCACCCAACTTTAATTAATTGTATCAAAATGGATGTTACAATTCTTTATGATTAAAGTTGAGATGTTGAAATGTCAATACTTATTATAATTACAAGCAAAGGGAGAAATATGTTCCTTAATAATCAAATGATTGATTAATATTGGTGGGGGATGGGGGCAGGTATGAAGCTTTAGCATCCACATGAAGAAATTGGCCCACATTGTTACAATTATTTTTGCCCTATGATTTACACCAATTTCTTCTATTCGTGTCTGTCATTTTCATATATCGAAATCATACTTTCTTCTTATTCGTTGTTTGATCTAAAGTCCAATTGTTTTGTCCTTCTAGTTATGTCATAAATGAAAGATGTGTACGTTAATAGATCATGTTTTGTCTCGACAAAACAGAGTGAGATGGAAGAATCCATGTGGTTAAAAAATGTTTAAACCTAACCACGATAGAAAGTTCCAACCGATAAAAGTACCTGAAGTAGCTGTAAAAATTAATACCTAAAAGATAGTCCCACCCACACTATGCTACAGGAATGCTCCTGCATAGTTATTAAAAATATCAAATAATAGAGAGTATGTTAATGTCACTACTTTTTTTTTTTTTTTTTGAGTTCAACAAACATGTAGGTGTAACTTCTGATTTTTTGGTCTATGACATACATGTTTTGATCAGTTGAATTATGTTGAAGTTTGACATATTAATGTCACTACTCATTATCATGATAACGATTCAAGTCGAAGAAATTAAACTTTAGATTAAATTTGGTTTACTTAGTTGAAGAAATTAAAAGTTAAGATTAAAGTTAACCTATCTACTTAAAAGTAGGTTTTCGGATGACTTAGACCCTGTTTGATAACCATTTGATTTTTGGTTTTTGGTTTTTGAAAATTAAGCTTATATACACATATTTCCACCTATAAGTGTCTTGTTTGTTTTCAAAAACCAAGTCCAATTTTGGAAACAAAAAAAAAAAAAAAAAGTGGTTTTCAAAAACTTGTTTTTGTTTTTAAAATTCGGCTAGGAATTCAAATGCAACATTAACTGGGATGAAAGCCATGATGGGGAATTTAGAAGAAAACAAACATAATTTTTAAAAACATAAAACAAAAAATCAAATAGTTATAACGGGGTCTTAAGTTTTAAAATTGTCGATTTTCTTTTAGAAAGTACTTTAGATGGCATTTCAGAACAAAAAGACCTATGATTTACTACCATTAATTAACTGCACTTTTCCAAAAAGTCAAAACAGTTAGAAACATTTTTTTTTTTCCTTTCTTTCTTTTTTCTTTTTGAAACAAATAAGTAACTGTAGTTTTATTCTCCTTTTTGAACAAATAAGTAGCTATTTTTTTTATTTAATTTTAATAATAACAAATAAGTAACTTTAGTCAAACTGCAATATCACGTGCTTTTAACTTAGAAACTAATTATATCCCTAGGAAAATATTTAACTACATAATTCAACTAACATAAAACTTATACTCTTAAACTTTACTCAAAAAAAAAAAAAAACGAAAGGTCAAAGGATTAAATCCCTCACCCTACATTTTGTCCAAAAAAAAAAAAAAATCTTCCAACACACCATCATTAAGGTGTATATAGGAGAGAGAAATATAAAAAATGAAAAAAAAAAAAAATATATATATATATATATATCTTTTTATTGTCACGATTTTAATAACAGTGTGTAAGAAGATATATATACACCAGTAGGTACCTAGCTGAGTAATGGGATTTTTTTTTATAAATAATGTAGTTTTAAAAAAAAAAAAAACAAAAATAGTGGACATTTGAAACTAATTCCAAATTTAGGGTAGATAAATCGTGTACATGGGTCACGAGTTCTCTAAATCGTGACCCAAAAACGCGATTTCCCACGTGAATCGTAGTCTACGTTCACGATTTCAGACTAAGCCGGGGCCCATGTACGCGATTTGCGTAGGTGGCACACCATGTCACTTGACATGTGTGCCATGAAAGCTGCCACGAAACTCGCGTACGTGGTACGCGAGTTCCATGAAAATCCTCGATTTGCACCAATTTTCGTCCGGCGAAAGCAGAACCAGCAATTCTCGTCCGGCGAAAGCAGAACCAAATTTTTCTTTTTCAAACTAGTACGACTTGTCCACTTCTCATCCGGCAAAGCAATACAAAATTTCTAAAACCACCCATTTCAGAAAAACTCCACCTTGGAATGGGCCCTTTTTCAATGGAAGCTTGTTCCAACAAAAGCTTCCTTTTCTATGACTTTTTTTTTTTTTTTTTTTGGGTTTGCAGCAGCCTTTCCATATAGCTGGGGATGCGAGGTGTAGTCTGCTATAGTGTGAATTTTCTTATGGATGTAGACGCTTGCAGTTGAATTTTCTTATGATTTACATTTTTTTGGAGGTGCGGTTGTTTAATTTATCTTGCTTAAGAGGGAGACGACAAGTTGATAATGTCGTAGCTTCATCGGCTCTGTATCAGTGTCACACCAGAAGAGTAAAAAAAAAATTTGCTGAAGAGTCAATAGTTGAGTAAGAACATGTGATTATGGGGAGGGTTTTTTTTTTTTTTTTTGGTATTTCATGGAAATCGTGTACATGGTACACGATTTCTACGTGAAAATCGCCTACAACTCTAATCCCATCTCGTGTACCACATACACGATTCTTGTGTAAATCGCGTCCAATGTACACGATTCTTGAGCCATTTTAACATGTCACCGCCACGTCAATCAAGATAAACTCGTGTACCATGTACACGATTATTTACTACCCTACTTTTGTCATTATTTTCGGGTTTCACCCCTAGTTTGTAATTTCTTATTTTAAGTACATTATTAAAATTATTATTGTTAAGACTACCTTAATTTTGTCATTTCTTTTTTAAATTACATTATTCAAGAAATTAACCCTGAGTAATGTTCTACCCATATTCCATAATACAAACTTAACTGTGAGCATCTTAGCCTTTCTCTGTACATATTTCTCTTTCTAACTTTTATACACTATCATTTCCACTTTATTTTAAAATTTGCTGAAATACTCAAAAAGTTTCTCTAATATACATAAAAAATCAAATATTAGTATTCTCTTCCTTACCCAAAAATTATTTAAAGGGTCAAACAAAACAAAGTGGTCGCCAATTCTATATATACTGTTAGATGTATAAGACAATAAATTTTAAAAATCTTATTTCACACCTACATCAAAACCATTATTAAGCATATAAATTTTAAATCTACATTTATTAATAACTAGCTATCACATTAATTTTCCTTCTTGTTCAGCTAGATTACTATCATCTCCTTTCTTTTTTTAGTACAGGGTTTCATATTCCAACAAGAAAATTAATTTCCTTCCATGGAAGGAAATTAATCTCCTTTATGAATTTTTTCTTTTTAGTTCAAAAACAAGTGAGGTGGAGATTCAAACTTTTCGATCTATTAATTAAATTCATATATGCCTTCACCAGTTGAAGGTTGACATCTCCTTTATGAGTTTGTTAAAAAAAAGGGAAAGCTAATATATATATATTTTTTAGTTGATTAATATGTTAATTAAAATATCATTTTAGTACTTGTACTTTCAATAAATTTTAAAATTAGTCTCTATTATTAGTTTAAAGTTTTTTATTTTTAAAAAATGAATATATTTTCAAATTTATAAAGGGAAGTCTATACTTTTTGCCAGAAGAAGTTAACAATAAACTAACATTAAATCCTAATTTTAAGATTTATTGAAAGTTCAAAGACTAAATTTAGATATTTAAAAGTACGGAGATGAAAATAAAATACATTTTAAATAGTAGAGACCAACCATACTATTTTAACCTAATATTTTTTTTTTAGCAAAATAGTTAGATTGTGGATTAAAAACAGATATTTAAAGAAATAATTAAGAAGAAGAGGAGGAAAAAGTGGATCAGGATTCAGTACATGTTCATTTATTCTGGTTGTCGTGATGGTCTTTTTTTTTTCTGACAATAGATTGTGGTTGGTTAGTGTTCTGTTTCCCTGTTTGTTTTTGTTTCGCGAATCTTAATATTGAATTAAATAAATAAATAATAAAGGTCATACATAGATACGCCGCGTGGCATATAGCCATACGACGTGTTGGATAAAGACGATTCTTTGGGGGACGCGTGTCACATGTGGGTCCCGCTATATGAGACCGACAACTTTGCGGTGGCTTTCCACATGGTCAACTATGAGCGGCCACCTGTCTTCCACGTATGATCCTACGAACTCGCAATATTTGTCGCCTCTTGATGTCTCTAGATCCTCTCTCTCTCTTTTTTTTTTTTTAAGGAGAAAGAGAAAATCAATTTTTATTATTCTTGCAATTTCATTAAATTGAATTATAAATTTCAATAAAAAGTGTTTTTTTTTCATTATTTGTTTTATGGAAAACCAAAAACTAATATCAAAACCATTTGATTTATAGTTTTTTTTTTGGAAACTATTTGATTTATAGTTCTTTGTTTTTAAAAATTAAACTTATAAATATTACTTCCAATTATAAATTTTCTTTTTTCTCGTCTATTTATTTCATTTTTCAAGTACCAAGTTAAGTTCTAAAAACTAAAAAAATAGTTATTAAAAACTTGACTAAATTCAAATGTGTTTCTAGCAAAGATGAAAACCATTATAAAAAAAATTGGAAAAAGAAAAAAAAAACATAATTTTCAAAAACCAAAAACAGAAAATCAAATGGTTATCAAACAGGATCTAAATGATTGTCAAATGAGGAAGTAAATAGTTGTTTTAAAAATTTTAAAACTACAAAATATGTCTTGAGCGTTTAAAGAAAATAATAATAAATAAATAAATAAATAAATAAATAAATAAATAAAAGTTAAAAGGACCAAAATGAAATTTATACCTTTTAAATATGTTTTGATCTATCTAGATGTGATCCGTGCTTATTTAAACATTCTAAGGCTCCATTTGATAACCATTTGGTTTTTTGTTTTTGATTTTTGAAAATTATACTTGTTTTTTCCTAAATTCCCTACCATGACTTTTTTTTTTTTTTTTTTTTGAGGAATTCCCTACCATGACTTTCATCCTTGTTAATGATCCATTTGAATTTCTAGCCAAATTCTAAAAACAAAAACAAGTTTTTGAAAACTACTTTTTTTTTTTTTTCAAAATTGGACTTGGTTTTTGAAAACAAGGAAGAAGATTGATACTAGAAGAAGAAGATTGATACTAGAACAAAGAAACTTATAGGTGGAAGTAGGTGTGTATAAGCTTAATTTTCAAAAACCAAATGATTATCAAACGGGACCTAAATAATAGCATTCCATCCATGCCGAAGCATATGACGATGTTTTAACCATAAATATGGTTATAGTTAATGGTTGCTTCTTAGTTATATTTTTAGAATGGGATATTCAAGGGTCAGTTTGATGACGTTCTCGTTTTTCGTTTTTTGTTTTTTGTTTCTTATTTCTTGTTTTTTAAGAACTAAAAACAAAAGCATGTTTGATAACTATTTCTATTTTTGTTTTTTTTTTTAAGAAACAAGAAATAATAATACATATTATTATTTTTGTTTCTTGTTTATCTAAAAAAAAAAAAGAAACAAAAACAAAAATGTGTTTGATAACTAGTTTTTATTTATTGATTTTTAGGTAAAATAAAATTTAATACATATTATATAAAATATATAACATACATTAAAATAAATATCAAACTATTATATTCGTGTTTATAGTGTTTATTCAACCTCAACACAAAATAAAAAAAATAATAAATTTTATCCTTCAAATATTTAAATTTGATTTGAAATGTCATCTATCACTCTAACCAATTTATCTTTAACAATGTTTGCTTACACGAGGTAGTTCAATTAGATTAGTTTGTTATTTACAAACTTTGTAAATTTTCAACGATTATTTATTGCACAACATGCTATCGGTATATATTTTTTTGTATGTTTGTGGTAGCGAGACATTTATTTAAGGTTAGACAATCGAGCTTATATACCCAAATTTCATGAATTGAATAATAAATTTTATATTTATTTTTTTTCCTTTCAAAATGCATGTATTTCTCATTAGCCAATGATTAGATTAGATAGAGATATATTTTTTTTTTTTTTACAATTAATGGCAAACGTGGAATATCTTATTAATTAATTAATTTAATAAATAAATTAAAACCCTACCAAAATTAATTAAAAATAATAGATATTTAAATTGAAAATAATAATTAAAAGCTTAGTTACAAAGAGAGAAAGATTAAGAAAAAAAAGGAAAGCGAAAGAAATAACAAAAAAAAAATGATTTTTTTTTAAAAATAAAGATCAAGAAATAACAAAAAATAGAAAAAAAGAAACAGAAGCAAAATTTGAGAAACTACTTTTGTAGTTTCTCAAATTTTTTGCCTCTTCTTTGAACACATTTCTAGAAATTTAGAAATAAAAAACAAGATGAGTTACCAAATATGTATGTTTCTTGAAAAATGAAAAACAAGAACAAGTAATAATAAACAAGAACGTTATCAAACGACTCAAAGTTTCTTAATTTATTAAACTCAATGATTACCTTCTGCACCTTTTTGCATCAACTAATAAAGAAATAAAATATTAATTAAGTAAATGAATTAAACAACCTCGAAAATATGCATTATGTCCCTTTTTTTAAATCATCAAAACTTATAGTTTGAACGTGAGTTTAGCTCAACAATTAAAACATCTCTACTTTTGTTCTTGTCAAATTTTGGACAGGAAAAAATGCATCTGACTCTTTTACGTGACAACAACGGTAAATTTATTTGAGGGGGGAAGACGTGGCTAGTAAAACAAAAAAAAAACTGCACACGATTGTGGTGCTTGCCACACTAATTTCAATGCTTAAGTTAGCTTGGAGGTTATGGAATGTAGTGAGCGAATGACAAGAGAAAAAAATTCAGAACTAGAGTTGGGGATCCATTTTCCAAGTTTGAAGAAGAGTATTTATACCTTGGTTCGTTTTTAGGGTTTTACCCATTTGAGGATGGTTTAGGGTTGGAGCTCATCGAACTAGGTTGACAGAGGACTCCTGGAACTAGGTGTGTGCAAGACAAAGGGGCCTAAACCATTGGACCTGATCGGCCTCGGCATTGGATCGAGGTTAGGAATTGGGCTCAACTTTGGCCTTTCCTTCCTCTGGGGTTCGATATTTTGACATTTTTTGTATACTAAATTCGTGCTACTTCAGTATGTTCCTCGATATCCGAGTTCGTGTAAAATTACCTATAACCCTTCTTTTAAGAGATTGTATGTCACAATATTTTGAGAAAAAAAAAAGAGGCAAAACTTAAAACTCATACATCTTAATATATGGTTTCATCTTTTAAAATATATATATATATGGTTTCACAATTCAACCGATATAGAATCATAGATATAATTTAACGTCTATCCTAGTTTTATTTGTAATATTTTAATAGATATTTCTTTGTCAACTTGATGATGAAGTCTACTCATGTAAAATTTTAAAAAATAGTGGGACTTAATGATGTTTAAAATAGATAAACATTAATAACAATAATGAAATTAGGGCTTATTAAGAAAAAAAAAAAAAAGAAAGAGAGTAAATAATTGATATTTTTTAATGGGAAAATTAATTTAAGTTGATAGCAATTTATTTATTTTTAAAGTTGGTTGTTGATGAATGAAAGCAATTTTATGGACCTAGTTTAATGATTTATTATAAAGAAAAATAATTAGTAAATCAATCATGCAACTTTGATTTTATCCACACACACACACAAAAAAAAAAAATGCAAATTTGATATATTATGCTACAAGTTGCAAATAATATTGATTATGATTCCATTTTTATCTTTGATATTAATGTAAATTTTTCCGTGGTTGAAAGAAATTCAAAATTATCATCAATGAGAAGATTTAATATAAAACCACATGATTTGTATAATAAATATGCTAGCACTTGAGTATTAATCAATATTAATGTGTATTCAAATTATTCCCTTAAAAAGCTAATTATATATAATTTTGTCAAACTTTATATATTTTTAAATTTCATTCCCACTTTTGAGATCTAATATTTTGAATTCACATACTTGGAACCATATAATAAAATTGACTTCTAGATTTATAAGTAAATAATACATAAAACATGGTTTCTGACATTTAAACTAAATAAAAATAAAGTTGAAGTTGCTCATTAAAAGTAAAAATGTTTGTCAACATGAGCATAACTCAACTACATAAAACTTGTATTAATGATCACCAATAGGTCTATGGTTCAAATCATTTCATCCCACATGTTGTAAAAAATAATAATAAAATAAAAATAAAAATAAAAATGCTTGGGGTGGATTGCCCTTCAAAGGGGAAAAAAATTGAGATAGGTGGCAACAAATCCAAAAATGATTTTGTGATGGTTTACTTCTCATATTTAATGTCAGAAAATAATGCAAACATTCATAAAGAGGGGATTTTTTTTTTTTTTTTATTGACCTATTTTTTTCATAGATATATAAATTGACAGAGAATTTTGTGGTGCCAATCTTTCCCCAAAAAGAAAAAAAAGTTATATATACATTGGGACCCATCTAGCATGCATCTCAATTATCTTATATAAATTAAATTTAAATTTCAAGTTATTATATATACAAAAATCAGTACTTGTAGTTGTAACATTTAAGTTTTAGCCAAAACGAGCTTAGCTCAGCGATAATTGACATGTACTCTCGACCATGAGGTCAGAGGTTCGAATCTCTCCATCCCGAAATGTTGATGTACTAAAAAAAAAAAAAAACTCTTAAGTTTTAACCCACTCAAATCATTAAACTTAAACTTGAGTAAAATAGTGAAATTGGTTTGAAACTATATTTTTTAGATTTGTGGTGAAGTGTGAATATTGTAGTGATTGAATTATACTAAAGTTGTTATGAAATGAAATCAAAATTCTCCTAATTTCCTTTCGCTAAATCCAATATTTTATTTTACATTACAAAAGGGCTCTTTATTGAACAGTTTCAAGTGGTAGGTGGGATTTGACAACAGAAGTGAATAAAAGTACACTGTATAAATGAGTTTGTTGGTTTGCATTTAGACATTCTAATTTTTTATTCAATCGATTTAAATAATAAAATAACTATATATTTTTTTTAATAAATAAAATTTCCAATAAACGTGGTAATAAAGGAAGTGAATTGACTTGCTGTTCTGCTATCAACCAACAGATCAAGATAATGGTGGCTTCAAATTAATTATTCGTAGGGCCAATATTCCATTTCTACACTAAAAAAACGATTTTTATGAAAACTGTTATGGGTGAATTTGGACCAAATTCTAAGAAAATCAAAATGATAAGAACCTAGAGTAGAAACAAACTCAAACAGACCCATTGGACCCGAATCAATCTCTAGGGTTATTCCCTCTCCTAAAAAGAATGAAAAAACCCTAATTCAACTATAAAGATCAACCCCAAGGAACGAGGTATCTATTCTTTCTTTTAGTCTTCCTCTTCATTCTTAATTTACTTGCTTCACTTATGATTTCCCAACTGACTTAAGCATTAGTCGATGTGGCAAACACCACACCGGTGTTGTCACGTGAAGGTAAGGTGAGTTTTCCCTGTCCGGATTTTTGCATCAACAAAAACATTATCGAATTAAAAAAAAAAAAACTATTGAAAGTGACTGTGAAATGTCAATATAATATAAGATCTAGATAATACACATATATCCAATATGATATTATTTGATTTTTTTAATTTTTATTAGTGGTCTTAATTCCATCGTACATATATTATACACACGCAAATACATACGACATTTTCAACTCACGTTTATTATGATAGTATTTTTTATTTTAATTAGCTAGTTGTATTTTATTGAATATGATATAATTAATGTGATGCATGCCCAAGACGATATTATTTTATTTTTTTTTAATGTTGTTTTAGTTAGTTGTATTTTATTGAACCGATCAGATTTAGTCAATAATTAGTTGATATGGTTACCCTGTTTAATTATTTGGTTAACATATTTATTTGCAATCTGCCTATTTTTACAAAAGTTTTGTATTTTGAAATTTAGATGAGAATAACCTAAATACTTTTCTCCATTTTATTGCTTTTAATGTCGTAATAGAGCCAAAGATTTTTTTTTTTTGATGCTCCCAAATGTCTTGTGATTAAATTATACAGGCATTTATTTTGAAGGGTGTCACTTGAAAAAAAAAAAAAGAAAAAAGAAAAAAGAAAAAGCTATGTTTCTTTAAAGAATAAAAAAACAAAAAGAGAAAAGAAGATTTCTGATTATGATGCACATTGAAATATCATAAAGGATTATAAAAGGAATGGAGGAAAATGATTACAGCGATGGGAGACATGTTACTTATAGCTTATACTTAGAATTTTGGAGTGCATTTTTGCAAAACAATAATAAGAATAAGAAATAAATAAAATAAAATAATAATAATAAAATAAGATAGAGTGATAGAGACTCCTTGCAAGTTGTGGAATTGGAATTATTTATTTATTTTTCCAATCGATGGATTTTTCATCTCAATAATTTCAAATCAACATGTTTTTGCTAATAACATTATTTTTTTTTTGTTTTTTGAAAAATTGCTAATAACATTATTTATCTATATAATTAGATACCAAAGTAGTGTATTTTCCATTTTCTTCCACGATTGGGAATTTTTATATAATGTTAATAAAAATATAAATAATTTTTTTCCTTGATCAAAAGACAATTTCTCTTAATATAAGAAAAAATGTGACTAGCATTTTAATAATTTTATCTATACTTTTAATATGAAGTCACATGTAATGGTTGACAGTTCAAACTTACGACCACTCACAAAAAGTAGCCATGCATCAATTGTTGAGTTATGTTCAAATTAACTTATTTGTTTTTTTTTTTTTTTTGTAAAGAATAAATATTTTATTCAATTCATGTATTGAATGATCTATTGATCTCCTTTCATGAAGTAACTAATAAAGTTCATGGTAGTTAGTCTAACAATATATGTGATGTTTAAAGTGACATCATAATAACTATAATCTAATAGTTTACGAAATAGTAGAAATCTTTGAATAGGGAGGAAAGATTGACATACATATCAAATTAACTCTTTAATTTTTCTTTTTCAAGAATTACACTACAAATTTACCTAAAACTCTTCAAAAGAGGTAAAAAAAATATATGAAACCATTGAGTTAGATTTAAGTTAACACTAACTCTAATGTTTAGTCGGCCGTTAACTCTAATCAAACTTCTCGATTTGGATGAAGGACAAAGTTATTTGTGGCAAAACAAAATAATTGAGGTATAAATATTATTAGTATGATAGAACTCTTCATCTACTGATATAATAATATTGGCTTTTATGGACATAAAATGATGTTTATTTTCCTTTTAAGCTCCTTTAAAAAGTCTCATATTATAACTAACATAAAATTATAATGATGACAAAGAGGTTTGTGGTTCAAATCCTCTATCTCATATATTTTCAAAAAAAATAATAATAAAGTCTCGTATTATTGAAATTTTGTTCACATGATTGTGGCCGACTTGATGTACTAAAGAAAATGCAGCCATGCCCTACCCATAATTTATCATGTGAATGTGATGCGATGTTTAAATGTTTTCAACGAGACAAATTTTAATAAATCGTATTGAAAATAAAAAGTATATATTATACAAAGTATAGAAAGATAAATATAAATGGAATTTAATTTCAATCAATCCAGAACTGACCTAAATTCCAATGATTCATGAGATAATAATCATAATATAGATATAATTGGTTTGAAATTTAGAAGGAGTTATCGTGCACGTTTATGATTAAAAAAAAAAATTAAAAAAATCTCATTGATTTACAGATCGATATAAATATAGATTTCTGGCGTCTAATTATTTATGAAGAAAAGCCATTAATCCAAGCGCCAGTGACATACATACATCTCCATCCCGGTGGCTTTCTTTTTCCAAAAATTTCTCCTCTTGATTCGCCATTTTTCAAATTTCTAAATCGCCGGAAAAGAAGCGTATCAAACACAAAATCAAAGTATTCGAAAAGGATCCTGTTCTGCGATTTTCGGGCTTGTCTCTCTCGATCCATTTTTCAGGTATGCGTTTCGTTCTTCGCTGCCATTTCCTCGTTTTGCATGCTTCTGGAGATTGTTTTTTCTTTCTTTCGCAGGAAACGCCTCTTGCTTTCGGCCTCTACTTGATTGCGTTTTGTTTCCATTTGTAGAAGTTCGTTGACGGTCATCTAAGCTTTTCTTTGCAGCTCTTTCTGAATCCGAATTTCGAGAAATCTTCTTTTCTCTCCGGTAAGGAGCTTCTCTCGCCTTCTCTCTTTCTCTCTCTTTTGTTTGATTTTGATTTGTATGCTTATCTCGTCGGAGCTTGTTGAATGTTTGATTGCTGATAATTCGCAAGGTGAAAGGAGAAAACGAATTTCGCTATAGGCGTCGTTTTTTACATTCTGTTTTTTTTTTTGTTCTCCTTCGTTTCGTCTGTTTCAGTACTCTGTTGTTGTTGTGTATGAATAAGCCTGCTCCTCTTAGTGTTTCAGCAACGAAACAGAGGATATGTTTGGAGATTAGTTAAACTTCAAATGCATGAGTACTTCGTTCGGCTATGGCGTTTGATATTTAATCATTGATTCAACTATTGCTTCAAATATCATCTTTACTTCGCGCAAGTTTTCGTTCATGTGGTGCCTCGTTTATCAAGATGTCGATCTAATCTCGAAATTATGAGATACTGCGATCTAAAGAAATAACAATTTCTGAATTCTTGATTTTCTTTTTGGCTAAGGCTTCTTTCTCAAAATTGTATTGGAGTATAAACTAAAGAGGTGCGTCAAAAAGAAGATAAAATAACCACTGTGGTATGTGTCTCATCGTAATTTTTTTTTTTTTTTTTTTTGAGAAATGTCTCATCGTAATTTTTAGGATAGAAAATCTTTTTTTTTTTTTTAATGATTAATTATTTTTCGTGTCCTTTTCTTTTTTTTCCCCTCTTTTACTTGTGCGGAAATATCAGTTTCACTTTTTAGACAGAATGTGGATTGGATTACTCTTCCATACTATCAATTGAAATGAATTGGAACTCCTTTAGGAGCTCTTTCTATGAATATGAACTAGGGTAGTAAATATACACATTTACTGTCATGTATTTCAACTTCTTCTCCTGTTACCTGGTAATAAAATTTTGTATTTCTATAATTATAAGATGGAGAGTTTTGATGTATCTTTAGAATTGACTAATTAGGCTTATGTATCCATAAAAGATATCCATTGTTTTTCAAATTGGATATGAATTTCTGTTAGTGAATTAAACTATATTGATATGTATGCTCTATATATTCCTTGTTTTCACATAAGGATGTAGATGATTTGTCAGTTTGTTATAGGGGAAAAAGTGCTAGCCTCATCTATTGTTGGGACAATGGAATCTCACCCAACTATTTGGGTCACTTTATGTTATTAAGTGATGAGAAGAGTTCAAGAAACTAATCCTAATAAAGTAGGCATTTCACCATGTGATGGTATCAATAACTTCTTGTTCTCCTTGCAGACTGCATCTCTGTGCATTCTTGGCCTGGTTCTAAGTTCTAAACTTTCATAAAGCAAGAGATGGTTGCCTTTGGAAAAAAGTTGAAGGAAAGGCAAATCGAAGAATGGCAAGGGTAGGTGTGATACACCAATATTTGTGTTGCATTATTCCAGTTATCTTGTTTGGTGGAGTGTACTAGCAACCATTCTTTAACTTCCATTGTGGATTTCTATTATATTAACGAGAAGTCAATCATTTATTCAGAATCTCAGATAAATAACGTGCTCAGTTCAGTCATAATCTCTTTATTCATTGCTCCCTTGAATACTCATAAGAACTGAACCAATGGCAAGACTTGCATTTTACTCGAACAATAGTCATAAAATCATCATCAGGACTATCCCTTTATAAATGTGGAGTAAGAACTTGAATTAGGAATACAGCTAAAGTAGATTGATAACATTGATTAAAATGGAATATGGATTTTATTTTGTCCTTGCATCGTAGAAGGGAAGAAAAAAGACATTAAATATTACTTTCTAAATATGACATTGAATTTTATGCTCATGATACTTCTACCATTTTTATTTTCTGAAGTATATTTCTGCTTGTTAATTATGCTATTGCTGCTATTGTTCTGTTTCACAATTTTGTTTTTGTGCAGATATTACATCAACTATAAGCTTATGAAGAAGAAGGTAAAACAATATGCTCAACAAATGGAAGTTGGAACACAAGATCGTCGGCACGTTCTCAAGGATTTTTCAAGAATGCTGGACAACCAGGTGTATATTGCTCATCCCTTTTCTTGAAAAGAATTAACTAAGGCTTTGATAAGTGATGGTATATGAAACTAATTAATCTCTTTGTCATACTTTTGTCGCCTGATTTTTTTTTATTAATTTATTGTCTTGCTTAGTAGATGATGATTCATTATTTTAAATCCTGAATCTCTAATTTAAGTGATTAGGATTATGAATCTTCGAATTTTATTTGGTTATTGTTCTTTATGCTATAAGCTCAAAAGAACTGCAGGTGGTATATCATGCCACCAATTTCAACACACACACACACACACAGAGTCTTGTGTATGTGACAGGAAACAAAGTACAACGAAGTGTGGTAATTGCCTAGGAGGTTCAGGAAATGTTCACCATTTCTCTTTGTAAATGTGTGTTTGTAAAGTATGCTGTATGTACTCAACCATGCACAATCCCTTCCTTCTAATTAACGTGGTGGAATACTTTTAAGACTGCAAATCATAAATCTTGGTTTTGGAATTATTTTTTGACCCGAAAATCACTTTACTGTTTCTTTGCTTCAGGACTGCATATTTTCTATATTATGAGATTGTGTAAATCTAAGTTATGCTCCCATCCGCTAACAACATTGAAATGCATTTTTGACAAAATCAGATTGAGAAGATTGTACTTTTTCTGTTGGAGCAACAAGGCCTTCTTGCAAGCCGTATAGCCAAACTTGATGAACGGCTTGATGCTCTTCAAGAAGAACCTGAAATATCCCATATAACTGAATTGCGAGAAGCTTACAGAGAAGCAGGCCAGGATCTTTTAAAGCTTCTATATTTTGTTGAGATAAATGCAATTGGTCTGCGTAAAATTTTGAAAAAGTTTGACAAGCGGTTTGGATATAGATTTACTGATTACTATGTCAAAACACGTGCCAACCATCCTTACTCTCAGCTGCAGCAAGTTTTCAAACATGTGGTAATATGTCATCGTCTGATGCTGATCTTGTATTCTTCTTGTCTCATTAATAATCTTTAAGGGACTTCAGATATGAAGTCTTAGAATTTTCAATATTGTTCTAGATTCTAAGTTTTATGTTTGATATTGTGTACGAGTGTAGTGATTACTTGTAGAATAACTTATAAGCTTAATTTTCATTACCTGAATTGTATTTCACCAGCTAGAAACAAACTTGTAGGGAATAGGAGCTGTTGTTGGAGCCATATCACGTAACTTGCATGAACTCCAGGACCGTCAAGGAAGAAGCTATCTATCAATATATGATCAGCCTGTTCTCCCTCTCCAGGTTGGTAGGACTTAGGAGTTCACTCATTTTGTTGCTACTGGCTTTAGTTGTTAATGACTCAACGCTTCTCATGACCTTCCCTAACAAATCTGGCAGTAGTCAAAAGGTTACTTCAGCTATTTTATTTTTTTCAACATGCAGGACCCTGTAATCGATTCAATTAAAGCTGCTGTGGACAGGTTAAGTAACTCAACAAACTTCCTAAACTTTTTGGCACAACATGCCCTCATTATGCGAGAAGAATTGCCTGCTCCCGTTGAGGAACAAGTTGATGATAGCAATTACCACTTCATGTCTCTTTTCTTGAACTTAGCAAATACCTTCCTGTACATGGTCAATACGTATATTGTGGTCCCAACAGCTGATGACTACTCCATGAGCCTTGGAGCTGCGGCGACTGTATGTGGTATTGTAATTGGAGCAATGGCAGTTGCACAAGTGTTCTCATCAGTTTACTTTAGTGCATGGTCAAATAGATCTTACTTCAGACCTCTAATATTTAGCAGTATTGCTCTCTTTCTCGGGAACATGTTGTATGCTCTTGCTTATGATCTTCAATCACTCTGGGTTCTTTTAATTGGACGTCTTTGTTGTGGGTAGGTAATCTCTTATCTTTTTATCTTTTTCTTTACTGAATAGTCGATTAGAATACAGTCTCTTATGATGTCTACATTTTTTATCTTGTCATAAATTAATGCTCAATGTATTCTAGAATTTCATATAAATTGTCTTTTGGGGATGCTCTTTTCTTTTGCATTCAGAACCTCTTATGACCATTTACTCCATGGATCTGCACCTCCATAAATTTTTACCTGGCATTTCACTAACTAGAGCCAATGAGAAAATGATTAGAATTGCCCTAAATTGTTTGTCATTTCATATAGGGTCCATTCCATTTAGATATACATCCACAGTGCTCTATGGCATTTGACTTCCCGTAATTTAAGGATGCTACTGTCTCTAAGCTGATGTGCAGTTTCTGATGTTAGTTTTTGGTGTAGGGAGTAAATAATAATATATTGGCTTGTTTTTGTTAACTTGATAATTTTAGTCAGGTTTAGTTAATTTGATAATTAGTGCTTGAAAATTTATTAGTTCCATTTTCTTGCAAGGTTTAAATAGCCATGCCTTGGATTGTGTTTAGGAGCTTTTGAACTTAATAAACTAGAAGTGTTTGGCTATGGACTTGGCCTATCCATGAAAACTTTACTTCGTCAGTCTTATCTACCTTGAAGAATTAGGAAAATTCGTATTCCAGTTTAAGGCTAAAGGTTATATGTCGTCCACAGAATATAAAGATTTTGGCATTTTGATATAGCTTACATTACATGAAATGAGAAATAGTCTTTTTCAAATGATTAACACTATTTTGTTATATTGTGTGGCACAAATATTCTGAGGAGACTTTATAATCTAGAACGATTTCGAACTCTCCCTGTTGTCTTTAGTGGGGACAATAAAGCAGTGAGTTGGGAAATGTTAATATGTACTTATGAAGTTTGACAGAACTGTCCTTTTCTAATGCAGATTGGGTTCTGCTCGGGCTGTTAATAGGCGTTATATCAGTGACTGTGTGCCACTAAAAATTCGCATGCAAGCATCAGCAGGCTTTGTTAGTGCCAGTGCTCTAGGAATGGCTTGTGGTCCAGCCCTGGCCGGTTTACTTCAAACAGATTTTAAGATTTACAAACTCACTTTTAATCAAAGCACTCTGCCTGGCTGGGTTATGGCTGTGGCTTGGCTAATATATCTAGTATGGTTGTGTATCTCATTTCGTGAGCCTTCACGGGAAAATGACGAGAATACACCACAAGAATCAAATCAAGGTATTTTTATTTGGTAATTATTCAATCTGATAAATGTTCACATGAATGCCATTATATTTTGATCTATCATTCTATTATTCTGGTGGGCATTTCCGTACGGTTGGGTCAAGTGCATCTTTGTTATTATGTCCTTAAGTTACCCTGATGTTTTTTTTAGGAAAGAAAGAATAAAGTTTATCTGGTTCAATTGCAACTTTTCTTGGTTGAATAATTTTGGAATTAAGTTAGGCACAGTCATTAGGACATCTAATTGCATATTTGTTTCAAAGAAAAATAATTTATTTTTTATTAAATAACCAGCTTAGTCCTTGAACTTTCAAGTTTGTGTTTAATAGGTCCCTGAACAGGTCTATTATAGGTCTCTAAACTTTCAATTTTGTGTCTATTATAGGTCTCTTCTCGTTTCTTTTAAAAAAAAATTTGTGTCTAATAGGTCCTTGAACTTTAAAAGTGTAATAATTCTTTGAACTTTTAATTTTGTGTCAAATAGTTCCATGATATATTCAATATTTTTTAAAATGAATGGATCTATTTAGCATAAAATGGAATATTATGTCTAATAGAACTGTAAACTTTCAATTTTTGTTTAACAAATTTTTGAATTTTAAAATATGTCAAATAGGTCAAGGACCTATTAGATGTAAAATTGAAAGTTCAAGGACCTATTAGCCCCAAAACTAAAAGTATAGGGACCTATTAGATGCTTTTTAAAATTCAAGGACCTATTAGATGCAAAACTGAATATTTAAGGACCTATTAGATACTTTTTAAAGTTTAGGGGCCTATTAAGCACGACCTTGAAAGTTTGGGGACTAAACTTGTAACTTTAACATCTACTTCGAATCAATTATTTCACATATCATCAAAACATGATAATTTTATATATCTTGTCAATGTCAATGAAACAGTTCAAAACGACACACTTGAGAAAGGTCTTCAACAACCATTGCTTATTACTTCATTAGAGAAGCCAGTAGATGAAGATGGTGATCCAGAAGTTGATGACAGTGAAGAAGCTCCTGAGGAATCTCGCCTACCAGTGACTTCTATCGCTTCAGCTTATAGATTACTCACTCCTTCTGTTAAGGTATCTGTTATAGTCTAGAAAGTACTTGGGATGTCACATCATTCATTATCATTATATTGAATAATTATATTTGGTGTCTACATGGTGAATGTTAACCAACAACGATTCATTATCATTATCATCATATCATCATTCATTATCATTATATTGACTGATTCCTAGAGAATTTGAATCAAGCACTGGAAATTCGGTGACTAGTGTCTGTCTTTCTCATACCAACAATGGTTTTCATTGAGTTTTTGGGTTTGTGGTTTAACTTTTGGTGACACTATAAGTTTTGTTTATGGTCATGAAATTTAAATATCAACGGACTAACGTTGTCAACGGGAATTTGCTACTTTAGAATGCTCTCAAACAAATTGCTACATTCCATTCATAATAGGTATGGCTAAAACCGAAATTGAAACCGTTAATAATTCCCATGGGATTGTACAACTGAACAATGTGGTTCACATCCGAACTACATATAACAATCTAGCTACTGTTGTGTGAGATGACACTTTTACTTCTTTTTGTTCTTTTTTTAACATAATATTTCTATCTAGCTTAGCTACTGTTGTTTCGAACTGACACTTTTGTTTTTTCTTTTGATAACTTTTTCTTTTGAGTTTGCATGTATATTTTAACTGAACATTTAATTTCTACAGGTTCAATTATTGATATATTTCATGCTCAAATATGCAATGGAAGTTCTGCTTTCGGAGTCTAGTGTTGTTACCACATACTACTTTGGTTGGTCCACGAGCTCTGTGGCAATCTTTCTGGCATGCCTTGGCCTAACAGTTCTCCCGGTGAATATCTTTGTTGGTAGTTACATTAGCAACATGTTTGAAGACAGGTAATACTTCAAAGGAATCGTGGGGAAAATGTTTTGTTGATTTAAAATTTTCTTCTCCTGATGTAATAAGTCATATCTCTTTCATAATTTCTTTCACTTATTTCATTTTAATATCTTCCTTGCAGGCAAATACTATTGGTATCTGAAATTCTCGTCTTGATAGGCATCGTCTTAAGCTTCAATGTAATAATTCCATACTCTGTGGTTCAATATGTGGGCTCTGGACTTATCATGTTTGTGTCGGCCGAAGTGCTTGAAGGTGAGGGATTTACTAAAAGTTGTCCTCAATTTCTTAAAGAACTTCTAATCAATTCAAAGCATTTTTCAACTTCTAATGATATTTGATTGTGCTATAAAAGTTGCTGAGTAACATTTTAAAGCATTCAAGAAAAACACTTAACATGTATTATTTTCCCTCCCCAAAAAAGCTAGTAAGGAAACTCTTCATACAAGGAAAGCTTAGAAAAGTTTTCAAACTCACCCTTCCAATCTAAAAAAATCTGGCATTTTGTTCACTGAAAAAAATATTTACTGGAGACTTAACAACTACCAAAAAGTAGAACATATAAGGGATTGGCGTCCAATGGGAGAAAACAATGAACATGGCACGATGTTTTAAAAAAAGTCTTGCTAACTGAACTCTGCCTGGAAATTCATTCATCTTCTTTGGATTATGGTATCCTTTTGGTTTAGGATTTTGCTATTTTCCTAGTTGTGAAGAACACATAAAAGCTTTATCGTTGAGGAAACTTTAACTTCAAGGTTGAGTTCCACTCTTCCCTTCATTTGAGAATGATACAATTTTGCTTTTGATCATGTCTGACCCAGGTGTGAACCTCGCACTTCTCTCTCGAGTCATGTCATCTCGGCTCTCCCGTGGTACCTACAATGGTGGATTGCTATCGACAGAAGCCGGGACTATTGCACGAGTGATTGCAGATGGAACTATAACCCTTGCTGGTTTCTTGGGCCAAAGCAGGCTCTTGAATGTTACACTCATTCCCTCCCTCCTCATTTGTGTAGGCTCCATTGTTTCCACCTGCTACACCTACAACTCTCTATACTGATAGTGATAGCTCATTAGGTTTCTTATATCCATCAAAATCCTCAATTCTTTTTCCCTGTGTCAATTCCTCCTTCATTTTTCGCACTTGCTAGTGCTATGTCTTGCAGGAAATATCTCACTCGCTTAGATCATCTATTGAATTTTAAATTTATTGTTATCATAATTTGCACCCCCCGACAGTGATTTTTGTTTTTCTTACACGCGGGATAGAGAGGCTTTAACCTCTTAGAAGTAGAGATGATTTATCTGCAGATGGCAAATTTGTGAGATTTGGTTTAAAGTTTATGGTTCTAACTCCAACCATATGCCTTAATGTCCTGCTTATTGGAAAAAGAAAAACAACCTGAAAGATTTTGGACCACTCATTTAAGTTTTAGGGTAAGTAAATAGGAAATACAAATGAATGGTCCAAAAGAGGGGAGTGGATCTCCATTCCCTCCCTTTGAGTTGGATGCTGCAATTAATGTAGGGATTGTAAACTGTAATCTCTTGCTATTAAAATTACTTTTGTGTCTTACAATTAGACTAAATTGATTTAATGTAGTTGGTTTAAAAAATTGTACGTTTTTTTAAATGAAAAGTTCTACATGTTAGAATTCGAGAATTAATGCAACATCATGCAATCGAGTCTTCGGGTGAATGAGGAACTATATGGACGTGATCCATATTCTGTTGGAAGTTCTTTTCTGTATTGTAATGTAATATTTATATTTTCATAGAATATATTTATGTGTCAATTGACAGAGGATGGTGATTATTTTTTAGTTAAATTTTCAACTGACTAAAATAATAGTAATTTTCTTTTTTACTTTTTGACTTGTAAATATATGGTACATTTGGAAACAAAATATTGGCTGGTGTATTCCAACAGATTTATACTGCCATTTATTGTTTCTTGTAATTAGAAATTAATGCGAAGGGGATGGAAGTCCAGCCTAGCAGAAAAGAAGTGGAAATGTCGAGACATTTAAAATGAAGTTGAGCTACTTTCTAATGGGTCGTTGATTTCAATTAAAGCCTCCTTTTACTGGCTTGACATTTATTCAAAATTAAACAGAAAAAAGATTATATGTTGTTTGGTTTGACTTTTCAAGTGTTTAATTTTGAAAAAATTTCTAGTGTTTGTCGATCACGATTAAGAAATGAAAGAAAATTTCTCAAAAGAAGTTTTTAAGTATATGATAATTTGTGTATAAAAACACTTGTAAGGAAAGGTAACAAAATATATGAGTGTTTAAATTTTAAACAATTTTTATACAAAATGTTTCTTTTTAGTACATCAATATTTGGGGTGGAGTGATTCAAACCTCTGACCTCTTGATCGGGGTGCATACCAATTCCGCTAAGCTATGCTCACTTTGCCTTATACAAAATGTTTAAAAAAAATGCATTATTGAAAAACATTGAAACTAAATGGTATTCCAAATAGACCCTAAATTAGACTAGAGAAATTAAAGTATATAATTTCAAATATTTTCAATAAATATGAGTTATGGGTGACGACTTGTTTATTGCTTTACTTTTTTTTTTTTTTTTTTTTTTTTTGAAACAAAAGACAAATTTATTATTACGCCACTCGGGCTAATTTTGCATGGTCTAATTCACCCAACTACAAATCCATCTTGATATTCTTACAACCCAAGTCTCACTCACTCTAGAAGAACAAGGCAAATTTAGCTACTTCATGAGCAACTCTATTGCTTTACTTCTATACTAATGCTAATAATAAGTTCTACTTTTATATTTCAAAATAATAATAATAAATCATAGTTTTAAATAGCAGATTTCTATCTTGAAACTTTATCCTAATTTAGCAATGCGTTAGGTGGGATAAATTTATTACACTTTATACACCAATTTATTATTGAAAAACCCGAAACGATGTAGAAGAAAATGGTTGAAGTTATTTTGGCGAAATTAAAGGATGGTAAAATCACATTCATCCAATTCATTGCGTTGACATTCAAATGAATCCAAATCAGTCGTCGCTCCAATGATCAGCAAACATTTTTCCATCTCGCAGTTATAACTACTCGCATTCACTACAAACATCTCTCTCTCTCTCTCTCTCTTTCTCCGTGGCTTTTAATTCCAGAGATCAGAAGAAGATTCGGCCATAACCCAAAAAGCATTTGAGAAAAATTCAAGTTTCTTCTAATTCCTTTCACAAGCTCAAGCGAGGCAATCGGTGTACTTGGGAGAGTTTCACATTGTGTGCATTTTCTTGAAATCTGACTGCTTTTTCTCAGGCCCTCTGCACGGAAATCTTTGTACTCTCTTCTATTTCTCGCCATCGCCATCGCCCTCTTTCCACACCTGCTATATAAACAACCAAATTTGGCCTTCTTTTTGGGTACTCAATTCTAGAAAAAAGCCTATTCAATTGTTTAATTTCTCTTGCAAAACTCAGACAAATAAAGAAATGGGTTTTGGATGGTGGAGATTTCTCGCTTCTGCTCTTACTGGAATTCTCCTCTTCCATGCCTTTTCTTCCTCTCAAAAAGGTACAACCTTTTTCTTTTTCTTTTCTTCCTTCACTCAATTTAGAATTTTGGGTTGAGTGATAATTCAGTGTCGCTAAACTTTTTATAATTCAATTCGTTAAACTTTTAGATTGAGTGTCAACTCGAAAAGATTGCATCTTATTGAACTCAAATAAATAACCTTTTGGATCGAGTGGGGATTAAAAATGGCATTAATCCACTAGTGGAATGTTATCGTCTCTAATATTAGAAGACTTTTTTTTTTTTTGACATCTTAACGGTGGTGCGTAGGAAATATACCTTCATGCAATCAAGTGTTGTATTTATAAATTATTAAGGTCCCGTTTGATAACCGTTTTTGGTTTTTAGTTTTTGAAAATTAAGCTTGTTTTCTCCTAATTTTGTTTATATCTTTGTTATGGACACATTTGAATTCCTTGCCAAATTCCAAAAACAAAAACAAGTTTTTGAAAACTACTTTTTTTAGTTTTCTAATTTTGACTTGATTTTTGAAAACATGAGAAGATGGTAGATAACAAAACCAAAAAAACTTAAAGGTGCAAGTAGTGTTTTAAGCTTAATTTTCAAAAACCAAAAACTAAAAAACAAATGGTTATCAAATGGGGCCTAAATTCATCATAGTTGTAAGCTTAAATGTTGAAATTGAAGGGTAACCCAACATGACAATATCTTTGTTGATTTTATATGTATTAATCGATCTATATGATATTTTAAAATTGTTTCTGTGTTTTTACAGTTCCAAATTTCAGTTTCTTGCGAGATGCGACCAGTGCTCCGGCGGTATCATACTATGATTACATAATCGTCGGAGGTGGGACGGCGGGGTGCCCGTTGGCGGCGACGCTGTCGGAGAAGTACAAGGTATTGGTGATAGAACGCGGTGGTTCGCCGTACGGAAACCCCAATATCACCAACTTGTCGGCGTTCGGGGCCGCACTTTCCGACCTGTCTCCATCTTCGCCGTCGCAACGATTCGTGTCGGAGGACGGCGTCATCAACTCTCGCGCCCGTGTCCTCGGCGGCGGCAGCTGCCTCAATGCCGGATTTTACTCACGCGCCTCCCCAGATTACGTCAGGTTCTCATCTCACTACAAAACTTCCCACAATAATTGAAAGGTCTTGAATATATATATATATATATATATATATATTAGTTTCAAAATATATATATTCTAAATCATTATAAACTAAATTTCAAAGACTAAATTCTTATTCTCATAAAAGTTGAACAACCCAAAATATTTTTTAACCAAAATCTAAATACCAAATATTACAATTCTTTTTCTCCTGGTTCTCTTTTATTTAGAAAGTTTTAATTCAATTCCTTATAATTTAAAATCTCTTTTATTATATTCTTTCTTTCCCTTTTTAAGTAAATATTAAATGTGTTGGATTGTTTGCATAATATGTTATTTAGTAAGTTGGAAGAAATTTGAATGTGGAATAATATAGCTATTTAAGAGGAAAAAAATGAAGGTTGAATTTTGGTCAAATTCATCAAATTGTGGATGGGGAATCCATTTTTTTCTCCACTAAATTTTCTTAAAACGCTATTCGTGATGTGACATACCATCAACCACGTTTTCTTTACCTCGAAGTCGAGGGTACATAATAATTACCGTTGAGTTATGCTCACTTTGACACCATCAACCACATTTAACCTCTACTAAAAGATGTAATATAATTATTGAAAAATGTTAAAATATAGGATTTTATCCACAAATACATGCACATATTTTTGTAAATATTTACAATACACAACATATAAAAAAAGAAAAACATATAAAATACCCCTAACTGTATTAGAGGCTCAGTTGCATGATGAAGAGGTCCAATAAATACGAAAATAGTTCCTTGTTACTTTTTGCTACCCAAGGCCAACACTGATTTTTTTTTTTAAAAAAATGTAGAATATATATGTCTTTTTCCTCTCATCCATTTCTTTGCTCGAGAAACGAATATTAATTTAGACTTTATTTGATAACCATTTTATTTTTCATTTTGTGTTTTGAAAAACGATATGGTCTATAAATACTACTTGCACTTATAATTTTCTTACTTTATATGACTTACTTTAAAAAAAAAAAACATTTTGAAAAACCAAAACCTAAATAATTCAAATGTAGTCTTAAAAACTTGTTTTTATTTTTTTTAAAATTTCTCCATAATTCAAATGTATTTTTTTATTAAAAATGTTTTAAGTGGCTATGCGTTGTAAAAATGTTAAATTATAAAAAATACTTTTGAGCTATGAGGTTGGTTTCAATTATATCTCTGAACTTCCGAAAATGACCATTAAAGGCTTTTTTCCGTGAACGGAAAATGACATGTTTGTATATGTTTCGTTGCTTATGTGAATAGTTTTAAATACAAATGTGAAAAAACAATAAAAACACGTGGTCTTAAAACAAACTTGAAGGACTAAAGTAAAACTCTTGAAAATTTAAAAGTATAATAGAAATCAACCTTATAGTTGGGTAATATTTTTGATAATTTAACCTTATAAAAACAGAAGGGACTAAATTGAGAGTTTTGAACTTGAAAGGAAAGCGGGATGGGAGGGGAAGTTGGTGAATGAGTCATACGAGTGGGTGGAGCGGGTGGTGGCGTTCGAACCGGCGATGGGGCAGTGGCAGTCGGCGGTCAGGGCCGGTTTGCATGAAGTCGGAGTGTTGCCGGATAACGGGTTCACCTACGATCACTTATACGGTACTAAGGTGGGTGGAACCATTTTTGACCCTCAAGGACACAGACACACGGCTGCTGATCTCTTCAAATACGCCAATCCTCCCAATCTCACTGTCTTACTCTACGCCTCTGCGCATAGGATCCTTTTCCGAACTCAACGTCGAGGTACCTAAATTATTTTCTTATGCCTTCAAATTTAAATAATAATTTTTGCTAATTTTTAACTTTTTTTCAATAGGACAACAAAGGCCTAGGGCCCACGGAGTGGTCTTCGAAGACTCCAACGGAACAAAACACAGAGCCTTCCTCAAGAATCGGCCCAATAACGAAATAATCGTATCAGCGGGCTGTCTCGGAAGCCCACAACTTCTGATGCTAAGTGGGCTGGGCCCGGCCCAACACCTCAAGGCCCATAACATAACAGTGGTGTTGGACCAGCCCACGGTGGGCCAGAGAGTGTCCGACAACCCAATGAACGCCGTTTTCATTCCGTCCCCCGTTCCGGTGGAGGTGTCGTTGATTGAGGTCGTCGGAATCACCAAAGTCGGAACGTACATCGAAGCCGCCAGCGGCGAGAACTTCGCCGGCAGCCCTTCTACCAGAGACTACGGCATGTTCTCTCCCAAGGTACATATTCCTAAAATTTTTAGGATTTAATTTCCAGTGGTTTCCATATTATTTCATATTCTAAAATTTTCTTTGATCTTAAAAACAATCGGGCAGATCGGGCAGCTATCGACCGTGGCACCAAAGAAAAGAACACCGGAAGCCATAGCCAAAGCCATGGAGCTAATGGAGAAACTGGACCAAGATGCATTCAGAGGCGGCTTCATCCTCGAAAAGATAATGGGCCCAATCTCGTCGGGTCATCTGGAGCTCCGAACCGGAGATCCGAACGACAACCCGTCGGTCACATTCAACTACTTCAAAGAAGCCGCCGACCTGAAGCGGTGCGTGGCCGGAATAAATCTGATCGAACGGATAATCGAATCGAAATCGTTCGCGAAGTTCCGATACGAGAACGTATCGGTGGCGACGCTGCTGAACATGACGGGGAGCGCTCCGATCAACCTGCTGCCGAAGCACGAGAACTTGTGGAGGTCGGTGGAGCAGTACTGCAGGGAGACGGTGATGACGATCTGGCATTACCACGGCGGGTGCCAGGTGGGGGCGGTGGTGGATTCCGATTACAGGGTTTTTGGAGTGGATTCGTTACGAGTTGTTGATGGCTCCACTTTTCATGATTCCCCTGGAACTAACCCTCAGGCGACTGTCATGATGCTTGGCAGGTATGTTTTCTTCCTTTCATTTATTTGGATTAAATTACCCATTTGGTCTCTATGATTTCCTTTTTGGATTTGTGATAATTGTGGACAACAACATAGCTTAACTGAATAAAAACATTCAACTAAAATGTTTTTTTTAATTTGCACCTGATCAAAAGGTTAAAGGGTTCAAATTTTCACCTCAACATATTATTAAAATTAAAATTTTATAAAAATAGAATAATTCAAATGAACAAACTTTGAACTTTGAAGTTGTTCCTCGCATTTTTTGTTTGATATTATGACCATTTAAAAACCTTAGCCATGTCTTTTTCTTTTTGGAGTTGAGATTTGAATCTCTAAGCCTCGTTTGATAATCATTTCGTTTTTTGTTTTTGGTTTTTGAAAATTATGCTTCTTTTCTCCTAAATTCACTACCATGATTTTCATCCTTGTTAATGATCCATTTGAGAATTCCTAACCAAATTCTAAAAACAAAAACAAGTTTTTGACAACTATTTTTTTTTTTGTTTTCAAAATTGGACTTGGTTTTTTAAAACAATGAAGAAGGTTGATACTAAAATAAAGAAACCTATAAGTGAAAGTAGGTGTGTATAAGCTTAATTTTTAAAAACCAAAAACGAAAAACGAAATGGTTATCAAACGGTGCCTAAACTTTTGATCAATTGGTTATATTCCATTTATGTGACCATGAGATTTTTTTTTTATATATATATATTTCATTTATGTGGTAATGAGATTTTTATTTTTATTTTTTTATTTTTTGGCTAATTTGCTAGGATTAAGGGTCAAATTGGTGATTTTAACTACTATTTTTTTTTTTTTTTTTTTTTTTTTTGAAATGTTGCAGGTACGTGGGAGTTAGAATATTGAGGGAAAGGCTTGAGAGCACCACTCAAAAATAACAGGAGACAAGAGAGAAAAATACAATATTATAGCATAGCATCAAGGCTTTCATATTGGTTGTTCGTGCTGTTAATTTTATTTATATTTGTTCCTCATTTGAAACATTATACAAATATATTAAATTATTGAGGTCGAGTTCAGAGTTCAGACGACACTTCTAATTTTTTTTTTTTTTTTTTTTTTTTTTTTTTTTTTTTTTTTTTTATCTCACATGAATTATATTTAGATGTACTATTTGTGTCCAACTCGTTTACCCATAAAAGTTATTCAGGCAAACCGTCAATCCAACTAAAGTCTTTAAAGAACCGTTCAATACATGAACTTTAAAAAATGCAATTTAAAGAGGGTTAAATCATATTTTGGTCCCTAAAATTTGAGTGTATTTTTCAATTTAATGTCTTTGTTGTTTAAAAAGTTTCAATTTTAGCATTTTTTTTTTAAATATCAATTTTAGCATTAGTTCCTTAGATTTTAACAATTTTCAATTCTATGCATGTTCCTTTCTTAATTAAGTGCTTTTATTATTTTTCTTCTAGATTTCTATCAACTCTTTAGTATCATCAATTAAATTTTAATATTCAACGGCGTGAAGAGTAAAGTTGAAAAATGTTAAGACATAAGAGACTCAAATTGAAACTTCTTAAATAAAAGAGATTAAATTGAAAAAAAAAAAAACCGTTAAAACATATGTTTAGCCTAAAAAGAGAGAAGATTCGACATCCTAAATGATGCTACAATTGGGGCATTGGCAATCTTAAAATTACAAAATATAATTAACATGAAACTCTTTTAAAAATAAATAAATAAATAAATAACATGAAACTTAATTTGATCCCTCTATCCTTACTTTATAATGTGTATCATTCTAAGCCTCTACACTTACATTATAAAGAATTTAGTTGTTGCTTTAATTTCTTTGACCAATTTAGGAAAGTTTTATGAATGATCTACTTATATTGCCTTTAATTATATTATTTTCATTTAGGTGGATCGCATGCTGGTTGATAATTTTATCTCCTCCCAACAAACCACGTCAAAAGTTTGTAGAATCCCCTTTTCTTTTTTCTTTTACAGTTACGAAATAGAGATGAAACCATCGACCTTTAAGATATCAATAAATATCGTATCTACCAAATTATATTCAAATTAACTAATAAAATGTACTAAATTAAAAACAAATCAATGTCGTGTTTCCTTACTCAATTCTTTTTTTTTCCTCTATCAAATAGTTCTCAACGTTTTCTCAAATACAATTTCGTGGGTTACTTCGAAAACACGATAATTTTGAACGGGGTTGCAAAGGAATATGACGTAGAATATTCGAGTTTAGCCGAGATAAAAAGAAAAGGCATGTTCTATATCCAATGAGGGAACCCTTGTTGATGGGTCAAAATCATTGGAATGAAGAAGAAGCAAATGAGAAGAATCTGTAAGAAAATTAGGGAATGCGTGGAAAGAAGGCACTGTGGGAAAGAAAAGGATATCCAATGGCATATGCTGTGATCCAATATTCTTTGAGTCCCCTATAAAACCTCACTCAGTCGTGCCGCTGCATAAAGAAACCTAAGTATTAACCTCTCATAAATGCCTCAAAACTTTTTTTTTTTTATATCCATGAGTGTTCGAGCTAGCTTGCACGTACCTTGAAAAGTTTTTCTATTTTTATTAGTAGAGAATTCTAAGGAAACTAGCAGAAGGGCTTCTCTCCTTTGGCAGGCAATAAACTGGAAAACTGGGCATTGTCCCGCCAAAGGAGAGTTGCCCTTCGTCTGGTTTTGCTTTACTTTCAACTCATCATCTTCTTCTAATTAATGGCTATACCAGGTAGAAAATGAGATTACTTCCTTTTTCTTCTCTGCTTTTTAACTAAAACTTCTTCACTTGTGAGATTTATTCTCAACTTTATTTGAGGATTAGAAACTACTTGATGGAGAAGAAGGATTAATCAAGTTGTGTCATAATATAAATATTTACTTTGTTTTATATATATGTGTGTGTGTGTTTTACTTGGCTACTAGGGTAAATGGTACTCTTTGATGCTCAAGAACAAATGCATATCTATATCACTTGATGATTGGCTTGGTTAGGGAGTGAGATTTTGGAGCTTGTTGGCCCCTAGCTTATAAATTAATTCCTTTAATTTGATTAAGGATGATGACGTTGAGTGTGAGTTTGTTATTGCTTCGATGATGCCCTATCTTCTAGGGAAGGATACCGACCCTGTTCTAAGTCAAATGTATTTGTTAGGGACGACAGATTCTGTACATTTCACGATGGTATGATATTGTTTACTTTGGACATAAACTCTCCTGTGACTTTTTTTTTTTTTTTTTTACCTAAAAAAAAATTTATGATCTTCTCATTTCTAAGCTAATGTGGGACGGCTTTGTTGATTTCTAATCGTATCCATCTTATTCTATCAAGCTTGATGTGTTGCTCCATTCTTATAATTATATAACTTGAACACACAATTCTCTATAATATTTTTTTATGATTAAAAGAATTAATCTTTAGATATAGTTTTGAAACTTATATATAGAAATTTAGAAAATTTTGACATATCATTATACTATATATATAAAGATTTTTGTTTTGGGTGTGTGGGTGGAAAAATGACTTTAAAAGAATATTTCTTGAAATAAAATTTTCAAACCAACAAATCTTTCAAAATGAAATGAAATAAAATAATGACTTAAAAATTAAAAATCAATTCTGAAAAATGCCATGCTCTTCCTTGAAGAGATAACAGTAGTTTGAGACCCTTTAATCGTCAAGAAGGTCCAACTACACTTGACGAAAATAATAATAATAATAATTTTTTTTTAAAAAAAATCCCATTAATTTTATGAGATTTTATTATGCTTCTGGTAAATGGGACCATTTTTATTTGAGACTTTTTTTTTTAAAAAAAAAAAAACAAAGAGGAGAGAGAATTATATATTAATTACTTTCTAATTTATGTGAAAATTAATTTTAATTATTTCAAGTTATTATTTATTGATTAATTAATTATTTAATATAAATATTTTAATTAAATCTAATAATTTAAATGATCATTTTCATAAGAAAAATCTATAAGACAAACACAAACATTTATTTCTCATATATCAATTATTCTGCCTATCTAAGTAAAGACATTTAAATCTAAGATTTTTAACTTCCAAATATTTAATATACATATCTATACAAACTTTATGCTAGTTGAACTATGCTCGACACAAGAATTTACGTTTCGATGTCACAAAAACAAACTATTCGTAGTTGAGGACAATTATTTTCAATTTTCATGTTAAAAGATGTTATGTAAGATAAAAATAAGGGGAAAAAAATACCTTTTTAGTCCCTGAGTTTTGAGGAATATATGCGTTTGGTCCCTGAGTTTTCAAAATAGACATTTTTAGTCCATGAGTTTTGAGAAATAAGTTTAAAAGATCCCTAAGTTTTCAAAATAGACCTTTTTAGTCCTTGAATTTTGAAAAATAAGTTTAAAAGGTCTCTCGTATTAAAATTTATCGCGTAATTATATTTAAAATTTGTCAACTCAGCAATGCTACACCACTCTGAAGTTAATCAACTAATTAAGTTAACTGAGAAATTCTTTAGAACCATTTTTCAATAACAAAACTATCATTTTTGAGATCCATACTTTTTTTTTTTTATAATATATGTGGAGTGAGAGATTTGAACATAGACCTCTTAGTCATTAGTATAGGTTTTATGTCAGTTGAACTATACTTATGTTAGCTTGAGATCCAAACTTAAACTTTAGAAATCTAAAGTGTATTGTGTCCTAAATTAAATAACATAAACCTAAATAAACAAAGAATAATTTAGTATCAAAATTTTTATTGCTCAATTGATCTTGATTGAAAAAAAATAAGTGTCTAACACACTAATATAGTTGGGTGGTTAAAGAAATTAAAATCACTATCCCACATTCAATTTGTTGTTCTAAAAAAACGTTAGAAAAAAGATAATTTATAATCTTAAACTTTGGAGGTAGAATCTGTTAAGTTGATATTTGACTGATACATTTACTAACACGTGTGTGTTAGTTATTAGCTGTTATAGCAATAAGAATCCAGCTGTACAAGTTAACAGATTATAATGTACTCTTCTCTGTTGCTTATAAAACAGAGTAAGCAAGGTTAGGTGAGTGGTTGAATAACCTTGTAATCCCCCTTTGGTTTCGTGATCTCTCTCTGAATAAAATACCTACCCAATGGCTGTTAAAAGTGGATGTAGACACACTGTCGAACCACTATAAACCATGATTGTTCTTCTTCTTCCTTTCATAGCTTGTGTTTTTTCTTTTTGTCTATGATCTAATGTTTAAATCGATCTGGGAGAAAGCTACAGAACATATTTGAATTCTTGGTTTTAACAATTGGTATCAGAGCCATCGACAACAAGATTCTTGAAAATCTTCTTGATCGCTACTTGACTTCATTTTGGCATTCTTGAAATCGTTCGTGAAGACGTTGGTTCAGGGATAAGGATCTTGATTGCAACTTTCATTCTTCCAGCTTCGTGAAGCCTTAGGGTTTCTTTGAATCACCAAGATGTCTGCGAAAATCGAATTGGAGCGGTTCGATGGCAAGGGTGATTTTGGTCTCTGGAGGAAAAAGATGAAAGCAATTCTCATCCAGCAAAAGGTTGCGAAGGTGTTGACTGATCCAAGTAAGTTCCCTGATTCTGTAACTGAAGTCGAAAAAGAAGAGATGGCAGATATTGCTTATAGCTCAATAATTTTACATCTTTCTGATAATGTGCTTAGAAGGGTTAGTAAAATAGAAAAAGTAACTGAGTTATGGGCAAAATTGGAAGAATTATACATGCCAAAGACGTTAACAAATATGATGTATTTGAAAGAGAGATTGTTTGGATTCAAAATGGATCCATCGAAGAGCCTTGAAGAAAATTTGGACGATTTCAGCATCATCTGTACAGAATTGGCCAACTCCGGGGAAGAAGTTAAGTCAGACGATCAAGCTGTGATCTTGTTGAATTCCTTAACAGAGCCGTTTAAGGAAGTGAAATCCGCAATGAAATATGGAAGGGATAAGGTGTCTTTAGATGTGGTTCTCGACTCTTTAAGGATGAGAGAACTTGAGCTCAAGGTAGAAAAGAAAGCTTCAGAGGTTTTCTTTGCAAAAGATAAGCAAAGGAATACCCATCCTAACAAGGAATCTACCTCTCAGAACAAACATCATTCACAACATAAGGGACGTGGTAAACACCAAAACAGAAGTCAACATTCGAACAAGAATGTGGAGAACAATGACAACAAGTGTCGTTACTGCCACAAAGAAGGTCATTTCAAGTGGAATTGCCCACAGCTTAAGAGAAAGCAGAACAAGCAGACAAATAAAGAAAATAGAAGTTCAGCAAACATTTTGGATGGGTATGAGTCTGCAGAGGTTCTCATGGTCACCGAGAAGGAGTATCTTGAAGAATGGGTTATGGATTCAGGTTGTACTTTCCATATGACCCCCTGCAAGAAGTTTTTTGTTGAGTTGAATGAGATGGATGGAGGAAGAGTCTATATGGGCAACAATCAACAGTGTATTGTCAGAGGCATTGGGTCAATCAAATTGAGACTAGATGATGGTTCTTTCAAGGTCCTAAAGGATGTGAGGTTTGTGCCAGACTTGAAAAGGAATCTCATTTTCTTAGGAACCCTTGATAAAGCTGGTTATGACTACAAATCAGGAAGTGGAGTCCTTAAAGTGTTCAAAGGTAAAACTCTAAAACTGGCTGGAAGATTGCAAGATGGGCTGTACATTTTGCAAGGCAAGGCAGTCGTAGGGGAGTTGAACACAGTGAGTGAAAAAGCTGTTGGTGAAACCAATCTTTGGCACAAAAGACTCGGGCATATCAGTCCAAAAGGGTTGAATTGCTTGTTTAAACAAGGTCTAATTGGAAAGATCAAACCAGTGGAAATTCCTTTCTGTGAACACTGTATTTTGGGCAAGTCCTCTAAGAAAAGTTTCAAACCAGCGACTCATACTACAGAAAACCGTCTTGATTACATCCATTCTGACCTTTGGGGACCCTCAAGGATTGCTATTCATGGTGGTGCACGGTATTTTTTGACCTTTATTGACGACTTCTCGAGAAAGGTATGGGTATATTTGTTGAAAACTAAGGATGAGGTGTTTTACCGTTTTGTTGAATGGAAAACGATGATCGAAAACAGAACTGAGAGGAAAATCAAGTATCTCCGAACAGACAATGGTCTAGAATTCTTGAATGATAGGATCAATAGTCTGTGTAAGGCATCTGGAATTAGTAGACATCTCACTGCAGCAGGAAATCCTCAGCAAAATGGTCTTGCTGAACGATATAACAGAACTATACTTGAAAAAGTGAGGTGCATGCTATCTAATTCTAAGCTTCCAAGAACATTTTGGGGAGAAGCCGTGAGCACTGCCGTATACTTGATAAACCGCAGCCCATCCACTGCTTTGAACTTCAAAACACTGTAGGAAATTTGGTCTGGTCATCCTCCCTGTCTGAAACATCTTCGTGTCTTTGGATGTGCAGCTTATGCACACACAAGACAAGACAAACTACAGCCCCGAGCTAAGAAATGTGTTTTTATAGGCTATCCTCAAGGTGTTAAAGCCTACAAGCTCTGGTCACTTGAACAAGGGGAGAATAAGTGCATCACTAGCAGAGATGTTACTTTTGATGAAAACATAATGCCTTGGAAAAATAGTGGTAAAACAGACCGTGCCATAGAGACAGAGAGCTTTGAGATTGAGTTACAACCTTTGACTTCAGAATCTGAGAATTTAGATGGGAATGAGACAGTTGAGGCTGATGCTCATGATCCTTTACCCGATGAAACAGTTGTGACAGATGCACAACCAGAAAATCAACCATCTGGTGAGGAACAGAATGAACTTTCTCATTACCAACTCACCAGAGACAGGCAAAGACGTGCTAGCAGACCTTCAACAAAGTATGGTTCTGATTTTGTTGGTTTTGCATTCAACTGCTATTTAGAAAACTTTGGAACAGAACCAAATACATATGAGCAAGCACTTAAATCTGTACATAAAGATATGTGGTTAGCTGCTATGAGATCAGAGTTAAAGTCATTATATTCAAACAAAACTTGGAATCTAGTACAGAGGCCTGAAGGTAAAAGGATAATAGATTGTAAATGGGTGTTTAAGTTGAAACCTAGTTTGAAAGCTTCTGATGCTCCTCGTTTTAAGGCACGTTTGGTAGCAAAAGGTTTTACACAAGTAGAGGGTGTGGACTTTACAGAAGTTTTCTCACCTGTTGTGCGGCATACTTCAATTAGGATACTTCTCTCTTTGGATGTTCAGTTTGACCTCGAACTAGAACAAATGGATGTTACCACAGCTTTTTTATATGGTAGTCTAGATGAGGAGATCTATATGAGACAGCCGCCTGGTTTTGTTGAAGATGAAGGGGAGGAAATGGTATGTCATCTTCAAAAATCCATTTATGGATTAAAACAGTCCCCACGTCAGTGGAATAAGAAGTTTGATTCGTTTATCTCAAAAGAGGGATATTGCAAGAGTAATTTTGATAGTTGTGTTTACAAGAAGAACTTCTCTGCTGGATATATTTTGGTTTTATTGTATGTTGACGATATTTTAATAGCCTCTACAGACAGCAGTGAGATCCAAAGATTGAAGGCAGCTTTAAGTAAGAATTTTGAAATGAAAGACTTGGGGACAGCAAAGAAAATCCTTGGCATGAACCTGGTGAGGGATAGATCAAAAGGCACCCTACTGATTTCACAAGGAGAATATTTTGAGAGAATAGTTAAACGGTTCCAAATGGAGAGTGCAAAAACAGTCACAACTCCTCTTGCACAACACTTCAAACTATCCTCCAAACAATCTCCTTCAAACCAAGACGAGTTAGAAGATATGAAATCAGTTCCGTATGCAAGCCTAGTGGGAAGCCTCATGTATGGAATGGTCTCTAGTAGACCTGATTTGGCATATGCTATGAGTATGGTAAGCCGCTACATGAGCAATCCGGGGAGACCTCACTGGGAAGCTGCAAAATGGATTGTAAGGTACTTGAAGGGAACTTCTAACAGAGGACTGTTGTACACCAAATCTGATTCCAGTACTGAAGCAATAGTTGGTTTTGTGGACTCGGATTATGCAGCCGACTTAGATAAAAGGCGCTCATTGACTGGATATGTCTTTTCTGTGTTTGGTAATATAATAAGCTGGAAATCCTCATTGCAATCGGTAGTTGCCTTGTCCTCAACAGAAGCCGAATATATAGCCCTAGCAGAATGTGTAAAAGAGGCTGTATGGCTGAAGGGAAATGTCTCTGAGATGTTAAATGCAGTACCTGAGGTTCGGATTTATTGCGACAACCAGAGTGCATTGTCTTTGTCTAAGAATCCTTCCTTTCATGATAGAACCAAACACATTGATGTGAGGTTCCATTATGTAAGGGAAGTTGTTCAAGAGGGTGCTGTCAAGCTATCTAAAATTCATACTACTCATAATCCAGCTGATATTATGACAAAGACTCTAGCAGCAAACCGTTTTGAATACCTCTGTGACTTGTTGAAATTAGATCACGGGTGATGCTTGTTAGTTCACAGAGTTTATTGACAGCCAGAAGTTGGGAAGATATATATCACCCGTTTGTCAAGGAAATCAAATATCAAGAGGGTGATCTGTTAAGTTGATATTTGACTGATACATTTACTAACACGTGTGTGTTAGTTATTAGCTGTTATAGCAATAAGAATCCAGCTGTACAAGTTAACAGATTATAATGTACTCTTCTCTGTTGCTTATAAAACAGAGTAAGCAAGGTTAGGTGAGTGGTTGAATAACCTTGTAATCCCCCTTTGGTTTCGTGATCTCTCTCTGAATAAAATACCTACCCAATGGCTGTTAAAAGTGGATGTAGACACACTGTCGAACCACTATAAACCATGATTGTTCTTCTTCTTCCTTTCATAGCTTGTGTTTTTTCTTTTTGTTTATGATCTAATGTTTAAATCGATCTGGGAGAAAGCTACAGAACATATTTGAATTCTTGGTTTTAACAGAATCAATTAAAATCTCAAACTAATAATCATACGAATTATTACTTTAAACTTTTATAAGTGATTTAATTTAGACCCTTTATTAAATTGAATTTTAAAATCGTTAATGCATAATTTTCACACATAGATGCCAAAGCGAGCATCAGTAGTAATTAGCATATACTATTGACTAAGAAATTTGAGGTTTGAACCTCTCCCACCCCCAAATATTGTTGAACTCAAAAAAAAAAAAAAAAAAAATCACACATAGACAACTTCTTTAAATGTAAAGATTAACATAATATTATAAAGAAATGTTGGTATCAAATGAGTAATAGCGGCTTTCATTAATATGAATTGTTTTTCATCTTCTTTTCTTCATTTATTTTTCTCCACTTATTTAGGAAAAGTGTTTTTGGGAGAAGAATAACTTTATTTAGATGATTTGAGTTGATTTTGAATGGAGCGAAATGAAATTATTTAGTTTTAAGTACTATTTTGGTTCCTATACTTTTTAACTTTGATTCATTTTAATCCTTATATTTCAAAAGGTTGGTTTTAATACTTGTACTTTGAGAAAAAAAACCATTAACATTTTAATCCATGCTATTAAGTTGTTAGTAGATAAAATGGCTAGTTTGTTGTGAAGATTGAGGATTTACGTCTTAAACAGACCTAACAAGCGAGTCAAATATCGATCTAACATTTGATCGCTAAAACCAGAGAGAACATACAAAATCTATAAGCTAATTAGGCTTGCATTCTATTTGATCTCAATTATCTCAACAAATCAGCCACTTCATCAAGAAAAAATTTCTAGTACTACGATAGTATAGACTAAAATAGTTCTTTTTTCAAAGTATAGGAACTAAGACCAAAATAGTATTTAAACCAAATAGTTATCAATTACTAAGGTCTAAATTCAAATTTGCACGTTGATTTAAAGGGTTCTACTTTATTCAACCCCGAAAGTTTTTGCATAAATAGATTTTTTTCCTAAAATTAATGATGAAGAATTGAAAAAAAGGATCATTAAATGACTGTAATGACGCAAACATCAATTAATTTAAAGTCACCATCCTGATTTACCTAACTTTTTTATCCACATTTAGTATTTCTTTTATTGCATAGTTTCATACCAACACATTTTAGTATAGCCATTCTACCGTGCATACAACATTCATTTATAATTGTCAAAGCGAGCTTAGCTTAGCGGTAATTGGCATGTACTCCCGACCAAAAGGTCTGAGGTTCGAATCCCCCCACCCCAAATGTTGATATACTAAAAAAAAACATTCATCTCTAATTTACAGGCTGTCACAACAAGGAATCTAGTTTCATTACAAACAAAATGGTGCTAATCCTATGAAGCATTTGAAATAAAATCATTTTCAACGGAACTTTGGAAGAACATGAGCCAAAGCGAGCCTAGTTCAGCGGTAGTTGGCATGTACCATCGACCAAAAGGTCAAAAGTTCGAATCCCCCCACCCCAAATGTTGATGTACTAAAAAAAAACTTTGGAAGAACATGATAAAGTTGGAGAGTCAAACCTCAAGGAACCACAATTGGAGAGCCACCAGAGTCATGATCGATGGACCCTCTCCAAATTTGGCAGTTCGTGACTCCGAGGGATCTTTGATCATGGCAAGCGGCAAAAGTGATTAAGGAGAGGTGGACAATGGCAACGTTGGAATTGATAGCGATTAAGGAAGGGTTAACAAATTACTTGAAAACCAGCAATAGCCAAGCAACACCCTTATCAGTGGAATCAAATTCGTTGGTAGCGCATCTGTTAGCGGGCAAAGCTGTTAGCAGAATCTTTTTTTTTTTTTTTTTTGGGTATTCTGCTTGCCATTTTTTGTTATCCTCTATTATGAATGAGGAGAAAGTTGTATCTTTGATTGTTGGCTAATTAATGAAGTCTTTTTTCAAAGGCATCAAGTTTCATTTTAATAAAAAAAAAAGAATTTAACGAGTAACTAAGGATGCGTTTGGTGGGTGATCTGAAAACAAAAATTTGAAAGGTAGCAGATTCAAAAATTGGATTCCAATTTAAAAAATAGTTCAAAATGTGTTTGATAATATATTTATAAACCATAAACTATTTCTAGTTATCAACTAAATATTAAGTTGAATATAAACTATTATTAATTAATTTATAAATATTTTATATGTTATAAATTTTGTATAATTATTGTTTTATAATATCATATAATTTATAATACATTATATTATACAAATTTTAATTTCACATAAATGAATTGAGTTTATACGATGAAATATAAATATTTATTAAAGTTTTTATCTTTTTTTTTAATTTAATTCTGCATTTAAAACTTTCAAATTCAAAATCTAGATATACTAAAAACATAACAAAGTTGTTTTCAGAATTTCCACTATTTGGATCACAAAATTGCATATTCACTGAATTTAGTAAATCTGAAAACATAAAACAGAATTTGGATTGCCTACCAAAAGAATTAATATACTGCATTTTTTAACTCATGTTTTATACGATATGTGTTACAGAAATTAGTATACAGTTTCATGATTTGAATAATTTCTTTCAATGATTATTCTTCTATTGTGACCTTTTATTTTTAAGATGAAAAATCAAGCTCTGGAAAAAGTTGAAATGAGTTTGAAATTTTCAGAAAGGAAATTATTTCATAAAAATGTCATAGACTTTTCATAGGTCAAAAAGCTTCAAGATTTATCCTCATATTTTCCAAGTCTAAGAAACTGTAATTGTCTCTACATGCTTTGTTCTTACGAAGCTTGTGAAAAGCCAACGCAAATAATCAAACAACTTAACGAATACGACACGTCGTTCAATCAACCCATTAATAAATAATCGGTTGAAATTGACCATTCTGATATTTTCCAAAGTTCAGACTGATATTTGAGAAGAACAAGCAAATTCTTGAGCCCACCATGAAAGAGCCATCCACTCCCAAGTTTTCCAATTTGCCATCTTCTATTTGTTAGCTTGCTTTTGAACAAGATTCCATCTTCTTCTACATCGACATCGAAAGGAGCTGCAACGACAACCGCAGCCACAACAAATCTAGTGATTTTTTGTTTGTCTGGTTTGAAAATTTGATCTTCTATATTAAAGAAGGATGTAATTTGGTCTCCATCAGAAGGTGGTTGTGATAATTAAATAATTTGACCAAAAAGGTTGCTTCTTATCAATGTTCCAAACAGATCAAACTTCAGAATATGCAGTCTCCTTGTATTAGAGAGGCCTCACAGGCCTGCCTTCGAGGCTGCTGTCGACCCCCGTTTCTCAGTCTTCCTGATTCTTCGCAGTCTGCATTACACAGGTCATCTGCAGTTTCAATTCCTGCATACAATTTTCATGGAGCAACGGAGACGTCTCTTCACCCAAATGCTCGCTTCTCCGATCATGAATCAATTCCTTCTCTAAAGGATGCGTTTACTTACTTCATTAGAGCATACCCTCTGTACACTGACACACAACAGATCGATCGAATCCGAGCTGAGGAATATAATCATCTTGCTCTCTCCAAACATGTCTGTCTCGATTACAATGGCCAGTGTCTCTTTTCCTATGCTCAACAGCAGAGTTTCCCAATGGCTCCAGCTGTTGCTTCTTCTTCTTCTCCATCAGGCTCTCCTCCTCCATTTCTGCATTCCCCGGGATCACCATTCTTTAACATCACCCATAGATCAGTGAAACCAAACCCCCAAGTGGAGAATGGTGGTCAAGAATTGGATTTCGAGTCCAGAATCAGAAGTAGAATCATGAAGTTTATGAACTTATCAGAAGATGATTATGCTATGGTGTTTACAGCCAATCAATCATCAGCCTTCAAACTTCTAGCAGACACTTACCCTTTTCAGCACAACAGAAATTTGGTCACTGTTTATGATCACAAGAGCGAGGCAGTTGAATTGATGGTTGAAAGCTCCAAGAAGAAAGGAGCAAGAATCAACTCAGCTGAGTTCATATGGCCAAATCTAACCATCTCTACGGGAAAATTAAGAAGACTGATCGTCGGTAAACGAAAGAAGAGGAAGTCGAAAAGGGGGCTATTTGTTTTCCCACTTCAATCAAGATTAACAGGAACTCCATATTCATATCAATGGCTGAACATAGCTCGGGAAAATGACTGGGATGTCTGCCTAGATGCATGTGCACTCGGACCAAAAGACATGGAAACTTTAGGCCTCTCTCTCTTCAAGCCTGAGTTTCTAATTTCTTCATTCTACAAAGTTTTTGGCGAAAACCCGTCAGGGTTTGGCTGTTTGTTCATCAAGAAATCCAATGTCTCATTCATGGAGAGCTTAATCACCTCCCCTACAAATATCGGCGTTATAAGCCTTATCTCAACATCACCATCACTCCCATTTCCAGAAGAACCAGAGACTACAGAAATCAGAACTCGACAAATCTCAAATCCCAGCATACAAAATCAAAATCTCGATTCACCAGAGTCGTCAAATTTACCTGAAATCGTAGAAGCCACTGAAATTGAAGAGGAAGAACTCTCAATCACAGGAATCGTCGAATTGGGGACGCCCTTCGAATCGGCTCGATCAACAATCACAGAAATGAGAATAAACTGCAGAGGCTTGGATCACGCAGATTCAGTAGGTCTAAGACTAATAAGCATTAGGGCAAGGTACCTGATCAATTGGCTCACAAATGCATTGACGAATCTTCAGCACCCAAATGCAGAAGAAGGGGTTGGCCAAGCCCTAGTCAGAATCTACGGCCCCAAAATCGAAATCAATCGAGGACCCGCCGTGGCATTCAACGTATTCGATTGGAAAGGGGAGAAGGTGGATCCAGCCCTGGTCCAGAAGCTGGCCGATCGGAGCAACATATCGTTGAGCCATGGTTTGTTGAGGCAAGTAATTTTCTGGGACAAGAATGAGGAGGAAATTGAGATGAGAAAGGAGAGAGTGGGTGAGGAAGGGGAAAGAATGGATAGAACAGAGAAACGACATTGCTGGATCTCTGTGGTGACAGCGGGTGTTGGATTTTTGACGAATTTTGAAGATGTTTACAGGCTTTGGGCGTTTGTTTCCAGGTTTTTGGATGCAGATTTTGTGGAGAAAGAGAGATGGAGATATATGGCTCTTAATCAAAAGACCATTGAGGTTTAGTTTAACCAAAATTTCTGAATGTTATCCATCAAAATCAAGAAACTGAATCGATTCTTTTAGTGAATATTTCTCCTTTCTCCTTTTCTTTTCTTTTCTTTTTTTATTATTAATTTTTTATAATACAGATTGTTTCCTAATCATTGATTTTAGGGTTTTTTTTTTCTTTTTTAATTTCATTTTTAATAAAAATCAATGAATGAGATTCATTTGATATCAGAATCGGTTGGAAGGTACATGTCAGTTACCACTAAGCTAAGCTCGCTTTGGCAACTAGTTTTTTAGCACGTGCGATGCACGTTTATATTTCAAATTATGTATATTTTTTCTTATAATTAATAAAATAACTTTGTGTAAGATACAGACAATTGATTAATTACTAATATAATATGATATAATTTATAATTTTATTAATAATTTAATTTTTTCTAAAAAAATAATAATAAAGCATGTACAAACATTTTAAATAAAAAAAATATATATGATAATAAAAATATATTAAAAATAAAAAAAAACTATAATAAGTATAAAATAAAAATTAAAAATAGTTAAAAAAAAAAATAAAAAATAAAAAATCAAACCTCACTCTATACACATTCTTGAAAATTGCTTGCTAGTTCCAAACTATAATAAGTATCAAATTGGAATTAGAACCTTCCAAGTTCCAAACTGCAAATTGGGATGCATATTTGATATATGCATCCCATCAACTTATATATGGTATTTTTATATTTGATTTTAATATTAGAGGAGACTCTTGGGAGGAAGGGAATTAGAGATAACTAAAAATAAAGAAAAAAAAATGGAGCTCATAACATTGTTGAAAAAATGAAGGGATAATTTTTTTAAAAAAGTGTTACAAATCTTTTAGAATTCCAAACTTTTGAAATTCTATTATTCATTATTTTTAGTCAAAATTATTAAATTTTTGAGAAATAAATGAAAACATTTTTTTTTTTGTGTGTGTATTCTAACCTTTTAGATTCCATAGATTTATTATTGTTTTTTAGTAGTATATAATTATTATGGTTGATGATTATTTATTTATTATTGATAAATATTTTAATAATTAACAATTTGTAATTAAGCTAGTGGGAGAGAGATTTTATGGAGGTAGTGGGAGAGATTTTATGGAAATGTGAGATGTGAGTGAAAAATTTATTAGAATAATTTATTAATAGTTTTGTGGTTATGGTTTCCTTTATTTTATTTCTTCATTTTTATATGCTTCCAAGTAAAAACAAATTATGGAACTCAAAAAAAAAAATAATAATAATAATAACAAATTATGGAAATCATTTCTTACATAAGATAGTGAAAACATTTTTTTAATTAATTTATTATTGTTATAGTAGTTAATTAAAAATTTCTTGAGACATTAGGTTAGATGATTATTTTCTTAATAAATTAAAAGAAACATAAGTTTGCAATTAATCAATAAACTTTTATTTTTCAACACATATTGTAAATAAAAATAATAATACACTTACTTATAAAAGAACAATAAAAAAAAAATAAACAGTAAAAAAGAATTCAAGATCTTCATTATAATTATAAAAAAAATAGAATAAACAGTAAAAAAAATTCAACATCTTAGCTATACACTGATTTCTTCAAATAGACTTCTCACTTGTGATAGACAAACTTCATCAAAGTTGAGTTGTAATATTGCAAGCCTAGGGTCTAGAATAGATACACATGCATCCCTTCCCTTGCTCCTTGAATGTAACACCAACATCTTGAGATCTTTTGAAGATTGATGAGCGTTTGAGAGCATTGAGGGAACACCAATAAAGAATAAAGAAAAAATGAAACTCTAGGTGTTGGTGAAAAAATGGTGAAAGAAAATTCATTTTTATAGTGGTAGAATGTGAGAAGTTACAAAACCTTTTGAATTCTAAAACTTTTAGATTTTCTTTTTGAATTAAATTAAAGAAATAAAATATTTTAAGTTGTAGGAAAACCCTTTTACATTCCAACCTTTAAGATTCTATATACTTATTATTGATAATTAATTATTAATTAATTAATTTTATTTTTATAATTTATTATCAATGGCATATTTTGTAAATATCGCATTCCAACCTTTAAAATTCTATATAATTATTAGTTTAAAAAAAATTCTATATACTTATTATTGATAATTAATTATTAATTAATTAATTTTATTTGTATAATTTATTATCAATGGCATATTTTGTAAATTAGAAAGTTAAAGAAGGGACAAATATGTCCAAAAATGTTTTTCCAATATCCTCACTTTTTAATATAGTATAGATATATATATTTTTTTTTTTGAGAAAAATGAACTTTCATTGAGAAAGAGCAATAACTCTTGTTGGAAAAACATTTGTGGGACACAAACCACTTGTGTGATTTGCACCACCAATATCCATCTCATTTAGAGACATTAACCAACTAGGAAAAAATATTAAACTAGAAATAAGATGAGTTTGATTCAATAGCTTTATGGCCCAAGTTATGAGCCATATTGTTATGACATCTGGAAACATGAGTGATGGATGTCACGTTTCTTACGGTCATTAGGTCTTGTGCTTCAGAAATGAATGTGACGAGCTCTTTAAAATCTTCCTCTTGATTTTTGAGATGGCGAACGATTTGCATGGAGTCGAGATCGATTCTCTCACTTGGGGATGCATTCAGAATGGATTTTAAGCCTTCAATAACTGTCGTAGCTGTTATGGATAATTTAATCCTTAGTCGGAAACCGAAGAGCCCAAGAAAATCGGTTCGGACCCTCATGGGTTGGACCGCAAAAGAAGCGGAGGACCAACAAGAGGTAGGCTAACCTACCTCCCTCCTCGGCCTCAACATTTTGCGAGCCCAAGCAGTAATTGGACTTCTCGGAGTTCATCCTTTTGGGCCAGTGGAAGCCTCGGTCGTCGTGCCAGAGCCCGCTATCAGCTGATACAGGTAAAAACAAAACCCTAGCTAGGGAAAAAAAATAAAGAATCCCCTCCAAGGCCTGAAGAAGGGGAGAAAAAATTCTAGTTTCTTTACCTCATTGACTATACACTGTTTGTGACATTATCTCTGATTACTGACTTAAGCATCGAAATGTGTGTAGCCAGCACCACACCGGTGTGCAGTGTTTGCTCCATATTTGCAGGTCACTTCTTTCCCGTCTTCTACAAATTAACTGTTGGTGTCACGTGAAAGTCGAGTCAGTCGCTTGACCGGATTTTGTCATCAACAGTAGCCTTAAGCCAAATCACTTTCCAAAGTCGGTTGTTGCTTCAGAAGCTCGTCATCACCAAAGAACCATCCCATCGACGAAGAATCCAATTGATACTGCCTTGCTTCCTCTTCTCGCTCCACGACGTGTCACAGTTAAGCTTTCAAAAACCCACCGGCACTAGCAACCAATCGATCACTGGATTTGAGTGAGAGTGGTAAGCAGACCTTGCAGGGCAAGAAACATTCAGGTTCGTCTCTCCATCGTTTAAGAACTCTGCTACATATTTGTCAATTTTCTATTGTAATCGGCTGATGTCTGGCTACTGATTTGTGTGAATTGTTGCGTTTTAATGGGCCCATATTTGCCAACATATGATTAGACTCCGTTTTCAGGTTATGGTCTTCTATGTTTTCTCCTCTGCTTCCCTTCCAAATGCTTTCACAGTAGTTAGGAGTTGTTCAGCTCTTCCTATCATTAACAAAGACATTAGTAGGAGGAAAATAGTTAGGCCACAAACCTTTGGTAAACTTACACTCCCAAAACAAATGAATGGTTGTCTCTGGTCGGTCCCTAAACAGAAAATATAATGGGTTAATGTCCATTCCACGATTAATCATAATGTGTTGTTTACTTTGGAATTGGAATGAAATATGTATGATTATCATAATATCCTTGCTCTCGCTCGTGATTGCAAAAGATCAATTACTTAAATCAACTCTCACTCTAGATTTATTAGTATTTCTCACTCTTTCTTTCACTTTTGCTGTCACTTAATAATGCTTTAAAATTTACAAAATGTCAACCCCTTTCACTAGTTAGAATTAATGGCACTTCTAGCAACACAAGACAAATTTTTAGTTGCCCCTTTTTAATCCTTCTCACATGCCATAGGTGTTCATTATGTTCATCCTATAAATTTTTATTTGGTGATTCATCTTGTTCTCCTCCACAAAAATGACTTTTGATGATGTGTTTTTTACTTTCCCCAAGAGTCATTCCAATATAACTTTGAAATCGTCCAATTCATCAACACGCATGCACACAAGGACTTCATCTGAAGAAACCTCTAATGGCGACTTAGTGAACTATTAGAGTTTCACACATCGTCTTCATGTTCTTATTTTTCTGATACTTATTTTTCTTGGACATCTTCATTTTTTAAGTCGAAGCACAACTTGAATCTAAGTCAAGACTTGACTCCCATCATGTTTTAGGCGTCCCCACCATCTATGGAGCGCCCCCAAGTAAAGGAAAAGGAGAAAGGCGAGTGTCCTGTGATTGAGATCTCTTCAAACTTTGAATCTTTTGAAGGACTGAGAAGGAAAATGAATGAAAGAGATGTATCTCCTTTTGTTGTAATTGAAATCTCCTCGAACCCTGATTCTTATGAAGAATAGCAGTTCTTACTTTTTGTTCCTTTGTCTTCTATTAATATTTATATTTTGTTATTTGTCCTTTGACCCCCTACTTTTAATGTATGTATTCTCCCAAACATTAATGAAATACTTTTTTCGTTGGCTTCATGAGTTGTCTCTTCTCTATTTGTCTCTATCATTACTGTAATTATCTTTATTTCTTATGTTGTTATTTTGGGAAAAAAATTACATTTAGACCTTGTACTGTTAATCACATTTAGACCTTTTCAATGGCATTTGAATAGTTCGACAATAGAGGAAATGAGAGAAGATGCAAGAGTTACATTACACTTTCACTCTCGCTCTTTCACTTACACTACGTAGTGTATACATTTTCGCTCTTGCTTATTTTATCCTCTCGCTCTTACTCATTTTTCACTTTCACTTTTGAATTCTTACTCTCTCTCTAGCTCTTGAAACCTAGAAAAATGTCAAACACAACAATAAAAAATTTGAAACCTAAATACAAAGAAGGTCAAACAAGGCAAAAAAAAAAAAACAATATGGAGGAATTGTAATAGGACATTGTTTATAAAGCAAAATACACAAGAAAAAATCAGGGAGAATTCCAAAAAGTGAGAAGGAGAAGAAAGGAGAATGAAGAAGGCGAGGTTCATACCTAAAGAGAAATTTATGAGAAAAAAAAGGTTTGAATGAGAGAAAAATGACAAATAGTGTAAAATAAACCAAAAATATAATGTAAGTCTCACCTAATAAGGAATGAAAATGAGCTTGATCACTTTTTTGGAAATGAGGAATGAAACTTGCGAGAGGTTTTGCATGGTTTGTGGTTGGGAGTGAAAAGAAAAAACAGAAAGGAGAGAAGACTTAAAATGAGAAAATAGGCTGTTAGGATAATTTTTAATTTTGGGATACCAATGGTATGATTCCAAACAATGACGGTCATAAATGGACATTAAAAGGGATAAACAATGATCATCATTAAATGGTCATAATTTCCAAAATTAGTGCCATTTGTCAGTTTTCTATCGTTTATCATTGTTTCCAGACGGCATTAAGGATCTAATCTGTTATAGTGAAGATTGTAGATTTTAGAATGGGTCCCACATTTATCATTCCCATTCATTGATTACGATTCAAATAAGTAAACGCGTCTTTAAAATGAAGAGAAATGAACCTGACCACATTTTTCGCATTTCTATTATTATGTCTTTAATGATGATTATTTTTCTTGTAGTATACCATTAAACTAGTTCAAGAAATATGAGCAATGTCTTAACTCCTTAAATATGTTCAAATTTACATAATATTAACGAGGATGGTACACTCCCCTCTCATCAGGATATTTTATTACATGCAAAGTAGGAAAATTTTCAATGTTAAGATGGTAGTATAGATATTGCTCCTATTTATTTTCAGTCATGCATATCAATATTATTTAAAGTCAACTTGAGCATAGCTTGTTAAGATATTAGTATAGATATTCTCCTATTTATTGTCAGCTGTATATTAATATTATTTAAGGGCAACTTGAACATAGCTTGTCAAAGCGAGCATAGTTCAGCGGTAATTGGCATATATCCTCGACCAAGAGGTCAGAGGTTCGAATCCCCCCACCCCCAAATGTTGATGTACTCAAAAAAAAAAAAAAAAAAAAAAAAAAAAAAAAAAAAAAAAAAAAAACTTGAACATAGCTTGTTAAGGTATTATAACTTGGATCAAAAGATTAGGGATTCAAATCTCCATCCTCTATATATTGTTGAATTAAAAAAAATGTCAATATTATTTAAGAATGATGTGTGTTCTAACAACATTAAATAAATATTTATAGAAAAAAATTAATCTATAGTATAAATAAAAACAAGGTGTCTACCGCTACACATAGCACACAAATACAGAGGTAATGGGTTAAACCACACCTTGCTCTAGTGTAATCTCTATTTAAAACTCTAATGCCTTTTTTCAAAAAAAAAAAAAAAGAAAAGGAAAAAATACACTTTTGGTCCCTAAGGTTTGTGTTAGGTTACACTTTGGTCCTTGAGAATTAAAACTCAACAAAATTACCTCTGAGGTTTGGATATCGTTACACTTTTGGACCCTCCGTCCAATTTTCTGTTAAACCCTAACAGTTTGCTGACGTGACACTGTTTTTTTCCCTATTTTCTTCTTCTTCTTTCCTCCACTTCTTCTCTCTTCTTCCACTTTTCTTCTTTTCTTTTTTTTAAAAAAAAAATATAGAGGAGGGAGGAGACTTTTCTACTTTTCTTTTTTTTTTAAAAAAAAAAAAATATATATATATATATAGAGGAGGACCTCCTCCCTCCTCTATATTTTTTTTAAAAAAAAAAAAGAAAAGAAGAAAAGTGGGAGAAGAGAAGAAGTGGAGGAAAGAAGAAAAAGAAATGAGGAAAAAAAAACAGTCGCCGGCGGCAGCGAGCGATGGTCTCCGGCTGCCGGTGATTTGCTGAAGAAGAAGAATGAGGAAAGAGAGAGAGGGAGAAAGAATTTAAAAAATAATAAAATAATAATATTTATATTATTTTAATATATTTTTATTTAGAAAAATTAAAAAATATTTTTTTTATTAAAATGATAGTGCCACATCAGCAAACTGTTAGAGTTTAACAGAAAATTGGACGGAGGGACCAAAAGTGTAACGAAATCCAAACTTCAGGGGTAATTTTGTTGAGTTTTAAAACTCAAGGACCAAAGTGTAACCTAACCCAAACTTCAGGGACCAAAAGTGTATTTTTCTTTAAAAAAAAAAAAAAAAAAAAAAAAAAAAAAAAAAAAAAACTCTAATGCCTAAATCTAACTGAGCATGACCTTATTTCAAATGAGTGACATTATTATTTTATTTAATTGATTAGGGAGAAGAAAAAATTCATACTCTCCAAGCAATTACATCGATTTTTATATTAAGTTATTATATATAAAATGTTATCCTTTTAAAAAGAAAATTGACATGAGCATAACTCAACTGTTGATATAAGAGGATATTTCTACTTTCCTCATGAAGTTATATGTTCGAATCGCAAATTTGCCAAATTGAATATAACTTAGTGGTAATTGGTGTGTACTCTTGATCAAGAGGTCAAATGTTTTATAATTGTTTCAGAAATATCCATTACATTAACATCGACATTTTATCAATATTTTCATTGACGTTTTCAAAAAATTGAGACCTCATATTTCCATCACATCGACATTTGAAACCTTGGTTAGAACTTAGAACTTAAAGTTAGAGGAGAAGACACAATAAAATCAATAGCACCACATCATATCTTGTTTTTTTTTTTTTTTAATTGTGCCACACCTCATATCATAAGCTACTACTTTAAAAACATAATAATAAATAATCATATCATAGTCTACATAATTTGGAAGGTCTAACTTTTCTGGAAAAAAAAAAGAAAAAAAAAAAGAAAAAAGTGTAACGTGGCCCTGCTGGAAAAGAATTCTATTTTCTTTTTCCCTTTTTTTTTTCCAGTGAAAATACCATTTTCATCCCTATATTTTAAAACTTATTCTATTTTAATCCATTTAAAAGATGTTCAATTTTGATTACATATTTTCAATAAATCTTAAATTTAGTTCCTACTAAAAACTTGTGGTTAATTTTTCCAAAAGAAAAGTTTATTTTAGTCTTCTTTCTATAAATTTTGAAAATGTATTTTTTTTGGAATGAAAATTATCATTATTATTTTATTAGTTTTGACAAAAAATAACTTTAAAATAACAATGAAGGATAAATTGAAGATTTATTAAAATGCATGGACTAAAATTAATAGTTGAAAGTTAATACATTAGATCTTTTTGAAAGTTTAATTGATAATTTTAAAAAATAAATGGTAGTGAATAGTTCGTGAGTCGTGTAACAAATACGAGTTTCTGAATATTCCATTCTTAGTTTTGTTATTTGTCGGCACCTGCAATAAAGACGACGAAAATTTTTAAGTAGAATTAATTTTAATTGAGAACTATATATACATATCTAATATTTACATGAATTTAAAATAAAATGTTGAAATAATTAATACTTAATTAAATTTCAATTGCTTGAAGAAAATAAGATAAATTGTATTATAATATTCAATTTGTTTAAACATTAAAAAAATGCAATTACTCATTTGATTTTGATATTTATTTAAAATTCAATTTTCTTGATAGTTATTTAAATTTCAATTACTTCCAGAAAAGAGAATAAATTGTAATATGATATTGAATTTATTTAAAATATTAAAAACACGTTAGCAATTACTTATTTGATTTCAATTGCTTAAAAAAAACACGTTAGCAATTAAAATATTAAAAACACGTAAGCAATTTTCTTGGAAGCTATTTAAATTTTAATTGCTTCAAAAAAGGAAAAAGAATAAATTGTAATATAAGAATTTAATTTTAAAACATTTGAAAAGGTATAATTACTTATTTGATTTCTTGAAAAATAAATACTAGGAAAAAAAAAAAACCCGCAGGAAAAAGAAAAAAAAAAACTAGAAAGGAAAAAAGGAAAGGAAAACGCATGAAAAGAAAAAAGGAAGAAAAAAAATCAAAATCTACATTACATTCAGTTCGAACTCGGGAACATCCACATACCAAAATCTCAGAATTCCAATGCAGCACAATACCACTTTTGTTGAATAAGATGGGAGGTCGTCTCAGCTTCAGACGTTTTTTTTTCCTTTTTCTTTAACGGTGTCTCTTGAGGTATGTTTTTCAAATTTCAAAACGGTGGTAGGTGACCTACTTAATTTTTTTTTTTTTAATTTTGTCTCAATTAGCTTGCCACGTCAGCAAGTCGTCTCTTGACCAGCTGGAAAAAAAACAACAATATTGAAATAATAAGTTTCTAGGTAAATTTATTACTCTAATAAGTTTAACAAATTATAATATTAATAAAAAAAAGTTCGGACCAGACCTTTATTTCAGTAATTAAAAGAAAAAAAAAATACAGTACCACAATAATATAACCTCGTCTTAATAATAATAAATTATTTCTTAGTTACCTACGAGTATAATTCAACTGGCATAAGACTTAAAGACTTTATTGTGTTATAGGTGATTCTGGACCACTCCGAAAACTAAGCAGGACAACATGGCACTAACCCGAAAACATGACCAAGAAACGGACCCTGGAGGAAGGTGAGCCGAAGGGATTGGGCACCAATGTGTCTACTCTCTCTTCTTCCTCTAACTCTATGGTCTTGCTCATCTTCCTTTTGGCTTTCTGACTTGAGGCGGTGTGGCAAGCACCGATGTGTCTTCCCTCTCTCAAACAAAAATGTACGTGGCAAAGGTGAGTTCTCCCTTTTCGGATTTTGGCATCAACATAGTGCAAACAAAGATGTTTGTGGTTTAAATCCTCCTACCTTCCACATGTTGTAAAAAAATTATTTCTTGATTTTGAAAAGGTTAGAAGTTAAATTATAAATTTTCAAAATTTCAAATAACTTAAGCTTTGATGCCAGCAAGCATTTTGTTGTTGAGGTAAAGTTAAATCCCAACATTTTAATTTTGGGTCCAATAAAATTTTAAAACTTAATACAATTATAAACTTAATTTTCAAAAAATCAAAAATCAAATCATCATCAACACAAAGTAAATTTCAACCTACAAAAAGCATTACTGATAAAAATAAAATAAAAAAAAAAATTAGAAGTTCTTAGTAATATCTTTAAACCCAAATCAGCAAAGTTACAAATACCAAAATGCTACACATCTTGTTCATGGTAAGATGGCCAAAGTTCAAACTCCACCCTACAGATCATTTCAAGCTACTTTTATTCAATAATGATAGGAAAAAAATAATAGATATGGTATTCAAATATGGATATAATAATCAAAGCTTCTACGTCGTATGAGAAAATGGAAAAGATTTGAAATTGGAGAACTCGCACCAAAGATTCGTATGAAGGGAAAATGGCAAAACAAAATTACAAAGAAGGTAAAAATATGGAACAGCAATAGCAATGATTTTAAGCTGCAGAAGTTTTCTGGTTTGGCTTGAAGACATACTTGACCAGAGAGTCCTTGATCGACATGAGTTCCGGGAATTCGTTCTTCAACTTGCTCGCATCGAGCTCGTTGTTGCTCCGTGGGGCGACGATCACCTTGGCTTGCTCCTCCAGAGTGAAGTTCTTCCATGTGAAATTGGGGTCAATGAACTGCTTGTACATTTCCAAGATCTCATTGTGGCTCACCACTCCTGGATTGGTGAAGTTCCAAATTCCAGTCAGGTTTCTTTTCGCCATTTCGATCGAGATCGGTAGGAGTTCGTCCAAGATCGTCATCGAGTTCGGGATGTCCACAACCTTCTCGTATCTGGTTATCTTGGTAATGAAGTTGCGAGGGTTTGATAAGTCAGAGGATATAGGCATCCTAACGCGCAAGGTGCATACATTCTCATAGTTCTTCAGCAGATCCTCAACCTTTTTGTTTTTAACCCCCAAAAATAGGATCAGCCCATCAGATTCAGCACAACAAATTCATCAAAATAGCAATATCAACAAGTACAATGCTGCCTGGGATTGCTATTCTAGTGAATGTAATGAACAATAATCCAGATCTAAACAACATCTACCAAGCAAAAATCCACTCTCAAAATGACAATCAGTGATGGTTGAGTTCAATTGTGATTTCTCAAACCAGAACCATTCTCTCTGTTCTTACACAGATCTACAAATCAAGTTTCACGATGCATCTAAAAATCATACAGCTCCGAGTTCCAACAGAATCCAAATGAATCATTCGATAATCAAAAGTAGAAAAACAACAACAATCAATCAGTAACAAGAATCGAACGCTCACCATGGCTTTGGTCTTGGAATAGAAGGATCCAATGAAATTAGGGATTTCATCCTCCTTGAATCCAATCCCGGAATTGAGAGGATGCGCGGAATCGTACTCGAAAATGCAGCCAGTGGCGTAATTGATCAAGATCAAGCCTCGGTCACGGCACACATCGGCCAAGCTCAAGGTTCCGACGACATTGGTTCTAATGGTCTCGACCTTATGCGATTCGCACCAGTCGACGTTGGGGCGGCCGGTGACGCCGGCAGCGTTGAAGACGTGAGTGGGCTTGACGGTGGCGATGTCGGCCTCGAGGGAGACGCGGTTCTCGAGGCGGCCGGAGCCATAAGCGAAATCGATTCCCTGTTGTTCACAGAGCTTGCCAAGCAAACCGCCAATCCAGCCGGTACGGCCGTAAATCAGGAACTTGAGTGAAGAAGCTGAGCCACTGTCAGCGAGAATACCCATGGCAGAAGAGAATTGAAGAAGAAGAAGAAGAAGAGGAGGAGGTTCAGAGGAAATGGGAGGGCTTGCAGATTTTGGATCCAAGGAATTGAACCAGTTCTTCAATCTGAATCGTGAGGATTTATACAGACACTGAAAAAGATAAATATGTGTAAATTAAAAAAACTAATATATCGCTTTCGGTTTCAGGATGAATTAATGTGGTGTATGAATTTTAGGAATTATCATTATTAATAAATATTTTCAATTGAAAATTTTAACTGCCGAATCAAAATTCAAAAACAAGCTCTCTCCCTCTTAAAAGTTAAAATGTTTGTTTCAATGTTCATAAATCTTAAACAATTCGAAACATCTAACAGCTTTTTTTTCTTTTTTCAATAAGAAGAAAACCCAAAACGCATTTTTCTTTTTTCCTTTTTTTTTTTTTGGAAGAGAAATAAAATGCATTCAAAGAGCATTTTTCTTTTTTCAAGGGGAAGAAAACCCAAAAATTATGTAAATAAAAGGTTTACGCCACATGGATAAGTATTTGATTCTTTGGTTTTTATTATTTTCTTTTTAAATGAGAGTGTTTTCTTCCAATTTTTTTATAATAGTTTTCAAAGTTAAGCTAAATTTAAATTCTTAGTCAAATTCCAAAATACAATAACAAGTTTTTTAAAAAAGTTTCTTTTAGTTTTCAAAACTTGATTTTATTTTTTAAAACATGGGAATAAGGTCAATAACCAATCTAAGGAAACTTATATAAGGAAACTTATATATGTACAAGTAATGTTTTTAGGCTTAATTTTCAAAAACAAAAATCAAATGGTTGCCAAATGGAACCAATTGATATCGTGAGTTGGTTTTTTTTTAATATTAAATGTTTAGTCTTGAATTTTCATGATTTTATCTAATAAATTTTTTAAGTTTGAAATTTTGCACATGATAAGGGTCTGTTTGATATACATTTTGATTTTAATGTTTTTCAAGAATACATTTTTTAAAAAACATTTTGTACAAAAAATTGTTTAGAATTTAAACACACATATGTTTGGTTGCATTTCCTCATAGGTGTTTTTATACACAAGTTATTGTATACTTAAAGATTCTTTTTTAAAAAGTTGGTTTCAAGTGTTTCTCTCAAAATGGTTTATTTATCAATCTCATTTTCTAATAAGTCATTTTTAGTGGTTGTCAAACACTAGAAATTTTTTCAAAATGATTTTTTTCAAAATTAAACACTTGAAAAGTTAAACCAAACACACCCATCTTTGAATTTTAAAACATTCTAATAGATTTGTGGCTTTTTTAAAATGTCAAATAAGACAAAGACTTATTATACATGTTTTAAATTCAAAACCTTATTAGACAGAAGATGAAAAAAAAATTAAAATACTTATCTATTCGACGTTGTTTAAAGTTTAACATAAAAGTTTTATGAACAACACTTGTAAACAATGATTTTTCTTCGATTGTTTTAAATCATAATGAAATTACCTATGCATGTTTTTATTTTATTTCATTCAATAAATTATACACCTAAACTTTAGAGTTGTATCATTTAAAACCTCAAACTAATAATTATTTTCATTAAAATCTTGAATTTTGATAAGTGAATCAATATAGATTGTTGGTTAGAATTTTGTTTTAAAATCATCAATGCATAACTTTTACACCCTACAGGACCTTTTTAATTGCAGAAATTAACATAATATTATAGAAAAATGCTAAAATCAAATGGATAGTAACGGTTGTGGGTGATTCTGGACCACCCCATAATACAGGGGCTAAGCAGGACAACGCAGCACAACACGATGACTTGACCGGGAAGCGGACTCTGGAGGAGAACGAGCCGAAGGGATTGGGCCGTCTTGGCCCAATCCCATGCTCGGTCGAGGCCGACCACTCGACCCTTCGTATGGGCCGAGTTTTTTCCTCCTCCGTTCGATCCCAGCTGCGCCCCAATCCGCCCCAGTTCCACTCGGTTCAGCCCAGGATCGTCTCCGAGCGCCTAGAAAGCCCTAATTGAAGACACAGGTATAAATAGGGTCTCTAAAACCCGAAATAGGGGTTCAGAACTTTAGCCACCAAAAATACGCTTACTATTTGATCTGACTTAGGCATCGGAGTGCAGGTGGCCTACACCACACCAGTGTGCAGCGGTTTTGACTGGTCTTGCAGGTCACGTCTTCCCTGTCTTCAACAAATTCACTGTCGATATCACGTGAAGGTCAGGTGAGTTGCTTGGCCAGATTTTGGCATCAACAGTAACAAACTTTCTATATCTCCCCCGTCCACAAGGTGAACAGCTTAGCTTACAGCACAGTGTGTTCGCCACCACACCAGCAGGCAGGCTGGTGTATTGGCCTTACCGTAATAGGGGCGAGAAGTATGACAATTCGATTAGAACGCCCCATATCTCGTGACACTCGGAGCGTGGCATTTCCTTTTAGTTAGTCCATCTAACTTCTAACCCAAAAATGCATTCTTTATCAAGAAAGTACCATTAAAATCAATGAGTGCATTGCCTCTTTGAGTGAAGAAGAGAAGGGCTTTGTATAGACATCCTTGAACCATGTTCGTCGTCCTAGGCTCACCATTATTTCATTGTTTTTATTTCTCGTCTTACTCTATTTTTCTCACTTTGTTTAGGGACTGTGAATAATTTTTATATTACTTTAGTAAGATTTTAGAAGAAGAATAAAAACATTTTGAATTGATTTTAAATAGAATCAAGTGAAAAAAAAAATTGTAAATCATTAATGACGTATCTAAATTGATTTAGATATAAAAGTTTAGAATTTGAATTAATACAGTTATTTGTTTGAGACTTTAATTGATAAATTCATTTTTTTCCTCTAATTTTTTTAGTTCAACAAATTTACAACTATACCCATGTTAGACCAATGATTAATGTTTTTTTTTTTTTTTTGGACAATAGGCCAATGATTAATGTTGATTCAAACACGATGCTGCACTTTATTTTATAATGTTTAAAGATTATTGTATTATTTAATGATACTTCAAGTTTAGCAAATTCAAATTTAATATAAGGTCCACGTCTAATGAATCATTGAGTTGATTTTTTTTTTTTTTTTTAACCATATTAATTGAAATCCCCACCTCACATATTATAAAATATATATATATATATAAATAAGGTGCACGTTGTTCTTGAAAGAAAAAAAATAGTAAAAAAAAAATGGTGAGTGAGTGGATAGATTGAACTCTAGAGTTGTCGGTGTTGGTGAAGTATAATGGATCCACTCATGAGGTGACGTGTTGACTAATCCTTGGATCATATTCCAATTCCCAATCTCGTGTGTTCAAGAGAGTTGAACAAGTAGAACCCACCGACATATAAAAATTATAAATATCTCGTTTTATAGTCTCGTTTGATAACCATTTCGTTTTTTGTTTTTGGTTTTTGAAAATTATGCTTGTTTTCTCCTAAATTCCCTACATGGCTTTCATCCTTGTTAAGGATCCATTTAAATTCCTAGCCAAATTCTAAAAACAAAAAACAAGTTTTTGAAAACTACTTTTTTTTGTTTTCAAAATTGGATTTGGTTTTTTAAAACAAGAGAGAAGGTTCTTACTAAAACAAAGAAACTTGTAAGTGAAAGTAGATGTGTAAGCTTAATTTTCAAAAACCAAAAACAAAAAACGAAATGGTTATCAAATGGGGCCGTTATTTCAGGCCCCGTTTGATAACCATTTCGTTTTTTGTTTTTGGTTTTTGAAAATTATGCTTGTTTTCTTCCAATTTTCATCCCATGGTTTTCATTTTTGTTAAACACACACTTGAATTCTTAGCCAAATTTCAAAAACAAAAACAAGTTTTTGGAAACTACTTTTTTTAGTTTTCAAAACTTGACTTAGTTTTTGAAAATATGGGAAGATGGTAGATGAAAAAACAAGTAGACCTATGGGTTGTAGTAGTGTTTATAGGCCTAATTTTCAAAAACCAAAAACCAAAAACCAAATGGTTATCAAACGGGGCCTCAGTTTTTGGTTTTTGGTTTTTGGTTTTTCTATTTGTTTCTGGTGGTCTGTTTTTTAAAAACAAAAACCATATGTGTTTGGTAACTATTTTTTGTTTTCTATTTCTAAAAAATATAAAACCAAACTTATTTGACAAATGTTTGTAGTTTTCAGTTTATTTTTTAAAAAAATAATGAGAGATGAAGAGATTTTTCGAGAGATAAAAATATATGGAAACATGAAAACAAAAATTTTAAGATATAGAGATAAATGTATACTACACACATATATATATGCTAATATACATTTTCAACCAGTGTAAGGGTGGAAGATCAAACCATAGACCATTGAAAAGATTAAGGATCAAATGTGTTTATACCACTATTTTTTCTTTTTAAAAAAGTGTTTATATCACAAAACTAAATGATGACATAATAAAAATTGACACTTTGATTTGATGAGATACCATAAATGTTAAATTTTAAATTATATGGATTAATTGTTAAAAATTTAAAAATAAAGAAACTAAATAGTTACATATTAAACTTTAGCAAATAAATCCTTATTTCAATGCAAATACAATAAATAAAAATATATTTTAACTATAAAATTAAAAATTTGGTTACAAATTTGCACAATTCTCGTAGAATGTGGTTTTTATAGAATGATATAAGATATTTAATACAAATAATTTATTAGAAAAAAAAAACTAAAAATTCATATTATACTTGAAAATATTAAAATATTAAAAGGAAATTTACTACTTAAGAAGGAAAATATGATGTTGTAAAAAAAATAATAATAAAAATAAAAATCACAACTCACAACTCACCAGACACATCCCCCAACACCCTCACGTACACCAACAGCCAACACCAGCATCCAGCGGTCAGTGTGATTTTAGAATCAAAAACCTGTTTTTAAAAATGATTTTTTTCCATTTTTCTCATTTTTCTTTATAAAATTGAAAAACGTTTTTCAAATTTCAAAAACACCAAAATGAATAGGTCACCAAACAAATAAACCTGCTTTTCAAAAATAAAAAACAAAAACAGAAAACAGAAGACCAATTGATTATCAAACGGAGCCCAAACTTCTTCCACCGTTACATTTAAATTATATGTTAATAATCTATCGATTTTTTTGGATTAAATTATAGTTTTAGTCTTTGGCCTTTTGTATTTATTTGATTCATAAACTTAAAAAAATTTAGTACGTGTTTGAACTTTCAACTTTGTGTCTAATAAGTTTATGAATTATTTAGGTTTGGATTGATAAGGATACATTTGGTTGGTGATCTGAAATAAAAAAAAAAATTGAAAACAATGGATTTAATGAAAACATAGTCGTATTTCATGTTTTCTGATATATGTTTGGTAGCAAATTCAGAAATTAGATCCTAATTTAAAGGTCTGTTTGGAATACATTTTAATTTAAATGTTTTTCAAGAATGCATTCTTTAAAAAACATTTTGTATAAAAATGTTTACAATTTAAACACTCATATGTTTGACTACATTTTCTCATAAGTGCTTTTATACACAAGTTATTGTATATTTTTAAACTATTTTAAAAAAAAAATCGTTTCAAGTGTTTCTCAAAATGGTTTATTTCTCAATCTCATTTTCTAATAAGTCATTTTTAATGCTTGCCAAACACTATAAATTTTTTCAAAATGATTTTTTTTTTCAAAATTAAACACTTGAAAAGTTAAACCAAACACACTCTTAAAAAATTGTTAGAAATGTGTTTAATGATAGATTTATAAACCATAAACGATATGTAGTTATCAACTAAGTGGAATATGAACTACTATTAATTAATATATAAACATGTTATATGTTATAAAGTTTTATAAATATTATTTTACAATATCATATAATTTATTTATTTTATTTTTTTTAGAAGGAAATAAATATCATAGAAGTATCAACCACCAACATAGTTCACAACAAAAGTTGGTACAAGTCAAAGAAGGATCCTATCATCCCTACCAAAAAAAGATCAATCCCTCCCCCAAAACAGAGGAAAAGGGATTCGCAAAAAAGTGTAGAAAATCACCATCATCGGTTGCAGCTGCTCGCACAACCTTGTGCGCCATCGAATAGCTGACTCTAACACGATTGGAGAAAAGGACGAGCTCTCCGACGACCAGCTCTCTAATCGCATCAATGATCGACATCGTTTCGAAAAAATCCTCCGCCTCACCATTAATAGCCTTCACTATTTCGAAAGAATTGGATTCTACTACAAGAGGTGGTCTGAACTTTCTTCCCTCTTGATCGATTAGCTCACGGTAATCCTTCGACCCTTCAAGGATCGCTTTTCCTTCAAGATTTTTCATTGTTCACTTACCTGCAACCAACCTCAATCAAAGATCCTGAGGAGTCACAAATGATCCAACCCACTCCGCCTCTATAGCAATTCTCGTTCTAGGAAGCGTTAGTGTTGAGCTTCCATTCTCCAAGCATTTAAAAATTTTATCTTCTCTTTTAATTTAATTCTACATTTAGAAATTTCAAATTCAAAATCTAATACACTGAAAACACAAAAATATTGTTTTCAAAATTTCCACTATTTAGATTACAGAATCTGAAAACAATTTTAAAAAACACGAGTCAAACGTATATTGACACATAGGCTATATGTATACTAAAATTATGCATCATAAGACACAATAAGCAAATCAGGAAAATTTTGCCACAAAACTGAGGATTGTGAAGTAGTGGTAAAGACACCACTCAAAACTTCCACTTCCTCATTCAGTATTTGGATAAGCAAAAAAAAATAGTCTAAATAGATCTAATCTAATAAGTTAGAAAGACTCTTAAATTTTTAATTATGTGTCTAATGGATTTTTGTCCTTTTAGACATTCTTTAAAATTTATGGAACTACTAAACGTCAAATTAAAAGTTTAGAGTCCTGTTAGACATAACATTCAAATTTATGTCTAATATATTCGTTGATTTTTAAAAATTCAATGATGTCAAATATTTATTAGATACAAAATTGATAGTATTTTTAAAGTTTAGGGACCAAATTAACACAAAACTGAAAGTTCATGGATTTATTAAACAATTTTTAAAGTCCAAACCAAATAGACACAAATCAAGTTCAATGACTAAACTTGTAATTTAATCATTTATTACGTTAAATGTTTTTTATTAAATTAAACTTTGAGCTTGAATAAACATAATAATTTCTACCTTGAAGTTTTTCAATTTTTTTTTTATAAAAATAAAAGTATCCCAATTTTTATTCTCTTGAAGCTTGAAGAATAGTTAGAAAGAAAAAAAGTATATTCGATCAATTATAAAATATATTTATAATACAAAATTGATTAGATTTCAAACAAACATGCCTAATATTTGATTTTTTTTTTTTTTTTTTTTGTTAAATTTAAGAGATTTATTCCTCTATTAATTTTGTGTATTGATGAAGTTTAATTTTGTATAATGTCCGACTTTTGTAAAGTCAGTAAGTTCTCAGAAAACTTTATGTTGACTTCTTTTTTTTTAGTTAAAATTAATGGATAAATATGGTGGAATTTGAACCTAGGATAAAAATTGTAATACATTTTTAAGTCGATTAATTTGATTATATTTTAAGTCTTTGGTAAAATTGATATACCTTACGAAATTTAAAAGTACATACTGATTTTTTTCCAAAACAAATAGTAACCGGTTAGACTTAATTTGAGATTGCTATGAGTGTTGGAATAACTATTTTCAACTTATCTTTTAAAAAGAAATCAAATCCAATAGAAAGTAAATTAGTATTAGATAAATGTTAATTTAAACATGAAAAAACAAGTTAAATATTAGATATAGGCATATTATAACGATATTTAATTTTAAAAAATTTTATAATGTAATTGAATAAAATGTTATTCAATTTAAATTACAATAATATTATGTGTACTCAAAATTAAACTTTAGTCGAAAATAACATAATGTTATTCCAGTTAAAAAAAAAAAAATAAATAGAATTTCATGATCCTAACACCTATACATTTAAAACTAGTTTTAGTTGTTCCCAAAAGTTCTATACAAATTTTGGAAGTGTTTCTAAAAAATGAGAAACAAAAAACTTAGGGCCCGTTTGGTAACGTTCTCGTTTCTTGTTTCTTGTTTCCAATTTTATTAAGAAATCTAAGCATTTAATAACTATGTATGTTTTTTGTTTCTCATTTTTTAGAAACACTACCAAAATTTGTATAGAACTTTTGGGAACAACTAGAACTAGTTTCTCCTTTTTTGTTCTTGTTTCCAATTTTTTCCAAACATAAATAAGAATATAGGTTTATTATTATTGAATGTATAGATGTTAGAGTCATGAAATTCTATTTTTCTTTATTAAAAATGAAGAAACGGAAACAAGAAACGAGAACGTTACCAAACGGGCTCTTATTAAATGCTTAGATTTCTTAATAAAATTGGAAACAAGAAACGAGAAACGAGAACGTTACCAAACGGGCCCTTACTGTCCAAGAGACTGCAACTGTGTGGCTCACTCCCTCTGGCTCACTCCCTCGCTCGAAATGCATGTTCTTCCCCCACGGATTCTGGTAGTTTTTCTTGTGATCGTTTTTCTTTTCCTGCTGGCGTGGTGCATTTCCCATCTTCTTCTCCCGAAAATGTTGTTTTTTTTTGGAGGGATTCAATCGTACCTACCTGGCTTTCCTCTGTTATAAATGAGGATTTTTTGTTGTCTCTAAAAAAAAAATGAGGATTTTTGTATACCCAACTTGGGTTCTCTTTATTAATGAAGTTTTATTTCTCAAAAAAAAAAAAATAAATAAAATAAAAGGTATTGAATTAAATAAGAGGGCAGATATTTCAATAATAATAATAATAATAATAATAATAATAATAATAATAATAAGAGGGCAGAAGCTACAGATTAAATATAGGAAAAAAAATGATGAGATAGCAGATATGATTGATTTGTCAATCATGCAGTTTGAGAAGCTCTGCTAAAAATCTGGAAAAATAAATTAGAATTTTCTAAAATTTGAAAGTCAACTTAAAAAGGAATGTCAACATGATTCTGCAAATCAATATACTTGAAATTTTGGATTTTATTTAAATTAATATAAAACCAATTTTACTAATATTAAAAATTGTTTTTCTTTCTTTCTTGTTTTGAGAATAAAAAATGGTTTAACTTCTGCCATACACATTTGAAAATTCTTCAAAATTATTGTCAACAAAAAGCATTGATAAGAAAAACAAAATCAAAATTTACCTCTTAACTTAATAATATTTACATCGATTTTTAATATATACTTCCAATTTCATCAAATTTAACTCTAAACTTAAACATTTGTTTCAATTCTTTCCTTAGGTTAATTTTCTTCAGTTAAATTCACTCACTAATTTTAAAAAAAATAATAAAGTTAAAAAAATCTTAAAACTTACTAATTTCAAAAAAAAAAAAGGTAATTTTTTTTATATATATTTTCCTAAATGCAAAACTCACTTTGAAATATATGAGTTCTCCGTTGCGCGATTATGAAAAGGTTTCGGGTCAATTTGTTAATTTATCTGAATCTATGATGTGTTTTCCCTGTCTATTCAACAAGCGACAAAAAATTATCTTAACAACATTATCAAAATGAGGGTAGTGTTAAATCTAGGCCAGTATCTTGGACTGCCATCTACCTTTACACGGAGTAAAAGTAAGGATTTCAAATATTTTTTAGACAAAATTTGGAGTAAATTGCAAGGATGGAAATCTAAATTGTTTTCCAGTGGCGAGAAGGAGACCTTGATAAAAAGTGTTGTCCAGGCGATTCCTACTTATGCTATTGGATGCTTCTGACTCCCAAAAACCATAACATCAAAAATCTCTTCGCTTTGTGCAAATTTTTGGTGGGGGAGTAGGGAGGGGAAGAGAAAGATTCATTGGATGAGATGAGAAAGACTGTATCTACCAAAGGAAATGAGTGGATTAAACTTTCATGATATTGAAGGTTTTAACAGGGCAATGTTGGCCAAACTAGCATAGTGAGTGTTTGAAGATCCTCATTCCCTATTATCAAGAGTCCTTAAGAGTCGATACTTTCCATTATCTACTTTACTCGCCAAAGCTACTAGTTCTTCTTCCTATTTTTGGAAAGGATTTGTGTGGGGTTTGGAGCTGCTAAAATCGAGTTTAATGAAACATCTGAGCAATGAGACTACTATCCAAATCTTCTCGGGTCCATGGATTCCTAGACCCAATCTCTTTTAAGATTATCTCACCAAACACTGAAGGGGTCAATTGTTTAGCTAATGCGTTTTTTACTCCTTCCTTCCAGTGGGATATCCCGAAGTTGAGAAACTATCTATGTCAGGAAGATGTGGAGTTAATTGCAACTATTCCAATAAGTGAATTGGCGTCGAATACTTAGATATGACACTACAATAGACACGAAAAATATTCAGTTAGAAGTGGTTATAAATTACATATGATGCAAAAGTGTATAGTGTCGAGGTCAGCCCCAAATTGACTAATGACATGGTGGAAGAAATTGTGGAACTTCAAAATTCCGACAAAAATTAAAGTGTTTGTTTGGAGATCGTTTCACGATTGTATTTCGACGGGTGTAAATTTAAACCGTCACCATGTGGCAACGGATGGCTTATGTCCTCTTTGTCATGAGCATCCAGAAATGATGGATTATCATGCGTTGTTCTGATGTCTAAGGGCGAAGGAATTTTGGAGGAAGTGGAATAATCAAATTACTCTTGAAACTCATGAGTTTAACTCTATTCAAGATAGATTTTTGAACTTGAGTGAGTCTCTGCCTGAAGTGATGTTAGAAGGTTGTTGTGTGGGTGCTTGGACTATGTGGAATGACCGTAATAGTGTGGTTCACCGATAACCGATTCCAGATGTGAATACTCAGTGTGACTGGGTCAGTCAATATATTCAGGTCGGAGTATAAGCAGGTCAATGCTTGTGGGAAGACGACGGGTGAACGTGACTTCAAATACATTATTGGGAACCTGGAGGCGAACATAATGATTCTTCATGTTAATGCAGCATGTGATGTGCAGAATGGAGGATCTATCATTGGTGCAATGCATAATAGTTCTCCTACGTTAGCATCTCCTTTATGTGCGGAAGCCCAAGCAATATTGGAAGGTCTAGGATTAGCTCAAAGGTTAGATATTCAAAAACTCATGGTATTTTCAGACTCTCTAAATCTAATTTTCATGCTGAATGGCAAGATTGAGGCATTATGGAGGTATATTCAATTTTATGGGATATAATCGAAGTGCAAAGGAGCTTTCAAGAGGTAAAGTTATTTTATACCAACAGCTGTCGTAATGGTACCTACCCACAAATTAGCCAGGTTAGGGGTGGGTTCACCTCCACAACTTTGGCTCATGGATTATCTATTATGGCTTTTAAATTCGAGTGAAAGTGAAAAATCGATGTTTGTAACCCAAGGGAGAGATTTTCTTTTCACTAATGAAAAGTTCTTTTGGTATAAAGAAAAAAAAAAAAAAACTTTTAATTTGAGCAATTTAAAGATATGAAATTGTTTGAAACTAAATCATGTCATATAATAATTTTTACATGCCACTTATGAAGAATATGAAAATCACCTTTCAACTATATGGATGGAATAATAATTAATGAAATTATTACAATGGGACCTCAATACGCTTTTACAACAACTTTGAGTAATTGCTCAAAATGAAAGTTGAAAGGTACGTTTATAACGATTCGTATTGGGTCGATTTTTGTAATTTGTCCTTAATATCTTTACTCATTAGTTTATTTAACATTTGAAATCTCAATTTCAAAACTTGTTCAATTAACTTGTTTTTTTAAGTAATCTTTCTTTTTAACCTAAGCATATAGCTCAACTGGTTTGAATCTTCACCCCATACATTGAACTAAAAAATAAAAAACAAATTTCTCTTTTTCTTCCTTTTTTTAAGAATAAATAATTGAAAACCCATGGTTTTTGAAGTATATTTAACGAGATACAATCTAGGTTGTGCACTAAATAATAATGAGTCTTGAATGTAAACCTTAACGTATGATAAATAAGAAAGGTTCATCATTAACTAAGACTGTGTTTTGAGTGTTTAGAATAAGATTCCAAAATGTCTTAGATGATAAGCATTATTTATAGAATAGTGTTATAATCTCACAAAACTTAAGTTGAAAACGTAACTCTCATTTATTAATGTAAGCGTCGAAAGCTCATGCAATAAAGTGACAAGCTCATCTATATTATAAACTTTTGTTCCCTCAATTGAAAGAATAACTTTCTCTAATCTTAAGTCATTTTTTCATTGATGCCATTAATTCCTCTCTTCTCCAATCTTCTATATAAAGATTCCAATACCCACTTCTCCTTTACCTAAGTGACCATGTAAAATCAACATTTCAATAGAATCCTCTTCAAGTTCCTAAATAAGATAGATAAGAAGAAGCAGATATAGGATTAAGAATTGACATTATTTTCATTATGAGCGCATGTTTGGGAGTGATTTTAAAATGACTAAAATCATTTTTGTCATGTTTAAAATCATCCCGAAATATACCTTTAGTTATTCAAAATCAATTTCATGTTTGATTTTACACTTTCTAACGTGGTTTTCATATCATCAAAATTGATTCTGAATTATTAAAGGCATGTTTCGGAGTGATTTTGAATATGACAAAAATGATTTTAATCATTTCAAAATCACTCCCAAATAACAGTTCACTTTAAAAATACTTGTATGTGGGAAAAAAATAAACATTCAAAACAATTATAGAACTAGTTTTGATTCTAGTATTTCACACTTTTTATCCGAAAAGTATATAGGTATATTGCACTATGCCACTATGTCTTAAGTAGCAGTCTAAAGGTAATCTAAAAACATCACAACTAAGTAATAGGCCACGAATAATATAATAATAGAATAATAGAATCAATTAAGCCGGCAGGATGAGAATATTTCAGTAAATGTTGATGCAGCATGGGTGTCTTCTCCTCCATCCACGAGAATCGGAGCCATCTGCAGAGATCAAAGAGGAAAAATCAGGAGAGCTTCAGCAAGATATATTGATGTTGTGTATAATGCCCCTCTCGCAGAACTGAAAGCAATTCTCGAAGGGCTGAATTTGGCAAAGAAAATTGAATGTGGGAAAATTACAATTAAGTTTGATTGTAGCCAAACTGTAAATTTTGTGTAAAAAAAATCAGCCCCTTGGAGTGACGTGGAAGCATTGGTGGAAGAAATCTGGGAAGTAGAGAAATATTTCAATAAAGTGGTGTACAGGTACACCCCTAGAAAGGAAAATAGAGTAGCCGATTCTATTGCAAAGGAAGCTAGAAGAATAGGCATAAATGAGAGTTGGATATGCTTCATCCCTGAGTGGATTGTTAATGTGGTCGAGTATGACCATATCGATTCTGCCCACGTGGCGTTATAAATATGTTCTTTTATTCTAAAAAAAAAAAATTTGTCTATTACCTTCTTTAAGATTATTTCAGTATTTATCGAACTAAAAGGAAAGCAAAAAAAAAAAAAAAAACGTGGATTAAAATTGTCTAGACTTTTTTAAAAAAAATAAAATAAAATAAATAGTAAATAATTTATCAAAATAGGTCACGTATGACGTATGAGAATTTATGAGAAATGGACAAGCTTGGACTATTTTCTGGATTTGAGGCCCATGACAACCTTGGGAGTCATCATTATTGGGCCCTCACAGCCCACGATTGTCATGTTGATAGCGATGCCTTATTAACCTTTGCATTTTGCAAGGTATATTAACCAAAAAAAAAAAAAAAAGTTTAAATCCTATTTTAGTTTTTGAACTTTTAAGATGTCCAATTTAACCGCTAAACTTTCAAGTTTGTTCTATATTGGTCCCTTAATTTTTAAAATGTATATTTTAGTCCATGAACTTTCAAACAATAACTATTTTGGTCATCACTTTTATTTCAATTTTAACAAATTAAAAACATAGCTTCGTGTATGTGTATTAGCATGTTAATATGAGCATGATTTCAAACCAAATAAATTAGAGATAAACTTGGACAAAGCGGATTTAAGGTAGAAAAGTAATATAGCAAGGACTAAAATGATTTTTTTTAAAAAAAAAAAAGTTTAGGGATTAAAATAAAACAAATTTGAAAGCTTAAGGACCAAAATGAATATTTTGAAAGTTTAGGAACCAAAATAGAACAAACTTGAATGTTCTGAGACTAGAATGAGATTTAAATCCTATTTTAGTCCCTAAAAAAAACTTTTGCATTACAAGTAGAGGTGTCCATTTACCCCATCGAGTCGGAGCTCCGCGAGGACCCACCCCGAATAGGGGGGGAATCCCCATTTTCACGGGGAGCAGGGAATATTTTTTTCCCATTTGCTATAAGGGAAAGAGTAATATATTCCCCGTCCCCGTCCCTTGCCCCCGCCCCGTTATATATATATATATATATTATTCTATTGTAATACATATATTATATAATAGGAAAAAATACACTTTTAGTCCCTGAGGTTTGGGTTAGATTTCATTTTGGTCCCTGAGTTTTCAAACTCAACAATTTAGTCCCTGAGGCTTGGTTTTAGTTTCATTTTGGCCCCTCCATCCATTTTTCCGTTAAAAACTAACGGATTGTTGACGTGGCGCTATTTTTTTTATTAAAAAATTATTTTTTTAATTTTTAAAATAAAAATATTATTAAAAATATTAAAATAATAAAAATATATTAATTTTTTATTCTTTCTCTTTTTCCTCTTCTTCTTCTTTCATCTTCTTCACTCACCTTCACCTTCAACTTCATCTTCACCTTCACAACCTGCAGTTGTCGGCGTTGGAGCCCTCGTCGGAGCCGTCGCCGTTACCATTTTTCTTTACTTTTTCTCCTCTTTTCTTTTTCTTTTCTCTCCTCCCCTCTTCCTTCCCTCCCCTCTTCTTTCTTTTCTCTCCTGTGGGTTTTGTACCTTCGAAGCACTGCTCGTGTCGCTCACACCCAAATCTGTACAATCGATTTCAAGAGCGAACGAGCGGTGAAATCGATTTTCGAGGCTCCAATACTTCAGATTTGGAACGATTTTTGTGTGGGTTTTGTTCCGGCATGGGTGTTCGAGGCTCCAGTACTTCGGATCTGGTAGCGCCGGTGAACGCGCTGCGGGTGTGAGCGACGGGCGGCACTGGTTTAGGTGTGGACGTGAGTGTGAGCGACGAACGGAAGAGAGAGGGAGGGCTAAAAGAAAATGTAGAGAAAAAAAAAAAGTTGTCTCAGGCGAGCGGCGGTCACCGGTGACGATGGGTTTAATAATGGGTGGTGGCTGGTGGTTAAGTGAGGAAGAAGAAGATGATGATGTGGAGAGAGAAAGAATTAAATTTATTAAAAAATATTTTTTATTATTTTAATTTATTTTTATTTTAAAAAATTTAAAAATATTTTTTAAATAAAAAAAAGTAGTGACACATCAGCCCTACGTTAGTTTTTAACGGAAAAATAGATGGAGTGACTAAAATGAAACTAAAACCAAACCTCAGGGACTAAATTGTTGACTTTGAAAACTCAGAGACCAAAATGAAACTTAACCCAAACCTCATGGACCAAAAGTGTATTTTTTCCCTATATAATATTATTATATAAAATAGTAAAGTTTTAAAAAAACTCTACCTTTCTCTCTCCCATCCCATTTAAACATAGATCTTTTAAAAAGCAAATTGTTATTTGATTGACGTGAGAAATCTCCACCCCGATCCCTGCAAAATTAAATGGGGAATTTTACGGGGACGGGGAATGATGTAGGGGGCAGGGGAACATCATTTTACAAGGCACCAAACAATAACTACTTTAGTTTCTCTAGAATATTCAACAGTGTAAAATTGTCTATATTGTGACGACTTCCTCCAAAATTTCTCTCCCCATAAGCCCTTTAGTTTTGTCCTTTTTTTTTTCTTTTTTGGAATTCAATTTCGGCTTTTAATCAGGATAACTAGGGGGTGATACTCGGTTCGGTTTTGTCGGTTTTTTACCAAACCGTGAACCGAACCGATCCATTCGGTTTTGTAAAACACCAAACCGAACCAATGTCCAATATGAGAAAAAATCGTCGGTTCGGTTTGTCCAATGGATCAGTTTTCGGTTTTGGACCCAATGTGAGTTTTTTATTTTTTTATTTTTTTTTTATAAATGACCCATTTTCTTCAATGCCAAGGCGAGAACTGCTATGCGAAACTGAAAAGGATGGACTGCAAGGAGATCGACTGTTTTCAGCTGTGCGAGGAGATCGACTGCAAGGCTGGAGCGATGAACGGACTGCTAGATGGAATTTAATTGAAAAAAAAATCTATTTTGACAGACGAGCTGCTAGATGGACTGCAAGGTTGGAACGATTGTGTTCTGTGCAGCTAGAATTGAGAAGAAAAGTGAGATCGAGAAGGAGAAGAGAGAGATCAAAGGAGAAGAATGAGATGTAGAGAGAGAAGAGTCTATGGCGTGCGACTCGAATTGAAGGAGAAGAGTCGGTGGTCATGCGGCTAGAAACAAAGGAGAAGAGTGAGATGCAATAAGTTTAGGGTTTTTTAAAAGGGTATATATATAGTCGGTTCGGTTCGTTTTTTTATTGGTTTTTTCAATTAAGAACCGAACCGAACCGAAAAAATTCGGTTTTTCCAAAACAAAAACCGAGATGTCCAGATTTTTGCTAAATAACCGAACCAAACCATTGGATCGGTTCGGTTTGGTTCGGTTCGTCGGTTTTTCGGTTTTTGCTTGCACCCCTAAGGATAACAGTTTAAAATGATTAACAAATATGACATTTTTGTTGGTAATTATTAAGACTCCATTCAATAACAAAACAAGAAAACTTATGGGTGAAAGTAGTGTTTATAAACTTAATTCAAAAACCAAAAAATAAAACGAGACCTAAGATATTCATTTTTCTTTCTAGAACTTCAAATCACAAACACACGGTAAGGGGATTTAAACCTACCACCGGTACGAGGAAGTGGAGATGTCTTAAGAACATCTAATCTATTGTTTTCTTTTTTATATTAAATTACTTTTTTTTGAGAAAAATATTAAAGTACTTCTTACTACGATTGTAATTGTAACAATAAGCACCAAACTTAATTAATGACATATGATTACTTAGGCCCCGTTTGATAACCATTTGGTTTTTGGTTTTTGGTTTTTGAAAATTAAGCTTATAAATCCTACTTCTATGTACAAGTTTCTTTGTTTTTCTAATACCCATCTTTCCATGTTTTTAAAAACTAAGCCAATTTTTGAAAACTAAAAAAAGTAGTTTTCAAAAACTTGTTTTTGTTTTTGGAATTTGGCTAGGAATTCAAATGTGTCATTGACAAAGATGAAAACCATAGTAAGGAAATTTGGAGAAAACAAGCATAATTTTAAAAAACAAAAAACAAAAAACCAAATGGTTATCAAACGGGGCCTTAGAAATCAAGACCATATTGAAGTTATCAATATCTAGCCACATATCTCAAATTCAAATTTAATTGAAGCATTCATTTTACTACTCATTGGAATTTAATATTTAATTGGTTCAAATTATAATTTTAATTAATCTAATTATAAACTAAACAATAATTTGCTTTCTTAAATCAATTCTATTATCTTGTTGATTTCAAAAAATAATAATAATAATAAAATAAAACCTCTTACAATTAATAAGAGGACTTGTAGCTCATGAAACCAACAAAATCCTTGAAGTTAATTTGGTATGTTTGGTTAAACTTTTCAAGTGATTAGTTTTTTAAAAAATATAACATTTTGAAAAAAAAAAATTATAGTGTTTGCATCCACTAAAAATGACTTATTAAAAAATGAGATTGAGAAATAAATCATTGTGAGAGAAACACCCAAAAGCAAATTTTTAAAAAGAGTTTAAGTATTTAATAACTTGTGTATAAAAACACTTATGAGGATATGTAATCAAACATATGAGTGTTTAAATGATCTAAACAACTTTTATACAAAATGTTTAAAAGAAAATGCATTCTTGAAAAACACTTAAACTAAAAAGTATACCAAACGGACTCAAAGTGAATTTCTTAATGCTTAATTCACCTTATTCAATTAATCAACTAAAACAGCCATTAATTAAATAATGTAACTTCCTCAATACATTGCCATGCACAGAAGGAAATGCATGCAATGCACATTTTCTTTTTCCTTTTGCATGAATTCGTAAACTATTAATATATATTCTTAACATCTGAATTATTAATACAATTAGAATGAAAACAATATTACGTAGGTTTGAGAACTCCCAAAAAAAAAATAATAAATTACATAGGTTTGAATAAAAGTTTTGTATTGATAAAATAAAATTAAAGTCACAGATTAGAATAAAAAGATATAACTCTCGGTACATATTTCTTTTCTTTTCTTTTTCTTTGAGATCAACAATATTTGAAGAGGAATATTCGAACTTCTAATTTCTTGATCGATGATACATGTCAATTACTGATGAGCTATGCTCACTTTGACTGAATTAACGTAACTCATAGTATATTTAATATTTTAACCTAGAAATGATCGCATTCATATAAGTAACATTTATCACATAAGAACAATAGCTCATTTCATAAAATTATGGATAATATGGGAGAAACTCCAAAAATGAAAAAGAAAAAAAAAACAAATGAAAGCACAAGAAATCTAGAATTTGATGTGTTAAAAAAAGCCAACAATTTACAACCTTAAACAAAAGACATGTTAATCCAATCTCTGTCACAATCCTTAATTCTCTAACCTCATTTTACAGTAATTAATCTAATCCCATGTGTTCTGTCACTCTCTTTTTGGTTTCCACCACTGTCTCTGTCAGACAAACTTTAACAAAAGCTATAACATATCATATAATTTGATGAAACTTTTAATTTTTCATGTGTCTCTTCTTTATCTCTTGCGCTTGGACTTCAAGGATGTTACTGATTGAGAGTTGCTGTGCCAGTTTCTCTTCCTTTGGTTGATGAACCAATTGTTTATCTGTTTCAGCTGCAGCCCCGTCTCCTCGACCAGCTTCGCCTTGTCGTCTTCCTGAAACCGAAAACGAAAAGACGAGACGTTGTAGAGATTTGAACTTAGAATTCATCGTTTTCGATTCGAGTCGAACCGTTGAAACGAAAAGATGGGGTTTTGTTTTTGTTTTGTTTGTTTTTACTTACAGTTGGGTAAGGCCACTTGGAATGTTGCTGCCACCAGTTTTTCAAAACTGTGGTTGTATCACCAGGCAACTTCCCTGCCCTTCTTTTTCTCAATATCTCCTCTCTCACATCTTCAATTCTTGACTTGAAACCCTGCAAAATAACATCACATTGTACATTGTTCTTGAGCTGGCATATCAGGTTCATCCCCAATCCCTCAAGTCTTATTCATATAAATAGGAACCTAAGTCTCTTAGGCTTAGTTTGAGATTGTTGTGGCTTCCAAAAAATAATTATTGTCGAATGTGATTTTAGTAAGATAGCTATAATATGAAATAAATTAATGTTTGATCATTTCAAACTTTGACTTCAAAAAATAAATTGGTTAGAAGAAGTGTCAATCTCAAAAGCTACAGTCAACTATATTTTGTAATTCAAATTGGTTGAAAAAGTAATTTTTTTTTAAAATTAATTTATAATTAGTTTTTACCAAACACTAAAAACAGTTAAAATTCTCTCGTAATCACTTTGAAAACCTACCAAATCAATTTCAAATAAAGTCTCGATTTGTAATGTGACAGAAAGCTTTTTTTAGACGATATAAAAAGAACCTGTTTTAGCTCGATCTTCAATTCCTGTCGAACTCTCTCCATTAATGATCTTTCAGATTCGGTTGGAAGCAGCGGCCCAAACCCCATCATGTCGTGTGCATCGGCACCGGATTGATCGAGCGAGAAGTCCATCGGAGCGTCGTCGTCGTCGTCCGACATTGTTGCACCGGTGCCTTCACCAAGGCTCACTCCTGAGGAACATGTTGAATAGCATTCAAAAGTTGGTAAAAGGCACTTCAAACATTAATATCTCTTTATATTTGGTGATGGGAAATGCTTCAAACTTTCAAGAGGCCAAACTTTGATCAAAGATAACATCAGCAACAACCCAACAAAAGCCAAGCTCTAAACTACTTTGGCGGTGCCAATAATTGGGGTTATGTAACTCCATTAGAGCACAATAATGAAGGTTCCATCATACAACTAACTATACTTAAAGAATCTCATTATATTTTAACAACCCCTTCCCCCTACATGACTGGAATTGACATTAAACCCACATACTTTTCAATTTCTTTTTCACCCAAACAATAAACAAAAATCAAGGTTGTGACAATTCAAAACCACCCCAGTTCCTAGAATTAGAGATATCAAGCAATATTGTTAATAAAAAACCACATTTTCAGCACTTTTAAGTTTCTTGTACAGTAGATTACAGATAAGTAAGAGAGAATTTGAATCTCCAGCTAAAAAAAGAAGACGTTAGTATCTAGACATTTTGAATGATAATAATAACTTGTTTGACTTGTTTAGCAAATGTTATGCACTCTTTAACAGATCCAAATTTAGTAGACCAAAAAAGCTGCATAAAGTGCAGCCATTTAGTTATGTTAAATACTGTCAGGATGAGCCTCCAATGTCCTTTAGGCGGCCTAGGGTCCTTATAATAAAAGCTTGTCCTTGTACTTAAGACCCTACACCACAGCCCTTAGGTCCTCAGCAGCGGCCATTGGCAGGCACAGTAATGAATAGTTTCTATGCATTCCACAAACTCTAGGGTTCAAAAGAGAGACTCAAAAAGCAGAAGAACTGATCATGAGCTCCATGGAGGTATTAGAAAATGAGAATGTAGGGACCATTGTAGTTTTAGGTGGGCAGGTCTAAAACTGGCAAACCAATCAATAACCAACAGATTACTTTATCATAATATGTCTATCTAGTTTCTTTAACCCCCAATCAACTCCTTGGATGACAGCCCTTTCTTTTCTCTGCAGATTGTTTTGTTAATCATATCATTAAAAAGGTATCTCACCAATGAAGATTTGTTTTCTTTTTTAAATTCTCTTATTGGGTTTATCCATATCCTCATAAATATTATGATCAGTTGGTGATTAAGGCAATCATATAGGATAAGTTTAGCTTTTTGAGTCTATATATACACATACATACATACATAAATATATGAGTTTAGAGAGAGAAAGAGAGAGGAAAAGGAGTAGCTAGCTAGGTTCATGTACTATCTTTAGAAAGCAAAAAGATGAATAATTAATTATAATAATAAGAGGGAATATTATTGTTTTGTTTACAGTGGAACAAGTATTGCCAGGGCAAGCAACCTTATCGGTTGGTGTCCCCTATTGGTGGTACCCTCACCGAACCCAACAGACCAATCCTTTTCTCAACTACAATCTTGGTATTCACAAGTAGGCCCTTTTGCACCCACTTCCATGCCTATTGCCTGCCTTCAACTCCAAAACCTATGCCCTTTCAAAATTACTCCTCCTCCCTCTCTTTATGTTGTTTCCAAATCTCTCTCCAAATGGATCAAAGTTCAAAACAAAACCCTCTGAGTTCTGACCCAATACTCTAATAATAAGAACAAAGAAATCATCATGCATATATGCATACTGTTACATCATAACCATGGATTTTTTACCTGTAAGAGCTTGTAGAGTGTTTTCTATTTCACGGCAAGCCATAACAGCTTCCACTGCGTGGACTCTCACATGTTGCTGAAGCTGCTCTTTGAAAGAGCACAAAACGATCATGTACTGCGCCTGAAGAAGAAGAAGAAGAAAAACAAACCATCATAAAATGAAAACCAAACTCAACCCACTTTCCCCAAAACGAAAACCCAGAACAACAAATTAATTAACAAGACTGGACCGAATTAAAAAGTTGAATAAATCACCAGAAAGTTGTCGAGCTCTTGGCGCTCGTGAGGCGACAAGGAATGGGCATGTTGGTGATGTTGCTGAGAGGCATAAGAGCGCAAAACGTGGTGCGATTGAGACAACTGAGCGTCGATCATCGGAAGCTGATCAATCGGCGTAGCAACACGAAGACAAGCAACATGGGCCGCTAAAAGCTGCTCGTAAAGCGGATGAGTAGCAATCTCCGCCTTGAGCTGGCCAACCCCCTCGCCGGAAACCGAAACGTCGCCGCTTAGGGCAGCACTAGAACCAGCAGCAGCAGCAGCCGTCATCATTCCCAACCCAGGTTCTTGCATTTCAAACCCCAGAAACCCGGATTAGAGTAAAATTGAGAGGAAAAAAGCAAAAGGGGTTGCGGAAAAAAGCAGCAATGAGAAAGAAAAGAAGCAAAGAAGAGAAGGGGAGTGAGTTGGATAGAGAAATTGCGATGAAGAAGAAGATGGGTTTGTTGGGATTGTGTAGTGATTGAAAATGGTGATAGAGAAGAGACAGTTTTCTCGTTAATGGTGTGAAAGGAAGAAGAGAGTGAAGGAGGAGTATATAGGGATCCGAGACACAAAACTTTCTGCACCAGGTCTGAGAATTTCAGAAAATTTTACAAACAGAGAAAAAGAAAGAAAGGGAAGAAGAAGAAGAGAGAGAATTTGTTTTGTATCAGAGGCCAAAGGAGGGATTGATAAAAGAGAGCTATGGAATCATTACTAAGAAAGGGAGATGGAATTGGAAGCAACAAAAACAAAAAAAATTGAAATTGAAATTAAAGGAAGATAAAGCTGCTCTTCTATGGCCGCACCTGACACATTTCAATTGCTTTTTTTTTTTTTTTTTCTTTTTTCTTTTTTGGAGTTTGATTCTTTAAATTCCTTTTTTTTTTTTTTTTTTTTTTTTGGGAATTTTGATTAATTGATTAGGTTAGGTTTGGGGAAGATGAAATGTCAAAGAAAGACCTAAAAATTGCCAAACCAATTGCATGCTCTCTAAGTGATATTTTTGCTATTTGTTTTTTTAAATTTAGGTCTTCTTATAAAATATGTTCTTTTTTTTGTTTTCTCCCACATAAATATTAAACAATGATATTTGGTTTGTATGATTTAAATATTCCTTTTTTGTATGGTTTATTTTAAAAAAATATCATGTGGAATTGGATTTTTTTTTTTTTTTAACTTCCATGCCCATCTATAATAAGGAATTAGTTTTTTTTTTTTGGTTGGATAAATATATTATTGGTCTCATTGTCTTTATTCAACTGATGTTTGTTACTATTAATATTTCGAATGAACTATAAATATTTGTTATTCAATGGAACTACGTATTTTCTTATTTGAATTTAAAATTAAGTAAAGACCAACGAGAAAAATATGGTCAAATTATATTAAGGTCATCTTTGATCTCAAAAATCTTGAATTTGATATCATATTTTCAAGTCTCAAAATTTTAAAATAAAAAGATAAATCCAATTATATAGTTTTAGTTTGTAAAGCGCACACATTTTTTGCTATGCACTTTTATTAAGTCCCACTTGATTTAACTCTTATATTATTATTATGCATACAAAGAGTCTAAAAAGAACTAGTCCTAATCAATCAAGATGATAGAAAGGAAATAATAATAACAATTTTTGGAACAAAAAAAAAAAAAAACTAGAGAAATTAAAACATATAGAGATTTCAAACAAAGACTAAATCAAATATTTATGAATGTAATTACAAAGTTCATTATTACACACTTTTTTTTTCTTTTTCTTACAATTACAATACCTAAAAATACCAAAATTAAAGCTTGAAATTACTTCAAATTCCATATCATTGGTCAAGGAAAATAAAGAAGATATATTTTTTTTCAAGAATTTATATGAAAAAAAAATAGACAAATAGAAGTTTAATTATCATTTAAGAAAACTAGTTGAGAGTTGAGCTGTCACGGTTGTGCATGGTTGAAGCTGTTGTTTTATACTTTTTTTTTTTTTTCTTTTTTCATTTTCTCTCTCTACACACCACGTTTTTTTAAAATTAATAAAAAAAATATATATATATATATATATATATATATATATATATATATATTATTTATTTATTTATTTATTTATTTATTTATTTAAAAATTAATTGATTTTTGAAAAATTAAGAATTAAGGAAACGGTTGGTTAGACACAAAATGACTCCGTACCAACTCCTATTGGTATGGCGACTGGGCCCCACTTCCATCAACTACCGGATTATCAAGTTTCTTGATTTGATCGGATAATCCTAGCCGTTGGATTCGCTCTCAAACATTTATTTATTTATTTTAATAATAATAATAATAATAATTTTTTTTTAGTTCAATAATAATATAATAATATTTTTTTTTTCTTTTCGTGATCGTGTGAATGGAGTATTAATTGGGCAAATCGGATGGGATATGTTAGTTGTGAATTGTGATGTTTTGGATTAAATAATACCAATAATTGTATATTTTTAAATTTTTTTTAATATATTTTTTTATATATAATCACATTGTTAATTGTTTTTGTCTTAAAATTCAAAAGTTTCAGCTCCTTACTGTTGTTTTGAAAATGATTAATTGCAAAAAGAATGGGAATGGAGACAAAAGTAGTAATCAAATTGTGATTGGTTGGAGGATTGACTTGTCTTTGTATAAATATATATTTTGTTAAGTTAAATATTTCATAAGGTTCCTAATCTTTTTCATACCTTTTAATTTTGTTCCTAATTAAAAAATAAATAAAATCTCGACGAAGTCCATACATAAAAGAAATATGTTCAAATTGGCTGATATAAAGTTGATGTGGCGTTAAATTGTTGTTTTGTTTACATATTTGGACATGTGTGAGCATGTCACTTGAAATAAATGGATTTTGTTGATGGTTGAATTTTTCCTATTATAAAGTTGTATTGTGTATTTCAGTCGTAGCTCCATGTGTCCAAATATATCGACAACACAATAATTTAATGATGCAATAAATTTTTATTAACTTAACAATTTTCCAATGGAAGAACACCCAATTGAGATATTTTAATAAGTTAAAAGGTCAATTTATTTTGGTAATTGTAGAAGATTAACAACTAAGTTGAGAATTACATGTCAAAATGAGCATAGATCAACGGTAATTAACACGTATTCTCGACCAATAGGTTAGAGGTTCGAATCTCCCACTTTCAAATATCGTTGAACTCAAAAAAAAAAAAAAAAATTGAGGTTGAATTGCTTTGGAATAAAGAAAATAGGTTATGTATTCAATTACAATCTTTACAAGTAATGTGTCCTTTTTCATAATATATTAATCTCTATGACAATTCTTTTTTTGGAAACATAATTTCTATGACAATTCAGAAGAAGGGGGAGAATTAATTAATATATATACATTTTTGTTTTTTCATTTAAGATGGTGATAATGATGAGATAATATTTACAGAAAAAAAATGAAACGAATAAAAGAATATTTCTAGACTTACATAGATGTATATATTTTTTTTTTCTAGTAATAGAAATATTCTTTTTAGTTTCTTTTCATTCAAATTATTATCATTTTTTAGAGATTAAAATAAAATAGGACCATGTGATACGGCTAGCTTTATTTTTAGTTTTATATTTAATATACTTTTTAAAGTTCATAAACTGAAAAAATAAGTTTTTTTTAAAAAAAAAATGGTTTTCTTTTTAAAATTTTGAATTTTGACCGAAATTTCAAAAAAAAAAAAAAAAAAAAAAATTAAAACTTATCACTCAACAAAAAAAGAAAGTTGACAAGCATAATTCTGAAAATATAAATAAAAAATGAAATCATTGATGAGCCTTAATTATATTAAATATCCTACTTTTTTTCATTTTGTTTATTTGGTTGTTTTGATCCATCAAGTTTTCCCACAAAAAAATATATATGTTAGAAAATGACATATTTTTAGAAATCAATGAAAATTTATTTGGAAAATAATGATAAATCATCATTTACCTTTGTTATGTTATGTTCTCCCCTTTCCTCATCCCATTAATTTCTCTTTAATAGTCAATAAAATCACCTATATTTGTCTGCATAACTGTGGGTAGGGACTTTGTTAAAATCTTGACAGTTAAGAAAAATAAATGTAGAAAATGAGATTTTTTTTAATCTCTCATAGTTGTCAATATTTTAATCGTTGTGTATAGGAAGGTACTTGTATGTATGCAACCAAATATTATTTTTCTATTTTAAATGAATAGAAACCTGATTAAATCCATCTTTTTCACACTCTTCAAGATGAAATGGAAGAAGAAATTAAATTCTCAACTAGAAAAATGATTCACTTTAATTTCAACATGTATTAATAAAATCTCATATTAAAAAGCATAAAATTTCAAGTACTCCTTCTCAAGACATGATGTTGGAAATGCCATTTGAATTGAAAATTTTAAATTTTATCGTCAAAATCTAACAATTACTTGTCAAAGTGAGTATAGTTCAGTGGTAATTGACATGTATCCTCGACAAAGAGATTAGAGGTTCAAATCCCCTCATCCTCAATTATTATTATTATTATTATTATTATTATTATTAAGAACCTACGAACACTAATTTCAACTGTAAGTTCTTTCTTTGTTTTGTTATCTACTTTAAAACATGTTTTCAAAATCCTAACGAAAATTTTAAAAAAGTAAAGGAGAAAATCATTTTTAAAATTTTGCTTTTGTTTTTTGAATTTGGTTAAGAATTCTAAGTTTTGTTAAGAAATGTGAAAACCATAATAATTAAAGAAATGGTAAAGAAACAAGCAAGATGTTCAACAAAAGAAAGTTAAAAACAAAATCGCTATCAAACGGATCCGTGATTTTTAAAAACTCTTTTTTTAAATTTGACTAAAAATTCAAATGCTTAAAAAAAAAAATGAATAACGTTACAAAGAAATGACAAGAAAACAAGCACAATTTTTAAAAACCAAAAACCAAAAATCAAATTTGTTATCAAGATTTACTATTCTCTAAATTTAGCATCACATATACGGTAAAAGAGCTTAGTTTTTCTGAAGAATTTACATTAATTCTGGACCAAAAAAATAGATATCATTTCCTGAAAGATTTTAAAATTTTACTTTGAGCTTTTAGAATACAATAAATTTAGTCTCATACTTTTTATTTCATCATTTGTTCGATTTAAGAATTAATTTGCTTTGCATTATTTCCCTACCATTAAATAAAATGTAACTTAATTTAAACCCAAAAAAAAAAAAAAAAAAAATCAAATCAAACTTTATTAATCTGTTCATATCAAATAACTTTATATTTGGCTAGCAAGTTTTATTATGAAGCATTTTGGTCGCTTAAACTGTTAAGTCTTTAAACTTTAATTTGTAATAATTTAGTTCCACATACTTTCACTTTTGTAATAAATTAGTTCTTAAGCTTTAATACAAATTTTTGTACATTAAAATATGTAACAATTTAGTCTCTGCCTTTAAAAATATTTTTAAGATTTAATGAGATTTTTTATATGGGTAGATTAATAAATTGATTAAAGATACACTGTTACATAATACAAACTAACCCTTAATTTTGATAGAATAATTTTTCACCAAAATTTTAAAATATAAAGACTAAATTGTAACGAATAAATATTAAGAATTTAAAATTACATAGAGTAGGTTGCATTCTAAATTTCAATAACTAAAGAGTTAGTATCATGAATTTTGGTGACCAAAACTTGTTTCTAAAACTTTTATTATTATTATTTTTTTTCGAATTACCACTCATACCTAAATTCTCATTTAATTTATCTCAAATAATTTTAGGTTGTTATTTAATTTATTTTGATCTCAATTCACCGACCCACTTTCATTTCGAATCTTCTCTTTTTCTCAAACTTCTAGACACTTCACTATCTCTCACACGCATGTTTATATATGTTAAATTTTGTCATTTTTCGTTCAAAAGGCAACAAAAAACATTATCTCAAAAAAAAAAAAAAAAAAAAAAAAAAGCATTAATGTCAATTTAACTTAAACCTACTTAATCAATCTTAATCAAAAACTAATTTGAAAATTAGTTTTAAGTAGATCATTAAATAATTGTTAGTTAGCTAGATGCTAATAAAACAACATAATTTTCATAATTAATTAAGTCATTATAGTTCCTACGAATTTGTGTATTTAATTAATTTTTTTTTATACTTTAGCTAGTTTGCATTGGTTTAATCTATTGGTAACCAAACCATGCTTTTAATCATTAGCTTTACACGTTTTTGTTATTTTAAAAAATTACTTGATTATACAAATTATCAATATCTTCAATGATATGTGAAGGTAGAGATTCGAACATTCAAACTTTTAATAAAATATGTGTCTTAAATAGTTGAATTATACTCAAGTTGATAACTATTCGGAAAAAATATCTTTTTAGTCTCTGAGTTTTGAGAAATAGTTGTGTTTGGTCCTTGAGTTTTTAAAATGAACATTTTTAGTCTCTGAGTTTTGAGAAATATGTCTAAAATGTCCATAGGTTTTCAAAATGAACATTTTTAGTCCTTGAGTTTTGAAAAATAAGTTTAAAAAATCCCTTATGTTAGTTTTTTAATTATTTAAATTAATAATTTTTAATTTTTAATTTAAAAAAACTATTGAATATTGAAAATTAATAAAGAAAAATATTAATTTAAAAAAGTTGAAAAAATAATATGAATGACCTTTTAAGCCTATTTCTCAAAATTCAAGGACTAAAAAGGTCCATTTTGAAAACTTGGAGGCCTTTTAAACCTAATTTTTAAAATAAACTCAAGAACCAAACACACATATTTCTCAAAATTCAGTGACCAAAAAAGTATTTTTTTTCCCGACTATTCTGAATATTTTGGATAAACTATCCTAAAATTTCTCTACTCAGTTACTTTTTTTTTATTATCTTAATAAAGAAAAAGAAATACCAACCTTAATAACAAATAAATTGAAAAGGAAAACAAAAGAAAGGCAAATGGAAAGAGCCCAAAAGTAGAAAGAAAGAAAAGTTGACAATTCTTTTTAAAAAGATGAAAGAATAATAATAATAAAAAAAAGTACCATAAACGTTCGTCCATATATATTGGAGGCATGGGTGGATTGGATGATAATATTAAAGTATTTTTATTATGAAAAGAAATTTACTTTTATTCATTACAAAAAGCCATTGGGAATCTAATTTAATTAATAAGAGAATATTGATTTTTACATACGACTTTCAATTTTATCAAATTGTACCTTAAACTTTAAAATTTTGTTGCGATCATTATTTTAAACTTGAAAAAATATTGTGATTTTTACGTTTGATAGACTTCCATTTGAAAATTTGTGGAAGATAGTTTTTTTATGTGCATTTAATGAATATAAAATAAATATATAGTAAGAAATTAAGAGAACTTCCAAGGAAAATGACACCAAAGTTGGATTCTGTTGAAATTGGTAAATTTTGAAAGATTTATTTAATTATATGCGTCAATTGAACTTAATCGTAGGAGTACTATTTTTATCCACTTGAAAATTCATTTATTTTCTCCTCATTTTTACTAAATCCCAAGTTATAATATAACAATCAACAAAATTGATAAAATAAGGTTAAATTACAAGTCTAGTCTCTTTAACTTTTAAGTTTGTGTCTATTTGATCTTTGAATTTTTTTTAAAAAAAAGTCTAACAGGTCCCTAAACTTTCAATTTTATATCTAATAAGTCTTTGACATATACAAGGTTTTTTTTAAAAATTACTCGATCTATTAAATATAAAATTGAATATTATGCTTGTGTCTAATAAATTTGAATATTTAATTATGAATCAAATGTACGAAATATCTTAATTGATTCAACTAGTTAGTCTAAGTATAACTCATTTATGAAGATATATGTTACAGGTGATTCTGGACCATCCAGGGAATCAAAGAACTAACTAAGACAGAACAACTCGAGAATCAAATTCCAGAGGAGAGAAAGGCCGAAAGCCCAATCCCTTGGCCTCGCGACAGACCCTCGGTCCACACATATGGGTCTCGTTGCTTCCCCACACTTGGTTCCTCAGGTTCCTTGGCCAGCCCAATTCGACTTGGTTTAGCTTGAAAAGGTCTTCAAACAATAGAAATTCTAAAAACGAATCAAGGTATATAAACTCTTCTTCAACCTTGGAAAATGGATCTGAAACCCTAATTTCCGAACTCTTTATCCTTCCTCTAGTTCTCTGTTTGCCATATTCATCTTTCTCCTTGGTAACTTAAGCATCAGAGTCGGTGTGACAACCACCACACCGTTGTGCAGATTTTTATTTTTTTTTAGAGGTTATGTCTTCTCTCTTCAAACAAATTCACGGTTGTTGTCACATGAAAGTCAAATGAGTTCTCTATGTTCGAATTTTAGCAACAACAATATATATTCTCAATCGGGAGACTAGAGATTCAAATTATCGGTTATAAAAGAAGAAATAACACATTTGAAGTATGATGAGGGTTAGCGTAAGTCTTTATCCTACGAATTATAGTAGAATTATTGGGGGATATTTCCAAATTTGATAGCGACCACTTTGATATTCGGATGGTGAGTTTTAAGCCGTCCGATATCATCGATTGCGTCAAAATATAAATAAAAATATATAATAAAAAAGAAAAAGAACATAAAAATATGGTGGGTGGTGGAGGTGGCGGCAAGTAGTGGGTGGGGTCCACTTAACAGCTGTTGCTCTTTTGTCGTGTACTCGACTTCCCCCCCCAGACAGCGACGCGCGTTGCCGTGGTCCCCACTTTGAAAAAAATATATATATAATAATAAATAAATTAATTGTTTTTAATAAATAAATTAGAAATATTAAAGGGGGGAAAAAAGAAAAGGAAAAGAGGAAGAGGGGTTTAGAGGAAAATTTGGACAAAAGAGAGAGAGAGAGACTTGTCAATATCAGAGAGTGGGACCCACACCATCCCTCATCTATCGTTTTCTTTGTTTCATCGGCTGCCTGCCAAAGATTTTTTCTTTTTTTTTTTTGAAATATTTCTTTTCTTTGTCCTTTGTTTTTTTCTTTTCTTTTTATGAATGTTCCAAAGTCAATTCGTTGATTAAATCACTTAAATTAAATCATGCTGTTCTCTTCATATTATTTTTTAATTAACACAGAAATAAAATGGGAGTAAGTAATGGAGATAATTTGGTGGCATCGAGTCAAATCAATCCCTTTTTTTTTTTTACAATATTAATATAAAAAAAAATATGTTTGAATTATAATATTTTAAAATTTTATTTATAAGCATCAAGATTGTTCTTTGAAAATATCTCGGCTAGGATAACATTATCTAATTATTAAAATCTATGAGAGGTGTTAATGATTTGGTGTTTCTTTAAGTACCCTGAAAATCAAGGGTAAGAATTGAACGAAAAACTTGCAATTTGTTTTTGGAATTTCTTGAGCACTTCTTTTTGCGTATTTCATGGATAAAAATTCTCCTAAATATTTAGTATAGTTTCATGGAACCTTAATATCAAATTTGAGAAACCAAAACATGAGAATGTATGATTCAAAATCAGTAATATTTTTTTTAAAAAATATTTTGTAGTTTTTGGTTAAAATTTAATCAGTGTTTTAGCAAATATGATGTTGGTAAAATTTGACGTACAGCACAATCTAGTCGGCCAACATCAGTTTGAATGACGGCCCCGGGCAATATCATGCCGTCTTGTTTCGTTTCCAGTGGCTGATATTTGGGCCTTCTGGCCCAATTTCAGAAGGCACAAAGCAAAGGTCTTGTGGGCTGGGCTTTCATCCACAGAGAGAAAGAAAAGCCCAACATAAGAAATCACAAAATTTATGAAGGAACAAGTTGAAATGGCTATAGAAACAGAGTTGTAGTTTATGAACTTAACCCAACAAACGACAAGGACATAACTAAAATCTGACACTTTTATATTATGAAGTTTTTGGCAACAGGACTTGATCTCAACTCTACTGTGAAATCAAAATCATCCTACGAAGATTTCAATTTCATTTGGAAGTCCATTACAAAATAGGGTCCACAAGATCTTCAACAGACGCCATTACCAATAGAAGCAAGCTGATCTACGCTATATTTGATTCTGACCAGATAGTCATTTTGTCTTTTTCTTTCTTAACTGAAATTTCTATTTTTCAAATCACCAAGAAACCAGCAGTACTTCAGTGAATTTGAGGAAGAGCCTGATGCCCAGAAATGAAATAAATTACTGCTGAAGCCTGTTCCCTTGCTGCATTTCTGTTGATGCCACGACCGTTCCCATCGAAGATAGGTCGAGCAAATGATTGAGAGAAAGAGCTTGCACATTACTCCAAACAAAGCTTAAACGAAGAGTAAAGAGTGATCATATTTCCTGTATATTGAAATGAAGAACTCTTTGTTCGTGTAGTGAAACCAATAATCGTTTATACGAGAAAGAGAGAGGAAGCAAGCGTACTTGGTTTTCCAATTATTGTCAAAGAGAGAGAACTCTTACATAGGATTCTCTGATCATAATATTCAGAAGAAGAGATTTTAAGAGCCTACAGAAATGGGAATGGGATATATACTCCATTATATACAAAATGGAAAACTGTATCCAAACTCTCATAAGGAATTAGGTTAGTCAACAGCATGTGGTTCAATTGAGAAGAAAACAAACCATTTACAGGGAATAAAATAAAATAAAATAAAAATGATTTTCTATCGAATCTGCAAAGCAAAATTCACATCACAGTGCACTTCTCCTTCGACTTCGCCTCAGTCCTTGCAGAAGAAGATGGCGGGGTTTTGCTACTAGTTCTAGACACCTGCAAAATGACTCTCAGCTACAACGGCCTATTTCAAATAAAATGGGGAGTAGAGACGAGAAACTAAAGAAAACTTGATGCAAGACCTAAATGAAATATACCTCTTCTTTTTACTAATATAAAATAAATATAAAAGCAATAGGATTGATAGTTCATGTAGAAAGTTGTCTTAAAATTTTGGTTAAATTACAAGTTTAGTCCCTAAACCTTCAAACTTGGGTCTAATAAGTCCCTAAACTTTAAATTGTGTCTAATAGATTACTAAACTTCAAAATTATGTAATACAAATAAGTTATTGTAATTCCAACTGTCTCACAGGTGTCCTTAACCTACTAAGACATTTCTTAAAATTCACATACAAATTGGACACAAAATTCATCTTTGTATTTATTACGACAGTAAATTTTTAAAATATCAAATGAGGCTAAGACCTATTAGACATAACATTAAAAGTTGAGGGACTTGATGGGCACTTCTATCTTAAAGTCTAGAGACCTGTTAGAAATAACTTGAAAGTTCAATTTGAACCTAAAATTTTTCATTTAAGGTACGTTTTTTTTGCTAGTTTCCTCCACACACTCGCAAACGTCAAACAAATAAAGTAATAAATAAAACCAAAAGGTCCAAAACTATGGAAATCATAGGTGCCAGGTCCAGATGAACTATGTCATAGAAAATAAAGATGGATGCTGAGAATCTATAGCATGAAGAGGAAGTATAAGGCCCATGCAAACTCTACCTGAGGACCGACTACCAGCCTTGAACTGCCGCCTGAAGATGATTGCTGCACATTTTGTCGCTGTGGTTGTTGTTCAAACTCCTGCTGTTGCAAGGCTATCGCTAATTGCAGGTCAGAACTGCAACAAAAATGAAAGCAAGAAATTTATATGCCATTGTGATCATTCAGCAGTCAGCTCTAGTCTGTAAAACATATGCATTACATTTTTAAATTAATAACTGACATTGGATCTGGCATGTACTTGGAGTTTCAAGGGAATGTCTAAAACATTATGGTGAATTTCTTTTTCCTTTGAAAAGAACAATTGGATATTCTTATAAACTCCAATTCCGCTTTTAAATACTTAAGAAACTTGAACTACCAGCTAATCAAACTATTATACAGTTCGGGAATAAATCATGCATAAAGGATTAGTGGGGAAAACCATCACTTGTTTAATTCCCTGAGAGACAAGGCCCACTTAAGGTAAATAAAAATAAACATAAGAAATTATGTACTGAAAGATTATCAGTCACTGCTACACAAGCAAAATTTAATATTAAGAAAAAAAAAGCGATACTTCTGTAGCATTCATTTGCATGTTTTTGAGAGGAGTAATATGCTAAAGTTAACGAGATAGGAAGTTACTTCAAATCCAATCCGGCATGTTTGGTAGCATCAATGCTTGCAAGATAGTCCTGCAGCATATACAAAATAGTCTCGGTAAATTGTTAAAGAAAAAGAAATCAGGGCAGTAAAAAAATTGTTGGAATATTTTTAACACCAACCGCCGTGCTTGCCATGGCATTATGTTCATCCCAAGACTCATTTGAATGACTTTCTACTTTGAATTCTTTGAAATTGCCCGTCATAAATAAAGTGTCTCCATTTACCTGCAAAATATTTGAAGTTACAAGTTGGATAGAATAATCAACAAATTGCATCAAAGCAAGGTTCCATTAGTACAATTGCAGGACCTGATTTAAGTTTAAGATAGCTAAGAAAAATATCAAGGTGAACATGTTATAGACGTTTTCAAATAGATTAAACTATCATTATTGTTGTGATGTACGTTACGATTTTTAAAGAAATTACTGTTATTATTATTTTTTTTATGAAGTAACGCACCAGAAATTACTTATGCCCATATAGAGATGTTCACTGGATAGATTTACCTCATTTAGCTTTTCCCACACCAAATCAGGTTGATGAATGTAACCTTGGTCTGTAGCTAAAAGATAAAGCTGGCCATCAAGCTGAAGATGAGAGGAGACAAAATTGGTATTTATTGTTCAACTATAAGTAGGGGGTCAGACAAATGTAAAAGCTGAAACCCACCAATTGCCATATTAGTAGCTGTTAGTTAACAGCTCTGGGAGCCGAAAAAAAAAGTCACAACATAGTACAATTTCAATTCTTGCTGACCTTAAACATGGTGCTGAAGTGATTATTACGGAAAAAAACACAAAGCTCACGCTCTTTAAGACCATCTTGTAAGCAGAAAAGGCTGCAAAAGCAACAACAATAATCTAAGGTGGAACTATGCAATACCATTGTAATTAAACAAAAATGTCCAGCAGAGAAATTGAGAATGACAAGCAGGAACCAACCCATAAAAAGTTAGCTGACTTGCATTATTCTTCAAAAAATTCCTGATCAGCTCCCCTGATAACAATTAAGAAAAGATTTTTCCTGATAAGTTTAAGGACATAAATACAACAATATTGGCAAGTAGAAAGATCATTAACCTTTATGATATAAATCGCTTCTACCTTGTTTTGGACTAATTTCATCCTTTGACTGTACATTAGAGAAATTTATGGAGCTTCCACAACCTTGTTCTGCAAGAACCACTTCACCTTCATATACAGGCTCTCGATCTTCAAGAACTGCACTTCCTGGATCCAATATACATTCTTCTCCTTCATACAAGGGCTCACTACCAACATTTGAAGTCAAACCTTCAGGTACATCAACTTCAACACATTGAGTTTTACCACCTGCTGAATCTGTACAAGTAACAGATGAAGATAGGCCTGATAGTTCACTTGGGTCTTCCTTATCAACCGGTCTATGATCAACTGATTCAAAAGCAGCTGGAGAAGGGCTTTTATCATTCTTGTGAGAAATATCCTCAGGATTCTCATTCACTAACGGACTTTCTCTTCCAGAACTGGGAACAGTCTCAATCAATGTTTCATGATTGTCCTTCTCCAACATGTCAGGGCCAATCTTATGCCCTTCAGACTCAACAGTCTGATCGAGGTGCTTTCCTATATCAATCTTCAATAGTGAAGAGTTTACTTGCTCCGTTGCATCGGGAAAAGGTGACATGTCTTCATCGTGCTTGGTCAATGAGGTTTTGCAAGAATCTTCAATGGATAAATCTGGCTGTTTGTTAAGATTATTTTCTGCAGCACAGATGTCTTTTACTATGGTCTTCTCCACAGCATCTATGACTGAAACATTTTCAGGAGATGGCTCCTCATCCAATTTGATGGAGTTAGTGTCCCCCTCAGCATTGGCAACACCATGGTTTTCCATTGAGTTTGGTGTTTCAGATTCAGACAGTTTCAAGGCTCTCAATAACTCTGCTTCTTCTTCAAGATCCCCTTTTCTTATTCTTTGTTCATCAGAGACTGAACGAGGTGATTCATCAAAAGACAGAGCTTTCGAAAGACTTGGAGATGGTACCCCAAGCGTTGCTGTTGTTGCAGCTACAAAATCAATACAATCATCTTCAGGATTGTTATTACGTTGACCCTCCATTTGTTGTGTTTCCAGAGCAACGAGCTCCTCCATAATAGCATTGTAGGACTTGGAACCAATTGCACTACTAGTATCATGATCCTGCACACAGAAAGAACAGGATGAAACAAAGTGTGGGGTGGGGGGGTATATAGAGAGGTCAAAACAAATGGTATGCTAAAAATAGCAGAGCTATACTGCCACTATGTAAAATTTTCCAAAATATATATTTGAGTTAAAAATTTGTAACAAATATATCTTTGTGCCAACTGCCAACAAGTTCTAGGGTGGTAGCATATCATGAAAGAACAGGCTAGTGGGCAGACTTGGAGACGCCAACATAGTTCTTTAGTGATCAAGTTCTGAGGATCCAAGTGATCAAGAGGCCTGAAGGCTACATTGCAGATCATATTGAATATCAGTCCAAGGTTTACAACAACGGCTTCATTATCAGTCCAAGGCTACCACAAAGCCTTCATCATCCTGCACTTCTATTTATTGAACAGTCTCCAATTCTGTAATAACATCAAGTAGGGGCACCAGAGTTTTACCAACAACAAAATATTTTTCCAAGAAATTTCGGATCCCTAAGTTTTTTTTGTTAGATAAAAAAACAGTAATTTTGGATCCCTAATATAATAAAAAATCATGAAAGTCTTGAAAAGGAATCAAATACATAAATAGATACTAAAAAAAATCAAAGAATATTTTGGACTTCATTGATAAAGCCACATGCCTACAACTCGAGAACAGGGAGAATGAACATAGAGCACAAGAAACTATAAAGTTATAGTATTGTTAATTAAATTTATTCTAGAAATTAAATAGGAAGTATATAAGAACCTGAGGATCAACTATCCAACCATGATATAGAGGAATATCCAACAAATCAAAAATGGCACATTCTGGAGTGAATTCAAAATCATCAATCCTGCAAGTACAACATTAAACTTAGTTCAGAAAAGGGAGATGAAAAGAAAAAGATTAAGAGAGGATTAAAGCCTATACTACCTCCTAAACTTAATATTTACATCTATCCCAGTTGCTAGCCGTGGCAGTAGATCAATGGCATCAGCAATGTTCTGTTGTTGATTCTCAACAAAACCAGCATCTTTGTTCTGTTACCCAACGAGACTATCTAAGAACTTAATAAGGTGAAAATGGGGTGGGAGAAACATTTCATACATAGAAGAAAAGTAGAAAAATATTTACATCGACATTACTATTTGAATCAATCAACCGTTCAGCAACCAGAGATAACAATTTCTCCTGTGATACTTCTGTTGCATCTGGACCCAAATTTAAGTTATTCCGCAACAAGAGAACATTACCTGCAACAACCCCAACATGAATAACCAAAGATGGATTTTTACTAGTCTAACAAAAAAATGACAAAAGACACCAAATAATAATTGAATAAAAGTATCTTTACGGTATGAGCCTACTTAGCTACCTGATATTGCTATGAAACTTCATCGTTTCAGTCTACATCAATACTCAGGTAGCTAACAAGTAACAACTTTAGAATTTTTGTAACTATAGCTTGTAATATACCCAAGCAAGTAGCAAAAACAATCAAATCCAACATAAAAAGGGTGCACAACATTCTTATAAGCCAGGCACAGCATATATAATATTATAATACATTATTTATCTATACTAAAAAAATAATAATAAATAATGCATAAATTATCATTTATAGAAAAATAAGTTATTTATTCTTTTTTAGAGATTCGAGGTCAAAGAAACAACTTCGTATTCTATTGCCAATAAAATCTATATGCAAGAGTAGAAACTCTTCATTCAGAATATTTGAACAAAAGAGAAATCTATGTGGAGACTTGGGAAGACCCATCGGTTGGAAGTTCAAAACAGAACATAATGGGTTCCAACATCTACAGACCCCCTCCTTTAAATCACAAGCAGTTTGAAGACAGCTTGCTAGAGCTGGTGTTATTAGTTCATTGTTTTGTTGAAAGATGTGTGAGTGGGGTTTTTCCTCGGCCTATATATCACAACTCACAAATTGCAAATACTAATTTGTCAAGAATTCCACCCAAAAAGATAAATTTTAAAAAAAACGATCAGTAGGGGCCTGTTTGAGCGAAAATATTTCTATGGAAAAATCGAACATCATTTTGATAATAAATAAGTTTCATCTGTTTTACTGAGAAGGTCAAAACTTCGTAAGAAAATATCTAGAGAAATCTATGAAGATTGAATTAAATTAATGAGAAAAAGACTCGATGGTTTCCGCCTTCATTTTTCTATTCTTCACTTCTGTTAAGAAGCAGTTGGACTAATTTGGATGAAATTAGCAGTTATAATTTGATAGTGTTGAGGGTATTGTTTGTGCCTAACTTCTGCTAGTAGTTAGTTATTTGTACAGTAAGCTGTTGAATAAGTTCAATTCTGTTGTATTAGTTTGTTTACTATCAGTTGAGTCTGTTAACAGCACTGAGCTTTCTCTATTCAAAGCTTAGTCTAGCTTTGTATTACACACTTGAGATTGCTTAATAAAATAGACTCAAGTATTACATCAGATAGAGATGACAAAACAAAAGTAACGTGCCGAAGATAAAAACCATTTGCCTCGAGTTTATGATCTTCATATTTCTCCACAAATCTAAATAATTTGGTAAGATTTCATGAGGTATCCTTGAGTTTTAATTTAAAAGGAAGCTAATAACGAATCTAACCTTACTAGATTGTAAGTTCTCACAGATCAAAAGTCATACAAAAAAATGTTCATCCTCTCGCTTCTATTAGCATTTCATATCTGTCTCATTAAAAATTAAATTAAAATTTCAAATGATCATTTCTAGTCTTTCAATCATCTACTAATGGACTCCCTAGGAATGGTTAAATGAAAACTTAGGTTAACTTCTAAAACCCGGAAAAGGGAAAAGAAGGAAGGAGTGTGGGTCTGTTAGGATTAGGACACTCTATTCACAAAAATATTGACGATGCTAAGTAATCAGGAAAGGGGAAAGAGAATGAGAGTAATAAACCCTAAAATGGCTGTTACTATTCAATATATAAATAAATCAGTAGGCAGAGTGAATGAAATTAAAAACAATCATGCTACAGACGACTAAAGGTTCGATCACCATTGCGAAAAACATAATCCACAAAACGGTTCAGCATTGGAGCAGACGGACTGATTACAGCACTCAAACATTCCGCGATCAGGAAAGCACAAGTAAAACAGAAGAAGAATATAAATCCAACTCCAAATCTCCAATTCCAAATGCAACCAATCCAACAAAAGCCACCCGGCCACACAATTACCTAGTTCCCCGAAATGAAATTCAAACCAGCAACTCCGGCCATCGGAATACTTTCACATAAAGCAACCAAAAATGTCGCCACAGCAGAAAAAGATAGCAATCAAGAAGTGAAACCCTAACATGCGGAAGATAGATAGATAGAGAGAGAGATTGTTACATATGGCGAGGAGAGGGCAAGGGCCATTATCGTTCTGGAGAACAATAGGCGTAGAGCGCCCCAGAAATTGAATAGGCTTGGTCTTGTATAAGCACTCCTTTTCCTTCTCCTTCTCCTTCTCCTTGGGCGGTTGCTGCTGCTGTTCCTGTGGTGGATTTTGAGGTTCTTCAGAGGAAGAAGGCGACGCCATGGCCAATCTCTAGCGAATTGCAAAGCCCGTTTCTCTCTTCAGTGTCTTTTATACGAAGAAATGGTAAAAGGAAAGAAATGCAAAATAGATAAAAGAAGGATTTCAGATTGTTAATTGTAATGGGCGTGTGGGACGGCAACGACCAGCCGGGTTTTTCATTTTCTTTTTTTTTTCACTTTTTCCAATAAGGATTGAATATTAATTTTTGGTTAAAAATAAAATACGCGTTATTGGATAAATAGAAGGAACTTATATTATATGATATCAAAATTAAAATGGGACATTAGTGTATCGTTTATTAATTAACATTTTATTTTGTTTTATTTTATATACATGAGTGTCTAACCCAGTTTGCGTGTGGACGATGTACTATTAATTGTCAGGGTAATAATGAAGATATTAAATCGCAACCCATTTCCTTTTAAACTCTTTATTATTTACATATGACTTTTATTAATAATTAGAGATGTTTATTTTCTCGAGGTATGGGAAAATGAAAAGGGAGTGAGAGAGACAAAAATTCATGAATTAAACGGAGATAGGAAGGTTGCTTATGTCTCGTTTATCATTTTTATGATAAAGTTTTATTACTTAACGATTTAGATAATTTGATATGTTTGAATTATATGTATGGATAATTAGATAATTTGACATGGAATGTTATTTTGGTTTTATTAAGATGTTTAGGAATTTTATCTTTAAATAAATATTTTTCGTCCATTTAAATGGAGATTTCTTATGAATAATTAATTATATAATTGAAAATTTATCAAAATAATTATTTAATTGAATTGAGATTAAAAAGAAAAAAGAAAAACTAGACAAGGAATTTCAGGTGACGGAGATAGAGAAGTCATCCTCGTCTTGTCCTATACTAGGAACATATCTATTAGACTAACTCAGGGTGGTTTCCAAATTATCATTGTGAATAATTGGTGCTTGTATCTATTGAACTATGCTCATTGCTCGGATTGACGTGAGGAACTTTTAAGAGTGGTGTGCAGAAGTATTAAAAGAAGCATTGTGTATAAAAATCGTCGTGGTATTTTGATAGGGCATATGGAATGTCACATTCATAGGGTGATATTTTGATACAGTGTAATACTATATTAGTTTCTACAATATCTTTGTTAAATAAATAATCAAATTTATTTTAAATAAATAAATAAGTAATCAAATAGATTTATAACGATATCCTTCCAACCAAGACTAACTTGATCAATCGGGGCTTGGATATTAACTATTCTTGTTTACTTTACAGGAACAACCCGGAGACAGCCACACACTTGTTTTGGGAATGCAAGATGATAAGAGGTATGTGGGATATCTTTTTTCAATTTCCTAATGTATTGTATTCGGATGACAGGAGCAGTTGGAGGGTTCCGGATTACTGTGAGAGCCTGTGGAAGAGAAGCAGAGGAGATTCGTGGGAGAACAACCGAATTCAAAGGAGTCTTGCAATTTGCTGGCAAATTTGGAATTATCGGAATACAATTCTCCATAAGAAGCAGCAACCCAACAAAGAGGATCTCAGTCAACTAATTAGCAGCTTTCTGTTTAATCTAGAGGAGAGGAACAACACTTACCTGGTTAACCGAAATCGGGGATCTGAGACGATTCGCAAGCAGATCGTGACGAGGCAGTGCTGGGCAGCGGTTCCGATGACGACCGCGACGGATTTTTGGGTGTTGAATACCGATGCTTCTTGGTGCGAAAAGACAAATATCGCTGGCGTCGGGTGGATCCTTCGGTCGGGAGATGGATCGATGGTGACTGCTGGGTTTCGAAATATCCCTCATCTGTGGCCGGTCAGCTGGTTGGAAGCCTTTGCAGTTTCGGAAGGCTTGAAATCAATTCCTTCTTCCTCCCCCAAGCTGATTATCGAGCTTGACTCTCTCCAGGTGGTACATTTGCTTGAGGGAAAGGAGGAGGATGCGACGGAGATGGCCTTCTTTGTCGAGGATGCCAGACGATTGTTGGAGAGTCTCCAGGTGCAAAAAATCAGGCATATTCCTAGGGAGCTCAATAAGATGGCCCATCAAATGGCCCAAAAGGCCTGTTCAACTCGATCTTCTAGTAGTTGGCTTTATGACTTTCCCAATTGATAATAATAAATAAACTCATGTGCACGCTACCGTATCTTGTATCTGTATTCAATGGAATAATCCATGCTAGACGTTTTAACGATTATTTTTTATTTTTTATTTTTTGGAGAAACTATATCAATAGATTTTTAGGACACAAAAGTAGAAAACCATGTGAATTAAAGTATAGTATTTATTAGGGAAAAATACACTTTTAGTCCCTGAAGTTTGGATTAGGTTTTATTTTGGTTTCTTGAATTTTCAAACTCAACAATTTTGTCCCTGAGGTTTTGTTTTAGTTTCATTTTGGTCCCTCCATCCAATTTTTCATTAATAATTAACGGAATGCTTATGTGGCACTAATTTTTTATTAAAAAAAATTATTTTTAAATTTTTTAAAATATAAATATATTAAAATATAAATATATTAAAATAATAAAAATATTATTATGTTATAATACTTTTTATTTATTTATTTCCCCCTCTCTTCTTCTTCAGCACAACGACCGCGACGACCGCCGCCTTACTTTTTTTTTTTCCTCTTCCTTCTCTTCTATTCTCTTCTCTTCTTTTCTTCTTCTCCTTTTTTCTCCAAGTTTTCTTTAAAAAAAATAGAGGAGGGAGGTCTCTCCTCTATATATATATATATTTTTTAAGAAAACTTGGAGAAAAGAGGAGAAGAATAAAAGAAAATAATAGAAGATAAGGAAGAGAGAGGGAAAAAAAAGGTTAGGCGGTGGTGGTCGGCGGTTGGCTGCCAGCGAGTGGTGGTCGCCGGCTGCCAGCCGTCGTCGGTGTGCTGAGGATGATGAAAGAAGAATAAGAAGAAGAGGAGGAGGAAAAAGAAATAATAAAAGTATTATAAAATAATAATATTTTTATTATTTTAATATATTTATATTTTTAAAAATTCAAAAATATTTTTTTTTAATAAAAAATTAGTGTCACGTCAGCATTCCGTTAATAATTAACAGAAAATTGGATAGAAGGACCAAAATGAAACTAAAACCAAACCCCATGGACTAAATTGTTGAGTTTGAAAACTCAAGGACCAAAATGAAAACTAACTCAAACCTCAGGGACTAAAAGTGTATTTTTTCCTTATTTATAGAAATTTAAACCTAACTCAACTAGTTTAGACATTATACATTTGTTATAGGTCAGATGTATGAATCATTTGATCAATTTGAACATAGTTTAATTGAGATTAAAGTATATATATATATATATATGTAATTTTGCCACATATATATAATTTTTTTTGGCAAAATAAAAGTAATGTATAACTTCGTTCAGTAACCATTTAGGTTCCATTTGATAACTATTTGTTTTTTTATTTTTGGTTTTTGAAAATTAAGTTTCTAAACACTACTTTCAATATAAATTTTTTTTTTTTGTTATATATCTTCTTCACATGTTTTCAAAAACTAAACATGCTTTTGTTTTTGGAATTTGACCAAGAATTCAAATATTAACGAGGAAAACTACGGTAAGAAACCTAGAAGAAAACAAGCATAATTTTTAAAACTAAAAACAAAAAACCTAATGGTTATCAAACAGAGCCTTAGTTTTTTATTTTTGGTTTTTGAAAATCGTGCTTGTTTTTCTCAAAATTTTTTTACTAATCTTCATCTTCCTTAAGGAAACTTTGAATTCTTAGCCAAATTTAAAAAACAAAAACAAATTTTTAAAAACTACTTTTCTTAATTTTCCAAACTTGACTTGAATTTTGAAAATATTTATAAAATATAGATGAAAAAAACAGGAAAAAAAATAATGGGTAGGAATAGTATTTATAAACTTAATTTTAAAAAAATAAAAAGTCAAATGATTATCAAACGAGACCTAAAGATTCAAACAATATGATGTATTATTAGACGTACAAACTAAGCCGATTTGTATCATAACACATGAGAAGTGAGATTATATTTATTAAAAAAAAAAAGAAATTAAGAATTATGATGATAAAACTAAATTGAATGTCAAGATCTCATTTATTCCGATATTATTGAACTCTAAAAAAGAATGGGGGGAAGAATTTACGATCAAATAGAATTTTGAAAAATATAATTTGTACGTGATTAGAAGAAAAGAAAAGGAAAATAAAACATTTCAGATGGTGCATCCAATTTTCAAAAAAAGAGAGAGAAGAAAGAGAAATATGTAGTAATATTCAATTTCTTAATAAAGAAGTATCAATATTTTCGAAGTAGGTTGGTGCAAAATTACAATCCAAACCCTATGGTGCAATCCATGACGTAATCAAGTTTAATGTTTTCTTTATTCGTTTTTTTTTTTTTTTTTTTTTTTTTTTTTTTTTTTTTTTTTTTTTTTGAAACATATTATAATTCAGTTGGAGTAGGTAATCTCGTTTGTCAACAAATATTTAAAGCTTTTTAAATTAAAGGATTTCATTAATAAAAAGGAAAGATTTAAATGAAGGAAGATATGAATTTCAAGATTCTGATCGAATCCCAATTTGTTTTAATCCACAAAGCCATTGCAACTTTTTTTTTCTTCTTTTGAATAGAAAATGCATTAAATAGAAAAATAAGTCACAACTACTCTCATTAACGAAGCTAAAAAGGAAATTAAGGGGCTGTTCGGGGCGCTGAATTGATTATAATATCTGGTGGTTATAATAATCTGAGAATTATAATAATCTGGGGTTATAATAATTTGTGTTTGGGGTGCAGATTATTATAGTCTGAGATAAAATAATTTGTGTTTGGGGTGCAGATTATTTTAGTTTGGAATAAAATAATTTGTGTTTGGGGTGCAGATTATTTTAGTCTGGGATAAAATAATCTGTGTTTGGGATGCAGATTATTTTAATTTGGGTTAAAATAGTCTATGTTTGGATTGCTGATATGTTTAACATGAGATTCTAAATCAAATGTTCAAGTTGACTGTTTTTTTCCTGACTTTTTTTTTTCCTCATACAACATTGTATGTCAAATATTATATTTTGCAAATATCAATAAAAAATTGTTTGGATTCAGTTGTAAAAAAAATAAAATATTGGGTATACGGGTTAAATGATGTGTTTAACTTAAAAGGAAACAAAAATAACCTAAGGTTAGAGTTGATTTTCTTTGTTTTAGGGTCATGATTTTTTCACAAAAGAAGTCATTTTATGATTTCATATTGGAAAACCATATTTGTTTCATTTCTGTATTTTCAACGTAAAAAATGCTTGTACTAAAAAAAAAAACGTAAAAAATGCTTATGTACAAAGAAATTATATAATAAAACTCCATATTTATATATGTAGAAAGACAACTGAGAAACAGGTAAGTGTTTCTAACATGGAATGACCAAAAATCGTTTTTTTCTTTTTCTTTTTTCCTTCTTTTTCATTTTTTTCCTCCATCACCATCTTTTTCATCTTATTCCTCTATTTCCATCTTCATCTTCATCATCTTCTTCCTCCATTTCCATCATCTTCTTCCTCAACCTCAAACTCCATCTTCATCATTTTCTTCTTCCTCTAACCCTAATGCCGGCAATGTTTTCAACGACTTTTTCCAGCGGTTGCCAACAAATTTTTCGACGACGAATTTTTTTTTCCTCGTTTTCTTTCTTTTCTTTATTTTCATTTTTTATATTTTTCAAAATGAAAATGAGAAGAAATATGAAAAAAGTGGTTGCCGAAAAAGTCGTCGGTGATCGCCGGAAAAGTTGTCGGCGGCCGTCGGAAAAGTCACCGGAAACTTCGCCGGCCGACGGCGACCGACGGTCATCGAAAAAGTTGAGAAGTCGCATGGAAGAAGAGAGGAGAGAGTTACTGTAGAAAATGGATAGAATAATTGGGTGGGTTGAATGATGGTTACTGTAGCGAATGAATAAAATAATCGGGGGTAAAAATAACTTACCTCACCATTTATTTTAGTTGATGCCCCAAACACTAAATAGGTTATAATAAAGGGGGTTATTATAACATATTCAGTGCCCCAAACAACCCCTAAGAGGACCAAAATAAGGATCCTTCGTCATGTGAGAAAGAACTCCTTTTATTCACAACAAAAGAATGATCAGAAGCTTTCCTAAGTACACAATGGACTATTGGGTCGATTGATCTGGAACAATGACAATGTTATACCCACTTTTTAAATATAAACGATATTTAATTTTGCCAAAACGAACATATGGTATAAAATTTGTACTAATGACCAAGATGTCAATGACTCAAATTTTCCTATCCCTCCATGTTGTTAAAAGTAATAGGTTAAAATACACATTTAGTCCCTGAACTTTCATAGTTGTATCAAATAGGTCATTGAACTTTTAAAAGTGTCAAATAGGTCACTGAACTTTCAATTTTGTGTCAAATTGGTCTCTACCGATAACTTTGTCCAATTTCGTTAATTAAATGCTTATGTAGCATTGTTGACACTATAAATGTACCGATTATGTGACAAATAAAAATTGCCACATTGGATAAATTAAGGACGAATCTAAAATTGGTCGGGTTTTAGGGCTTTAGATTTTTTTCTTTTTTCTACCGAGTTAAGGAATCTGTGGCTGTATTGCAACATAATCTCAGAATTTATCCAATGTGACAATTTTTATTTGTCACATAAATGATATATTGCAGTATCAGCAATGCCACATAAGCATTTAACTAACGAAGTTGGACAAAGTTAACAATATGGACCAATTTGACACAAAATTGAAAGTTTAGGGACCTATTTGACATTTTTTAAAGTTCAGGGACCTATTTGACATAAATATGAAAGTTCAAGTATGAAATGTGTATTTTAACCAAAGTAATATATATTCCATTTTTAAAATCAACTAAACCAACAATGAACCTAAAATAATCAAATTAACTAAGGGCATAAGAACTCCAACCGAACCAATTCGGTTCATTCTCATCATTAAATCAGCCTCTGCCATGGAAGACTCCCAAATCCCCGTTTCTCGTTGTTGAAGCTTCCATGATTGCACGTCCTCCGATCAGTTCAATGGAACAACGACCACCCATCTCGGTTGCCGCCCGTTGCCGCCGCCGTGAAAACCCATCGGTTTGGACGATTTTCTTTCCACGGCGACGAATTTGTAACCTCTCTATGTGACGGCGGCCGGCGACTTACCTGTAACTGTGTTGAGATTCTCGTGGTTTGTGCAGAGAGGGCCAACTTCGTATAGCTTGGCTCTTGGTTTGACAATGTTGGTCATGGGCTTACTCTAGAACTCAAAAGATTTGTTCAATTTGTTCATGCAGGGGCCAATTGAGTTTTTGCATTTTTTTTTTCTTGCTTGAGATTGTGTTGATTTTTGGGATTGGAGATTTTGCTTTTTTTATTTAATGGGTGCATTTACATTATTCCTAAAAAAAGGGGTTGGATATGGAATTGATTAAGTGTTGACAATGAGTTTTGTTGATGGTCAAATTTTGCTCCGAGAACTCCCTTCGCTCCACGTGACGATCAACAGTAAATTTTGTAGGAGAGCGGGAAAGACGTGACCTGCAAGACAAACAAACGCTGCACACCGGTGTGGTGTAGACCACACACGGTCTGATGCTTAAGTTAGCACTAAACGGAGAAATCGTAGAAAGTTTATAGGAATTTGCTAGATACCTGTGTGTGTAGTAGTCTCGGTTTTTCGATGCCTCGCTCAGGGTAGCTTTTGGTGCTTTTATAGATTTTCCCCGTAAGGTTTCCACCGCCTTCAGCCTGTTATCAGCATTTGGGCTTAAAGCCCTGGTCGGCCTCGGCATTGGGCCGAGGCCGACCATCTCCCTTGGCCTCTCCCTTGGGCCGAGGGCGAGGGAGGTGAGTATGGTCGGAGTGAGCTCCGGCCCTTCTCCCGTGGATCCTGGGTTGTCCCTTTTGCATTTGGACCTGATGAACTCGAGCTTTTCTAAATTAAAAAAATCATTGGCTAATTTTGACCATAACATGTTTGATAAGAAGGAGAAGAGAGAGAAGGGAAAAAACTACGTGTCCGACTTGAATCGGTTTGAGTCGATTTTTCTCGTTCGAATGACCTAAATTTTTTACACCCCTAATTTTTTTTTAAACGATCTAAGTTCGAATTCTATGAAGTCAAATAGGATTGGTCTGGTGACGTTGGAGTATTTGAAAGAAGTAATGAAATTTATGATGCAATAATAAATGAGATTATATTTTTCAAAAGAACAAAACAAGAAATTAAAAAAAAAAAAAAAAAACTTTTGAACCATGAGGCTGGATTCAATTATACTCTAAATTTGGAAGAGTTTTGTTTTAACTCTTGAAATTTGAAGTTTGTTTCAAAATGAAACTTGAAGGTTTTTGTTGTTAAATTCATAGATGGAAAGTGGTGTGTTTGCTTATTTGTTGCTTATGTGAACAGATTTGAACACATACATGTGAAAAAAAAAAAAAAAAAAAAAAAAGAATGCACGGTGATGTGAAAAATTGGGAGAATTTTGGGATTCTTAAGGAAAAAAAAAATCATAACAAAAATAATAAAAAAATTGGAGGTGTGGAGTTAAAAAGGAGGAAGACAACGAGTAAAGTCCAAAGTTTGTGGTATAAACACATTGTTTTCCGTACATGAATTTAACGGCAAAAGCCCTTCCAGAGTTGTTTTGAACAAATTTCAAACTTCAAAAGTTAAAATGAAACTTTTTAGAGTAGTTTAGGCACATAATGTTGGGAGTGCGACCAAAGTCCCACATTGGCTAGATAAGGGGATGATTATGGGTTTATAAGGAAGGACAACTATCTCCACTGGTATGAAGTCTTTTGGGTGAACCAAAAGCAAATCCATGAGGGCTTATGCTCAAAGTGGACAATATCATAACATTGTGGAGAATATGTGTAGTGTCCTCAATATTTTCTCATTATTATCTCAATTTATGTTGATGTATGAAGTCATGATTTGGGCCTAAAAGTGAACCTTGAGAAATGAGGATATCCCATCAAGGAGGATATGATTGTAACAAAACTTGTTCTAATTCAATGCAGTGTTTTGTTTTTCAAAAAGAAAATTGAGGTTAAATTAACGATTAATTTTTTAATTTGAATTCAATTGAATGAGAAGGCTATAGATTGGAGCCTAGGAACATTCGGGGCAAGCAAATACCATCCACGTTTTCCGTCATGTTTATTATTATTATTATTATTATTATTATTATTATTATTATTATTATTATTATTATTATTTCTCTTTAGATATAAATTTAAAGTTTTATTGTTGATGATCTAGAAAAATTGGATATGTTTGAATTATATGAGTTAAACATTTAAATTATATGTATAGATAATTTGATATGAAATATTATTTTGTTTCTATTAGGAGATTTAATAGTTTTATCTTTTAAATAAATACTTTTTTTTAAAGAAATTAATGAATTTAAATAAAGATTTCATATGAATAATTAATTACCTAATTGAAAATTAATGAATATTTCTCCTAAAAAGTAAAATTTATCAAAATAATTATTTGATTCAATTGAGATCAAAAAAGAAGAAAAAAAAATAGATCGAGAATAATTCTCCGTGGGAACTCGATCCCCGCAAATTCCCCACGAGATTTCCCATCCCATTCCTCACATAATTTAACAGGAAATTTCACATGGATGTGGATTCAAATGGGAGGCGAGGATGGAGACGGAAAAGCCATCTTCGTCCTCATCCTGTCCCGTGGACATTCATGGGTGGAATCACATGTGATTCAAAGAAACAACCTTTTAAAATGGTTCAACAAAAAAATCAAAAAAGGAAAAGAAAAAAATTGTGGAATAGGCAGTAATGTTCAATTTCTTAACAAGGAAGTATCAGTTTATTTCTTAAAGTAAGTTGGTAGGAAATTACAAATCCAAAACCTAGGCGTAGAGTGTCATTTGTGATTTAGGTCTAATTACGTGCGTCTTTTAGGTAATATTGGGGTAGCTCCATTATTCACATTGTGATTTTGCTTTTATAAATAATCTCTTAATGTCGGTGGACCTACGTCATCTTTTAAATGATATTGACGTGATAGGCTGTGAGTGAAAAAAGTAGTTGTACTCATATACTACCAAAAATTTATTCGATACTTCCATATTTCACATGATATTTAAATGAATAAAAAAGTAAAATTTCAAAATTTCCATTATAGTTGATTCTACTTTGATCCACCAAATCATTATTTGGGCCAAAAGTGAATGTTGGCCCATCCTATTTTAGCCCAATAAGTCGGGTTACGTTTGTAGGCCTTTTCTCATCCTTACTTTTCTAACTCGTAAAAATACTATTAATTTTGGAAATGACCTAAATCAACAATCGAATCGAGACCAAATTAACAATTAATTTTATGAAATCAAACCACCAAATGATGAAACTTGGAGAAACCGATAAAACTCTAGAATAGCCATTTATCTAGATGAAAATTCACGAGTACTTAAGAGATAATTCCGCGCAACTTGTAGGTATATATATAAAAAAAAAAAAAAGAAACGAAAAATCAAATTGTTTCACATGCAATCACGTAGACTAATGGAATTGGATTGATTGATTGATTTTATGGATTTTGAATTTTGCACCTACTTGAATGAAAAATTAAGCCACAAGACAACCCACCCACCGCAGGTGCCATGTGGATTTTTGCCCCTACTTGTAGGTGTCATATGCGAGTCTACAAAATTTCATTGCTAAGTGAAAAAATTCCGATTACTTTAAATAGGTTTTTACTTTATTGACTAAACAAAACCATGAGATATGGTAAATCACAAAAAAGTACTAATAAAATACTTTTTTAAAAAAAAAAAGTACTAATAAAATAAAAATACAAGGGTAAAGTGCGAAACAAAAAGGTTAAAAGTGAAAAAAAAATAGATATATAAAACTATATTTTTTTAATTTGACCAATGATTCGAATTTGTCCTTGATGAAAACCATTGTAAGTGATTTAGAGGACCTCTTAGAGATATGGTGGTGGAATCAAACTCCATTAAAATCGTTAAACTCCTCAATCGTGATTCGAAGGACCTCATGAAGATCACGATCCTAATCTAAGAAGCAAAAGAGCTGGCGTTGAAGGCAGGGGTCATCTCGTTCACAAAATGCTCAACATCGAGCAACTTTTTGGCACACAATCTTACGCGCGTTGCTGCTCTGGAAAGGGATGAGAGTGTCCTAATTTGTCAATTTTAGAGGATGAAATAATGTACCTAATTCTTTATTTTCTTTATGAGCATTTATTTATTAAAAAAAAAAAGACTAGGGTAAGAAAATTAGGAGAAAACAAACATAGTTTTCAAACATAAAAAATCATTTGATTATTATTAAACACGGTCTTAGTTATCAACTAAACATACTATCAAATTTTAACTTCTTTATTTGTTGATAATTTATACTTTGATAAATAATTGTGTGAAATGTTATATCCTTTCAATTTAAATTTCTATTTGTTTGCTCTAAATCATTTGTTAAGTATTATGAGGAATAGTTGTAATTTTTTACACAAAATATTATGATATTAATTATTAAAGAAATGAATGAACTTATTTCTTGAATAATAAATATATAAAATCAATCTTAATTTATTGAATAATAAAATTGAAAATTGGGTCCATTTGGTAACGTTCTTGTTTCTTGTTTTAGTTTCTTCATTTTTAATAAAGAAAAATAGAATTCCATGACCCTAACACCTATACATTCAATAATAATAAACCTATATTCTTATTTATGTTTGGAAAAAATTGGAAACAAGAACAAAAAAGGAGAAATTAGTTTTAGTTGTTCCCAAAATTTGTATAGAGTGTTTCTAAAAAATGAGAAACAAGAAACATACATAGTTATTAAATGTTTAGATTTCTTAATAAAATTGGAAACAAGAAACAAGAAACGAGAACGTGTTAGTAAGGAGAGAATTCTACCCGAATCTATTTTTAGAAGGTGGATTCACTTTAATGCTTTCAATCAGTTCCAATAGTCTTAATTATGGATGATAGTCCTAGCCTAAGGGGGAGTAGAGAATCATAGTTAACTATGGTTTTAATGGATTTTTGGCAACGGAAGTCAGAGCATATGAACAAGGAAGAATGGAATTTATGGAATGCCAGAAATGATGCAAATCACAAAGATATAGCAACCCAAATTTCAACAACATCACAAGAAACGTAGAATGTAATTTAAAGAAAGGGGAAGTTATTGGAAAATACCCGAAATCTACAACCCGATAGATCGGAGAGCCTTTTGAATCATGAAGGCCAGTGGCGGATCCAGGATTTTATACCAGGGGGCACAAGTTCATATAAATGCAACTTTAGAAGCATTGATACAATATTTAAATACCTAATATCGATTAGGTTAAATTACAAGTTTAGTCTCTGAACTTTCGGATTTGTGTCTATGGTCCCTAAACTTAAAAATGTGTCTAAGAGAATCCTAAACTTTCAATTTTGTGTCCAATGAGGTCTTGAATTTTCAATTTTGTGTTTGATAGGTGTTATTTGACATTTTTCAAAATTCACAGGCTTACCAAACACAAAATTGAAAGTTTATAGTTTCATTAGACATAAAATTCAATTATGAATGTTTAGGATTTAAATTGATACAATTATTAGTATGGAGTTTTAATTACCCCAAAGTTTAGGGGTAGAATTGATTTTTTTTCCTAATTTTTTAAAAAGAAACTTATAAACTCATTCCATATTCTTTCTAGGTTAAAATATCATTTTGGTCATTGTACTTTGGAACTTATTTTATTTTATTGTCAATAATTCAACTGTCCAAATATAATCCTTGTACTTTTAATAATCTTAAAATTAGTCTATGGTTAACTTTTTCAAAACAAATTTAATCTCTATTAGCTTTTGCTTTATAAATTTTGAAAAAATATTAGGCCCCGTTTGGTTCATGATTCATTTTCGTTTTTATGTTTTCGAAAATAAAAAATACAAGGGAAACAATGAAAACGTGTTTGGTTAACTTGTTTTCAAAAACAATTTTCGAAAACAACTCAAAAAATGGCCTGTTTTCAAAAACGATAAAATGTTGTTTTCATTGTTTTCCAATTTTGTTTTCAAAATAGTGGAAACACGAAATACAACTTTTGAAACACATGATACATCTTTCTTTCCATCAAACAATGTTGCATTATCTACAAACAACATTTTTTATTTTTGATATCCAAATTTTCTTTGACTCTAAAGGGAAAAAAATACAAAATTACTGTTGTGTAAATAGTGTGTTTGATTGATACTGATGTTTTGGTTGTTATTTTTACTTTTTACATAATTCTACCTATTTTGATATACTCCTCCACTTTACAATCAAAAGTTTCATATAATACAACTATATGATATATCTTTTTTTTTCCTTATAATTTCAATTCCAACAATTTTTTTTTTTTTAAGAATCAATTCCAGCATCATTGATCTATAATCTCTCTATAAATGAATAAAAGTCAAGTAGAAAAATAATCATATTAAATTAACTTTTTCTAAAAAAAATTAATTTTACCAAGCACATATTAATATTTTCATGCATTTTCAAATTCATAACCAAACAGAGTTTTCAAATTTTGAATTCAAATTTAAAGTTTTTAAATTGGAACCAAACATGTTTTTAGATATAATGGAAATAAAAAATTTGTTTTCGTTTTCTGCTGAATTCTTTATTTTCGAAAACAATTTTCAAATCACGAACCAACGGGGCCTTAACAATTGGTGTGTTTTCTTAAGTGAAAATTATGATTATTACCATGTTTTAGAGTAACTTCAAATTAATAATTACTAATCTAAAGATTTATTGAAATTACATAGAACTATTATAAATAAACAAAGAAAAGAAAAGGGAAAAATGAACTATTATAAATAAACAAAGAAAATTGAACTATTATAAATAATAAATAAACAAAGAAAAGAAAAAGGAAAAACTGAAAAACTGAAAATAAAGCGTGCGAAACCAACACGCCAAAGGTACTTTTAATTATCTATTCTGCAAATTATATATATATATAATATAAAACGTTTTAAATTGAGGGGGGCATAAATCCGCCCCTGATGAAGGCTAGAGAACACGTGAAAATTAAACACAAACGCTTCATGGAACGATCGACTGAAGCGAGGTGGTGTCGATTGAATTTTACGTAATTCATTAGGATCTTCAATTTGCTTGGAATTTAAAAGGATCAACAATAGCTAGTCCATCGAAGCTTTGGAGATGAAAGAAATCCTGGAAGGTCTAAAAAGCATACCTTCAGTGCGATCATCTCGAATCGATTCAACCATCCCCCATTGTGGTTGAATCACATTCATTTGGAGTGGTGAAGCTGCTCGACTATATGAAGATGAGGATATGTCAGAAATTTTTTTCATTGTTGAGGAGGTTCGTCGCTTGCAAGAAACTAGTGATTCACCAAAGTGAGTATAGCTCGACAGTAATTGACATATACTCTCGATTAAGGGGTTAGAGATTCAAATCCTCCCACCTCAAATATTGTTGAAATAAAAAAAAAATATTGGTTACTAGTATTTCTAAGCTATGTTCGAGTAGGTTTGTTTTTGTCAAAGTTTACTTTTTTTTTCTTTTTTGAAGCATGGTTAAGTTTACCATTGGGGGGTTTTAGATAAACTTAAATTCAAATGTAATTTCATTTAAATTAAAATAGGCTAAATTATAAAAAATATCCCAGAACTATGGGGTTTGTTTCAAAAAATGCTCCTGAACTTTGAAAAGTTTCAAAAATACCCCTGAACTTCGAAAAATGTTTCAAAAATACTCTTGTCGTTAATTTTTGGATGGAAACCGTTAGAATTTACGGTGAGAGGATGAAAAAAGAAGAAACATCTTTCAATAAGGGTATTTTTTTAATTTTTTTTTTTTAAAGTTCAAGGGTATTCTTTAAAATGAAACTTTAATGGTTTCCATCCAAAATTTAACAGCAAGTGTATTTTTGAAACATTTTTCAAAGTTCAGGGGTATTTTTGAAACTTTTCAAAGTTTAGGGACATTTTTTAAACAAACCCCATAGTTCAGGGGTATTTTTTATAATTTAGCATTTAAAATAAAATGGCAACAAAAAGATATATAACTTAGGTTGAAATTACAAATTTCAATCCACTTGGAATGTGTCGAAAAAACATTTGAGCTTTAAAAAGTGTCGGATAGACTTTTAAACTTCAATAATATTTAATAAGTTTCTTAATTTTAAAATAATATGTAATAAATTTTTAAATTTTGAATTTTTGTCTCGATATATCCGCCTTATAACTATAACATATACATAAGTCACAAAATTGAAAGTTAAGACATCTATTAAATGCAAAATTAAAAGTTCAACAACTATCTAATACAACATTCATCCATAGGAAGCATAAGACAAGAATTTTAAACCTAAACTCATACGACCTATTTGGATTGTGGAAATCATTTGATGGGTATGGATTTAAATATCTGGAATTATAAATATTTGTTTTGGATGTGCATGATAATTAAAATCTGATAATCAAATATCTGTATTTGTTTTATAGGTTTTGATCATGAAAAAATAATTTAAATTATTCAAATTAATTAAAAATATTTTAATTTATTATAATATTTATATTAGATAATAAAGAAATAAACAACTTAAAGCAGTGAAAATTTAATTTAGACATTAATTAAAAATTAATCTTAAAATACCATTTTGGTTCCTATATTTTAGTTTTTGTTTTATTTTAGTCCCTATGCTTTCAAATGTTCAAATTTAGTCTCTGTACTCTCAATATCAAAAAAAAAAAAAAAAAAAACCAAAATTGATCCATGCTGTTGGTTTATTGTTAAATTTTAAAAGAAAAATAGTCTCTTTTTTTTACCAAAAAAGAAAAATAGTCTCTATTAGTCTTCTTTTTATGAAATTTAGAAATATGTTCACATTGTGTCTCTTGTTGTGTGGAAATTATTATTGTTTTTTTTAACCAATTTCAATATAAATTAACTTCAAACTAATAGTAGGGACCGATTTTAAGATTTATTGGAAGTTAAAAAATTAAATTTGAACATTTAAAAGTGTAAAGAAACTAACCAAAATGATATTTTAACAAAAAAAAAATAAAATTAATAAAACAAGTATTTTTCTCCCTCCTCTCTTCCATTCATTTTCCAAGAAAAAAAGTCCAAAAATGTGATATTTTTATTCTTGAATAATAATTACCAAACATCTCTTGAACAAACATGATATTTCTTTATATATATATATATATATATACGCGAAAATCCATCTCAAATCATATAAAACAGCAGAGACATAATTTTTTCGACAATAAGTTCAACTTCTAGATCTCAAATCTTCGTATCGTCGATGAAATCACAATTGAAAAAGATGTTAGAACTCAACCAATTATAAGAATTGCAATGAGCTCTGTTAAAATTCACCATACATGATGAGTTGCTCTTGAAGGAGGAGCAGTGGAAGAAGAAGAATAAGGGAAGAGGGAAAGAGTGAAGAACTAATTTCTAAATATTCTTTCTGAAATTCAAACATCAACTTACTTTATTAAAGTGAAACTTTTTGTTGAGTTTAAAGTGAATGCACATTAACTTTTTTTAGACCTTTTTTCCTCTCTCATTTTCCAAGTCCATCATAGGCTTTGCAAGTTGAGATCTACAGGAGTTTCTTAATTTCCCTCCCCTCGAAAGCGAAAGAAAGAACTTGAAATTCTTTGGTAGAGACCAGGAGAGATTGGATCTAACGATAAGAATAATGTTTGGTTAAATAAGTAATCTACTTAAATCATTACGAATATCCCTTTCGGGACGCCCTTTTAACTAAAGTATATTGGTTGATTTGATTTTACACTGTTCTGAAACTAAAAACGCTTTTTTACAGTTTAGTTTGAATTTGATTGGTTGATCTAAAAACTCTCTATAAAAGTTTTGGAAGGATAACATGAAAAAACTTCATCTTCAAGCGAAAATAGATCAAGTGTCTAATGTCATCATGTCAATGCACGGTGTCTATGATGAATTGTTATTTGAGGTTCGTTGTATCGAGGCGTAATTCAAACTCATCCTCCACCTCTTTTTTCTCATAAAATGAAAACTCCCCATTCAATAATGTACTTCAAATTGAAAGAAACTAGAAATCAAGCTCACTTTTCAAGATAGCACTTCATTCCCCATCAATTCCTTAATTAGTCCACATTCTTTTGCGTCTAGTTGCACTAGTATTGTATAGTGAACAATTCAATTAATTTTTCTTACAAGATTATAATTTAAATTAGAGAGTTAAGATTATAATTAATATTTAGACCAATTAAAAACCATACTAATGCCAGAATGTTTAATACATATTTGAAGTGGAACTTATTTAAATTACAAATTTAGTTCTTGAACAATATTTTAAATCAAATCTTTATACTACCAAATACCTATATTGACTTAAGAATCTATTAGTAGTTTTTTTTTGTTAAATTATTAAAAATGCTTTTGAACTATGAAGTTTGTTTCAATTATACATATGAACTTTTAAAAGTTTCATTTTAATCCTTGGAATTTGAAGTTTGCTTCAAAACAACATTGCATGTTTTTTCGTTAAATTCATGGACGAGAAATGACGTGTTTGCACATGGATGGTTACTTATGTGAACAGATTTGAACAAATACGTGGAAAAAACAATAACTCATCATTTTTCATGCATAAATTTAACAAAAAAAAATGTCTCAAAGAGTCGTTACGAAACAAACTTCAAACTTCAAGGACTGAAATGAAACTTTTGAAAGTCTAAGTATAAATGAAACCAGTCTCATAGTTCAAAGATATTTTTAAGGGGAAGTTCCATATATGACAAATTGAACCAAATTAATAGCAAATATAGCACAGTTGCAAACTAATTGCATATATAGCAAAATTAATTGTACAAGACCAAAAAGTTATCTTCAAATTCTATCTGTGTCTATCACTAATAGACTCTGATTATTCAAAGTTTATTAGTAGACTGATAGATTCTGATTAATCAGAGTCTATCGCTGATAAATTCTGATAATCGAAGTCTATCAGATAAATTCTAATTAAACAGAGTTTGTCTATCAGTAATATACTCTGATAGATTTTGCTATATTTGTAATTTTTTTTACATGGTGCTATATTTGCAATTATATAATTCTTATTTGTCACCCATTGCAAATTCTCTATTTTTAATATATTTTTTTTTTTTTTTTAACTTAAATTAACAAATGAATCAGAAAAAGGAGGAACAAATTAGGAAATGGCAAATATTGCAAATTGTTCTCGATATATTCACTTGCCATTAAAATAAAAATACAAAAAAAAAGAAAAGAAAAGACGCACCAATCAATGAGGAGGAGCCACGTGACGGAGTACGACGGTGTTCCCAGCGAACGACGTGGAAGGGTAGGATTGGTCCACGTCAGAATCGAATCGTACGGAACCCCATAAAAATTTAAACGTACGGAAACACAATTGTTTAAACCCTCAAACGAAAACAGCTTTTACGGTGTCCGACGAGTGCTCCAAAATTTACCTGCAACCAAAACCCAACCAAAAAAATTTTCCTTCCCCCCGTTTACTAAGACGGGTTTAAGTTTTAACTGGCAACCGACAGGAATGTTTGCTGTCTTTACCTTCAAACGCCTCCTTTGCCTCTCAAAGGGTCACCGGCCGCAGAGGTTGTCAGTCACTTTAACTACGTGTCACCACGCAAGCTGGTAGCACGCTAACCCTCGTGCACCGAAATGTGACGGAAAAAATTAAAAAAAAAAAAAAAAATTAAAAAAAGAAAAAGGCAAAGCATGGAAATGGGTTTTCTCAAGTGGTCGCATTTATTCTGTTTGGTTTCTTTTTTTGGGAGGTTCCTATTTTCTTTCCTGAGTTTACCCAAAAAAGAAAGAGATCAGGTTCTTCATCACTTCAAAATTCTCTTTCCTTCTAAATTTTCCATCCTTTTTTCTTCTTATTTATATCCATTTCTAGGGTTCTTCTTCTTCTATCTAAACTCCTCCTCCTCCTCCTCCTCCTCAATCATTGCATTTCCCTCAAACAGAATCAAACCCCATTCTTTTTTCCCTTAGGGCTTCTCTGATTTCATATAGGGTGAGCCCTTGTAAATTCTTGATTTTGATCCACTTTTTCCAAATGGGTTTTCATTTAATTCTGTTTTGGTTTCTGGGTTTTGGTTTTTCTTGTGAGATTTTGTTAAAAATCTGACCTTTTTTTGTTTGTTGTTGAGAAAGGAGCTGCCTTTGAGAAGAAAAAATGGTGAGGGGAAAGACTCAAATGAAGCGCATAGAGAATGCTACAAGCAGGCAAGTGACCTTTTCAAAGCGCAGAAATGGACTGCTCAAAAAGGCCTTTGAGCTATCAGTTCTTTGTGATGCTGAAGTTGCACTTATCATTTTCTCTCCAAGAGGCAAACTTTATGAGTTTTCCAATTGCAGGTACTTTAATTAATTTTATTTTTTGTCCTTTCAGTCACACTCCATTAATGTTCAAAAACTTCTCTTCAAATCTCTCAAATCACTGTCCTTTTGAGCTTTGGAGTTGATAATGAACTTGTGTGTTTGTTTATTTTCTTTTGGGTACTGGCTATTTCCCTTGGTTTCTTTCTCTTTCTCCAAACAAAATAGTACTTCTGTACTTCTCTTATTAGTCTAACCCCAACAGAGATTTGCATTAATGGGGTCTGCTTTAATTTAAACATATTATTTTCAAATCTTTATCAAGATATTTTTCAGTCCTCTTGGTGATTTAGGGCTTATTTGGTGGGTTAGGTTCTGTTTCTTGTTGGGATTTTATTGAGGATCCAATGGATATTTGTTTGGTGGATTTGTTTTTGAAAACAGTAGTGGGATTGTGTGATCTCAACAGTGAAAATTTTGAAAATAACATTTTTATAGTTTCTATGTGTTTTCAAATTATAGAACACTGAATTTTGTTGGAAAAAATGAAAACTTTGTTGAAGATGATATTTCATGTCATTAATTTGATAGATGTGTTATATAAATATACTTTAAATTATTTGATGTTGTCAAATAATAATTATACAAAGTTTATTAAGTAAGATGTGTCAACTAAATATTAGCTCTAGTTTTTGTTGAATCCATTATTTTCAAATATCTATTTTTAGATATAACTCAAAACTTTTTTGTTTGGTTCATCACTATTTCTAAAATTTTGAGCTTTTACTTTGACTAAAATCAAGGTGTGTGACTTGTGAAGGTTTCTATTTTAGGACTGTTGGATTCCATTCATAGGTTTCTCAAAGAGAGGACTAGCTGATTATAGATTGAATCATACCATCACTAATCAAAATAATATCTTTAAAATCAAAAGTACTCCTTAAAAGAAATGACACATTATATTTCTCTTTCTCCAAGGTCAGTCTCAGGCTTTGTAGATAAACAAAATTTTCTTTTTAATAAAGATTTTCCTAGTTTCTAGTGAGGGAATAATAAGTGGTTTAATTTGAGCCATCTCACTAAGTAGGTAATAATTTAAGGAAATTCTAGGCTATCCCAAAATAGAAAACTAATAGCTTTATTAGGGACATGATCATTTGGGAAAACACTTAGCTTCAAAATCCAATAGGGCAAAAAAAATTAAAAAAAAAAAGATCTTTTATCGATTTGAGATAAAATTTCATGTTGCCCAATTTGGTTATTTGTTCCCACGCATGGCTTTGAAGGGCACATCCCAATGAACATGGGAAATCTTGGTCGTTCGTTTTAAACTAACCCTTTGATTAAAGTTCTTAACTTTCTACTAATCAGAGGCGAAAAAGATGACATAATGCATTAAGGACAATACTTGACTACGTACGGATGTGTAAAGAGCATTAAAATATTGACAATCAAGAGGCGAAAAGGAATTTCTCGTTTTCTACCTGATGTGTAGGAAGATACTTACATGCCGATATGCAGTCAAGTATTGTTATTTAATATCAACCTTCGAGTTTCGATGTGACATTAATTTTGTTGTTGGGATGGAGATGTTTCAGTATGAACAAGACAATTGAACGGTATCAGAACAGAACCAAAGAGTTGATGCCCAGCAACAACCAAGCTTTAGAAGATGTGCAGGTTGGTTCTCAAACACATTGACATTCATGTTTGATGTTTTATTAGTTGACTAAGTGAGAGAGAAACATATGTGTTTTGTTTTTTCAAAGTGAAGATTGATTGTTTTATTTGTGAGATTTTGCTTGAAATCATCATTTTCCATTTTTTCTTTTCTCCTATTCTTCTTTTTCTGCACATAAAAGGTAAAAAAAAATTGGGGGGTTTTTCTTTTGCCTTGAAAAGATGTAATTTCTTGAGATCTCTATTCATGTATCATCTGTTTATTTTTGCATGGAGATATGTTTAGGTTTGAATGTAGTTTTGGTTGAATTTTTGTGAGTTTTCTGTGTTTGAAAAGTTTAATCTTAGTTCCTACACTCTCACCAACTTTCTGTTTTGGCCATATAACTTTAAAATCTCAATTTTAGTTTACTGATGTTAAGTTTTATATCTTGGCTTCTACCTTAAAAATGTTGTTTACTATATTGATAATATAATGTCATCATGTCTATAAATAATTTGAGGCCCATAATCAAATATATTTTAAAAGTTTAAAGACTAACACAGAAAATGAATCAACACAGTTTAGGCATCAAAATAAATAAACTTACAAATGTTTAGGTCCATATTTGATAACCATTTTGTTTTTCATTTTTGGTTGTTTTTACAATTGAGTTCATAAACACCATTTTCCACCTATAGGGTTCTTTGTTTGTTATCCACTTTTTGACAATGTTTTCATAATCTAAACCAAAATTTGAAATCTAAAAAAAGTAGGTACGTGTTGATATAGTTTTCGGTCCCGTAAAGATGACTATTCGGGTTTTGGTTTTTGGTTTTTAAAAATTATACTTGTTTTCTCTCAAGCTTCTTACCATGGTTTTCATTTTTGTTAAGGACACATTTGAATTCTTAACCAAATTTCAAAAACAAAAACAAGTATTTGAAAACTACTATTTTTAGTTTTCAAAACTTGTCTTGGATTTTTAAAACATGGAAATAAAGAAAATAACAAAACAAAGAAACTTAATTATAGGTGGAAGTAGTGTTTATAATCTTAGCTTTCAAAAACCAAAAACAAAAAACAAATAGTTACCAAACGAGCCTTCATTTTTAGTTTTTTGTTTTTGAAATTTATGGTTGTTTCCTCACAATTTCTTTTCTATGGTTTTCATCTTTCTTAAATAAACATTTGGTTTTTTAGTCAAAATCTAAAAAAACAAAAACGAATGTCTATAAACTACTTTTTTAGTTTCGAAAACTTGGCTTGGATTGTGAATACACTTTTAAAAAGTAGATAACAAAACAAAACAAAGAAACTCATATATGGAAGTAGTGTTTATAAGCTTAATTTTCAAAAACCATAAACAAAAAACTAAATAGTTACTAAAGGAGGTCATAGTTTTCAAGATTTAACCAAGAATTCAAATGTTTATTTGAGAAAGATTTAGAGTCCGTTTGGAATGACTTTTTAAGTGTTTAAAAAAAAATTGAAGTGTAAAAAAAAAAGTGTTTTTAAATAAAGGTCCCGTTTGACGATAACCATTTGGTTTTTGGTTTTTGAAAATTAAGCTTATACACACATATTTCCACCTATAAGTTTATTGGTTTTAGTATCAATCTTCTACCTTATTTTCAGAAACCAAGTCCAATTTTGGAAACAAAAAAAAGTAGTTTTTGTTTTTAAAATTTTGCTAGGAATTCAAATCCAACCTTAACTAGGATGAAAGCCATAGTAGGGAATTTAGGAGAAAACAAGCATATTTTTCAAAAATCAAAACTCAAAAACCATATAGTTATCAAACGGAGCTTAGAAAGTCATTTCCAAGCAAACACGTTATCAAATAAGGCCTTAGATACCAAAATCTAAAATTGTGTTTAATCCCATTTAAATTTTGTCAACTTTAGACTTTGTTTTTTTTTTTGGGGGGGGGGTACTTTTTTTTTCTTTCTGCCTTCAAGTTTGATGTGTGTTTGAATAATGTTTGAACTGATGAATTTGTTTGTATTGAAGTTGGAGAAAGAATTTGACTCCTTTAGCATGACCAAGAAGTTACAGCACCTTGAAGTTTGTAAAAGGTTTGAGATTATTTTGAACAACACAAAAATTTTCTTACCCATTCATTTACAAACACTACACTCAAGCTCTTATGAAATAGTACAGAAAACTGATGGGAGATGGCTTGGATTTGTGTTCCATTGAAGAGCTGCAGCAGCTTGAAAGGCAAATTGAAAGAAGCTTAAGCAAAATTAGGTCAAGAAAGGTACATTTTTCATGGCTCAATAATAATAATAATAATAACAACAACAATAATAATAATCACTGTTATATGTTTTTTCAATTCTCAGTTTCAATTGCTGAAGGAAGAAATTATGAAGCTGAAGGAAGAGGTAGTTAAAATCTTTCACTTATATATATATATTTTTTCTAATAAAAATAAGTAAAATTTTCTTTTTTATTAGAAATGGCTGTTGATTGGAATTTTCATTTGGTACAGGAGAAAATGTTGCTGGAAGAGAATGCAGCACTGCAGATGAAGGTTATGCAATCTTCTTTCTTCTCATAATTTCAATTTCCTTTTTATCATTGACAAAGTAATTGGAAGTGGAAGATTTGAATACAGAAATAGAATAAGTTCTTCTTTTTTACTTTAAATATGGAAAATAAATAATAGAAATTGACTTGAAAAATTGGATGAGAATCATAAGAGATGTATTGATTTCCATTCCCTTCTCATTTATTTTCAAAGAATAGGTATTAGAATCCACGACGTCGAACTACGAAAATTTAGACCCTATCTGGTTAAATTATAAGTTCGGTTGTTTTAACTCTTAAAGTTATGTATGTAATAGACAACCCTTAACTTTAAAAAGTGTCTAATAGGTTTTTACGTTGAGAAATCATTACAACCCGTCGCAATGTAGTTGACAGTTTTACACTGACAGATGTGTGTAAGAGAACTACTAAAGTGTTTCAGATCTCTATCCTACAGATATTAGGGTATATAAAGAGGCCAGACGGCTACATTGTAGTGGTCTTATTCAATACTTTTTTCTATAAACTTTCGATTTTGTACTTATTGGTCTCCGAATCTTCAATTCGGTATCGAATAGATCTTTCTTATGACTGAACTTTTAACTACATACAAATTACAAAAATTGTTTCTCATGCAACTCCAAATCCCTAGAATTCTAACAAAAAAAAAAAAAAAAGTTTGGTTTTTGATGGGAATTGTTTTCAGGTTGGAACTGAAAGATCAAAAAAAGCAGAAACCAAGCAGAGATCAGAATCAAACCACCAAGAGACTATGGATGTGGAAACTGAACTGTTCATAGGACCACCAGAAAGAAGAAGCAGCAATGGCTTCCAGTAGAGATTTTCATCATATCATCAATCCACTTAACAAACAGCACAAAGCTTGTTTCTTCAACCCTTTGAAAATGCCAGAAAAATTTGCCCAAAAAAAAAAAGAAAAAGAAAAAGAAAAAGGTGAGTTTTTGCATGCAGCATTAACACTGAAAAAGAAACCCAACATGATCCAGAAAAAAAGGAAAAAAAAAAAAAAGAAAAGAAAATGGTTTCTGATAAAATGTTTCGTTATATGCTTTTACGAGGAAAAGTATATACATGAAACTCACTGTATATTTAGGAACTGTGCCTTGTCGGATACTGTCTTTTTCTACTCAGCTTTTGCCTGTGGTTTCAATGCATAACATGTTTATGTTTCTCTTTTCTTTTTTTTTTTTTTTTTTTTTTTTATGGTTAATTTGCTTTCAAAATAATGTGGAAATTTGGTGTTTAGATTGTGAAGTTTGGTTGAGATTTGATGGGAATAGGGATGGAATTGTCTATATTTGAAAGGCTACAGGAATTAGTTTTACATGTCTTGGAATGAAAGATACCTAGGGACTTGTTTATTAGGTCTCGTTTGATAAACATTTAGGTCCCGTTTGATAACCCTTTCGTTTTTTGTTTTTGGTTTTTGAAAATTATGTTTGTTTTCTTTCAATTTTCTTACCATGATTTTCATTTTTGTTAAGTAGACATTTGTGTTCTTAGCCAAATTCTAAAAACAAAAACAAATTTTTGAAAACTATTTTTTTTTTTTTTCAATTTTTGACTTAGTTTTTTAAAACATGGAAGGTTGTATATAATAAAACAAAGAAAGTTGTGGGTGAGAGTAGTGTTTATAACCTCAATTTTTAAAAACAAAAAACAAAAAACGAAATGGTTATCAAATTAATGGGGGCCTTAGTTTTTTGTTTTTGAAAATTATATTTGTTTCTTCTATTATCATGATTTGCATCCTTGTTAAGGAAACATTTGAATTCTTAGTCAAATTTAAAAAACAAAAACAGGTTTTTGAAAACTACTATTTTTAGTTTTCAAAACTTGACTAGGTTTTTCAAAATATAAGAAGAATGTAGATAACAAAAAAAAACTTATAGGTATAAGTAGTGTTTATTAGCTAAGTTTGAAAAACAAAGAACAAAAAATTAAATGGTTATTAAATGGGGACTTAACTTTATTGTTTATTGTTTCTTATTTCCAATTTTTTAGTAAAGAAAATTAGAATTGTATTTAGTAAATGTTTCTTGTTTTCTTTTATTCCTTTTTTTTTATTGAAAAAAGAATCATAAACATGTTTGGTAATCATTCTTATTTCTTGTTCTCTAAAATTTTAGATTAAAAATGTAAAAGTTAAATATAAAAATTGAACATCCAAATTTTTTATGTTATATCTATTATCCCTTCTATAAGTTAAAGAATGTTAAAGTAATATTTTTATCTGTGTCTAAGAAAATACTGGAAATAGGAACAAAAACTTATTTATTGTCTCCAAAATTTCGAAAACATTTTTGAAAAATGAAAAGCGAGAAGAATAACTTAAAAGAAATACATTGATCCTTAAAAGAATTGGGTGTACAAGCCAAAACCAAAAATAACGAAACACATCATCGTAATTGACCAAATCAATAGTTTGAACTATATATATATAAGTAGGCCTACACGATAGATTTTATCCGTCCTATGAATTTGGTTTGGTTTTAAAAGAATTGATATTGACATCCATTTTGGTTTTAAAAGAATTTGGCAAAAAATACACCGAATCCAAACCCCTCAATACCCTTTACTAAGAATGCTTAAACCTACTTATGTGTCTTCTCAAAATGACAACGAATCAAAGTATACAAATTTCATCATTGATTTAAACTTAAATTTGCATTTAACAAATTTGTAATTGAGTTATAATTATAATTTTGTTAGGCTTATGGGGAAAACGAAATTATAATTGAGTTCAGTTAGGCATATGGGCTTTTCTTTCCCAATTCCAAATTGTAATTTTCTTCGGGAATTGTGGTAAATGGCTAGGAAAAAAACCCCTTTTGTTTTAGGGCTGAAGTTGTTTAGTATTTAGGGGATGACTACCGTGATTTTAGGAACTGCCAACCGATCTATTTTTCTCCATTTTACCTCAGATATATGCTTGGATACAGACGACGTTAACAAAAAAAGATTTTCCTATATTTTCGCTTTCTTCTCTCTTTCCAATCGTAAAAAAGATTTTCCTTTTCCATCTCCAATAATGTTCCAATATTTTCTCATTGTTTAAATATCATAACTTAATTTAAATCTTTTACATATCATGTTCAAAATAGTGCCTGTCATTTTTTAATTAAAAGCATTCTCAATCACACATGATGCCGGTACAACAGATCACGATTTTGTTCGGGGGTGTTTGGAATGTGAATGACCTCTATAGTGACTTCAAGTTTGGAACTGTGGTTGTTCTTTGTGATTCCAACCTCTCTCAGGTTAAAGAATGTGTGACAAACTACCTCAACCTCTCATACAGTAATAGAATTTCTCGGTTAACACTCTTCAGGGGTTGGTCGAACAATCCGATCAATATAATCCTCTCTGAAGATAGGGATGTATTTTGGACGATCAACGGTTTTCAAAATGGTATATACAAGGATTGCTGTGTAGTTGTAGACGTGTAGGATGTAGATACTGGTATACACAAGGGGGGAGGGCAGTCGCAAGCTCATCCCGTGGGGAGAAAATTTTCGATTTCATTGACGCAGATGGGATCGACACGTTAATAGACAAGGTCCCTGTATTGAAGGGTTGCATATTTTCCTACAAAAAACATCTGAATAAGGCAATTTATACCATTGCCCTAAAAGGAAGTTTCCAATTCAAGACTGTTAAATCCAACAACAAGCAGTTCACGGTAGCATGCGTAAACGACTCATATGCCCATGGTATATACGTGCATCTACCTATCGCACAAGGCAACTTTACATTGTCAGGAAGTTTATCAATGAGCACATGTGTTCCATTGATGTAGTTTAGAATGATCACAGGCAAGCGACTGCAAGCGTTGCGTGTGAGTATGCGAAGATTATTATGAGGACCACTAACATGATGCATTGCACACCTCGGGATATAATAGAGTATGCTAAGAAAAACCATGGAATCAATATTAGTTATGACGAAGCATGAAGGGGAAGAGAGAAGACTCTAAATGAGTTAAGAAGATCCCCTGAAGAGTCATATGCGCGTATTACAACGTTTGCAGCTAGGTTGATCGAAAAAAATCCAGGTATTTACCTTCTGTCTTGACGAGTTTTAACATTGCATATTAGTATGTACTCATATTTACGAACATTGTTTTCAGGAACATATACCGCTCAGGAAAAAAAGGCCGTTACATAATAAGCGGGTTAATCGCATATTGACAAAAAAGATTTTGAATCCCTAAAAAAACATGGGATTGTGTATAAAGTAGTTTCAAATCAAATAAAATCCAGTCGTTATTTACATACCCTCGGTCTTTCACCTTCAAGCTGAAGAGAACAGAAACTATTTATCTGTTCATATTGTAACCAATTATTCACTGCATCACACCTATCATAAGAACACTCTATCTCAGTTGTATAAATAGATGAAATGAGATTAGAGAAAGTGTGAGGAAATCATAAAACCAGTGAGAGAAATTACCTTGAGTGAAACCTCTGTAATTCTGATCAAAGTAAAGAAATCTTCCCTTCAGAGTGGACGTAGGCTTGAGTTGCCGAACCACTATACATCCGCTGTCATCTTCTTCCTTTTCTCTGTGTGTTTGCTTGCTTAATTGAATCTGTAAGAGCTTGCTTCGTCTTCTTCGCCTGAGTGAAAGTGAGGAATTGAATTTGTGAGTTCGATCGTGTGAGAATTCTTTGGTTGATCACTTGAGAATTGCATGTGAAGGAAGCTAGTGGAATTCACGTGTGTGGTGAGTGTTGCAAATACGTGGCGTTATAACAAGCTTTGAAAATGGTCGTTGTCGAGAAGAAGCTTCACAGAGCGAGCATTTGAGGAGTGTCGAGAAAAAGCTTCACAGTGGGGAAGGAGTTTTTATGATTGTCGTGGGGAGGCTGTAGGTAATGTGGTAGACCACTTACCTGCGGGTGCGCAACAATCGGCTTCAGGCCTTAACTCAGAATGTGAAGGGAGGATTTTAGGGCTGGAGCTCAAAATGTGGATGAATGAAGCATAGGCGAAAGAGTTTGAGGAGTTTGAACGCATGCAAGAGAGAAGATAAGAGGGTTTACTCGATTTGACATGCCATCAATGCGTCAGGTAAGTTTTAAATTCAATTTTATTTATACCCATTGAACATTAACGTTTTGTGGGGGGATTTTTCACCAGATATGGGTTTAATTTTGGATTTTTCACCAGCTACTGTGTGAAGGGTTCAAATTATAATTAGTATTCTATTTTTCATTTATGGTCATGTAGCTGAGTGTGGTCATTTTTCATTTTTTTTTTGTAAATCATCGGATCATCTGCACATGGGTATTAGTTTTGTTTTTGTTTTTGTTTTTTTATTTTTATTTTTTTTTTCCAGAAAACAGGTGTTCAATAGTAGGAACGTGCTAGAGTTAATCGTAAGATTCAAATTAGGTTGTTAGTTGCAAATTTGTATCTCTCTCTTCCTCATAAAATTCCACCATTTTAGATTGTATTTCTCTCTCATAAACTCTAATCTAAACATTAGGAACATCTTAGACGGTTTGTTAGGAGGCAATTTCGTATATTGTAATTAGGAATTTATTAATCAAAATCACGTTTAGCCATTTATTTAATTCCTAAACATGTTTAGCCATTTTTCAAATACCCCTATTAAATCTAGTCATTTTACTTGTTGCCCCTAATCTTTTTTTTTTTCCCTAATTTGTTTGTTTTTTCTTTTGTTTCTTTTGATGGGCTTATCCAAATTTCCAAACAGACCAAATAATGTTGAATTTTGTGGTCCAGTCCACCTGTAATTATTTATTTGAACACTTTAAAAGAAAATGTTTTTTTTTTTTTTTTTTTTTTTTCCTTCTCTTGAAACTCTTTTGATTGAAGTGATTTCACCTTAAAGACTTTGGTTACATACTCCTAAAAGCGGTTTTAACTTTTAATCACAACAGTCAAAGAATCTTCAAATTTAAGAGCAATTTTGCAATTTCAGCATTTTTTTTTCGAGCTTTTTATGAGAATTTTGGATTTTTTTTTTTTTTTTTTTTTTTTTTAAATATAAAGAAAAGTGATTGACTGAGAATACTGCATAATCACTTTTTTTTAATCACCTTTAAACTGATTATATTGAGAATATAATTATTAACCAATATAATTATTTCAAAAGTGTTCGTCAGTCTCCAAAATATTTTGGAAAAAACCAGAACTTCCAATTAGGCAGCTTTGTGTTTTGTCTTGTTTGGTCCAGTTGGGTCTTCCCGATTGGATTATAAAAATTAAAGCACCCAAAAATTGAACCCTAATTTGGATATTATTATTATTATTATTATTATTATTATTATTATTATTATTATTACTATTTTTCCAACACGTAACTTACCCAAAAGAGGTGGTTCTTCTTGAAGTTCTTTTTCCCAATTATAGTGGGATCGATGACAATGACTTCACCCAATTTACTAAACCTGACATTTCTTCTTTATATATTGATTAATCTTTTTTCTAAAACTATATATTATATTGTAGATAATGAGTGAGAATCAATCTTGTGATCTATATAGCGACCTAACTATAAGCTAAAATTAGCTACATTGGTTTATTAAAAAAAAAAAAAAAAACTTTTAGTCCCTGAAGTTTGGGTTAGGTAACAGTTTGATTCTTGAGTTTTCAAACTCAACAATTTAGCTCATGAGGTTTGGATTTCGTTACACTTTTGGTCCCTCCATTCAATTTTATGTTAAACTCTAACCGTTTGCTGACATGACACTATTATTTTAATTAAAAAAATTATTTTTTATTTTTCTAAATAAAAATATTATTATTTTATCATTTTTTTTTAAAATTCTTTATCCATTTCTCTTATTCTTCTCCTTCTTCTTATTCTTCTACTTCTCTTCCTTCTTCTTCTTCAACTCCGGTGGCGGCGGCTGGCGAACGACGACGACCGACGCTGACGACTGATGAAGTTTTTTTTTTTTCTTTTTTTCTCTCTCTTTTCTTCTCGCTTATCTTCCATTTATCTACCTTTTAATTTCTTTTTTTTTTTAATAAAAAAGAGGGAGAGGGGGGAGGAGTCCTCCTCCCTTTTCGGCGCCGGCGACAGGAGGAGGGAGGACCAAAAAACTTCGCCGGCGGCGGCCGGCCACCGGAGTTGAAGAAGAAGAAGTTGGAGAAGAAAGAGAAGTAGAAGAATAAGTGAGAGAGGGGGAAAAATTAAAAAAAGGATAAAATAATAATAATTTTATTATATTTTTATTTAGAAAAATTAAAAAATAATTTTTTTATTAAAATAATAATGTCACATCAGCAAACTGGTAGGGTTTAACAGAAAATTGGACGGATGGACCAAAAGTGTAACGAAATCCAAACCTTAGGGGCTAAATTGTTGAGTTTCAAAACTCAGGGACAAAACTGTTACCTAACCCAAACTTCACGGACTAAAAGTGTAGTTGCTAATAGGCACATTGGTTTAGTTGCTAATACATAAAAGGGAAAAGATTAATTTGTATCCATGAATGGAGGGTGTGTATCAATTTTTATTCCAAATTTTCAATTTCATAAAAGTTTATGTGTGTCTAATGAATTATAAAACATATATTTAGTTGGAGTTGAAGGAACTTTGACACTAGAGTATGCTTTTTTTTTTTTGAAATTTATGAGTTTTTTGGGAGATTGATTCTATTGTTAATTTTTTGTATTCATGGGTTTAATTTTGTGAAAGTCTTGTTTTAGTTGAAATTAATGAGTTTAGAAGATTTTTTTTTTTTTTTGAGTACATCAACATTTGGGGATGGGGGGATTCGAACCTCTGACCTCGTGGTCGAGGGTACATGCCAATTACCGCTGAGCTAAGCTCGCTTTGGCAATGAGTTTAGAAGATTCCACCTTGCTTTTTGTTAAAATTAGTAGGCACGCACATTAATAGAATTTTAACAAAACTTAAAATGGAACACTTGTCTAAGTGTCCGTTTGGGTTGCTTTTGTAGGAATCAAAAGTAATTATGGAAGAAGCTTAGGCCATGTTTGGAAATAGTTTTAGAAATAGTGATTTTAGTACAATTGATTTGTTTATATAATTTTTTTTAAAAAGAGATTTTAGTTCATTTCGAAATCACTCACAAACATATACTAAGAATATGTTTGGGATTGGCTTGTTTTAAGCTATATGATTTAATTGTAATTAATTAGTTTTTGTAAAAGTATTTAGTCATAAATAATTCTAATATTTGGTTCCACATCGGTAAAAGTGATTTTAATTTAATTAAAAATATTTTTTTGAAATGATTAATATTTGTTTTCAAAGGTAGTTTTAGAATCATCAAATTACTAAAAAGAGTATTACATTTGAGATTAAAAAAAAAAAGAAGGTGATAGATAAAAAAGTTATATAGGGAGAAATAACAATTTAAGAGAGACGAAATAGAAAGCCTGGAAAAAGTTTCAAAGAGAAAAAAATGTTAGAGCAATGAGGGATAAAAAATTTAGAGAGAGAACCAAAAAATTTAATGTAAAGAGTGACTATTCGAAGGTAGAGAAATAAATTTGGAGAGATATTCAAAAATTACAAAAAGTTTAGGAAGAAAAACTTTAACGACCGGAAAAAATTAGGAGGGGCAAAAAAGGTCAAGAACAAAAAGTTAGAGAGAGGTAAATATTAGTTAAACAAATACAAAATGTTAGAGAGAGGAAAAAATTTAGAGATAAGAAATTGGGTAAAATACCTTCTGGTTCCTCACGGTCGGGTGTGTCTAATAGGTCCATAAGTTTCAAAATCAGACCATCAAAGTCTTCTAGATTTCAGAAATAGTTACTTCCACCGAGTACTAACGTGTCTTTTTTAAAAATAAAATAATAATTTTTAATTAAAAATAAAAAAAATAATAAAAAAAAATCTTTTCTTCTCTCCTCTCTAGATTAAAATGTCGATGTCGAATGAAATGTCGAGGTTTCAATTTTATGGAAATTTCGATGGAAATATCGATAAAATGTCGATGTCAATGGACATTTCTGGAAAAATATTTTAAACAAAAGATAAAAAAAAAATATTAAAAGTAATAAATAAATGTAATACATTTTTAAAATAAGTTAAAATACTTATTATAAATATTATCTCCACATTAATTACATCTTGTTTTTTAATCCATTTTTATGGTATAATGAAAATGTTGATTCACCCCTCGTATCGATGTCGAACCTATGGACATGTGAAAATGTCGACATGTTGACGAAAATTTAATACTCTCTCTCCCCACCTTGAATTCCCTCCCCTTCCTTCCTTTCGCTTTCCTTACCTATATTAGACGTCGATCTCAAACATGGGAGACCAAAAGGATAGAGTTAAAAACAATTGGAGAGATAAATAAAAAAGAAAAGAATGAATAAAACTTAGAAAAACAATAAAGTTAGAGATAAACATTATAAAAACTTTTAAGAAAGAAAAATTAGAGAGAACAGAGATTGATAAAGTTAAAGATGAACAAAAATTTTAGAAAGGAAAAAAAAATTCCAAAAATTTTAAATAATTAACTGATAATTAATTGGGAAAGTACACTTTTGGTCCTTTATATTTGGATTAGTTTCATTTCGGTCTTTAAGTTTCAAAACTCAACATTTTGGTCCTGAGTTTTGGATTTTGTTTCATTTTGGTCCATCCATCCAATTTTCTCTTAATTACTAACGGATTGCTGACGTGACATTGATAGCTCCATTTATGAGTTATTTTTGTTTACCATTAATTTAGTGTTAGTTCTTGAGATTATTTGGCCTATTTTACGTGCAATTGTATTTGTTTTGTAGGAATTAAGTATTTGGATAGAAATTAAAGTTTTGGAAGACATTGGATCAAGAGAAGTGAAGAAAAGAAGAAAAGGAGTCCAAACCAAGCCAATGAACCCATGAACTTTAGAAGGCATAGCGTTGAGACGCTACTTTATTTTTTTTAATTAATTTTTTTTAATTTTTTAAAATAAAATAATATTAAATTAAAAATATTATTATTTTATTAATTTTTTTAGGATTTTAGTTCTCTTCTTTTTCGCCACCTCCTCCTACACCACCATAACTCTGCTACTGCCGTCGGCAACATTTTTTTTCTTAGTGGATATAAAATTGGTTAAGTTAATTATTATAAAAAATACATTGAACTATGGAGTTGGTTTCAATTATACCCCTTAACTTTCAAAAGTTTCATTTTAACCCTTGATGTTTGAAGTTTGTTTCAAAACTAACCTTAGAGACATTTTCCGTTAAATTTATTGACAAAAAGTGATGTGTTTGTATGTGTTTTTATTGTTTAATTTTCCACATATGTGTTCAAATCTATTCACATAAGCAACAATACATGTGCAAACATGTCATTTTTCGTCCATGAATTTAACGAAAAAAAGCCTTCAAGGGTCATTTTGAAACAAACTTCAAATTTCAAAGGTTAAAATAAACTTTTGAAAGTTCAAAGGCATAATTGAAACCAACCTCATAGTTCATGAGTATTTTTGATAATATAACTTACAAAATTAGATAAGGGAGGGAGGAGGGGGTTATGATGAAATAACGGAACGAAAGAAGGTTTGAAGTGCAGTAAATAAATAGAGAGGGGGTAAAGGGGCAAAAGAAAAAGAACCTTACTCTGTAACCCAATTAGATTTTTCTCCCCTTTTTGGAGCCCTTCCTCTGTAAAAAAAACCAAAGTTTTCTTCACAACCACAAATCTTTTGCCTCTGAAAATCTCTTTATCTTTACCAGTGGCCTTCCACTACACACATTTTGTGGTTCTATTGGTGGAGGAGCAGAAGTAATATATATACATTTTTTAACATTAACCAATGTATTATAAAGTTGAATATTGTGTCTAATAGGATTTTAACGTTTAAATTTTCAATTTTGTATCCGTGTAGCGTGTGAAGTTTTAAAAATGTCGAAAATGTCAAAAGTCTATCAAATAAGAGATCGAAAGTTTAAGGGGAATATTGGACACAAAACTAAAGATTTTACGACTTATTAAATACAAAATTAAAAAATCTTCAATTTAGAAACTTATTAAATACATATATGAGATGTGAAGTGACTAAACTTGTAATGAATCATTCAAATGATTCATCCACACAATACTCGGACCTCAATAGTTTCTTATTTCTTTTCGGTCACGTGATTAATAATTATAAAAAAATTTTAAAAAAATATGTAATATGTTTTCAGAAAAGAAAAAGTGAAAATATACTCTTGCGATCATTTACGTTAGAGGACAAAAATTCAAAGTGACTAGTCTTAGACTAGCTGGCCATCCAATGATGCACATGTTTTAAATAAGATAATTGTATTCGGTGAGATATAATTTAACTTAATTTATCTGAATATAATTGTCATTAGTTAATCGATTGATTAAGTATTAACTTTCGCTATTAGTACCAACAAGAGCATAACTCAATCGGTAGCTCAATTGGTATAAAGTGTGTGCTTATGATCTACCTTTAAAAGATTGAACTCAGGACAAAAAAAAAAAAAAAAAAAATCATTAGTTAATGGACTAATTAAGTATGAACTTATTCTTGATCTAACAACAGCATTTATTTAGATCTACCCAACAAATTTTTAAGTATTGTTTAGAAAGAAATTATTATATTTTAGTTTTAAATAAATGAATAATAAAGTGATTGGTTAAAATATAAATGAATAATAAAGTGATTGGTTAAAATATAAGTTTAGTCTTTGAGCTTTTAGGGTTGTGCCTATATTTAGTCCATAAACTTTAAAGAGTGTCAACTAAGGTCTTTGAATGCTTAAATTTGTATTCAATAAGTTCTTAAACCTTAAAAAGTATCTAACAAGTCCTTAAACTTTCACTTTTGTGTTTGATATGTCTATCAACTTTCAATTTTGTGTCTAATATGATCTTGACCTATTCGATATTTTTTTTTAAATTCACAAGCCTACCAGGCACAAAATTGAAAATTTAGGGTCTCGTTAGTTATAAATATTCAATTTTATATCGAATAAATCGGTTAAGTTTTAAAAATATAAAATATGTAAGAGACTTATTAGATAAGAAATTGAAAGTTTGGAGACCTATTAGACACAAGATTGAAAGTTCATAGATCTATTGGACACTTTTTAAAAGTTTATAGACCAAATAGGCACAAACTTGAAAACTAGGGACCAAACTTGTAATTTAACCTTATAATTTTATATTTTTTAAAACTTAAAAATTGTTCTACTTTTTTTTTTTTAAAAAAATACATTTATGGCAACTAAACGTATAAAAGATCATTTCTAGCTTTATACAAAAGAGTTGGCAAATTAAAATGAACCTATTTGTAGTGGTTCATTTCATATCGAAGAAGCACATGTTTGAACATACTTCTATATACTTGTCTATTCTAGGTTCTAGGTTGGGGATAGGTAGGCTCTTGGCGGGAAAGTTGTAGACACATTTCCTCATTCTATGTCTAAAGTACTAGATTTAATTTCCTCCACAATATTAGATTTTAGTGATCTTTATCTTGCAATTCCGGAAACGAGACCCTAGAAGAATCTTATCATATCTATTCTTCAATTCTATGTGGAAAGATAGAAATAAAATGACTACCACCCCACAATTATTGAACTAAAAAAAGGAAGAAAAAGGTACCCGTGGATCCAACATTTTTGTTCAAAGGATTTCACTCACAATTTTGTAGAAGTAATTTACAAAAGTAAACAATTGAAAAAAAAAATCCATAAATAAAACTGAATTATTATTTAGTACATTACAATCGTCTCCCACGAGTTTTCATATAATGAGATTAAATTTAAAAAAAAATAATGAACCAAAAATTTAAAAGCATCGTTTCCATTTATATTTGATATAAGAAAACAAAATTTAAACCATAAATTAAAACAAAAATTATAATAATAATAATTTTTTATTACTCCATATTTGTAGATATTTTATAGATAGATTTATTTTTAAAGAAATATAGCTTATCATTTAAATTAATAAAAATATAAAAGTCTAATTTTTTTCCTTTTAAAAAAAGAGGTTTTTTTTTTTTTTTTTTCTGTGTATATTTTTAAATGAATAAAATAATTACCAATTTTTATTTAAATTTTTTTTCCCTCTCACTCTCTGACATATGCACGTGCTCTTCTCCTACGCCACATCTGCTTTAGGGTTTTCACCCACGTGGCCCCAGTCCCACTCGTACACTACACAACTTCATTTCTACAGAAAAAAGTAATAATAATACAATATGAAATTATTAAAGCACGTTGAGATTTAAAGGGACCAGGTGGGAATTTACCACTAGAGCCAAGCCAAGCCAACAGCTTATATATATATATATATATACTCCTCAAAAAAAAAAAAAAAAAAAAAGCTTTTATATATATATATATATAATAATAATAATAATAATAATAATAATTATTATTATTATTATTTTTATTTATTATTATTATTATTTTTAATACTTACTTACTTACCCATAAAAGAACATTTTAGAGTTCAGGATGAGCTCGAGCCTCCTCTCGTTCTATAATTTAGAAAAAAAATTATAAGTTTATTCTCTTACCTCCATGTATATAATTTTATATACTAATTGATATATTTGTTAAAAAAAAAAAGTTATATAAAATCTAGATATCATAGGAAACTAAATCATATAAGAGGAAAGATATTTTTCATCCATTCGATTAAAAATATTGATTTAACAAATTGTGACATGTGAACTGAAATGAAATTCATCTTAACCAAGGTTCTATTTGATAACTATTGAGGGTAGAATCTGACATTAAGTCTATTAGGATTATAAGTATGATTAATGATTTAAAAGGTCAAAAGGAGCCCAAAAGATCCGTTAAAAGCCCAACACTCCCAAGAAGAGTTAGCGAGACCAAGAGGCCGATCGTTGAGGCTTGAGAGCCATAAAGGCCGACCCCCATGAGGGTCGGCCACAACCCATGACTCCATGACGCTGACCCTAGGGCTATGAGGCCTACCCTTACGGGGGTCGGCCAAGCTTCACATGGTCAACCTCTTCAAGGATCGACTGTGATTTGAGACTTACTCTTTAAAAGGATTAGACGAACCACAACCATCGAAGGGTTAGAGGTTAGACGTCTAAGTGTCCTACGGATAAGCTAGCTAAGGGTCAAGGCCAACAACCATTACGGTTGACCAAGTTCAATGACAGTTACAGATTCGTAACAGTCAATTAAAAAGATTTGAGAATCAAGGTAGGATTCTCGAAGAGATAAATGTTAGACGTTTCACTATTCTACATCGGTATTATAAATAAAACGCCCTGAAAGAAGAAAATGTACGTCCAAAATACTCACTTGTCTACTATAGTCTAAACACACTCTCTGAATCCTATTCTAATTTGAGCGTCGGAATGTGTGTGGCTTAGCACCGCACCAGTGCTCAGTTCTCTTTGTTGCAGGCACACAATTGTTCTCCTCCACTAAAAAATTTACCGTTGACCCGTTGATACGAAATTGATCAGTATCAACAATAACCATTTGGTTTTTTTGTTTTTTTGTTTTTTTAATCTTTGAATATTATATTTGTGTTTCTCCCAATTGCATTACAATGATTTTCATCTTTAGTTAGGAAACATTTGAATTCTTAGCTAAATACCAAAAACAAAAACAAACTTTTGAAAACTACTCTTTTTAGTTTTCAAAACTTTGACTTGGTTTTTGAAAACATGGGAAGAAGATATAGATAACAAAATAAAGAAATTTCTAGATGGGAGTAGTGTTTATAAGCTTAAATTTAAAAAACCAAAAACAAAAAAATCAAATGATTATCAAACAGGCCGGACATTATAGATTATTATTACATATAAGTATAACTAATAATAACAATCACTCGCTACAACATAATTTAACTGACATATAGCTTGAACTATATGATCAAGAAGTTTGTGGTTCGAATCTTTCCATCTCTCACATGTGTTGTAAAAAAAACACTCCAAATGATAACTCAATCCAATCCAACTAAAAGTATCTATCTAATTATAAAGGGTCAGCTAATGTGATGCGAAAATCGTACCTAAAAAAAGGAAACATCATACAAGTACAAACAATGTTCAAATCTAATTATATAGATTTAAGATTAAGAATAATATAGCAACTCAGCGGTTATTGAGGAAGGTAATTTTACTTTTTTGGAAACTTAGTTGTTCCTCCTTGGCTATCCTTCAAGTTGGTGGAGTATTTTTTTTTTTTTTTTTTTTTTTCGGAAAGTCGATCTTCTATAACTAATTAGAATTGACATGAAATGGATCACGGAAGAAGACGTATCTGATGAATGAATGATGCAATCCCCTCCCACCCACATGGGGTTTTCGATTCTATTGAAGGGGTTCCCCTTCTTCTATGTGAGGTGGGACGTACGTCAGAGCAGAACTTATCTCGAACGCGGAGCGTCGGCTCCGGCCGCTGATACAGTTACCATGCTTACCAGCTCTGACCATTGTCGCCTATAGATATGGGAGGTAGACGAAGGTAGCTTGTTTCTCTTCTCCTAGGCTACCAGCACATGTGACTTGGGAAGAAAAGGCGGCGAGCGGTTCTTCGCTTAGTAGAGCTACCGGCTGTTGGAAGACGACCGCTACCTCTTCCAAGACCAGAATGATTATCCCTACCCAATGAGTCTACATCCATCCCTGAATGTCGTCGGGTATACAACTCCCCCTTTATGTGATGCGCATAATGAGATGAGAATAATACATGAAATCAAAGGCTTGGTGGCCGTCGGCATAACAATAACGACATTTATAGATATGCCACCGCTTGTTTACTAAGATCATCATAAATTATTAATGCGAAGATTTGAACCTCTTGATCAAAGAAACATGCTTGATGCTAGTTGGGCTATATTCTTGTTGACGCTCGTTATATCTTTTTCATGAGAAATTACCAGGGACCGCTTCATTGTGGTCCTCTTCCAAAATCAGATGGTTAACCAATCATTTTTTTAAAAATCACTTGTATCTAGAGTTGATCGTATTTTCGCTTTTTTTTTTTTTTTTTCCTTTTTTGGTTGATAGTGGTATTTTGAATTTAGCTTATTGCTATTGTATTTTAAAATAATTACATTTTAACAATTTATTTTATACTATATTTGTAGACATTATATCTCGCTTGGGTTATTTTTTTTTTAAAATAAACCTTTAAGAAATGAAAAAAAAAAAAGAGAAATTGAGATTAGTGAAATGAAAATTAAGTGAGTTTAACCGTTCCAAAATCACTTCCACACATTCTAAAATTAGTTACAAACAAACTGTTGGACTTGAAAGAAGATAAAAACAATGGGATTGGATTGGACAGAGAGGACTTGGTCCACCACACAGATGCTGAACTTGAATGGTTGCTTCAGTAGTATCTGACCTTTCATTTTTCTATGAACAAGTTGGGCATTTTGTATCTGCATCTATTAAAACGTTTTTAATAGTGTTTTTAAGTCCCATTTTTTTTAACCATACGTGAGGTGGGAGGGATTCGAACTATAGACCTCGTGGTCATTAGTACAACTTATTGCCGGTTGAGCTATGCTCTTGTTGGCGTTTTTAAGCCCCATTTGATTTTTTATTTTCTATTTTTTAAATTATGCTATAAACATTACTCCCAATTTCATCTATAATTTTCATACTTTATTATGTACTTTTTAAAAATGTTTTAAAAGATGAAACTAAAATTTGAAAACTAAAAGAACTAAATTTTAGGCTCCGTTTGATAATCCTTTAGGTCCCGTTTGATAACCATTTGGTTTTTGGTTTTTTGTTTTTGAAAATTAAGCTTATAAACACTACTTCCACATACAAGTTTCTTTGTTTTTCTAATATCCTTCTTTCCATGTTTTTAAAAACCAAGCCAATTTTTGAAAACCAAAAAAAGTAGACCCCGTTTGATAACCATTTGGATTTTGGTTTTTGATTTTTGAAAATTAAGCTTATACACACATATTTCCGCCCCTAAGTTTCTTGGTTTTAGTATCAAAATCTTCTACTTTGTTTTAAAAAACCAAGTCCAATTTTGGAAATAAAAAAAATAGTTTTCAAAAACTTGTTTTTGTTTTTAAAATTTGGCTAGGAACTCAAATGCAATGTTAACTATGATGAAAGTCATGGTGGAAAAATTAGGAGAAAACAAGCATAATTTTCAAAAACCAAAAACAAAAAACCAAATGGTTATCAAATGAGACCGTAGTTTTCAAAAACTTGTTTTTGTTTTTGGAATTTGGCCTAGGAATTCAAATGTATCCTTGACAAGGATGAAAACCATGGTAGGAAAATTGGGAGAAAATAAGCCTAATTTTCAAAAACACAAAACCAAAAATCAAATGGTTATCAAACGGGACCTTAGTTTTTTGTTTTTTAAAATTATGTTTGTTTTCTTCTAAATTTCTTATCCTGGTTTTCATCTTTGTTAAGGATATATTTGAATTCTTAGCCAAATTTCGAAAACAAAAACAAGATTTTGAAAAGTATGGTCTCGTTTGTTAGCCATTTAGTTTTTTAAAATTAAGCTTAAGAACACTACTCCCACCTATAAGTTTTTTGGTTTTGTTATTTACCTTCCTCCCAGGCTTCCATGTTTTAAAAACCAAGTCAAGTTTTGAAAAATTAAAAAAAAAAAAAATAAATAACTTGTTTTTGTTTTTGGAATTTGGCTAGGAATTTAAATGTGTCATTGACAAAGATGAAAACATTGTAAGGAAATTGAGAGAAAACAAGCTTAATTTTTAAAAACCAAAAACAAAAAATCAAGTGGTTATCAAATGGGGTCCAAATGATTATCAAATGAGGTCTTAAAAACTTGATTTTGTTTTCAAAATTTCGCTTAGAATTTAGATGTACTTCTAAAGAAGGTGAAAAACTTGATACAATTAAAATTGTAGAGAAACAAGCATAATTTTCAAAAAACAAATTATAATTTCTTTGAATTTTGAGAGATACATAAACCATGGTTTAAACAGTTTATAATGGATATTTGATTGATTTATTTATTTTTTCAATTTTGTGCTTAATATACTTTTTTTTTTCTGGAACATATGCTTAATATACTTTTGCCATTAACTTTCGTCAATTTAATATTTATGTGATGTACTAGAGGTATAATTTAGGCTTAAATGTTAAATTGTGTCCAAATTGATGATAGAGAGATATATTAAGTATAAGGCTTAAATATTATTTTGTTTCCTCTCATTTTAGTTTTTGATCTCTATATTTTCAAAATATATATTTTGGTTCTTGTACTTTCAACTTTTTTTCTATTTTAGTTATCTCTATGTCAAAACATTCATTTTGATCTCTTTACTTTTGAAGTGATCATTTTGTTAGCTTGTGCAAAATCTTAACACAAATTCTATATATAATGAAAATGCTTTTTTATAAAGATATGATAGTATTTCAAGAAATTTATTAAACATAGTATTGGTGTTGAAATTGTAATTGAAAAAGTGAGAAACAAAAAAAAGGACCAAACTGGGACCAAATAAACATTTTGAAAGTACATAGACCAAAACGAATAAAAATTGAAAGTATAGGAATCGAAAAAAAAGACTAAAAGTACAAAAACCAAGACAAAATTTATAATTAAATACTTTTTTAGTCCTTGGTAAACCTAAATATAAAATGAAAAGTTCATAATGAACTATGAAAATCTTTTTAAAGTATTAAATTGATACAACTTTAAAATTTCATAGACTTATTAATTTTTGCCAACAAGAGCATAGCTCATCTGACATAAAGTTGATTAAAACATAAGAATTAAATTTAAGTAAAACTTTTCAAAAGAATACTTAACAAATGCCAACAAGAGTATAGCTCAACTGGCACAAAGTTGTACTGATGACCACAAGGTTTGTGGTTCGAATCCCTCCCACCCCACATATTGTCAAAAAAAAAAAAAAAAAAAAAAAACTAATACTTAACAAATGTACTTAAAAAAAAACTAATACTTAACAAAATATAAACATAATATCAAAACTAAACTAAACTTGTGAACATAACAACTAAAATTATCAAAACAAATCAAATTAAAAAAAAAAAAAAATCTCTAAGTCTCTCATCCACCACCTTATACTCAAAGCAATCCCTCACCCACCCATCCATCCCTACACTCAAAACAATCTCTAAAAATAAACTAAGCCAAAATTGAATGATTTCAACCTAAATCAACAAATTGCATAATTAATCTCAACCTAAGTCAACAAATTAAATTAAGTAATCTCAATCTAAATCAATAAATTAAATAATTTCAACAAGTCAAGAAGTTACATCCATTAATCTCAACATAAATCAACAAATTAAAGTCCCGTTTGATAACCATTTAATTTTTTTTTTGTTTTTAAAATTAGTCTATAAACACCACCACCACTCATACGTTTGTTTTGTCATTTACCCTCTTCCCATGTTTCCAAAACCTAAGTCAAGTTTTAAAAACTAAAAAAAGTAGTTTTCAAAAACTTGTTGGAATTTGACTAAGAATTCAAATGTATACTCAACAAATATGAAAACCATAGTAAGGAAATTGGAAAAAACAAGTATAATTTTCAAAAACCAAATGGTTATCAAACGAGAATTAAATGGATCTCAATATAAATCATCAAATTACTTAAATAATCACAACCTAATTCAACAAAATAATTCATCGCAATAATTCTTTACTTAAATAAATGAGAAAATTACACTTTTGGTCCCTAAGATTTGGATTAGGTATCATTTTGGTTCCTAAGTTTGAAAACTGGACATTAATTAAAGTTTGCCACATCATCAATCAAATGACCCACTTTAGGACTAAAATGTGTATTTAAAACCAAGACCAAAGAGATGTCAACTCTAAATTTACATGTCAATTACCGCTGAACTATGCTCGTTTTGACATTTATTTTAGCAGTCATTGAATTATAAAATCAAGTAAAAGAAAAAAAATCATAAACTAGCAAAATTGGGAGGTGAGAATCTAATTAAACACAAAATTCAAAATTTATAAATTTCAATGACTTAATAAAAGAAAAAAAAAAGAAAAACTTTGCGGCTAAATTAACGGTGGACCAAAAGTCTAAGACGGTAACGCTGTCGTTTAAGCAGCCGTCCACGTTAAATAAAACGCCCAAAAATTCGTCGCTCATTTCAGCCAACAAAGTCCTGTGCTTGAAGCAACAGCAACAAAGCAATTCTTTTCCAACACGCTTCTAATTCCCCCAAATTTCTGGATTCCACGCTTCATTTCAACTCTCAAACGAATCAGAAAAAGAAGCCCCAATTTTAATTTTTTTTCTTTCTGGGCTTTTCTTTTTTTTTTTCTTCCTTTTGTTTCGTAGAAGCCTTAACTTTCCTTTCCCCCAATTTCTCTGATCTGAAGCGATTACATCGTCACAGAGCTTCTACTTTTTCAACGAACAACACCCAGAATTCTGGAGCTGATTCCTGCAACCAATCTCCAGAAGAAAACGCCATAGAAGGAGAAAGAGAGGTGGAAAAAAAAAATGAGGGCTTTGACGGCCAGTTCTTCCGTTCTTCTTGTTCCTTCAAACCCATATCAGAACTCTTCTCTGTTTCCTTGTAAACGCAAATCCAAGAAGAAGAACCATGCCCTAGTTCCTGTATGGAAGTTTTTTGGTTTTTTTTTTTTTTTTCTTCAAGTAGTTTGATTGAAGGATGGATTTTTGAAGATGGGTTTGTTTTGTTTTGTTGATTTGATCAGGTGGCGAGGCTATTTGGGCCAGCCATATTTGAAGCTTCGAAGCTGAAGGTTCTGTTTTTAGGAGTTGATGAGAAGAAACATCCAGGCAAATTTCCCAGAACTTACACGCTTACACATAGCGATATCACTTCTAAACTTACCCTCGCCGTTTCTCAGACCATTAACAACTCTCAGGTAACTTTTTCTTGTCTAAGTTTCTCTTCTAAAAACCTTTGATCCATCTACAAACATCACAAATTCTCGACGTTCTCAACATTTGGGGTGGGGAATTTAAACCTCTGACCTTTTGATTAAGGGTACATGCCAATTACAGCTGAATTATGCTCGCTTTGGTAATTAAACTCGACTATGTATGAGTTTAATTTACCAGAGAAAATGAAAATAAAATGAGAGTAATATTGAGATTGATAAAAGGCGAATCATAGAATAAATCTTCCAAAACTTGTCGGTTATAATCAAATCTAACATTTATGTCTTTTTTGTAAGCTTCATCAATGTCGGATATATATTTTATAATTTATGAAATGCACGTAAAAAATGTTTTTTTTTTCTTTTTTACAAATTTTAAAATAAAGTATGTTGAAAGTTGGGGATAAAAATAAAGATTTTGTGTTTTGTGTTGGTTGAATTGAATTTGCAGTTGCAAGGATGGTATAATTGGCTGCAAAGAGATGAAGTGGTGGGAGAGTGGAAGAAAGTGAAGGGAAAAATGTCACTTCATGTTCATTGCCATATCAGTGGTGGCCATTTTCTTTTAGATCTTTGTGCCAATCTCAGATACTTCATCTTTCGCAAAGAACTCCCCGTGGTAACTATATTTCTCTCTTTCTTCCCCTTTTTGTTTACATATCGATACCCGTAAGATTAAATTACAAGTCTAGTCCCAGTACTTTTACAATTGTATCAATTTGATCTTTAAATTTGAAAAAGTGTTTGATAGGTCTATAAACTTTCAATTTTGTGTCTAAAGAGGTGTTTAGCCCGAAGAATTTAAAGTGTTTGATAGGTTTATAAACTTTCAATTTTGTGTCTAAAGAGGTGTTTAGCCCGAGGAGTTGGGTGAAGTTAAGTTAATAGATCCACATCCACTCAATTTTGGGTTAATTTTGGGTTGATATCCTCTTGATTTGATTTTAATCCGATTAAGGCCCAGTAATAATTTTGTTTTATTCCTAAAAAAAAAAAGTAATAATTTTGTTTTAAATGTTTGCTAAAAAAAAAATTGTTTTAAATGGGATGGGATGATAGAGACTTTTTAGCTACCCCTTATAATTTTCTTTACAAATTGACTATTCGAATTTTCCCTTGGTCCTGGATTCTTCTTGGGTTGATAAAATCTTTATAAATTAACAAGGGCATATTAGTAATTCTAGTAGGCCACGATTTGAAATTATTTGTCTAGGGGGCTGCAATTAGGTGATAATATTTATGAAAGGGGAAAAAAATAGGAAATTGTAGTAGGTAGTAAAACTCGGGAAAATTTGGGAAATTTTCTAGTAGGTAGTATGGAAAATTTTCCATACTACCTCCATTCATTGTTTGCCATGTAAGGAGTATTTAAGAATGGTGTGAGACCCATAGAATAAAATATTATATCATTAAATGCTCATTAAATGACGTGTCAAATGCTGAATGGAGGGAGTAGGTACTACTGTAGTACTATAAATTTTCTAATACTACTTCCTCCATTCAGCATTTGACACATCATTTAACAATCGTTTAATGATATAATATTTTATTTTGTGGATCCTACACCATTATTAAATACTTCTTTTACGACAAACAATAAAGGGAGGTAGCATGGAAAAATTTTCATACTATGGTAGTACTAGAAATTTTTCCGTAAAACTGTTTGCATAGTTCAAATTTTTTATGCAAATAAAAATTGTAAATTTGTAAATTTTCACCTCGTATATCATTTTTATATAATTGACATACTATTTATGTGATAAAGTACATAGTTGATATAATTATTTGTATATTATTGAAAATTTCAATATAAAGGAGATTATTGATGTACGTGTACTATAGATATACATACGTCTTCTTTATTTTTGCCATTGATAAAAAGAAAAGGACAATATAAAATATGGATATATATATATATATAGTTTTTCAATAATTGTTATAGAATTAATATTTAACTGACACGTGACAAAAAAAAAAAAAAATGGTAGGTACTGAATGCTTTTGTCCATGGAGATGTGGACTTGTTCAACAATTACCCAGAATTACAGGAGGCTTTGGTTTGGGTTTATTTTCACTCCAAAATTCCAGAATTCAACAAAGTAGAATGTTGGGGTCCACTCAAAGATCCAGCCCCACCTTTAACTGGGCTCGATGGGCCCAAACCAGATGAGCCCATTAAAAACCAGCCCACCTGGGATTTGGGCCGGTTGGACTGGCCCAAACCTTGCCAAGAAGACTGCAATTGTTGCTTCCCAACCGTTGCTTCAATTTCATGGTCTCCCAAAAATGAGTTGGAGAGCACGTGATTGATCAATGCCTGGGGTTATAAATGTAAATACTTCATCTTATATAATATAGCTTTCCTTCTTATACTTTGACGATTTGTGTTAATTTCGTCCTGGTATCTTTTTTTAAGTTTCGATTTAGTTCTTATATTTTAATTTGTTAATCTTTGTAGTCTCTATCGTAAATGTAATGAAGTTACGTGACATTGATGTAGTTTGGTATGGTAGTATTGTGGGCTTAAGGAATTGACACGACCAACAATTTTTTATGCATGATGGGGACCGTTGAGTAAGAAATTTTGATCCATCACAAATTTTCACGTTATTATTTTCACGTGTCTTCAAATTAAATTAAAAATGACAGTAAATTGATAAATCAAATAATGTCACATGTCTATCTTTAATCCAATCAAATTGTGATGTAATATATCATATTCATAACATAATTAAATTAATTCAACCAGGTCAATTCAAACAAATTGTGTCATGTGTATCTAATGACATAAGTTAGTCCAATAAGATTGTACCATGACCATCTGATGACATATGTGAATTCAATCATACTACATTGTGTGTATCTAACAGGGGTTGACAGGTCCATTTTGAACAAAATAGATGATTGAATTGAACCCTTTAATTATGAAGAATTTCAAATTGTGAAAACCAAAACTTCTTCGATTTTAAGTATAAAACCGAGTTGATCAATTTCTGTTGTGGTCGGAGCATGGTGACATATGAAGACAATAAACTACTTGCAAAGTGAGGATGATGATAGGGCAAACGATAACAACATGAGATGTCGGCGATGGCGACATTGTTGGATGTTGACGATGAGAGGGCAAGGGGTAGTGAGAGGGGGGAGAGGGGGTTGTTGTTGAAATTAATTTTAATAATTAATTCAAATGTGGGTAACAAATTAAATAAGGGAAAAGTACATAGATAGCCTAAATATGGGTCCTATATTTCATAAATGTCCAAGTTTCCAATTTTTTACAGAAAAAGCTTAATGACCCAAATTTTTTTCATAAAAATCATGGCCCTTTTACGATTCAGCCCTCATATACTCTACTAACCATTTAAAAAAAAAAATCAAAAAAGGAAAGAACCGCTTCCTTCACTTTTTAGACTGTGGGTGAGAGAGAGGGAACGAAAAAGGAAAGGGCGTGCAATTGGGGGTGGGGGTGGGGGGGAAACCCACGATTTTTGCTTCCATTCAACTCAAGATTTTTGCTTCGTTTTTCCAGCGATTTTGCGAAGAAGAAGACACAGGAAGTTCGGGAAGAAGACAGACCGCTGTTTGTAGAAATCCTCTGGTATATTTCGAACTTCGGAGGTATATTCTTTAGGTCTAGAAATCGGAAAAGGAAAAAAACTCACGATTTGAAGCTTGCTTTTAAACCCACAATTTGTACCAGAATAGGCTTCGTTTTTTTTCTACAATTTTGCGAAGAAGAAGACACAGAAAGCGCGCGAAGAAGACGAACCGCTGGTAGCAGAAAACGTCTGGTATATTTCGAACTTCCGAGGTATATTTCACATAATCTGGTATATTGCTTCGAAATACCTAGTTCATGCGCTGTATTCCCACGAGTTTTTAGGGTTTTTTCTCGCCCACCGTCCCTAAGGCGTCAACACTCTGTTTTTTCATAATCCCTTTACTTCTTCACTGCTGGTATATATGAACCACAAAATATGTATCAGACACACATGGTTTATATATTCATCTGTATATATCATATTTTATATATTTCATTTTTTATATACCATATTCCATAGTATACGGAAATATATACCACATGGTATATATGAAACATAAGTATACTGACATATGATATATATTTATGTATACTTTGGAATATGGTATATAAAATATGATATATACAGATGAATATATACTGACATTGACTGGAATGAGATATCCCTCTAAATATATTAAATATTAAAACTGAAAACGTACCCATCTAAAAACATGTTTATAATGTGTATATATGAAACTAACATTAACTAAAACGATATATCCCTTTGAATATATAAAATATAAAAACTGAAAACGTACCCATCTTCAAAACACTGGAAACCGAAACAGAAAAGTTGAACAAAGTTTGCCAGAAACCTCCATAAACAACCTAAATACGGCAGGAAAACCACTGGAAAAACTACCGAAAACAAACAAACTTTCGATGAACTGTAAACAATCGAAAATCACTGAAACAGAGCAGGTAAAAAAACTTGAAAAACACCGACAATCTTGGAAGAGAAAAAATGAAAAGATGCTGCCGGAAAATGAAGAAAAACAAATGGGAAGCAGCAAAAAATAGAACCAAAACGAATAGCAGACGAAAAAGGAAGGAAATTAAACCACGATTTGAGAACATTCTTAAATTTAACGGATTTGGTGAAAATCGGTTGAGAATAACCTTCCTAAAATGGAGCATATTCGGTTAGCTAATATGTCATATAATATTATTTGGAGAGAGATGATATATACAAGGGTAAAAAGGTAAGAAAATATAGCTGGAAATCTAATCTTGAAAATATGCAAATTTTTAGACATATGTGAAAATATGAATCTCAAACGGCCGATCTATCACAATTTCTCATTAAATAACAATTATATTTGGGCTATTTAATGGACATATTATGTGGTCTTGATTATGGGCCCATGACTTTCCATAAAAAAGTGTGGCCTGCTGAGCAGAAACCAGCTTGTTGATCCTAGGGGATTATGGGAAACCCTAGAATCAACTTATAAATACAAGGTTATGGTCCCCAATATACTATGCCTCTTTAGTCTCCTGTTCCCCATATGATAGAGAGAATTGCCCATCCAAGGTATAAGTTGTATAGTTGAGGAAGACCTATACCAAGCAGGTTCTACAATAGAGCTTTTCATGGATCTAGGTATTTGTCTTTAATTAATTAATTATTATTTATTTTGGCTTGCTTCCATGTTTAGATCCTATTATAACTCTTATCATGATTGTTTTGGTTGAATTGTATTGATTTATTTGATTTATTCTTAAATAATCTTGAATTGACTTTTAAGGATTAAATTCCAACCGTTGTGAGTTAGGGTTAGAAAAAAAGGGACTAGGGTTAGATAATTGGGGGTGAGTTGGGAATGGGTGGAGGGAGAGAGTTGGGCTAGGAGGAAAGGTTGAGTTGAGGGAAGAATTGGACCAGGGGTAGTGCTACACTATGCTTGGTGTCACGGTCATGCTTGTCCAAGGCGTGTTGCCCATGGCCGCATGCCCATGTCAACCCCTTCCCCTCATGCTTTCATTATATGTATTTCCTTTGTATCGCTTGTTTACTTTCCTTTGCATTTCTCAAGTGTATGACTCCTCGTGATTTTCATGTGTAAGCCTGCCAAGGCTAAAATGCTTAATAATATACTATAGGGGGGTACGACTAGTTGTCAAACCTTCCTACCCGAGAGTTGTATGCTATCAAGCTGTTGTTGTGCCTTTGCTTACTTGATAGTCTGTGCAACAAATACTCTTTCAAAATGTCTTCAAACGTTTTCCAAAGTCTTTTCTCTAACCCCGTTTTCTAAAACCGTTTTCCAAGAACGGGGGTAGAGGTTGCGATATTCGCCCGTTGTGCCACCGGCGATCCGTTTTCAAGTTGGCTGACTTACTTGTGAGCGAAAGTAAGTGCCGCACAGTCGCTTTACGAGACCCTAAAGACCGCGACTGTGACAGTTGGTATCAGAGCCCAGTTGGCTCCTGAGATAGAAGTCCGAAATCATGTCGGCAGTAAAACAGTTGGGCAAGACCCACGTGGAACGATTGGTAGAGATCGAAGAGCAGATGCTCTACCTGAGGGAAGTCCCCGATTCGGTTCGCTTCCTAGAATCTCGTCTTGAAGAGATTGCGACGAGGACAGATAAGATCGATGCGGTAGCTGGCCGCGTGGATGGAATGCCCATCCAAGAATTGATTATGAGGGTTGAAAACCTCGAGAACAGAGCTGCGAAACCTAGCAACTTCGAGCGTGGGGACAGCTCGACGGGCTCTGTTGCCCAAATGGAGGAGCGTGTCGATGGTCTAGACAGCTCCCAGAAAGCAATAGTTCAGATGGTCACAGAACTGTCTGAAGATGTGAAAGCCGCCCTCGACGTCGTCAGAGCCGAAGTGGCGGACTTAAGCTCCAGACTAAACCTCACCATGAGAGCGGTGGGAAACCAAACCCCGACAGGGGGTGCGGTTTAATTAAACAAAGTAAAAGTCCCCGAGCCGAAACCCTTCTGTGGGGTTCGAGACGCCAAAGCCCTGGAGAACTTTATCTTCGATCTGGAACAGTACTTCAGGGCCACGAATACGACAACAGAGGAGTCGAAAATCACCTTGGCGACTATGCACCTGGCAGATGACGCCAAGTTGTGGTGGAGGTCCCGCTATAGGGATGCTTAAGAAGGTCGATGTGTCATTGGCACATGGGAAAGACTGAAACAAGAGTTACGTTCGCAGTTCTTCCCAGAGAATGTTGAGATTTTGGCGCGTCGTAAGTTACGCGAGTTGAAACACACAGGAACGATCCGAGAATATGTCAAACAGTTTTCTGGATTAATGTTGGACATCCGAGACATGTCCGAGAAAGACAAGGTCTTCTGCTTTGTAGAAGGATTGAAATCGTGGGCGAAGTCAAAGCTGTATGAACAGAGGGTACAGTCACTATCAGACGCTTATGCAGCAGCAGAACGTCTGTTCGATCTTAGCAACGACCAACCGCAAGAACAGAAACGGAATCAAGCCTCCTCAAGTGGAGGAAATAGACCCGTGCGATCTAGCTCTCCCAAAAGTGGGGTAGGAGACAAAAGTGGGGGAAGTAACCGCAATTACTTCCAACCAAGAGGCGGAAATTCGTATCGAGGCCCGAACCAGCAGTTCAATAGCGACAAACCTTATTGTTACATCTGTAAAGGGGCACATCGATCGTACCAGTGCCCTAGTCGAACAGCATTCAATGCCTTTCAAGCTTCGTTGACGGGCAGCGTGAGTCCTGAGACGGAGATTGTTGAGAATAACACGACGAATGAGACGAATGAGGACACCCCTCGCATGGGGGCCTTGAAGTTTCTATCCGCCCTCCAAAGGAAGTCCGAAGGGGCCAAAGAGCCGCTCGAACGGGGTCTCATGTATGTTGAGGCGTGGGTTAATCAGAGGCAGGCCAAGAGTACAATGGTCGACTCTGGTGCCACCCACAACTTTATGACCGAAGCTGAAGCACGACGATTGAACCTAAAGTGGGATAGGGATCCCGGAAAGATGAAAGCGGTAAACTCAGCCGCCCTACCGATCATGGGAATTGCTAAGAGAGCGACTGTCAAGCTGGGGGATTGGAATGGCCATGCAGATTTTGTGATTGTAAAGATGGATGATTTCGACGTGGTGTTGGGAATGGAATTCCTTCTCGAACACAAAGTCATTCCAATGCCCCTAGCAAAATGCTTGGTGATCACAGGAACCAACCCCACGGTCGTGACGACCAGTATCAGACAACCGAATGGAGCGAAAATGATATCAGCCCTCCAGTTAAAGAAAGGTCTTGCACACGACGAACCCACATTCATGGCCATCCCAATGACAGAAGACGAAAATTTGGAAGCACCAGTCCCCAGTGAGATCCAACGTGTGTTGGACAAGTATCGTGATGTAATGCCAGAAAGTTTGCCCAGGAACCTACCTCCACGGCGGGGGATAGATCACGAAATCGAACTGTTACCAGGGGCGAGACCGCCCGCTAAAAATGCCTACCGCATGGCTCCGCCTGAATTAGCCGAACTGCGAAAACAGTTAGATGAGTTACTGAATGCTGGATTCATTAGGCCCGCGAAGGCTCCATATGGGGCCCCAGTGTTGTTCCAGAAAAAGAAAGACGGAAGTCTGCGGTTATGCATTGACTATCGAGCCCTCAACAAGCTCACGGTGCGTAATAAGTATCCACTTCCTATCATCACCGACTTGTTTGATCGGCTCCACGGGGCAAAGTATTTCTCGAAATTGGATCTTAGGTCGGGATACTACCAAGTACGCATCGCCGAAGGAGATGAACCCAAGACAACGTGCGTCACAAGGTACGGGGCCTTCGAGTTCTTAGTCATGCCATTCGGCCTGACAAATGCTCCGGCTACCTTTTGCACACTAATGAACCAAGTGTTCCATGAGTATCTCGACAAATTTGTGGTGGTTTACCTCGACGACATAGTAGTCTACAGCCCGACCATGGAAGAACATGAACTTCACTTGCAGTTGGTTTTTGAGAAATTGAAGAAAAATCAACTGTATGTGAAGAGAGAGAAATGCTCCTTCGCTCAACAGCGCATTAATTTCCTCGGACACGTGATCGAAGCCGGCCGTATCGGTATGGAAGAAGGAAAGGTGGCAGCCATCAGGGATTGGGAAGTTCCGACGACAGTGACAAAGCTACGTTCCTTCTTAGGACTGGCCAATTACTATCGACGATTCGTAGAGGGATTCTCGAATCGTGCCAGTCCTTTGACCGAGTTGTTGAAGAAAGACAAGACGTGGAGTTGGACTCCAGACTGCCAAACTGCGTTCGATGAGTTGAAACGAGCAATGATGGAAGGCCCGGTACTCGGAATTGCTGATGTTACCAAACCTTTCGTAGTAGAGACCGATGCGTCAGACTACGCGTTGGGTGGTGTTCTAACCCAGGATGGACACCCCATCGCATATGAAAGTCGGAAACTGAATGACGCTGAGAAGAGATACGTCGCCTCAGAGAAGGAGATGTTAGCAGTAGTTCACTGCTTGAGAGCTTGGAGACAGTACCTCCTCGGAGCCAAATTCGTCGTCAAGACCGATAACAACTCTATCTGTCACTTCTTCAGTCAGCCTAAACTGTCCTCCAAGCAAGCGAGATGACAAGAATGTCTCGCAGAGTATGATTTTCAGTTCGAACATAAGGCGGGTAAGGCCAACCAAGCGGCAGATGCGTTAAGTCGGAAGAGCGAGCATGCGGCCCTGTGCATGCTAGCTCATTTGAAAGCAAGCAGGTTGAACGGAACCATCCGTGAGACCATCAAGAGACATTTGTCGAACGATACGGCCGCGCAGGCCATCATTCAACTGGCGAAAGAAGGGAAGACACGCCAGTATTGGGTAGAGGAGGACTTACTCTTCACTAGAGGCAACCGCCTATATGTTCCTCGTTCGGGGAACTTACGAAGACTCCTGCTAGAAGAATGTCACGACACTCTGTGGGCAGGCCACACAGGGTGGCAAAGAACTTATGCCCTTCTGAAACAGGGTTATTACTGGCCAAACCTCCGCGACGACGTCATGCAATTCACAAAGACTTGTCTTATCTGCCAACAAGACAAGGTCGAAAGGGCCAAGATAGCAGGATTGCTGGAACCCTTGCCTGTTCCCGCAAGGCCGTGGGAAAGCGTCTCCCTCGACTTCATCACCCACCTGCCCAAGGTTGGGGAATTTGAGGCCATATTAGTGGTCATCGACAGGTTCTCAAAATATGCGACGTTCATACCAGTCAAGAAACTGTGTTCAGCTGAGATGACAGCGCAACTATTCTTCAAACATGTAGTCAAACTATGGGGTGTTCCTGCCAGCATTATTAGCGACAGAGATGCACGATTCACCGGTACTTTCTGGACGGAATTATTCAGGCTATTAGGCTCTAACCTGAACATTTCTTCCAGCTACCACCCCCAGACAGATGGCCAAACCGAGAGATTCAATAGCATGCTTGAAGAATATCTGCGCCACTTCATCGATGCAAGACAGAAAAATTGGGTCGAGATGCTCGATGTAGCACAATTCAGTTTCAATTGCCAAAAGAGCACCTCGACAGGCAAGACTCCGTTCGAAGTTGTTTGCGGGCGGCAACCCATGATGCCCCATGTCATCGATCACCCGTATGCAGGCAAAAGCCCCCAAGCGTATAACTTCACCAAAGAGTGGAGACAAACCTCTGAAGTTGCTCGGGCTTACTTAGAGAAGGCGTCGAAGCGCATGAAGAAATGGGCAGATCAGAAGCGGCGTCCTCTAGAGTTCCAAGAAGGGGACAAAGTGTTGATCAAGCTGAAACCTGAACAACTTCGTTTCCGAGGAAGTCGCGACCAACGCCTCATCCGGAGATATGAAGGTCCAGTCGACGTTATCCAAAAGGTCGGGAAAGCCTCATATAGGGTTCAACTTCCTGCATGGATGAAAATCCATCCTGTCATTCATGTCAGTAATTTGAAACCCTTCCACCCCGACCTCGAGGATACCGCCCGCAATGAAGTCATTCGACCACCCGTCACCATGAAGAACGTCGCCGATAAAGAAGTCGAGGAAGTGTTAGCAGAAAGGACCCGTCGCGTCGGCAACCCACGACGGGATCTACAAGAATTCTTAGTGAAGTGGAAGGGGCTCCCAGAGGCCGAAATCAGTTGGGAGCGCGCCGAAGACCTGAAGACTGCTGCCCTCCAGATCGCAGAGTTCGAGCAGCGTCGGTTGACAGAGACGTCAACCATTTAAGTGGGGGAGGATGTCACGGTCATGCTTGTCCAAGGCGTGTTGCCCATGGCCGCATGCCCATGTCAACCCCTTCCCCTCATGCTTTCATTATATGTATTTCCTTTGTATCGCTTGTTTACTTTCCTTTGCATTTCTCAAGTGTATGACTCCTCGTGATTTTCATGTGTAAGCCTGCCAAGGCTAAAATGCTTAATAATATACTATAGGGGGGTACGACTAGTTGTCAAACCTTCCTACCCGAGAGTTGTATGCTATCAAACTGTTGTTGTGCCTTTGCTTACTTGATAGTCTGTGCAACAAATACTCTTTCAAAATGTCTTCAAACGTTTTCCAAAATCTTTTCTCTAACCCCGTTTTCTAAAACCGTTTTCCAAGAACGGGGGTAGAGGTTGCGATATTCGCCCGTTGTGCCACCGGCGATCCGTTTTCAAGTTGGCTGACTTACTTGTGAGCGAAAGTAAGTGCCGCACAGTCGCTTTACGAGACCCTAAAGACCGCGACTGTGACACTTGGCAAGGAAGATGTTTTATTATTATTGTTGTATGCTCGATTCGGTTTGGTTTTTTCAATTTTATCAAACACAAAATCAGAAAACAAATTGAACATCTTGATTTTTTTAAAAGTTTAAACTGAGAGTATAAAAATTCTAAAAAAAAAAAAATGGATTGAACCAGTCGGTTCGCCATGGTTCGATTTCTTGGTTTTGGTCTATTTTTGCACACATATAGTATCTAAGGACACAAATTAGTGCAATGTTGATGACATGGGTTAATCTAACCAAACTGTGCATGTGTATCTAATACGATGAATTGGTCCAATGAAATTGTGTCATGTGGCAGTGAGCTCACAAAAAGATACTTTTAATCTCATCTAAAGCCTATACATACATAGGAGTGTGCTCCACATTTTGGAGGGAAAGGAGAGACATTTCAAAAGCTTTAGAATTCATAAAATTAAGAGAAAACTCATAGACTAAAAAATTGAAAGACTTCCAAAAAATGGGTCCAAGAAAATCAAGTATGCTCAATAACAAGAAAATCAAGTATGCTCAATAACAAGTTGTTCCGCCCTCAAAACAATTTTACAATTTAGAGGAAGAATAGAGATTATACTACCAAATATAAAAAGAAAATCAAATTCATTTTACACAAATTAAATTTATTTTTTGAAATATAGTGTGAAAAGGGATAATTGAGTTTAATAAATTAAAGTAGATATGCAAAATTGAAACTTTTAAAAGTATAAAAAATGGGGTTAGATATAAAGAAAAAAACAAGTATAGAGTAGGGATGCTATTGCTTGATTTATTTATTTATATATTTATTTTTAATGATTTGTTGGGCATTGGAAACCCTTTAAAGGGACGGCTGCCGTAATGCAAACAAATTAATCCTTTAAATCTACTTTATTTGGTGGTTTGTCTGTTTATTATAAATTATTGGAGTTAGAAAGTGAATCATATCTACATTCTATTTTATTATTTATTTTCTTTAGAAATATATATTAATGTTTTAAGACTATAAGTGAAAATAATTCAAGTGGGACCCGTCAAAAAGGGAATTATTGAACGAATTATATGAATTTTTTTCATATCATATCTTGAACAAAAGTGCATCAAAGAACATGACAAGACAATAGGGACAAAGAAGAAAAATAAAACCTTTTTTTTTTTTTTTTTGAGGTCACATTAAACTTTAAATAGAAAAAATGTTTAAAGGAAACGTGAAAATCCACAAAAGTATTTGGAGTGGAATGGATAGTGGTTTGGTTAGCCTGGTTGATGTAATTAAAGGATTTTGGAGAACACAAATTCAAAAAAAAAAATAATAATAAAATAAATAGATTAGTTGAATCGAAAAAGAAAGATGATAACTTGTAAAGGAGTTTTAGTACTTTTTTTTTAAGAATATATTCTTAGAAACAAGTTACGTTAATATGATATGATTTTTATTTTGAAAAATGAATATTATTTCGTAGATTTGATTCTCAACATTGAAGAGTAGATTACATATTCTAGATTGGTTTTATTAGCACGTACTGTGTAGATTTTAAATTTTATTTCCTTTTCTTTTCCCTCCAAAAAAATATTCTCTTTCAATAAAGTAAATTTATATGACTTTCATTAAAATGCTCATAATATAACTAAAATTGTCCCGATACAAATTTGATTTACTTATAAAGAAAGTCTGTTTTAATAAACTATTCATGATTTTTAGGACTTCTTATCGAAAATAAATCTATGATATTTTACCGGTATGAAAATAAAATGTCAACATGCATAAATCTTACACTAATGACTAAAAGATCTGTGATTCAAATCCCCCACTCCAACATGCTATCAAAAATTTAAAAAAAAAGTTTGAAAATAAAATTTCAATTACATGCAAGTTTTTCTTTATCTAACAACAAAATTCCTTTTGAAAAAAAAAAAAAAGGGAATTCTCAAAGGAAAAAGAATCTAGTTTTAAAGTAAGCAACTAAGGTTTTTTCATTTAAAAAGAAATACATTGATACATATTAACCATTCACATAATATATAACCTATAAATTTCGTCTTACAAATTAAAAACAGAAGAGATACTTCTAAATTTTCAAAGAATCAAAATTCTCTATGCAAAACATCAACTCAGAGTCATAGAAGTAAAACCTTAATGGATGAACAAAGAGTAAAAAATTAAAAAATTCCTAAGAAAACCTATATTATTTCTAATTTTCCACATGCTTTCTTAGTGTTTCTCTGAAGACTTCCAAAATTGCTGATAATATTAAATAATTATCAATCCCATCAAAATTTTTTCAGATTTCAAACTATAAGGGAAAAGAATAATACATATGTACAAGAATTATACCCCAAATATCTATGAATGAATCATATGAATAAAAAATCTCTCCTCTCTTAAATTTACAAGTCACGGAAGTATTAATCAAAATATTGGGTAATTATTTACTTACTATATTTTTCTATTGAAGTGGGGAGGAAAATAAGGGAGATTTGAGACCATCTCTTCCGTGTAAGACTATTGGAAAATCCATTACTTCCTTTTTCATCTACAGCTTTCTCAGATCTCATGTAGCTTTGCTTTGGCTAATGCAGACCAGATTTGGTTAAGTTCTTCATATTGAATCTTTCTAAACCAGTGACAAAATCCTTGTCATTATTCCTCAAAAAAGATGGTGCAAGAAATTTGAAGGGTATGTGTTAAGTGCTGACATGCCGAAGCGGTTCTTCATCGGTTAACGGATGGTGGTTCGTCCAAGGAAGGATGCTCCGATTTCATTGTCTGTGTTCTGCATTATATTTAAAACCCATATGTCAGTTTGAATTGACAATGAAATGGAACAGAAGAAAATCCTTTCTATAAGGATCCCAAGAACAACATGTCAGACGAACATGTGTCATATAGTTTCACATCATGTGCAAAGATATCATTTAAAATGCAGAAAATGTTCAAGACAGCTCAGTAGCAGCTCTTGATTTTGTCTAACTACAACTTATCTTGATCTGATCCAGAAAGTGATGTCGATGAAAAATACTACATTCAAGGGACAGAAGAAATCACATGTATTTTACATCACACGCAAATGGACAATTTATTTACCTGAGATTTTGGCGACGGAAAGACATTCCAAAATCTTAAAGTTTCATCACCAGCACCTGTTACAATGGTCTGCAAGGGAAAAGAATTTGATCAAAAAACAAGTAAAAATAAAATAGTAACTCTTTTGTCCACCGGTTAAAATTGTCATGATAGAGCTTAGGAAAGAAAGTGAGTAAATAAGCTACCTGTCCATCAGGAGATATAGCAAGATAAAGAACTCTGAAAGTATGGCCAGTCAATGTTGCCAACTGCACAAGGGCATAAATTAAATTTAGAATAGGAAATGGCAGAATATGTTTCTGGTTGAGAGAAAAGAGGAAAAAGAAAACCAACGGACCTTGGACATAGTTGGATATCTCCAGACTATTATCTGGTTTTGGGAGAACCCATGGGTACTAACAAGTTCATTGACATTCTTAGACCATGCCAGATTGCACACCTGTCACACAAAATGAAGACAGTTTATCTCAGCATTGACACTTAAGTATGGCCAATCAACAACTATTCCCTGGATAACAAATATTCCAACTAGGTTCCTAATGATAAATCCAAACTTCAGAATCAAAAAGGTCTAAGGAGATTAAGACAAGTCTTGATAGCAGACACTTGAACAACCACTTCAGTGGTATTATTTTGATAAAACCATACAGCATATGCCAGGTTGGGAACGATAGAAATAGAAGGGCATCCAACCTACCCTTTTTTTACTCTAAAAAGTTTCCCTCTATTAAGATTAGTAGTAGCAAGAAGTCAATAATCGAGGAGAATTATTAATTATGCCGGCATTTGATCCACATTTGAAACAAGGAACTCTTGAATTACTTTAGCTGGAGGTTGGCACTAAAAGATTCCTTCTAAGCTATCTATGCTTGAATCAAAGAAGAATATATGGAAAGAAATATTACAGAAGCAACGAATCAAATTAATCACCTGACTTCCAGTGTCCATGCAGCTCAAGTGTGTATTGGTAGTTGTGTTCCAAAAACGAATACATCGATCTGCAGTTCCACCCCCTGATGCGAGTAGTCCATGAAGATGAGGAGACCATGCTATAGCTTTTACAGCAGCTGTGTGCTCATAAAATTTAAGTACTGGTTGGGTTGAATGTTGATTCCAAACAAACAACTGAAAGTAATAACAACAAATATCAGTCATCATGGCAGGGGGAAAAACAAACTGAGATAAAAGATGGAATAAAACAGTGTAACATACTCTGTTATCATTTCCTCCTGATGCTAATTCACGGTTATCGTATGACCATTTCAATCCACAAACCTACAACAGAACAGTTGCAACCTCTGGCTAAGAAACCACTCAAAGAAAAACAAGAGAAATGCTAATTGACAGAGGATAATGACCCCAAGAAGAAGCAATTTCAGCAGTAAGAGTACACAATATTTACAAATGCCCTAGAGATTCAATGGGAAACATCAGATGGCAATACTAAAATGCTTTAAACAGATTAAGCCTTTTTAAATGATCTTGAAGTTAAGTGGGAGCCAAGAGGAATAATGTGTCTATAATCCTCACCTCTGATTTATGGCCTGACAGCTTAGTCACAAAATCATCCTGGGCCCGGATATCTCTCTGAAGGATACTTTTGTCCCGGCTACCAGATGATAGAAGAGATGAGCTCCAAGCTAAGGCTCCAACTCGTAACCGATGGCCCTCCATGGTCCTAACCCTTTTACAGCGTGATGCATCCCAAATCTAGAGAGATGATCATTAGGGCATGGGTTAATCAACACTGGAAGCAGGCACATAATCAAATCCATCGGAATCTCAGTCATGCAAATCTCAAGAAATTAAACTTCCACAAGAGCTGAAGGAAAGAAAAAAAAAACCAAATTGAATTTCCTATGCCAGAACATACATAAGAGTTAAACTAATCATCACTAACCTGGACTTTTCCATTGCTAGTGCCAACAGCAAGATGAGTTCCACGCTGTGCCCAGCCCACTGAACAGACACTGTCATCAATTCCCAAGTCACATAACTTGGTGACCTGCAAATAGAATCCTTCTTAATAACTAAACACCAACAACATCCATAAATTATACTTGTAAGAAAAGACATCACAGATCGATCAACCCACAAAGATGCAACAAAAATAAAAGGGCAGGCAGAGGGGTTACCTTACTACTACAAGCATTCCAGAGATAAACACAATTACCCAACCCAACAGCGAGCACATTATGCGAAGACCAATCGACAAGATTCAGATAAAAATCGTCTTGAAGAGCAGGTGCATCCAAGACCTAACAATGCAGAAGGTGAAAGGAAACGTTAAAGACGAATCAACCCGAAATCCGCGTTAAAAGAAAAACACCCACCTTATAAGGCGATCGAGGAACCTTCCGTGGAGTCTTAACCGGAGTAGGATTAACCCCAGGAGCGGCATCATCAAAGCCAAAAGGCGAGAGGGAGTGCATTGACCTCCTGGTCTCGGTCTTATAGCGAAAAATATTACGATTGGGAAGGCACATTGGCGAGCTCCTCTTCTCAGGAGTAGCGGGAGGAATTACTCCAGCATCGGGGCCAAAGAGAGCCGTCCGAAGAAGCGTAGCGTAAGCAGTGGAGGTATCCTCGCGACCATCGGAGTGGAAATTGGAGACAGGGGAAATATCAAAAAGGGCAAAATTAGAACCAGATCTACTGGGAATGAACCTATCAGAGTAGATAGCTCTGGAAGGCGACAAATGGTGATTGATATTGATCATGCGGTCGATTTGGCGAGAAGGGGTTAGGGTTTCGAGAGAGTGAGAGGCTCGTGACATTGTAGGTGGCAAATTGAGCTGAGAGGAAGAGGAAGATGAGGAAGAAGGAGGCGATGCCCTAGAAGATGATTGATGGGGCCGCTGAGGAAGGGCTTGATCTTCCATTGGAGGATCAATGGAAGAGATCTGGAATTGGGGAGGAGAGAGAGAGATAGAGAGAGAGAGAGAAAAGGATAGAGAGAGAAAGGGAGTAAGGGAGCATAGTAAAAGGGGAAGGGGGCTTGTAATAGACGGAGATGGGAGAGAGAGATTTTTGACAGCTTGGATGTTCCCGGCAAAATCTTAGGTAAAAGCCATGCCTTTTTCCCGGGAAATCTACGACTCTACTGCCCTCTTTTCTTTGGGCCGCCAACTGGCCCAGCCCACCCCAACCCGGCCCAACCCAACTCTACTTTTTCTACCTTCTTTAATTGCGATTTATGATAAGATACCTACTTGATACAATAAATTCAACATGTTAATTAGCATACAACTTAGCTTGTCCATCAAGAAAATTCATTTTGTATGGGTGCTATTATCACATATTTAAATGTTTGACTAAAACAATTTAGTGATACATCGACTTTGACAAATTTTAACTTTTTTTTTTTTTTTTTTTGGAATGACCTAGTGGACGTCAACTTTTTGTTAACAAAATTTAACATGTTATTTGGAATGACTTGTTTGATAATTTTCGATATGTCAACCAAGTTGAAAATAATCTAAAATATATTAGGAATCAATCAAAGCTTTAATTGAGTTTAAAATTGCTAATGAGTTGTCTTTCTTTCTTTTTTTTTTTTTTGGAGTACATCAACATTTGGGGTAGAGGGATTCGAACCTCTGACCTCATGGTCGAGGGCACATGTCAATTACCGCTGAGCTAAGCTCGCTTTGACAAATTGCTAATGAGTTGTCAAGGTGAGCTTAGCTCAATGATAATTGACATTTACTCTCGATCACTGGGTCAAAGGTTCGAATACTCCATCTCTGAATGTTGTTGAATTTTTTTTTTTTAAAAAAAAATGCCAATGAGTTGTAAAATATTGCAAATATTGGGTTGGACTGGAAGAACAGACAAGCTTTTGAAACTGAAATTAACTTGCAGCCCAATAAAAGGCCCAAAAGTGTACTTCCAACCCAAATCCATTGAAAGAATTCTTGAAAGCTCCAACTTTTAGAGGTAATGGCGTAAATGACTAAATTTTAATAATCATTTTGAGAAAAAGTCAAATGATTTTTTTATAGTAAAAATGGTCAAAAGATAAATTGATGGATTAGTGGAGATAATAAAATAGACTAAAATATTCCTACCAAATCGCATAGACCAACCTCTAAAAGTATGATGTAATTTAAAAACACCTCTATCATATACCAACAATTATATCATATGTTGATGTCAGAATCCGGACAGAAGACTCACCTGACCTTCACATGACACAAACAGTAAATTTGTAGAGGTTGGGGAAGACGTGACTTGCAAAACCAGTAGAAATTGCACACTGGTGTGGTGTTTGCCACACCTACTCCGATGCTTAAGTCAGCTAATACGAAGTAAAGAGTGTCAAGAATCAAGGTTTCGAACCCTTCTCCAGACATGAAGAAGGATATTTATACCTGAGTCAGTTTGGTAGGGTTTTTCCTCTCTTCTGGGACGATTTGGGATCCGATCCGGTTCAACTAGACTCTCTTTGATCCCTGATGACCCCGCTCTTACTCCGGGTAGATGCTATGCTGGCCCCGTCTGCTCGACATTCGGAATGGTCCACTCTACCTATAACATCATATATATTGATTCTCCCTCCCAAAAAATCGAGAGTTTTTCCTTCTCTCAACCTCTTGCATTTGTACAAATACTTTGCGCAAAGAAAAAGATAAAATCTTCATCAAAATTTTCAACACAAATACTTTGTACAGAACCAGCTAAATTTTTTGTTAGGCTCCACACAAAACACCTTATACTAAAAATAGATTAAATCTTTGTTAGACTAAGCCATGCAAATACCTTATACTTAAACAACTAAAATCTTTGCCAAACTAATTCATGCAAATACCTTGTATTACGAGGAAATTCTCTCGCAGGTAAAGTTCCTCATTGTATTGGACCTCCAATTGTTGGAGATGTCTAATATATCCCTGAACTATTTTATTGGAAACTTGTCAAAGTCCATTGCAAATTGTGATAACCTCTTGAGTATTTGTCCTAAACCATAATAATTTGATTGACAATCTCCTTTCATGGATTTTTAAGGCAGCTGTGCCGAGTGTTCACTTTCTTCCTAGGAAAAAACCTTTTATATATCTCCATCCTCTTTTGACGATCTTCAAGTTTTTTAAAGTTTAACAACATGTGGAGATGATGAAATTCAAACTTCTGACCTACTAATCGAGGATATATATGACTTTTAAACCCTAAACCTTAACTAGTTGAGCTATACTCAGATTGACTTGCTTTTATTAATTTTTCACAACCTTTATATGATTTACTAGTCATTGCTGGTGTCAATGATGAATATCTTTGTCATATTGGTATTTTATGGACAATGAGTTTCTAATATTACCAATTAAAATAAAATATGTAATTTACACGATTAATTTACTTTCTATATATACTATGTACTATATATACTATAGAGAAATATATCAAATTATTTACAATATTTGCATTGTGATTATTTATTAAGTCATTGTTATTAATTAAGTTACCATAATTCGTAATTATATTACAATTTTTTTTAGTCCAATGATAAGTAGGAGTGGAGATTTCACCCTCTAACTTTTTGTCAATGTTATAATGTTTTTATTAAAATTTATTTCTTTATTGGATATAAAAATTAAATGATATATTTAGCTGAAAATTTTATATGAAAATATACTATCCTATAAATTGAAGCGTAGGTTTCAGTGTGAGTAAAAGATAAATTTTTGAAAGGCTAAATAGTATTTTTTTTTTAAGCTAATTAAAAGCACTTAATTTTATTAAATAATTAAGATTGATTTTAAATTTTCTAATTTTTACAATATTCCAAAAAATAATTAAAAATGCAACTTAAAAAAATAAAATAAAATGCAACATATATTATATTACTTCTTGAGAAGCATTTTTTTTTTTTGAAACAACTTCTTGAGAAGCATTTCAGTATCACTGTATGTATATAACAATCACATGTCAACAACTTTAAAAGGGAGAACTACTTAAAAAAAAATAAAAGAAAAAAGAGAAAAGAAAAGAAAAGAAGAGAAAGACAAGAAAATAAAAAACAGATCCATCAAAATAAACTAATAATTAAAAAAAAAACAATTTTTTTTTAATAAAAAAAATAATTATTCTAATATGTTTATATTTCAAAACAAACTAATAAAAACAAAAAACCAGAAGTACATCTCAGTGGATTTAAGTGGGCAAAATTCAACTTTACATCCATTTTCATGAATGTAGAAGTGTTTAATATGATCTAATGACTTTTTTTGTAAAGCTGATTCAATAAATTTATATTTCAGTGTTAGGTTTATTGTATGTAGGTATTTATTTATTTTTAAAATTTTGCAAAGATAGGCATGTGGTAGTTCAGTTAAGTACAATTCCTTTTTATGTGAATTAATTATTAATTAAAATTATGAAGTTTGTTGTGAAATTTAGTGTTTATCATTCAATTTTTTTATTTTTTTTTTATTTTCATTGAACCCTGTTAAAATTAACCTCCATGCTTTAATCTTATATATTTATAATCATCCCAAAAAAAGAAAAAGGCATTTGTTAGCAAGGAAACTAAACAAATTATACAAATACTAGTTTAGTAGAATGCATAATCTTCCATGAATATCGCAACTATATTAATGAAATCAAGTAAGGGTCCGTTTGGGATGCCTTTTAGTTTAAATGTTTTTCAAGAATGCATTTTATTTTAAACATTTTGTATAAAAATTGTTTATAATTTAAACACTCATATGTTTGATTACATTTTCTCATAATTGTTTTTATACTCAAGTTATTATATACTAAAAACTTTTTTTAAAAAAAAATTGGTTTCAATTGTTTCTCTCAAAATGGTTTATTTCTACTCTCACATTTTAATAAGTTATTTTTAGTGGTTGCCAAACACTAGAATTCTTTTCAAAATATTTTTTTTTTTCAAAATTAAACACTTGAAAAGTTAAACCAAACACACCCTAAATTGATGAGTAAGAGTAAGGGTCCGTTTGGAATACATTTTAATTTAAATGTTTTCCAAGAATGCATTTTTTTAAAAACATTTTGGGTGTGTTTGGTTTAACTTTTCAAGTATTTAATTTTGAAAAAAAAATCATTTTGAAAAAATTTATAGCGTTTGGCAACCACTAAAAATGACTTATTAACAAATGAGATTGATAAGGCCCCGTTTGATAACCATTTGGTTTTTGGTTTTTGGTTTTTGAAAATTTGGCTTGTTTTCTTCCAATTTTCCTACCATGGTTTTCATATTTGCCAATGACACATTTGAGTTCCTAGCCAAATTCTAAAAACAAAAACAAGTTTTTGAAAACTACTTTTTTTAGTTTTCAAAATTTGCTTGGTTTTTAAAAACAAGGAAAGAAAAGTATTAGCAAAACATAGAAACTTGTAGGTGGAAGTAGGATTTATAGGCTTAATTTTCAAAAACCAAAAACCAAAAACCAAATGGTTATCAAACGGGGCCTAAATAAATCATTTTGAGGGAAACACTTGAAACCAACTTTTTTAAAAAGAGTGTTTAGTATACAATAACCTGTGTATAAAAACACATATGAGAAAATGTAACCAAACATATAGGTGTTTAAATTATAAACAATTTTTATACAAAATGTTTTTTAAAAAATGCATTCTTGAAAAACATTTAAATTGAAATGTATTCCAAACGGACCCTTTGTATAAAAATTGTTTAGAATTTAAACATTCATATGTTTGGTTGCATTTCCTCACAAATGTTTTTTTACACAAGTTATTGTTTACTTAAGAAGTCTTTTTTAAAAAGTTGGTTTCAAGTGTTTCTCTCAAAATGGTTTATTTATCAATCTCATTTTCTAATAAGTCATTTTTAGGTGTTGCCAAACACTATAAATTTTATCAAAATGATTTATTTTCAAAATTAAACACTTGAAAAGTTAAACCAAACATACCCTAAGAGTATTGATATTAATTAGAAAGAAGGATAAGGTAAATAATACAAACAAACAAAAAAAAAAAAAAAAGGAAAGAAAGAAGAAAAAGAAAACAAAAGATTCTTTCTAATAAATCCCTTGCCCTTATAAATATTATGTAATTGTAATAATTAAAATTAGGATAAAATCACTTTTAGTTCATTGAATTTGAACATAGTTTCTATTTAGTCATTGAGTTTTCCAAACTAATACTTTTGATCCTCTTAAAAAAAAAAAAAAAAACTTTTGATCCTCAAGATTTGAATTTAGTTTTTATTTGGTCCTTGACGCTTCAAAAGTGACATGTTTGGAACTAAAAAAAAGAGCGACATGTTTGGTATTCACCGTTTGAATTTGATTTCAAATTGGTTCTTAAAGTTTGCATTTGATTTCAAATTGACCCCTGAAGTTTGAAATTGGTTTCTAGATGAGTCCTTAAAGTTTGAATTTGATTTCAAATTGACCCCTAAAGTGTTAAATTGGTTTCTAGATGGTCCATGATTGAAGCTAACCATTGATCTAACATAATGATGATGTGATAATCAAACTTTTTTTATACTCAAAGACCAATTAGAAACAAATTCTAACTTTAGGGATCAAATAGAAACTAAATTCAAATTTAAAAAATCAAGTATGTTAGTTTTGAAAATCTTGGGACCAAATAAAAATTAAGTTCAAATCTTATCTTAGGGACCAAAAGTAGTTATATGTTTTTAAGAATATAACATTACAAATGTGATTGTGGAAAACTAAAATCCCCCACTAATAAAAGTGGTTTAATCAAATGCCTTAGGCTCCATTAATAACTATTTGATTTTTTTATTTTTATTTATTTTTCTGTTTTTGAAAATTAAGCTTTTAAACACTTCCACCTATATAAGTATTTTTTTTTGGTTACCTATATCTTCTTCCCATCTTTTCAAAAATCAAGTCAAGTTTTGAAAATTAAAAAAAGTAAGTCGTGTTCCGATAACCATTTGGTTTTTGAAAATTAAGTTTATAAACACAATACTTTCAATGACAAGTTTCTTTGTTTTGTTATCCACTTTCTTCTCATGTTTTAAAAAACCAAGTCAAGTTTTAAAAAGAAAAAGAAAAGTAGTTTTCAAAAAAACTTGATTTTGTTTTTGGAATTTGGCTAAGAATTTAAGGGTACGTTTGATGGTAATCTGAAAACAGAAATTTGAAAACAAGGATTCAATGAAAACAGAGTTGCATTTCATGTTTTCAGATATGTGTTTCGTAGCAGATTTAAATATTGGATCCCAATTTAAACAATTGTTCAAAATGTCATTTTAAAAAAAAAATTGTTCAAAATGTGTTTAATAATATATTTATAAACCATAAACTAGTTGTAGTTATCAACTAAATAATAAGTTGAATATAAACTATTATTAATTAATTTATAAACATATTATATATTATAAATTTTGTATAATTATTATTTTACAGTATCATATAACTTATAATACATTATATTATACATATTTTAATTTAACAAAAATTAATTGAATTTATAACCTAAAATACTATATTTCTTAAAGATTTTATCATTTTTAATTTAATTTTTCATTTTAAAATTTAAAATTTAAAATCTAAAAACATAAAATAGTTGTTTTCAAAATTTCCACTATTTGGATCACAGAATTCAGAAACAGTTTTCAAAAACATATTTGTCAAACATAAAACAAAATCTGGATTACCTACCAAACAGGCCTTAAATGTTTCTTTAACAAAGATGAAAATCATTGTAATAAAAATTGGGAGAAAAAAAAGCATGATTTTCAAAAAACAAAAAAAATCAAATCGTTATCCAATAGGATCGTAGTTTTCAAAAAAAATATATATATTTTTTTTTTGAAAAAATATATATATTTTTTGTTTTTAGAATTTGACTAAGAATTCAAATGTGTACTCAACAAAAGATGAAAAGTATTGTAAGAAAATTGAGAAAAAACAAACATAATAATTTTCAAAAATAAAAAATTAAAAACCAAATGGTTATCGAATAGAGTGCTAACCATTGCTCAAATTATTAAAATTATAATAGACTATTAAAATTACAATAATCTCATAAAAAAGAAGAAGAAAAACAAAAAAGGTGAGCATGGGTATGGAATGATTTATTTTTGTTGTTATGACATGTAGGTAGGTGGTTGAATCATTCATGTGAACCCTTAATACTTATGCCCATTTTTAAATATATACCTATAAAAAGTGTGACCACCTGTGGTTTTTATTCCTCTTTTACTATAGGTTAGCCTTTATTTAGCTCTTGAGTCTATACCATTATTTTCATTCTTTCTCATTTTACTTATTTTACTTTTCCTTTTTCTCACTATAGTATAGATGTTGAGAAGTTGATTGATATCAAAAGTTTGGTAACCCTAGCTAGAAGCCAAAATTATTGTAAAATCAGTTCACATTTATTTTATTTTGATGGAGTATTCATGAAATTAGTATTAATAGTAATTGAAAGAATATTTGGAAATTTATTTGACTTTATGTTTGAGAGATTCTTTTATATACGTCAAAAGAGTTCTCATAACCTAAAAATTCATTTGACATTTGTTGTTATTAAATTGTTTGAATATAGGTTGAAATTCATTTAAAGTTATAATATTATTCCTATCAAGAAAGAGTATGTTAATTGATGGGTGTGATAGATTAAAAAGAGTTGTCTTCTATGAGAAATTGAAATAGAGTACATCAATTGACCACTATTAATTTTTGTTTGTTTGAAATCTAATGAAGTTTTTGAATTAAGTAGGAAGGTAGTAATAATAAACTCTTCAGTTGAAATGGCCAACTAATTAGGAGCAATTAATCAATAATTGATTGTCTAGACTCATATTTTGGTGTTTAATTACGATCTTTTTTCAACATTATAATCGATAGATTAGGAGGTGACTAAAGACAACTTGAAATTGAACTGAGAATCAAATATTGATCCTGAAATTTGTGGCTTGTCCAAGCGTTGATGCTCGGCTATTATATGTTCTAATGCCAAGTTTGAATAAGATAAAAGACGTAATAAATCAATAGTTGGGAGAAAGAGCTCTTATTATGCTAACATTTTCATTCCCAACAAAAATAGATTAAAATTATGTTTTTCTTATATATACAACATCAAAGTCAACAGAGGAAGAAAGTAGTATTTTTACACTATCAAAAAACCATAGGGAACATTTGACTTTGGTAGAAAATATCTATATAAGAAGATCTAGGACAAGAGTGTTACGACTAAATTATTGATCGATGAAACATTTCGTTTTAAGTTTGATGTTACTATTATCGATTTGTACTACAAAATAAAATGTGTAAATATGTAAAATGATTCACAATCATGGGTGGACCACCATTGAGTTTGGCCCCCAAAATTCTATATATATATAATCTTGATTAGGTTATTAGTTTGTATGATAATTTGACATTTAAGGTTGTATTTATTTGATTTTTTTATCATTTTAATTAATACTCAATCTTAATAATATTTTTATTATTAGATATAAATTAGTTAATTTCTTATTTTGTAGCACAACTTAACTCATTTTTTTTTAGACCAAAGGCAATCCATTAGATTAAAAGGCAGCATCCAAAACCAGTACATCAGAGATTTCATAAGGCCAATCCTCAAGGCCAAACAAAATCAGCATATTCAAAAGCTAAATTGACCAAAACATGAGCCACCCTATTCCCTTGCCTTGGTGTAAACGAGAAATGCTCCAAAGGAACATCATGCAACACACGTCGTACCTCATCAAATCGACTTCTAACATATCTTGGACTTCACTGTGGAGTATCTTGATCAGCCACAAAGCATCCACTTCCACGCCAAAGCCAAAAAAGCCCATTTGCAAAGCTAATTTCACCCCCGTAGTAACGCCCAACTTTCAGCAAGATCAACACACCAACATTTGGGTAAAACCGAGCAGGCAACCATGAGGACCGCACCAAAGGAGTCACGGAGAACAAAACCACCCCTCGCTTCACCTATATCAGGCTTAACAAAGGCATCAGTATTGAGTTTGAGCCCGCAACCCACTGAAGGTTTCCACACACAACGAGATCCTGAAATAGTCGGAGGAACCTGCAAACAAGAACCAACAATACGGCGACTTGAAGCAGAATGAAAGGCACTAAGATACTCTTGGGACCATATCCACAAATCCTGATCATCACCTAATCCACCCCCAACACAAAGAGTTCCGTAAATTCCAGACGGACCACCAAAAAATAACCACAAGTTCAAAATCCAGCGATATCACTCTCTCCTTCATCGCCCACATAATTTCCTCAAAATTTGAACAACACAAAGAATGATAGAAATGTGCAAATTTTGAACAAAGCCACATATTTCTAACAACAGGACAGTTCCAGAGAAGATGAAGACAGTCTTCCACACATAAACCCAAAACATTAACACCACATTTCATAAGATTTACCTTCACATTGTTAAAGTATTATACATTTGTCCTAGAAGTTAATTATTTGAATTCTCCCCACACTGTTGAACTAAAAAAAAAGGTTAATTCCTTGGTTCTAAAATTTTATATTCAAATATATATATATATATATATATATATATATTTTTTTTTTTAAAAAATCACAATTATTTATAGGTTTTTTGGTACATCAATTTAAATTTGAAAATAATATCCTTTCTTTGAATTCAATAATAACAATATTTCTTTTCCTTTTTTTTGCTTATGATGTTTCTTGAATATGTTCAACGACAATTGGGGATTAGGATATTTGAAATTTTGACCTTAGGTATATGTCAATTATCACTAAATTATGCTCACTTTGACGTTAATACCATTACTTACCCATTAAATTTACTATGTTTGACCCCTCCAATTTTTAAATTCTAGACCCTGTCACTAATAATTTTGACCATAATCTTTTAAAATTATTGATTTTTTATTTAAGGTATTAAAAATTATAAATTAGGTTCTTTCAATGTGTTAATAAAAAGTTCATATACCATTAAATTATTGCTTTATTAACACATTTGGACATGTGAAACATGCGTGCCACTTGAATGTCGTTTAAGTTGGATAAATAAAACCCAACCTATCCATTTACAAAATCTTACTCATCAACAAAAAATTTGATGTCCAATATGTCTTTGAACTTTCAATTTTTTGCCTCATAGATCCATCAACTCATGGAAAGATTTCCTAGTACGGTACTCAATAATATATAGTTCATAGGTCCATGGACTATATATTGATACCTACTCATTCCATTCACAATTTTGTTGAGGATCCTACATTACTCTACTCATTGCCAATTAGTTTTAAGATGGAACCCCATGTTGTCTAATATGGTATTAGAGCCCATGAAACCCAAACGGGTATTCGGTCCAATAAAAAAAAAATTGAGATCCGATCCAAGAATGGTGAACGCAAAGAGGCACCATCTTGAGGAGGAATGTTGAGGATCCCACATTGAAAAGATAAGTGGAGAACTCACAATATATAAGATACATGAGTTACTCTACTCATTGCGAGTTGGTTTTGAGATGGAATCCTATGTAATCTAATAAATTTGACATGTTATAGGTAATTTTGGACCACAGCTGACAAGAACAGTTGGGCAGAGGTGGGACCAAAGGGTCGGGCCAATCTGGCCAGACCCATATGGTCGGCCCGCAGGCTTGGCCAGGCTTGGCCACCTCCCTTCGGTCCCTAATGTCTATGACTGCCCCGGTTTTGCCTGGTTCGTCCCGAAACACCTCCGGATTCTTAAAAACCCTAAGAGGATGAGGTCGACCTCGACCCATTTCCGAGGCTGACCAGGGCCAAAGGCCCAGAGATCATTTGAAGTCCGGCATCGACGAAAACCCTAGGAGGAAATCTATTAAAAGGGAGACCGCACACGCATTCAGGTATGCAAAAATCCAACCCTAAATACATTCTACGTGCTTTCCGGCCAAGGCTAACTTAAGCATCGGAGTGTGTGTGGTCTACACCACACCGGTGTGCAGCGTTTGCTCGTCTTGCAGGTCACGTTTTTCCCGCTCATCTACATATTCACTGTTGACTGTCACGTGAGGCGAGGGGTAAATTCCTGAGCGAAATTTGACCATCAACAGTTGGCGCCGTCTGTGGGGAAGACGCTGACTGGCAAACGTTGGGTTCGGCAGGAAAACGTAGTAGCAATGGAGCACCAAGATCAACCGGTGACTGACGAACTGAATCCCCAAGTTCGACTCCAGGCCCAGGAAGCCGAGATCGCAGCAATTAAGGGGAGGATGAACGAGATGGGGCAGAATTTGACTGAAATCCTCAGTCTGTTGAAGAAGCCCGAGTCTGTAAGGCCTGAGGAAGAGCATGTACGCAGAGACCCCAAGAAGGGTAAAGGAATAGCAGATGAGGAGGTTGGAGATTCGGAAAGTGTGACTAGTCGAATGCACTGTCCAGGGGATGACCAGACCCGGAGGGAAGCCGGACCCAGTCTCAAGAGGGTCCGCAGGAACTCACCACTGAAATCAGCGCCAGGTATGTGTACGGAGGACCATGACAGGAAAAAGTTGGAGGCCCGGGCAAGGTCCAAGGCCGAGCAAGACCAGTGGGGGCGAGAGCGGGAGCTGTCCAAGTGGCTGAAAGAGGAGGACAGCCATCGAGGCTCCCAAAAAAGAACGGAGAACGAAGACATAGAAGGGTTGATCGGGCAGATGGAGCCACCCTTCACCGACGAGATAATGGGGGGGGAGGTGCCACATAAATTTAAGGTGCCAAACTTCCCACAATACGATGGAAAGAAGGACCCGAAACAGCATCTAGATGCATATTTGACGTGGATGGACTTTCATGGGGCGAATGAAGCAACAAGGTGCCGAGCGTTCGCACTGACGCTTACTGGTTTGGCAAGACAATGGTTCAGCAAAGTACTGCGGAAATCAATCGGTTCATTCAAAGAGTTGACGCGAGCATTCGTTACTCAATTTCTGGGAGCCCGGAGCAGGCAGAAGCCCCAGATCAACTTACTGACAGTAAAACCGGGGTCGCGGGAAAGTTTGAAAGATTACATTAACCGGTTTAGCAACGAAGTTTTGCAGGTGGAAGGTTATGACGACGGAGTCGCCTTGACTGCAGTAATTTCAGGTTTGTAGGATGAAAGGTTGCTCAACTCGATTGGCGAAAGCCAGCCACGAACATATGTGGAGTTAATGACCCGAGCGCAGAAGTACATCAGCGCCGAGGAGCTGCTTAAATCCAAGCAGGAAGAGAGAGAGAGCCGAAGGGTTTTTTCATCCGACCAGCACCGAGAGGATCGGGCGAAGGGGCGTCGAGCCGAGGATAGAAGCCGAGGCCGACATGAACAGCCCTCGGCCAATGGCCGAGGCCGAGCAGAAGCCAAGGAGCTGTGGGGCCGTGCAGAGCCAAAAGCCAAGTTCGACAGGTATACCCCGCTAACAGCTTCGCTTGAACAGGTTTTGGCCGCGATACAGGATACAAATCTGCTAAAACGCCCAGAGAGGCTGAGGTCGGACCCAGACAGGAGGAACAGGAACAAGTATTGCATGTTCCATGGAGACCACGGCCACACAACTCGGGAGTGCATACAGTTAAGGGATGAAATCGAAACTCTAATCCGAGAGGGTTACCTCAAGGAGTTCGTGGGACATGGTCGGGAGAAGAAGCCAGCGCAGACAGAGCCAGGCAAGGGAGGCAACAACCCGCCGCTGGAGATACGAACTATCCTTGGAGGACCCACTGGGGGAGAGTCGGGCAGAAAGCGAGAAGCATCAATTCGAGAGGCACATATGGAGCCCGGAGAGCAAGGTATGTACTCGCTCTTACTCGATAGAAACTCACCAAACTTGGAGTTCTCAGAGAAAGAAGCAGCAGGCATACACCATCCGCACAATGACGCGCTGGTGGTGACCCTAACTGTGGCCAACGTCAGGGTGCATCGAATATTGATTGATGGGGGGAGCTCAGCCGATGTTCTCTCAACCGCAGCATTCGATGCCATGAAGCTGGGGAGCGACCGCCTAAGGCCGAGCTTCACACCATTGGTGGGCTTTGGCGGAGAAAAAGTGAGCCCAAGGGGAAGCATCGAGCTGCCGGTGACATTTGGTGAGGGGCCGCAGAAAGTTACCAGAATGATAAACTTCCTAGTGGTAGACTGTGTCCCGGCATACAACGCGATCCTGGGACGGCCAACACTACATGGGCTCAAGGCAGTAGCCTCAACCTACCACCAAATCCTGAAGTTCCCAACCGAAGAAGGCGTAGGAGAGGTACGAGGGGAGCAGAGGACATCGAGAGAGTGCTATTTCATGGCGCTTAAGAATATGGACAAAAAGGCCCAAGCAGCACCCACCTCGGGAAATGGCCGAGGCCGAGCGCCCAAGGGGCTGGATCGTTCACTTCCAATGGAGCATTGATTTCTGCCCGCAATGCATCCTATCAGGGATTTGTCAAAGCTTTGTTTAAGTTTCTCTTATTTTTTACAGCAAATTAACAAAGTGTAATCAAGCTTATTTGAAATAAAATGATTTGGATTTCGTTTAGAGCAGTTTGCACTGGAAAAGAGGCCTGGGGACTCCCTAGGTCTCCCCAAGTTTTTCCCCAGAAGAGTGTACGCACCCCTGGGATGATTCCAAGACGCTTGAAAAGAGGCCTGGGAATTTCCTCAGCCTCCCCAAGCTTGCCCCAGAAGAGTGTACGCACCCCTGGGATGATTCCAAGACGCTTGAAGAGAGGCCTGGGAATTTCCTCAGCCTCCCCAAGTTGCCCCAGAAGAGTGTACGCACCCCTGGGATGATTCCAAGACGCTTGAAGAGAGGCCTGGGAATTTCCTCAGCCTCCCCAAGCTTGCCCCAGAAGAGTTTCCAAGACGCTTGAAAAGAGGCCTGGGAATTTCCTCAGCCTCCCCAAGTTTTTCCTCAGAAGGGGGTATGCACCCCTGACATGAGCACGGTAGGACGGATCGGCAGGCAATGCAAGCGAAATGCTCGCCCTCATGCCAAGGCCGAGGCCGAGCATTCAGCAAAGCCCGATCGATTCGAAGTCTGTTAATCAATTCACTCTTTCAGCATAGCTCAAACGATCAAAGCGATGAGGAAGTGCTCAAGTAGGGAGTAAGTCTGCACATAAGCCCAACGACGGAGCCAGCAAGCAGATAACGAAGACAGAGGGTCCGCCTCATGCCAAGGCCAAGGTGAACTACCTGAAGGTTAAGTTAAAAAATGCACCCACCGAAGCTCAGGTACAAATTTAATTTATCTGTACTCAAAAAAACGCATGTCAAAAGTATTGAATGCATGTTTTTGAGTGGGGGCTGGGAATAGCATTGGTTATTGAGATAAAGGATGATGCTTGTCTTTTTTGCTTGCTTGAGTTAGAAGGGGTCATTTTCAGGTTTCGAGGTTCTCATTATTCCTTGTTAGCATGCCCTAACTTTATATGTCATTAAAATTGCATGAAATGTGATAAAGAGGCAATTGGGGCATAAAATGCATACTTCTTCATTCATGAAAGGAAAAAGTACAGGATACATGGTAGAAAACGGAATTTATGAAAGCAGAATTGAGAAAGCATAAAGTCAGCAAAAGCAATAAAGCATTTGGGTTGTCTAATTGCGGTTGTCCCCCGAGAAGTCCAAGGTCAGGAAAGAGAGGCTCAGGAATTTCCTTAGCCTCCTCAAGTTTTCCCGGAAGAGTGTACGCACCCCTGGGATGACTACAATACTTGAAGAGAGGCTCGGGTATTTCCCCGGCCTCCCCAAGTTTTCCCGACTGAGTGTACGCACCATCGGGATGGATACAACAGAGCAAGTTAGCAAGCAAAGCAGAAGAAATGCTCGGCCTCATGCCAAGGCCGAGGCAGCCAACCCTCAGGCACGCATTCAGAGCAGCGTGACTGGTTCGAGTTCTCAGTCACTTCACTTTTTAGCACAGCCGAAGCGTCCAAAACCGCAGGGAGATGCTTAAGGTGGAGCGAGCAAGCAAACAGCACAGAGGAGCCAGTCAGCCTCATGCCAAGGCCGAGGCCGACCATTCACCTTCAAAAGGCCAAGTATGAAATCAGTCCTTCTTACTCGAAAAATGCAACTCTTGAAGTAATAAATGCACATGTTGAGTGGGGGCTGGGAATAAGGATAGGTTAATCATCATGCAACTCTCCCATTATTTTCCAGTAAGGACTGACATATGAATGCAGGGGGCTAAGTGTTGAGCTAACAGGGGCTTGAGGCCAAGGCCGATCCTAGCCTCCTCCCTCATTTTCCTTTTGCAGAAATTAACTTTTTCAATGCAGGATTGTGAAGTCTTCTGTTTTCCCTATTTTTAATTATGGATAGGCCCTAGATCTGGAATGAAGCACTCCGAATGACCAAGTACGGGGGTTCGGGGGCAACGCCCCCTAAGCTAAAATGGGAAAGTGTTGTGCTCGGCCTCTTCCCGAGGCCGAGGCCGACCAGAGAGGCCCTTCAGCCACTTTTGATAACGAGGAAGTCACACATGGGTCAGCACGAGACAAGAGTCGTACTCTTAAACCGGGCTTAAGTCGCACCTGAATCCCAATTCAAGAGTGGGGGCTTAATGTTATAGGTAATTTTGGACCACACTGACGCACAAGGAGCTGACAAGGACAGTTGGGCAGAGGTGGGACCAAAAAGCCGACCCAGAGGAAGACCGGACCAAAGGGTCGGGCCAATCTGGCCCGACCCATATGGTCGGCCTCGGTCGGCCCGCAGGCGCGGGCCAGGCTTGGCCACCTCCCTTCGATCTCTAATGTCTATGACTGCCCCGGTTTTGCCTGGTTCGTCCCAAAACACCTCCGGATTCTTAAAAACCCTAAGAGGATGAGGTCGACCTCGGCCCATTTCCGAGGCTGACCAGGGCCAAAGGCCCAGAGATCATTTGAAGTCCGGCATCGACGAAAACCCTAGGAGGAAATCTATAAAAAGGGAGACCGCACACGCATTCAGGTATGCAAAAATCCAACCCTAAATACATTCTACGTGCTTTCCGGCCAAGGCTAACTTAAGCATCGGAGTGTGTGTGGTCTACACCACACTAGTGTGCAGCGTTTGCTCATCTTGCAGGTCACGTTTTTCCCGCTCATCTACAAATTCACTGTTGACCGTCACGTGAGGCGAGGGGTAAATTCCTGAGCGAAATTTGACCATCAACATGACACATCATTAACATTAAGGGATGTATTATTTTATTTCATAAAGTGCACTTAGTCTTAAATGTCGCTAATGTGGCAAATAATAAACAGAAGTATATGGAAGAATTTTCATACTATCATAGAATTAGAAAATTTTCTTTCATATGAAAAAAACCATAATGACTTGAAACTAAGAACCCTTTGGGTATGTGAACCCCTAATCCACAATCACTAAAACTCTCAAGATAGCATCTAGTATGATCAATCCTACTTGAATATTATTGGCATATTTCAACTAAAGACATGAATTGCAAAATTCAAAAAGCTCTCTTGACTAAACTTAAAAGAAAAAGCTTGAAGGCTAAAAAACTTAACTCAATTCGCACATTTGACCTCTTGATGGTACATGTCAATTTACCGTTGAGATATGCTCACTTTGGCCTAAATGCCATGAAAAAAATATCCCATTAAAGTTACATAAAAATTATTAAATAAAAATATGAATGCTAATTTAATGTTCTTGGTGGTTCATAGCCTAGTTATTGTATCGCATATAAGCGATAAATCAATGAGTTAACTACAAAAATTTATTAGGCATAAAACTGAAAGTTTGGGAGAAACTTTAAAATGTTTTTTTTTTTAGTTCAATAACATTTGGAGATGGAGGATTCGAACTCATGACCTATTGGTCATAAGCACATACTTCATGTCTCTTGAGCTATGCTCTTATTGACAAGAAACTTTTAAATGTAAAGACCAAAGAGATGCACTTTTTTTTTTTTTTTGAAAAAACCAAAGAGATGCACTTTTGAAATTTAGAAGACTATTATAAATATTCTTATAAGCTATATGGACTAAATAGACATATCCATAAAAGTTCAAAAACTAAATTTATAATTTAACCATTTTTATAGGTTAAATTACAAATTTGGTACCATGACTTAGACATAGTTTCAATCTAGTCTTTATAAATTTAAAAGTTTCAATTTAGTCTCAAGATTTAGACTTCGTTTCAATTTTGGTTCATACCATTCATTTAAATCTCACCAATCGTCCTTAAGTGTTAATCACCCATTCTTCTCAAAAAAAAAAAAAAAAAGTGTTAATTACCCATTTGAAAATCGACTTAATTTCTTTTTATTCTTTTTACTCGAAACCACAATAATTAAACTAACACAATTAGTCCAAAAAGAAAAGCTCATTGTCATGTACAAAAATGTGTTAATATGGTAAAGTTAGACACAAATTATAAGATTTAATTAAGCTACATGAATTCAATTGAAACAAGATCCAAGACTAAATTGAAACTATCGACAAAATTTGTAATCTTACTTTTTAAAATGAAATATACATTTAGGGCCCGTTTGGTACAAGGTTTTTGGAGATGGGAATGGGCAAGGGTTTCTAATACCCTTGTTTGTTTCAAGATTTCTGTGGTGGGCCCAGGAAATAACACATTCCCAGGCATCATTTATGTCCATAAGCAAGGGTTTTCTATGCCCTTGCAAAAGCATGGGTTTTCTCTTTTCCCATCTCTTCTTTTTTATTTTTATATGCAATTTTATTTTGAATATAGTTAATTAATTAACTAATGGATACTAAATTAAAAATAATATAATAAATTATTTAATTAGATTAAATAATAATTTGTCAAGAATTTCATTTTTTTTAAACAAATACTTTTTTCTAGGACTTTTAAACAAATACTTAGTCCAAGTTTATTAAAGGGATGTAATTACATATTTACTAAAATTATAATTAATTAGTCAATATTATCGAAAATATATTTAATTATTGAATTAAAATCATTTAAATGAATTTAGTATAAAAATTCATTTTCAATAATTATAATTAATTACTTATCGATTATTTATAATCAATTAATTACTTTTTTAAATTTCCTTATAATAAATAAATAATCATATTATTATTAAATATTTATCTAATAAATTTTTATGGATACAATATATTAAATTATTGTAGTTAAAGATATTTATTAAAAAATTAATTAAATAATTTTAGTTTGTTAAATTAACATAGTTTATCCCATTAAAATCATTTCATGATTATTATTTCATTAATTTTTATTAATAGTTTGAATTAATTTTTATTATTTTATTGATTAATTTATTAAAATTACATAAAGTTTACCTGATTAATTCTAAAAAATAAATACAGACATCATTTATTCTCATAAAATCCTGATGACATTCCCATGCACAACCAAACACAGTTATCTTTGATTCCCAGCAATCTTATTCCCAGGCATAGTATTTCCAGGCATCATGTATTCCCAGGCATTTATAAAACCTTAAACCAAACGGGCCCTTAACAATTAAAAAAAAGGAAAAAGAAAAAAGAAAAATCCCTTCTCTCCCACGCTTGAAATGATTTCCAAGATGTGGAAACGCAACGTTCAATAATTTTAAATGAAAGCGTTTGCTTGTCCCGACAAAACATAAACAATAGACGCGTTGACTGCCAAACCAAACCGCCTCCACCTCATAAAACGCCTTCCACCAATTCCTTTCACTTCTCTTTGTCCCTCCACTCCATCCCCCACACTTTTTTTTTCTTCACAATTCTACTCAACCAAAACCTTTGAATTTACTCCGACCCGACTCCAACTAGTTAAAACATATATCTTCGATCAGGTCAAATGTCTGAATTTACACCTGATACCCAAAACTCGATTCATTCCAACGAAACAACTCATCCCAAAAAAACCAAATCATAAGAAACCAACGAAATCGAAACTTTGTTGTGGTTGTGATGGCAAATCAATTCAGAATGTACAATAAAAATCGAAACTTTATGGTTTCATTTTCACTAATGTTACAAAAAGAATATAGCTCTAAAACTGACGAAAACACCTTCAAATCTCACCGTCGACGAGTCCCCGGAGGCAAATACTCATGTTCTATCGACGGCACAGTCCGAGTCCCCGGAGCCGTCGGAGCTCTGACATGTCCGACCATCGAAACCTGCAGAGCTTCCTCTTCGTAAGCCCTGATTTCCAGCTCCTCCATTCTCGTCCTCTTCTTCACTCTCACAAACATCGCCACCAAAAGCAACCCCAACAGAAACGCTCCGATCGCGGCTCCGATCGAGCTCCCGACCGCCACCTTCCACGGCCGCTCCTTCTTCCTCAGCTCCACCGGCTCTGGCTCCTCCACCACCAAACCAAAATGCCCCTGTCTCAAAACAGAGCATATCAATGGCGAAATCTCTTTCGCCAGTGTCACTCTCCCATCCCTCTCAAAGCTCGCGCAGATTGGCCTCATTCCCGAAATCTTCGCCATTCTCGTCGAGTTTCTGAAGTCTATGGTGATGGGTTTTTCTCCGGCGGAAATTCCGACCTCAAATGGAACAGGGGAGCTTGAACTATTGCTGTCACTGCCGGAATTGTAAGCCAAAAGTCCCAAAATCGAAGAGACTAATTGGTAGCCAGTTAAATGGTAGTTGTTGAAGTAGATCGAAGACCAATTCGAGCCCAAATTTTGCCGGATGATCACGATTCTCTCTGCACATGGGTTCAGAGAAACGCCGACACCCAGATGGAATTCCTTGACTCTGGCGCCGTACCGCCGCAAACTTCCGCATCGGAACCTCGCCGTGTCGGCGTTGATGCCGGAGAAATTTTCCGGCAATGGGACGCTGTGAAGAGTCCCTGTTTTGATCGTGTTGTCGAGGGACTTCAATGTGTAATCTCTGATGTAGAGATCGAGGAGATGGGTTGATTGGGACGCCATTGACGAGGAACATGAAGGAATGGTGAGAATGAAAGGGAAGAAGAAGAAGAAGAAGAAGAAGAAGCCCATTGGAGAATGGGTTTGAAGGGATTTTTTGGAGCTCTGTTTTTCTGGTTTTCTTGTGGGAATGTATCAAAAGAAGAGCTCACGTTGAAGGGTGATGCGAAGGAAGCAGCTTTTTCTTTCTTCGTTTCTTTCCTTTTGTTAAAGGGTTTGCTCTGTTAGATGTAAAAGGAAGTGGAATTGTGGGAAAAGGGAAACTGGATTGATTTGGGAGGTTTTGAGAGTGAGCTGTAAGGAAGAGAAAAGGGAAAAGAAAAGTTGTCTTTGTTGCATTATTTTATAGTTGAATTATATATTTAATCTTTATGCTTTTCGTTTCTCAACTTTCATTTTCATTATATTTAAATTGTATTGTAATGACCCACTTGAATATAATTCAACCGTGTCAATCCGAGCATAATTCAATGGATAAGACACCAATTATCATTCCAAGAGTCGATAGTTCGATTTGTCAAAAAAAAAAAAAAAGTCGATAGTTTGATGTAATACTTGTTGAACTCAATGGATAGACGTGAGTAAAAAAAAACAGGTCCCTATGCTTTGGACATGTTTAATTTTAGTTTATGCACTTTCAAATATCCAAATGTATATAATACTTCTTCTTTCAACAACTCTTAAAATTAGTTTTCACTATTTGTTTATAAAAATCCCTTTTGATAAAGAAATTAGTCTCTATTACCATTTCCTTTATAAATTGTTTTGGGATGAAATTATTATTAATGTTTTACCAAGTTCAATAAAAATTAATTTCAAGCTAACAATGAAGATTAATTTTAAGATTTATTGAATATAAAAAGATCAAATTTAGACGTTCTAAGGTATAGAGACTTAAATGGAATGACTCTCAAAATCTAGGGAGCAAAATTTTATTTCAACATAAAAAGAAAAAGTTAATGCACAAATAAACCTTCTTTATGGATGGAAGGTTTGGATTCTCATCATCCAATTACAATATTGTGTATGTATGTATATTAATATAATGTTTGACGTGTTGATTAGAAAAAATTTAATTGAGTTAGCTTGATGTTCTTTTAGTCTAAATGAGGGGTTGAGATTTGAACATCTGACTCACAAAAAGAGTAGCTAGCTTAATTGCTGAATTATATTCATGTTAAACGATTAGCTTGATGCGATAAAGAATTTGATGGATCATAGACATGTCATGTCAATGTTTCATTAGTGTTATTAATGTTAGAAACTAAATAGAAACATAATTTGAGTTCATGGACAATTTAATAAAATTGTATAAACTCTAACCTATTTCTAGGTCCTTTTGACTAAACAATTTTCCATTCTAAACAAGTCAAAGGAACATAAACCTTTGCTAAAAAGGGATAAAAATCTTAAAATTCATGTCAAATAGTTGAGTTTGAAATGTGATAGTTAATCTAAAACAATGATAAATTCTTGTACTTCAAGCATTTTAGAAGTCATTTTTCCCCATAAAAAAAGAAAATAAAAGAGAAAAAGGTTTAGAGATTTGAAGGATGGAGTCAAATGGGGGGAAAAGGTAGGGAAATTGGAATGATTTAGGAGTGTGGAAGATGATTATGATGCTTCTTCAAGCCAAAAGAGTCTTCAAAAAGAGCCTAAGGCGTGCAAAGGCATGCATTTTTTTTTTAACAAAAAATTAATTTCAATTTTCTTTTTCTACATGGTCTCTCAATTCAATTGCCTTGTGAGTCTTAACTAATTTTTCTTTTTTGGGTTTGAGAAATTTTCGTTTTTTACCCATAAATTTGTCGGATTGCATCAATTTTCACTATAAACTTTCAATTTCATCGAATTGGATTCTAGACTTAGTTAAATGTTGCAATTTCTACCTTCTATTAAGTTTTTACTAATTCACCCACTAAATTTAACAAAAAAGCAATGTAAAGATTTTGGTAAACTCACTCATTTCAATAATATCAGGTTGTGCACAACTTTAAGTTTGACTAATGCACCAACAAAACATTGAATATAATTTTGGTCAAATTTCACAAATTTTAGCAAAAATTTAGCTCAAATGTGTTGTTTTTCTTTAAAATATTATCAAAATTGTACTATACAAATGTTTTTATAATTCATTGAAAGTATATGAAAATACTTTTTTTTTTGGGAAAATTGCACAAACTACTCCAACGATGAGGTTTGGTACAATTACACCCTTGATGTTTCAATTTGATCAATCAGTCCCTTGTATTTTGTTAAGACACTTATGAGTTTTTAATTTGATCAATCAACACCATGTATTTTGTTAAGTGTTACAATTTTTTTTTTGAAAAAGAAATATCATTACAAAAAATGCATGCGATAATTCTGGGAACAAGATGCACCCAGACCAAAAAAAATCCCCCATCTTAGCTCCCCATCGAGCAAGATTGTGAGCCCCAGTGTTTTCGGCTCTATTACATTTAGAGAAACTTTCGACATTAGCAGAGGGAGCAAGATCAAGAATGGATTTGGTGAACAGAGCTAATTCCGAACGATCTTCCCTCTCACCGTTGAGCGTCGTGATCATCGCTGCAAAATCCGATTCAACCACCAGCGGGGGCTTAAACACGGATTCACTTCCTTCAGAGTTTTCCAGGTAAGCTTCGATGCCCTCGAGGATGGCACATTTGCCTCAAGGATTTTAATCTCCCAATTTTGATTAAGTGTTACAATTACACCTATGAGTTTTTAATTTGATCAATCAGTCTCTGTACTTTGTTAAATGTTCCAATCAACCCCTTTTGTTAGTTGTTATTAAATTATGTTTAATTGGACTTTACATGTGTGACTCACACGTTAGTGAGGAAGAACAAACTTGTTATTGACAAATCAAAAAAAATAAAAAGGAAGAATAAAAGTTTTACATTTTAGAATATGAATCCTATGAAGTTCCAATTTAGTGGATGTTATTTGGTTTTTTAAAAAAATGAGAAAGAAGAAACCCTAGAATTAGCCAATGATGGGTGTTGCCTAATCTATACCGGTTAGAAAGAGGGGCCGCCCTCCTAAGGTCCTCAATGACAAGTTTAATTTGTCCCTACTCTAGTCACATATGTGAAGTCCAATGGTAATTTTTTTATGCCAGTTGAACTATGCTCTTGTTGGCAGTCCAATGGTAATTTACCAATAACTATAATGATTACAACACTTAATAAGTCTACAGGGGTATTGATTACAACACTTAACAAAATGCAAGGGGTTAATTTATCAAATTAAAAATTCAAGTGTGTGATTTTAACAAACTCCATAGTTTAAAAGATGGTTTGTGCAATTTTCCTTTTTTTTTAACAAACTAATTAGAGATAAAAATTGCAATACTTCTTCAAGTTTGAAGTTAAGATTATAACACTTATCTAAGTTCAAAGTGTAGCTCGATTAAGTCGAGAGTTTAGGGTAAAAATTAACACTGACTTGATAAGCTTAAGAGGTAAACATTGATTTTTTTTTTCTTTCGAATAATGTGGGCCTTAATTAATTGGTCAAAGCTTCGTTCTCACCTTCATAAACATTGACTTCCGTTCTAAAACCACGATCATCCATCGTCTTAACTCTATTAAAACCGATAATTTTTTTTTCTTGAGTTGAACCTGATTTTTTTTTTCTTTTTTGAGTTTTTATTACAACTGATAATTTTTTTATTCTTATTAAAACTGATAATTAAACATATATGATGTTATGAGAATAGCTAATTAAACTATTTTTCTTAGTTACAATATAAATTAGGTTTCTATTGACAATTCTTCTTTAACAGAATAATGACTTCAGCGCCAACTTTTTCTTTCTTTTTTTTTTTTCCTTTTTTTTCCAACATGTGGTTTTTCAGTATATCTTTTCATTAATTTATTTAAGGTTCCACTTATATATACAATGTAATTGTCATTTCTATTTTCTGAAAAGACAATAATGTTACTGTCTTGAACAAACGATAAATTTTCATGTGGCGAAATTTTTTTTAAGAAAAAATCCATTTACATCCTTTTAATAACCATTTCAGTTTTTAGTTTTATATATATATATATATATATATATATATATATTTGACAATATGTGGTTGGAACAATTTGAACTACGGACCTCTTAGTTATTAGTGTCAAACTTTCATGCTCTTCTTGGCATATATTAATTGGTTATAATAAATAATAGTTTATTATTTATTATAATAAATAATAAATAATAGTTTTTTTTTATATAAAAAAAAAAGTTTCTAAATTTTTTAATAAATATAATATACCTTGGATTAACTATAAATAGTACCTTCTGTTTTCTTCTTCGCTGACCTTCTCCCAAACAGACAATAAACCATGTAGTTTGAAATAAAGGACAAATTCATGCAAGTTTAGATTTAAAGTCAACGATCAAAATACAGATAAGAGACATGTCATCCAACAATATTCTATTAGATTACACGTCTCACAATAACAACTATACCGAGTAATCTCAAAATTAAATAAATTACCGAAGATTGATTAATCAATATATTGGTATAAAACATCAACTTAGGTCGTCTCTTTCACCTATCATACAACGTTGGTGAAAGTTGATATACTTCATAACAAACAATCAACCTCATCAAACCAAAAAGCTAGAAATGATTGGAGATCATATCAAAAGAAAGAAACAAGGACAGAACAAGTCAACGGAAGTTGAGATTAGAATTGTAAGTCAACCCGACTTGCCAATTTGCAGGAACGACATTCCAAAGAGTGATTGTCTCTCTGGTTGTGTAAGAAGTGATTCTGAAAGAGAGGCATTGGCCACCCAACGAGGAAAAAGCTTGGTATGAAGCTCCCCAGTTATGGCTCATTGTTATCCATCCTGTTTTGCTTCCTTTCACTGCCATTGAGTACACATCGCCTCCTCCTCCTACGTTCATCACATACACTAATAACCAGTAACCATTTCCTTGGAAGCTCAATCGAACACCTCCTTTTCTTACACATGGAACCCTGTAAATTACCATTCGTCTTCAGTATCCAACAAGTGGACTATTATATCGAACAGGAAGGAAATGACATTGCAGTGGTTCGAAGCAAAGCTATGTTAAATTACCTTTTAGACCTAATTGCTTAAACTAATAAGATTTAGGCACAAGACCTAACAATTAGACTATTATATGAAGAAGAGGATGGACAAGACCTAACAATTAGACTATTATATGAAGAAGAGGATGGTTCAAACTCCAGTACTATATTTGGGTACCACCACTATACCCTGTAAATTACCGCTATCAAGATTTTAATGGAATAGGTAAGAAAATTCTTACATATCGGTATGCAGTCAAATATATCGTTCTATTCTTAATCCTCTCCTTCCCTCTCGCAGCCTAGAAATCAACGCACAAAACCTACTATATGAAACATCAAGGAATTGACCAACTCTAGCAGTGTTTGGTCGAAGGAGGTTGTTGGCCTAAGAACATACAACACCCAAATTGTGGGACTTACAAACTTATTAACCAATTACAACACTCTATTGTGGGTCCCACAAACTTTTGAGGTCTTATTCCAACACTCTATTGTGAGTCCCACAAACTTATGGAGTCTTATTCCAATACTTTATTGTGGGTCCCACAAACTTATTAACTCCTACTTCAAATTCTAGGATAAAATAACTCTAGATTTCATAACTCCAACTCTTTGGACCAAAACAACTCTAAGTCACTACTTGGTCCAAAATTTCAACAACTAAACTATTTTATGAGGTGTTGAAAGGAAATAACATTGCAATAATTCAGCCCAAGAGAGCAAAACTCAACGGTTAATTGACATGTACCATTGACCAAGAGATTGGTTGTTCGAATCCTCCCACCTCTAATTGTTGTTGAACTAAAAAAAAATATTAAGAAAGAGGAAGGGAGAAAATGAGAAATTTTTTTTTATCTCACCTAGTTGTCAATATTTTAATGGTGGTATGCAGGGAGATTCTTACATACCGGTATGCAGTCAAGTTTTTTCTAAAAAATATTGGAATATTCCACTACCCAATATTAGGATGATGGAGATCTAATACCATGTCACAGCCTAATTAAACCTAAAAGTTCTTAATGAAGGTTTTAGGGTAAGTGTAATCCTTTTATTCTTTGAACACAACTAACAAATATTCTAAGTCTCTACCATATAATGTTTGTGGCGATAGAAGCTCACCTGCGGTATTGGACGGGGACAATTCCGGCCTTCCACAAAGCGATCTTCATGAAGGCAGGCTTGGCCATGTCGAAGTGAACTCTTGGTGGGTTGCACCACCCGCCGGCGTTGGAGTCCTGCGACCAATTCGGCGGGCAGAGGTTGGTCGCCGTCACCGTGGTGAACGGCACGTTCGCATAGCACGCCTTTGACTGCACGCATTTAATTTGAAAGCAAGTTCCGCAGGCGTAGCCATTGTTGAACAGTGTCGAGCTCAATGCCACTGTATCAGTTCCATAGCCATTCGTAAACAAGTTTCCATATCCACAAGCTCCTCCTGCAAATGAACCATCATTCCTTGTGTGTTCAACAAAATGATTTGAGAATAAATCCATTCCTATCACCTAAAAAAAGATGTAAACCTGCCAACAAGAGCATAGCTCAACTGACATAAAATTGTATTGATAACCACGAGATTTGTGGTTCGAATCCCCCATATCTCATATTGTCAAAAACAAAAAAAAATGTAAACCTATTACGATGATTCCATACCCATGGTGGCGGAGGCAGTTTCGTCGCCATAGAACGTGGCATGGGCGAGCTGCCACGGGCTGGGTCGGAACACGGCGAGCGTTGATGTGGTGAAGATGGCCAAAACTAATGCCACCAAGGACAATTTGAAGGGTGAAAGAGAAGCCATTAGTGCCAAATTCTGAGGCCAGCTGGGAGCCCTCTGCGTCGAAGCTAAGCCTGTTGTTGGGCATTGACTTGGAACTGGCAGGGGCCTTATATTCTCCAAAGGACGACCAAATGGAACTGCTCCTTCGTGACACTCACGAAGATTGTTTTTTTCTTTATCAAGTCTAATTGATAAATCTAAAATAAAAAAAAAGGACCAAACCGTTTTAAATTAGTGGTATGTTTGATTGAGCATGTAGAATTGTGATTGTTTGTATAATAAACAAATTGTGAGAAATTGTTGATTGAGAGACGTGGGAGATTTTGAATGGAGCATATTGAATTGTGAGATTTTTTTTAAAAAAATTATATTATATTAGCTTCAAATTTTGGGTTCCAACGTGCTTGCAGGTTTCATCTCCACATAAAAAGTCTGCCACCCACTTAGCCAACGATCTTGGCTTCATTCTTTGTTCGGTGGTTTTTTTTTTTTTTGAAAATTTTAGTTTTGAATTTTAAATTTTATTGGATTGAATGTTTTTTTTTTTTTTTTTAAGATTCAAACCTCAGACCTCTGGGTCATAAATGAACTTTATTTTGTTAGCTTATTGGAATTGAATATTAAACATAAATAATAGGTGAAATTAATTGCATCAAATAGTTAAAGTAGAATAGATAATAAATGTCTTATTTGTTATTATATGGGAAAAATACACCTTTGGTCTTTGAGGTTTAGGTTAAGTTACACTTTGGTCCTTGAGTTTTCAAACTCAACAAAAATACTCCAAAGATTTGAGATAAGGAGCAATTTGGTCTCTGCCGTCCATTTTGCCTAACAGATTGATGACGTGGCATGATTATTTTAATTAAAAAATTAATTTAAAATTTTTTTAAATAAAAATATATTAAAATAATAAAAAATTATTATTTTATTATTATTTTTTATATTCTTTCTCTCTCTTTCTTTCTTCTCCATGTTCTTTCTCCTCCTCATTTTCTTCCGTCCCCATCTTCTTCCCTCCTTATCTCCTTCTTCTTAAGCTCCGGTGGCCGGCCGGCGCCGCCGCCGGATTTTTTTTTTCTCTTCTTTCTTCTTCTTCTCTTCTTCTTCTCTTCTTCTCGTTTCTTTTCTTTCTTCTGTTTTTTTTTTTAAACAGAGAGTTTCGGGGAGGAGGAGCTCCTCCTCCCCGATTCGACGCCGGAATCGAGGAGGAGGAGGAAAGGAGTTCCTCCTCCCCGAATCTCCCTCTGTTTTAAAAATAATAATAAAAAAAAAACAGAAGAAAGAAAAGAAAGGAGAAGAAGAGAATAAGGGAAGAAGAAGAAAGAATGGGAAAAAAAAAATTCCGGCGGCCGACCACCGGAGTTGAAGAAGAAGAAGATAAGGAGGGAAGAAGATGGGAGAAAGAATTTTAAAAAATAATAAAATAATAAAATTTTTATTATTTTAATATATTTTTATTTTAAAAAAATTTAAAATTAATTTTTTTAATTAAAATAATCATGCCAAGTCATCAATTCGTTACCATTTAACGGTGCTCCTTATCTCAAATCTCAAGAGTATTTTTGTTGAGTTTAAAAACTCAGGGACCAAAGTGTAACTTAACCCAAACCTCAAGGACTAAAAGTGTTTTTTTCCCTTATTATATTAAATTATAGGTAAAAGAATATCATTTTGGTCCTTGTATTTTCAGTTTCATTCCATTTTAGTTCACATACTTTCAAATGTTCAATTTTAGTTCCAGTACTTTGAATAAAACTTAAAATCAATCCCTATTGTTGGTTCATTGTTAATTTCTCTAAAAAAAAATTAATTTCTATTAGTCTTTTCTCTATAAATTTTGTAAATATGTTCATACTATGTATAATATTGCATGAAAATTATTATGATTAATTATCTAACCAATTTCAAAAATAATTAACTTCAAACTAACAGTAGGGTCCAATTTTAAGCTTTAATTTATTTAAAGTACATATACTAAAATTGGATATTTGAAATTACAGGGACTAAAGTGGAATGAAATCCAAAGTACAGAAACCAAAATGATATTTTAACCCAAACTATAGGTTGAAATTGACTCTTAATTAGTTAGAGTGATTTTGATGTATCTACGGATTAAGCACTTTGTAAAAAAATGTTGATTTTTTAAAAAATCTTTTCATTAAAGTGATTTTAATCAAAACGTTGTTTAATTGCAAAAAGTGATTTTACAAATATCTGATTAACATGAAGAAAAGATGAGAAAAGAAAAAGTTATAAATTTAAGGACGATACTATAATTTTAGCATTCTTTGAATTTTTTAAGTGGATTTTGGAATTTTTTTAACATGAAGAGTTTTTTTCTTCTTTTATTATTATTACTAGTCTTTCAACATGTGGGATGCACGTGATATTTTCTTTTATTTTATAATAAAATAAAATATATTTGCATACTTATGGAAGTTAAAACATATTTGCATTTGAATTCATTTAGAGGTATATCATCTATAACTCTCTTATTTGTATGTTGTCAAGTTTTCTTTTAAATTGCAAAGTATCGAGATTACATTAAAAGATAAACTAAAGATGAATGTTAGATTAAGCAGTTGGGAAAAAAATATAAGGAAAATCAATATAGCAGGACAATGAATAAATGAAGAAAAGCAAACCTTCCGAAAAAGGAGAAGAAAGCAAACCGAAGAAGAAGAGAAGCTCGATTGTTTGTAAAAATGTTGAAGAGTGCTCTTTATATAGTCATAGAACATAAATAGTTGTCAAAGCGAGCTTAGCTCAGCGGTAATTGACATGTACCCTCGACCATGAGGTCAGAGATTCAAATCCCCCAGCCCCAAATGTTGATGTACTAAAAAAAAAATAGTTACAACAAAACCCTTGAATTTCATCTTTAATAATTCTTTTATTAATTTAAACACATTTTAAAGTATGTGAGTGGGTAGTGAAAGGTTCCAAAAACTATTTTAATTAGTATTTTTAATTAAAAAAAAGGATAATCTAGATATTCGGTAAAAAGTTGAGGTTGATATCGTCCAAAAAAAAAAAAAATTCTTCCACATTCGTACTTTTTATATATTAAAAGTCCGTAACACGTGCGATGCACGTGAAAATTCATAATTTTATTTTGCTATATAAAAGAATATAGTCTTCTTGAGTTTAATTACATGAAAATATTTGTATAAACATATTGTATAATTTAACTTTATGTTAAATTTTTATGTATACATATATTAATAATAGTTATAATTTAGTTTTTAGTATTTAAGTTATAATTTATAAAAAAAATACTACATTTATAAATTATTTGATCGAAAAGTTATTTATTAAATGATATAAGTAAATAAAGGCCTTCTAAAATAAAAACACTAAATAAAGGCATTCATGAAAAAAAAAAAAAAGAGACTAAAAGAAATAAAAATCTCAACCCATGCTCAACAACCCACTGAGGCCAAGTTTAAAAAAGAAAAGAAAGATTTTAAAAACAAATTTGAAAACCCTAAAACAACTACCCTTAAACACTTGTCTCTCTTCCCTTCTCTCTCCCTTTCATGAACATAGTCACCAGCCTGCCTCATATCTCTTCAACTTTGTCGATTCTCCAGTGACAACAACGCTCCTTTGACTCTGACAGCAGAACAAAGTACATCCCATGTTGTGCACTTGCAACAACGGCGCAGCTCTTGCATCGATGAACCTAATGCTCGACCACAACAAACAAAGACCCATGCGTGTTGATGATTTTGAGTGTAACACGGTGTCTGAACTCTGGCAAGACTCTCGCGCAATCTTTTTCTCCAACGACACCCTCCCTCTCTTTGCTACACTTTAGAGCCATAGCCTCCACTTGAAACCCATGACTCTCTCCTCCATTGTAATGGAGTATATATACCGAGAAGTTTTGCGAAGAAGACAAATGGACTGAAACTTACATACATTTTATTGAATGCATTGAACCATTTTTTCCATCTTTTTATCTTCCTATTCAATGCATTATTATGTTACTACCATTCATTCATTTTTTTTTTAGAATTAAAATTTTTCTTTTGAAAGTAAGAAATAAAAACATTTGATTCATAATAATTTTCAAAGAAGTGCTTAAATTAGAAGGAATTCCAAAAGAGTCGTTTCTTTTTATTAGTTTTATAATATCAAGTACGTTATATTTTTCTTATTATTTATATGACATTTTGTTTTATAAATTAAACCCTAAATTGGAAAAATAAATTCAAGATAAAAACACAAAACACAAAACGAGGATCAACCATGGGCTTGTGAAGTCCACGGTGAGCATGAGCATGGGCCATGTATCTCAACTCTCGAGGCCCAAGGGCTAGAGATACGAATTCTCATCTTCTAAAATAGTTAAACGAAATTTTATTTTTAGTTCAACTATATCCGAAGACGAAAATTCATATCTCTAACTTTTTGATTGAGAATATATATCTTAATAAATTTAGTTATGATTAGAGTAATGGTTAAGTGACCATTACCTAGAATGACACTAGAGATTTTTATAAGGGACATCATTTCACCATTATGTATATAAATCGTTTCTTTTTTAGTCTACCCATAATGTAGTAGTTGACACAAGATAAAAATGTGCTAAATGATTTTGGGGATAACAACACAAATAGCCAAATTAAATAAAACATTTTGATAAATGATTAAACTTTTTAACTAATGCAAATTTATGGGGAGATTTAATTTTGATTCTGTTTGTAACGTAAAAAGGCCAACAACTATACAATTAGGTGAAAGGGTAAATATGGAAAAATGAAAAAGGTAAAATCATCCAAAAATACAAATTAGCCATTTTTAAAAATCCTACATGGTTTAGTCAAATTTCAAAACGATTATTTTAATTTATCCCTACAGTACAATTTCCCATGATTTTGTCTCAATCTTAAATGATATTTTATTGGGACAACAAGATAAATGACTATTTTTAATTGGACATTTTGAAAAATGGCCATATGATTTTTCCGTTTGAAAAATGGCCAAATGCTAATTTTAGTAGTTTTTTTTATAATGAATCAGACGAAAATGCCCTTAAACAAAATCTAAATCCAATGAACCGATAAATTCAAATACCGCTTAAATGCAATGAACTATAAATACAAATACAACCTAAATTTAGGAGCCAACAAGAGCATAGCTCATCTGGCATAAAAATGTACTGATAACCACGAAACTTGACTCAAGGGTATAATTGGAAAGATGATCCGGAAAGACGATCCTCATGAAAATAGGTTAAAAAACGGTTTAGCCATTTTTCATTAAAAAATTCTGTTTGGCCATTTTTCAAAACTATCATGTAATTTTTGGCTATTTTTAAGGATTTCCCTATTTGGTTTTTATTTTTAGTTAAAGGATCCAAATTAGTCCATCCAACACAACCCAAAGAAACTTAAAGCCCATCATTCAGCCCAGCATTCAATCTCATAAGCTTAGTCCATAACCCAACTGGGTTTGTTCCTTTGGTCTTAGGAAAACTGTATGAAATGGCTACAAATACATAACTTCGAAAAATTTTATAGTTGATAGAATTCAAATATTTTAAATGATTTTTTAAAATTCTCTCCCCTCATTTGATTTTAGCATTTTTTTTTAAAATTTCTCTCTAATACATTAGCGATAGAATTCCATCGCTGATAGAAGAGTATTTGGTAATTTAGATGGTCCGAGAGTAATTTTTTGTCAGTTTTGCAATTATTTTTCTAGGTTGCTATATTTGTTAATGTTTTGGGCTATTTTGTTATCTATGCAACCAACCTTTTTTTTTAATGAAAACTAACCACTATATTTTCAAGGGTACTCCTACGTATTTTTCTTCCATTTTTATTCTCGACTAAGAGGTCAGAGTTTCAAATCTCCCGAACTAAAAAAACTAGTTAAGATATTATTGACTCGATTATAAAGTTCGAGATTTGAATCTTCATTCTACATATGGTTGAATTAAAAAAAAAAATATTTTAATAAACTATTGAAAGAAATTTACATATTTTTATTATTTGGATTTTTTCATAGGAGTTACTAAATTGAAAACTTTAACATAGATATCAGAAATCAACTTCAGTAACACCAAAGATGATTGAAAATTACACGGGAACAATTATTGAAGAAAACACATTAAAACAACAAATATGTCATTTCTATTAGTTGAAAATTGTCATAGAAGTTGTTTTTTAAATAACTACTTTTCGAAACTAAGTTTTGGAAGCTTTAGTCCTTTGAGAGGACTTAAAATGGCCAAGTGAATTATGACAAATATTTAAGATAACGATCAAATATATGTTTTGGTTTCTAATATTTGCACGTTCTTATAATTTAGTCCTTAATTATTATCTCTTTATTGTTAAGAAAGTTTCAATTTAGTCTATTATGTTTTAATATATTTTTTTTTAATGATATCATATGCACAATACTTAGTAAGGTGACATAAATATTTAGTAAGTTGACATAAATTTAATAGAGAAATTAAGCCAACTAAATAAGATTTTTTTTTATTCCTTCTCAAATTTTCTAAAATGTTACCAATTTTTTTTTTACTATTCTTCTCTTTGAGTAAACTAACTTCTCCACTAAATTTGTGCTTAACCCACTAATTAAAATGCAACCTACTCTAATTAGGAACAAATTTTAACATTCATAATTCATCAATGAAAAGGGTATAATTTAAAAATATCAATTAATTGATTTTTTTTTTGCCAAAGCGAGTATAGCTCAGCGGTAATTGACATGTACCTTCGATCAAGAGGTCGGAGGTTCAAATTACCCCCAAATGTTGTTGAGTTCAAAAAAAAAAAAAAATGAAACCTTTTCAATTCATCTTTTCAATAATGGAGACTAATAAAGGAAAAAAAATATCCAAATGTAAAGGATTAAATTATATATTTAGCCTAAAATAAGTAAAACGTTCATTTTTCGCGCTATCAAATCCAAAGTTGTCCTTGATAAATGTGGAAGAAACGGGTCTTGTTTACAAGTGAGATTTTCAAATTTGATTGTTTAGGCATCGTTTTATATCCATTTTGTTTTTGGTTTTTGGGTTTTGAAAATTAAGCCTGTTGAGAATTGGAGAGTGCGAGCAAAGTTCCACACTGGCTAGATAAGGGGATGGTCATGAGTTTACAAGGGAAGACAAATATCTCCTTTGATATGAGACATTTTGGGTGGAACCAAAAGCAAGGTGTTAATTCTGATTATTCCTATTCTGTTATAAAGGAAATGAGAGGCTGACACCTGGCAGTTAAAAGTCATTAACTGACTCTGATATCAGCTACCTGCCTTACCGGTCATTACCACTGCTCTGAGGAAGAAAACAGAGTATATGTACTCATTTATTCTCTAAGCTGCCATTGTATTGAACATCTCTCTTGTACCTTCTTTCGATTAATAAAAGTACGTCTATCCCTGGTGTTAAGAAAGTGGATGTAGACCTCGGTCGAACCACTATACTTCTTTTGTGTTCTCTCTTATTCTCTACTCTCTGTACTTCTTATTCATTTGTCTTGTTATTTCATTGATGAACTGTTGGTAATGCCACTCAAAGAACTTAACAATTGGTATCAGAGCCTGTAATTCAAGGATTCCAGATAAGTGCAAAATTTTGTTTTTCCATTCTTGGTGATAATTCAGACCGAAATCTTGGATTGAGAACTATTGCGATAAAGATTGTAGATCTTGTTCTCATTTGTGCCTCCGACTGAATCTCTCTAGGGCAGACTGATAAAAGAAGATGTCTGCGAAATACGAGCTTGAGAGATACGATAGGAAAAGAGATTTCAGATTATGGAAAAAGAAGATGACGACTTTTCTTGTTCAACAGAAATTGGCAAAAGCACTCCTTGATCCAAGTAAGCTTCCCACATCCATGTCTAAACTGAAAAAGAAGAAATGCATGACCTAGCTTATAGCTCGATAATCCTCCATCTGGCTGACAATGTTTTTAGGAGAGTCAGTAAAATCGATAAGGTTAGGGATTTATGGGCAAAATTAGAAGAGTTGTACATGCCCAAGACGCTAACCAATATCATTTTCTTGAAAGAAAGATTTTTCTGCTATAAGATGGATGCATCTAAAACCCTTGAAGAAAATCTGGACGATTTTTCTTCAATCTGTACCGAGCTTCAGAATACTGGGGAAGATATTAAGGACCAAGACCAAGCGGTAATCCTTTTAAATTCCCTGCCAGATTCATATAAAGAAGTCAAAGCAGCAATTAAATATGGTAGGGATGCTATGACAGTTGATAAGATCCTAGATGCTTTGAGGATGAGAGATCTTGAATTGAAACTAGAGAAAAGAGAACCTGAAGCATTGTTTGCCAGAGACAACCAGAAAAATCACTCCATAGGAAGAAATTCTCAGAATAAGAATCAAAGTTCTCAGTTCAAGGGTCAGGGAACTCAGAGTGATAATAGAAATTCTGGTAGATCACAAGGACAGTCAAGGCAAACCGACAGAAGTAGCCTCAAGTGCAATTACTGCCACAAAATTGGGCATTTGAAGAGGGACTGTCATCAATTGAAGAAAAAGGCAAGCAAACAGGCCTATAAAGAGAATAAAAACTCAGCCAACTTCCATGAAGGCTATGAGTCTGCAGAGGTACTGATGATCACCGAAAAGGAGTGTTCTGAAGAATGGATCTTAAACTCCGGATGCACGTTTCACATGACTCCCTGCAGACATTTCTTCACTAATATAAGTGAATTTGAAGGAGGCAAAGTCATTATGGGAAACAATCAGAAATGCACGGTGAAAGGCATTGGTACAATATCTTTAAAGCTAGCTGATGGGTGAAGAAAACTTCTAAAATCAGTCAGGTATATGTACCCGAATTAAAAAGAAACTTGATTTCTTTAGGGACACTTGATAGGGCTAGTTTTTCATACACATCAAATGATTGTATTCTTAGTGTTTTGAAAAATAATGAAGTAAAGCTGACTGGTAAATGATAGCGAGCATAGCTAGCTACTTTTACTTATTCAATTCAGCTAGTCTTTTATGATGTTTGGGCCATTTTATTGTGCTTTATTGTTTATTTTGTAGGAAATGGTTGATTGGAGCTATAATGCCATATTAGAGTTAATCGGGTGCTCGGGGCGTGAAAAGATGCAAAGGAATGAAAAGAGTAAAAGTGGAAAAAAGTCAAATCTCGGTCAACAGCAGGCTAGCGTCGAGACGCTAGCTCTTGAGCGTCTCGACGCTCACATTCCATATCAGATTAGGCGCGTAAAGCTCACAGCGTCGAGACGCTATGATAGGAAGCGTCCCGACGCTACCGTTTTTCCTCATTCAAAACGCGCGTATAAGAGGCAGCGTCGCGACGTTGTCTTGACAGCGTCTCGACGCTAAGACGAAAAATCAGAATAAAAGCTTATTTTCGGCTAGGTTTGAGGGGAGTTCGATTTGGGGGGGACCTTGGATAGCCGTAAAGAGGACAGAATAGAGCATTTGGAGGCTGAAACCAAAGGGGGAGACTTGGAAATCAACCCATTGTTCGTGGGGATCGTGACGGGGACGTCGGGACTCGGCCTACATTGAGTTTTCTTTTCCCTTTTCTTCCTTTAGTTAGATTTATGGCTTTCACATGTTTAGTTGAGATTGAATTTACATTCATGAGTAGCTAAACTTGTAGCTTAGGGATTGATGTAGTTGATTAAGTTTATGGATTGATTTATGGTTTAAGTTGTGCAATGTTATTGTGTTTGTAATCTTGATTTAATGCTTTCAATTAATTGGCCATTAGTTGGATGATTTAAGTTTCGAATCTAGCTCGGGAGAGGGGATTTGATATAGACTTACTCAAGATTGCATGAATAAAGTTTACTTTCTAATTCTTGACGGTTTTAGATTAACTTTAGAATTGGTTAAAAGATCTCATTGCCTTGCATATTAATAAACTTAGATAGGGATATCAAGTTGGTTAATTTGCATGAGAATCAATTATACTCGGGAGAGGTAGTTGTGATTAAAGGGTCTTTGGCTCATAATTTCATTGTGCATAATAACTTAGTCTTTAAAATCAATCCTAAACGAAATCGGCGAAATCAATTCCCTAAGTAGTTTTCCCAATTGAAATTCCATACTTTTTACTTGCTTTGAGTTAGTTTTCATATCACCTATTCATCACTTTTTGATCCCTAAATAAAATTGGGCAAGATAATTCACAATACTTGATTTGCTTAAAAATCCAATCCAGAGGACGACATTCGAATTTACTATTCACTATATTATTACTTGACCCGTGCGCTTGCGGTTAGCAATTTGCCTATCAAGTTTTTGGCGCCGTTGCCGGGGATTGGCACATTTAGCTAGATTGATATTGTGAAAAAATTGCTTGATCTTAATTTAGGGTGTATTCTTATTTGTTTTTTTTTTTTTTAGTTTGTTGCATTTTTTCCTTATTTGTTTTGCTTTCCATATTTGATTAGTTTGTTTCCTTTTTCTTGATTATATTTTCCATATTTAGATTAGTTGTTTCCTTTTCTTAATTTATTTCCATATTTGTTTTTCTTTTCTTTTTAAGGTATTTTTAATTTTGCATGCGTAGAAGTAGAGAAGTGATACCATTTGATCCCGAGATAGAAAGAACAATTCTTAGGCTTCGAAGGGAACATAGAGAAATTATTCAAATGGCAGATCAAAATCCACCTGAGGAGCCTAGGCCTATTAGAGATTATTTTCAGCCCGTGTTTCAGGGGCAACAGTCGGGGATTGTCTATGCACCGATTAATGCCAACAACTTTGAGCTGAAGACCGGTCTCATTCAGATGGCTCGAGACTGTGCATACAGAGGATCGCCCACCGAGGATCCAAATTCTCATCTTAAATCATTCTTGGATATTTGTGGGACGGTAAAGATTAATGGTGTCTCTGAGGATGCTATTCGCTTACGCTTATTTCCCTTTTCTTTGCAGGATAAAGCACGTGATTGGTTGCAGTCTATTACCCCTGGGAGCATCACCACCTGGGATACTTTGGTCCAGGCCTTTTTAAAGAAATTTTTCCCTCCTGCAAAGACGGTCAAGCTGAGGACCGAGATTGGGACATTCCAACAACAATATGATGAGCAGCTGTTCGAAGCTTGGGAGCGATTCAAAGAGCTACTGAGGAAGTGTCCTCAGCATGGTTACCCCGATTGGCTTCAGGTACAGTTGTTTTATAATGGTTTAACTCCTAGTACGAAAACGATTGTTGATGCAGCTGCAGGTGGGACTCTGTTGTCCAAGACCGTAGAAAACGCTCGCACACTTTTAGAGGATATGGCCACCAACAGCTATCAGTGGCCATCTGAGCGGTCTGCACCTAAAAAGATTGCTGCTGGAGTGTTTGAGGTTGATAAAGTAAGTGCACTCCAGGCCCAGATGACCTCCCTTGCTAATGCTTTTATGAAATTTTCAGGTACAGGGAGTGCACAGTCAATTGAATCAGCTGCTGCTTTAGCATTTCGACCTCAGGAGGAGACTATTGAACAGGTTCAGTATGTATCAAATTCTAATTTTAGGGGATATAATAATAATTCTACACCTACACATTATCACCCTAACAATAGGAACCATGAAAATTTCTCTTATGCAAATACTAAGAATGTTCTTAACCCTCCTGGTTTTGCCCCTCAAACTCAAGAAAATAAAAAGTTAGAAGATCTTGTTGGAGCTTTCATTGCAGAGTCTAGTAACAGGACAACCAAATTAGAGGAGGCAGTCTTTGCCATCAACATCACGGTGAATGGCCACGGTGCTGCCATCAAGAATATTGAGACTCAGCTGGGACAGTTGGTAAGTGTTGTAAGTACCATGAATAAAGGTAAGGCCCCAGCTGAACAGGAGAAAACTCAGATGGAGTACTGTAAGACAATCACTGTGCATCAGGAGGAAGCTGAAGAGGAGCCTGAGTCTGAGGATTATGAAACGCCCACAGGGGAAGCTGAGGAGGACACATCAGCAGATGAGGCTGAAAAGCCTAACCTTGAGCCTCCTATTCCTTCTCCCACACTGATGGTTCCCACGGAAAAGAAAAAGAAAAAGAAGAAAAAGAACAACCAGGTTCAGTTTGACAAATTTATGAATGCTTTTATGAATCTGAACATTAATATTCCTTTTGCAGAGGCATTAGAGATGCCCCAATACAACAGGTTCATGAAGGAGTGGTTAGCAAAGAAGCGAAAGGAAAAGAAGGTTGACACCGTATATCTCGCTTCCACATGCAGCACCAGAGTACAACAGAAAGTACCTGAAAAAGTAGCAGATCCAGGGAGTTTTTCTGTTCCTTGTAGTTTTGGTACTTATTCTTTCAGAGCATTATGTGATTTAGGTGCTAGCATCAATATCATTCCTCTATCTCTGTGCAAAAAGTTAGACATAGGTGAGATTAAATCTACTCCTGTAAAGCTCCAATTGGCTGATCAATCTGTGGTGAGACCAGTTGGTATTGTAGAGAATGTGTTAATCAGAGTAGGTAGATTTTTCCTCCCTATTGACTTGTATGTTATGGACATGATAGAAAATCCTTCAATGCCTGTCATATTAGGACGACCATTCCTCGCTACTGGGCGAGCGATCATAGATATTGAGCGCAGGGAGCTCACTATTAGAGTCAAGAACGAAAAAGAGATCTTTAAAGCAGTTGAAGACTCTAAAGATGAAGTGCTTTACATGGGCTATAGGAAAGGTGCAAGAAAGAGCACCTCTGTTGGATTCACAGAACAAAAGCCTCTTTGAAGCACGTGCAACACGTCAAGCTAATGACGTTAAACAAGCGCTTATGGGAGGCAACCCAAGTAAGTTAGTGTGTTTTCTTTTTGTTTTTGATTTATGGTTTGTTTTTGTTTTGTAGGCCTTGTTTTTTTTTCCTCTCCTTTGCATTCAAGCTTTCAAGCTTTCAAGATTCCAAGCTCTCAAGCACGAAGTCATCATCATTCCAGGCCAGTATTGTTCACTCCTGTCATTCTTTTATTGTTCTCATGCTTGTGTATGCATTATTTTCTTTATACATTGAGGACAACGCATATTTTAAGTTTGGGGGTGGATTAGCATGTTTGTGGAGCCCTTGAGCATCTGAGTTCGGGCAATAGTTTTGAGCTTTCTTTGAATTATGCATATGGTTGTTTTCTGGATGACACTTTTGCATGATTATGATGTCCTAGGATAGGCTTTCTTTGAATTATGCATATGGTTGTTTTCTGGATGACACTTTTGCATGATTATGATGTCCTAGGATAGGCTTTCTTGTCAATTTTCAAGCTTGTGATGAGATGTAAGCATAAGTGCCCAAAAAGGGAGACTTTTTAAAATTTTTCTAGGAGATGGCTTGCATGAGTAGAGTATTTGTCTTGGCTAGATTTGGATTTGAATGCTTAGGAGCGAATTATTGGGTTCATATGCTTGTTGTCACCTCGATAGGTGTAGGGAAGAGCTAAAAAGTTAATGTTTTGCAAATTAGCATGTTTGATCTTGCTTAGGAGGAAAGAAAAGAATATATGCTATTTATGCTCATAAAGAAAAATCATTCTTGTTGTTACTGTTGAAAAGAAAAATTATTATGCCATGGCCTGTGCACAGTTTGCAATGTTTAATAAAGATTAAGGCAAAAAGAGCTACCCCTGTTGTGATCAGTTAGGCCAACCAGAGAAATCTCAGGTTAAGGGTCCCTGCAATGGGTGTGTGAAAGCTAGTGCCACATATACATGCTTAATTTAATTGTTATTTATAAGCACCTAAGTATGGAGGAAAACAATCTAATTTGTTCCATTAACTCATTAGTGAAACCTTAGTGCCAGTGTAGAGGGAAGATGAGTTGAGAGTTTAATAATCCAATCCCGGGCTAGTAGAGTCTGATCTTGTTGAGTTAGATCTCGCTTGTGCAAGTTAATTTTGGAAAAATTTTAATTTGTCTCCCTCATTGGTCCTTGTGTGCATATCTCTTGCTTGCTTGGTTATTGACTTTTGAGCCTTGAGGATTGAGTTATGATTGTTGCATCCATTCTTCCATTGTATGTTTAATTTAGAGTTTGCTCGAGGACTAGCAAAAGCTTAAGTTTGGGGGTATTTGATAGCGAGCATAGCTAGCTACTTTTACTTATTCAATTCAGCTAGTCTTTTATGATGTTTGGGCCATTTTATTGTGCTTTATTGTTTATTTTGTAGGAAATGGTTGATTGGAGCTATAATGCCATATTAGAGTTAATCGGGTGCTCGGGGCGTGAAAAGATGCAAAGGAATGAAAAGAGTAAAAGTGGAAAAAAGTCAAATCTCGGTCAACAGCAGGCTAGCGTCGAGACGCTAGCTCTTGAGCGTCTCGACGCTCACATTCCATATCAGATTAGGCGCGTAAAGCTCACAGCGTCGAGACGCTATGATAGGAAGCGTCCCGACGCTACCGTTTTTCCTCATTCAAAACGCGCGTATAAGAGGCAGCGTCGCGACGTTGTCTTGACAGCGTCTCGACGCTAAGACGAAAAATCAGAATAAAAGCTTATTTTCGGCTAGGTTTGAGGGGAGTTCGATTTGGGGGGGACCTTGGATAGCCGTAAAGAGGACAGAATAGAGCATTTGGAGGCTGAAACCAAAGGGGGAGACTTGGAAATCAACCCATTGTTCGTGGGGATCGTGACGGGGACGTCGGGACTCGACCTACATTGAGTTTTCTTTTCCCTTTTCTTCCTTTAGTTAGATTTATGGCTTTCACATGTTTAGTTGAGATTGTATTTACATTCATGAGTAGCTAAACTTGTAGCTTAGGGATTGATGTAGTTGATTAAGTTTATGGATTGATTTATGGTTTAAGTTGTGCAATGTTATTGTGTTTGTAATCTTGATTTAATGCTTTCAATTAATTGGCCATTAGTTGGATGATTTAAGTTTCGAATCTAGCTCGGGAGAGGGGATTTGATCTAGACTTACTCAAGATTGCATGAATAAAGTTTACTTTCTAATTCTTGACGGTTTTAGATTAACTTTAGAATTGGTTAAAAGATCTCATTGCCTTGCATATTAATAAACTTAGATAGGGATATCAAGTTGGTTAATTTGCATGAGAATCAATTATACTCGGGAGAGGTAGTTGTGATTAAAGGGTCTTTGGCTCATAATTTCATTGTGCATAATAACTTAGTCTTTAAAATCAATCCTAAACGAAATCGGCGAAATCAATTCCCTAAGTAGTTTTCCCAATTGAAATTCCATACTTTTTACTTGCTTTGAGTTAGTTTTCATATCACCTATTCATCACTTTTTGATCCCTAAATAAAATTTGGCAAGATAATTCACAATACTTGATTTGCTTAAAAATCCAATCCAGAGGACGACATTCGAATTTACTATTCACTATATTATTACTTGACCCGTGCGCTTGCGGTTAGCAATTTGCCTATCAGTAAACTCAAAGATGGTCTGTACATTCTTCAAGGGATGACTCAGACTGGAGAAACTAACGTTGTCTCAGAACAAGCCTCGAAAGAGGCAATCCTATGGCATCATAGGCTTGCTCACATAGGTGAAAAAGGCCTGGAATGTCTTTATAAACAGGGTTTAATTGGAAAAGGAAAGCCATCCAACCTTACTTTCTGTGAACACTGTGTTCTTGGGAAGGCATCCAGAGCAAGTTTCAAGTCAGCTTCACGCAACACTAAAGAAAGATTGGATTACATTCATTCCGATCTTTGGGGGCCAGCTAGAGTTTCCACTCATGGGGGTGCAAGATACTTCCTGACACTGATTGATGACTTCTCGAGAAAGCTTTGGGTCTTCTTATTGAAAACGAAGGATGAAGTGTTTGACAAATTTCGTGAATGGAAGCTGATGATTGAGAATCAGACCGGTAAAAGGATTAAATTCCTCAGGACAGACAACGACCTTGAGTACTTGAATGACCGTTTTGCAACTTTATGCAAAAACTCTGGAATTTCTAAACACTTGACAGCAGCCCGAACACTTCAACAGAATGGCCTTGCAGAGAGGTTTAATAGACTACATCCATCTATTGAAGATCCAAGCCAAACTGTACTACAATTGAGAGGAGAATGCGGATCGAGGTATGCCTGACCACTGGAGAAAAAAGTATATTCATGAAACAATCCCCCGGCTTTGTAGAAACCGAAAAAGAAAACTTGGTTTGTCACCTTCAAAGATCTATATACGGTCTCAAACAGTCTCCAAGACAGTGGAACAAGAGGTTTGATGCCTTCATTCTTACTCAAGGGTTTAAAAAAGGATCTTATGATTGCTGTGTTTACAGAAAAGATGTCTCTAATAAAGTGTTTGTCTTAGTATTGCTTTATGTAGATGACATCCTAATTGCTTCTAGTGATAAAGCTCAAATCTCAATCCTAAAGGCTGCACTGAGTAATGAATTCGATATGAAAGATTTGGGGGCAGCAAAGAGGATCCTTGGCATGGATCTTTTGAGGGACAGATGCAGAAACAACCTTCTGATTTCACAACCAGATTATTGTCTCAAAGTGTTAAGGAAATTTCACATGGAAGACTACAAACCAGTGAAGACACCTCTTGCTCAACACATTAAGCTTTCCTCTGCTCAGTCTCCTATCACTCAAGATGAAATAAACGACATGAACTCAGTTCCTTATGCAAACTTAGTCGGCAACCTTATGTACACAATGATTTGTAATCGACCGGATTTAGCACATTCGTTAAGTATGGTGAGCAGATATATGGGTAATCCAGGAAGACCTCACTGGGATGCTGCTAAATGGATTCTAAGATACCTAAAAGGGACTCAAATTAAAGGTTTGTTATATACCAAAACTGATGTGTTTAAAGACTGCATTGTAGGCTATGTTGATTCAGATTATGCAGCAGACTTAGACAAACGACGCTCCCTAACTGGCTATATCTTCACACTCTTTGGCAACGTAATTAATTGGAAGTCCTCCTTGCAGTCGGTTGTAGCCCTTTCATCCACTGAAGCCGAATACATTGCTCTAGCCGAATCAGTGAAGGAAGCCATCTGGCTTAAAGGAAGCATAGAAGAAATTTATTCCAAGAGTTTTGAAGTAAAAATTCTTCGTGACAGTCAAAGCGCTCTATCCCTATCTAAAAATCCCACTTATCATGACCGGACAAAACATATTGACGTTCGTTTCCATTTTGTTAGAGAGGCTGTTCAAGAGGGAAAAATACAACTTGAGAAGATAAGTACAGATCACAATCCGGCTGATATGTTAACAAAATCACTACCAGGGAACAGACTCGAATATCTTTGCAAATTGTTGAAACTGGAAAATGGCTAGCCTACTGCTAATATATCAAATATCAGTTGAGAGGGTGCATCGTCATTGTCTTTGTGATTCATACAAGTATCAAAGAGGGTGATTGTTATATTTTTGATATTTATATTCAAGGCATCCAAGTCTCGCAGCTGGAGTAATATCTCTACTTGGGCTTTCTCTTGTTGACTGAAGAATAAAGAAAGTCACGTGCTTGGAGCATGAGTGTTGGTTAAACAACTGGTTATAAATTAAACACTCTGTACAGTATTGTATCATCTCTCATAAGCTGAAAGCTTCTCTTGTACACAAAGATAATCATAATAAAACTCTCTCTCTGATCTCATAGTGGATGTAGACCTTTGTTGTCGAACCACTCTAAATCACTTGTGTCATTCTCTTCCTCTCCTTCTTCTCTACTTTACTTGCTTTCTGATTTTATGAAATTCTTTGTTCTGTGAGCTTGGTGATTCTGCAAACAACAATATTCATTATAAATTAACTTAAAACAACAATGAAATTTTACGTGTATTGCACGGATTTTTTAACTAGTTATTTTAAAAGGTACAACAATCTCAAATTAAGCCAAATGCTGACGTACAATTTAAATCAAAACGCTTATGATAGAGAAACTAAATATTATAGTTTCGCTCTGCATCCGATTAGAAGAAGAGCAGTCACAATTTCACAACTACATCGAGTAGTTTTCTAATCTAAAGGAAAATATTCCAAATTCATTAACTTATGCTGAAGCTCGGACGCATTGATGCATCGATAGTGACCAACATCATTAACAGCAGCTTGGCATTCGATGGTGTGAAAGAACCTCTCACGTACTTTGGTCGAAGTGCAGCTGAGGATTTCGAGCCCTTCAACAGCTAAAACTTGAAGAATGTTGGAAACAGGGAGCCTATGTCGGGCGGCAGTGTCTAAAAAAACTCCAACTTCTCTTCCTTCATTTCTCGACCTCACCACCACCGAGTTCCTTTCTGAGGAATTCAGCGTTTCCACCGTACTGGTCGTCAGATTTTCGTCCGAGAGTTCTTTCAGCTCATCTCTTTTATCAGACAGTTGCTGAATTCTTCCCTCCATGTATTCAATGTACTTAACTGCCTCCTGCATGTGGTCGCATGTCGATCGTTTTCCCTATCCAAAGGCAACAAATTCTTCAACGAGGCTGCCACAATGTGGTTGTTTAATTATTCAAATTTATCTATCTCTAATAAACGTGGGATACATAATTGAGGTATTTTCACAATGTTTTTTTCAATTACATCCAATGGTGTGAAATTGTCAGCCTCATTGAACTTACTTTCATAATTTTTCTATATTTACATCCAACAACATGAAACTATCAGCATCGTTGTATCGACCTCATAGAATAATTGTTACAATTTTACCTTAGGGTAGGTTTTCTTTCAAAGAATTGTTGAAAAACGTGTTCTCATGTACGTCTAATAAATTACAAAACATATATTTGACGTGAAATAATTGATAATATCGAGACATAAATAGTGTTAGAGCTTAGTCTTTTCTTTTTTTTCTTTTTTTTTTTTTGAAATTTGTAAGTTTTGACAGAATTATTTAGGACCCGTTTGGAACACTTTTAGTTTAAGTGTTTTTTAAGACTGTTTTTTTTTTTAAAAAAAAATTAAAATTGATAAAACTTATCAAGTTTGGTATTTTTTTTTTTTTTTTTTACGAAAAAAACAAAAAAGAAAAATTTACTTCAACCAATGAAAGTTTACCTTGAGATATTCAAGAGGGAGAAGTGTGCGAAGAGTGGTGTAAAGAGAGGACATGTCTTTCCTTCTCTGACGCTCGACATCTCTGTGAATAATCTTCTTCTTTTTATGTTCTTCGTTGGGGCTCTCATCGCCAACATCATTGCAAGTGTTAGGCGTTATTGGCTTTCTCTGGCGGCCATTTTTGGGCTTTTTGGACACACTGTTATCATTCTCCAAAGGAGAGATGGGGGCCATGGCCAACTCATGAGGAACAGGGATATCTATGCTTGGAGAAAGACAAGGGAGAGGGACTAGTTCTTCTCCCAACTCAAACGAAAATGGGGACTCAATGTTCAAATCCATTTTTCTTTATGAGACTTGAAGGCCTCAAACGAGAGAGAGAGACTATGATTATTTTCCTTTTCTCTCTTCAACTTTCTACTAAGCAATAATATTGGAGGGCTTGTGAGAATCTTGCACAAAAAACCCTCTATTTGTAACCACATGGAACATCGGTGTTTCCACGTGTTTCTCTAGCTATTTTTTGTTTTAGTTCAGAACCTACGAGTGAAAATTTGGTACCTATGATTTGGAGAAAGTTAGAATTTAATTTTTATGGCTTAAAAGTTAGAATTTGTTCTTCCATATGGTGTGATAAAACATCGTGAATCGTCTCTATCGTTAGTGGCTTCTGACGGCCACGTACTCAATCTATTAGTGGTTTCTAATGTTTAGAGACTGCAGGGACTAAATTTCAACTTTCTTAGGTTATAGGGATAAAATTTGTAATTTAACCGACTTTAATTTTAATTATGTGTTTAACTCGTTTATGAATTTTAGAAAATATTATTCAATATGCCAAAAAGAGATTGAAGTTTAGAAATTCATTAAATACTTTTTACAATTCAAAGACCTATTAGATAAAAAGTTGAAAGTTGAAAGATTTATTATACATTTTTTAAGATTCAAAGACTTATTAGACACAAATTTAAAAGTTTTAGATATTATTTTTTTTTGAGGAAAGATATTAAACATATAATTTAACCAAAAAAAAAAATCACCCTTGAATATTTTCAAATTTGTTGTTTTTATGTTCCTCCATAACTTCATTGATTCAACATTTTTTGAGTCCCATATGGGGATCACACAACCTTCACAATTAAAGATCAGGTTGTAAAGTGGCAACTCTTTTACCCTTTAATATCTAACATAGTTTAAATATATACATTTTTAGTTTAGATAGGAAATTTAAACCTCTAATCTTACGTTCGAGGAGTTATGAATTATGATACATTGACGGTTAGAGTTAAGTTCAAGTTCACTTTCAAAATCATTTCTTCAACTTTTGTTTTAAGGCTGAAAATTAGACATTAATTTGAAGGAACCAGTCCTCTGTTTTATCACATCTGGTCTCCCATGTCCATTGTCCATAAATGGCAGGCTTCTCTGTTATCTTTCATTTTTCTCCTTTCTTTTTTTTGGAAAGTGTAGTTTATCTGTCTCATATAATTGCTTATCTTTTTCAAAAAACAAAAAATTTGCTTATTGTTTTGATTCCTTAAATGTTTGCTTGATGTGATGTATCCTAACAAAAGGACTCCATCATTGCAAATCATAGAGGTATGCTATCTTTTTTTTTATGACAATATGTGGAGAGGGATATTCGAACCACAGATCTTGTAGTTATCAGTACAATTTTATGCCAGTTGAGCTAAGCTCTTGTTGGCATGGAGGTATGCTATCTAAATTCTTATTTGGTTTATGTTTTTTTTAGTAAGTGAATATACTATTAGAGAATATTTCCTCATGATTATTGCCTTATTTTAAGTCCATGATTGAAATCTCCTTGCCAACAAGAGCATGATTGTGACAAAAAGTTGTACTAATGACCAAGAGGTCTATGGTTCGAATCCCTTAAAAAAAAAAAAATTGTAATCTCCTTACGGTATATTTGCTGTAAATGATTTTTTTTTTTTAATCTCTTCCCTGGTGTATAAAGGATTCGTTTCTAGTAATGAAAAATCAAACAAATATACATTTTTCTATCTTGTGTATTTCTTTATGTTTGACAAATTTGGTCTTAAAATTATTTTAAATCTTGATATCTAAATAGTAGAAATTTTGAAAACAACATATTTTTATATTTTTCAGTGTATTCAGATTTTGAATTTTACATTTTAAAATATAGAATTGCATTTAAAAATATTAAAATTTTGATAAGTATAGTATTTCATCTAATAAACTTATTTAGTTTTTGTCAAAATTAAATATGAATAATATAATATATTATAAAAGGAAAATTATATTTTTGGTCCTTGAGGTTTGGGATAGGTTGCATTTTGGTTCCTAGTTTTCAAAATCAACAAATATAGGTGTTGAAAGAGAAATTTTGACCAATCACATATTGCCACGTCATTACATGAAATTAATGACAAAATTATAATCAATTAAATTTTGGACAAATTATAAATTGACATGTGTCCCAAATTTAATTTGAAGACAAAGTTGGCCAATTATAAATTCATAGAGCCAAATTTCTATTTGATCAATTAATTAAAATTAAATTGTTTTGATCAAATTAATTAATTTGACCCATTAATTAAAAAAATAATTATTTGGATCAAATTTGGGTCTTTTAAATATTTGGGTCACATGGTTTTGGGTTAAATATGAACCAGACCCAAGACTAAATAGTTGAACCCAAGACCAATAATGCCCAAGCCCAAGTTGTTGGCCCAAAAGTCACCAGGGCCCATCCAGCGAGAACTCTATAAATAGAGGGGTTCTCTTCCGTTTTAGGGGGTCAGAATTTTGTAGCTCCAAGCCAGAGTCAGAGAATTCAGAGAAACTCCATCAAGATTGAAGACTGAAGACTGAAGACTCCTTGAAATCCATAAGTTTCAAAGTGCTGAACACTTCTTGAAGATTGAAGACTGCTTCAAGATTAGAAGACTTCAAGCTCCAAGAATCCATTGAAGCTTCAAACTCGAGATCAAGCGTTCCAGCCCTCGAGTGAAACACATCCACACACAAGAGAGAGAATCAGAGGATTAACATTAGAGATTGTACATCCACACACATACAAATATTAATACAAATATACTTTTATTCCACGTGTTTCCATCTTCGAAGTTACGTGTGAACAAATTGGCACGCCCAGTGGGACCTCTCTACCTCTCATCTCTTTCTCTTGTTAAAAGATCCAACCAACGTGATGGCATCAAAGAAAGCTCCCGCGAAGGTTACAACATCAAGCGACTCTTACACTGGTCCTATCACTCGTAGTCGTTCCCAAGGAATTGAAATTAGGGAGGATCATACTCCTCTTGCTGTTGCAAACAGGATCTCAAAGCTGATTGAAGAATCCTCTAAGGATGAGGTTGCAGTCAAAGACAACCCGCTGTTTGAATCTATCGTTCCAACATCTAAGCAGCCAAAGGATGCACTAAATCCTGATGTGATGTCTGTCATGATGGCTGATGTAGACCAAGATGAAAGAATAGCAGAGATGGAAAGAAAACTCAATCTCTTGATGAAGGCAGTTGATGAAAGAGATTTGGAGATTGCCTATTTGAAGAACTAGCTGCAAAACCGAGAAACGGCTGAGTCTAGCCAGACCCCTGGTGCAGGAAAGAATGATAAGGGGAAGGCTATCGTGCATGAGGAACAACCGCAACACTCTGCGTCAGTGGCCTCTTTGTCTGTCCAACAGCTGCAAGACATGATCATGAATTCCATCAGGGCTCAATACGGTGGACCCACTCAAAGTTCCCTCTTGTATTCTAAACCTTATACAAAGAGGATCTACAATCTCAGATTGCCCGCTGGGTATCAGCCTCCCAAATTCCAACAGTTTGATGGAAAGGGCAACTCAAAGCAGCACATCGCCCACTTTGTTGAAACCTGTGAGAACACTGGTACTCGGGGAGATTTGCTGGTTAAGCAATTTGTCCGAACACTGAAAGGAAACGCGTTCGATTGGTACACTAACTTGGAGCCTGAGACAATTGACAGTTGGGAACAGATTGAGAGAGAGTTTCTGAATCGCTTCTACAGTACGAGGCGAACAGTTAGTATGACGGAACTCACGAGCACAAAGCAACGGAAGGGTGAACCAGTCATCAACTACATCAACCGTTGGAGAGCCTTGAGTCTCGACTGTAAGGATAGACTCTCCGAGGTATCCTCTGTTGAAATGTGCACCCAAGGCATGCACTGGGGACTTCTTTACATCTTGCAGGGGATAAAACCCCGGACCTTTGAAGAACTGGCGACTCGCGCTCATGATATGGAGTTGAGCATTGCTAGTAGAGGGAACAAAGATCCCGTGGTCCCAGACATGAGAAAGGAAAAGAAGGAAGTCAAAGGCACTGAGAAAGTTACGAAGAGTGCCACAAAAGAATCCATGGTCGTCAACACGACCCCTTTGAAATTTTCCTCCAAAGGAAAAGAAAGTAAAACCGATAAGCGAATGGAGACAGGCGAGAGACGTCGCCTAACTTTAAAAGAAAGACAAGAAAAGGTGTATCCGTTTCCATACTCCGACGTCCCAGATATGTTGGAACAACTGTTGGAGAAGCAATTAATTGAACTCCCCGAATGCAAACGACCGGAAGAGTTAGGAAAAGTCAATGATCTTAACTACTGCAAGTATCACCGAGTCATTAGCCATCCAGTGGAGAAATGTTTTGTTTTAAAAGAGCTAATCCTTAAGTTGGCTCGTGAAAAGAAAATTGAGCTGGACCTTGATGAGGTGGCTCAAGCGAATCATGCAACAATAATGGCGAATGTGGGGGATCAAATTCCTTTAATTTCCTCATGTGATTATGAAGAGAGGTTGATTCAATTTGGGACCCTTGATCCTGTAGTGGTTCGATTCTGAAAAGAAGCCACAATGAAGGGGTCCCAAGAAAAATATAATTCCATTGAAGATGAGAACGAAGGCTGGACCATTGTCGTTCGTCGCAAAAAGCAAAAGCAAAGTTACGCACGGAAAGAGTCTCGCCTATTTCGAGATAGTAAAAGAAATGTTAAGTCTCAAAGGAAGAAGGGAAAAAAAAAGTCGAGGAGGTCAAAGCTTGTCGTGGAGAAAAGTGAAGATTTCTTTTGCCCTCCACCACCCATAACATTGGCAGAATACTTCCCAAGGGGCTTTCTCGATGATAGTCAAGGAGAAGCACTTGAAATCGTCACGTGTCACATTGTGGACATGGTGGAAGATGATGATGTCCCTGCTAGTTCCTCGGAAACGGTGGCAAGTCTAGGAGACTTATCCTCCTTCAGCATAAAGGACTTATTGTCACTTCCTCAGGAAGCTAAAAGTGTCCTTATTGATGCGTTGATTGAGTTTGATAGTTCAAACATCCCGACCTCTAAGGCATTCACATGTGCTTCGTGTTGTATGTCTATAGGATTTTCTGATGAAGATTTGTTGTTAGGGTCGAAGCCTCACAATAGACCTTTATTCGTCTCGGGATACATCCGAGAACAGAAGGTTAGTCGGATCCTCATTGATGATGGATCAGCTGTCAACATAATGCCTAAGTCAACCATGAAGCAATTAGGCATCTCGATGGAAGAACTATCAAACAGTAAGTTGGTGATTCAAGGTTTCAATCAAGGGGGACAACGAGCGATTGGCATGATACGTCTCGAGCTCATCATTGGAGATTTGAAGGCCGATACTTTGTTTCATGTGATAGATTCCAAGACCACTTATAAGCTGCTATTAGGTCGTCCTTGGATCCATGGCAATGGAGTGATAACTTCTACATTGCACCAGTGCTTTAAATTTTATCAAGATGGCATTAAGAAAGTTGAGGCTGACACTAACCCATTCACAGAAGCTGAATCCCATTTCGCTGATGCAAAATTTTATATGAAGAGCGACAACACAGGGGAAGCTATACATGCAGAAATTCCCTTGATAAAAAAGAATGATAAGCTCAATTTAGAGCCACAAGCAGATGCAAGGAAGGAAGTTGTTGAGGATGTGAAGGCGTCTGACCTGGAAAAGGGTGAAACATCTACAAGCCTTGTGAAGCCTAAGGTTGTAAAGGATGAAAAATGTTTAAATTCACCTATCCTACGATACGTCCCCTTATCTCGACGAAAAAAGGGGGAATCACCTTTCACTGAATGTTCAGAGAGCATAAAGGTCGGTGACGTTGAAATTTTGAAGGAAAGTTTTACTACGCCTCTTACGAAGATTGATAGCGAGCATAGCTAGCTAGTTTTCCCTAATTAATTTAGCTAGTCTTTGATGATTTATTGGCCATTTTATTGCACTTATTTGTTTATTTTGTAGGAAATGGTTGATTGGAGCTAAAGCGCGATATTGGAGTTAATCGGGTGCTCGGGATGTGAAAAGTTGCAAAAGAACCAAAGAGAATCAAAGAAGGAAAAGTCAAAGTAGGGTCAACTGCAGGCTAGCGTCTCGACGCTAGCTCTTGAGCGTCTCGACGCTGGCATTCCATATTTGAATAGGCGCTAAAAGTCACAGCGTCGAGATGCTGCGACCTTAGCGTCTCGACGCTGCGAGTTTTCCTTTCCAGAAACGCGCTTTTTGAAGGCAGCGTCGAGACGCTGTCTTGACAGCGTCGAGACGCTATGACGAAAAAACAGAATATAAGCTTCTTTTCGGCTAGGTTTTTTGGGGAACTCTTTTGGATACTTTTGGAGCCGTAAAACAGAGGAGAAAACAGAGGATTGAGGCTGAACAAGAGGGAGAAAAGCGAAAATCAACCCATTGTTCGTGGGGATCGTGACGGGGACGTTCGGTCTCGGCCTACATTGAGTTTTCTTTTCCCTTTCCTTTTCTCTAGCTAGATTTATGGCTTTGTTATGTTTAGTTGAGCTTGTAATTTCATTCATGAGTAGCTAAACTTGTAGCTTAGGGATTGATGTAGTTGATTTTGTTTATGGATTGATTTATGGTTTAAGTTGTGCAATGGTTATTATGTTGCAATCTTGATTTAATGCTTTCAATTAATTGGCCATTAGTTGAATGATTTGAGTTTTTATTCTTGCTCGGGAGAGGGGATTAAATGTAGACTTACTCAAGATTGCATGACTAAGGTTTATTTTCTAATTCGTGACGGTTTTAGATTAACTTTAGGATTGGTCAAAAGATCTCATTGCCTTGCATGTTAATAAACTTAGATAGGGATATCAAGTAGATTAATTTGCATGAGAATCAATTATACTCGGGAGAGGTAGTTGTGATTAAAGGGTCTTAGGCTCATAATTCCATTGTGCATAATAACTTACTCCTTAAAATCAATCCTAGACTAAATCGGCGAAATCAATTCCCTAAGTGTTTTTCCAATTGAATTTCCACTTTTTACTTGCTTTGATTTAGTTTTCATATCATTCACTCACTACTTTTTGATCCCAAAATAAAATTGAGCAAGATAATTCACAATACTTGATTTGCTTAAAAATCCAATCCAGAGGACGACACTCGTTTATACGAACACTTTATTATTACTTGACCCGTGCGCTTGCGGTAAGGAAAATTCCACATCAAGTTTTTGGCGCCGTTGCCGGGGATTGGCACATTTAGTTAGATTGATATTGTGAAAAAATTGTTCGATCTTAATTTAGGGTGTATTTTTACTTTTCTAGGTTAATTGCATTTGTTTTCCTTATTTTTCTTTCTTTCCACATTTGTTTTTCTAGTTTAGTGATTTTTTTTTAGTTGTATAATCTTTTCCTTATTTGATTCTTGTCTTTCTTTTTTTAGATTAGTTTTTCCTTATTTGTTAGTTTCCTTTTTTTTTGTGTTTGTCATATTTATTTTTGCATTCCATATTAGATAGTATTTTCCTTTTCTAGATTATATTTTCCATATTTAGATTAGTTGTTTTCTTTTCTTTATTTCTTTCCTTATTTGTTTTCTTTCCTTTTTAGGATAGTGTAGGTTGTTTATGCGTAGGAATAAAGATTTAATTTTGGCACCTTTAGATCCTGAGATCGAGAGAACAATTCATAGGCTTCGAAGGGAAAATAGAGAAATTATTCAAATGGCTGACCAAAATCCACCTGAGGAGCCTAGGCCTATTAGAGACTACTTTCAGGGGCAACAATCGGGGATTGTCTATGCTTCGATCAATGCCAACAACTTTGAGCTGAAGACCGGTCTCATTCAGATGGCCCGAGACTGTGCATATAGAGGATCGCCCACCGAGGATCCAAACTCTCATCTAAAATCATTTTTAGACATTTGTGGGACGGTAAAAATAAATGGAGTTTCTGAGGATGCCATTCGCTTACGCTTGTTTCCTTTTTCTTTGCAGGATAAAGCACGAGATTGGTTGCAGTCTATTCCCCCTGGGAGCATTACCACCTGGGATGCTTTGGTCCAGGCCTTTTTAAAGAAATTTTTCCCTCCTGCAAAGACGGTCAAGCTGAGGACAGAGATTGGGACGTTCCAACAACAATATGATGAGCAGTTGTTCGAGGCTTGGGAGCGATTTAAAGAGTTACTGAGGAAGTGCCCTCAGCATGGCTACCCCGACTGGCTTCAGGTTCAATTGTTTTATAATGGTTTAACTCCTAGTACAAAAACGATTGTTGATGCAGCTGCAGGTGGGACTCTGTTGTCCAAGACCGTGGAAAATGCTCGCATACTTCTAGAGGATATGGCCACCAACAGCTATCAGTAGCCATCTGAGCGGTCTGCACCTAAAAAGATTGCTGCTGGAGTGTTTGAGGTTGACAAGGTAAGTGCACTCCAGGCCCAGATGACCTCCCTTGCTAATGCCTTTCTAAAATTTTCAGGTACAGGGAGTGCACAGTCAATTGAATCAGCTGCTGCTTTAGCATCTAGATCTCAGGAGGAGACCATCGAGCAGGTTCAGTACGTATCAAATTTTAATGCTAGGGGATATAATAATAATTCTACACCTACACATTATCACCCTAACAATAGGAACCATGAAAATTTCTCTTATGCCAATACTAAGAATGTTCTTAATCCCCCTGGTTTTGCCCCTCAAACTCAAGAAAATAAAAAGTTAGAGGATCTTGTTCAGCTTTCATTGCAGAGTCAAGTAACAGGACAACCAAATTAGAGGAAGCGGTCATTGCCATCAACACCACAGTGAATGGCCACAGTACAACCATCAAGAACATTGAGACTCAGTTGGGACAGTTGGTAGGTGTTTTGAGCACCATGAATAAAGGTAAGGCCCCAGCTGAGCAAGAGAAAACCCAGATGGAGTACTGTAAGGCAATCACTGTGCACCAGGAGGAAGTTGAAGAGGAGCCTGAGTCTGAGGAGTATGACACGCCTACAGGGGAAGCTGAGGAGGACACATCATCAGATGAGGCTGAAAAGCCTGAACCTGAGCCTCCTATTCCTTCTCCCACACTGATGGTTCCCAAAGAAAAGAAAAAGAAAAAGAAGAAAAAGAACAACCAGGTTCAGTTTGACAAATTTATGAATGCTTTTATGAATCTGAATATTAATATTCCTTTTGCAGAGGCGTTAGAGATGCCCCAGTATAACAGGTTCATGAAGGAGTGGTTAGCAAAGAAGCGAAAGGAAAAGAAGGTTGACACGGTGTATCTTGCTTCCACATGCAGCACTAGAGTCCAATAGAAGGTACCTGAAAAAGTAGCAGATCCAGGGAGTTTTTCTGTTCCTTGCAGTTTTGGTACTTACTCTTTTAGAGCATTATGTGACTTAGGTGCTAGCATTAATATCATTCCTCTATCTTTATGCAAAAAGTTAGACATAGGTGAGATTAAATCTACTCCTGTAAAGCTCCAATTGGCTGATCAGTCTGTGGTTAGACCAGTTGGCATTGTAGAAAATGTTTTAATCAGAGTAGGTAGATTTTTCCTCCTTATTGATCTGTATGTTATGGACATGATAGAAAATCCTTCAATGCCTGTCATACTAGGAAGACCATTCCTCGCTACTGGGCGAGTGATTATTGATATTGAGCGCAGGGAGCTCACTCTTAGAGTCAGGAACGAAAAAGAAATTTTTAAGGCAGTTGAAGACTCTAAGGGACAATCTGAAGTGCTTTTCATGGGCTACAAGAAAGGTGCAAGAAAGAGCACCTCTGTTGGATTCACTGAAAAGAAGCCTCCTTGAAGCACGGTCAACACGTCGAGCTAATGACGTTAAACAAGCGCTTATGGGAGGCAACCCAAGTAAGTGTAGTTGTGCTTTTCTGTTTGCTTTTGATTTATTGTTTGTTTTTGTAGGTCTTGTTTTCTGTCTCTCCTTTGCTTTCAAGGTTTCAAGATTTCAATCAAGAAGTCATCATCATTCCAGGCCAGTATTATTCACTCCTCTCATTCTTTTATTGTTCTCATGTTTGTTTATGCCTTATTTTCTTTATACATTGAGGACAATGCATGTTTTAAGTTTGGGGGTGGGATAGCATGTTTGTGGAGCCCTTGAGCATCTGAGTTCGGGCTATAGTTTTGAGATTTCTTTGAATTAAGCATATGGTTGTTTTCTGGATGCTATTTTTGCATGACTATGATGTCCTAGGATAGGCTTTCTTGTCAATTTTTAAGCTTGCGATGAGTTGTAAGCATGAGTGCCCAAAAAGGGAGACTTTTTAAAATTTTTCTAGGAGATGTCTTGCATGAGTAGAGTATTTTTCTTGGCTAGATTTGGATTTGAATGCTTAGGAGCGAATTATTGGGTTCATATGCTTGTTGTCACCTCGATAGGTGTAGGGAAGAGCTAAAAAGTTAATTTTTTTTTGCAAATTAGCATGTTTGATCTCGCTTAGGAGGAAAGAAAAGAATATATGCTTATCATGTTCATAAAGAAAAATCATTCTTGTTGTTATTATTGAGAAAAAAATTATGCCATGGCCTGTGCACAGTTTGCAATGTTTAATAAAGATTTAGGCAAAAAGAGCTACCCCTGTTGTGATCAGTTAGGCCAACCAGAGAAAACTCAGGTTAAGGGTCCCTGCAATAGGTGTGTGAAAGCTAGTGCCACATATAAATGCTTAATTTAATTGTTAATTATAAGCACCTAAGTATGGAGAAAAACAAACTAATTTGTTCCATTAACTCATTAGTGAAACCTTAGTGCCAGTGTAGAGGGAAGATGAGCTGAGAGTTTAATAAATCAATCCCGGGCTAGTAGAGTCTGATCTTGTTGAGTTAGATCTCGCTTGTGCAAGTTAATTTTGGAAAAATTTTAATTTGTCTCCCTCATTGGTCCTTATGTGCATGTCTCTTGCTTGCTTGGTTATTGACTTTTGAGCCTTGAGGATTGAGTCATGTTTGTTGCATCTATTCTTCCATTATATGCTTGATTTTTAGTTTGCTCGAGGACTAGCAAAAGCTTAAGTTTTGGGGGTGTTTGATAGCGAGCATAGCTAGCTAGTTTTCCCTAATTAATTTAGCTAGTCTTTGATGATTTATTGGCCATTTTATTGCACTTATTTGTTTATTTTGTAGGAAATGGTTGATTGGAGCTAAAGCGCGATATTGGAGTTAATCGGGTGCTCGGGACGTGAAAAGTTGCAAAAGAACCAAAGAGAATCAAAGAAGGAAAAGTCAAAGTAGGGTCAACTGCAGGCTAGCGTCTCGACGCTAGCTCTTGAGCGTCTCGACGCTGGCATTCCATATCTGAATAGGAGCTAAAAGGTCACAGCGTATCGACGCTGCGACCTTAGCGTCTCGACGCTGCGAGTTTTCCTTTCCAGAAACGCGCTTTTTGAAGGCAGTGTCGAGACGCTATGACGAAAAAACAGAATATAAGCTTCTTTTCAGCTAGGTTTTTGGGGGAACTCTTTTGGATACTTTTGGAGCCGTAAAACAGAGGAGAAAACAGAGGATTGAGGCTGAACAAGAGGGAGAAAAGTGGAAATCAACCCATTGTTCGTGGGGATCGTGACAGGGACGTTCAGTCTCGGCCTACATTGAGTTTTCTTTTCCCTTTCCTTTTCTCTAGCTAGATTTATGGCTTTGTTATGTTTAGTTGAGCTTGTAATTTCATTCATGAGTAGCTAAACTTGTAGCTTAGGGATTGATGTAGTTGATTTTGTTTATGGATTGATTTATGGTTTAAGTTGTGCAATGGTTATTATGTTGCAATCTTGATTTAATGCTTTCAATTAATTGGCCATTAGTTGAATGATTTGAGTTTTTATTCTTGCTCGGGAGAGGGGATTAAATGTAGACTTACTCAAGATTGCATGACTAAGGTTTATTTTCTAATTCGTGACGGTTTTAGATTAACTTTAGGATTGGTCAAAAGATCTCATTGCCTTGCATGTTAATAAACTTAGATAGGGATATCAAGTAGATTAATTTGCATGAGAATCAATTATACTCGGGAGAGGTAGTTGTGATTAAAGGGTCTTAGGCTCATAATTCCATTGTGCATAATAACTTACTCCTTAAAATCAATCCTAGACTAAATCGGCGAAATCAATTCCCTAAGTGTTTTTCCAATTGAATTTCCACTTTTTACTTGCTTTGATTTAGTTTTCATATCATTCATTCACTACTTTTTGATCCCTAAATAAAATTGAGCAAGATAATTCACAATACTTGATTTGCTTAAAAATCCAATCCAGAGGACGACACTCGTTTATACGAACACTTTATTATTACTTGACCCGTACGCTTGCGGTAAAGAAAATTCCACATCAAAGATCACAAGACAAGAGGTTAAGAAACCTGAGGATGATCAGATACAAGCGATCTTGCCTGACAAACGAACTAAAGACGGATTCGACCCCAAGGCATACAAACTTCTAGCGAAAGCAGGTTATGACTTCACAACTCACACTGAGTTTAAAAGTTTAAGGGTTTTTGATGGAAGATCTGAGCTCTCTGCAACACAGAAGAAACTTCTAAAGGAAGGTTATAGTCTGCCTACAACAAGAAAAGGGATTGGATATAGGTCGCCAGAGCCGGTTGGCATAACAAGAAGAGGGAAGGCAAAAGTGGCAGACACAAATCATATAACAGTAGAGGAGGTGGATGACTCAAAAGAAAAAGAGAGTGTCGACCAACGAACTTCTGTTTTTAGGCGCATCAGGCCACCGGTTGCTCGTGCTTTAGTCTTTCAGAGATTAAGTGTCAATGAAACAGAAGAAGAGAGCACACAACCTACCAATAGCTCCACTCGACCTTCAGTTTTTTGAAGGTTAAGTATGCCCAGTGAGGAAGAAGAGAGTACATTTTCAACTCCGAATGTCACTCGACCTTCAGCTTTTCAAAGGTTAAATGTGCCCATGGGGAAAGAAGAGAGTACATTTTCAACTCCGGATGTGACTCGACCATCAGTTTTTTAGAGGTTAAGTGTTACCACGAGAAGAGATAAAAAAGAACAGTCTGCTTCATCGATTTCTCACCGACTTCAGTATGAAGATGCGATGAAAAATGAAAAGATCACGAAGGCTGATGGAGAAATTCGTAGTGCGGTTCCTTCGCGAATGAAAAGAAAAACCTTTGTTACTGTCGATACGGATGGTTCCTTGAAGGTGAAGCGACGTGATGTTGTCATCACCAATCCTTTGAAAGAAGATAGGGACCAGGAAGAAGAACAAACCTTTTGTCTTCATATCACTGTTGAAGAAGAAGCAGAGGTCGAAACGTCTGAAGTAGATGAAGACGAAGCACCTTTATCACTTGAAGACGGCAGCGAATCCACAGTAGATGAGCTTAAAGAGGTAAACCTGGGTACACCAGAAGAACCACGCCTAACTTTTATAAGCACGTCACTTACTCCCGAAGAAGAGGGTGAATATATGAGTTTACTCGCTTCGTATAGAGACATCTTCGCTTGGTCATATAAAGAGATGCCTAGGCTTGATCCAAAAGTAGCTGTCCATCATCTCGCAATTAAAGAGGGTTATCGACCAGTCAAGCAAGCTCAACGACGCTTTCGCCCGAAACTTATCCCTCAAATTGAAATAGAAGTAGGATTCATCCGTGAGGTGAAATACCCCACGTGGATAGCCAACATTGTTCCTGTTAGAAAGAAGAATGGGCAGCTTCGCGTTTGCGTTGACTTTTGCGATTTGAATAACGCATGCCCAAAAGACGATTTTCCATTGCCAATCACAGAACTCATGGTGGATGCCACCACAGGACATGAAGCTTTGTCTTTTATGGATGGATCATCGGGTTATAACCAGATTCGAATGGCTCTTGCAGATGAAGAAATGACAGCCTTTCGAACTCCAAAAGGGATATACTGTTACAAAGTGATGCCCTTTGGATTGAAGAATGCTGGTGCTACTTATCAACGTGCTATGCAAAAAGTCTTCGACGATATGCTGCATAAACATGTCGAGTGCTATGTCGATGATCTTGTTGTTAAGTCAAAGAGACGACAAGATCACTTGAAGGATCTAAAAGTGGTCTTTGATCGTTTGAGAAAGTATCAATTGAGGATGAACCCTCTCAAATGTGCATTCGGTGTTACTTCTGGGAAATTCCTTGGATTCGTTGTTAGACATCGAGGAATCGAAATAGACCAGTCAAAGATTGACGCCATTCAAAAGATGCCAAGGCCTAAAAACTTACATGAGTTGAGAAGCTTGCAAGGTCGTCTGGCCTACATTCGAAGATTCATCTCTAACTTAGCCGGTCGATGCCAACCTTTTCAAAGGCTAATGAGGAAAGGAGAAAAATTCGAGTGGGATGAAGCATGTCAAAATGCTTTCGAAAGCATTAAGAAATATTTGCTTAACCCTCCTGTCTTAGGAGCCCCTATATCTGGAAAGCCATTGATTCTATACATCGCTGCTCAAGAAAGATCGCTCGGAGCGTTATTGGCACAAGAAGGTGAGAAAGGAAAAGAACGAGCCCTTTATTACTTAAGCAGGACTCTGAATGGTGCTGAGATAAATTACTCACCCATTGAGAAAATGTGCCTGGCTCTTTTCTTCGCTATTGACAAGTTAAGGCATTACATGCAAGCTTTTATAGTGCACTTGGTCGCGAAAGCTGATCCTATTAAGTACGTTCTATCGAGGCCAGTTATTTCTGGAGGCCTAGCTAAGTGGGCCATCTTACTCCAGCAATATGACATCGTTTATGTACCTCAGAAGGCGATTAAGGGGCAGACATTAGCTGATTTCTTGGCGGATCATCCAATCCCGTCGGATTGGAAGTTATGTGAAGACCTACCTGATGAAGAAGTCTTCTATGTTGAAATCGCCGAACCTTGGACCATGTATTTTGATGGCGCAGCACGAAGAAGTGGAGCAGGGGCAGGAATCATCTTTATTTCGCCTGAGAAACACATGCTCCCCTACAGCTTTGTGCTCGGTGAATTGTGCTCAAACAATGTTGCTGAATATCAAGCGCTGATAATTGGCCTCCAAATGGCCTTGGAGATTGGCATAACATATATAGAGGTCTATGGTGATTCAAAGTTGATCGTTAGTCAACTCTTACTCCAGTATGAAGTAAAGCATAAAGACTTGAAGCCTTATTTTATCTATGCAAGACAACTGCTAGAAAGGTTTGATAGTATAGTACTGGAGCATGTTCCGAGATCAGAAAATAAAAAGGCAGATGCTCTAGCAAATTTGGCGACTGCCCTAACGATCCCGGAAGATATGTCGATGAACATCTCACTTTGTCAGAGGTGGATTGTGCCGCCAGTAGAAGATGAATGCCAAGAAGCAAATATGATTTCTGTTTTTGCAATTGAAGAAGAGGACTGGCGACAACCTATTATAAATTATCTTCAACATGGAAGACTTCCCACAGATCCCAGACGTAGGGCCGATATACGAAGAAGAGGCGCTCGATTTATCTACTACAAAGAGACCCTTTATCGTCGTTCTTACGAGGGACTCTTCCTTCGATGCATTGGAAAGGAAGAAACAGCAAAGGCATTAGTTGAGGCACATTCAGGTGTTTGTGGCGCCCACCAGTCGGGTCCAAAACTCCAGTTTCAATTAAAAAGGATGGGTTATTATTGGCCTACAATGATTCAAGACTCAATGGAATATGCAAAGAAGTGTGAAGCCTGTCAATTCCATGCAAACTTCATACATCAGCCACCGGAGCCTCTTCATCCGACTGTAGCTTCATGACCTTTTGAAGCTTGGGGACTTGACCTTGTTGGCCCTATAACACCCAAGTCTTCGGCAGGACATTCTTACATTCTTGTAGGGACGGATTACTTCTCAAGATGGGCTGAAGCTGTCGCATTGAAAGAAGCCAAGAAAGAAAATGTTGTGGATTTCGTCCGAACTCATATAATTTATCGGTACGGTATCCCTCATCGTATTGTGACAGATAATGGAAGGCAATTCTCCAACAGCCTAATGGACAAGTTGTGTGAGAAGTTTAACTTCAAACAATACAAGTCCTCTATGTACAATGCTGCGGCAAATGGGTTGGCAGAAGCATTCAATAAGACGCTGTGTAACTTATTGAAGAAAGTAGTCTCCAAGACAAAGAGAGATTGGCAAGAAAAGATCGGTGAAGTGTTGTCGGCTTACCGAACTACTCATCGCACTCCTACAGGAGTCACACCTTATTCCCTAGTCTATGGGGTAGAAGTTGTGCTCCCGTTAGAAAGAGAGATTCCTTCATTAAGGATGGTCGTCCAGAAGCGTACAAGATCGTGGATAAAGATGGATTAAGAATAGGCCCGATAAATGGCAAGTTTCTTAAAAAGTTTTATGCGTAAAATGTAATGCTCCATATCGCAAGAGCCTAAACTGCATGATACTCCTAGCTCGCATGAGTTAAAAAGGTGAACGACCAAAAAAAAAAAAAAATTTGTACCCTGAACTACGTTATGACTTGATCCCGTTTATTAATGGGTACGTAGGCAACTTAAAGGAAACTTTAAGCTCAGTCCATAAAATTAAAAAAAAAAATCATCATTCCATTATGCGAAGCAAGTCTGATGTTGATAAAAATTTTACCTATTACAAAAAAATAGAGATATCTTCGATAAAAAAAGTATAACAAAAAAAGTCCTACAATGATAAAAAAAAATGGAGTCTGATCATGGTATCCACTTGTAGTTCTTCAGCTCTTCTTGTGCATCTTCCAACATTCCACGAAGTATCGTCAGAGTTTTAGCATCAGCATCAGTAAGAACAGGGGCATCTTCAATACTACTTATAGTTCCTCGCAGTTTGGAAGCCTCGAGTTGATGTTGTTTTAAAATATCCTCTTTCTCAATAATCGACTTAGAAATCTCACCTCGCTTAGCTTTCACAGCTTCAAGCCTAGCTTCCAATTCTTCTTCTTCTCGCAATGCTTGCAGATGTTGTTGTTGAAGTGAACCTTTCGCTGTGAGTAGTTCACTTTCACTGTATAGTATCTTCTCCAAGCTAAACTTAGTCTCTTCCAGTTGGCGATTCTTACTCTCCGAAGTTAATTGAGAAGAAAATGACGACTGCAACTGGTTATACTTCTCTACCTTCTTGAAATACGCACTTACAATTTCTTTAAGAGAATCCAAGCCAGGTACACGAATCTCAGAAATTGTATGAAGTATTTTGACTGCCTCTTGTTTAAGACGAGGTATTTTGTCGAACGGAGTGCGTATGATCTTTTGGTGTATGCTCTCCCATAGGGCAAGGGCAGACTGTTTCCTATAGTTGGAAATAACATCGTCAGCACAGTAATCAGAGATCTCAGATGCAGCTGCATGGGTCGTTGTCTTCTTTTGTTCAGGGATTTCATCAATTACAGGATGACAAGATTGAATCACGACTCTATCCGTTGGCGCTTTAGAATTGCCCACACGCGCAGCTACAAAGTCAAAAACATCTGGACTCACAAAAGAAGGAGGACTATGATGCCCCTCGACTTCTATAAGGGGATCATTTAAAGGTGACTACAAAAAAAAAAGGTAAGTAATAGTGATAATAATAATAGTAAAATATTATGATGAAGAGGGAATGAAAACACTTACCAGTGGTGCAGGGAGTTCAGGAAATTGTGATGAGCTAGGAACCCCATCAAAATATTCATCTTCACATACTGATGGTTGTTTGGACTTTTTAGACCTTTTCCAATGATGATCGCCGCTACTGCTCTGACTACCATCATTATCCTTAGAGCGAAATTCACCAGGTTCAAACATGCGGATCCTTTTGCCTCCATTGTCATTACCAACCTTTTTGGGAAATTTTGGCTTGGGAGGAAGAGGAATAGCACTAGCCACCAATTTATCTCTGCCTTCTTCGAGATAATTTCCATTTTTTGCCAACCACCAACTCCTGTAGCTTTGGGTAATTTGGATGTGTGGCTTCATCGCGTGCGCAGGGAGATAAACTTGAGACAATGTTTTTGCTCGAACACATATCATCCAAAGGCGCAATACATTATCTAAGTTGGCTTCAGGAACTTCTTCACTTAGATTGTTTGGCACGTCTTGGTAAAATCCAAATTGTCGGCTAAATCGACAAGGATTATAAGATTCGATGATCATCGAAGACCCACATCGGGAAGATAAGAAGCATGATCGAATACTTATAAAGAATGAGGAATGCCAAAATGATAGTTGGTCATCATCTGTCAGAACCATGCCTTTGTTGCGGGGAGGGAGATTCGCATACCACGATACATATTTACCTTTATGAATATGTACACGAGCTTCAAAATCGTCGAAGTACTTAGCTCCACCCTCTCCGGAAAACTCAACCATCATCGGGCCCCTAACTTTTTCTGGAACTGCATAATGCGTGTTAAAATAATAAGCAAGCCAAGCGTAAACATAATGCACTGGAAAACAAGCCTCTGAACGTCCTGCCGAAGGAGACGCTCTATAAATCTGGCCCAATCCATGATAGATATTAGCCAAAATAGGGACAGCAAGACTAAAAGCATAACCTTCTGCCATAAGGCTTGCAACTTTGAAGACCTCAGGACGAAGAGAAACCTGCTTATTGGGAAACACAAATACACATAACCAACAAGAAAGAAAAGCAGCCAAAAAAGTCTTTTCTATCAAATCGTCTTCTACACCAAGCTCATGAAAGAACTCGAGTTCTGTCTCAGACCAGTCAGAACATTTGATAGGAACTCCATTTGGATTATGAGTCGAACGAGGACGACTAGCTTTCTTCGCTTTTCGAGGAGGAGGCTTCTCATACTTCAAATCTCTCTTGAACCAAAAAGAAATCCATGAACTAATGGAAATTTGGAAATGATCACGGTTCTGAGAGGCTATATGATAATAAGCAGCAAATAGATACTCACAACTTTTCGGGAGGCCTTCGTTGTTTTGGTCAGATGACGCTAACAATTCCTTGCAGTAAGGAATAACTTCATCATAGAACTTCCCTTTAATGGAAAGGCCCCCTAATCTCCACATGTCCCATAAAGAGATAGACAATTCTCCAGACGACGTATGAAGAGTATTGGTTGAAGGACACCATGCCTCGCAAAAGGCTCGAATTATATCGGTGTTACGATCATAGGTGTATAAGGAAGCCATCACAGCATCAAGTAGACGAGCCTTCTTAAGTGATAGCTCATTGCGGGCAACCACGATTTCCAACCATTCCCAATAATGGCGAGTGTAACTGAATTCTCCATGGACTTTAAACGATGAACTCCAGCGAGCTTTACCCTCAATAATTTGACGATCTAGCGTTGACTCTGGATTCTGACTTGGCGCTTTATTATGTATTGGAGATTCTAGGAACCACATTTTCAGAGATGATTCTTGATTTAAGGGTCTTCCCTCAGACCATCTAGGTAGGACTCTAGAACTATCTAAGGAAGGCTGCAATGTCCTAAAGTTTCCATGCTCCGCCTCTCTTACATGAAGAATGACTCCATTTTCAACAGGTTGATCTCTATCCTTCAAGATGACTAAGCAGTTCTTCTCAGGATCAGGATGCTCAGTGAAATACACCATGATGGAGATAAGTTTTTCTACACAAGAAAAAAAAATTTGATGTCAATCTTGTCCAATAAGCTATGAAAGCAAGGAAATGATCACAAATAATCAATCATAAAAAAAAGGGTGACCACCCCTGCAGAAAACTACAGTCATCAAAGTGACTGGTCTAGACAGGTGGTGAAATCACTGCAAGTGAAGCTGATGACGACCGTGGTGACCACCCCTGCAGGAAACTACAGTCATCAAAGTGACTGGTCTAGACAGGTGGTGAAATCACTGCAAGTGAAGCTGATGACGACCGTGGTGACCACCCCTGCAGGAAACTACAATCATCAAAGTGACTGGTCTAGACAGGTGGTGAAATCACTGCAAGTGAAGCTGATGACGACCGTGGTGACCACCCCTGCAGGAAACTACAGTCATCAAAGTGACTGGTCTAGACAGGTGGTGAAATCACTGCAAGTGAAGCTGATGACGACCGTGGTGACCACCCCTGCAGGAAACTACAGTCATCAAAGTGACTGGTCTAGACAGGTGGTGAAATCACTACAAGTGAAGCTGATGACGACCGTGGTGACCACCCCTGCAGGAAACTACAGTCATCAAAGTGACTGGTCTAGACAGGTGGTGAAATCACTGCAAGTGAAGTTGGTGACGACTGTTGCACGAAGCTTACATATTCAAGCAAGAAAGAAACAAACTGTAATAATATATGTGCAAAAAAAAAAAAGTAGGAGACAAGAAAATCTATGGCACAATCAAAGCAGTTCATATGTACACATCCAATAAGGACACCGATGGAATATATATGCATATTAAAAAAAATTGGCAAAAAAAATTGAATATGTATATACCTTTCAAGTGGTGGACAAAAATTGATGTTGTATCCTAGGAGATCGTCAAATAACTTTGATAGTTCCAAATCCTACAAAGAAAGGATGGTGATAAGAAAAAAAAAAAAAAAAACACCAAAAAAAAAAGTAAGTAGGCAAAAAAATTGCCAATTGAGAATTTGCGGCTAGGAAACTTGAATTTGCAATTCATAAAAAGTCCCAAACGGCAACAACATTGATAAAAAAAAATTAATTAAAAAATTTTTTTTTGCTGCACTCAACGTATACCGAGGAGAAAAGAATGTGCGAAACTTTGCACAATGTGGCTGGAGTTCATGGGATATAGACGGCAAATTAAAAAAAAAAAAAAACTCTTCAAACTTACGGCCCCTTGCATTGTTTACATCATAAATTAGTTCAAAGATTCAAAAGCTCCAAGATACACATTCAAAAGCTCATATATATATGTATGGTAAAAAAAAAAAACTCTCACGCAGAAGCTTATGGCAGCAAGGCGAATGAGATAAAAAAAATTATATTTGAACACAAGAGTTATGGCTGACGTTGTGTATTTTTGAAAAGAAAAAAAAAATTTAAGTGTGTGCATATGGCAAAGCGGGCGGCTGGGATTGAAAATAAAAAAAAAAAAAGAGGAAGCCTAGTGTGTGAGGCGGCAGCGCAAATACATGAAGAAAAGAAAAAAATTTTGAAGCTGGGGCATTATGTGTGTTGTGCGGCAGACTTTGAGATTAAGTTTTATATTAAAAAAAAAAGAGAAATTCAAAATCAAAATTTTGTGGCTAAAGTATGATTAAATTCTCAAGCTGGGAGCAACGCAATATGGCTAATTAAAAAATATATACATACGTGAAAACAGTAGTGCAGCGGCGGAAGAAAGAAAAGGTTTCAATGAATATTTTTTTTGAAATACTTACCAACGACACGAGAAAGAAGCAGGAAGATTATTGCTCGAAATCAAGGCCTACACAAAGAAGAAAATACATGAGCATTCGAAGGCAAATGAAAAAAAGAAAAGGAAAATTGAAGAGAATAGTTTTTCTCAATACCTAGACTCCTTGCTTGGGTGGCTTTGTGTCTTGACCTATGCAACCTCTTCTATTTATGAAGAAAGGGATTAGGTCAAACCCATAAGGAAAAGGTATTATGAGATTTGATTTTAAAATTGAATTTTATCCCTTATCAAATTAGGAGTGTCAATTCAAATCGTAATCCAAGTGGGAAATTTGATTCAAATCAATTTTGAATAAAAATTCAAATTGGTCCAATTTTAAAGTAAGATAAATTTGGATAAATTTTGAATTTGATTCGATTTAAATTAAATTAAAATTGGTATAGCTAAATTTTTAGCTAAACCTAAATCAAAGGGGCATATTTTAGAATTCTATTCCTCAAACCAAATTTTGGATGGAATTTAACATTACTCCAACTAAAATTTTTCAAGCTTTATTTGAAATTCAAGGTGTTTGAGGTTGAGTTTATCTTGAGATAATTTGGACCTAATTATAATTCGGTCCCAAATTAAACTCGAGTCAAATTCAAAATAGAGTGAAATTACTCCAAATTCAAAGTTACATAGAATTTGGACACAATTGAAATTCAATATGGAATTAAAATCCAGTTGAGATTCAAATTGCAATTTGTTGCCAAGCCAAGTGGATCAAAATTTCGAAAAAAAAAAGAAGGAAGAAGAAAATTTCGAATTTTGATTAAATTGGCATAACAGATGTGTACAAAAATTGATTCCAAAGAATTTCTTTTCGAGATTCATCCACACATAATTTGTGTCTAAATCTCGAAAAGGGGCATTTGTTGAAAGAAAAATTTTGACCAATCACAAATTGCCACGTCATTACATGAAATTAATGACAAAATTATAATCAATTAAATTTTGGACAAATTATAAATTGACATGTGTCCCAAATTTAATTTGAAGACAAAGTTGGCCAATTATAAATTCATAGAGCCAAATTTCTATTTGATCAATTAATTAAAATTAAATTGTTTTGATCAAATTAATTAATTTGACCCATTAATTAAAAAAATAATTATTTGGATCAAATTTGGGTCTTTTAAATATTTGGGTCACATGGTTTTGGGTCAAATATGAACCAGACCCAAGACTAAATAGTTGAACCCAAGACCAATAAAGCCCAAGCCTAAGTTGTTGGCCCAAAAGTCACCAGGGCCCATCCAGCGAGAACTCTATAAATAGAGGGGTTCTCTTCCATTTTAGGGGGTCAGAATTTTGAAGCTCCAAGCCAGAGTCAGAGAATTCAGAGAAACTCCATCAAGATTGAAGACTGAAGACTGAAGACTCCTTGAAATCCATAAGTTTCAAAGTGCTGAACACTTCTTGAAGATTGAAGACTGCTTCAAGATTAGAAGACTTCAAGCTCCAAGAATCCATTGAAGCTTCAAACTCGAGATCAAGCGTTCCAGCCCTCGAGTGAAACACATCCACACACAAGAGAGAGAATCAGAGGATTAACATTAGAGATTGTACATCCACACACATACAAATATTAATACAAATATACTTTTATTCAACGTGTCTCCATCTTCGAAGTTACGTGTGAACAATAGGTTTGAATTTCGTTACAGTCCCTCCATCCAAATTTCCATTAATTACCAACAGAATGCTGACATGACAATGTTTTTATTCAAAACAAAATTTAAAATTTTTTTAAATAAAAAATTAATTTAATTATTTTTCCTTTTTCTTTTTTCTCTTTTTTCTTCTTTCTCTTCTTCCCTTCTTTCTTCTTCTTCTCCCATCCAATTTTCTTTTTCTAACCTCCCCAAACCTACGACGTTGGCGTCGACAGACGACGGCTGGCCCACTCCTTTTTTTTCCTTCTCTTTTCTTCTCTTCTTCTCCCCTTCCCTTCCATTTTTCTTCTTTTTTCCCTTCTCCTTTCTCCCTTTCTCTGTTTAAAAAATAATAATAATAAAGAGGAGGGTTCCCTTCGAATCTGGCTAGAACAAACTAGATTTGGAACGAAAGGGAACAGTCAGATTCGAGGGGGACAATTCCCTTTTTTTTTAAATAGTGAAAAAAAAGGGAGAAAGGAGAAGGGGGAAAAAAGAAAAAGGGAAGGAGAGGAGAGAAGAAGAAAAGAAGAAAATAGAAGGAAAAAAAAAGTGACCGGCAACGGAGTCGGTGACAAGATCCGACGCAGCACCAATAGGGTTTGGCGAGGGAAGAAGAATAAAAGTGAAGGGAGGAAGATGAAGAAGAAAAAAAAAATATAAAAAAAAGAAAGAAAAATCAATTAAATTAATTTTTTATTTTAAAAAAATTGTAAAAAAAATAATAATAAAAAGTAGTGTCACGCCAGCATTCTGTTGCACGAAAATTTAGACAGAGGGACCAAAGGTGTAACGAAATTCAATTCTCAAAGGTATATATTAGGACCAAAATGCAACCTAACGCGAATCTCGAGGACTAAAAGTGTATTTTTTTACTATTATAAATTATATGATATTGTAAAACAATGATCCTACAACATTTATAACATATAAAAAATGTAAATAAATTAATTAATAATATGGTTTATTGATATATATATATATACTATATGGTTTATTGATATATTATCAAGCACGTTTTGTATTTAAACTAATATCTGATTTCTAAATTTGATACCAGAGAAGAAAAATGTTTTTGATTGAATCCTTTGTTTTCAAATCATTTTCCAAATACACCTAATTTTATGAACTGTCCATAAATATAGCAGTGATTATCGGCAAGAATATTGTCCATAAAAATCATAAAAATTAATAAATAAATATTTCGTTAAAAGTTATTGTTATTAGTAACATTTCTCTTAACGTTTTTTAGACTAAATATATACTTTAAAGCTTAATGTTTTTTAAATTCTCACAACAAAAATCATTCCTTACATTTTTTTTGTTATTAAAGTAAGAAACTCTAATAAAGTTGTTGAGTTTTCAATACACAAATAATTTTCAATTTATTTTTTATAAGACAGTAAATTATTGAGTAGGTTGCTTATTTAGTTCCTCAACTATTAAGCTGAGTATAGTCTAGCTAATTAAAGCATTATATATTTTTAATTAAAAGGTGTTCAAATCTCCACCTTCACTGAGAAAAAAAATTCATACACTATTAAAAGTTTTAATTTCGTTAATAAACACTTGATTATATTTTTATTAAATTCCTACCATTTATATAATTAATAGTACGTTGATATGTCCATTAAATAAAATTTAGTTTTCATAAAAAAAAAAATATTTGACTCAATATAATATGACAAACAACTAAACATTCTATTAATAATGTTCAATTTATAACAACAGCTAATAATAAAAAAAAAAAATCAAAATTTTCTCTAAATTTGACCAAGTGCATTAGTTTTACTATAAAATTTAATAGAATTCTAGGTTTAGATAAGTGTTATAGTTTTTGTATTCAATTTCTGCTATTTTCTATTTTTTTTAAAAAAAAAAACTCCCAAAAATTCACTAATGTCAGTGAAATAACGCTTTAGACAAAATTAGACTTAATAAATGCACAAGATTGACCAATTGAATAACTCTCAAGGGGCCAAAGTGAGCATAGCTGTGATATGTATACTTGACGAAGAGGCCAAAAGTTTCAAATCTCCTGTCCCAAATGTTGTTGAACTAAAAAAAAAAAAATCTCAAGGGAAAGAAATACCAACTCGAATTTTTTTTTTTTTAATGACATATGTTTATATAATTCATTAAATGCACATGATATTTTGTTCTTTTTTAGGTTCAACAATTGCATAGTGGGGGTTGACAAGAGCATATAACTCAACTGACATGAAACTTGTACTCTCGATCAAGAGGTTAGAGGTTCAAATCCCCTCCCAAACTATATGTCATGTAATAATTGTTGACTAAAGTGATTTGACTCAAGCTATATCCAACCGGGTTGAAATCAAATATTGTGCTTATGATTATTATGTTGCCCAAAAATCCAAACTTAATTCAGCTTGTTTTTTCCAATTTATTGGCCCAACATTTATTTCCTGATTTTATCGAGAAGAAGTAGCGTGATTTGGTCGTCTTCTTCGGACAGAGAGGAGCGAGAAAAACTAGAGGTGCAGAGGAACTGTTTTCTTTCTTGGTGAGCCGTTGGAAGCGAGGAGTTCATGGTTTCCTGAGTGAGAAATTTTTCTCTTTGCGTGATGTGTTTCTTCTGTGTATTTCGTTTGGGTAATTTCTCAATGTGAGAGTTTGTGGGTTGCTCAAAATATTTTTCTCCCTTTTTTTTTATTGTACTATTGTTCTTGATATTGAAGTTTAATAGAAAATTGATCTCGCCTTGCAAGGGGATTTCACCCTTTGGAGAAAGAAGTTGTAAGCTCTTCTTTTAATGCAATAAAAAGTGGGTAAAATTTTAGATAAACCAGAAACATGGCCTACAGAGATAACCAAAGAAAAACAAGTTGATATGGAGGAAATAACTTCACAATGATTCTTCACCTCTCTGATAATTGATAGCGCAATTTATTGAGCTATATTTTGTATTATTTTAGTGTTAGTCTTGGGTATTATTTGGCCATTTTTATGTCTATTTGGTTTGTTTTGTAGGAATCAAGCATTTCAATGAAAATTGACGTTTTTGAAGATTACTGGTAATTATGGAGAAAAAGAATTAACCCAAGGGAAGAAATTTACAATTGAAGACAAGGTTCAAGGCTTGCATCTAGCAGGGTAGCGTTGAGACACTACTCTTTGAGCGTCTCCACGCTGCCCATTAAGTCATAAGGAGCGAATACGAGGCAGCGTCGAGATGCTACCTCCACAGCGTCTCGACGCTGCGAGCTTTCCGAAATTAAATTAGGGCGTACATCGACACAGCGTCGCGACGCTGTTGCGCAGAATGGACAGTATTTAATGTCTGCGTTGCTGCTGATTCGGGGAGCCCTTTTTGGGAGAGAGAAATACGATTTTAGAGAGGGAAAAACGCACAGAACAGTGGGGAAGACCAAGTGAGCTTGATTTTGGGAGCTTGGATCGTGAGGATCGTGACGGGAACACGCGGGAATCACGGCTAGCGAGTTTAATCTTTCTCCCTTGTTTCTTGTACTGATTTTTAGCATGTATTGGACTGATTTTGATTGTATTTTCAGAGACATGAGTAGCTAAATTTCGTTTCTTAGGGGCTTATGTATTGGACTGATTTTGATTGTATTTTCAGAGACATGAGTAGCTAAATTTCGTTTCTTAGGGGCTTGATGTAGCCATTAGATTGTATGGATTAATTTAGGGATTTTATAGGACGTTTCGTAACGCGGTTCATTTATGCAATTGTATGCTTAATGCTTATAATCTCTTGATGACGGATTGTATGTTGTTGTTTCTGAACTAATCGCTTGGGAGATGGTAGTTTAGATTAGACTATCTGTAACGCCCCGTGCGCTTTGGGTGTATTTAAATCCCGAGTTTAGAGTTGAAAGAGAAATAAATTCTATTTTGGCTTGAACTTAGGGGTTTAATTATATACTAAGGTGTGGGGAATTAATCCGTTATATTAATTTAGTTTCCCTTCCCAAAAGCTCGTTTAAAAGTTAGCCAGTGTTGGTTGCTCGAGAGTTAAAGCGTTGAAATATTCACGCTAATTGGGGGTTAGTTGGAAGCTAATCTTGGATTGGCTATTTTTTTTTGGCTTAAGTTTATTTGGAAAAAAAAAAAAGAAAGAAAGAAACCCTAAGCCCCATCTTCCTCTCATCTCTTTCTGTAACACCCGAGTTAGGAGGGGTACATGAATGAACCGAGGCCACATCCGAATGAGAGGGATCCTGAGGACATGAAAGTATGATCAAGATAAGCTTAAAAGAATTGGTAGATACTACCTATACCAACAAGGTGCACCTTCCTTTTCGGTGGCTCAATCATAGGAACTTTGAAGTTAAGCGTGCTTAGCTTGGAGAAGTTCTATGTTGGGTGACCTCCTGGGAATTTTCCTAGGAAGCATGTGAGTGAGGACAAAACATGCTAAAAGGATCCCGTGTTGGTTTGTGGGGACAGTCTTCAATCTTAGAAGTAGTATCAGACAAGTATGGTGGCGTGGCCAGGTCGCAGGGGAATGCCGGGGCCGTTTAGGGCCGAATCCGGATTCCGAATCCTAGGCCTGGGGCGTTACACTTTCCCTCTTCATCGTGAGGCAGCCCTTGGAGAGAGCCACCGTCGCCAGCCGCCCTTCCCCTTGCCGCGACCGCCTGAAGCCGTTCGGCCAGCCCTTGTCGCGCCGCCCCTTCGCGCGCGAGTTTCCTTTCTCTCTCGTGGGGTCTCCATCCGCGAGCTCTCTCTCCCCCTCGTCGCGCGGTCTCTCTCTCTCTCCCGCGGATTTCTCCCCTCGTGCCACCGTGAGCCGTGAAGCTCCTCCCCGTGAGGTAGTCGTCGCCGCCTGTAGCAGTTCGGGTAGTCGCCGTCTTCGCCTCGCGCATCTCCCTCTCTGTTTCGTGGTTCAATCTCTCTTTTTCTCGCGTTTGTGGCCAAGAAAGATCGTGGGTAAGTCTCTTTTCTCTCGATCTAGGGGTTTTGGGGCCCGATCTAACTCGTTCATGTCCGTATTGGCTAGATCTCGCGCGGACAGCAACCTGAAGCACCGTCTTCTTTGCGTTTCAGCCTTAAAAACCGTGGGTAAACCTCTTTCCTTTCCTTTTTCATGTGGTTTAAGGCTTGATCTAAGTTCCTATTCGTTTGGTGTTGTTAGATCTCGCGTGCCTCGCAATTCGGAGTCCCGTCAACCTCGTTTCAGCCGATTTCACCTCTGTCCAGCAGCGTTCTTGGTTGTTGTTGTTGTCGTTTGGCGTTCCGGTAAGTCTAATCCCTTACCCATTCTTGTTTAGTGCTTTAATTGGAATGCCCATTAGCTTTAGGTGCTGAGAGTTAAGTTAGTGTTTGATTTTCTGTTTTGCAGCGCCGCCAGAGTGTTCGATTAAGTTCGAAACACTTCAACTTGGGTACCCACTGCTCAAAGAGCGTTCTAGCTCGTTGGTTGTGGTTGGTGTAACCCGTCTAGCGCAGAAGCGGGTCCGTTTGGGTAAGTTTCCTTGCTGTCCCTTTGCTTTTAGCGTTAAAAGTTGCTGCCCAATAGTTATCCTAGCCTTAGAATCATGTTTAGGTCGTTACCCATTGCATAACTAGGCTCTTAAGTGTTGCCCCAACCCTTAAAGGTCCTTGAGCGCGTTTTAGATGGTTTATCATGGCTATTTTGATTATAAGCATGTAGTTTAGCATTGTCCTTTTAGTTTCATCGCCCTCGTAGGTTGCCCAATCATTATAGGCTCTTTAACCATGGAAGGAATGAGCTTTTGGGTGCTGCCCATAGCTTAGAAAGTTTGTTAGGAAGGTTTCCAATGATTACCTAGGCCTTGTTGTGCATTGCCTGAGCTTTAGGAGCCTGTAGAATGTCGTTCATGCGTTTTAGGTGGTTGTTGCTTGCTGTCCAGTGGCTGAATAGCCTTAATATCGTCAACTAACAAATACCCACCGCCCGTAACGCTTTAAACGTGGTTGCCCATGGTTTAATGGCGCTGGGTTCTCAATTCGGGTTATGTTTAGATGCTGTCCAGCAAGGAAAATAAACCGTTATTGGTTCAGTCTCGCCCTTAGCAGCATGTTTTTAGGGTGCTTTTCTTTAGTATAGACTTCCTTTAATAGTTGGTAGTTTGTTTGTAGCCGGAAGCTCGTTTTGGGAGCGTGTCGTGCCATTCCAGCTAGCGTTGGTTTGTAAAAGTCTTCTGTAAGTAGTTTCTACTTACTAAGCTTGGTTGATTGCATGAAACATGATCGTTTGTTTATCTGCTTTCCTTATATTTGTATGACATGTTATATATATGAACTGCTGTGCTGTGATCCTTAAAGTGCTTTGTTTAAAGCATGAAATGTATTCTCTGCGTTGCTTGAGTTGCATTCGCTTAAGAAGTATAAGAATGATAGGTACTTGTCTTAGGCTTAGTGACTGTTGAGTCAAGCATGATGAGTCTGGCTTGCATGTTGCATGGGGGATGTGTAGCATGAGTCGGGTGAGAGGCACAGCACATGGTGCGTAATTCATGTGTAGCGGAGCGTGACGCGAAAATCACGTGGGTTGTGAGTGCGGAGCGTGACGCGGAAATCACGTAAGAGTGGCGCAACACATGGCGCGGAATTCATGTGGGGTAGGTGCGAAGCATGACGCGGAAATCATGTAAGTAGCGCAGCACATGGCGCGAAATTCATGTGTAGCGGAGCATGACGTGGAAATCATGTAGTTAGCGGAGCATGACGCGGAAATCATGTAGTTAGCGGAGCATGACGCGAAAATCATGTGGAGTTTAGTGTGTGCGTTGCATAGCGTGTGGTGCATTTGCACAAGTTTGTCGTTTTAAGCATGTGGTTAGTTTTAGCTTAAAAACATGTTGGATATTTGTGGTTGCATAAGCATGATGCTTGTTCGTGGTTGTGAAAGCATGTGGGATGCATGTGTAAAGCATGTTGATTACGTTGTTTGTTGTTTGTGGCTTGGTAAGTGTGAGCTGCTTACCAGTACCACGGTTGTACTGATACCCCCTTTCCCACCTTCCCCCCAACATTTTAGATGTTGCAGGTATCGAGGATGATCCGGACCTTGGTGGCGAGGAGGAGAACTACGAGGATTCCTAGAGTGTTGGGTCTCCTCACGTTGTCATGTTTTTCTTAATTGCTTAGTAGATAGTTTGAGCTGTTTAAATTTGTAGTTCTGTGATGGTGAGGGATTCACCTGAGAAAGGTTTGTTTTCGGGTTATGAACTTGTCTTGTTAATTGTGTTTAAGGTTAATAATATATTTAGCTAGAGGACTAGCTTTCCTGTTAACGTGTTGTCTTTAAGTTCCGCTGCATGATCTCAGATTATTGCATGTTCTGGTTAAGTATGTCTAGAGGAGATAAGCTTGTGAATCTGGTTGTAGTCTGGTGGAGTTTGGCCTGGTGAATTGTTTGGAAGTGTTTTTTTTATTGCTTATCAGGTGTTTGAAAATTTTGGTTCAGGCCATTTTACGTCGTTATGCTGCCGAAATTTTCGGTACGCTCGGTTTTAAAGTGGTTCAGATCCTTAGCTAAGGGTAGAGTTGTAGTAGCGTCGCTAGGCTAGAGGTTGAAAAACCTGGGGTGTTACACTATCAATTGCATGACTTAGGTGATTCTTTAATCGGAAGATTTGGGATTGCTTGAGAAACCGTTATAAGGATTGTTCTTTAATGCTTATGCTTGTTGTTGAAATTAGATAGGGATATCAATTTCTTAATTTGCATAAAGAATTAATTGTACTCGGGAGAGGCTTTTAATTATCGATATTCCTTGGTTTATGAATTTGTTACGTGTTCGTTCATAATTATTCTTTGAGTTAATTCATGCATCTAATAGGTGAAATCAATTCCCTAAGGCTTTTCTCCATTGAGTTTCCATCTTTTTATTGCTTTGATTAGTTTTTCATTGATTTGCATATTTCTCGATTATTTTCTCTAAATAAAATTGGGCAAATATACCTTTAGTAATTAGGGGAACTCGAAAACCAATCCAGAGGACGACATTCGATTTTTAATCACTATATTATAACTTGGGCCCATACACTTGCTATTAGCAATTTGCGCATCAATAATGTACTTCGAAGGTTAATGATATTGAAAAACCAGAGGAATTGTGGACTAAATTGGAGTCACTTTATTTAGGTAAATCTCTATCAAATAAGATTTTACTTGAAGGAAAAGTTTCCTAGGTTTAAAATGCAACTATCAAATCCTTTGAAAATAATTTAGATGATTTCAACAAGATATGTGTAGGTCTTGCAAATACAAGAGAGAAGTTAGGTGATGAAAATCAAGTTGTTATTCTCCAAAATTCATTACCTGAAAGCTATAAGGAAGTTAAAGCTGCAATAAAATATGGCAAAGACTCGTTAACTTTAGTCATTGTTTTAAATGCCTTGAGATCCAAAGATTTTGAAATCAAGTCTAAGAAAAAGGATTGTTGAAGCCTTAATGGTTAGAGGGAGGTCGAAATCAAAAGGAAATCACAAATAAAGAACACTAAACATATATAGATCAAAATCTAGAGGTAAAGAGAAGAGAAATGTTATTATTGCCATAAAGAAGGGCATTTGATTAAAAATTGCTTTCAGTTAAAAAAACAAGAACAAGAGATAGGGCCTTTCAAAAAAAAAAAAAAAAAAAAAGAACAAGAGATAGGGGTAGAATGATGAAGAAACTGTTGCAAATGTGCATGAAGGATATGATCAGTCAACAAGAGTGTTAAGTGTGTCTGAAATTTGTAGTTAGTAATGAGTGGATACTTGATTATGGATGTTCCTATCATATGACACCAAATAGACATTACTTTCAAGATTTTGAGAAACTTGAAGGTAGCAAGGTTTTGATGGGCAATGATCAACATTATCCTGTAAGGGGTTGATAATGCTCATTTTTGTGTTATTTAGCCTTAAAAACTTGGATTATTGCCAGGAAAGTGATGACTTAGTGCTTAATTTCTTATCATTTAAGGTCAATTTAGTCAAAAGTCTATAGATCACGATAGAAATCTTAAAATATAGAATTTATGCTTAATTGTTGTAAATTAAAGAGAGTATTTTGGTAAGAATTGATCAAAGTTTAATGGTCTTGTGCAGGAGTCCAAATTTTCGTTTGATATGCGCCCACATCTGGAAACGGAAGAATTTAGCAAAGCAAAGGGCTAAAAGATATGCGCCCACATCACAAGGAAAAGAAAAAATCTTCTGAATACGGGAGGAAAAGATGAGGAAATGCGTTTAAGATGTGCCCACAAACTGATAAGGAAAGAAGCCCTCAACTTACGATAGAATACATCCAAGCAGCACACATGAGGAAATGCGCCACATTTGCGACCGCAACTGGGCTTTCCGACAGAATTTCAAGATTGGTGGGATTTGCAGAAAATCTTCTGAGGATTAAATATTTCGAACCAAATCTCCAAGGATCGTGGGATTACACTTAAAGGGGACTTCTCACACTGATCTTAGTAGCCAACCCTACCTTCCAAGGTCTATAAAAGGCCTGCAAGACCAAGAGACAAAGAGAGCTCGCATTAGTCTAGGATTTCTTTATGTTACTGTTTTTTCTCTTCATCTTGTAGCCAATCCGAGTTTCTGTTCTTCTAGCCTTTGTCGGCTCCTCCATTTGAAAGAAGTAGACGAGAAAGACTTGTCTCCCCGTGAAAAAGGCAAGAGCAAGTTCAAATAGAGAGGAGAAAGAACCTAAGTTTTAGTTTTAGTTGTCTAGAGTCTTTCATATTTCATTGTAAGAGTTGTTTACATTCTGTTTTCAATATATTTTAGTTGTAAGTTTATCTTATGCACATTTCATTTATCAATATGAATGCAAGTTTATTTTATCTTTCGTGTACTTTTAATTCTATGTCTTGCATTTTATTTTCTAACATGAGTTAAGCTTTTCTTGGGGATTCAAGTAAGTGGATACCTTGAGTAGAAGAAAGCCCCACCTATTGCAAAAGCAACTTTGCTCCTACTTAGCATTGTTTGTTTTTGCTGAAGTTTAAGTTTCATTGTTAGCTTAAACTGATCACTTGAGTTAACATATATAGTTTGTGTTCAGCTGGTGGTCGGAAGGTTGGAGTTGAGTGTGTGGGTTCGTAAAAGCAATAGTGGAAAAGATCCTAGAAATAGGACTTTGTTTCTTGCATCCTAGAAAGCGGACTAGAACCACTAGGGTTTCAAAGTCGTGTGCGTGAATCATCTAAGATTTAATTAGCCCTAGAAATAGGTGCACTAGTTAGTTTAGTCTTTTAAAGGCACTAAAAGCGGAGCAGAATAGGAGTCAGACTTAACTCACAACTAAGTTGATAGGGCAATTGCGGGCACAAACTGGTAGCAATCTGTCTGCACCATGTCAATGTGGGCATCTATAGGCAGTATTCTCCAGTTGTTGTGCACTTGCTGAGTAATTTGCGGGTGCATGGGGTGGGTGCATATTCTGCTTTGGTTGATATTTACTTGAATTTCCCGTCTTATCTCATATATCCTTACTTGCATTATTTTACTTGTTTTCTACCAACTCAAAACACCATCAATATATTACTTTTTCTAGTTACTATATCTTTCGGTTGCAAATTTAGAGGAGGTTCTTGTTTTCAACATTACAAAAGTGTATTGAGCCAATTTTTCCCTTGGGATTCGATACTTGGAGTACTCTCCACTTATTACTTGGTAGTGTATACTTGCACTCAGACACTCGTCACTGTCGTTCAACAAGAGACACGTCAAGAGTATAGGATCAGTCAAATTAAAACTTTATGATAAAATGAAGAAGGTCTTGTCTGATGTTCAGTTTATTCCAGATTTAAAGAGAAATTTGATTTCTGTTGGACAGCTTGATAAAAGAGGTTCTAGCTAGTTGCAAGTTAGAGGGAGGTGTACTTTGAATTTATAAAGGTTCACTTTTTGAAATGAAAGGTAATCTTAGAAATGGTTTATATGTTTTGAATCAAACCTCAGATGTGGCTTATTGTGAAAATGTTGTTTTAAGACAAGGTGATCATAAAGAAATTGTCATTTGGCACAATAGATTAGCCCATGTCTCTCAAAGACGCTTAAATGAATTGCACAAACAGGTTTTGTTTTTGGTAAATAATTCAAGGCTTCAAAATTACCTTTCTGGGAACATTGTACTCTTGGGAAATCAACCAAGGTAGAATTTTCTAAGAGCATAGAGTTATCTAAAGGGATTTTAGATTATGTCCATTCGGACTTGTGGGGACCAACAAGGGTTTCAACCCTTGGAGGAGCAAAAGTACTTCATGAGTATTGTTGATGATTTCTCAAGGAAATTGTGAATGTTTACTTCGAAGAACAAGAGTGACGATGCATTTGAAACCTTTAGAAATTGGAAAATCTTGGTTGAAAATCAAACTAGGAAAAAAATTACGATTTTGAGAAGAGGTAATGGTTTGGAGTATCTAAATGATAGCTTTGTAACTTTGTGTAAAATGTCGGAATTAAACGACATCACATGCACAGTTCCTTACACGTCCAACAGAACGATTCCTCTTTGCTTGAGAGGGTGAGAAGTATGCTAGCAAATGCAAAGATTCCTAAGATGTTTTGGGGTGAAGCAGTTTCGAAAACAACGTATCTGATAAATAGGAGTCATTCAATTGCCTTGAATATGAAAACTCACTACAAGAAAATTGTGTTATTCCGATGTACTTTCTCTCGACGCATAAAATATGCGTTGAGAGAAAAAGTCTCTGTCGACGCCGTGATGTTTGTGTCGATAGATTCATATATCTCCTGACGCAGTTATGCTCTGCGTCGAGAGAGAAAATATTTAATTTATGAAATTTTTTAATAAATATTCTGTTGACGTCGTTGTTGTTGGCATCGGCAAAATCATCTTCTCTCAACGCCGTTATGCGTGGTGTCGAGAGATACCTTTCTGCGTCGGTAGAAGCCTGATAACACTTCCCCCAAATCTGAAATCGAAACTCAATCATTAAAATTTCATCCCCCAAATCTGAGACGCGTCTCTGTGCCGAACTCGTGGAGCTAGCAGTTGTCGTCGATGTCGCTCATATCTCTATCATCGTCGCCATCGCCGTCTCCGAGCAATCCCATCGTCGTCGAGGTCCTTGTCTCCGTCGCCATCGCTGAGCACCTCCAACCGCCAGTAAGAAGGGTTTATTTATTTTATTTTATTTTATTTTTAATTTTTTTCTTCTACATTATTTCATCAAACTTTGCTTACTGCAAATTTTTGTCAATGCCTAATAGAACACTTCAATTTTTGTCAAGGTCCGCATTAGGATTCTTTAGCATTAGGATGCTTTCCCAATGGTGGTGGTTTTGCTACGTTTTTCATGACAAAAATGATAAATTCAAAGTATACTTCCCTCGTGGGCTGAACTCGTGTTTTTGCTGCAAATTTTTGTCAATGCCTAGTAGAACACTTAAAGTTTTTGCAATGTTATTCCAGTTCATTTCTTACTAATAGTTTAGGTGTTGGGCTGCATGCTATGAAGAATATTAAGCTTGATAATTCCTCGTGGGTTATTTTGTTCAACAAGGTGGCATTTGGCTTCTGTGTCAGCTTGATAATTCTAAATCGTGAAATGAGAAAAATACCCATTAACAGAGACAAGAGACCAAATATTGGACAATTGAATGAAAAATATAAAGCTTTGAGGTGTTTTGCAATTTCTTAATTAGATCACCATTTTTGAACTTTGATTTGCTTTGTGGGTGTGTAGCTGGATCAAGCATTCTTAATTAGATCACCGTTTTCTTTCTTGGTGACTCTTTGGAAGCGAGGAGTTGGTGGTTTTCTGAGTGAAAATTTGTCACTTTGTATAGTGTGGTTCTTGTTCGGATAATTTCTAGAGTGGGAGTTTGTGGGTTGCTTGGAGTATTTTTCTCGCTTTTAGATTGTACTCTTGTTCTTGATATTGAAGTAAATAGAAGGTTTGATCTCGCCTTGCACAGTGGTTGTTGACCTCATAGGTCGAACCACTATAAATATTTGTGTCTTCGTCTCTATTTTTCTATGCTTGATTTAGTTGGTAAATTTGATTTTGATTAAGGTGTGATTTTTCTGATTTGCTATGGTATAAGGCAGTATAATTTGAAGTTCTTCCCAACAGTAATCAACCCCTCAATTCAAGCAACCAACACAACCAGAACATGCTCAAAATTATTCACAGTAGTTTCCAAACAAGCAAGTAACAGCCAATCAAGAACATAACAATTAAAGATAAAATGCGGCGAAGAAGAAATAAGAACGCCACAGAAAATTTATTATGGTTCGATCCTAATTTAAGATCTACATCCACTATAGGCACTCTAACAATTTTAGTTAAAATGCTTCCTCCCTAAAGTTTGATTTAACTTTTCAAATGTTTAATTTTTTAAAAAATCATTTTAAAAAAAATTCTAGTGCATGCCAATCAGGAGCGGATCTATGGAGAGGCAAGGGGCACCCCCTCAATTTAAAATGTTTTATATTATATATATTAGTTTCCAATAAAACTTTTAAAAGTACTTCTAGTGTGTTGGTTTCTATCATTTTCTTTGTGTAGGTGCCCCTGCCCAGTCCTGGGTTTAAGCCCTTACCACGCTGATTTTATTTTTTGAATAGTTCAGTTTTTTAGGGACCCCAGCCCCGTGTTCGAATCCTACGTAGTTTATATTTGATTTTTTTCTATTATTTTCAGTTTATTTTAATTTTTTTTTGAATAGTTCTGTGATTTTCAATTCTGATTTTTCGTTAATAACATATATTGATTTTTCAAATGGAATAATTTAAACTTTTCAAAAATATATTTTTATGTTTTTGTTTAAGCTTTTTATCACTATCTAATAAATAAAATTTTCATTTTCTTTAATGAATTTAAATCCTCCGATGAAATAAAACGAATGTTAAAATAGTATTGTTGATCTTTGTACTTTATGACTCATTCTAATTTAGTTCATATATTTTCTTATATTCAAATTTAACCTATATAATTTCAATAAATCTGTAGATTAGTCATTATTAATTTGAAGTTACTCTAAAACATGGTAAAAATAATAATTTTCACTTAGAAAACACACCAATTGTTAATATGTTTTCAAAATTTATTAAGTGAAAGCTAATAGTTTTTTTAGGGACCCCAACCCGGTCCTCTGTTCGAATCCTACGCAGTTTATATTTGATTTTTTTTTCTATTATTTTCAGTTTATTTTAATTTTTTTTTGAATAGTTCTGTGATTTTCAATTTTGATTTTTCGTTAATAACATATATTGATTTTTCAAATGGAATAATTTAAACTTTTCAAAAATATATTTTTATGTTTTTGTTTAAGCTTTTTATCACTATCTAATAAATAAAATTTTTATTTTCTTTAATGAATTTAAATCCTCCTATGAAATAAAACGAATGTTAAAATAGTATTGTTGATCTTTGTACTTTATGACTCATTCTAATTTAGTTCATATATTTTCATATATTCAAATTTAACCTATGTAATTTCAATAAATCTGTAGATTAGTCATTGTTAATTTGAAGTTACTCTAAATCATGGTAAAAATAATAATTTTCACTTAGAAAACACACCAATTGTTAATATGTTTTCAAAATTTATAAAGCGAAAGCTAATAGTTTTTTTAGGGACCCCAACCCGGTCCTCTGTTCGAATCCTACGCAGTTTATATTTGATTTATTTTTTTTTATTTTCAGTTATTATTATTATTATTTTTGAATAGTGATGTGATTTTCAGTTTTGATTTTCGTTAATAACATATATTGATTTTTCAAATGGAATAATTTAAACTTTTCAAAAATATATTTTTATGTTTTTGTTTAAGGTTTTTATCACTATCTAATAAATAAAATTTTCATTTTCTTTAATGAATTTAAATCCACCTATGAAATAAAACGAATGTTAAAATAGTATTGTTGATCTTTGTAGTACTTTATGACTCATTCTAATTTAGTTCATATATTTTCATATATTCAAATTTAACCTATGTAATTTCAATAAATCTTTAGATTAGTCATTATTAATTTGAAGTTACTCTAAAACATGGTAAAAATAATAATTTTCACTTAGAAAACACACTAATTTTTAATATGTTTTCAAAATTTATAAAGCAAAAGCTAATAGTTTTTTTTGGGACCCCAACCCAGTCCTCTGTTCGAATCCTATGCAGTTTATATTTGATTTATTTTTGTTATTTTCAGTTATTATTATTATTATTTTTGAATAGTTATGTGATTTTCAGTTTTGATTTTCGTTAATAACATATATTGATTTTTCAAATGGAATAATTTAAACTTTTCAAAAATATATTTTTATGTTTTTGTTTAAGCTTTTTATCACTATCTAATTAATAAAATTTTCATTTTCTTTAATGAATTTAAATCCACCTATGAAATAAAACGAATGTTAAAATAGTATTGTTGATCTTTTTACTTTATGACTCATTCTAATTTAGTTCATATATTTTCATATATTCAAATTTAACCTATGTAATTTCAATAAATCTTTAGATTAGTCATTATTAATTTGAAGTTACTCTAAAACATGATGATAATAATAATTTTCACTTAAGAAAACACACCATTTGTTAATATGTTTTCAAAACTAATAAAGCGAAAGCTAATAGACACTAAATTTGTTTTGAAAAAGTTAACCATATACTAATTTTAAGATTATTAAAAGTACAAGGATTATATTTAGACAATGGAATTATTGACAATAAAATCAAATAAGTTTCAAATTACAATGACCAAAATGATATTTTAATCTTAAATGAATATGAAATGAGTTTATAAGTTTCTTTTTAAAAAAAAATTAGGAAAAAAAATCAATTCTACCCCTAAACTTTGGATTTAATTAAAATTCCAAACTAATAATTGTATCAATTTAAATCCTAAACATTCATAATTGAATTTTATGTCTAATGAAACTATAAACTTTCAATTTTGAAAAATGTCAAATAACACCTATCAGACACAAAATTGAAAATTCAAGAACTTATTGGACATGAAATTGAAAGTTTAGGATTCTATTAGACACATTTTTAAGTTTAGGGACCATAGACACAAACCCAAAAGTTCAGAGACTAAACTTGTTATTTAACCTAATCGATATTAGGTAATTTAAATATTGTATCAATGCTTCTAAAGTTGCATTTACATGAACTTGTGCCCCCTGATATAAAATCGTGGATCTGCCACTGTTGCCAACCACTAAAAATGACTTATTAAAAAATGAGAATGAGAAATAAACCAGTTTGGGGAAACATTGGAAAGCAGATTTTTTAAAAAGAGTTTTTAAGTATTAATAACTTGTGTATAAAAACATTTATGAGGAAATGTAACAAAACATATGAGTGTTTAAATTCTAAACAATTTTTGTACAAAAATATTTAAAATAAAATGTATTCTTAAAAAACATTTAAATTAAAAGGTGTTTCAAACGGACCCTTTGGAAGTTATCCAAATTGTCTTCCCTGATCCAGAGTTTCATGTCGCCATTGTTATGCTCTCCACCCAAATTTTCTAAATTCCTTTTCTTCCTATCTCAGTGTAACTTCGTCTCTACCATTGAGCAACCATCGCCCAAGCCTAACCCCAACTACTATAAATTATTCCATCGCCATCACTTTTGACCTATCCAAGAATGACTCAAACCATAAAAAATTATATTCATAATTAATTTTTAGAGGAAAAAGAAACAGATAATTAAATGATAGATTATTGTTATTGTTTTTTGATCAATTGATTTTAGAGAATTTGGGGTGGGTGGCAAATAAGAATTATATAATTGCAAATATAGCACAACATAAAAAAAATTTCAAATATAGCAAAATCTATAAGAGTATATTACTAATAGACATTGATAGACTCTGATTAATTAGAATCTATCTGATAGACTTCGATTATCAGAGTTTATCAGCGGTAGACTCTGATTAATCAGAATCTATCAGTCTACTGATAGACTCCGATTATTCAGAATCTATCAGTGTCTATCGCTCATAGACTCCGGTTAATCGAAATCTATCAATGACTATCATTGATTGATAGACTTTAATTAATCAAATTCTATCAGAGATAGTCACTGGTAGATTTTGATTAATCGGAATCTATTAGCGATAGACACTGATAGACTTTGAATAATCAGAGTCTATCAGTGATAGACACGGTTAGAATCTGATGACAGCTTTTTAAAATTTGTAATGATTTAGTCCCTATCGTGAAAATCAATGTTATTTAGGATTTAATGAAATTTCTTACATAGATTGATTAATAAAATTAATTTGGGATCCAATATGTTTATAAGCTACAAAGTCTAATCATTAAATAATAAAAATCGAGATCTAATTTTGATGATTTTTTTGTAACAAGGATTAAATTGTTACAAATTTGAAAGTACAAGGACTAAACTGTTATTTATTAAAGTTCAGGGGCTAAATTGTTACAAAATTGAAAGTACAAGGACTAAATCGTTACAAATCAAAATTCATAGACTAAATTGTTACTTTTATGAAAGTTCAGAGACTAAAAGTGATTTTTAACGTAAAATTTAAACTTATATAAATTGGTGGTTTTGTTTATTTATTTGTTTGCTTACTTTTTTTTTTTTTTTGAGAAATACACTATTCATTAATCAGAAATTAAAACCTCATTGGGTTACAAAGAAATCACTCTCAGCTTGAGCTAAGTTCGTAATCCAAAAAGGAAATTCCTGAAGCCATAATATTGATCTAGAAATTAATTCTGATTGAGCTAAATTATGCGCTAATGTATTATGTTGTCTACTAACATGAACAAAAAGCACTTTTTGGAGAAGGCTTGTAATATTTCGTATGTCTTGGATTAAAGTCTGAACTTTGAGCAATGCTATCAACTTGCCCATTAAGCATAGAGACCATAGAGAGACAGTCTGAAATTATGTTAATATCAGACTAGCCTTAGGCCTTCCAATATGGCTCTAGCCTCGGCACAAAGGGGGGATAAAGGAGGAATGGAGATTTTCAATTGTTGCAATAACCTTACCTTCTCCGTCACGAATTACAACACTAATTTCCATTTTATAATTCTGATCATTACCTGTAGCATCCACGTGAATCACGAACTTCGATATGTGTCGTCATGTAAATAATTGATTTATGGACTGACGGATGGTACCTGATCCCTTACATAAGCTTTATGAAACACATTCAAATAATCAAGAATTCATTCATTGCGAATATCAATAATGGATGGAACCAGATGACCATGTACCACCTTATTCCTATCATTTCAAATGGTCCAAACTCCTGCACATAATACGTACCTCAAATTGAAATTCAGGAATTCTTTACAAAGGTCCAACCATCGATCCTATATGTTAGACATACATTTACCTCTAATGTTGGACATTAAATCTAAGGAGCTCCATATTTTGTTTGCTTACCTTATTACTTGTAGTGCAGGATTTTTTTATGAGCATTCTGACATATAGCCGATGAATCCCTATTGAACATGTGACCCACAAAATATGCGGTGGAAATTAAATCTAAGGACCTCCATATTTTGTTTGGTTACTTATTGTGCAGGATTTTGATAAGCATTATCTGACATATAGCCAATCAATCCCATTCAATATGTGACCCACAAAATATGCGATTAGTTATTTCAAAAAAAAAAAAAAAAAATGCGATTGGTGATTTTCAACTTATTTTGTAAATAATGATGTGCTGTCTATTTTTGCCTTTTATTGGGGAAAAGTTGCTATCATCTCTTTGGAATTTATTTATATATATATATATATATATATATATATATATATATATCAAATTCTATAGGTTAGTTTAGAAGAATATACAAAAATGTTTTTTGTTTTTCTTTTTTTAACTTACAAATGCAAAACTTTATTACATTTTTTTTTCTTATCATTAGAATTGAAAAGATATGAGAAGTAAAAAAAGGTAAAAGTTAGGACTACTTTTCAGTTAAAAAAAAAAAGGGTAAAAGTTAGCACTTTAAAGTGTAAACTCATAAACTTGATGATAATTTCTTAGACCCCATTTGATAACCATTTCAGTTTTTAGTTTTTTATTTTTTATTTTTTATTTTTAGTTTTCTGTTTTTGGTTTTTAGTTTTTTTTTTAATCATACATGTTTGGTAACTATTTTTTGTTTTTAGTTTTTAAAAAATAGAAAACAAAAAACAATTACTAAAGCCCCGTTTGATAACCATTTCGTTTTTGGTTTTTGAAATTTATGCTTGTTTTCTCATAATTTCTTTACCATGGTTTTCATCTTTGTTAAAGATACATGGGAGTTCTTAGCCAAATTCCAAAAACAAAAACAGGTTTTTGAAAACTACTTTTTTTTTTTTTTCAAAACTTGAGTCGGTTTTTGAAAATATGGAAAGAAGGTAAGTACAAAACAAAGAAACTTATAGGAAAAAGTAGTGTTTGTAGGCTTAATTTTCAAAAACTAAAAACCAAAAACAAAATGGTTATCAAACGGGGCCTAAGTAATTAATTTTTATTTATAGTCCATTGAAAACTTTGTGAGACATTAAGTTACACATTATATTTTTTTCTCAACAAAATAAACATAAGCTTGTAATTGATGCAACACAATTTAATTTTTCAACAAATATTATTAATTACAAAATACACTAATTATAAAAGAATGATAAAAAAATCAAATAGTAATAAAAAAAATCAAGATCCAAGATATACACCCATTTCTAGATTTGCTCACTTGACAAACATTGATATACAAATACAATTATTCAACTTCATCAAAGTGGAGTTGTAACGTCAAAAGCCTAGGATCCGAGATAGATTCAACACATGCATTCCTAATACAATTATTCAACTTCATCAAAAGTGGAGTTCTAACGTCAGAAGTCTTGGATCCGAGATAGATTCAACACGTGCATTCCCTTACAACGACTTGAATATACCATTACCAACACCTTGAGATGCTTTGAAGATTGAAGAGGCTTTGAGAACAAAGAAAACAAAGAGAAAAAAAATGAAGAAAGAATGAAACTCAAGTGTTGGGGAAGGAAATGGTGAAAATTAAAAATCCTATTTTTATAGTAGTGGAATATGATAGTTACAAAACCTATTGAATTCTATAACTTCTATAATTCCACTATGAGTTATAATTAAAGAAAATTGTGGGATAAAAATTTTATATTCCAACCTTTTAGTAGTTCATGTGTATTTATTATTGTTAATTAAGTATTAACTAATTAATTTACTATTTATATTTAATTGTCAATGACACAACTTGTAAATTAGTAAATCAAAGCAAGGACAAAAGTGTCCAAAAAAGTTTTTCAAACATCCTCACCTTTTAATATAATTCTAGATATATATAACTTATTTAAAAATAACTAAATTAAAAAAGTATATATTTAATATAATATTAGAGAAAGGGACACACATCATCATGCACAAACCAAAAAATATAGAAAAGAGGAAAAGAAAAAATTCAAAGTTAAAATTGATACAACCTGCAAAGTTTAGGGTTAGAAATGATTTTTCCCTAACATTTTTAAACGGTTTAGTTTAGTTTGAATGGATCAACACGATTAAGTGATCGAACTTACTTGATTGGTTTGATTCAATTTATTAGTTTAACTCAATTTTTACTTTCGTCATTTATAGAGTTGAGTTTTTAAAACATGTATGTGTGTAAAATAGATATAAAAATTCATCTTAATTAATTTTAAAAAATAACTATACAGTCTATAATGCCAACATGAGCATAGCCCAACTTGCATAAGACTTATTAATTACCGAAAGGTCTGTGGTTCAAATCCCCACATCCCCACATGTTGTCAAAATAAAAAAATAAAAAAACAATAATTGTATTCAATAATGTCATTTTGCTAAAAATATTGTTAATAACTAGAATTAAAAAAATAGACATATACATTATACATAATAATGCACTAATCATTTCAAAAGTTTCATTTTAATCTTTTAATTTTTAATTTTTTTTTTCTAACAAAACCCTTAGTTTTTTATAGGTTAAATCATCAAAAATACCCTTTGAACTATGAGATTGGTTTCAATTATACCCCTAACTTTCAAAAGTTTCATTTTAACTCTTGAAGTTTGAATTTTGTTAAAAAAAAACCCATGAAAGCATTTTTTTCGTAAAAATTATGGACGGAAAATGATGTGTTTGCATATGTGAACATATTTGAACATATACATGTGAAAAAAATATTAAAAACATATGCAAACACATCATTTTTTGTGTATAAATTTACTGGAAAATGTTTTCCAGCTGAGTCGTTTTGAAAAAAAATTCAAACTTCAAAAACTAAAATGAAACTTTTGAAAATTCAGGGGTATAATTGAAACCATTTTTATATTAAAATTAAGGCTAAATTAAAAAAAAAAAAAAAAAAAAAAAAAAAAAAAAAAAAAACCACCCTAAACTATGGGGTTTGTTTCAAAAATACCATTGAACTTTAAAAAATATTCAAAAAAACCCCTTACTGTTAAGTTTTTTATGGAAAATTTTAATGTTTTAATTTCAATAATACTCTTGAACTTTCAAAAAATTTCAAAAATACCCTTAAATAAAAACATTTCTTTTTTTTTTTCTTCCTCCCTCTACAAATTCTTCCTCCATGAAATATTAGTGAGAAACTCTACTTATTTGCCATGTATTCATTTTCTTATATTTGTAACACATCATCCCAAGAGCTTGACTAGATTCTTGTATTGAAGTTTCAAGATGACTTTTGTTTCATTCTTGAATTCTTCATGCCCTTGACTTAATTTTGTTGATAGCCTTTATTCAATGTTATTTCTCACAAACCACTGCCTAATAGCTTTCCCTATATTTATTTTTAGGAAAAATAAATGAAGATGTTGTCATATAGGTCATGTTTGATGATCATTTGGATTTTGGTTTTTGAAAATGAAGCTTAAAAACACTACTTCCACCTACCAATTTCTTTATAATACATTTTTTCCATGTTTTCAAAAACCAAGCCAATTTTTTTAAACTAAAAAAAGTAGTTTTCAAGAACTTGTTTTTGTTTTTGAAATTTGGCTAAAAATTCAAATGTGTCATTGACAAAGATGATAACCATGGTAGGAAAATTGAGAGAAAACAAGCTTAACTTTCAAAAACCAAATGATTATCAAACGGGCCATAATTTTCCTCATAAGCCACTGTCCATTAACTTTCACTATATTTATTTTAGGAAAAATAAATGAAAATGTTGTCATATAATGGTTCTAACACTTCTTAAATATTAATAAAAACAAAATCATATATAGAAACTTTTGATTAATTAATCTTGTAAACTAAACCAAACCCGCAGTCGTCTAACACTTCTACTACTTATCACTAACATACACAAACAGAGAGAGCTAAAAGGAAAAAAAATTATGTTTTTTTTCCCACTTATCTTCTTTACACTTTTAAGAAGAAAAAACTTGATTTCAAACTCTGTTTTCATCTCGTGTTGTGTTGTGCATAGCTTTTATAAGCAAAATTTTGTATTAATTTCATGGAGGAAGAATTTTCAAAGAGAGGAAGAAAAAAGAAGAAGCATTTTCCATTAAGGGTATTTTTTGAAACTTTCTGAAAGTTTAAGGGTATTATTGAAACTGTAACTTTAACATTTTCCATCCAAAACTTAACGGTAAGATTATTTTTTAACATTTTTGAAAGTTCAAGGGTATTTTTGAAACTTTTTAAAGTTCAAAGGTATTTTTGAAACAAACCTCATAGTTCAAGGGTATTTATATATATATATATATATATATATATAATTTAGCCTAAAATTAAAAGCTAAAGTGTTTAGTTTTTTTTTTTTTTTGAAATGGAAAAATATTATTAAGGCGCCACAAGGGCTAAAGTTGAAAGGTCATTTTCGACCAACTTACACATCCACCTTGGGTATGAACCAACCCAAGTGTCATTACATTTCGACATTCTCGCATATCTAGTTATTCTGTGAGCCACATTATTGCACGATCTAGGGTAGAATTTAAAGCTAATGTCCTGGAAACTAGGAATCAAGCTCCAAATAGACATCACCAGAGCCTCAAAATCTTTCCAAATAATTGATTTCTTAGTTATAAAATCAATGGCCAATTTACTGTCTGATTCCACCTCTAACTTCATGCAGCCCATTGAGGAGGCCCGTTTTAGGCCTTCATAAATGGCCCAGAGTTCTGCTAAGAGGGCTTCCAAATTAGAGAAATTTTGATAGATAGGCCGTTTGAGATTCATATTTTCACATATGTCTAAAAATTTGCATATTTTCAAGATTAGATTTCCAGCTATATTTTCTTACCTTTTTACCCTTATATATATAATCTCTCATCAAATAATATTATAAATGATAATATTATATGCCATATTAGCTAACCGAATATGCTCCATTTTAAGAAGGTTATTCTCAACCGATTTTCACCAAATTCCTTAAATTTAGGAATGTTCCCAAATCGTGGTTTAATTTCTTTCCTTTTTCGGCTGCTATTAGTTTTGGTTTTATTTCCAGCTGCTTCCCATTTGTTTTTATTCATTTTCTCGTAGCATTTTTTCATTTATTCTCTTCCAAGATTGTCGGTGTTTTTCAAGTTTTTTTACTTGCTCTGTTTCAGTGATTTTCGATTTTTTACAGTTCATCGAAAGTTTGTTTGTTTCTGGTAGTTTTTCCAGTGGTTTCCCTGCTGTATTTAGGTTGTTTATGGAGGTTTCTGGAAAACTTTGTTCAACTTTTCTGTTTCGGTTTCCAATGTTTTGAAGATGGGTACGTTTTCAGTTTTTATATTTTATATATTCAAACGGATATATCGTTTTAGTTAATGTCAGTTTCATATATACACATTATAAACATGTTTTTAGATGTGTACGTTTTCAGTTTTAATATTTAATATATTTAGAGGGATATCTCATTCCAGTCAATGTCAGTATATATTCATCTGTATATATCATATTTTATATACCATATTCCAAAGTATACATAAATATATATCATATGTCAATATACTTATGTTTCATATATACCATGTGGTATATATTTCTGTATACTATGGAATATGGTATATAACAAATGAAATATATAAAATATGATATATACATATGAATATATAAACCATGTGTGTCTGATACATATTTTGTGGTTCATATATACCAGCAGTGAAAAAGTAAATGGATTATGAAAAAACAGAGTGTTGACGCCTTAGGGATGGTGGGCGAGAAAAAACCCTAAAAACCCGTGGGAATATAACGCATGAACTAGGTATTTTGAAGCAATATACCAGATTATGTGAAATATACCTCGGAAGTTTGAAATATACTAGACGTTTTCTGCTACCAGCGGTTCGTCTTCTTCGCGCGCTTTCTATGTCTTCTTCTTCGCAAAATCGCCGGAAAAAAAACGAAGCCTATTCCGGTACAAATCGTGGGTTCAAAAGCAAGCTTCAAATTGTGAGTTTTTTACCTTTTCCGATTTCTAGACCTAAGGAATATACCTCCGAAGTTAGAAATATACCAGAGGATTTCTACAAACAGCGGTCCGTCTTCTTCCCGAACTTCCTGTGTCTTCTTCTTCACAAAATCGCTGGAAAAACGAAGCAAAAATCTTGGGTTGAACGGAAGCAAAAATCGTGGGTTTTTCCCCCCCAATTGCACACGCCTTTTCCTTTTTCGTTCCCTCTCTCTCACCCACGGTCTAAAAAATGAAGGAAACGGTTCTTTCCTTTTTTGGTTTTTTTTTAAATGGTTAGTAGAGTATATGAGGGCTGAATCGTAAAAGGGTCATTAAACCTTTTCTGTAAAAAATTGGAAACTTGGACATTTATAAAATATAGGGCCCATATTTGGGTTATCTATGTACTTTTCCCTCCAAATTATAATCCAGGAACTTCGCATTAGCCACCATCACTTTTCCTTCCTTATCTCTACAAATCAGACCGACACCAGTCGACGGGGGAGAGGGCACGCAAGCAGTATCACAATTCAATTTCCAGAAACCCACTCGAGGAGGATACCAGCGTGCATACGAGTTTGAGTTGCAATTCTCAACCCTCTGGATGTTCAACGCTCTCGCCGCTTCTCTAGGGTTCGCCTGACGGAACTTCTCCAGGTACTTGACAATCCATTGACTTCTGAAGTTTGTTGTTGGAATTGCTTCTCCGTGAACATATTTGTTTCTATCATTCCATATTGACCAACAGGTGACCGCAACAAGCTTGAGGTTCTCCATGGATAAGTTCTCGTTGATTTTAATACACCTATCCAACATGCTTCCATGGAAATTCTCCTCCAAAAAAACATTATCAAAGGTTATTTTCCAGATATCATGAGCTCTTTTGCAATCAAATAAACAGTGGTTTGTGTTTTCATATTGATAGTTACATAATGGGCAGCAAGTAGATATATCAATTCCTCTATTTTGTGGATTAACCCTATTAGGTGAAGAAAATGAGCAATCACCACAACTTTCAACAACTGTTATGCATCAACCAAGCTGTCATTTACCAATATGTAAAATATCAACCACAAAACCCATCAATAAAGGAAAGGAATAATCACATCATTATGATAATTGATTCATGGACCAAATCATCACAAAGGACATTTCCTTATTCATCATAATCGTGGACATATTTTCTTATCCAACAATCCCCATGCTCCATTGGCTTGCTGTTCTGCCAATCAAGGTGATTTTTATGGAATCTACTGTATGTAATTTGTATTTACCCTAAGTTCCTTCCTTATTTTTCTTTTCTCAAGTTTGGCAAGATTGTTTTCTTTCACTCTGTACAAGGAATTAGGCCATATTTATGCCTTTTCCTTTTTTATCTCTAAGCCTTCGTGTACTAGTTATATTGAGGATGAATCCTCCATGAGAAATGCATTGGAATGAGTTAATTTTCAGCAACCTAAAGGATTCATCAATTGTTTTATTAGGAAGAGAATTGTTCCGGGCTTTCCAACAGAACATTTTAATTTTTGTCGAAATTTTGAGTCTCCGTAGATTATTCCAAACGCAATTCATGGGATTAGAACTAGAGGAAATTCCATTTAATTTTTCCTTCATAAAAAGCTTATATCCACTTTTAACCGTATACTCCCCAGTTCTATCGTAGTGCCATATTAGCTTATCCCTTAAGTTTTTGTTTAAGTGGATACTTCTAATCGTATCAAGAGCTTAAAAGTGTTTAGTTTCTTATAATAGTAACCATACACGTGACTGGTATTTATCTTGACCTTTCCTCATTCAAATCAAAGCGACAAAAGTATAATTGAAACCACTCAATAATTTCCCGACATTCTGTATCCATCTTTATTTTCACAAAGACATTGAGACAGAGAGAGAGGTGAAGTAGTGAATTGCCTAGAAGACAAATATGGATGGTTTTCAATAGAGAGGAGAGAGATATTATTTGTGTTGGCCTTCGTCATGTTGATGTATATATATATATTACAATATGTGGGGTGGGAGATTCGAACCATAGATCTCGTGGTCATCAGTAGAACTTTATGCTAGTTGAGCTATGCTCTTGTTGGCTTATATATATCTTTTCTAGTACAATGGTCTTCGTGAATGATTATTTTACCAAAGTTCAATTATAAATTTGATACGTAAACTTGAGTGATTTTATTAAGGTATAGATTTTAAAATGATTCAATTACAATAAGTCTCTATCATTAATTCTGTTATTTAAATGTTAACTTGACATGATGATTGAACTAAAATTGATACAATATGATAAAAAGTGGCATAAGAGAGTAAGTTATTTATATAAGCGGTAATTGGCATGTTCCCTCGATCAAGAGGTCAGAGGTTCAAATCCCCCGTCCCCAAATGTTGTTGTACTAAAAAAAAAAAAAACAAATGTATGAGAGACAGGAAACAGATGTGTGAACTTTTTTCAAATGGTTTACTCGTATTATGCTGCACTATACAAAACATTGTGTTTATACTATTGTGACTCCAAAAATTAATGATTTTTTTTTGTATTTTCCACAATTATTCTTCTTTTCTACCTTGTCATTATGAGTAAGGTTGAAATTTGATTTATTAGCTGTCACACATTTCAATTTTTGGACCCTAAGTTCGGAATATATTTGATGATGACATTATTCGTTTAGAATAATCCATATTTGTACTAAAAAAAAAATAATAATAAATAAATAATCCATATTTTTCTCTTAAATAAAAAATTAATATTATTTTTTTTAAACTAAAAAAAATTAATATTATTATCACATAAAACAAAAAAACTTAATCGCATTTTGAACAATAAATTTATCGAAAAAGAAAATTTTCACACAAATAAATAATTTATTTCTTAAAACACTTCATAGGAATCAAAGTGAATTTGATGACATGGTTTTTTTAAAATCAATTTTAATTATTGAACTATATTCTATTGTAAGTAATAATGCCTCAAAATAAATAATGGTTTAGAGTGTAATATTCTTAAAATCAAGAAATACAAATTAAAATATATGTTTTCTTTTAATGACTTGTGTATGCACGATGATTATTGTTCAAAAAAGTTTTTGAATTTTTTTTGGGATTGCAATTGAAATTTTCTATTCTTTTTCCGTTTTTTTTTCCCTTAAACAACTTGTCCCTCGTTAATATGTCATATTTATAAATACTAGTAACCAACACGTGCAAAATTGGTAGTTTATTTTAAAATATAAATAAATGTAAACATGGATAAAATAGTAAAAAGAAAAAAAATTATATTAGTTAATTTAAGAAATACAAGCAATTGGTTTTAACATCTTATTATTGTTTATGTAGATAAATTAGAAATTAGTTGTATATTATATAGAATTTTTAGTTGAAATTTTGATTAACAAATAATATGATGTGAATGATAGCTTATGCATTATGGTTGTGTTAGCTTGATTAATCTTGTTTATTTTCTCTCTAATCCGTGGTTTATTTTCTGTCCTTATGTAAAGTTATTCTGTTGTGCTTTGTCCTGTTATTGAGTGACATGTGTCCATCATTGCTGTTATTTATTCAATGATTGGGCTTAGTACCTTTTCGCTGAGCAAATTCCATTCTCAAGATTTTCTTCTGTTTTGTACGGCCTTTATGGTATCAGAGCTCTGGTGAGACATCTGAAATTTTATTTTTCATCAGCTTATTCATGGCTTCTTGCTCGAGTTCCCTTTCCACTGGAGATGATCGCCTCCCGTCATTACCTTCCTCCTCCACGGTCAATACTCCGGTTACCTCTCAACGGCTTAATACTCAAACCACCACCCCTACCTCCAATACTCAGCATCGTCCCCTGAATCCCAACATTCCCCCTTTCCAGTCGACATTCGCTCCATTTCAATCAAACCCAACCCATCCAGCTGGTTTTCAATACCCGCCTACCTCTCCCTCTACACTGCCCTTCTTCCCTCAATTTAACCCTGTGACAAATTTCTTTCCCCAACCTCCATCTTCGCCAAATCCATATCCTACCTTAACCCCTCCCCTCACTATCAAACTCTCCGACTCCAACTACTTGCTGTGGAAGAATCAATTGCTAAACCATATCATTGCCTTTGATATGGAAAGTTTCATAAATGGAACGCCGGCTCCCCAGAAGTTTCTCGATATCGGGCAAACACAGGTAAATCCCCAATTTTTTGTCTAGCAGAAGTATAATCGTATATTGATGAGCTGGATGTATTCTTCCCTTAATGAGGATAAACTAGGAGAGATTATTGGCTGTTCAACTGCATTTGATATATGGGAACACTTGCGTACTGTCTATGAATCCTCATCTACTGCTAGGATAATGGGTTTGAGGTCTCAACTCCAAAAGATTAGAAAAGATGGTCAGTCTGTATCCCTATACCTTGCTCAAATTAAAGATGTTGCCGACAAATTCTCTGCGATTGGGGAACCACTTTCTTACCGTGATCATTTAGGATATATCTTGGAGGGATTGGGGATCGAGTATAATCCGTTTGTCACTTCAATTCAAAATAGAAGTGATCGCCCCTCTTTAGCCGATGTTTGCAGCCTTCTTCTTGCCTATGAAGCTCGCCTCGAAAAGCAATCATCCGTTGAGTCTCTTAACTTGGTTCAAGCTAATCTCACAAATCTCTCTGTTTCAAACAACTCCAAACGATTTCAAAGGCCTCAGCAAAATTCCAGACCGAATACCAATCCCCGCCCTCCGTTCAACTCCTTTCCCACTCAGCCCAATTTCCCAACTCCTTTTTTTGGTCTAGGGGTGCTTGGCCGCCCTCAGCTCACAACTCGTCCTCCCAAATGGCTCTCTCAGAATGCGAATCGACCACAATGTCAAATTTGTGGAAAGCTAGGCCACACTGCCCTTGTCTGCTATAACAGACATAACCCCCTTTATCAAGCTCCTCAGCCACCCACCTCATCTCCTCAGGCTCTCTTTAATCAATTTCCTCAACAACATCAGTCCCCCATCTCTCCTGCTGTCTCCCATGATCCTACACTGCCTTTGCAACCTGTTTCCCATCCGAATGAAGCTTGGTATATGGATTCAGGAGCTACACATCATATGACTCCTGATGCAACCAACATTCAGCACTCAACCCCATATTATGGAGGAGAACAAGTAGTCGTTGGCAATGGTAAGTCAATTCCAGTCCTCCGCATTGGTTCTTCTTTGCTTTCCTCCTCTTCTCCTCATTTTCCTATTCAGTTGAAATCTGTTTTACATACTCCTCATTTATCTCATAATCTCATTAGTATTGCACGATTGTGCAAGGACAATAGTGCCTTTGTTGAATTTCATCCTACCTATTTTCTTGTAAAGGATCATCACACCAAGACAATTCTCCTCAAGGGTCAACTTGATGGTGGTCTTTACAAGTTAACCGCGCCTTCTGTGTCTTTACCTCCTGCTCGCCCACTTCAACATGCTACTGTTTTGCTCTCCACATTTCAAGACCTAAATGTGTGGCACCATCGCCTTGGCCATCCTTCTTTTTCCATTGTTAGAAATGTCCTCTCTGGTTGTAATTTTCGTTTTAGCTCTAAAGAGCAATTTTGTACCTCATGTCAATTGGCTAAAAGCCACCGTTTGCCCTTTAAACCCTCTAGTTCTAAGACTACAGTTCCTTTCGAATTAGTGTACTCGGATGTTTGGGGACCTTCCCCTATACAATCTATAAATGGTGCTCGCTATTTTATCTTGTTCATTGATGATTGCACTAGATATTCGTGGCTTTACCTTTTGAAATCAAAGCATGATATTTTGTCCATCTTTCTCTTATTCAAAGCTATGGTTGAAACTCAGTTTAGCACTAAAATCAAAGCCATTCAAACAGATGGTGGTACTGAGTTTAAACCTCTACTTCCTATACTTGCTTCTAGTGGTATTTGTCATCGTCTATCTTGCCCGTTGACGGAAGAGATTGTCGCGGTCTCTTGTCAAATAAATTTATAATCCACAATTCCTAAAGCTAACTTGTAGCAGTAGTGGTCGGGGTCGATCACAGGGAACAATCGGTTTATTTCTAAATTCTTTTGTGTTTTTGAGGTAACCAAAAGGGGGGGGGGGGTTTAAAGATTAAGACATAAAGTAAAGGCATGAAAATAAACAAGGAAAATTAAATGCAAGGAGAGTAAAGGTGGGGTTAGTTGATCTTACCACGAGGATCACTGTAATCGGGGTTGAACTCGGTGTTAAGTTTGATTAATTTCATTCATCGATTATCAATTGATTTTAATTAACTATCTAAGTCCGGCGTACTCCGGCAACAAACCGAGAGCCATGATCCAACTATCACAAACATGCAAACGCTAAGTTTGATTCTAGTTTAAATTAATTAATTGGCCTATTAACTAATCTAAACTGCATTGGGATCTAGCCGAATTAATTTACATGCAACGGGCAACAAACCACAATTACAATTGATTAAATCATTTAGTTCAAGGGACGCATGCGTAATATCATAACGTTAGCCTCTTTGCTACTTAGATTTAGCAAGTAAATTTAGACAGGGAGGTCAAGGTTGTCAATCTTTCCTACCACAATCTAAACTTGTATGCAAAGAACTAAAATCACAAAGATAATTAAGTAATGAAGAATGGAAATCTCATAAAATTGAATTAAACTTACAAACCGAGGTTCCGATTACAACGATCCGAGCTTAGTTGGCCATAGACAAGCACCTCCAAGCTCGAGGCTCGATCAACCGACCCTTAGACTAAGAAAGCTTAAAAGAACTCTAGAAAAGTAAAGGGAAAGGTGGCTACAATTGATGAATTTTGGGATTCAAGGGATGATTCTAAACCTACACCAAAGACCTCTATTTATAGAGTTTCTTGGCCTTCAATTTGTGGTAGAATGGTGCTGAATTGGGTCTTCAAAGAAGGAAAATTTCCAGCCAAAATAGGAAAAAGTTAATTTTGGAAAACTGCCTAGCGTCGCGACGCTATGCGGCAAGCGTCTCGACGCTGTCCCTCAATTTTGGAAAATATTTCTCGGATTGCCTAGCATCGCGACTCTGTGCGGCAAGCGTCTCGACACTGTAGCGTCTCGACTCTGATGACGAGCGTCTCGACGCTGCGACGGCTCCAGGGGCATAATGGTCATTTAACGCTCCGGTTTCGCTCGTTTCAGCCCCGAATTGCTTCCAAAGCTCTGGTGAGGACCTATAGACATATTAAACTCATTTTAAAGCATTTTTCGCAAGGAATTCAACTAAGATAAGCAAATTGGGAGATTCTAAGTGTATAACAAATTGGTCTTATCACCCGTACACCCCTCAACAAAATGGAAATGTTGAGAGGAAAAACAGACATGTTGTTGAAGTGGGTCTATCCATCCTTGCGCATTCCTTTGTTCCTCAATCATACTGGTCTTTTGCATTCCAAACTGCTATCTATTTAATTAACAGGTTACCTACACCCATATTAAAAATGAAGCTATCTATTTAATTAACAGGTTACCTACACCCATATTAAAAATGAAGTCTCCTTATTTGGTTCTATTTAATCGCTCCCCTGATTATTCTCTCTTAAAAAGTTTTGGTTGTTCATGTTTCCCATTTCTCAGACCGTACAATACTAATAAACTTCAGTTTCGGTCAAAAGAATGTGTTTTCCTGGGCTACAGTGCTCTCATAAGGGGTATCTTTGTCTTGATGTTTCTTCTGGTCGTTTGTATGTTTCACGCCATGTAGTATTCAATGAGTCTTCTTTTCCTTTTTCCAGCCTATCTGTTTCCCCTCCATCCTCCATTAAACAGACTCATTCTGATTCCTTTTATCCCCTTGGTCCTTTGATTCAGTCTGTCTCTTCTTTTCCTTCCTTTATGGTCTTCCACTGTTCCTGATGCGTCATTGCCAACGCCTACTGCCTCTCCTCTTACGGTTGCTAGCAATGGGAGTTCCCTGAATTCTGCCCAAGTCTCTTCCCCTTCCCCTGTTATTCCTTCTCCCCTGTCTTCTTTTCCCATTCCTTCTCCTACTGTTTTAATGTCCTCTCCTTCCTCGGCCTCCCCCGATTCATCACCTTCAATTTCTCCCTCCCCTCCTCCTCCCATTTCCCAACCTGTGTCCAATGCTCATCCTATGATCACGAGGTCTAAGGCAGGTATTTTCAAACCAAAATCTTGGCTCGCTACTTCGGCTATTTCCCTTAGTCCGTCTGAACCAAAGTCCTATAAAGAGGCTCTCCAAGACCCCAATTGGAAAGTGGCTATGCAGACTGAGTATGAAGCTTTACTACGCAATGGAACTTGGTCTCTTGTTCCCCTACCTTCTAACCGAAAGCTAATTGGCTGTAAATGGGTATTTCGTTTAAAATTAAAGCCCAATGGTCAGATTGACAGGTATAAAGCTCGGTTAGTTGCACAAGGTTACACTCAGGCCTTCGGTATTGACTATTTTGAAACATTCAGTCCAGTAGTTAAGCCTGCAACAATACAGATTGTTTTATCAATTGCCATTTCCTCTCGGTGGCCTATTAGACAGCTTGACGTCCACAATGCGTTTCTTCACGGGGATTTGAATGAAGAAGTGTACATGAAACAGCCCGCCGGTTTTGAGAACCCCTCCCTTCCTTCACATGTGCTGCGGTTGCATAAGGCTCTGTATGGCCTGAAGCAAAGCCCGAGAGCTTGGTTTTCCAAGCTAAGTTCTTATTTATTGGAATGGGGTTTTGTGGCGTCTACAGCTGACTCTTCCATGTTTGTTTATAAAGCCGGTTCAGATATAATTATTTTCTTGATTTACGTTGATGACATTGTGGTTACTGGCTCTCGGTTTTCATTGATTCAGCAGTTTATTTCTAATCTAAATTCTCGGTTTTCATTGAAAGATATGGGAGATTTGTCATATTTCCTTGGGATTCAGGTTGCCAGAAGCAGTGAAGGGTTGCACCTTTCGCAACATAAATATATTTGTGATATCTTGAGCAGGGCAAATCTGTACTCTTGCAAACCGATCCCTTCTCCCATTGCAGCTGGTTCTCCTTTGTCTCTGTCAGATGGTGAATTATTGGCTAATGCCTCAGAGTATAGAAGTTTAGTTGGGGCCCTTCAATACTGTACATTGACTCGTCCGGACATCAGCTTCACAGTCAATCGGCTATGTCAGTTTCTTCATGCCCCTACTTCGTCCCATATGCAGGCTGTCAAACGGCTTCTTCGATATCTCAAAGGCACATCCAATCTTGGTATCCTTTTGACTCCATCTAACACCTCCTCTATCACTTGTTTTACGGATGCTAATTGGGCAAGTTGCCCTGATGATCGACGAAGTACAAGCGGATTCTGCACTTTTCTTGGATCCAACATTATTTCTTGGCAATCCTCCAAGCAAAAAGTTGTGTCCAGATCAAGTGTCGAGTCCGAGTATCGAGGCATGTCAAATGCTGCAGCTGAGATTGCCTGGGTTCAGTCTGTCCTCGTTGAGCTTGGTGTTTCAACTTCTCCTCCTTTGCTGCTATGTGATAACATCAGTGCCACGTACATAGCTGCCAATCCCGTTATGCACAATCACACCAAACACATTGAAGTTGATCACCATTTTATCCGAGAGAGAGTAGCTCGAAAGCAGCTGATCGTACGGTTTGTTCCATCTGAGGACCAGCTCACTGATATCTTCACCAAGGGTCTTCCTTCTCCTCGATTCATTGGGTTAAGAACCAAGCTTACTGTGGTTTCTAAACCTTGCAAGCTTGGGGGGGATGTTAGCTTGATTAATCTTGTTTATTTTCTCTCTAATCCGTGGTTTATTTTATGTCCTTATGTAAAGTTCTTCTGTTGTGCTTTGTCCTGTTATTGAGTGACATGTGTCCATCATTGCTGTTATTTATTCAGTGATTGGGCTCAGTACCTTTTCGCTGAGCAAATTCCATTCTCAAGATTTTCTTCTGTTTTGTACGGCCTTTAGGTTGTTTTGTCAAGGTCAGCATTAGGATTCTTTAGCATGAGGATGCTTTCCCAATGGTGGTGTTTTTGCTACGTTTTTCATGACAAAAATGATAAATTCAAAGTATACTTCCCTCGTGGGCTGAACTCGTGTTTTTGCTGCAAATTTTTGTCAATGCCTAGTAGAACACTTAAAGTTTTTGCAATGTTATTCCAGTTCATTTCTTACTAATAGTTTAGGTGTTGGGCTGCATGCTATGAAGAATATAAAGCTTGATAATTCCTCGTGGGTTATTTTGTTCAACAAGGTGGCATTTGGCTTCTGTGTCAGCTTGATAATTCTAAATCGTGAAATGAGAAAAATACCCATTAACAGAGACAAGAGACCAAATATTGGACAATTGAATGAAAAATATAAAGCTTTGAGGTGTTTTGCAATTTCTTAATTAGATCACCCTTTTTGAACTTTGATTTGCTTTGTGGGTGTGTAGCTGGATCAAGCATTCTTAATTAGATCACCGTTTTCTTTCTTGGTGACTCTTTGGAAGCGAGGAGTTGGTGGTTTTCTGAGTGAAAATTTGTCACTTTGTATAGTGTGGTTCTTGTTCGGATAATTTCTAGAGTAGGAGTTTGTGGGTTGCTTGGAGTATTTTTCTCGCTTTTAGATTGTACTCTTGTTCTTGATATTGAAGTAAATAGAAGGTTTGGTCTCGCCTTGCACAGTGGTTGTTGACCTTATAGGTTGAACCACTATAAATATTTGTGTCTTCGTCTCTATTTTTCTATGCTTGATTTAGTTGGTAAATTTGATTTTGATTAAGGTGTGATTTTTCTGATTTGCTATGGTATAAAGCAGTATAATTTGAAGTTCTTCCCAACAGTAATCAACCCCTCAATTCAAGCAACCAACACAACCAGAACATGCTCAAAATTATTCACAGTAGTTTCCAAACAAGCAAGTAACAGCCAATCAAGAACATAACAATTAAAGATAAAATGTGGCGAAGAAGAAATAAGAACGCCACAGAAAATTTATTATGGTTCGATCCCAATTTAAGATCTAAATCCACTATAGGCACTCTAACAATTTTAGTTAAAATGTTTCCTCCTTGAAGTTTGATTTAACTTTTCAAGTGTTTAATTTTTTAAAAAATCATTTTGAAAAAAAATTCTAGTGCATGCCAACCAGGGGCGGATCTATGAAGAGGCAAGGGGGCACGTGCCCCTCAATTTAAAATGTTTTATATTATATATATTATTTTCCAAATAAACTTTTGAAAGTACTTCTGGTGTGTTGGTTTCTATCACTTTCTTTGTGTAGGTGATTTTTTTTCGAATCCTACGCAGTTTATATTTGATTTTTTTCTATTATTTTCAGTTTATTATTATTATTTTTTTTTTGAATAGTTCTGTGATTTTCAATTTTGATTTTTCGTTAATAACATATATTGATTTTTCAAAAATATATTTTTATGTTTTTGTTTAAGCTTTTTATCACTATCTAATAAATAAAATTTTCATTTTCTTTAATGAATTTAAATCCACCTATGAAATAAAACGAATGTTAAAATAGTATTGTTGATCTTTGTACTTTATGACTCATTCTAATTTAGTTCATATATTTTCATATATTCAAATTTAACCTATGTAATTTCAATAAATCTTTAGATTAGTCATTATTAATTTGAAGTTACTCTAAAACATGGTAAAAATAATAATTTTCACTTAGAAAACACACCAATTATTAATATGTTTTCAAAATTTATAAAGTGAAAGCTAATAGTTTTTTTAGGGACCCCAACCCGGTCCTCTGTTCGAATCCTACGCAGTTTATATTTGATTTATTTTTGTTATTTTCAGTTATTATTATTATTATTTTTGAATAGTTATGTGATTTTCAGTTTTGATTTTCGTTAATAACATATATTGATTTTTCAAATGGAATAATTTAAACTTTTCAAAAATATATTTTTATGTTTTTGTTTAAGCTTTTTATCACTATCTAATTAATAAAATTTTCATTTTCTTTAATGAATTTAAATCCACCTATGAAATAAAACGAATGTTAAAATAGTATTGTTGATCTTTTTACTTTATGACTCATTCTAATTTAGTTCATATATTTTCATATATTCAAATTTAACCTATGTAATTTCAATAAACTTTAGATTAGTCATTATTAATTTGAAGTTACTCTAAAACATGATGATAATAATAATTTTCACTTAAGAAAACACACCATTTGTTAATATGTTTTCAAAACTAATAAAGCGAAAGCTAATAGAGACTAAATTTGTTTTGAAAAAGTTAACCATATACTAATTTTAAGATTATTAAAAGTACAAGGATTATATTTAGACAATGGAATTATTGACAATAAAATCAAATAAGTTTCAAAGTACAATGACCAAAATGATATTTTAATCTTAAATGAATATGAAATGAGTTTATAAGTTTCTTTTTAAAAAAAATTAGGAAAAAAAATCAATTCTACCCCTAAACTTTGGATTTAATTAAAACTCCAAACTAATAATTGTATCAATTTAAATCCTAAACATTCATAATTGAATTTTATGTCTAATGAAACTATAAACTTTCAATTTTGTGTTTAGTAAGCATGTGAATTTTGAAAAATGTCAAATAACACCTATCAGACACAAAATTGAAAATTCAAGAACTTATTGGACATAAAATTGAAAGTTTAGGATTCTATTAGACACATTTTTAAGTTTAGGGACCATAGACACAAACCCAAAAGTTCAGAGACTAAACTTGTTATTTAACCTAATCGATATTAGGTAATTTAAATATTGTATCAATGCTTCTAAAGTTGCATTTACATGAACTTGTGCCCCCTGATATAAAATCGTGGATCTGCCACTGTTGCCAACCACTAAAAATGACTTATTAAAAAATGAGAATGAGAAATAAACCAGTTTGGGAGAAACATTGGAAAACAGATTTTTTAAAAAGAGTTTTTAAGTATTAATAACTTGTGTATAAAAACATTTATGAGGAAATGTAACAAAACATATGAGTGTTTAAATTCTAAACAATTTTTATACAAAAATATTTAAAATAAAATGTATTCTTAAAAAACATTTAAATTAAAAGGTGTTTCAAACGGACCCTTTGGAAGTTATCCAAATTGTCTTCCCTGATCCAGAGTTTCATGTCGCCATTGTTATGCTCTCCACCCAAATTTTCTAAATTCCTTTTCTTCCTATCTCAGTGTAACTTCGTCTCTACCATTGAGCAACCATCGCCCAAGCCTAACCCCAACTACTATAAATTATTCCATCGCCATCACTTTTGACCTATCCAAGAATGACTCAAACCATAAAAAATTATATTCATAATTAATTTTTAGAGGAAAAAGAAACAGATATCTAAGGGCCCGTTTGGTAACGTTCTCGTTTCTTGTTTCTTGTTTCCAATTTTATTAAGAAATTTAAGCATATTAATAACTATGTATGCTTCTTGTTTCTCATTTTTTAGAAACACTCCCAAAATTTGTATAGAACTTTTGGGAACAACTAAAATCTAGTTTCTCCTTTTTTGTTCTTGTTTTCAATTTTTTCCAAACATTAATAAGAATATATGTTTGTTATTATTGAATGTATAGGTGTTAGGGTCATGAAATTCTATTTTTCTTTATTAAAAATGAAGAAACGGAAACAAGAAACGAGAACGTTACCAAACGGGCCCTAAATGATAGATTATTATTATTGTTTTGTGATCAATTGATTTTAGAGAATTTGGGGTGGGTGGCAAATAAGAATTATATAATTGCAAATATAGCACAACATAAAAAAAATTGCAAATATAGCAAAATCTATAAGAGTATATTACTGATAGACACTGATAGACTCTGATTAGTTAGAATCTATCTGATAGACTTCGATTATCAGAGTTTATCAGCGATAGACTCTGATTAATCAGAATCTATCAGTCTACTGATAGACTCCGATTATTCAGAATCTATCAGTGTCTATCGCTGATAGACTCCGGTTAATCGAAATCTATCAATGACTATTATTGATAGACTTTGATTAATCAAATTCTATCAGTGATAGTCACTGGTAGATTTTGATTAATCGGAGTCTATTAGCGATAAACACTCATAGACTTTGAATAATCAGAGTCTATCAGTGATAGACACGGATAGAATCTGATGACAGCTTTTTGGTCTTGTACAATTAATTTTGCTATATATGCAATTAGTTTGCAACTGTGCTATATTTGCTATTAATTTGGTCCAATTTGTCATCTATGCAACTGTCCCTTGATTTTAACCTAAACCATCGATGGGGATTGTTTTTTAGATTTATTAAAATACATTATTAAATTTGGATACCAATTTTAAAGTATAGAAACTAATATAGACAACTACAAAATACAAGAATCAAAATAGTAATCTAACATGTCAAAGCGGGCATAGCGGTCATTGGCATGTACCTTCGATCAAAAGGTCAAAAGTTCAAAACCCCCACCCCATATGTTGTTGAACTAAAAAAAAAGAAAAAGAAAAAGAAAAAAGTAATCTAACATCTTTTTAATTCAATAAATACGAAGGTTAATGAATATATATATATATATATATATATATATATATATATTAAATAACTTAACTTAAATTAACATATGAAAGTTTGTGAATTTAAATAATTATTTCAGAGAAATAGATATTTTAAAGATTTACGAAGAAAATCTTATTAAAACTACTGAAATTAATTTAAAATTTAATTCAAATGTGGATAACAAATTAAAGAAAATTATATTTAGACTATTTTTTTTTTTTTTTTTTGAAAATTAAAGCCAATTTTATAACGCCACACGGGCAAGAGGTAAATGGTCATAATTGACCAAATGACAAATCCAGTCTGAGATCGTGTCCATCCAGGTAGAGAATGAACCCGAAAGCCTAGCAAATTTTGCAATTTTGTAAATTTGCCTGCTACATTATTATATCCTCTAGGAGAATACACATATTTCCCTAAAAGATGGAATTAATTCCTAAATTAATTCCAACGGACACTCCACTTCTGTCCATGGGCTGATTTTCTTTGAAATAAAATCTATAGCCAGATTATTATTAGATTCCACCACGATTTGAAGAAAGCCCAGAGATTTGGCAAAGAAAACTCCTTCGAAAATAGTTCTTAGTTCAGCCATACGAGTCCCAAAATTTGCATCTCCAAGGAGATAGCCTTTGCAGCCACCGCACGACCTGCGTCATTTCTGCAAATCACTCCTACACCCGTCGAAGAGGTTGATGTCCATGCGGCGTCAACGTTGATTTTCAGAGAACCACAAATATTCTACATCATCGAAGGTGGCATATTTTTATCATATGGATCCAAATGATTCATATATCTCTATGAACTTTGGCTTACTCACATGTTCAAGGTCCTGTGAAAATAAAGTTTTTAAAGTTGGTTTTTTAACAAAAACTTCATATACCAAAATAAAATTTAGGTTAAACATCATTTTTGGTCCCTAAACTTTCATGAAAGTAACAATTTAGTCCATGTACTTTGATTTATAATGATTTAGTCCATGTATTTTCAATTTTGTAACAATTTAGCCAATGAACTTTCATATGTCACAATTTTTTTTTTTTGAATAATCATATGTCACAATTTAGTCCCTATATTTTAAAATTTGTAATGATTTAGTCCCTATCGTGAAAATCAATGTTATTTAGGATTTAATGAAATTTCTTACATAGATTGATTAATAAAATTAATTTGGGATCCAATATGTTTATAAGCTACAAAGTCTAATCATTGAATAATAAAAATCGAGATCTAATTTTGATGATTTTTTTGCAACAAGGATTAAATTGTTACAAATTTGAAAGTACAAGGACTAAACTGTTATTTATTAAAGTTCAGGGGCTAAATTGTTACAAAATTGAAAGTACAAGGACTAAATCGTTACAAATCAAAATTCATAGACTAAATTGTTACTTTTATGAAAGTTCAAAGACTAAAAGTGATTTTTAACGTAAAATTTAAACTTATATAAATTGGTGGTTTTGTTTATTTATTTGTTTGCTTACTTTTTTTTTTTTTTTTTTTTTTTGAGAAATACACTATTCATTAATCAGAAATTAAAACCTCATTGGGTTACAAAGAAATCACTCTCAGCTTGAGCTAAGTTCGTAATCCAAAAAGGAAATTCCTAAAGCCATAACATTGATCCAGAAATTAATTCTGATTGAGCTAAATTATGTGCTAATGTATTATGTTGTCTACTAACATGAACAAAAAGCACTTTTTGGAGAAGGCTTGTAATATTTCGTATGTCTTGGATTAAAGTCTGAACTTTGAGCAATGCTATCAACTTGCCCATTAAGCATAGAGACCATAGAGAGACAGTCTGAAATTATGTTAATATCAGACTAGCCTTAGGCCTTCCAATATGGCTCTAGCCTCGGCACAAAGGGGGGATAAAGGAGGAATGGAGATTTTCAATTGTTGCAATCACCTTACCTACTCCGTCACGAATTACAACACTAATTTCCATTTTATAATTCTGATCATTACCTGTAGCATCCACGTGAATCACGAACTTCGATATGTGTCGTCATGTAAATAATTGATTTATGGACTGACGGATGGTACCTGATCCCTTACATAAACTTTATGAAACACATTCAAATAATCAAGAATTCATTCATTGCGAATATCAATAATGGATGGAACCAGATGACCATGTACCACCTTATTCCTATCATTTCAAATGGTCCAAACTCCTGCACATAATACGTACCTCAAATTGAAATTCAGGAATTCTTTATAAAGGTCCAACCTGTTGAGGATCCCACATCGGAAAGATTGGTGGAGACCTCACAATATATAAGCTTCAAGGGTCACTCCTCCCATTGCCAATTGGTTTTGAGATGGAAGCCCATATAATATAATATGGTATCAGAGCCCATTAAACCCAAACGGGTATTCGGTCCAATAAAAAGAAATTGGGATCCGATCCAAGAATGGTGAACCCAAAAGAGGCACCATCAAGATTGGTGGAGACCTCACAATATATAAGCTTCAAGGGTCACTCCTCCCATTGCCAATTGGTTTTGAGATGGAAGCCCATGTAATATAATACAACCATCGATCCTATATGTTAGACATATATTTACCTCTAATGTTGGACATTAAATCTAAGGAGCTCCATATTTTGTTTGCTTACCTTATTACTTGTAGTGCAGGATTTTTTTATGAGCATTCTGACATATAGGCGATGAATCCCTATTGAACATGTGACCCACAAAATATGCGGTGGAAATTAAATCTAAGAACCTCCATATTTTGTTTGGTTACCTTATTACTTGTAGTGCAGGATTTTTTTATGAGCATTCTGACATATAGGCGATGAATCCCTATTGAACATGTGACCCACAAAATATGCGGTGGAAATTAAATCTAAGAACCTCCATATTTTGTTTGGTTACTTAGGGGGTGTTTGGGGCACTGAATAAGTTATAATAACCCCTTTATTATAACCTATTCAGTGTTTGGGGCATCAACAAAAATAAATGGTGAGGTGGGTTATTTTTATCTCCGATTATTTTATCCATTCTCTACAGTAACCATCATTCAACCCAACTGATTATTCTATCCATTTTCTACAGTAACTCTCTCATCTCTTCTTCCATGTGACTCCTTGACTTTTCCGACGACCACCGGCCGTTGTCGGCCGGCGAGGTTTCCGGCGACTTTTCCGACGGCCGCCGACGACTTTTCCGGCGATCGCCGACAACTTTTCCGGCCACCGATTTTTTTTTTCTTTTTTTCATATTTCTTCTCATTTTCATTTTGAAAAATATAAAAAATGAAAATAAAGAAGAAAAAAAACATCGAAGGTTGTCGGAAAAGTCGTTGACAACATCGAAGGTTAACCAACTTAAAAAAAAAAAAAGAACATTCAAACGAAATTGTATTTACCACGCTCAAGTTTATTTCAAATGATTTTATTGATTAAAAAACAAAACTAATATGATTTTTGAACTGAACATTTACAATTTTTATTTTGGCAATACTAAAAGTTAACTAATATGATTTTTCTATACCAAATCCTAAACTTTTTTATTTTGTAAAAAAAAAAACATTAACCCTAAATCAAAGTGAATCGTATATCAAATAAAAAAGTAGAAAAAGAAAACAGTCAGTTTGAACCTTTGATTCAGAACCCCATGTTAAAACAGATCAGCACTCCAAACACAGACTATTTTATCCTAGACTAAAATAATGTGCATCCCAAACACAGATTATTTTATCCCAGACTAAAATAATCTGACTAAAATAATCTGCACCCCAAACACAAATTATTTTATCCCAGACTATAATAATCTGCACCCCAAACACAGATTATTATAACCCCCAGACTATTATAATCCCTAGATTATTATAACCACCAGATATTATAACCAATTCAGCGCCCCAAACAGCCCTTATTGTGCAGGATTTTGATAAGCATTATCTGACATATAGCCAATCAATCCCATTCAATATGTGACCCACAAAATATGCGATTAGTTATTTCAAAAAAAAAAAAAAATGCGATTGGTGATTTTCAACTTATTTTGTAAATAATGATGTGCTGTCTATTTTTGCCTTTTATTGGGGAAAAGTTGCTATCATCTCTTTGGAATTTATTTATATATATATATATATATATATATATATCAAATTCTATAGGTTAGTTTAGACAGAGAATATACAAAAATGTTTTTTGTTTTTCTTTTTTTAACTTACAAATGCAAAACTTTATTACATTTTTTTTTTCTTATCATTAGAATTGAAAAGATATGAGAAGTAAAAAAAGGTAAAAGTTAGGACTACTTTTCAGTTAAAAAAAAAAGGGTAAAAGTTAGCACTTTAAAGTGTAAACTCATAAACTTGATGATAATTTCTTAGACCCCATTTGATAACCATTTCAGTTTTTAGTTTTTTATTTTTTATTTTTTATTTTTAGTTTTCTGTTTTTGGTTTTTAGTTTTTTTTTTAATCATACATGTTTGGTAACTATTTTTTGTTTTTAGTTTTTAAAAAATAGAAAACAAAAAACAATTACTAAGGCCCCGTTTGATAACCATTTCGTTTTTGGTTTTTGGTTTTTGAAATTTATGCTTGTTTTCTCATAATTTCTTTACCATGGTTTTCATCTTTGTTAAAGATACATGGGAGTTCTTAGCCAAATTCCAAAAACAAAAACAGGTTTTTGAAAACTACTTTTTTTTTTTTTTCAAAACTTGAGTCGGTTTTTGAAAATATGGAAAGAAGGTAAGTACAAAACAAAGAAACTTATAGGAAAAAGTAGTGTTTGTAGGCTTAATTTTCAAAAACTAAAAACCAAAAACAAAATGGTTATCAAACGGGGCCTAAGTAATTAATTTTTATTTATAGTCCATTGAAAACTTTGTGAGACATTAAGTTACACATTATATTTTTTTCTCAACAAAATAAACATAAGCTTGTAATTGATGCAACACAATTTAATTTTTCAACAAATATTATTAATTATAAAATACACTAATTATAAAAGAACGATAAAAAAATCAAATAGTAATAAAAAAAATCAAGATCCAAGATATACACCCATTTCTAGATTTGCTCACTTGACAAACATTGATATACAAATACAATTATTCAACTTCATCAAAGTGGAGTTGTAACGTCAAAAGCCTAGGATCCGAGATAGATTCAACACATGCATCTCTAATACAATTATTCAACTTCATCAAAAGTGGAGTTCTAACGTCAGAAGTCTTGGATCCGAGATAGATTCGACACGTGCATTCCCTTACGACGACTTGAATATACCATTACCAACACCTTGAGATGCTTTGAAGATTGAAGAGGATTTGAGAACAAAGAAAACAAAGAGAAAAAAAATGAAGAAAGAATGAAACTCAAGTGTTGGGGAAGGAAATGGTGAAAATTAAAAATCCCATTTTATAGTAGTGGAATATGATAGTTACAAAACCTATTGAATTCTATAACTTCTATAATTCCACTATGAGTTATAATTAAAGAAAATTGTGGGATAAAAATTTTATATTCCAACCTTTTAGTAGTTCATGTGTATTTATTATTGTTAATTAAGTATTAACTAATTAATTTACTATTTATATTTAATTGTCAATGACACAACTTGAAAATTAGTAATTCAAAGCAAGGACAAAAGTGTCCAAAAAAGTTTTTCAAACATCCTCACCTTTTAATATAATTCTAGATATATATAACTTATTTAAAAATAACTAAATTAAAAAAGTATTTATTTAATATAATATTAGACAAAGGGACCCACATCATCATGCACAAACCAAAAAATATAGAAAAGAGGAAAAGAAAAAATTCAAAGTTAAAATTGATACAACCTGCAAAGTTTAGGGTTAGAAATGATTTTTCCCTAACATTTTTAAACGGTTTAGTTTAGTTTGAATGGATCAACACGATTAAGTGATCGAACTTACTTGATTGGTTGGATTCAATTTATTAGTTTAACTCAATTTTTACCTTCGTCATTTATAGAGTTGAGTTTTTAAAACATGTATGTGTGTAAAATAGATATAAAAATTCATCTTAATTAATTTTAAAAAATAACTATACAGTCTATAATGCCAACATGAGCATAGCCCAACTTGCATAAGACTTATTAATTACCGAAAGGTCTGTGGTTCAAATCCCCACATCCCCACATGTTGTCAAAATAAAAAAAACAATAATTGTATTTAATGTCATTTTGCAAAAAATATTGTTAATAATAAGAATAAAAAAAAATAGACATATACATTATACATAATAATGCACTAATCATTTCAAAAGTTTCATTTTAATCTTTTAATTGTTTATTTTTTTTTCTAACAAAACCCTTAGTTTTTTATAGGTTAAATCATAAAAAATACCCTTGAACTATTAGATTGGTTTCAATTATACCCCTAACTTTCAAAAGTTTCATTTTAACTCTTGAAGTTTGAATTTTGTTCCAAAAAAACCCATGAAAGCATTTTTTTTGTAAAATTTATGGACGGAAAATGATGTGTTTGCATATGTGAACATATTTGAACATATACATGTGAAAAAAACATTAAAAACATATGCAAACACATCATTTTTTGTGTATAAATTTAATGGAAAATGTCTTCCAGCTGAGCCGTTTTGAAACAAAATTCAAACTTCAAAAACTAAAATGAAACTTTTGAAAATTCAGGGGTATAATTGAAACCTTTTTTATATTAAAATTAAGGCTAAATTAAAAAAAAAAAAAAAAAACCCTAAACTATGGGGTTTGTTTCAAAAAGACCCTTGAACTTTAAAAAATGTTCAAAAAAACCCTTACCGTTAAGTTTTTGATGGAAAATGTTAAAGTTTTAATTTCAATAATACTCTTGAACTTTCAAAAAATTTCAAAAATACCCTTAAATAAAAACATTTCTTTTTTTTTTCTTCCTCCCTCTACAAATTCTTCCTCCATGAAATATTAGTGAGAAACTCTACTTATTTGCCATGTATTCATTTTCTTCTATTTGTAACACATCATCCCAAGAGCTTGACTAGATTCTTGTATTGAAGTTTCAAGATGACTTTTGTTTCATTCTTGAATTCTTCATGCCCTTGACTTAATTTTGTTCATGTGTATTTTGTTGAATTGGAGCTGACTTTCATCGACTTTGAGCATAGACCTTCGTATGGGATTGATTTTCATCTTGTATCCTTTCCTCGTGCCCTCCTGTTACTAGTTGCCTTAACATGGATCAAAATCTACTTTAAGAAAACAACAATAATTAATACACAAACTTTAACTTTTCTTCTTTGGTATTAACTCTAATTATTTTGTCAATTAAAAGTATAGACACCTTGGATTAGACACACCTCAGATATGTTGGAGTTAAAAGAAGAAAAGAAAAAAGAAAGACTCTAAATACCTTGGTTTAATTTTTCTCGGTTGGTATCCCATGGTAAATTTCTACCAAATTTAAAATGATATATATAATATTTTCATATGTATATTTACCAGCATGCTTTATATTCTTAAAGAATCCTATCTATTTTCATTGATAATACCTTCTTTATATATTTTTCAGTATGACACAGGTTGACTTTCGTTTCACCAAAAAAAAAAACAAACTTTGTCATTTCTTTTATATTAATTCTTATACATTTATCTTACTAAACTCGATTCGTAGTTCAATCTAATTTTCATCGATAATATATATGTTTTCTAGTCTGTCATAGGTTCATTTTCATCCTATCAAAAGTAATTAAGCAAAGTTATTGTCGTTCCTTTATATTAATCCTTATATATTTTGATGACAGTTAAAGTTTGTGTATTAGTTATTCAATGTTATTTCTCACAAACCACTGCCTAATAGCTTTCCCTATATTTATTTTTAGGAAAAATAAATGAAGATGTTGTCATATAGGTCATGTTTGATGATCATTTGGATTTTGGTTTTTGAAAATGAAGCTTAAAAACACTACTTCCACCTACCAATTTCTTTGTTTTTATAATACATTTTTTCCATGTTTTCAAAAACCAAGCCAATTTTTTTAAACTAAAAAAAGTAGTTTTCAAGAACTTGTTTTTGTTTTTGAAATTTGGCTAAAAATTCAAATGTGTTATTGACAAAGATGATAACCATGGTAGGAAAATTAAGAGAAAACAAGCTTAACTTTCAAAAACCAAATGATTATCAAACGGATCATAATTTTCCTCATAAGCCACTGTCCATTAACTTTCACTATATTTATTTTAGGAAAAATAAATGAAAATGTTGTCATATAATGGTTCTAACACTTCTTAAATATTAATAAAAACAAAATCATACATAAAAACTTTTGATTAATTAATCTTGTAAACTAAACCAAACCCGCAGCCGTCTAACACTTCTACTACTTATCACTAACATACACAAATAGAGAGAGCTAAAAGGAAAAACAATTATGTTTTTTTTCCCACTTATCTTCTTTACACTTTTAAGAAGAAAAAACTTGATTTCAAACTCTGTTTTCATCTCGTGTTGTGTGTTGTGCATAGCTTTTATAAGCAAAATTTTGTATTAATTTCATGGAGGAAGAATTTTCAAAGAGAGGAAGAAGAAAAAAGAAGAAGCATTTTCCATTAAGGGTATTTTTTGAACTTTTTGAAAGTTCAAGGGTATTATTGAAACTGTAACTTTAACATTTTCCATCCAAAACTTAACGGTAAGAGTATTTTTTAACATTTTTTAAAGTTCAATGGTATTTTTGAAACTTTTTAAAGTTCAAAGGTATTTTTGAAACAAACGTCATAGTTCAAGGGTATTATATATATATATATATAATTTAGCCTAAAATTAAAAGCTAAAGTGTTTAGGTTTTTTTTTTTTTTTTTTTTTTTTTTTTGAAATGGAAAAATATTATTAAGGCGCCACAAGGGCTAAAGTTGAAAGGTCATTTTCGACCAACTTACACATCCACCTTAGGTATGAACCAACCCAAGTGTCATTACATTTCGACATTCTCGCATATCTAGTTATTCTGTGAGCCACATTATTGCACGATCTAGGGCAGAATTTAAAGCTAATGTCCTGGAAACTAGGAATCAAGCTCCAAATAGACATCACCAGAGCCTCAAAATCTTTCCAAATAATTGATTTCTTAGTTATAAAATCAATGGCCAATTTACTGTCTGATTCCACCTCTAACTTCATGCAGCCCATTGAGGAGGCCCGTTTTAGGCCTTCATAAATGGCCCAGAGTTCTACTGAGAGGGCTTCCAAATTAGAGAAATTTTGATAGATAGACCGTTTGAGATTCATATTTTCACATATGTCTAAAAATTTGCATATTTTCAAGATTAGATTTCCAGCTATATTTTCTTACCTTTTTACCCTTATATATATCATCTCTCTTCAAATAATATTATAAATGATAATATTATATGCCATATTAGCTAACCGAATATGCTCCATTTTAAGAAGGTTATTCTCAACCGATTTTCACTAAATTCCTTAAATTTAGGAATGTTCCCAAATCGTGGTTTAATTTCTTTCCTTTTTCGGCTGCTATTAGTTTTGGTTTTATTTCCAGCTGCTTCCCATTTGTTTTTATTCATTTTCTCGCAGCATTTTTTCATTTTTTCTCTTCCAAGATTGTCGGTGTTTTTCAAGTTTTTTTACTTGCTCTGTTTTGGTGATTTTCGATTGTTTACAGTTCATCGAAAGTTTGTTTGTTTCTGGTAGTTTTTCCAGTGGTTTCCCTGCTGTATTTAGGTTGTTTATGGAGGTTTTTGGCAAACTTTGTTCAACTTTTCTGTTTCGGTTTCCAGTGTTTTGAAGATGGGTACGTTTTCAATTTTTATATTTTATATATTCAAACGGATATATCGTTTTAGTTAATGTCAGTTTCATATATACACATTATAAACATGTTTTTAGATGGGTACGTTTTCAGTTTTAATATTTAATATATTTAGAGGGATATCTCATTCCAGTCAATGTCAGTATATATTCATCCGTATATATCATATTTTATATACATATTCCAAAGTATACATAAATATATATCATATATCAATATACTTATGTTTCATATATACCATGTGGTATATATTTCTGTATACTATGGAATATGGTATATAAAAAATGAAATATATAAAATATGATATATACATATGAATATATAAACCATGTGTGTCTGATACATATTTTGTGGTTCATATATACCAGCAGTGAAAAAGTAAATGGATTATGAAAAAACAGAGTGTTGACGCCTTAGGGATGGTGGGCGAGAAAAAACCCTAAAAACCCGTGGGAATACAGCGCATGAACTAGGTTTTTTGAAGCAATATACCAGATTATGTGAAATATACCTCGGAAGTTTGAAATATACTAGACGTTTTCTGCTACCAGCGGTTCGTCTTCTTCGCTCGCTTTCTATGTCTTCTTCTTCGCAAAATCGTCGGAAAAAAACGAAGCCTATTCCGGTACAAATCGTGGGTTCAAAAGCAAGCTTCAAATTGTGAGTTTTTTACCTTTTCCGATTTCTAGACCTAAGGAATATACCTCCGAAGTTAGAAATATACCAGAGGATTTCTACAAACAGCGGTCCGTCTTCTTCCCAAACTTCCTGTGTCTTCTTCTTCACAAAATCTCTGGAAAAACGAAGCAAAAATCTTGGGTTGAACGGAAGCAAAAATCGTGGGTTTTTCCCCCCCAATTGCACACGCCTTTTCCTTTTTCGTTCCCTCTCTCTCACCCACGGTCTAAAAAATGAAGGAAACGGTTCTTTCCTTTTTTGGTTTTTTTTAAATGGTTAGTAGAGTATATGAGGGCTGAATCGTAAAAGGGTCATTAAGCCTTTTCTGTAAAAAATTGGAAACTTGGACATTTATGAAATATAGGGCCCATATTTGGGTTATCTATGTACTTTTCCCTCCAAATTATAATCCAGGAACTTCGCATTAGCCACCATCACTCTTCCTTCCTTATCTCTACAAATCAGACCGACACCAGTCGACGGGGGAGAGGGCATGCAAGCGGCATCACAATTCAATTTCCAGAAACCCACTTGAGGAGGATACCAGCGTGCATACGAGCTTGAGTTTCAATTCTCAACCCTCTGGATGTTCAACGCTCTCGCCGCTTCTCTAGGGTTCGCCTGACGGAACTTCTCCAGGTACTCGACAATCCATTGACTTCTGAAGTTTGTTGTTGGAATTGCTTCTCCGTGAACATATTTATTTCTATCATTCCATATTGACCAACAGGTGACCGCAACAAGCTCGAGGTTCTCCATGGATAAGTTCTCGTTGATTTTAATCCACCTATCCAACATGCTTCCATGGAAATTCTCCTCCAAAAAAACATTATCAAAGGTTATTTTCCAGATATCATGAGCTCTTTTGCAATCAAATAAACAGTGGTTTTTGTTTTCATATTGATAGTTACATAATGGGCAGCAAGTAGATATATCAATTCCTCTATTTTGTGGATTAACCCTATTAGGTGAAGAAAATGAGCAATCACCACAACCTTCAACGGCTGTTATGCATCAACCAAGCTGTCATTTACCAATATGTAAAATATCAACCACAAAACCCATCAATAAAGGAAAGGAATAATCACATCATTATGATAATTGATTCATGGACCAAATCATCACAAAGGACATTTCCTTATTCATCATAATTGTGGACATATTTTCTTATCCAACAATCCCCATGCTCCATTGGCTTGCTGTTCTGCCAATCAAGGTGATTTTTATGGAATCTACTGTATGTAATTTGTATTTACCCTTAGTTCCTTCCTTATTTTTCTTTTCTCAAGTTTGGCAAGATTGTTTTCTTTCACTCTGTACAAGGAATTAGGCCATATTTATGCCTTTTCCTTTTTTATCTCTAAGCCTTCGTGTATGTTACTAGTTATATTGAGGATGAATCCTCCATGAGAAATGCATTGGAATGAGTTAATTTTCAGCAACCTAAAGGATTCATCAATTGTTTTATTAGGAAGAGAATTGTTCCGGGCTTTCCAACAGAACATTTTAATTTTTGTCGGAATTTTGAGTCTCCGTAGATTATTCCAAACGCAATTCATGGGATTAGAACTAGAGGAAATTCCATTTAATTTTTCCTTCATAAAAAGCTTATATCCACTTTTAACCGTATACTCTCCAGTTCTATCGTAGTGCCATATTAGCTTATCCCTTAAGTTTTTGTTTAAGTGGATACTTCTAATCGTATCAAGGTGAGAGCTTAAAAGTGTTTAGTTTTTTATAGTAGTAACCATACACGTGACTTGTATTTATCTTGACCTTTCCTCATTCAAATCAAAGCGACATAAGTATAATTGACTCCAAAAATTAATGATTTTTTTTTGTATTTTCCACAATTATTCTTCTTTTCTACCTTGTCATTATGAGTAAGGTTGAAATTTGATTTATTAGCTGTCACACATTTCAATTTTTGGACCCTAAGTTCGGAATATATTTGATGATGACATTATTCGTTTAGAATAATCCATATTTGTACTCAAAAAATAAATAAATAAATAAATAATCCATATTTTTCTCTTAAATAAAAAATTAATATTATTTTTTTTTAAACTAAAAAAAAAATTAATATTATTATCACATAAAACAAAAAAACTTAATCGCATTTTGAACAATAAATTTATCGAAGAAGAAAATTTTCACACAAATAAATAATTTATTTCTTAAAACACTTCATAGGAATCAAAGTGAATTTGATGACATGGTTTTTTTAAAATCAATTTTAATTATTGAACTATATTCTATTGTAAGTAATAATGCCTCAAAATAAATAATGGTTTAGAGTGTAATATTCTTAAAATCAAGAAGTACAAATTAAAATATATATTTTCTTTTAATGACTTGTGTATGCACGATGATTATTGTTCAAAAAAGTTTTTGAATTTTTTTGGGGATTGCAATTGAAATTTTCTATTCTTTTTCCGTTTTTTTTTTCCTTAAACAACTTGTCCCTCGTTAATATGTCATATTTATAAATACTAGTAACCAACACGTGCAAAATTGGTAGTTTATTTTAAAATATAAATAAATGTAAACATGGATAAAATAGTAAAAAGAAAAAAAATTATATTATTTAATTTAAGAAATACAAGCAATTGGTTTTAACATCTTATTATTGTTTATGTAGATAAATTAGAAATTAGTTGTATATTATATAGAATTTTTAGTTGAAATTTTGATTAACAAACAATATGATGTGAATGATAGCTTATGCATTATGGTTGTTTTAACCAACTCCTATTATTTAATTATAACTCTTTATAATTCAATTTACTAAAATTAGAAGTGAATGAAAATAAATCATAATATATACTTAAATTAAAAATGGCAAAAAAATGAAACCATTCAAATATTGTTTAATATAATATTTATTCAAATATTTTATAGATTTTATCAATGGGAAGATTTGAGATATGCGTAGAGATTTTAGAACATTATTCAAATATTGTTTAAAATAATAAATAAATATATATTTAAATTAAAAAGGAAAAAAAAATCTTTCAATTAAGAAAGGGCAAAAGAGAAAATAAAAAATTTCTCTTCTTAAACTCTTTTTAGATAGTATATAGATTTTTTTTTTTTTTTTTTTTTTTGAGTAGATGATAGTATATAGATATATAGATAGATATAGATGATGAGCACATGAAAGTTATGGAGGGTCATAAAGGCACCCTGGAAAATGATATGTATATGTATATTTATTTGAGTTCAAAAATTGTAGGGTAGAAATCAAAATACATCAACCTTTATGGTAATTGACGTCATATTCAATGAATTATGTTCGAATTAGTATTAATATTTATATATTTATAGTAATATTACTGTGGATTGTGCAGCATGCTATTTATTCAACTCATTAACAAAAAAAAAAAAAAAAAAAAAAAAAGATTTTTCTACTTTGAGGATTATTTGTCCCTTTTGCTTCTTTTAAATTTTAAAAAGTAAAATTACATCATTAAACTTTATTTTATTTCTATGCAAAACAAAATCTATTTTTGTTTTAAAGTTTCAATTGTACATTTATAAATTTGGTTAAGTGTAAGAACTCTAAAACAAATTTTTTTAAAAAAATACCAACTAAAGATAAAATGTGAAAATCTTTACCTTTTGCAAGATTTATGTTGGAAGAAAAATTAAAAGATCCGAGCATTATTTAGTGGATAAGGTACATCTATTTACCATTTGTAAAATCGATTGTTCAATCTCCACCCCACAATTGTGGAACTAAATAATCCGAGCATTATTTACTGATGGATGATCTAGTGAGGCGGTGGAAGAGTTTGGCGCTCACGGAGGAGAAGGCTGATGCGGTGAGGCCGGAAGCGGTGCCGACACCTTTGTCTGCGGTAGTCATTGAGTTGTGTGTTGTGGACAAGGTGTTGTCTTCGAAGAAGGTGAATGCGGATGCGTTTAGAACAGTGATGAAGGCGGTTTGGAGGGTCCATAATGCTACGAGAATCGAGTCTGCGGGCGAGAATGTTTTTGTGATACAGTTCCGGTCGTATGAGGAGAAAGCAAGGGTACTGTCGACTGGTCCTTGGGCTTTTGACAGGGCTTTATTTGTGTTGAGAGAACCGAGCAAGGCAGTGGCGTATACGGAGTTGGAGTTTAAAGAGTGCTCTTTCTGGGTGCAGGTCCACAACATTCCGATGGAAAAGCAGACAAGGCAAATGGCCAGGTTGCTTGGGAGTAAGATTGGGACGATTAAAGAGATTAGCGGGCCCGAGGGCGACGAGTGGGCAGGACCAGTTTTTCGGATACGGGTGCGTTTGCGTATTGATCGTCCGTTACGTAGGGGTTTCATATTGAAGGATGAGGGCGATAAAGATAACTGGTGCCCGATTTTATATGAGCGGCTGCCGGATTTTTGCTACAGTTGTGGGTGTTTGGGGCACCCTAAAAGGGAGTGTGTGAAGGTTATGGGTGGGGGCACGGAGGGCGGAGATGAGCAGTATGGGGATTGGATGAGGGCTGGGGTGGTGTTGGGTGAAGCCAATCGTCGTGGTCTGGGGGGGGAAAGTCGATCGGGGAAGGAGGGGGAACAGGGTGGCCAGGGGGAGGGGAAACCCTCTCGTGAGCCTGAAGCGGGGGGGGAATACGTCTGAGGGAGTGGGTGGTTTGGCAGAGGCGAGGGAGGCTGTAGGCTCGAGTGGGACTGGGTTGGTGGTATCTGAAAATATGAGTGAGGGGAAGGGGGGAGAGGTGGAAAGTGAGGTGCGCCAGGTGGTGGATGTGAAGGGGAAACAGAAAGTCGGGGTGGGAGTGGGGGAGTAGGGGGCGAGGAGAGGTTAGTGGGTATGGAGGTGGATTTGGAGGGGAGTGTTGAGCTGAGAGGGGGGGAGGAGAGGGTGAGTAGGCAGAAAGGGAAGAGTTGGAAGAGGCGGGCACGCGTCGCTCTGGCTGACTTGACCAATGATGAGGGACATGGGGATAAGCTGGAGCGTAAGAGGAAAATTGGGGGGAGATGGGGGTGACGTTGGGGGCTAAGAAGGCGAAGGTGGGAGGTGGTATTGTACTGATGGAGGGTGGTGAGCGGGAAGACTTGGCGGTGGCTGGGGACCAGCCCCGCCACGGGTCATGAGTATACTCTTCTGGAATGCACGGGGTGTGGGGTCGGACCGTGCATTTCGTAGGTTGTACAAGCTGGTACAACAGGAGCGTCCCCATATGGTGTTCCTCTCGAAAACGAAGGTGCACTCCTCGCGGTTTGATGGTTTGAAGGTGAGATTGGGTTTTGCCAATTGCTTCTGTGTTGACAGTAGTGGCAGGAGTGGAGGCCTTGCTTTGTTGTGGAACACGGAAGTGGGTTTCAGTCTACTGTCTTATTCGCCAAATCACATCGTCGGCTGGATTGACTGGGATTCTAGGCAGTGGAGATTCACAGGCATGTATGGGCATCCTCAGGCAGAGCTTAAATCCAGGACCTGGTCTTTGCTGAAATCTATCCGTGGCAATGTGTCGACGCCTTGGCTGGTGGGTGGTGATTTCAACGCAATTATGTTTCAGTATGAAAAGGAGGGAGGTAGGGAGAAGCCTGAGGCTGAGTTGAGAGGATTTAGGGAGGCTGTGGATGTTTGTGGATTGGGGGATTTGGGCTTTAGTGGTGATCAGTTTACCTAGTGCAATGACCGACCGGGTAATGAGACGGTTTGGGAGAGAATTGATAGATGCTTGGGCAATATAGCCTGGCAAGACATGTTCCCTCGGCAGGAGGTGAAGCACCTGGATTTCAGTCGGTCGGATCATCGGCCGCTGCTCCTGTCTTTATGCCCGTCGAGTCCGGAAGGGGTGGTTCCAGGAAAACGGATACAGCGCTTTGAGGAAGCATGGCTACTAGCACCGGATTTCAGGGAAGTAGTGCAGGATAGCTGGAGGAGTAGGGTGGGGACTAATTTGCCAGGAGATTTGGCGGCAGTTGCCGAGGATTGTTTGGCTGCCTTGGGTCGATGGGGTAGGGGCAGATCAGGAAGGTATAGTCAGCGTATCAGGGATGCTGTGACCCGAGTTCAGCAGGCCGTTAGGGAGTTGAGTAGTGTAGGCTCGAGCTCGGGGGTTCAGAGAGCAGAAGCCCAGCTTGAGTCCCTTCTCGTGGAGGAGGAGGTTTACTAGAAGCAAAGGTCGCGTGAAAACTGGCTGAAATGGGGAGACAGAAACACCCGATGGTTCCACAAACAGGCCTCCATGAGGAAGAAGCGGAACATCATTCGGGGGCTAGAGGATGATTCTGGGACATGGATCCAGGAACCAGAGGGGATCATTAGGCAGCTTACTGATTATTTTGACCACATCTTTGCCTCGAGGTGTCCGTCCCTGAGTGAGATCAGCAGTGCGATTGCCGGTGTGGGGGTGTCCGTTAGTGAGGAGATGAATTTGTGATTGCTCCGTCCTTTCCTCAAGGAGGAGGTATTGCTAGCTTTGAAGCAGATCCACCCTAATAAAGCGTCTAGTCCGGATGGTTTGTCAGGTGCGTTCTTCAGGCAGTCGTGGGATGTTGTGGAGGTAGATGTGGTAAGATGCTGCTTGAGTATTCTAAATGAGAAGGTTTCATCGGGACCGATCAACGAGACAATGATTGTGTTGATATCGAAGGTAAGGAGTCCACGTCGTGTGACTAACTACCGTCCTATCTCCCTGTGTAATGTAATTTACAAACTGGTGTCGAAAGCCATGGTGAACCGGATGAAAGGGATCCTGAATGGGCTGATTTTTGAGAACCAGAGTGCGTTTATGTTGGGATTGGTGCCCTAAAACTCGTAGATAATGAATGTTAAACGAATTATATACTTATTCGATAAAGGTGTTATCGAGATTGATTCAGTAAAAGTCATTACTGAATAAATTAAATTGCACATATATAACCCAAATCCAATAAACTAAGATCCATGGCTATAGGATGAACACTTGAGCTTTATGTAGAGACATAAAAGTGGATCAAGCTTGAGTAATAGCCAAAACGGTCTATAGTATAGGAATAAGGTTGGGTACCTTATTCTGGAGACACTATGAGACGCGGCCCACTTTATAGATGGTATAGACGATGTGATCCTAAATCGTCCATGTAGAGTCATGCGAGTGGGGGTGTCCTATGCAATGAGTTTGCATAAGACCAGGACCGAGAAATAAGTCGCTCTCGCTTTATAACACCGTTTACTGACGAGACTGACTATTTCATGTGATGACCTAGGTAACTCGGTCTTAATCCTGAGCTAACTATGAACTCCTGTTTATTCGGGCTTATCCTTAGATCTGCATAGGTGAGAGTGGCTCAGTATCGCCGACTCAATAAGCCTCCCATTTCAGGGATAGGAACGGGTAGATAGCTGGGGACATAGTCGTGCAAGAAGGAATTCACTCCTACCCGAATAAGGGATAGTAGAGAGGTTGTTCCCTTAAGTGCTGACTCCGGGGCTTGAACAAAGGGATCCCGCCCTCTCATTGGCCCGAGAGGGACTCGGTTTATTGGTTGGACCATAAACCAATTGTTCATTAGAGGATCAGTGGGACTTAAGGAACTAGAAGTACTATAGGGGTAAAACGGCTTATTGACCTAGCTATAGCTACGAACAACCTGTGAAGGATCGACTTACTAATCATGGTTAAATCAAGTGGACGGAAATATATCTATAGTGAGGGGAGTGCAACTATCGGGCTATAGTGGAGTGTCCCGATAGTTAACGAATGTTGGCTAGCTTGGACAATGAGATTAGTCGGTTAGCCTCGAATCGTTGGAGCCCATGATCTATAGGTCCATTAGGTCCCCCTACTAGCTCATATCGGAATTAAGCCTAGAACAAAAGATAGGAAGCTTTGAATCGTTCAAAATCGGGAAAAAGGGTATTATCGTAAATTGTGTTTGACACAATAATTTAATTATGAATTAAATTAGAAAATGAGAGATGAAGTATTTAAAAGTGTTTTGAATACTATATATATGTATTAGGAATCATATATATGGAATTGCACAAGATAACAAAGATTAATTAGATTAATCATATCAAAATTAATTTGAAAATTTTCAAATTAATTACCAAGCAATCAATTTCAATTTAGAATTGAAATTGGGGGTAATTTGCAAGCTTGAAATTTGATTTCAATTTGAATTTAGTGGATTTAGTTGGAAATCCACTTAATGCATGATCATTCAAAGTGGAAAGACAACTCACTCATGCATTGTTGCATGTCTTGTGTAATGTACACCTAGAATCCACTTGAGCTTGCAAATACACCATGTGTCTTGTGTCTTGAGGCTTGGCTTTGCATGGAGAATGTCTTTAAAAGGAGTTTGAATCATATTCAAACATAAGAGAGCCATTTCCTTAATGTTATGCTGCTGGAATTTGGACTCAAAGTTCTCTCATCTCTCATTCTTCTCCATTGTTTGATGCTTCAAGCATTCCCTTCCCATTCCCTATCTTATATAGACTCCCACAAGTCGTTCTTGGCCCGGAGTATAGTAGGGAAGACTCTAGAGGTTGTCCAAGGAGCATAGGAGAGGCAAACACCACAAGGAGCTCAACATAAGTGAGCTACAAAGGTTGGTGTTTTCTAAACTCTCTATTCTGTCTTTTCTAGAACATGCATGCTTTAGGAGTAAAATTGAATGTCTTAAGTGCTTTCGATCTTCAATTGCTTCCGCATGTGTAATATGTACACCTTCAATTGGTATCAGAGCATGATTAGAGCACTTAATTCGTTTTAATTTTGCTTTGGTGGGTACCATTTTGAAATTGAATTTTCTGTGTGCTAAAATGGAAGTGTTCTGGTTTGGCAATTTTTTGAGCATTCAAACCTTCATGAAATTGTAATTGCTCGGATATGTAAGAGCGTTAATGTGTGTACTATAGTCTGTAATTTTTATAGAGTCATTAGAGTCCATATAGGCTGTAAAATCGAAGAAAAACCGGAGAAGACGCAGCAGAAAATGAAAATTCCAGCATGCTGTTTTTTTTAATTCCAGCAGCAGTTTTTTTTCCCTTCTTCTTTTCCAGTCCGGTTCGGTTCTTTTGCAGCCGATTCAGCCCCTATACACACTTTTGAAGACCGGTTCACTCCATGAAGGGTTGGTTCGAGTCGGTTCGTGAAGCTCGAGATTGATTCAAGCAATTTTGTATTAATTATTATTGTAATAATTAGTTAATTGTTTGTTTTTAGATTGCCAAACCATTCCATTTTAGCTTGATTTAATTTCTTTATGCATTGTGAATGTATGATTTAATTAAATGATTGTATGTGCATTATGAGCATGCCATATAGATTAAAATCCCACCATAGGAAAGCATGTTCATGCATTTGTTTAATTTGAATAAGTGTTATTGATTAATTCAAATGCATGAGGGAAATTTTATGTTTAATTAATATAAGTGTTGTATTAATTTAGGGAGATTCATGCTTGAATGGTTAATTAAAATTGATTATTCTTATAATAGTTATAATTATTAATTGATAAAATTAACCAAGCATGAAGCATGAAATTTCATTAGTTTGATTATAAGTGTTATTCTCAAATTAGGCTTGTTATGGATTGTTTTTATAATTGTTATAAAAAGAGATAGAAATCTAAAATCTATAACAAGATTAAGTGCATGCTCACTTAGGTTAATGAACCTTCAACGATTCGATCAACTTGCATAGTTTAGGTCGATATCTTGTAAAACAATGGTTACGAGAGAACTCACCCGACAAGATGCTGTCTAAGGCTGGAGGTATTTAAGTTGACGGTTTACGGAACACCTCCTACCTGGGATTGAGTCGGTTCTTGAGTTAAGTTAACTCGAGTTTTATGAGCATGCGTGAGCGGTGTGAGGTTTTAAAGTGTTATCACCTAGACATCGTAGTATAAAGAGTTATACAAACCTAGACATAGGTTGTTTCTAAAGGGTGCTTTTCTTATAACTTGAATGATTGATTGTTATATGCTTTAAAACACCATTAGAAAGCATGTTATAGGGTTTATTCATTAAAAGTTATAAGAGTTATAAAAGTTGATGAATAGAAACCGTAAAATCTATAACAAAGAGTTGCATGCTAACATAGGATCTTAGGATCTTGTCATTCTTTAAATGGTTTAAAATGAAGTAGACCTAAGATCACCTTTTCTAATAGGATTAGAAATATGTCTTACTTAGTTTTTAAAATAGTTTTAAAAATTCGAGTAAGTAGGACATAAGACCTTGGTTATAAGGGAACTCTCCCGGCAAATGGTTCGGAACATGAGTTGAATTAACCAAAGTCTTAGTAGCATGCAATGTCACTAGGTTATTAAAAGAGTTTAATTCACCTAGACATTTAGTGTAAAGACCTTGTTTAATAAGGCATAGACTTAGATAGATTCATTTAGCCGGAATTTACCTAAGTAATAAGACCCTAAAACTTTACAACACTTTAGTGGGAGGAAAAGTATAGAAACGAAATATTCATATTAAGTTTCTACTCTCACGTCCCCCTGAGTTCACACCGTGAGATCCATGCTTGGCCTCGAGGCGCCCTGGGAGCGTCCCCCTACGGATGGTGTTTGCATGGGTTAATATCAAGGTGAATGGGGAAAGTGTTCATAGTAAGTGGGAGAAGGAAACGTGTCAAACGTATCCTGCGGTCTCCATCATTAGGTTGCACCGTGAGATTCCTATGCGCTGCCTGCGAGTCGCCCTGGGAGCGATCACCCTACGGAGGGCTTGCGCATGGGATTCGAAACAACGCAAACTCCAGAAATGGATAGGGTTTCCTAGGGCCATTCCCAACATTAGCTCTTCCCTACGGTGGCATTGTTGGGGCCGTCCTCTGCGATCTGAAAATGATGGGTAACACTTACAAGATGGTCTTGACCAAATTAACGTTAGCTAATAACTATTGGAGTAAGAGTTATTCTGGGAATAGTATTTGGCCGAGATTGTCTCGATTCAGAGGAGGAGTAGCTGACTGCCCTACGGTAGCGGTTATTCTAAACCCCTGAAGTATCGTTGCAAAATAAATCAATTGTATATATGGGTCGATGATTGCTTTTGCTAAATCTGATTGGATAAATGTGATTAATGGGTTTAGTGCATGTTTCTAATAGAGATTAATTTGTTTGTTTCAGCAATATGTCGAAAAACGTATGTGCTTTGTCAAAAGCCAAATTAAACGGTTTAGTACATACGACTAAGAATACTTGCTTAAACGCTAAACACGTGGCAAAGAATTTAGGTTTGGTCTCAACTGAGGAATGTCCTCAAACTAACTGCATAGCCAAGAAAAACATGATCCACGACTCTAAATGCGATTTATTAGTCTTGGAAACGTGTTTAGTGGAAAACGACGATTCTGCCTGGATACTCGATTCAGGTGCCACTAATCACGTATGTTCTTCATTTCAAGGAATGAGTTCCTGGCAACAGCTAATAGCTGGAGAGATGACTCTTAAAGTTGGAACAGGAGAAGTCATCTCGGCTATTGCAGTGGGAGACATAAAATTATTCTTCACCAAGGAACGCTACATGATATTAGATAATGTGTACATAGTTCCGAAGATTAAAAGAAATTTGATTTCTTTATCTTGTTTATTAGAACAAGGTTACTCAATTTCTTTTTCTGTTAATGAAGCGTTCATAACTAAAAGAGGTATTGATGTTTGCTCTGCAAACTTGAAGAATAAATTATATGTTTTGAGACCAATTGAGTCTAAAGTTATTTTAAATCACGAGATGTTTAAAACCGCTGAGACTCAACCTAAAAAGCGAAGAGTTTCTCAAGATACCTATCTCTGGCACTTGAGGTTAGGCCATATCAATCTCAATAGGATTGGGAGATTGGTCAAGAGTGGACTTCTAAACAAGTTAGAAGACGACTCGTTGCCTCCTTGTGAATCATGCCTTGAGGGCAAGATGACAAAACGACCTTTTACCGGAAAAGGTTATCGTGCCAAAGAGCCCTTAGAGCTCATTCATTCGGACCTCTGTGGACCAATGAACATTAGAGCTCGAGGAGGGTACGAATATTTCATCAGTTTCATTGATGATTATTCGAGGTATGGCTATCTCTACCTGATGCATCATAAGTCCGAAGCTTTTGAAAAGTTCAAGGAGTATAAGGTCGAGGTTGAGAACCTATTAGGTAAGACGATAAAAACACTTCGATCTGATCGAGGTGGAGAGTATATGGACTTAAGTTTTCAAGACTATTTGATAGAGCATGGAATTACGTCCCAACTCTCAGCCCCTGGTACACCTCAACAAAACGGTGTATCAGAAAGGAGAAACAGAACCTTGTTGGACATGGTTCGTTCGATGATGAGTTATGCTCAGTTGCCTAACTCGTTTTGGGGTTATGCAGTAGAGACTGCAGTTTATATCTTGAACGTAGTTCCCTCAAAGAGTGTTTCTGAAACACCATTTGAGCTCTGGAAAGGTCGTAAAGCTAGTTTATGACATTTCAGAATTTGGGGATGTCCTGCATACGTGCTAGAAGCAAACCCAAAGAAATTGGAGCCTCGTTCTAGATTTTGCCTATTTATAGGCTATCCCAAAGAAACGAGAGGTGGATACTTCTTCGATCCAGAGGAAAATAAAGTACTTGTATCGACAATTGCTACATTCCTAGAAGAAGACCGCCTCAGAGATCACAAGCCACGTAGTAAAGTCGTTTTAAGTGAACTATCTAACGAAGCTACAGAAACATCAACAAGAGTTGTTGATGATACTGGCACCTCGAGTCAATCACGTCCTTCTCAAGAAATAAGAGGACCTCGACGTAGTGGGAGGGTTGTTAGACAGCCTGATCGCTATTTGGGTTTAACTGAAACTCCAGTCGTCATACCTGATGACGGGATCGAGGATCCATTAACCTTTAAACAGGCAATGGATGACGTTGACAAGAACGAGTGGATTAAAGCCATGGACTTAGAGATCGAGTCCATGCATTTTAATTCAGTATGGGATCTTGTAGATCAACCTGAAGGGGTTAGACCCATAGGGTGCAAATGGATCTACAAGAGAAAACGAGACGCTGCTGGAAAGGTACAGACCTTTAAGGCACGACTTGTGGCAAAGGGTTTTACCCAGCGGGAGGGGATTGACTATGAAGAAACCTTCTCCCCTGTTGCCATGTTAAAGTCGATCCGGATACTTTTATCCATTGCCACGTTTTACGATTATGAAATATGGCAAATGGATGTCAAGACTGCCTTTCTGAACGGTAATCTTGAAGAAAGTATCTACATGTCTCAGCCAGAGGGGTTCATAGCTCAGGATCAAGAGCAAAAAGTTTGCAAGCTTAAACGATCCATTTATGGATTAAAACAAGCGTCTAGATCCTGGAATATGAGATTTGATACTGCGATCAAATCTTATGGCTTCGAACAAAACGTTGATGAGCCTTGTGTTTACAAAAGGATCATCAACAGCTCTATAGCTTTCTTAGTACTGTATGTGGATGATATCCTACTCATCGGGAATGATGTAGGTTATCTAACTGACATTAAACTATGGCTAGCAACTCAATTCCAAATGAAAGATTTGGGTGAGGCACAATTTGTTCTAGGAATCCAAATTGTTCGAAACCGAAAGAACAAAACGCTAGCCCTGTCTCAAGCGTCTTATATCGACAAATTGTTGGTTAGATATAAAATGCAAAATTCCAAGAAAGGACTATTACCTTTCAGGCACGGAATTAACTTGTCTAAGGAACAGTGTCCTCAGACACCTCAGGAAGTTGAGGACATGAGACGTTTTCCCTATGCCTCTGCAGTAGGTAGCCTAATGTATGCCATGTTGTGTACAAGGCCTGACATTTGTTATGCAGTAGGGATTGTCAGTAGATATCAATCCAATCCAGGATTTAATCATTGGACAGCCGTTAAAAGTATCCTCAAATATCTAAGGAGAACGAGGGACTATATGCTCGTGTATGGTTCGAAGGATTTGATCCTTACAGGATACACTGATTCTGACTTTCAAACTGATAAAGATTCGAGGAAATCTACATCGGGGTCAGTATTCACTCTAAATGGAGGAGCAATAGTATGGCGCAGCATCAAGCAAGGATGCATTGCAGACTCGACCATGGAGGCCGAATATGTAGCCGCTTGCGAAGCAGCAAAAGAGGCCGTATGGCTCAGGAAGTTCCTAACTGACTTGGAAGTCGTTCCAAATATGCATCTGCCTATCACCTTGTATTGTGATAATAGCGGCGCAGTTGCAAACTCAAAGGAACCTCGCAGCCATAAGAGAGGCAAGCACATCGAAAGGAAATACCATCTCATTAGGGAGATTGTGCACCGAGGAGACGTGATCGTCACGAAGATAGCGTCGGAGCACAACATTGCTGATCCATTCACGAAGGCTCTCACGGCTAAAGTGTTCGAGAGTCATCTAGAAGGTCTAGGTCTGCGAGATATGTACGAGAAATAATCTAGGTCAAGTGGGAGAATTGTAACCGGTATATCGATACCTTAGTATACTGGGTATTTAGATGCCCTAGTTTATTGTATTTTTACTCCGTTATTAATACAAGTATTTATTCATCCACTGCTGTTATAGATTATAGTACATCCCACTAAACTAGAGTTTTAGTTCAAGTGGGAGATTGTTGGGATTGGTGCCCTAAAACTCGTAGATAATGAATGTTAAACGAATTATATACTTATTCGATAAAGGTGTTATCGAGATTGATTCAGTAAAAGTCATTACTGAATAAATTAAATTGCACATATATAACCCAAATCCAATAAACTAAGATCCATGGCTATAGGATGAACACTTGAGCTTTATGTAGAGACATAAAAGTGGATCAAGCTTGAGTAATAGCCAAAACGGTCTATAGTATAGGAATAAGGTTGGGTACCTTATTCTGGAGACACTATGAGACGCGGCCCACTTTATAGATGGTATAGACGATGTGATCCTAAATCGTCCATGTAGAGTCATGCGAGTGGGGGTGTCCTATGCAATGAGTTTGCATAAGACCAGGACCGAGAAATAAGTCGCTCTCGCTTTATAACACCGTTTACTGACGAGACTGACTATTTCATGTGATGACCTAGGTAACTCGGTCTTAATCCTGAGCTAACTATGAACTCCTGTTTATTCGGGCTTATCCTTAGATCTGCATAGGTGAGAGTGGCTCAGTATCGCCGACTCAATAAGCCTCCCATTTCAGGGATAGGAACGGGTAGATAGCTGGGGACATAGTCGTGCAAGAAGGAATTCACTCCTACCCGAATAAGGGATAGTAGAGAGGTTGTTCCCTTAAGTGCTGACTCCGGGGCTTGAACAAAGGGATCCCGCCCTCTCATTGGCCCGAGAGGGACTCGGTTTATTGGTTGGACCATAAACCAATTGTTCATTAGAGGATCAGTGGGACTTAAGGAACTAGAAGTACTATAGGGGTAAAACGGCTTATTGACCTAGCTATAGCTACGAACAACCTGTGAAGGATCGACTTACTAATCATGGTTAAATCAAGTGGACGGAAATATATCTATAGTGAGGGGAGTGCAACTATCGGGCTATAGTGGAGTGTCCCGATAGTTAACGAATGTTGGCTAGCTTGGACAATGAGATTAGTCGGTTAGCCTCGAATCGTTGGAGCCCATGATCTATAGGTCCATTAGGTCCCCCTACTAGCTCATATCGGAATTAAGCCTAGAACAAAAGATAGGAAGCTTTGAATCGTTCAAAATCGGGAAAAAGGGTATTATCGTAAATTGTGTTTGACACAATAATTTAATTATGAATTAAATTAGAAAATGAGAGATGAAGTATTTAAAAGTGTTTTGAATACTATATATATGTATTAGGAATCATATATATGGAATTGCACAAGATAACAAAGATTAATTAGATTAATCATATCAAAATTAATTTGAAAATTTTCAAATTAATTACCAAGCAATCAATTTCAATTTAGAATTGAAATTGGGGGTAATTTGCAAGCTTGAAATTTGATTTCAATTTGAATTTAGTGGATTTAGTTGGAAATCCACTTAATGCATGATCATTCAAAGTGGAAAGACAACTCACTCATGCATTGTTGCATGTCTTGTGTAATGTACACCTAGAATCCACTTGAGCTTGCAAATACACCATGTGTCTTGTGTCTTGAGGCTTGGCTTTGCATGGAGAATGTCTTTAAAAGGAGTTTGAATCATATTCAAACATAAGAGAGCCATTTCCTTAATGTTATGCTGCTGGAATTTGGACTCAAAGTTCTCTCATCTCTCATTCTTCTCCATTGTTTGATGCTTCAAGCATTCCCTTCCCATTCCCTATCTTATATAGACTCCCACAAGTCGTTCTTGGCCCGGAGTATAGTAGGGAAGACTCTAGAGGTTGTCCAAGGAGCATAGGAGAGGCAAACACCACAAGGAGCTCAACATAAGTGAGCTACAAAGGTTGGTGTTTTCTAAACTCTCTATTCTGTCTTTTCTAGAACATGCATGCTTTAGGAGTAAAATTGAATGTCTTAAGTGCTTTCGATCTTCAATTGCTTCCGCATGTGTAATATGTACACCTTCAGTTTATCCCGGGGCGATGTGTGGTGGACAACGCTATTCTGGGCTAAGAGTGTATCCATGCACTGAAGGGCAAGTCTAGGGGCAGAGTTGGCTGGACATCTCTGAAGCTGGATATGAGCAAGGCCTATGACCGGGTGGAATGGGTTTTCTTGGAGTAGATCATGTTGAGAATGGGCTTTGCGCCAGCATGGGTGGAGTTGGTCCACCGGTGCATCTCCTCAGTGAGCTTTTCCTGGCCAGTGACTTCATCTCGGGGCCTCAGGCAAGGGGACCCTCTTTCCCCCTACCTGTTTTTGTTATGCGCAGAAGGATTATCGAGTTTGCTTCGGGGGCGGAAGGCACGAGTGCTATTTTAGGTCTACGAATATCCCGACAGGCTCCGCCTATTTCACATTTGTTTTTTGCAAACGACAGCCTGCTGTTTTTCAGGGCAGAGGTGGGGGAAGCTCATATTATCCAGGACATACTCCGTTGCTATGAGCGGGCCTCAGGTCAGACGGTGAACTATGATAAATCTATTATCTTCTTTAGTCCTAGCACGGAGGAGGGCGCGCAGACGGAGGTGAGCCAGTTTCTCCGTGTGCAGAGGGCACCCTGTCATGCTCAGTATCTGGGGCTCCCATCCTTTATGCCTCGTAGTAGGACGAGCACACTGAAATTCATTAAGGACCGAGTTTGGCAGCAGATTCAAGGGTGGAAGGGGAAGTTGTTCTCTGTTGGAGGGAGGGAGGTCCTGCTGAAATCTGTGGTTCAGGCCATCCCATGTTATGCTATGAACTACTTCCGGCTGCCGAAGAAACTGATCGCGGAAATAAACCGGATGATGGCGAGGTTTTGGTGGAGCGGGGTGGAGGAGGATAGGAAGATCCACTAGGTGAGCTGGAAAAGTCTGTGCAGGCCGAAGTGTGTGGGGGGGATGGGCTTTAGGGACCTGGAGACTTTTAACCAGGCCCTACTGGCCAAACAGGGCTGGAGGATAGTCGATCAGCCAACTTCTTACTTGGCTCGTGTCCTGAAAGGGCGGTACTTTCCGTCCTCGGAGTTCTTGGATGCGGGGGTAGGGAGTCGACCTTCCTTTATCTGGAGGAGCCTTATGTGGGGGAAGAAGCTGCTGGAAAAGGGGGTTCGTTGGAGGATTGGGAATGGAGAAAGGGTAAGGGTGTATGGATCCAGCTGGGTTCCATGTGATACGAACCTGAGGGTCGCTTCACCGAGGACATTACAACCTGATGCTAGAGTGAGGGACTTGTTTACGGCGTCAGGGCATTGGAATGAAATCCTTGTTCGGCAACACTTTAGCCTTCAAGAGGCAAGGTACATTCTCTCTATTCCCCTACGCCAGGTTGCTTGTGAGGATGCCGTCATTTGGCACTTTGAGAAGTCTGGGCTATATTCAGTAAAGAGTGGGTATCGGGTTGGCCAAGGCCCCCTATTGGCCCAAAGTCCCTCATCTTCTTCTCCAGAGTTAATACATAAATGGTGGAATGATTGCTGGAATATGAGGATGCCAAGCAAGATTAAAGTATTTTTTTGGAGACTGTATTTAGATCGGCTGCCCACGATGGATAATTTGTGCAGACGGGGGGTTGACTCACCGAACGTATGTGTGTGCTGTGGTAGGATGGGGGAGTCAAGTCTTCACCTGTTCTGGCATTGTAAGCAGACGAAGGAGATTATGTGGTCTGCATGTTTTGGGGCTATTTTGTCCAAATGCAAGGCAGGCGACATTAAGTTCCTCCTCCGATATGTAAAGGATGAGTTGGAGTGGGATCGGTTTGAGGAATGGGTGGTGTTATTATGGGCGATCTGGTACAGGCGGAATGAAATGAGGCAGAAGAAGAAGGTCTCGATGGCGAATCTGGCAGATTGGGTGGTCGGGTATCTGAACGCATTCCGTGATTCGGGGAGGAGAGGGATGGATCTGTTGGTGGGAAGTCCTAGTCGGGCTGTTTGCAGGTGGGAGCCGCCAGGGGTTGATGGGTTCAAGGTGAATGTTGATGCGACCTTCTGTCTGGAGAGCAGAACAGTAGGTGTAGGCGTGGTATGTCAAGATTCTTGGGGGCTGGTGGGTTTCACAGCTATGGCCTTCTACGAGAATATCAGAGATGCTGACTTTGCAGAAGGTTTGGCGGTGGCTGTCGGCCTGAGACTTGCTGTGGAGACGGCTACTCGACCTTTTGTACTAGAGACTGATTCTATGCGGGTGTTCAAGCTGCTGCAGCAGGATAGGGAGGAGGTGTCGGAGTTGGGGATGTTGGTTGAGCATGCGGTGAGAGGTGTTCCAGCGGGGTGGTTTATTGGCGGCAACTTTACGTTCAGGGAAGGCAACTGCGTAGCCCATCGTTTGGCAAGGTTGGCGATGGAGGACAGATGTGATCAAATGTGGATGGAAGAAGGCCCTTCATGTGTTTTGGGCTTGTTGGCTGAAGAGGGAGTGCATGAGTTTCCCCAAGCGAGGAGGGGAGGGTGATCAGTCTAAGCAGATCCAGCTGCCACCCCAACCAGTATGCCTAATCTCAAGGAAGGTTTCATGTTTCCCTTTCTCTATCCTTATGTTTCGCATGTTTAGATTTTCTGGAGGGATGATATGGTTTAGGTTGGGGGTGGGAGGTGGTGTAGGCTAGTGGGCGTTGGTTTAAGTCTGGTTGCACCTGAGCACCAGGCTAATTTATTGTTTTATTCTTGTTAGGCTGCATCTGTTTTGCCCTGCTGGATTGGGTTGAGGCCATGCACCTGAGCATGGGACCTGCTGTCTCTCATTTTGATTATCTATGGTCTTGTTGAGCTTAAGTGGTTAGGGTCTTTGTTGAAGTTATCATGTTTGATGTCTGGTGTGCTCTCTGCTTTCTCTTATGCTTTTGTTGATAGTGAAGTATGATATCTTGTTTGGTGAGCCTCTTGAGTTTCTCTTGAGATCTCCGGCTTGTTTGAGTGTTTGAGGCCTCTTCCTTTAGTAGCTTTGAAGGCTCTGGTCTGTTTTATGAGCTCTATAGATCTGTTGTCACCCCGATAGGTGTAAGGCTGGGCGGGATGTCTAATTGTTGCAATCTAGCGTGTGTGCTTGACCTAGGTAAAAAGGAAAATAAATGAAAGCAAAAGAAAAGAGTAGATCTGAAAAGAAAAGAATGAATTGAAATGAGAAAAGAAAGAAAAGAAAATGAGAAGAGAACGAGTTGTAAGACCTGCTAGAGCATGAGTGGTAAAACGAGGCATGGGCATGCATTGAGACTCTTAAACATGTTCCTGTTCCGCAATAAAAGCATGTTGAAAGCGTCAGGCAAAGAGGGGTAAAAAGAGCTGCCTGCAGTGTGTTCAGTTAGGCCAACCAAGGGTAAACCCCGGGTTATGGGTCCCTACATTGTAGCGCAAAAGCTAGTACCCCGCCTTTAGAGTGGTAAAAGTAGTAAATGAGTTGTTTTCGTTTGCAGGCCCTAGGTTTTGAGATCACCCCTTTTTTGCGCCTTTTAGCTTCTTTGCGAGGCCTTAGTGCCAGTGTAGAGGGAAGATGGGTGGAGGAGGTTATAAGCCTTTCTTGGGCTTGTAGGGGTTGTTTTAGGTGAGGCTTTGCACTTGCATGCGCGTGAGGTTTCGTGGAGCAATCTTGTTTTGTTCCTGAACTTGTTAGCATGCTTTAGCTCTTCTCTTAAGCATAAGGTTTTGCACTCGGAGCGTGCAGACTTGATGTGATAAATTTCAGCTTCTGAATCCTTGCCATTTTATTAAATATTGCTCTATGCTTGATTGGTTTTATCAGGGTGCAGGTTGGGGTGTCCAGGCAGGTTTTCTCTGGTGTGTGGAGGGAGTTATTGTGTGTTTTATTTCCTATGCTAATGTGCTGTATTTGGTTGTGACCTCTCAGGCCTAGCGAGCAATGATGGAGGCTGACTTGAGGTGAAATAGTGCAGGAGGGAGCAGAGCTGGTTGCTAGTCTGGGTGTATGAGGGTTATTGTGTAATGTGTTTGTTAGCGGTGTAACAGTTTAGGCCATCTGGTTGTCTGCTTGGTGTGTTGGTCCTTCTCTTTTATTGATTGGAATGTATCAAAAAAAAAATTGTGGAACTAAAAAAAAGGTTACGTATATAGTTAATGAATGGTAAATCACATATATTTGATACGAAATTTATGAGATTTCAAAATAAATCAATCAATAAATAAACAACATTATAGTTCTTTTTTTACCTCAGAGTTATTCAATGATTGCACTTCTACATTAGTACAACTTAATTTTGTGCCAAAGCTTATTTTCATTGAAATTAATGAATTTTGGTAGTTTTTTTTATCTTTTCCTTTTTTGTTAAAATTAACAAGTAAATTACCAAAAGTTGCACTGAAAAAATACCATACTTATCTAAGGCTAGAATTCGATTCAATATATAACTAAAAATTTAAGATGAAAATTTATTCATCATGTCAAGTTTGTAAAATACTAGCCCATGTGTTAATTGTTTGTCATGTCATATTTAATCAACTAAAATTTAATTAATGAACCCATATCAACTTGTAATTTATATGTGTATAATATATGTATGTATGTATATAAAAGTACAAATAATGAAGAAGAGAAGCTTTTTTTTTTTTTTTTTGAAAGAAGAAGAGAAGCTTTTTTTAGACAATTTAACATTGCTTTTTGATATAATACCTAAGTTACCCATCCTAATGAATTTATTATTAACCATAAAAGAATAACATACATTTTTCCAAAAAAAAAAAAAAAAAAAAAACATACATTATGTTGATGATCACGTTTCGCTAGGTAAATTACCTTCGCTCCACGTGATAATCGACAGTGAATTTGTTTTAGAGCGGGGGAAGACGTGGCCTGCAAAAGAGAAAACCTGCACACCGGTGTGGTGCTAGCCACACCGCCTCCGATGCTTAAGTCAAAAAACGGAAGGGAGAGCTAGAAAGTAAGAGGACAGAGTCGAGAGTTCGGGTCCCCTTCTTCAATGGTGAAGAGGGGTATAAATACCTGCTCATGCTCCTAGGGTTTTTAGGTATTAGGAAGCATTTCGGGACGAACCAGGCTGGACCGGGGCGGCTAGGGGCAGCAGGGACCGAGCAGAGGCAAACGAACTCGGCCCGCGCAAGCGGGCCGAGTGGTCGGCCTCGGCCTTGACCATATGGGTCGGGCCATTTTGGCCCGGCCTGTTGGCTGGTCTTCCTCTGGGTCGCTTCCTGGTCCTATCTCCGTCTGGTTGTCCTTGTCAGCTCCTTGTACATCGGGGTGGTCCAAAATTGCCTATAACACATTAAAACAAATATAATATATAATACATTTATATACTTCAATATAGAACATTAAGAGCATTTACTATCAGTCTTGTGATTGAATCAGTATCAATAAATGCTTTTAATGCTCTATATTGAATTGGAGGACGAAGCCTCAAAAAATATACAAGGAGAAAGAAACCGTCTATGACTTAACAAGTATTTACACAATCTAATCTCAGCTCACTAGAATAAATAAAGGAAATTAGGTATGATAAAGCACTATAGAGTAAAGACTCTACATTGGATACACAATGGACTAGACCTTTCAATAGTCAACTCTTAACACTTTTTTAACAACATATGAGGTAACTTTTAACATTTGTGTGATTTGCAATGATGGAGACACTGAAAAACTCTCTGTCCGACCAACAATGATTTGTCATAACATAAGATGACCAATAATCAGACCGTGGTTTCAAAATTCAAATAGAAATAACCAGCAATTATGAGAGAGAGATTAAAATACCCTTTTTCGAAAAAGAAAAGGAATATAAATGACAGATATATACCACAGAAATGTATAATGTAACGATGATGGGTCCCGTCCAATCATTTTTTTTCTTTTTTTTTCAACAACATTTAAAAATGGTGTATTTGAACATTTGACATTTTGATCGAGAATACATATTAATTATTGCAAAATCTCACAGAAATCAAGAGTATAAAGTACTATGTATTATTAACATCAACTAATACAACCGTAGAATACAATATTATTTATACATGTAGTGACTAGCTTAATTAACTCTTAACAGACTTCTTAACCAACTAATACATGAGATTAATTAACTATAATTACATTACTCTTTTACACTCCCTCAAAACTGATGAAAAAGACTTCAGAAGTTTGCTACAAAATTGTTGAAACAATGCACCACCAAGAGGTTTAGTAAATAAGTCAGCAAGTTGAGATGAAGATGAGGTAAAACAAACTTCCAAGTCACCACGAACGACTTTTTCCCGTAAAAATAGTAGTCGATCTCAATATGTTTGGTACGAGCATGAAACACCGGATTGCTAGCCAAAGTCAAATCAGAAGCATTATCACACCACAATAAAGGTGCTCTAGAAAGAAAAACATAAAGATTACAAAGTAATTGTCTAATCCAATACAATTCAGAAGCGGTTTGTGCAAGAGAACGATACTCAGTCTTAGTTGTGGACTTAGAAACTGTGTTCTGCTTCTTTGTAAACCAAGAAATAGGCACTCCACACAAAAATATAACATAACCAGAAGTGGATCATCGATCTAAAGAGTCTCCACCCCAGTTAGCATCACTAAAAGATTTTAGTTCAAGTTTCCCCTTGGAAAACAATATTCCACAATCACGAATACCATTAAGATAGCGAAGAATTCGCTTCACAGCAGAGTAATGGACTTTAGTGGGATTGTGCATAAATTGATTGACTTTACTAACAACATAAGTAATGTCGAGTTTAGTAAACGTCAAATACTCCAAAGAACCAACAATTTGCCTATAGAGCGAAGCATTAGAAAACGGTTGTGAAGCCGCATAGAGATCACACATGAAGCTGACATAGAAGTATTGCATGATTTAGAATCAAATAGTCTTTTTCAACAAGTCAGTAAGGTATTTTAACTGAGTAACATGAAAACCAGCAGAACATGGCATAATTTCAAGACCAAGAAAGTACTAAAGATGTCCCAGATCAGCGAGTTGAACTCAAGACCAAGAGCAACTTTCAAATCAGATACGTAAGCTGGATCAAAACCAATGATGATAATATCATCAACATACAAAAGCAAATAGGTAAATGAATCTTTTTTCAATCCGAACAAACAAAGAACTATCAGTCGAAGAAGCAGCAAATCCAAGAGTCAACAAATATGTCGTAAAATGCTCAAAACAAGCACGAAGGGTTTGTTCTAAACCATAGAATGATTTGTGTAGTTTTCATACATGATTAGAATAAGTTGAATCCTTAAAATCAAGGGGTTGAACCATGTACACATCTTCCTTAAGATAGCCATGGATACAGACGTTTTTAACATCTAGTTGATGTAGATTCCATCCATAATAGGCTGCCAAGGTAAGAATAACTCTCACAGTGGTTTTCTTGACTACATGACTAAAAGTCTCATCAAAGTCAACATCCTCAAGTTGATTGTAACCTTTAGCAACCAAACGTGCCTTGTAATGAGGAACAGACCGTCTGGATTAAACCTAGTTCGAAACACCCATTTACAACCAACCACAATCATATCCAAAGTGGAAGGAACAGGATTCCAAGTGTTTTGGCTTTTAAGTGCATTATATTCATCAAGCATAGCTTGCTTCCATTCAGGATTTTTCGAGGTTGCGGTAAAGGATGTTGGTTCAGGTATGGGATGCTGAACAGAAACATTAAAAACTTTTTGCTTGGAAATTCTAGACTTATAACGAGTTACCATGGGGTGGTTATTGGTTGTTTGAATAGGTTGAGTGGTAGTAATAGGTTGAGTAGTAGTAATGGGTAGAGTGACAGTAACAGGTTGAGCAGTTGACTAATTAGATTGAGTAGTAGTAATGGGCTGAGAGGTGATAATGGGTGAAATGACAGTAGATTGAGGATTAGGCAAAGTAGCAATAAATTGAGGGGGATTAGGCTGAGGATTAGGCAAAGTAGTAGTAGATTGAGGATTAGGTCAAGGATTAGACAGTTTAGTAACAATAACAACAGGATTTTGGGTTGTGGTTGTGGTTTGGAAGTGAAATCAGTAGGTAAAGGTGAAGAAATAGGTTTGGCAGCAAAATGAAACACATCCTCGTGAAATACAACATGTCTTGAGACTAACATTCATGAGGATGTGTTTCATTTTGCTGCCAAACCTATTTCTTCACCTTTTGTTGCCAAACCTATATCCCTTATATTCTAAGGTATAGCCCAGGAAAACATGTTGAGTAGTCTTAGGTTGTAACTTGTGAGAGTTATAAGCCTTCAAAAGAGGATAACAAGTACAACCAAAAACACGAAGATGAGACAAATCTAGTGCATAACCATACAATTTCTAAAACGAAGCCATAAAACCAATAGCATTTGAAGGCAAACGATTCAACAAAAACACAACAATATCAACAATAGACATGTGTTTTTGTTCAACAACACCATTATGTTCAGACGTGTGAGGGCAAGATCGTTGGTGAAGAACACCTTTAGAGGAAAAGAACTCATGAACTGAACGATTAACAAATTCACCCCCTCCATCCGATCGAAAGACTTTCAAGAGCAAGATCGTTGGTTTTTAATAAAAGGAACAAATTTTCGTATAACAGATGAGACATCAGACTTATGCACCAGAGGAAATATCCATGTAAACTTATTGAAATCATCAACAAAATTGATATAATACCGAAAGCCAGAAACAGAGACTAATGGTGATGGCCCCCATACATCACTATGTAGTAAAGCAAGAGGTCTAGTGGTAATAGAAGTAGACATAGCAAAACAAAGCTTAGTAGCTCTGCCCTTTAAACAAATCACACAATCTCGACAAGTGAATTGATAGTATCATGCATAATGGAGTTGGCAGATAACAACTTTTGCAAAACAGTAAGGGACGGATGTCCAAGATGTAAATACCAAAACATAAGTCACTAGGTAAATGAGATACAAAAATAAAGGCAGATATAGAGATATAGGCCGAGATAATTGCAAACCAGAAATTGAAAAACCATTCTTCAAAGGAGAAACAATTGAGGATTAATTGTGGTCTTGTCCTGTCTAGAAAACCAATCGACATAAAAAAAAAATAATAATAAAGTGAAAGAGTGTACAACACTCGTGCGTGTGGAAGCGATTTGTATCGAAAGCACTCTAATTTCATTAATTTTGCAAATGAAAAACATGCATCATTTAAACCAAAAACCGAGCATATCGAATACCAACCTTTTTGTGTCGAATTGAGCTACTCCTTTGGTGTTTTTTATCACGATTCAACTATGGACGACCACGAGCGTCTTCCCCACTATCCTCCACTCTTAAAACAGCTTGTGTGGAGCCTAAACGTGATGGAATTTGGGAGGGGAAATGTGAGAAAACTCACTATTTTGAGAGAACACAAGTCTATGATTTTTGGAATAAGGAAATCTCCGACAATTGACCAACCCGCGATCCATCTTCTTCATCTTAATTTATAGAGGAATGAATGACCATCCAACTCTTTGATTAAAGCCAGTTCAATTTCTCAAGATGCACACCAAGTTTTAGAAGGAAGTGAGTCATGGTGAAGGTGGAAAAATCTCCTATTTTACCTCTGGAGTTTTTTAAAGAGAAAATGAATTTGAAAATCAGATTTTCAATTTCCTCTTAATTAATTTTAAATTAAAATTAATTCAAAAAAAAAATTTAATGATTAATTAAACATTTTAATTAATTATAATTATTTAATTTAACATCAAAGATTAAATTAAATAATTCCACCGATCCCTACTTCTCTCAATATCGGTTTTTATGAACGTGAATCCCTATTCACGTGTATTACATTTAAATCATATTTAAATATATCCAATTCTCTCAAATTATAGTTTAACTCATAATTAAACTATTACGTCAATATATCGTATATAATTGACATTAACTCCCTAAATCGAATTTGAACATTTCAAATTATTTCACCACACTGTTCTAAGGTTTAGTCCATATGAGCTAGTAGGGGGACCTAATAGATCTACAGATTATGAGCTCCAACGATCCGAGATTAACCGACTAAACTCATTAACCTAGTTAACCAACATTCGTTAACTACCGAGACACTCCACTATAGTCCAGTAGTTGAACTCCCCTCACTGTAGATATATTTCTGTCCACCCGATATAACCATGATTAGTAAGTCGATCCTTCACAGGTTGTTCGTCGTAACTACAGCTGGGTCAAATATCCGTTTTACCCCTGAAATTACTTCTTGTTCCTTAAGTCCCACTAATTCTCTAATGAACAATTGGTTTGTGGTCCAACCACCAAACCGAGTCCCTCTCGAACCAATGAGAGGGCGGATCCCTTTGTTCAAGACCCAAAGTCAGCACTTAAGGAAACAACCTCTCTACTATCCCTAAAAGCGGGTAGGAGTGAATCTCGTCTTGTAGGACTAGGTCCCCAGCTATCTACCCGGTCTTATCCTAAAAATGGTAGGTTTATTGAGTCGGCGATGCTGAACCACTCTCACCCATGCAAATCAAAGGATAATCCCGAATAAACAAGAGATCATAGTTAGCTCAGGATTAAGATCGAGTTACCTAGGTGATCACATGAAATTAGTCAGTCTCAACAATAAACGGCGTTACAAAAGTAAAAGTGACTTATTTCTCGGTCTTGGTCTTATGCAAACTCATTGCATAGGACGCTCCCACTCACATGTCTCCACATGATCGATTCAGGATCACATCGTTTGTAGTCTCATAGTGTCCTCGGCTCTATCCCATACTATAAACCGTTTTGGCTATTACCAAGCCTGATCCACTTTTATGTCTCCACATAAAGTTCAAGTATACATCCTATAGCCAAGGATTTTAGTTTATTGGATTTGGATTATTTAACGTGCAATTTATTCTTCAATGACTGAATAAACCTCAATAATGACTTTATTGAACAAGTATATATAATTCGTTTACATTCACTATCTACGTGTTTTAGGGCACCAACCCCAACATAAAGATGCAATTATTGTCAACACAAAACTGAGAGACAGATAACAGGTTGGCAGAGAATTCAGGAACACAGAAAAATTTTCAAAGATTGAAGTTACTTTGAAAGGTTGAAAGTGTACCAAAATCTGTCTGAGTAATAGGTACACTTTGCCCATTGGCAACCGTAATAGCTGTAGGGAATAAAAGTCCCCACGCAGCGGAAGCGCAACGAAAGAACCTTACGCCGTATATTAATTAACATTAAAATACTGTTATGAAAAGGCAAAATAAACTTTAAACATGCTTTAAAGTTGCTGGAAAATAACTATAAACATGCTGAAAAATAAATCTAAATTTATTTTCATGCTTTTCTAGAGAAACGGGAAAGAACCATTACAAACCTTCGTTGTAGACTTGACCGTTCTTCGCCAACGATGCTCCAACGACCGAAAACGCAGCAACTCCCTGTTGATTTCTTTGCTGGAAATTTCTTCTTCAAAGACACAATAACCACAGAGGTTACACCGGTATGTCTCTAAGTCTAGGAGGCAAAAGACTTATGGGAGTCTTTCTCTAAGAAGGAGGCTAGAGAGAATTCTACGGTCTTGTCTTGTGAGTCTAAGAGCAAGAGAAGAGTACTGAACCAATTAGGTCTAGTGTTCTATTTATAGAAGAGAGGCCATGAATAAAATATTCAATTAAATCAATCTTTTCCAAAATTGATTCAATCTTTAATATTCCTTTTAAATCAATCCAAGATCAATCAATTCCATAATTGATTAATCTTTTCCACAAATGACTAAGGGTCCGTTTGGAATACATTTTAATTTAAATGTTTTTCAAGAATGCATTTTTTAAAAAACATTTTGTATCAAAATTGTTTAGAATTTAAACACTCATATGTTTGGTTGCATTTCCTCACAAATGTTTTTCTACACAAGTTATTGTTTACTTAAGAAGTCTTTCTTAAAAAGTTGGTTTCAAGTGTTTCTCTCAAAATGATTTATTTATCAATCTCATTTTCTAATAAGTCATTTTTAGTGGTTGCCAAACACTATAAATTTTTTCAAAATGATTTATTTTCAAAATTAAACATTTGAAAAGTTAAACCAAACACACCCTAATTACTTCCATAAGTGATTAGATCATTTCCATAAATGATTAATCATTTCCTTAAGTGATTAATTATATCCATAATTGATTAATTCCCGGCTAATGAATTCTTTAATTAATTAACCACCAATTAAATATCACATATTTAATTTCCGGCCTTGAATTAATTAATTTTTGCCCAAATAGATTTTAGACTTTAAAATTAATTAATTCATATTTGAACTCTTTCAAACTTCCATAAATTTATTGTGACTCAAATTTATATTAATATTTGAATTTCTTCAAATATTAATTTCTCTCATAATAATATATCAATACCCTTAGTAAATTGAGCACTTTCAATTTACATTTATTACTTAGTTGCCTCAAATTACTTTATGAGCTACCAGTGGGACCTAATGGACCTGCAGATCAGAAGCTCCAACGATGTGAGATTAATTGGTCAAACTCATTAACCAAATTAATCAATATTCGTTAACTGTGTGTACATTCCACTATAGACTCATAGTTGCACTCTTCTCACTGCAGACATATTTTCTGTGTCCACGGATATAGACCAATATCGACTAGTTAGTCCTTCACGAGTGTCCGTAACACCAGCTGGGTCAAATTACCGTTTTACCCCTGGGTTACTTCTATTTCCTTAAGTACCAGTTCTCCTCTAATGAACAACCTGTTTGTGGTCCAACCATCAAACAAAAAACCCTCTCGTGCCATTGAGAGGGTAGGGCCCTTTGTTCAAGACTCGGAGTGACCACTTAAGGGAACACTCATCTGCTTCCCTAAAGTCGGGAAGGAGTGAATTCCATCTTGTACGATTATGTTCCCAACTCCCCACTCGGTCTTGTCCCCAAAATGGTAGGCTTATTGAGTCGGCGTATTGGCCACTCTCACCCATACAAATCAAAGGACAATCCCTCATGAGCAGGAGTCCATAATCAACTCAGGATTAAGACCAAGTTGTTTAGGTCGTCCTAGTGAAATAGAAAACCAACTAGTTAACGGTGTTATAACAAGTGGTTACTATTTCGCGGTCCGGTCTTATGCAAACTCATTGCATAGGATACCCCCACTCACATGTCTCCTACACGAACGCGTTGGATCATAGCGTTTGTATCAAATACAAAGTGGGTCGTATCCATAGTGTCATCAGGATAAGGCACCCAGTCTTATCCCTATACTATAGACCCTTTAGGCTGTTTCTTGAACAATGATCCCCATATGTCGCTACATATAGTTCAAGACTCATATTACAGTCTAGGATGTCTAGTTTATTGGATTGGGGTTATTTTAGGCAAAGACAAATATAAAATAACTAATAACATTTAATGTCTTCTCAAAAAAAAAAAAAAAAAAACTAATAACATTTAATGGAAAAATATATCAATATTATTTTATTAATATAATATCCGGTCAACGGTTACATTCACTATCTACGAGTTTTAGAGCATAAAACCCAACAATAGCATCCTCACCATTATAGCTTGAATTCAGTTCCAAATTAGATAGAGTGGGTGTAACATGAAAGTTACAACCATTATCAGCCAATGAAGTGCCATTACCAGTGTTATTACCAAGTTATGAATCATATATGGACGTCATTGAAGCAAGTTTGGAAGGAGGATGCCTACCTTGGAATGAAAGATTTAAACGATTATAACAATCCCAAGACACCATGTCCAGACTGATTACAGATCTAGCAAATATTACGACCCTGAGATGATCCAGAAATTGAATTTTGATTTGATCCAGATGATCCAGAATTACCACAACCTTGATTTTGAATAATAGATTGTCCCTGATTCGATCCTAAACTTTTATTTGAAGAATTAAAACTACCACGACCTTGATTAAAATGTCCTTGATTCAATCGACCACAGCCAGAGCCATAAGGTCCTGAATTTCTCCCTCGTCCATGACCTCGATTCGGATTAAACTATCTTTGAGGAACAGATCATGAACACACTGGAGTCGGATTGAGAGGAGAGATAGAAGGCGATTTGTTTTGCTATTCTAAAATTTTAGCCTCAGATTTCAACAAACCATGAAGTTCCTCTAGTTTTAAAGTTCCTTCACGAGTTCAAACAGAGGTACAGAACGAATTATTCTCAGACGGTAAGCCATTTAGAGTGTATAACAATAGATCTTCATCATCAATCAATACAAAAATAGTGGCTAACTTGTCTACTAATTCCTTAATATGAGGCAAATACTGATCAATTGATTTAGTTGCATTCTTCGTAACAATATGAAGGGAAGACTTGAGTTCATGAATATGTGATCTTGTTAGAGAAGAAAAAAAATTTTCAAGCGTAGAGCATACCTCTTTGGAGGATTTACATCTGATTATATACGAATAAACAGTCTTCAAGAGAGTAGTGTTATAATTTTAGATCGAATTTCTTGAATTAAACTTGCTAAAATTAGATTCAAAAGTAAAAAGAATGCTGGACAGAATTCAAAGTAGTGAGAAAACAGTCTATGCACAGCGGATTTATAGTGGTTCGGTCCAAAAAAGACCGACTCCACTTGTAAGAGATGAAATCTCCTACTAGACAATATTATTAAGAGATAAAGAACTCAAGAAATACAAGGAACAACACAAGAATCTCAAAGATCGCTTCAATCCTAAAGAAATATAAGGAGAGCAATCTAAATGGAGAAATAGAGATAAAAGAACAACACAACCTTAGCCAAAAATGCCCATAAAGTGCCGGATTCTTTAGATTCCAAGCCAAGAACTCCAATGTGTCTTCAAAGACGCCAAGCACTACGGCGGCGGCGATTTATCTCGGAGGTATCTCTCCCACGGTGAGTAAAACGGTGGCCAAAAAATCACAGCACGCAAGATTGCGTTTTACCTCTCTTTCTCTCTTGTGTTTCTTTCTCTTGGGTGGCTAGGGTTTGAGATAAGAAGATATTTATAAGGGGATACGAAAAGGTTGCCCTAATGGGCTATGCTTAATCTTGTGACCCATTTAACAAGTCACCAAGTAACCCAAACTTTTTATTAAAAAAACTTAAAAACGTGGTAGGCAATGATCTTGGGCTTCCAAGCCCAAAGCAAACAATTTGATCTTGAAAAATGAGTTATATATGATAATAATAATAATAAACTCATTAAGAATATTTAAATCAAATAATTATAACAAATTCCACCATGATTTCAATATTCTTGAAACCATAGTGTACCTACCACATGTAAGGCTTCATTCTACCCCTTATCAATATGCAACATTCTCATACATAAGTCAAACTTATCAATCGGAAGTGTTTTGGTAAACATATCTGCAGCATTCAAATCAGTAGATACCTTTTTTACCGATACTATTTAATCACTAATAATATCTCTAATAAAATGGTATCTAACATCAATATGTTTAGTTCTTTCATGATGAGAATGATTCTTAGACAAATGTAATGCACTTTGACTATCACAAAATATGGTCACACATACTTTATTACAACTTAACTCAGAAATAATACCTTTAAGCCATATTGATTCCTTAATTGCTTCAGTTAAGGCAATGTATTCTGATTCAGTTGTAGATAAAGCAACCACAGATTGTAAATTGGTTTTCCAACTAATAGTACAATCAAGAAATTTAAATACATAACCAGTCAAAGATCTACGTTTGTCTAAATCAGCAGCATAGTCAGCATCTACAAACCCCTCTATTTCTATGTTCTTTTTATCACAAGAAAAAGTTTTTGTTCCACCATAAACAAGGCATAAAGAAGTGTGAGATGCAAGATATCTAAGGATCCATTTTACAGCATTCCAATGTTGCTTACCAGGGTTAGTTAAAAACCTACTAACAACACTTAATGGATAGGCTAAGTCAGGTCTAGTACAAACCATAGCATACATAAGACTCCCAACTGTATTAGAATAAGGAACATTCAACATGTCATCAATTTCAGTGGGTGTCTTTGGTGAATCATTAATAGATAATTTAAAGTGTTTACCAAAAGGTGTACTAACCTTCTTACTATCATGCATCTCTAATCTTTTAACTAGCCTATTTATATAGTCATTTTGAGTCAAAAAACAATTTTCTTTCTTTTCTATCTCTCTTAATGTCTATGCCTAGAATTCGTTTTGCTTGCCCTAAATCTTTCATTTCAAATTCTTTACTAAGAAGCCCCTTTAACTTATTTAACTCATGAACATGCTTACAAGCGATCAACATATCATCAACATATAATAAAAGGTACACAAAGTCAGATTCTGAAATTTTCTTAAAATAAACACAACTATCATATTTACTTCTAGAAAATTCAATAGATAGCATGTAAGAATCAAACCTTTTATACCATTGTCTAGAAGATTGCTTTAAGCCATAAAGGGATTTCTTTAGTAAACAAACTTTATTTTCTTGTCCAGGAACTACAAATCCAAGAGGTTGATCCATATAGATCATCTCATCAAGTTCACCATGCAAGAAAGCTGTTTTAACATCCATTTGTTCAAGTTCAAGATCAAAATGAGCAACAAAAGCAAGCAAAATTCTAATAGATGTATGTCTTACTACAGGAGAGAATACCTCATCATAGTCTATACCCTCTTTTTGAGTAAAACCTTTCGCTACTAATCTAGCCTTAAATCTAGGTTTACTCTCATCTTCAACATTCTCCTTTAACTTGAAAATCCATTTACACCCTATTGTTTTTACTTCTCTAGGTTTGTTGACTAACGTCCAAGTTTTATTTTTATTTAAAGAATCCATTTCCTCTTTCATTGCAGTTAACCAATTTTCTCTGTTCTTATCATTCATGGCTGCATTGAAAGTGGAAGGTTCTAAGTCAACAAACTCACTAGCAACTGTTAGGGCATAGGCTACTAAGTCAGCATAACCAAACCTAGTAGGTGGCCTAGTAGTTCTCCTAATCCTATCCCTAGACAGTTGATAATCAGTAAGATCTTGGGTGTCTTGTTCTTCCTCATCCTCTTGAACAACTTCTTCTTCAAGTGGTATCTGTTCAGTATGGAATTGAGGGACAACCTCAGAAGAAGTGTCAGGAGGTGGAAGAACAGTTTCAACAACCTTAGGATTTTCAATGGGGTTAGACTCAGTGGTATTTTCTACATAGCCCATCTTAGACTCATCAAAGACAACATCCCTGCTAATTATTGTTTTAGTACTATCTGGTTCTAGGCACCAAAGTTTGTACCCCTTAATGCCCTCGGGATACCCTAAGAAGATACACTTATTAGCTCTAGGTTCTAGTTTTCCTATGTTACTATGAGCATAGGCTAGACACCCAAAAACTCGTAGGTTTGACAAATCAGGAGGGGTTCCATGCCAAATTTCTTGAGGGGTTTTACATCCTATAGCTGTAGAAGGACTCCTATTAACAATTTAGCATGCTGTCACTACAGCTTCTCCCCAGAAACTTTTGGGAAGCTGTGCATTGGACAACATGCATTTAACTTTCTCCATTAGAGTACGGTTCATTCTTTCAGCAACCCCATTTTGTTGAGGGGTACCTACAACTGTCAAATGCCTTTGAATACCTTTTTTCTTACAAAAATTATTAAACTCGTGATTGCAAAATTCAAGACCATTATCAGTTCTAAGTTTCTTGACTCTAGAGCTAGATTGATTTTCAACAAGTGTTATCCATTCAACAAATTTGTTAAAAGCATCAGATTTATTTTTTAAAATATAAACCCATACTTTTCTAGAAAAATCGTCAATAATGGATAAAAAATATCTAGCTCCACCATTAGTAGAAACATTAGAAGGACCCCACAAATCAGAGTGTATATATTCTAGTATTCTTTTAGAATTATGAATTCCCTTATTAAACTTAACCCTTTTGGTTTTCCCATAAATGCAATGTTCACATAAGTCTAGATCAACATCTTTAACATCATTTATCAAATTTTGTTTAACTAATTCTTGTAGACCTAGTTCACTCATGTGACCTAATCGTTTATGCCAAAGAGTTACAAGAGAATTATCAAATTCTTTTACTAAGGCATTTGACCCTACGATAGTTGAACCTTCTAAGGAATATAAGCCATTAACTAGATTTCCCTTTAATTTAACCATTATACCTTTCATTATTTTTATCACTCCATTTTCAAACTTAATGGTATAACCTAATTTATCCATAACTCCTAGGGAAATCAAGTTTCTTCTAAGTTTTGGAACGTACCTCACCCCCGTCAAGAGTCTCACGGCTCCATCACTAGTTTTAATCCTAACAGTACCTTGTCCTTCAACCTCACAATGTTGGTTATTACCTAACAAGACTTTACCACCACTCATTTCTTGGAAGTCTTCTAACCAATTTTTATGGGGAGTCATATGGAAGGAACAACCTGAATCTAATATCCAAGCTTCATCCTCTTGATTCTCACTAACCATAAGGACTTCAGCGGTGTCACAACCCTCTCCTAGGTTAACTCCGCTCACCTCTCCCTTCTCTTTATTATCCCCCTTTTTATTATTTTTAAGTTCAGGACAAAAACGTCTAATGTGGCCCTCTTTTTGACAATGATAACACTTAAAATGTTTCCCCTTCGACTTCGACCTACTTCTACCTCGATTATTCTTTCCTTTATTTCTATTTTCAGTTCTTCCTCTAACAAACAAAGACTCTCCCTTCTTTTCATTTCTTAACTCTAAATCTCTCATTTTAAGCGCATTAATAACAATATCAGTTGTCAAAGTATCTCTACCATATTTAATAGCAGCTTTAACATCCTTATAAGAATCAGGCAAAGAATTCAACAAAATAATGGATTGATTTTCATCTGAGATTTTCTCATCACAATTAGAAAGATCAGAAGTAATTTTATTGAACTCATCTAAATTAGCACTAAGATTCTTATTAGGATTCATTTTAAAACTAAAGAGACGTTCCTTTAAATAGATTTTATTTGACAAGGACATTGTTGAATAAAGAGATTGTAGTTTAGCCCAAAGCTTACCGGCGGTGTCTTCTCCACTAACCTTGCGCAAGACATTGTCGGCAAGATGCAAAATAATCAAACTATGAGCTATCTTGTCCATTTCCTTAAGTTCAGTTTCTGTCACAGTCTTTGGGATGGTTTTGGAAATTGCAATATCCACCTTTTGTTGTGTTAAGACAGCATTCATTTTGATCTTCCATAGACCAAAATCACCATTCCCATCGAATCGTTCTACTTCCAAACGCGTTCCCATTCTGCAAAGAAATAAAATGGAATACAACAGTACCACAGAAACTTATATTGGACAGCAATCAACCCCCCAAAAAAAATTATTGAGAAAACAAAACCAATACTTATTTCTTTCAAGAATTGAACCAATTTTAACAAGAAACAAGCTCTGATACCAATTGTTATAATTTTAGATCGAATTTCTTGAATTAAACTTGCTAAAATTAGATTCAAAAGTAAAAAGAATGCTGGACAGAATTCAAAGTAGTGAGAAAACAGTCTATGCACAGCGGATTTATAGTGGTTCGGTCCAAAAAAGACCTACTCCACTTGTAAGAGATGAAATCTCCTACTAGACAATATTATTAAGAGATAAAGAACTCAAGAAATACAAGGAACAACACAAGAATCTCAAAGATCGCTTCAATCCTAAAGAAATATAAGGAGAGCAATCTAAATGGAGAAATAGAGATAAAAGAACAACACAACCTTAGCCAAAAATGCCCATAAAGTGCCGGATTCTTTAGATTCCAAGCCAAGAACGCCAATGTGTCTTCAAAGACGCCAAGCACTACGGCGGCGGCGATTTATCTCGGCGGTATCTCTCCCACGGTGAGTAAAACGGTGGCCAAAAAATCACAGCACGCAAGATTGCGTTTTACCTCTCTTTCTCTCTTGTGTTTCTTTCTCTTGGGTGGCTAGGGTTTGAGATAAGAAGATATTTATAAGGGGATACAAAAAGGTTGCCCTAATGGGCTATGCTTAATCTTGTGACCCATTTAACAAGTCACCAAGTAACCCAAACTTTTTATTAAAAAAAACTTAAAAACGTGGTAGGCAATGATCTTGGGCTTCCAAGCCCAAAGCAAACAATTTGATCCTGAAAAATGAGTTATATATGATAATAATAATAATAAACTCATTAAGAATATTTAAATCAAATAATTATAACAAGTAGCATTAATCAAGGTGATTAAAGCTCTATCTTAAGCAATCCATTGAGTATGCACCAGATTTACTTCAATAGTCAATTCACCAACATCATTTCGCAGAAATTTTGGAGGACACGGCACAAATCCATCAACGATTCCAAATAACGTGTGAGCTTTGAGCATAGACTGGACTTGGAACTTCCAAAACAAAAAATTTGACGAATCAAGACGAACAGGGACAAGATTACATATGTTTGAGAGGAGAAAATTTGACGAATTTGGCTAAGTACCACTGCCAAAAGAATTATCATAAATATTGGATGAAGAAGAAGTCATTGACCCTTGTCAAAAGGGCTCTGATACCATGCAAAATCTCACAGAAAAAGAGCATAAATTACTTTGTATTATTAACATCAACTGATACAATTGGAATATCGTATTTATACATGTGGTGACTAGCTTAACTAACTCTTAACAAACTTCTTAACCAACTAATACATGAGATTAATTAACTATAATTACATAACTATATTAATTAACACTATACTATACTCAATTTAGCGTCTAGTTCAATCATATAAGACAAATATTGTTGATATGCCTTGAATTGTTATCTGGGGTTATGAATGACCAAGTACAGGGGTTTCGCTGTCCTAAACTGTCCTAATCTAGGATATAAAAACCTGTGGATGTACGGTCTTATCCTATATAAACCCTCACTAAGAAAATTACTCTCTCTCCCTAATCTAGGATATATAACTCGTGGATGTACCCTCTTGAATATAAGGGTGCCATATATAAACCCTCTTATCCTAAACTGCCTAATCTTTGTATCTGTATCTGATTTTCTCCTCACTAATAAAATTACTCTATCTCTCTGCCTATGGATGTAGCTAACACACCGTTAGTGAACCAATTAAATTTGTATTGTTTCATCTCGTTTTCTATTTTGTTTTCTTTTTTTAACATAAATAAGATAAGTGATTTTAAGCCTTAAATAAGAGTTGGAAAAAGGATTTTTACAAAGATCTATGGTATATTATAAGTTGAAAAGGTCTGCCACTTTACAAGTAGATATCTTTTAACTATGGAGGTTTATTTATTTATTTATTTATTTTATTTGAGTTCAACAACATTTGGGATGGGGGATTCGAACCTTTAACCTATTGGTCGAGAGTACTTACCAATTACCATTGAGTTATGCTCGCTTTGGCTTTTAACTATGGAGGTTGTGTTTGTGCCTCGTGTGTCTCTATAAATGTTGTATTTTTGTGAAATTTTAAAAATTCAGGGATGAATTAATTTTGGTTAAATGATAAGTTTAGTCTCTAAACTTTTAAGTCGATCCTTTTGGTCTCTCAACTTTCAATTTTGTGTCTAATAGGTTCTTAACACATTCGAAATTTTTTAAAATTAATTGAGCTATTAGATATGCAATTAAATTTTATGTCGAGTGGGACCATAAAATTTCACTTTTGTATTCAATAGGTCTGTGAATTTTAAAAAAGTATGGATCGGGGTCAAGAATCTATTAGACATAAAATTGAAAATTTATGAACATGTTAGACACAAAGTTAAAAGTTCAAGGACCTAAAATTGAAAAGACCTATTTGATGCTTTTTACCTTTTAGAGGTCATATACACATAAATCTGAAATTAGTTTAGAGATTAAGTTTGTAATTTAACCATTAATTTTTAATTATAAAGACTAAATAAACATAATTTCCTAAAAGTTTAGGATCGGATTCATGAAAGAAATTATAACGAACGGCAAAATTGATCGTGATATTTGCACATTTGCTTCAAGAAAAATTAATCTACACGACAAATTTTTTTTTTCCATACATTACTAATAGAACATTTTTTTAATTATTTAATAAAAAACAATTTTTAATTATTGACAAAATATACCACCGATATACCTAGAATAAAGTGCATCACCAATATACGTAGATCCCTAACTTTTTTTTTTGGGGGGGGGGGGGGGGCTAAAAAAAAAAAAAAAAAAACAGTAATTGCCTACCAAGGGTGAACAGGGACCTAAGTAGGCAATATTTTAGGAGCCAATAAATTTTGTTATAAAATCATGTGTACTCGGATATCACAACTAAGTTGAAATAGTCATATGTTTGAATTTAATAATAATATTGTATTTTATAAGAGCAACAAGTTTAGTCTAATTTAAAAATAATAGATAAAAAAATTTAAATACAAAAGACTAAAGTTATAATTTAACCTCAATCAATAAATGATTTAATCAACGTTTTATTATTGCAATTAATGAATATCTATATATATTAATCATATTAATTATATATAATCTAACCAATCCATTTAAATTTTCAAAAAGAAATTTCTAAATACATATATATATATATTTTTGACAACATGTGGTATGGGGATTTGAACCATATTGGTTACTAGTACATGTTTTATGCCAATTATATTCATGTTGGCAAAATTTCTAAATATATATCAAAGCTCATTTTTTTCCACACAGAGTCGAACGAGGAAATAACTTTCATCCAACTACTTTAGCGTAAAAATCTCGTATATTTTTATTCTTACAAAACATTTTTTAAAATAATATCTAATACGCATAAAAATATTTTTAGAAAGAAAAAAGGAGGAAAAAACCGAATGTATGTATATAAATATTTTTAAATCTTCCCCCTTCCTCTCCAGAATCTACTATTGTCGCCAACGTGAGCATAACCTTTAGACATTGTATCATAGATCAAGAGGTTTGAGATTTAAATTTTCACTCTCTAACGTGTTGAACTTATTAAAAGAAAAGACTAAAGAAACACTCGAAAACATCCCATGTGAACAAGTGGTTACAAATAGGACAAATTATTAGGTACTCTCAGTGCAATGAGGCTCCTTCTTTAAAACCGTTGAATGTAGAGATCTTCAAATTTGTCTGTCCCCAATAATCATTGGATACAAAATCGAGGTATTTTCACAATTTCTCTCTCTTACATCCAATGGTGCAAAACTACTACTGGTCTCATTGCATCAAGAACCCTTAATAATTTCCCAATACAAATAGAGGGTTTTTTTGTGGAAGATTTTCACAAGCCCTCCAAAATGGGTTTCGTAGAAAGCTGAAGAAAGAAAAGGGAAATAATAACATAGTCTCTCCCTCTCGTTTGAGGCCTTAAGTCTCATAAAACAAAAATGGATTTCAACATTGAATCCCCATTTTTGTTTGAGTTGGGAGAAGAACTATTCCCTCTCCCTTGTCTTTCTCCAAGCATAGATATCCCTGTTCCTCATGAATTGGCCCCCATCTCTCCTTTGGAGAATAATAGCAATGTGTCCAAAAAGCCCAAAAATGGCCGCCGGAGAAAGCCAATAACGCCTAACACTTGCAATGATGTTGGCGATGAGAGCCCCAACGAAGAACATAAAAAGAAGAAGATTATTCACAGAGATGTCGAGCGTCAAAGAAGGAAAGACATGTCCTCTCTTTACACCACTCTTCGCTCACTTCTCCCTCTTGAATATCTCAAGGTAAACTTTCATTGGTTGACGTAGATTTTTCTTTTTTGTTTTTTTCGTAAAAAAAAAAAAAAATACCAAACTGATAAGTTTTATCAATTTTATTTTTTTTAAAAAAAAACAGTCTTGAAAAACACTTAAACTAAAAGTGTTCCAAATGGGTCCTAAATAACTCTGTCAAAACTTACAAATTTCAAAAAAAAAAAAAAAGAAAAAAAAAAAAAGACTAAGCTCTAACACTATTTATGTCTCGATATTATCAATTATTTCACGTCAAATATATGTTTTGTAATTTATTAGACGTACATGAGAACACGTTTTTCAACAATTCTTTGAAAGAAAACCTACCATAAGGTAAAAATTGTAACAATTATTCTATGAGGTCGATACAACGATGCTGATAGTTTCATGCTGTTGGATGTAAATACAGAAAAATTATGAAAGTAAGTTCAATGAGGCTGACAATTTCACACCATTGGATGTAATTCAAAAAAACATTGTGAAAATACTTCGATTATGTATCCCACGTTTATTAGAGATAGATAAATTTGAATAATTAAACAACCACATTATGGCTGCCTCGTTGAAGAATTTGTTGCCTTTGGATAGGGAAAACGATCGATATGCGACCACATGCAGGAGGCAGTTAAGTACATTGAATACATGGAGGGAAGAATTCAGCAACTGTCTGATAAAAGAGATGAGCTGAAAGAACTCTCGGACGAAAATCTGACGACCAGTACGGTGGAAACGCTGAATTCCTCAGAAAGGAACTCGGTGGTGGTGAGGTCGAGAAATGAAGGAAGAGAAGTTGGAGTTTTTTTAGACACTGCCGCCCGACATAGGCTCCCTGTTTCCAACATTCTTCAAGTTTTAGCTGTTGAAGGGCTCGAAATCCTCAGCTGCACTTCGACCAAAGTACGTGAGAGGTTCTTTCACACCATCGAATGCCAAGCTGTTGTTAATGATGTTGGCCACTATCAATGCATCAATGCGTCCGAGCTTCAGCATAAGTTAATGAATTTGGAATATTTTCCCTAAGATTAGACTGCTCTTCTCGGAAACTTTGTTTGCATAGTATATTTAGTTTCTCTATTATAAGAGATATTTGATTTAAATTGTACGTCGTCTTTGGCGGCTTAGTTTGAGATTGTTGTACCTTTTAAAATAATTGATGCTAATTATGTTTTTAGAAAAATCAACGATGAAATAAAGTAAAATCATGTTTCATAAATTTCAATTTTAATCTAGAAAAAAAAAACAAGTTATGATATTTTGTAAACTATTAATATATTTCAATTTAGTTATAATGACTAAAGTAGACATATTTTTCAATTATTTTTATATTGATATTTAATTTATAATTTATTATAAGATAATTATTTAAAAATTTATATAATTTAAACTCCATGTAATTTTCTTTAATCTAAATTCTTTGATAAAAGTTTAAAGAAAAATAATTTTTATAAAAATTGAATCAATCAAAAAAAATTATATATATATATATAAATATAAAGGTGAAAGATTTTTAGAAAAGCTAATTCAAAAGTTGGCATCCATCAGAGTTTGCATATAACAGTAAATTAAAAAGTGATTCATAAATTAATAAAAGTCACAAACTAGAGATTTATCCCAAACTAGAGGCACAAATTCATATAAGGAAAATTAATTACAAACAAGTCTATCTCCTAAAGTTTTAGATTTATATCTATATGATACTACTTTTAGATTTGTGTATCTATTTGATCCTAAACTTTAAAAAGTGTCTGATGTTAGATACATAAACTTACAATTTTTTTTTAAAGAGATTTTTTTTTTTTTTTTTTTTTTGACAATACATGGGGTAGGGGGATTTGAACCAAAGACCTCTTGGTCATTAATTAGTATAAACTTTATGCTAGATGAACTATGCTCATGTTAGGCTTTGTTAAGAGATCCTTGAACTTTCAATTTTGTATCAAATTCAAGATTTTAAAAATTAAATGTCCTAAATTAAGGTTCAATTAGACACAAAATTATGAACAATTAATTTTAAAAATTTTGAATATGGGAAAATCATTGGCTACAAAATTTAAAAGTTCATTAATCGTATCACACACAATTTTAAAAATTTTGAATATGTGAGAAACATTAGATACAAAATTTAAAAGTTACACACAATTTTAAAAATTTTGAATATATATGTGAGAATCACACAATTTTAAAATTTTTTAATATGTTAGAATCATTGGATACAAAATTTAAAAGTCACATGCACGCACAAACTTCCCTGTTTGATCATAACCATTTCGTTTTTTATTTTTGGTATTTGAAAATTAAGCCTATAAACACTATTTTTACTCACAAGATTCTTTGTTTTTTATCTACATCATTTCCCATGTTTTAAAAAACCAAGCCAAATTTTGAAAACAAAAAAAAAGTAGTTTTCAAAACCTTGTTTTTGTTTTTGGAATTTGGCTAGAAACTCAAATGTCTCCTTAACAAATATGAAAACCATTGTAGGAAGATTGAGAGAAAACAAGCACAATTTTCAAAAACCAAAAACAAAAAACGAAATGGTTATCAAACGGGGCCTAAATTAGTAAAAATTAAAAAAAAAAAAAAAAATAGTTTTCAAAGATTATTTTTGTTTTTTGAATTTGGTCACACACAAGCTTTAAATTAATGAAAACTAAAAAAAAATAGTTTTCAAAGATTATTTTTGTTTTTTGAATTTTGCCACAAACTTTGAATTTAGTTAAGAATTTAAATGTGATCTTAACAAAGATGAAAACCATTATAAAGAAATTGGAATAAAAACAAACATAATTTTCAAAAACCAAAAACTAAAGATTCAAACAGTACTGTCTAAACTTTTTTAAAGTAGAAGTCAATTGTTTTTATGCCATTAATTTTTGTAAAATAATTGACGAAATATTCAATTAATTTTTGTAAAATAACTGACTAAACATTAAACATTCCAAATTATTTGTATATTATTTGTTGTGTGATATGTGAAAATTTTTAAATAATGGCAACAGCAGTCGAATTCATTTTCGGCAATGAATATATATATATATATATATATATATATATATTTTCTTACAACTATATTTTTTTCTTGTTGAATTTTGTACTAGGAACGTTTTTTTTTTTTTTTTTTGAAATAAAAATTCATTAAAAGCTAAGCTAGAAAACAGACTCCCCTCATTAAATGGAGGGAAAAGTTCGTTGGGAATATTTGGGGCCCAAAAAACATGCCCCCTTCCCTCTCCAAATCGATCTCCCCAAACCAAAATCAGAGGGAAAATCGCAAGCTTTTCTGACAACACAGTGCGCTACTATGTTCAAAATCCTATTGCAGTGGTGGAACTCGACAGCTTTCATCCTCGAGCTCACGGCGGCGATGGTATCGGAAATCAATTTCAGATCCGATAGGAACGTTTCTGAATTATGATCTTCTTGTCCAAGATTGATGTAGCCATTATTGATTTTGGATGATTTCATTCTTGACTTGTAGCTTTTGCTCTAAAGTTTGATTGGCATCATGGGAGTCAGTATCAATAATTATCATCTTTGGACTTTTTCTTTTCTTTTCTTTTTTTCTTTTTCATTTTTCTTAGTCAATTATTTTATTAGTTTTAAAAATACTCCTGAATTTTAAAAATTGAAAATGCCCCTATCGTTAATTTTTGAGATACAAAACCTTAAAGTTTCAGCTTCATTAATATCCTTGACCTTTCAAAAAATTTTAAAAAAATATCATTATTGGAAAATGCTTCTTTTTTCTTTTTGCAAATTCTTCCCTCCATGAAAATTAATACAAAACAGAGTTTGAAATCGAATGTTCAGTTTTTCAAAGTGTAAGGAAGTATGAGAGAAAAAAATATATATATAATTTCTTTTTTCTTTTTGCGCTTGTTTTTGTGTAAGTAAGTGATAAGGAGAAGATTAGTGTGGTTTGAGAGTACGATGAATGGATGGTGAAGGAGGAGAGGAGTAAGATTATTGTTATTATTTCTTTAGAGTTACTATGGAGGGTTATCATTATGGATTTTGAGTTTTTAAAGCTTTTGAAGAGTGCAGGTTTGACCCAGTTTACAAGATTAATTAATTAGAAGTTTTATACATGATTTTATTTTTATTAATATTTAAGAAGGGTTAGAATCATTTTATGACAATATTTTCATTTATTTTTTTTCTAAAATGAATATAAAGAAAAGTTAAATGGGTAATGAATGATGAGAAAATAACCACGAAAAATCCATTAACAAAATCAAGTCTAGGGCATGAATAATTCAAGAATGAAACAAAATTCATCGAAACTTCAACACAAGAGTATTTTCAATTAATACATAGCAAATAAGAAAAGTTTCCCACTAATTTTCATGGAGAAAAAATTTGTAAAGGGTGGAAGAAAAAAGAATAAATATTTCTAGTAAGGATATTTTTTATTTTTTATTTTTTGAAAGATCAAAGGTATTAATGAAACTAAAACTTTAAAATTTCTATCCAAAACTTAACGATAGGTGTATGTTTTAACATTTTTTTAATGTTTAGGGGTATTTTTTTATATTTTAGCCTAAAAGATAAAACTAATCATTAATAATCTGTTTTAAATTTTTGATGCAAGAATGAGATTTCTCTCTCTATTTCTTTCGTTCTAATATAACATAATAAGATATAAAAATGGAGGCCAAAATAAGTCAGTTCAACAGTAATTGACATGTACTCTCAACCAAAAGGTTAAAGCTTCAATTTAACTAAAAAAAATGAAGATCCAAAAACCTCTCTCTAAAGAAAATAGAGATACCTTAACGACATAAGGAGTTTTTATTCTGACCATTTCGATATTGCTTATTTGTACCAGATAAAAAAATCATTAAGAAAAACTAAACTTGACAGGGCAACTCCCTACTTTTTTATATTCCTTTCATGGTATTTGCAATCATTTTTTTTTTTTTTGACAGGGCAATCATCATTTTTTTTTATTACTTTGTTTGTTTATTATTACAAATTCTAAATATTTTTAAGTAACATTTTTTTTATTTGCTAAGGCCCCGTTTGATAACCATTTGGTTTTTGGTTTTTGGTTTTTGAAAATTAAGCTTATAAATCATACTTCCACCTACAAGTTTCTATGTTTTGCTAATACTTTTCTTTCCTTGTTTTTAAAAACCAAGCAAATTTTGAAAACTAAAAAAAATAGTTTTCAAAAACTTGTTTTTGTTTTTAGAATTTGGCTAGGAACTCAAATGTGTCATTGGCAAATATGAAAATCATGGTAGGAAAATTGAAAGAAAACAAGCCAGATTTTCAAAAACCAAAAACCAAATGGTTATCAAACGGGGCCTAAATGTTTCAACTTTTTTTTTTAGTACATCAACATTTAAAAGTAGAGGATTCGAACCTCGAACTTCTTGGTCAACGATACGTACCAATTACCGCAGAGCTATGCTCACTTTGGCCTAAATGTTTCAACCTTAATAAATATTCAATTTAGTTATTAATTTGATTTAATATTATTATTATAATTGTAATTAAAGACCATTTATCTTTAACTTCTTAAAGAATGAAATGATAAAATTATTTATATTCGAACTCTTTAAATTCCATACAAATCTTGTTGATACATCATTTTTAATTCATTCTTGATAATTAATTTTTTAATTTATTATTGATAATTAATTAATTAATTAATTTACTATTTATAATTAATTGAAACTTTGTAAGACACTAAGTAAAGAAACATAAGCTTATAATTGATGCAACACAATTTCATTTTTCAACAAATATTATTAATAACAAAAACAAAAATTATAAAAAAAAAAAGTAAAAAATAAATAGTAATAAAAAAAATCAAGATCCTAGATATACACCTATTTCTTAAAATAGATTTGTATATACAAATACAATTATTTTACTTAATCAAAGTGGTGTTGTAACGTAAGTCTAGGATCCAGGATATAGATTGAGTAGATGCATCCCTCGCAATTTGAATACATCACACCAACACCTTGAGGGGTCGTTTGGTGCAGGTTTTGGAGATGGGAATAGACAAGGGTTTCTGATACTCTCGTTTGTTTCAAGGTTTCTGTGGTGGACCCTAGGGAATAAAGCATTCCAAGGCATCATTTATGCCTCATATGCAAGGGCTTTCCTATAGCCCTTGCAAAAGCATTAGTTTTCTCTTTGTCCATCTCTTCTTTTTTATATTTATATGCAATTTTATTTTGAATATAGTTAATTAATTAACTAATGGATACTAAATTAAAATAAATTATTTAATTAGATTAAATAAATAATAATTTGTCAAGAATTTCAAATTTTTTTAAACAAATACTTAGTCCAAGTTTATTAAGTGGATGCAATTACATATTTGATAAAATTATAATTAATTAGTTAACATTATCGAAAATATATTTAATTATTGAATTAAAATTATTTAAATGAATTAGTATAAAAATTCATTTTTCAATAATTATAATTAATTACTTATTGATTATTTATAATCAATTAATTATTTTTTTTATTTCTTTATAATAAATAAATCATCATATTATTATTAAAATATTTATCTATTTTTTTATGGATACAAATATATTAAATTATTGTAGTTAGGATATTTATTAAAAAAATTAATTAAATAATTTTAATTAGTTAAATTAACATAGTTTATCCAATTAAAATGATTTCATGATTATTAATACATTAATTTTTATTAATACTTTGAATTAATTTTGATTATGTTATTGATTAATTTATTAAAATTACATAAAGTTTATGTAATTAATTCTAAAAAATAGGGGAAAAATACACTTTTAGTCCCTGAGGTTTGGGTTAGATTTCATTTTGGTCCCTGAGTTTTCAAACTCAACAATTTAGTCCCTGAGATTTGGTTTTAGTTTCATTTTAGTCCCTCCATCCATTTTTCCGTTAATAATTAACGGTTTGATAACGTGGCACTATTTTTTTATTTAAAAAAATTATTTTTAAATTTTCTAAAATATAAATATATTTTAAAATAAAATTTTATTATTTTATTATTTTCTTAATTATTTCTCCCTCTCTCTTATTCTTCTTCTTCTTTGTATTCTTCTTCTTCTTCAGCTTCTTCAGGTCTTCTTCTTCAGCAAGTCACCGGCGACTTTTTTTTTTTTTTTCCTCCTATTCTCTTCTTCTTCTCTCTTCTCACATTTTTCTTCTTCTCTTCTTCTTCTCTCTTCTCTCACTTTTCTTCTCCACCCCACCCAATCTGCTATTGCCGCCGACCGTCACTCGCCGGCGGCAATTTTTTTTCCTTCTTCTTCCTTTCTCTTTATTTTTTTTTTTCTTTTTTAAGAAAAGAGGGGGAGGGAGGAGTTCGTTTCAGATCTCGAAGTATCGAACCCCCCAATCAGACATAAAAACTTTTGAAACTATCCAACCCTCGTTCACAAAGTACAGGGGGTGTCCATGCCTCTGCCGCCGTTTACAAACATTTTGAAACTATCCAACCCCCAATCAGACAAATAAAAACTTGAACTATAATTCTTGAAGGCTTAAATTCCAGACGCTAAGTAAAGTGAAAAAGAAAAACAAAACCAAATATTGACCACTGCAAAAAAAGTTCTAGAAACCAACACAAAGTACAGACAAACCTCTCGCATTCCATTCCAACCACTTTCTGCAAAATCAAAAAACCCCAGCCCCAAAAAAAAAAGCAACCAAAAATTTTTTCCTCCATTTAAAATGAAAAACAAATCTCCCACAAAACCCAAAATCTAGAGTGATGAACAAATTAAGCAACTCAGTGATCGAACTCCTCCACTTCCTAACCCTCTTAGCCTCAATTCCGATCATCGGCGGCGCCCTATGGCTAGCTCGGAATAGCACCACGTGCGAGGCGCTTTGTGGTGCTCGTCTCATTTCGCTGGCGAAGGAGAATGAAGCCCCTTCTTTCCAGATCTCGAACGAGCCTAGATCTGGGCTCGTTCCAAATCTGGAACGAGGGGGTTTCCCCTTCGTTCCGGTCTGAAATGAAGGGGAAACCCTTCGTTTCTGATCTTTTTTTTTTTTTAGAAAACAGATAGAAAGGGATGAAAAGGAGAAAGGAGAAAGGAAAAGAGAAGAAGAAGGGAAGGAGACAAAAAAGAAAAGAGAAGGAAAAAATAGGTCGCGCGCGATGATACCGACAAACGGCGGCAGAGGTGCCGGCGACGGCGACGGCAACGGACTGGTGGCGTAGACGGCAGCGCGGTCATGGAAGGAGTAAAGAGAAATCAGAGGGAAGAAGAGAAAGACCAAGGAGAAAGGAGGTGGATGAGAGATAAAAAAAAATAAAAATAAAATAAAAAACTATTTTTTAATTAAAAATTATAAAATAATAAATAATAATAATAATAAATATTTTTTTAATAAAAATAAATGCCACATCACATTTCCGTTGGTAACTAACGGAAAAATGGATGTTGGGACCAAAATGAAATGAAATCCGAACCTTAGAGACTAAATTGTCGAGTTTGAAAACTCAGGGACCAAAATGAAACCTAACCCAAACCTCAGGGACCAAAAGTGTATTTTTCCCAAAAAATAAATACAGACATAATTCGTTCTCATAAAATCCCGATGACATTCCCATGCACAACCAAACACAGTTATCTTGGATTTCCAGCAATCTTATTCCGAGGCATAGTATTCCCAAACATCTATAAAACTTTAAACCAAACGGTCCCTGAGTGTTTTGAAGATTGAAGAGGTTTTGAGAGCAAAGAAAGAGAACAAAAATAAAGAATGAATGAAACTTCAAGTGTTGGTGAAGAAAATGGTGAAAAAAATCCATTTTATAGTAGTCATTGAAGATGATAGTTACAAAACTTTTTGAATTTTTTAACTTTTAAAATTTTATTATGAGTTATAATTAAAAAAAAACAAATATCCATAGAAAAACTTTTTAGATCTGTTTAGTAAGGGATATCGATGGAGAATTGGAAATGGTATTAACATTGAGGCAGCTACGGACCCATAGATTTCAAAGGAAGGCTCCTGCAATCCAATCATTATACATCCTCAAGTTCACAATTATTCAGTGGTCCAGTTCATAATAACTCCAGGAGTCTGGAATGAGAACCTTGTTCGAAATGCTTTTCTGGGGTCCGATGCAGAAGCTATTTTGAATATCCCCTTAAACCCAATTCGAGAAGAGGATAAGGTTATATGGGATCTTGACCCAAAAGGGTTCTTTTCGGTCCGCAGCGCATATAGACTGGGTACTAATATCCTAGGCACTCAGGAAGCATCGACATCTAATCGACAGTGTCAGGAAACTCTTTGGAAGAATTTCTGGAAAATAAACCTGGTCGCTAAAATAAAAATCTGCGGGTGGAGAATTTTCAACGATATCCTTCCTACCCTAACAAACCTGATTTCTAGAGGTTTAGATGTCCATCATACTTGTCTTTTTTGCAGGAAATACCCAGAATCATCAGCTTCCCATTTATTTTGGGAATGTAAGGCAGTAAGAAATTTGTGGAGTTGTTACTATCCTTGGACTTATGATTTTGGTTTGAATTTCAGGGATGGACTGTCACCAGCGGACTATTTGCTGCTAATTTGGAGGAAGGATGGGGAAGACTCTTTAGACAACCGAAGATTGACAATAAGCCTAGTCATATGTTGGCAGATCTGGACACATAGGAATGAAGTGACCCAAAACAACAAGAAGACAGATATGAAGATGCTGGAGACCAAAATTCAGAGATACATTGTCGAGTTTATAACTCAAGATGGCCAAGGGACAACAGAGGGTACTTGTATGCGAGAGAGAAGCCGTCAGCTGCATTCTGGGAGTTTATCTTCACACCGGCGATGATCAACCTCGATTGGCTTTTTGGATTCCTTGTAATGCCCCAGACCCAGGATTCGGAATCCGGATTCGGCCCTTAACGGCCCCGACATTCCCCTGCGACCTGGCCACGCCACCATACTTGTCTGATACTACTTCTAAGATTGAAGACTGTCCCCACAAACCAACACGGGGTCCTTTTAGCATGCTTTGTCCTCACTCACATGCTTCCTAGGAAAATTCCCAGGAGGTCACCCAACATAGAACTTCTCCAAGCCAAGCACGCTTAACTTCAAAGTTCCTATGATTGAGCCATCGAAAAGGAAGGTGCACCTTGTTGGTATAGGTAGTATCTATCAATTCTTTTAAGCTTATCTTGACCATACTTTCCTGTCCTCAGGATCCCTCTCATTCGGATGTGGCATCGGTTCATTCATGTACCCCTTCTAACTCGGGCGTTACATTCCTCCCCTAGTTGGTACCTGCAAACTTAATTGTGACGGCACTTGGAACACAAGAATTCAGAGGGGTGGGATCGGATGGATTCTAAGAGAGTGGAATGGTCCACCTTTGCGAATGGGATACAAAAGCGTGACTCAATGATGGAAGATCAGCTGGTTGGAGACTTTCTCTATCTGTGAACCTCTTCGTGATTTCCCTCTTGACTCCCCCCATTTTCAGCTTGAATCGGATGCTCTTCAAGTGGTGAGACTTTTTTCCAACGTGTCTGAGGATGCCACAGAACTAGAAGGATTCATCAATGAAGCACAAGCCCTAATGGAGCCCCTTCAAGTTGTGTCCATTAATCACACTCCAAGGCTTCATAATGGGATGACCCATTTTTCGGCCCATAAGGCCTGTGAGTTAAATGAGTCTGAAGTTTGGGCTTTCGATTTTCCTTTTTGGTTGCTAGATTTTAATTGTCTCGATAGTGGGTATGATTATTATACTTATGGTACTCTTTTGGAAACTTCTGGTAGCTCTTAGTTTGAATGAATATCTCTTTTTCTCAATAAATATATATATATATATATATATATATATATATATATATATATATATATTTATTATTGATAATTAATTTGTTAATTCATTAATTTACTATTTATAATTAATCGTTAATTACATATTTGGTAAATTAGCAAATCAAAGAAAGAATAAAAGTGTTCAAAAAAGTTTTTCCAACATCCTCACCTTTTAATATATATTATAGATTATAGATATACTTTTAACATATCTTAAAGTTTTTTCAACTTTTATTTTAAAGCTGAAAATTAGGGATGTACACACGTTGGATTAGAGAATTTTTTGTACCAATCTGAAATTTTGAATTGGTTGGATTAGCTACCCAAAGGATCGAATGTATATGGTAACCCAACCCGACCCGACCCTTCTATTTCGAATTGGTTTTTTTTTTTTTTTTTTTTTTTTTTTTTTTTTTTTTTTAATTATTTAGAATTCTTTTTTCTTTAAACATTCATGCTTATCTACAACATATGACACAAACTAGTAACTAAAACTACCATAAAATTCAAATATCTAATATTCGTAAATTTAAAAGTTCAAAACAATCTTCAGACTTAGTTTGATATATATATATATTAAAAATGCATGTTTTCTGTTTAGTTCGGGTTGAACCAAGCCAAAAACTTTTTAACTCGCGAACCAAACCGAATTTTTTATTTATTAAAATTTCAACTCAATCCAAATCGAAAAAAATCATGATCCAACCAAACGCTTGGGTTGGGTAGTCCATTGTCAGGATTTTTTTGTACACCTCTACCGAAAATTACAAAAGCTGATTTGATGGAACGAGACCTCTTCACTATTACATCTTAGCCTTGATTCATAAATGTTAGACATATATTCCTTTTTCTTCTTTTATTTTCGGGAACTGTATTTATCTCTCTCACATAATTGGTGATTATTTGGATTAAAAAAAAAAGTATGATTCACGTGTTTTTGAATCCTGACAAAAGAGTGTTGATCGTACAGACTTAGCATTTTTAGCCTCCATTCATTGCCGATTGCAAAAATACTCCTCACCTATGAATGTTCACTCTTAAAAGTGTACCAGTTTCTTATTCAAAAAAAAAAAAAAAAAAAAAAAAAAAAAAAAAAAAAATTAAAATTGTAAAAATTGAACAACTAAACATATTCCATTGATAATGTTCAATCATATAAAAAAAAAATCTAAAAGAAGAAAAAAAAATTCCAAAATTCCCTCTTGAAATTGAAGGTGCATAAATTTTACTCAAAAATTTTAATTTTATCAAATTCAATCTTAGAATTAGATAAGTGTTAATATGATTTTTATGTTTAATTCTAAAAAAAGATTAAAGAAACTTTATTGATTTCAATGAAATCAAGTTTTGGATAAAATTAAATTGATGAACGCACCCTACATCAACCAATATGAATAACGCTTAAGGAAAAAAGAAAAAATAGACTTTTTTTAATAGAATTTTATCAAATTTGTACCGAATATATGCTTCATAATTCATTAAATGCACATGAGATTTTTTTTTTCCTTCTAGTTCAACGTTGCATGGGTGAGGATTGAACCATGAACTTTGGGATGACAAAAAGATATTTTAACTAGTAAACTATGCTCAAATTGGCACGTGAGATTTTTTTTTTTTTTTTTAATATCTTCTTTAAATAAAAACTTATCAAAAGCTAAAAGATTATTGCAACAATTATATCCCAATTTTTTATTCTTATTTATTTATTTTTAATTCAAAATTTATCTAAGTTTAAAGGAATTGAAACCTCGATATAAAAACTTATTATTTTCCAACACACAATTTAAATAAAATTTAGTGACGTAATTAAACCTTTTAAAATTCAAAAGAAACATAAAAGCATCAGCACACGATGCTCCAAGTAGAAAAACCCTTTTGTTTCTGTTTTGTTAAAAGGTTGAACAAACTGAGATGTTGCACAGGCGAATGTAATAATATTATAATATTGGTTGGGACCTTAGAGGTCTTCTATCTTAAAACCAATTGACAATAAGAGGAGTAACTCATACATCTCATAAATTGTGAGGTCCCCATTTATCGTTTCAATGTGGGGTTCTCAACATGTCCCCTCAAGATGGTGCATCTTTTGGGTTCACCATTCTTGGATCGGATCTGAATTTTTCTTGGACCGAATTTCCGTTTGGGTTTAATGAGCTCTGAAACCATATTAGATTATATGGGGTTCTATCTCAAAACCAATTGACGATGAGTTGAGTAACTTATCTATCTTATAAATTGTGAGATCTTCACTTATCTTTTCAATATGGGATCATCAATATATTGGAACCTCATGTTATCTAGTATGGTATCATAGTCCAATGAAACCCAAATGGGTATTCGGTCCAAGGGAAAAAAGGGATCCGATCCAAGAATAGTGAGCCCAAAGAGGCATCATCTTGAAGGGACATGTTGAGGATCACACATTGAAAAGATAAGTGGAGACCTCACAATATATAAGACTGATGAGTTACTTCACTCATTACCAATTGATTTTGAAATGGAACCCATTATGAGTTACTCCACTCATTACCAATTGATTTTGAAATGGAACCCTATATAATCTAATATCTTCTGTATGTCAAATTGTCGATCACTATAGATTTGGTGTCTCAAATATATAAATATTTTTTTGAAAACTATTAAATATATAAATATGCTATATTAATTAGGGACAAGGTTGGTATAAAAGGGGAAAAAAGAGAAATTCAATCGCAATCCAACAAAAATTCGAAAGACTTTTTGAAGTAATCATTGTGCATACACAAGTCGTTGTTAAAAGAAAAATAATTTTTAAATTTGTACCTTTTTTTTTTTTGAAAAATTTAAATTTGTACTTTTGAGTTTTGATTTTTAGAATATCACTGTCTAAACCATTATTTTTTTGAGGCATTATTATAATTATAATATATGGTTTCTGCTTAATTTATTCTTTTTAGGAAATGAGATACATCATCCCTAAACGAGTTTGAATAATTGAAGGTACTTTCAATCATATCCCTAAACGGTGTGAATTATTAACTAGACATATAAATGTTGATTGATAATAAAACAAGTTTGCCTTTTCCTTTCCTTAAATCTCTTGACTTGAATTTAAGTGCTATATATATATATATATATATATATATATATATATATATACATACACTACATTCACATCCTAATTGATCTTTTTTTTTTTTGAGAACATCAACATTTGAGATGGGGGGATTCGAACCTCTGACCTCATGGTCGAGATTACATGTCAATTACCGCTGAGCTATGCTCACTTTGGCATCCTAATTGATCATGTTGCTATCCATTTTAGTTAAATTTCCTCCTATGGATCTAACGTTTTAAAAAATTTAATAATTTTCTTACAAAGTCATGTTTACTTCAGATGTGGTAGATTTAGTGTTTGGGTTTGACTCCTATTTTTACTTTTAGCTTTAAATATGATTTTGGCTTTTACACTCTCAAAACACTGTTTATTTAACTTTACTAAATATTAAACTTTAGGGATCATTTAGAATTACTTTTCAACCAAAGAGTTTCTTTTGAAACATCAGGAACCAAATAGACACTGACCCTAAGCTTTTTGGACCAAAAGTATATTTTACCCTGTTTTCTTTTTTCTATCCATATAATTTTCTCTTGTAAGGAGCTTTTGATGAAGTGGCAATTACAGTGAATGATAACAAAATTAGTTGATCCATTTGGATTCAATCTCTATTTATCAAAAACTTCTAAGGACTTGACCTACATATGGTACAACCATGTGAGACTTCCATGTAGACAGTAGCACAACACATAATCCCCGTTAACATCCAAGCAGGAATTATCATTGAGTTGGTCAAAACAGGAACATATGATATAATGTTTTTTTAGAAACAGATATAATTGAAGAAAATCCTTTCAAATCAAAGTCAGTGTGAAAAATAACTCAATTGCTGTCTTTTTATTGAAAGAACAATCCAAATATATATGGTTGCACAAACTGTGAATACAATGGAAAAGAAGAGAATGCAAGATATTCTCAACGACTAATTCGATACAATTAATACAGATTGAAAATTATTAAGGAAAGTAAACAGGAAGTGCATAAAGCAGTGGGCTACTATCATTAGCCGATTGAATGAATTACTGTTCTGACTTTCTATAATTGAGAAATAGCCAATCTATCCAAGTAATTGTTTTTTGGAAAAGGAAACTCAGGCTGTCATTCTTTTGAGTCACTAAGGAATGTTGACTAAGGAGTAAATGTACGAGAGCCCAATTCCATAGGATTTATTGGCTGATTTTGCTCCATGATGCTAACAGTAATTCCATAGGATTTATTGGCTGATTTTGCTCCATGATGCTAACAGTAATTCCATAGGATTTATTGGCTGATTTTGCTCCATGATGCTAACCGTCTGGTTTTTGGTGAGGTGTTGCATCATCTATTTCAACAATAATGGTAATCGAAGTTGGTGAAATACAAAAGGAAAAAGAGAAAACGATTAGGTGAGATTTAAAAAACACAATTACGTTTTTGAAAACAAATTTTTCCGTTTTTCAAATTCTTTATAAAGTCAAAAACGTTTTTAAAATTTTAAAAACCAAAAACTTAGGCCCGGTTTGATAACCATTTGGTTTTTGAAAATTAGGCTTGTTTTCTTTAAATTTCCTCAACATGATTTTCTTTTTTGTTAAAGACACACCTCAATTCCTAACCAAATTCTAAAAACAAAAATAAGTTTTTGAAAACTACTTTTTTTTGTTTTCAAAAATTGACTTAGTTTTTGAAACACATGGGAAGAAGGTAGGTGAAAAGCCAAAGAAACTTAGAGTTGAGTGTGGTGTTTATAAGCTTAAAAACCAAAAACCAAATGGTTATCAAACGGGGCCTTAATTTATTATCGAATGAACCTGTTTTTTAAAAACTAAAAACCAAAAACCAAAAACAGGAAACCAATTGGTTATCAAACTGTCCTAATTATACCAATCTTTTTTTTTAAGAGTAAACAAAAATTTCAACATGATGGCGTTGTTTATGTTCAATAAGACCATTTTCCTCAAGTTTGTATAAAGAATCTCCTTTATGTGTTTGAAATAAAGTAGGTGAGAGAGTTGCATTAATCAATGTCACATGAGCTTGATCCTTCATGATCTAATCAAATAATTCATTAAATTCCTACTCTAATAAATTAAATCATTGCCGACCATATTTATTATTAAAAAAAAAAAAAAAAAAAAAAAAAGTGGCCGGTGGCTGCTAGCAATACACGTTCATAGAATTATTGGTTGTGCTCGAACAATTTTTTTTTTTTTTAAAATCGTTATACATTTCGAAAAGTCAACAATCTAAATTATATTCGAATATAATAGAACCACATTATTTCATGGTAAAAGAAAATAAACTTTTTAAAGTTCATAATATTGAAAGAATTAACGAAAGTATAAAAATAAAAATAATTAACTAAATGACCATGTTCGATGAACTTGAATTATGAAAGCAAAAAAAGGTTAAATTACACGTTAAGTCCAAGAATTTTATGTCTAATGGTTCTATAAATTTTAAAAATTGTCTAATAAATTATTAAAATTTAAACTTTTGTTTAATAGGTATCCATCTAAACTTTAAAAGTGTCTGATAGATAATTAAATTTTATTTTTTTAATATTAAGTCTCAGGCGTATTCGACATTTTTTAAATTAATAAATGGACCCATTAGTGTTTTGTAATTTTACTGTTTACCTCAAGTGTCTGAATCAATTTTTATTATAATTTAAATAAATTAGGGATATGATCTTCAAGATTGAATTTCTAGTTCACTCAAATACCATAGTTACTAGCATTTGATCTTATTTAGAAAAAAAAAAATGTGATGAGAATCAGTGGCGGATCCAAGACTTTATGTGAGGGGGCTATATAGAAATAATTTTAGTATGTGCTTAAAATTGGTCCCTCCCGTACATTTAAGTTAACTTTCATCAAAATTTGTTAAATAATAATTTTCATACAATAAGAGACACGATGTGAACATTTATATTTCTAAGCTTTATAGAAAACATACTAATAGAGACCAATTTTTTTTAGAAAAATTAACAATAAACTCACTATAGAGACCAATTTTAAACTTTATTGAAAGTATAGACTAAAATTGGACATTTCAAAGTACAATGACTAAAATGAAACAAAACCCAAAGTACAATAACCAAAATGATATTTTGAACACATTGATATATGTTAATATCAATTAGTATATTTTGATATTAAATTTGTTAAATTATAAATTTAATTATTAAGTTTTCAAGATTATGCTCAATAAATCACTGACTTTAAAAAGTTTCTACTAAGTCCCTAAATTTTCACTTTTCTATCTAACAGGTTTTTGAATTTTTAATTTTGTATCTAACAAAATTTTGAACTAAAAAAAACACAAGGATTATTAGTTTATTAGGTCACAGATCTTTTGATATTAAATTTGTTAAATTATAAATTTAATTATTAAGTTTTCAAGATTATGCTCAATAAATCACTGACTTTAAAAAGTTTCTACTAAGTCCCTAAATTTTCACTTTTCTATCTAACAGGTTTTTGAATTTTTAATTTTGTATCTAACAAAATTTTGAACTAAAAAAAACACAATGATTATTAGTTTATTAGGTCACAGATCTTTTGATATTAAATTTGTTAAATTATAAATTTAATTATTAAGTTTTCAAGATTATGCTCAATAAATCACTGACTTTAAAAAGTTTCTACTAAGTCCCTAAATTTTCACTTTTCTATCTAACAAGTTTTTGAATTTTTTATTTTGTATCTAACAAAATTTTGAACTAAAAAAAACACAAGGATTATTAGTTTATTAGGTCACAGATCTATTAGACATTAAATTGAAAACTTGGATGCCTACTAGATACAAAATTGAAAGTTTAAAAGACATTTGCACTTTAAAAAAAACAAAATCAAAAGCCTATTACTAAAATTTAAAAATATTTGTATTATTCCATCTTTATTGGACTCAAAAATGATAAAGAAAATTTAAAAATAAAGTTGAAAAAAAAAACTATAATGACATATGTTTGTTATTATTTTATATTTGTAAATACAAAAATTAAATTTTAATTTAAACTATTTTAAACATATGACAAAAAAAACTTGAGAAAAGGAGAAAGAAAAAACAAATCGAAAAAAACAAAAACACGAACAGAAAAAACGAAAAAGAATACGAAAAAAAAAAGAGAAAAAAAAAACAAAAAAAAGCAAGAAAAAAAACTAAAAAGAAAGGAAAAAGAAAAACACAAAACAAAAACAAGCGTAAAAGAAACAAAAAAAAAAAAAAAATGTAAAAGGAAAAGAAGAAAAAAAAATAGAAAGAAAAAAATAGGACAACAAACGCGGGTGTGGGGGCTGAAACACGGGAATGGGAGATAACCAGAAGGGGGCTTAAGCCACAACAGCGTTTCAATAACATGGTTTAGGGTTTGGAACACAAAACCACCCAAACTCAAAACCATGAGCCAAACACCCCCTAAATATACTGTATGTAGAAGTTGAGGGGGGCTCTACCTCCACCTCTGATGAGAATGAAGCTAAAAATAACAAAAAATAAAATAATGAGGAAAAGGGTCTTAGGGAATTGATTTCATCAATTAGATTCATGATTTAATTAGGCTAGCTAAATGAAACAATAAACATGCATATTCCGTATGTCAAGAACATGTACTAAGGTCATAACCGACTTTTATAAGTACAATTAATTCTCAAGCACAATGTGAAGAGTGTTTAGTCTTCAAAAAACATATTTTCAATTTAGTTTTACTAACAATGCAAGACCTTAAGTCTACGTCTTTTAACACCTCTAGAAGAACCCTAATCATTGAAAAGTTAAGAACTATTGTAGTCCATGCAATCAAGTTTACTCTAAATCATCTCTCTTGAGCGTAAGATTTAGAGACAACAACATTCAAAAATCCATGCCAAAAGATCAGAAACATCAAGTAAGTAATTGCATAAATGGATAACAAGCATTAATAAAATATTCAATTTATCAAACCATAAAAATACAACGACAACATTAATCCATAAGACAAAATATCTAGTCAATCATGTTTACAAAATAACAACATAAGTTATTGGCTAGAATTCATAACAAAACTATTGAAGTAAAGGTAGAAAAAAAAAATAGGAATGGTGTGGCAATATCTCATCTCTAGTACAATCTCCACGATCTCGAGTCTTGAAAATTTCTCGTTCTCCACTCCAAAATCGTCTCCTTAGTCTCCCAAATTGTAATTGTTTAGGTGAAAAAAATCCTAAAGTGGTTTCCTAAAAAAAAAATGAAAAGACTTCAAAACGATGTATTTATAGAAAATGTTAGAACGACATCGAGATGCTAGGAGTAGCATTGAGACACTACCCCAAAACACGTGAAAATAATAAAGGAAGCAAGTCATAGCATCGAGATGTTGTTCATAGTGTCGAGATACTACAGATGGAATTAGGGAGATGTGCACACACGTGTCTTTAATTTTAGCAGAAAAGGCATTAAGAAAATTTCTATAGTATTGAGACATTACTTGTCTAGCATCCAAACACTCTCAACTAGCATCTCAATTTCTCCTTCTAAAGCCTCGATTTCTTCGATTCTCAACTAATTAGCTCATTTTTCTCTGTATATTTTTCAAAATTTATGTTTTTCACTCCAAATGCTCAATTTATACAAAAATACACATGAAAAAACCATTCAAACATCAAATAAGCCCTAAGAAATAACTTAGTTTATACACCATCAATTAAACATAACATCAAATTTTGTGTGCTAACAAGAATATAACTCAACTGACATAAAGGTTGTACTAATACAAAAGTTCTGTAGTTCCAATCCCCCTCCCCCCACCATATGTTGTAAAAAGAACATTAAATTTTGTGTCTATAAAATGACCTAAACTTTCAACTCTATGTCTAATTGAACTATGAATTTTTTAAAAATATCAAATATGTCATAGACTTAAGTAGACATAAAATTGAATGTCCACACACATATCTCTAACTTTTCTTTTGAAAAAAAAAATCTCCCTAAATTTTCTCTCACTATAAAGTTTCTTTATTTTTCTAATTTATCATTATTTCTTTAACATATCTTTTACTTTTATCCTTACTATCTCTCTAAATTTTTTTCTCTCCAAAAATTATCTTCTAATCTAACTATTTTTCTTCACTCTCTAACTACTATTTTTTATAGAGTCTAACTAATATTCTCTCTCTAAATATTTTCTTTCATGTCTCTCAATTTACTATGTTTAACTTTTCTAGATCTCGAAAAAAATTATATTCATGTCTCTCAATTTTTGTTTCAATGTCTTCACACATTTTTCTTTCTCTAAAACATCTTTTCAATGCTCTAATTTTTTAAAAACTGAAAACCAAAAACAATTCTCAAACATATATAGTTTTTGTTTTTAAAAAACAGAAAACACAAAAACACAAAAACCAAAAACCAAAAACTGAAATGGTTATCAAACGGGACCTTAAAAATTATATATATATATATATATATATATATATATATATATATATATATATATATTATAAATCTGGTGAAAGAATTCAAAATGCAATACCAAGAAGTGGTTAACGTCCAACTACTTCAATTATGTTTAATTTTTATTTTTCGATAATATGTGGGGAGGGGGATTCGAACCACAGACCTTGTGGTTATCGGTACAACTTTATGCCAGTTGAGCTAAGCTCTTGTTGGCCTTCAGTTATGTTTAATTGATGGCGAGTGTAGATATAACTTTTTTCTATTTGAGATTTGATGGAGTGACTTTTGATGACTGTCTATAATTGTTGTTACTTTTTTACCACAAAATTTAAATGTAGGGAAGTGATAAGGTAAATAGGTCACTTTTAAAAAAAAAATAATGGGTTTGTTTGTAAAAATTATTTTAAAACTTTATGTATGCATTGATTAAACAAATAAATTATGTGTGTCCTTATGCTATCTATTTGATTAATAGGGTATTAATCTAAATATGGCTTATAATATAAACCAATGATGTGAGTAATATTTTAAAATAATATTGGTTTTATTGATGATTTGTGTGTTCTTATTTGCAATTACAAATTGATTTAAGATTTAAAAAATTAGGACTAACATGAACATCGCTGAATATGAAGGCATCTACTCCTAAGGATTGAGGTTCAAATGAAAACTCCTCCATTGGTTGTATTGAACATTTAAACCTTGTTGAGGATCCCACATTGAAAAGATTAGTGGAGACCTCACAATATATAAGCTACAAGGGTCACTCCACTCATTGCCAATTGGTTTTGAGATGGAAGTCCATGTTATCTAATATGGTATCAGAGCCCATTAAACCCAAACGGGTATTCGGTCCAATAAAAAGAAATTGGGATCCCATCCAAGAATGGTGAACCCAAAGAGGCACCATCTTGAGGGGGCATGTTGAGGATCCCACATTGAAAAGATTAGTGGAGACCTCACAATATATAAGCTACAAGGGTCACTCCACTCATTGCCAATTGGTTTTGAGATGGAAGCCATGTAATCTAATAAACCTCTACATTTGTTGTTGTAAATATTATATAAATTATTATAAAAAAGACATATTTGAAGATATATATCCAACGGTGCAAACCTACATAAAACATTATTGCATCAAGAGTACCCTAATAATTTTTCGTGTGTCGGAATTGTTATATGATGTGACCATAAAAGAAAACAAACTGTGTCCTTCTTTAGAATGAAAAAGATAGAATGAAAACAAAACTAAAAAAGGAAACTTGTATACATTATTGTTTTTGTTGACTAGGACATAAATGTATATGGAAAACAAGAAAATAAAACACTTTTTAGATTTTCTTAATAGTTACTCAATAAGTATTAGGTATTTTTCTCACGCTATTATTATATTTTTTTAAAAAGAGATAGGTGGAAAATAAGAAATTGAATTTTTTTTATACTCAGTCTACCACTAAACTCTCAATAATCATTTTTTAAAATATTTTGACTCTAAGTCAATAAAGAACAATACCTACTCTGTTTTTTTTTTCTCTCTCTTTGACAACTATATATTTTTGAAATATCTGTTTATATATATTTTTTTGAAAAAGAATACGATTTTATTCACGCCACATGGGCAGAAGACAAAAAGTCCAACTGGACTTCATTACATAACCAAATTGGGAAATTACCCACCCAAACTGTGGTAACCCCCGATGATCTGGCATATTTAGCCACTAAGTCTGCTAACTTGTTACAATGTCTTGGAATAAAGGAGAAGTTAATGTCTAAAAATTGAGGAATCAACTCCCACACTCTGGCCACATCAGCTTCCATATCCTCCCAAACCAGTGAATTCTTATTAATAAAATTGATCGCCAACAAGCTGTCCGATTCCACTCTCAGTCTAAGGCATTCTTCAAACTGTTGAGGATCCCACATTGAAAAGATTGGTGGAGACCTCACAATATATAAGCTACAAGGGTCACTCCACTCATTGCCAATTGGTTTTGAGATGGAAGCCCATGTAATCTAATACAAACCCTCCCAAACAGCTCTCACTTCAGCCCGTAAAGGATCCATCCAAAAATCAACAAAATGGGAGGAAGCAAACATTAAATCACCATGCTTGTTTCTGCAAACCGTCCCTAAACCCGACAATGAAGTGGATTGAAGACATGCAGCATCAACATTAAGCTTCCAATAATCCGAAGGAGGCGCGTTCCAGAAAATTTATTCACTTCAGCCCGTAATTTAAGAAAATTTCAAATTTCATTAGTTTTGGAGTAAATTGGAGTTGGAGGGAAATTTAAAAGATTTGAAAATTGGTGGATTTTAAAGTGTGAGCTGGAGTGGTATTTTTGTAGTTTTTTGGGAAGTTTGAGCCAAGCCCAAGCCCATTAGGGTTTTTTTTAAATGAAGCACGCAACCCTAGGTGTAATTTTTCATCCTTTCTCTCCATCTCCACGATAGTGCAGCCGTGAAGGACCTCTCACCGGCGACTTGTCTTCATCTTTTCTTCTCACCGACGACGGCACGAAGCGGCGGCGGAGGCTTCATTCTCGGCGGCAGCGCTCGTTTCCGGCGAGTCCGAGGGTGGCAGCAGCGTTCTCGTTCCGGCAAGGCAGCAGCTTCCAGCGGTTCTTTCTCCTCGGTGCGGCAGCTCGTGACGGCGGTGCAACGTCTCCTTCGGCGAGCCCCACGGCAGTGCAGCATCGACGGGCAGTAGCGTTTTACGTTGGTCGCGGCTGTGGCATCTTCCTCCGGCGTGTGTAGCAGTCGTGGGCGGCGATTTCCGGTGTTGCTTCAGCAATCTGTGCGTGGTTTCTGGCGGAACAGCAGCGTGCAGGCGTGTGGGCGGTTTGGTTGTGGAGTTCGGTGAGTTACAGCACCTGAACGCGCGGACAGCAGTGGTGGGTGGTCGTTTCCTCTGTTTTTCCGGCGTTTCACGTAGTGGGTAAGTGTTTGGAAGTCGTTTCTTGGTTGAATAATAAGTTTAAATGAATACCCACTGATTTTTGAAACCCATTTAGCAAGTTCTTGGCGTAATCAAGGAGTTGGAGTAGTGGGTCTAAGAGTTTTAGCGTTCGCGAAGCGATTCCGTCTTTGGCTTGCCAAAGTCTTTGAATCAAGAAGTTTGAAGAGGATTGATTTGGCGATATTTAAGTCGATGTAAGTGAACTTACTATTGAACCCTTCCTAATTGGGTGCGCGTGTTGATTTTCTAAAATATTCGTTCTTATGAGTTGTTCTTGAAATTTACTATAATTGTTTGAAAGCATGAGAATTATGCATGAAAAATTATATTATTTCATTATGTATGAGTCAATGAAAATTGTTAAAGGCATGAAATTTGATATTATCGCTTTTAATCGTTAATGTTAAATAATTGTGTTGGTGGCCTTTAAAATTCCATTAAAGGGATTGAGTTTAAATTTATTTAAGAGTTTAAATTCCATTAAGGGAATAAGTGTACATGAAATTGATGTACGCTCAGAGACGCCTACGCAGGACTTAGGGACATGAAATTGATGTACCTAAGTCGAGGTTTGTGAAATTGACAATCTCGAGGTTTCGTGAAATTGACGGCCTCTGTAGGAGACATATGAAATTGATGTGTCTAGGATATGCATGAAATTGATGTATATCCTCTCTCAACTTTAAAGTTTAAATTTAAGTTTATGGTCACCAAAATTATATGTGTTGTTATTTTCTTGAAAATGTTTTTAAAGCGTGACCCAACCTCAATAGTGGGGTCACTTACTGAGTATTTAAAATACTCATTCTTTTCAAAAATATTTTTTTCAGGTAAAGGCAAGGGCAGATGGAAGGCGATTGATGAGAATCCGATAGACTGCCATGAGAGGACTTGAGTTCATATTTTATTTTCTTCCGCGTTAAGAACACTGTTTTACTTTATTTGGATTGTAAACTTGTTTTAAGAAAATTTCTAGAGGCCTTGTACATCTATGTCTTAGAAATTATTTAAGCTTATTTATAACCTTTGAAATTAGGGATCCCAAATAAAAGTTTTGTTTTAAAGTTTTTGTTTAAATTAGTGTTTCTGTTTCAAATTATTTTTATCTAAAGAGGCCTCCAAAGCATGCATTGTCGTAACGGTCCCTTTAAGGCTTATTAAGAAGTCGGGTCGTTACATGAATCCAGTTTAATCCACCGATCAACGAAACTCCCGCAAAAATCCACCTCCAGAAAAACATTTTGAAAGGTTAGTTTCCATACTTCTTGTGCTCTGTTGCATGTGAAAAGGCAGTGATCCGTATTTTCAATATGGAAATCACAAATAGGACATAAACTAGATAGATGAACACCTCTGTTCTGGAGATTAAGATTATTTGGGAGAGATCCCTTTAAGGCTTTCCAACAAAATAGCTTGATTTTAGAAGGGATTTTAAGTTTCCACACATTATTCCAAATCCTACCCATAGGAGAAGTGCTAGCAGAGATACCATCGATTTTGATTTTCTGGAATAAATTGTATCCGCTCTTAACTGAATATCTACCCGTTTTGTCCTAATGCCACACTAATTTATCGTCAAGATTCAAATTAAGAGGAATACTTTTAATTGATTCCAAATCAAAATCCATAACTGATCCCTTAAGCCTATCTAAATCCCAATTGCCAGAAGGAGTAATAAAATCTGATACTGAGGCATTTATCATAGATCTATCTAAACAAATAGGTTTATACGTTGACTCTTTAGGAATCCATGGGTCTTGAAACATTTTAATGTTCCTACCATCCCCAACTCTAAATCTAAGCCCTTTTAATAATAACTCTCTGCCCCATAACATGCTTTTCCAGAGATAGGAAGGGAATCTTCCACCTTCAGCCTCTAGAATGGAAGAACTAGGGAAATAAAGGCTTTTTAAAAATTGTGAAACAAGGGAGTTCGGATTAGTGAAAACTCTCCAAACCTGTTTAGCAACAAGAGCTTGATTGAAACCTTCAATATTTCTAAAATTAAGCCCACCTAAACTTTTAGGAAGACATAAGGATTCCCAATTAAACCAATGTAATTTCTTTTTATTAGAACTAGACCCCCACCAAAATCGAGCAAAGCTCTTGGTAATATTATCACATAGGCTCTTAGGAAATCTAAAAACACTCATAGCAAAAGAAGGGATTGCTTGACCTATGCTCTTAATTAAAATCTCCTTCCCAGCTATTGAGAAAAAAGAGCTTTTCCACCCTTGTAATGAATTCCAAACTATGTCCAATATATAACCAAAGTCCCTAGATTTATTCCTAGATAAAACTGAAGGTACACCAAGGTATTTTCCAAAATTATTCACAGAGGAAACTCCTAATATAGAACTGAGTCTATCCTTCAGTTACTATTTAATTTTGAAGAAAATATAATTGCGGATTTGGAGAAATTGATTGACTCACCAGAGGCTAGTTCATATGTTTTAAGTAAATCCTTAATTTCCAGCAATTCACTTTCTTCAGCTTTACACAATATCAAGCTATCGTCTGCAAACAGAAGATGAGTTATTATTGGCCCATTAGAAACAGTCAAACCCGTTAGGTTACCTGAACTATTAGCCTTATTGATTAAATGGGAGAGACCTTCGGTTATAAGCAAAAAGAGATAAGGAGAAAGAGGATCCCCTTGTCTTAGACCTCGACTTGATTTAAAATTACCTTTTTTCTCTCCATTAATAAGAATTGAAAAACGAGCTGAAGATATACAACTAATTATTAAATCCACCCATCTAGTAGCAAAGCCTAGTTTCAGCATTATGGGTCTAAGATAAGGCCATTCTACACGATCATAGGCTTTGCTAAGATCTAATTTAATGGCTGCCATGTTTCCACAATGAAATCTACTATTTCTAATTGCATTGATACACTCATGTCCTATTATGATATTATCTGTAATGAGCTTCCCTTCAATAAAGGCAGATTGTGAATCTGAAATAATTTCTTTAAGGATGTTTTTAAGTCTATTGGCAATGGATTTTGTTATAATTTTATAATTAGCATTGCATAGACTTATAGGCCTAAAGTCTCCCACTTCTTTAGGGTTGTCGATTTTAGGAATTAAAACTAAATTTGTATTATTCCAAGCATCTACACTGCCCTGCCCATTTAAAATTTCCAAACATTCATTTATAGTTTTTTCTCCGACAAGATGCCAATATTTTTGGTAACAAATTGTCGAAAACCCATCGGGACCTGGAGCTTTAGTAGGAAATGGTTTACTGCCTTTTCTATTTCTGTTTTTGTAAATGGAGCTAAAAGCTTATTATTCATAGACTGAGTTACTTTAGGCAATAAACCTTCTAAGGATCGATCAATAGAATTTTGGTCAGGGTGTGAAGTACTAAAAAGATTTTCAAAGAAGGATATAAATGTGTCCTCAATTTTAGGAGGTTCTTCGGTCCAACATCCATTACAATCATTAATACCAGAAATTTCATTAGTTTTCTTTCTGAGAGTTGCCTTTTTATGAAACCAACGTGAATTTCTATCTCCCCATCGTAACTATTCTTCCCTAGACCGTTGTTTCCAATAAATCTCCTTCTCTTCCATTAGTCTATCTAGCTCAAACTCTATATTATGAATGGAATCAAAATTAGTATCAGAAATATTTTTGTAAGCATCTCTAAGTCTTATTTTACATTCTGCTATCATATTCTTTCGGTTATTGTTAAGATCCTTTCCCCATTTAGATAAAGCATGAGAGCAATTCTGTAAGTTTCCAGACAGAGAAGAAAAAGGAAAAATATTACCTTTCCACACTCCATTCGTTGCGATCAGGTCCTCGCAATCCTTATAATGCGTCCAGAGTTCCTCAAATCGGAAAGGGTACACCTTCCTTCTAAGATCTTTAGGAACTTTGTTCTCCAAACAAATCTCGATAGGCCGATGGTCGGAAAACAGCCAATCAAGATTACAAGCTTTGATAAAATTAAAGAGAAGCTCAAATTCTGAATTACATAGAAATCGATCAAGCCTTTCTTTTATAAGCACACCCCTTCTGTTTCCTTGCTAAGTGAAAAGATCCCCTTCTGTTTTAATATCCCTCAGATTGCAATCATCCAAGCATTTTCTAAATTCATCAATATGGTTTCTATCCCTTAAAGGGCCTCCCAATTTCTCATTGTTGCTAAGAATTTCATTCCAATCTCCCCCTAGCAGCCACGGATAATCTACTGTTCCCCTTAGATTACGGATGAGATCCCAAGTCAGACTTTTTTGGCCTTGTTCAGGATATCCATATATCCCCGTAAATCTCCATTTAATTCCTTTCCATGAGAGATCACAATCAATATGATTGCTAGAAAAAGAACAGATTGAAACCAAATCATTTGTTTTCCACAATAGACACAAACCACCTTTCGCTCCAATGCTTCTTACCGTGAGACAACCCTCAAATTTACACACAGTTCTTATTTTGTTGGTCACTTTCTCATCACACTTTGTCTTGCATAAGAAAAGAACTTGGGGACACCTTAATGCTACAAGGTGCTTTACCGCTCGGAATGCTCTCGGGTTCCCCAAACCCCGAGCATTCCAACAAAGAAGTTTCATAATCCTTGGGAGGGCTGGACCCCAGCCACTGCCAAATCTTGAGAAGCATCCCCCTGTATAATCCCATCAAACTCCGTTCCTCTTGCTTTCTTATGCTGGTTTCCTTTAGTTCCAATGCCTTTCCTCTTGCGAGATTCATAGTCTTCTTGGAGAGAACCACCCGCTTTAGTTGGTCTATCTCTTCTTCTCCACCTTCGGCTCTTAGTTGTCTGGCTATCAACCTCTATCTGAATCGATTCATTCTCTGTCTGGCTGTCTAGATTTTCTACTAAACGTGACTCATTCTCCATCATCTGTAACATATCCCAGCTGCTTTCCTCCTCATTATGACTGTTGTTTTCTTCATAGTTTGGAAAATGACTATGTGCTCTACCATTTGGGTCAGTTTCCTCCAAGGCTTCTGCTATCGGAGTGACTTGATTAAGATCAACATCCAAGCCATCCTTATTCCTTACATCTCTTTCAAACATTGTATTCTCAGTAGGTTCTTGAAAAACTGGCACAGTAGCTTGTCTTTTAGGAGAATCTGAATTCTTTGTCTTGGCTGTAAAACCTTGGAATTTCATCCACATTCCAAATTCAAAATCTTCTTTGTTTAGCTCTGTCTCTTCTTTTCTTTCCAAACAGTCTTTGAACATGTGGCCGATCTTACCGCATAAAAAACAGAATTCTGGGATCCGTTCGTATCGTATTGTCACCCAGCATGCCTCCTGTGAATCCTCTAAGTTGATCATAAATCCTCGTCGTAGTGGCTTGGAAATATCAAGTTTGACCTTTATTCTTATACTATTTCCCAGCTGGGCATAATTTTTATTCTTGTCCTGTTCCAAGAATTCCCCTAAGCCATTGTCAATCTTTCTTGCTATCTTGTCATTACGATAACAGATCGGAAGGTTAAAGATTCTGAGCCAAAAATCAACATATCTGAATTCTAAATCCATTGTTCGCTGTTTAGTGTTTGGAGCTTCAAGAACCAACAAGCTTCTGTCAAAAAACCAAGGCCCATTTTTCATGATCCAATCTTTATCTTCTCTACTTTCGAAAATGAATAGAAAAATGTTGTTGCCAATAATATCAATGTTGAAGTCGTCCCGTGTTTTCCAGGCACCCATCATGGAGTTCTTCAAAGCTGTCTTGGAGATGAACCTATTGAGATCAACTTACCAACCAAGGATTGGTGTGCTTGGCCTCCAATCTCCTTTGTATCTTCTTTATTTAACGTAAAAATCCTTTCTTTCTCATTATCCATGAGTTTGAATCTTTGCCATTCATTTATGAGTTCTTCCATCTCCATAGGTATTGTCGTCGATCTTCAGAATACAGAAACCACACACTGGCAGTGGCAGCGATCTTCAGAATACAGAAAACGTTCAACGGCAGTAGCAGCTAACTCGACTGAACAAAGACCTCACCTTCACAGAGGATGACTCCAAGAACCTACACTGAGGTCTTGAAAATAGGAAAAATGATCTGTTTATATATATTATATTCGATAATCGATATACATAAATAAATCTCATAAATGGTTTTAATTGAAAAAAAATTACTGTGTAAACAAACGTACAACCAAGGATCCTTACCAACTCATTTTCTTTCAAATATAAAAGAAGTAAAAAAATTAAAATAAAATCACAAACCACTTATTTTAAACCACAAGCGGCGGTGACTTCGCCGGTGATAGCGACGGTGAGCGGTGGCAAAAGCTACGGCAGGAGATGGCGCAAGCGGCGGTGACTTTACCGGCAAAAGCGTTGAAGGAGAGAGACGTAGCAGAAGAGGGGGAGGGGAAGGGTGGAGAAGAGGAGACAAAGAGGTTTTTTTCAAAAAAAAAAAAAAAATAGTATTATCATTTTTATTTTTAAAATTTTCATGCCAGCATCTCCACTAACTAATTTACAGAGGCATTAATTCAGGGATTTTTTAAAATATGTGGAGGTAAGATTTTTTATGTCTTTTTTATAATCTCAAATTAATTAATTTTAATTAATTAATTAATTGATTGATTATAAAAAGCCTAATTCTATTTACCCATAATTTTAGAATTTTGAAGTAACCATAACATAGAGCTTAGAATAACAGTTTCAACCCCTCTTAAATCACTTAAATCAAAATTAAAACGAAGTTGTGACTGAAACAAGTTTAAAGAAAAAATACATAGTTAAGTCAGTACTCGTAGACCAATTAGAGAGCGACACGTGGAACTATGGAAACACACGAACGTGCACGCACACACACGACACACACGTACGCATGCAGGCTCGCCGCCACACATACACACTATTATATTTATTTTGCTTTTTCTTTCTTTTAATCTACATCATTGATTTTGTTTTTATCTAAATTCAATGACTCAATTTGAAATCTGATTTTTACCTCTTTTCCCTCCTTGGTTAAATTCTTTTTTTCTTCTCCAAATTTTTCCAATAAGTTTGACAATTTTTTTCTAATCCTTCAAAAAATAAAAAATTCCGATGGTTGCTCTCTTCAAGCTCCAAAAATTTTCTTTTCACCTTATTCTTACGATAGATTTATTGTATTGTAAGGATATTGATTTATGTGAGTTCAAACTTGTATATCCATTCTACTGAGAGAGCTTGATTGTGTTCTTCAAATATTCTAAAATTTGTAACTGTTTGATCCTAACTTGTGGAAAAGATATTTTTCTTTCGAAAAGAGCGATGTAACAGTTGGACTCTGATCTGTGGAAATAGTTGGAAAATTTTTATTCAAATTCTCAAGAGAAGCTTGGGAAGTGGATCGAAGTAGGTATCAAGTTCGATCGAACCACAATGTGTCTTCTTCTCTAACTCTTTCCTATTTATTTTTGCAAATAATTGTAGTAATTTACTCATGCTTTAAATTGTTTTTATTTGTTTATCGAGTTGGATAGAATTAATTTTTTCATACTCTATATCTATCTTGCTTTTTGCATTTTAATTAGATTTTTTTAATTGGTTATCATAATCTTTCTTAATTTTGTGAGCCTACTTTTGAAAAGTTTAATTAAACCCTATTCACTTATGTTAGTGCTAGAACACGTGGATAACAACACTCATACACCTGGTGACTTTACTCTCAGCACTACTCAAAGACGCATGCAAGGATCATTCACAAAGGGAAATCAATCGAGAACAATCACAGAAAGAAAGAAGAAGCGAACCAGCCGAAGAAGATGAATCTATGGAGATGCAACGTTAAACAGAGGAATCAAAGAAAGGGAGGAAAATTAAAGAACACGATATAGAGTGGTTCAGCAACTAAGGCATACATCCACTATGGAAAGGAGGTAATCTTTACTTCAATCAGTATTACAGAGAATTACAAAGGCACACACTCTCACTGATGAAAATTACAACACACGCTCTTTTTTTTTTCTGATATCTAATCATCCTTTTTATACTTGTGAGATTAGGTAATTTTGTTACAAGTGTTGCTGTTGAATGAGATTGCTTACAACCAGCTAAACAGGTACACTGTTTTACAATCTCCACCTTTGTAATCAATCGATTTCAAATGGATACTCCTTTCCTTTGCTTTAATTCTTCATCCTTTTTCTGGTAGGTAACATCCCACCAGTTCTAGACAGTGCTGAAATTTCAGCTGCGGTAATGGCTTTGTAAGTATATCCGCAGCATTGTCTGATGTGTGAATTTTCAGTACTTCAATCTCCCCTTTCTCAATTTCTTCCCGCACGAAATGGTACTTTATATCTATGTGTTTTGTTCTATTGTGAAACTGTGGATTTTTAGTTAGGAAGATGGTGCTTTGGTTATCACAATAGATTTTTACCTTAGGTTGCTTTATCCCAAGGTCTTGCAGCAAACCTTTGAGCCATATCCCTTCCTTAATTGCTTCTGAAAGGGCGATGAATTATGCTTCAGTTGTTGAAAGTGCCACTACTAATTGTAGTGTGGCTTTCCAACTAAGCAAATTCTGACCGAGTAAGAAGAAATACCCAGAGAGTGACCTGCGTCTATCTAAGTCACCTGCAAAATCCGAATCCACATATCCATATACTTCATTTGCAGTTAGGTCATTTCTTTTGTAGTGTAAGGTTGCTTCTCTAGTACCATTCAAGTACCTCAGTACCCATTTTACAGCTTCCCAGTGCCTTTTTCCTGGATTTGACATGTATCTGCTCACTAAACTTGTAGCATAGGATAGGTCAGGTCTCGTGGACACCATTAGATACATTAAACTTCCAACTGCTTGTGAGTAAAGCACTGTGGACATGAATGCTTTATGTTCTGTTTCTTGATCCTTAGGAGAATTTGAAGCTGATAATTTGAAATTGTGTGCTAGGGGAGTAGATACTGATTTAGCATTATCAAGTTTGAATTTCTTCAATACCTTGTTACAGTAGCTCGACTAGCTTATTAGAATCAGATCATCTTTCCTCTTCCTGATTATTTCCACACCCAATATTCTTTTTGACTCACCTAAGTCCTTCATATTGAACTTCTTTCTTAGAAGACCTTTACCTTGCTCAAGTCTTCTTTTGTCTTGCCTGCTAGTAGCATATCATCTACATATAGGAGCAAGAAAACAGTGTGTTTGAAAGTTCTTGAGTTAGTATATACGCAATTATCAAAAGAACTTTTCATAAACCCAATTCTGGAAATATACTCATCAAACCTTTGGTACCAACACCTTGGGGATTGCTTGAGTCCATACAAGGACTTGTAGCAAGCAATAGAGATGTTCTTCACCTTTCTTTACATACCCTTCTGGTTGCTTCATGTAGACGGTCTCAGTTAGGAACCCATGTAGAAAGGAAGTTTTTACGTCCAGCTGGTCTAACTCCAAGTCATTTTGAACAACAAAGGACAGTAGCATGCGAATGGAGGTGAGTTTGACCACTGGAGAAAAGACTTCTGTGTAGTCTATGCCTTCTTTTTGTGTATATCCCTTCGCCACTAGGCGTGCTTTGAATCTAGGCTTTACATCATCTGATATTCCTTCCTTCACTTTGAATATCCATTTGCAAGATATTGGTTTGAAGCCCTTTTGTAGAGGTTTTAGTGTCCATGTCTCATTCTCCTCTAGTGACTGCATTTCTTCATTCATGGCTACAATCCAATTTCTTGCATTCGGTCCACTTGTAGCCTCTTCAAAGCTATTTGGCTCTTCAATGTTCAACGAATCAGCCACATTGAGAGCAAGAGAGATACAATCTGCCTCACTAAATCTGGCTAGAGGCACAATATTTCTTCTCAGTCTATCACGAGCCAGTGAGTAATTCTGCAGGTCAGGTTGTTCCTCATGAGTTTCACTGGCTTCTTCTTCATCATGGGTTTCATTTCCATCTTGTTCATCTTCTGTATCAGTCCTAGAGGTTGAAGGAAGCAAGGAATGCTCCACCTCAATCTCTGATTCTCTGATTTTTACTTCCTCAGATTCTGGTTTATCATGGAGCATAAACATTTCTTGCTCCCTAAATACAATGTCCCTGCTGTTAATATACCTCTTCTCTGTGGGATGCCACATTCTAAAGCCTTTTACACCTTCAGAAAAACCTAGAAACATACATTTAGTTGCTCTGGCTTTAAGCTTACCTTTGTTTTGGTGTACATATCCAATACAACCAAACACTTTCAGGTGCTCAAGCTTGGGTGCCTTCCCAGTCCATTTTTCTTTTGGAGTCATACATTCAATGGACGTATGTGGACATCTATTGAGTGTATAAACTGTGTAGTTGGCTGCTTCAGCCCAAAATTTCTCAGGGAGCATTGCGTCTGACAGTTGGCACCTTACCCTTTCCATTACAGTCCGATTCAACCTCTCTGCCACTCCATTTTGTTGAGGTGTATACCTCACTGTCCTGTGCCTTACTATGCCATGGTTTTTACAAAAAACATCAAACATTTCATTACAAAATTCTAAACCGTTATCGGTCCTTAGGCATTTTATTTCTTTGTTGGTCTGTTTCTCAATCATATACTTCCATTCTTTGAATTTTTCAAAGACCTGATCTTTGGATTTTAGAAAATATATCCAGCTTTTCCTCGAATAATCATCTATGAAGGATAGAAAATACCTGGAACCACTTAAAGAATTTGAAGAAGCCGGTCCCCAAAGATCTGAGTGTATATACTCAAGGATTCCTCTTGAGCTTTGCTGAGATCTATTAAAACTCTGCCTCTTGGCCTTTCCAGCTATGCAATGCTCACAAAAACTGAGGTCACTTCCAGTTCCTTGAGGGAGTATACCCTGTTTTGCTAATACCTCCAGACCTTTGACACTAATATGGGATAATCTTTTGTGCCAAAGATCACTATCTATCAGGCAAGGTTCTGAAACCGTGAGGGCTGCTGGTAACATCTCCACATCTTTTACTACATATAGCCCATTAATTTTCACACCAGTTAATACTGTCTTTGAGTCCTTTTTGATCTCAATGGAACCTCCATACCCTCCATAAGTGCACCCGATAGTGTCTAACATTCCAAGGGATATGAGATTCCTTTTTAGATTGGGAACATGTCTGACATTTCTCAAGAGTTTAACTGTCCCATCCTTTAGTTTCAAGGACACTGAGCCAATACCAATCACTCTGCAGGTATTGTTGTTACCCATGTACACATTTCCACCTTCCCATTTTCTATATGTACTGAACCAGCCCTTCTCAGGTGTCATATGAAAAGAACACCCTGAGTCTATTATCCAGTCATGGTATTCTGAAGAACTTTGTTGAGTATTACTCTGACCAGATGTGGCTAAAGCATCTGAATATGTAACAGAATTTTCCCCTATTGCTGCCTCATATTGCTTATTTTTCTTGAACTTCTGATTCTGGTTTCTTCTTTTAAGTGAGTAGCAATATCTTTTTATGTGACCCTCCTTGTGACAGCAATTGCATTTAATCTTGGCCTTTCCTTTGTCTTCCAGTTGATGTTTGCCTTCTTTACTTTTGGTTTTACCTTTGACAAACAACCCCTCAGTCACTTCTTTCTTTTGAGACAACAATTCAAGTTCTTTTGTCCTGATAGCAGAAATAATGCCATTTGTTGTAATGGTTTCACGCCCATACTTCAATGCTGTTTTTACCTCTTTGTATGCCTCGGGTAGAGAATTTAGGAGAACAAATGCTTCATTCTCGTCTCCTATCTTCTTATTTAGGCTCTTGAATTTTGAGGTCATCCTTTTAAATTCATCAAGATTCTCGGACAGGGACTTACTTTGATCCATTTTGAATGTGAAAAATTTCTCCCTCATGTACATTTTATTATGTGCATCTTTCTTCTCATAGAGATCATTCAACTTCGCCCATATCTTCAGAGGAGTATCTTCGTCTATGACCTGCCTCAGTACTCCATTGCTTAGGTTCAAGATTATGGTACCATAGGCTACCATATCCATATTTTCTTTATCTGCTTCAGTCAAGGTAGATGGCAACTTGGATGGTTCTGTTAAGGCATGAAGTGCCTTCTGTTGGCCTAGGACTGCTTTGATCTTGGCCTTCCAGAGATCGAAATCTCCTTTCCCATCGAACTTGTCTATATCATACCTTGCTACAGCCATTCTTGATTTCAAGATTTGAGTTCTTGACTTATTTATCTCTCTCTGATACCACTGTTAGTGCTAGAACACGTGGATAACAACACTCATACACCTGGTGACTTTACTCTCAGCACTACTCAAAGACGCATGCAAGGATCATTCACAAAGGGAAATCAATCGAGAACAATCACAGAAAGAAAGAAGAAGCGAACCAGCCGAAGAAGATGAATCTATGGAGATGCAACGTAAAACAAGAGGAATCAAAGAAAGGGAGGAAGATTAAAGAACACGATATAGAGTGGTTCAGCAACTAAGGCATACATCCACTATGGAAAGGAGGTAATCTTTACTTCAATTAGTATTACAGAGAATTACAAAGGCACACACTCTCACTGATGAAAATTACAACACACGCTCTTTTTTTTTCCTGATATCTAATCATCCTTTTATACTTGTGAGATTAGGTAATTCTGTTACAAGTGTTGCTGTTGAATGAGATTGCTTACAACCAGCTAAACAGGTACACTGTTTTACAACTTATCTCCTCAGAATTGTCATATCAATCCAACAGAATGCACAATTTTGAAACCTAAGGAATGAAATCGACTTATTTCAACCCAAACCTGAAAGGACCAAAAAAGTAATTTATCCTTAAAAAATTTGAAACCTAAGGAATGAAATCGACTTATTTCAACCCAAACCTGAAAGGACCAAAAAAGTAATTTATCCTTAAAAAATTTTCCTTCCATTAAAACATATAGTTTTCTAAACCTATTCTTCATATATATATATATATATATATATATATATATATATATATATATATATATATTTTCTCATGTTTAAAATGTCAGACCCATCTCCCAAATGTCTCCCAATACTTTAATTAAAGTTTGATAAAAGTTTGAGACATAGATCGAAATATTGATAGTTAAAGTAAATCACTCAAATTACGGAGGAACAGGATCTATAACCACATCATCTAACTATTAATAACTACTTTAATCTCAAAAAGAGAAATAGTTATTCTCCCTTATATATCCACGATCTTCTCCTTTTGATCTAGTTAACGCGGGACTTTAGTCGCATTTCTAACCGACTATGACTGTTATTATTCAAGATTGCAAGAAAAACTCATCCGAGAAAATGTTCAAAAGAGAATGTATAGGGGAGCCATACATTCAAGAGTTCAAAGAAGGAAGATTCACAATATAATGAGTAGTTTTTGGAATAATTCTAATCTAAAGGAAAATATTCCAAATTCGTTAACTTATGTTGCAGCTCGGACACGTCGATGCTTCGACAAGAGCCAGAATTATCGACAACTTGGGATTCGATGGTGTGAATGAACCTATTGTTTTGTTTGGAAGAAATGCAGGTGATGATTTCGAGCCCTTCAGCAGCTAAAGCTTGAAGAATGTTGGAAACAGGGAGCCTGTGTTGGGTGGCAGTGTCTAAAAGAACTCGAACTCCTCTTGATCCATTTGTTGGCCGCACCACCACCGAGTCCCTCGTTGAGGAATTAAGTGTTTCCACTGTGCCAACAACTGGATTTTTGTCGGAAAGCTTTTTCAGCTCGTCTCGTTTATCAGACAGTTGTTGGATCTTGTTCTGCATATATCGAATGTACTTCACTGCCTCTAGCATGTGGTCACATATTGACCGTTTTCCCTATTCAAAAAGGTGATAAATTTTACTTCGTTGGGGGTGGGAAATAAATCAAAGACAACGACAACAAGCTAAGGTGATTGTGTTGTCAATACGAGCATAGCTTAACGGGCATAAAGTACTAATGACCAAGAGGTCTGTGGTTCGAATCCCCTATCCCCACATGTTGTTGAAAAAAAAGTGGTTCTATCAATAATTTATATTAAAAAAAACATAGATCGTCTTGTACAATTCCCATAAAAAAATTTCAAAGTGAGCACAACTCAGCGGTCATTGGCATGTATCTTTGACTAAGAGGTCAGAGGTTTGAATCTCTCCACCTCAAATGTTGATGAACTCAAAAAAAAAAAAAAAAGCTCCCATAAAAATTTTGACCATTGTTTATTTTTTATAATCTACAAAGACTAAGTTGTTACATGATAAAAGTTGACGCATAGGATGGGATTTTTCACGATAGAAATAAAATTGTTATGATTTGTAAAGTACGTGTTACATACTAAAGTTTAGAGACTAAATTGTTACAAAATTGAAATTACGAGGAGAACTGAGACACTAAATTGTTAGTTTCACGAAAGTTTATAGATAAAAAAATGTTATTTAACCTTCCTTGCATATACAAACTATTTTGGGGTGGTGTAATTATCTCCAAGCTCACAATGGTGTGAGAGTGTACAAAAAAAAATATATATGTATGTATGAACCTTCGTTCTATTAAGTCAAACATTTTTCTTGTAGTTTAAGAACTCATTAACCAATTTTTTTTTTTTTTTTTTTTTTTTTTTTTATTTTAGTTTTAGGATCAAACTTTTTTTTCTTTGAGTATAACACCAGTGAGTATGAGATCCGAACCTCTAATCTCTTTGTCAAAGTATATATCTCAATCAGTTGAGCTATATGAAAATTTACCTTGAGATATTCGAGGGGGAGAAGTGAGCGAAGAGTGGACATCTCTTGCCTTCTTTGGCGCTCCACATCTCTGTGCATAATCTTCTTCTTTTTGTGTTTGTTGGGGCTCTCATCGACAATATCATCGGAAGTCGGCGGCGGCGGCGGCTTTCTCCGGCGGGCATTCTTGGGCTTTTGAGAGACAGTGTTATTGTTCTTCAAGGGGGAAATGGAGGGCAAGAGAGGAACTGGGATATCTGTGGAGGAAAGAGTAGGGAGAGGGAATAGTTCATCTCCAAGGTCAAACGAGAATGGGGATTCAATGTTGAAATCCATTTGCTTTTAAGAAACTAAAGCTTCTTAGCTAATCTAATGCTCAAAAAACGAGAGAACAAAAACGAGGGAGTTTATAGCTTGGAGGGTTTCGATGAGAAAATCTTACACAAAATACCCTCTATATATAACGACGAGATTCCATGGGTCTCTCTTGTCTTGGCTGTGGGGTAAACTAAATAATGTTTGTTTGTTTTTTATTTATTTAGGCCCGCTTGATAATCATTTGGTTTTGGATTTTTGTTTTTTGAAAATTAAGTTTATAAACATTACTTCCACACAGTTCATTTGTTTAGGCCCTAACCATTTGGTTTTTGGTTTTTGAAAATTATGCTTGTTTTCATCCAATTTCCTTACAATGGTTTTCATCATTCTTAAAGACATTCCTAGCCAAATTTCAAAAACAAAAACAAGTTTTTGAAAACTATTTTTTCTAGTTTTCAAAATTTGACTTGGTCTTTGAAAACATGAGAAGCAGGTAGATAACAAAACAAAGGTGCATGCAGTGTTTTTAAGCTTAATTTTCAAAAACGAAAAACAAAAAACCAAATGGTTATCAAATGGGATCTTATTTTTTTTAGTTTTTATTTATTTATTTTCTTTACAGTCAAATTGTTAACCAATGTCGTGCAATGATAGCGTTTCTGGCAAAGTAATAGTAGACCTATACTATGATAAAATATTGGAAAAAGTTGGATTTTTATCTTAAAGTTGTGATGTTTGTATCAATTTTCGTTATAATAAAATCCCATATTTATCTCAGGATGTTTTCTAAAATGAAGGTAATTATTATCCCACATTTCAAAGAAAAAAAAAAAAGTAATTATTATCCCTGAATAAAAATATCTCATGTGAGTCCCTTGATGAGAACCACCTGAATTGTGTTTAATGAAGTTTCTTTTATCAAAAAAAATAAAAAAAAAAATAAAATAATAATAATAATAATAATGTGCACCATGGAATTTTAGCATCCCTCTTGGAGATTTTTTTATTAGGAATTTTTTTTTTCTTGGGAAATGAGGAGGGAGGAGAGAGGAGAGATGAGAGAGACTCCCTAATTGAGGTGTAAATTAATTTTTAGGGTGCGTTTGGCGTTGATTTTGTAGGCGGTTGAAGTGATTAAAAAAAAATCTTAACTGTTTTTAGCGTTTGGTAAAATAGATTATAAAATAATTTTTATAAAAGTACTTTTTCAACCACGTTCATTTGCAAAATCTAATAATTGTAGATTTTCCGTTTAGCTTTCCTAAAAATCTAATCTGTAACTAACTATTTATTTCTCTATACCTTGTTTAGACTTGATTCATGTGAATCATTTTTTTAATTTAACATATTTTTATTTTATTATTTTATACTCATTTGAAATTATTTGTTTTTATTTTTATTTAAATTGAAATAATATTTTTTCCAATACAAGTAGCAAATTATATTTCTTAGCAAAATATAAAAACATCAAGGTTAAACATAAGATTATATTTTAAATCATATCAAATTTAAAACAATTATCTTATATGTTTAAAAAAAATAATTATCTACAAATTATTTTGAAATTATCTTTTAAAATTTTGAAATTAAATATCAACATTAAATTTATTTATTGAAAAAATATAGTTAAGCTGCAATAATTTAAAATATTAATTTACCAAACACCTCAACTTGCTTTTTCGTCTATAAAGCTAAAATTTACCAAAGACTAATTTACTTTGTAATACAGCTGATTTTCTTAAAAGCACAGCTAACAGCAATTATTTTAGAAGCTACAGCAACCCCAAACTAAGCCTTAATTGTTTTAAATTATTATTTATTAATTAATTATCTAAGATAAATATTTTAATTAAGTGTATTAATTTAAATTAATTTCTCCATAAACAAAATCTATATAACAAATAAACACCAACATTTAACTATTAGATATTCTTATCCTACATATCCAAACACTGACATTTATTATCATTAGAAAAACAATGTAAAAGTTTTTGTAAACTTGTTCATTTATATAAAACGTTATATACAAATTTAAGGTTGGATTAATGCAAAAATTAATCATTGAATAACTTTGCTAAAGCTCACAAATTTCATTAAAATTTTAGCAATAATATCTTTCTTCTTTGAAACCCTATCAATTTTTATATCATACATATATGTTTACAATCCGTTGAATATGCATATGGAAATATTTTTTTAACAATCTTTCCAATGAAAACTTATGAGGGGGTAAAATCGCAACGCTTTTTCAAGTTTAAGGTTAAGATTGTAATATTTATTTAGGTTTGAGATCCAATTTGATGAAATTGAAAATTTGGGGTGAAAAATGATACAACATGACAAGTTTAAAGGTAAAATGTGATTTTTTTCATTAAAATATTCTAAAAATAAAATAAATTAGATAAGAACTTGTATATTTGTCATATACATATTTTCAATGCTATACTTTATTAGGAATATTATTGATATACAAAATAGCATATTAATGATGTATGAGAAGAGATTGTCATATGTGTCCATGATTTTTTTTTCTTTGAATTCAACAATTTAAGAGAGGGGAGGATTCGAATTATCTCTAACCTCTAGGTTAAAGGTACATGTCAATTAGCTACCCTCACTTTGACATACTTTTGCTTATCTTTCATGCAATAAATTTGCAAAATGACAATTAATTCAGCCTTTTTATTTATTTTATTTTTGACAACATGTGGGATGAGAAATTTGAACCTCTGACCTTTTGGTCGAGGGTACAAGCTTTATGTCAGTTGAGCTATACTCTTGTTGACGGCTTTTTTATTTTTTAAAATCGTGTCTTGTTACCATCATTAACTTCATTCATTCAACTTTTACGGAGACGCACGAGACACAGTTAAAAAGATCTTTTTCTTTTTTCGAGTTCACAGCTAAAAGATCTCGTTGTGAAAGTAATGTAGAGTGGCAACTTTTTTTTTTTTTTGACAACATTGGGATGGAAAAATTTGAACCATAAACCTCTTAATCATTAGCACAAAGTTTTATGTCATTTGAACTATACTCATGTTGACTAGAGTGACAAATTTTTAACCTTTGATTTAACATAGATGTTTTCAAAAATCGTGTTTCAACATTTTATTTTAAGGCTGCCAACAAGAGCATAACTCAATTGACATAAAGTTGTACTGATAACCACGAGGTTTTGTGGTTCAAATCCACCCACTCCATATTGTAAAAAAAAAAACATTTTATTTTAAGGCTGAAAATTACACACATGTGTTTCGTGGCTGGCTATGGTCTGATCATCCAAACCCATATCCATAAATGGCAGGGCTTGTCTTCTCTCTCTCTCACGTATTTAGTCCCCTACCTTTTTTGGAAAGTGGACTTTATCTCTATCTCATAATTGTTGATTATTCTGATTAAAAAATATGTATGATTGGTGTGTTGAAACCTGTCAAAATGTTATTGCTTGGACAGAGTTAGCTTTAGCCTCATTGGTCCTCCTCCATATCATTACAAATCCAGCTCACAAAATCTGTCCATATATTTTGAGATTTGTTTTATTTTAGTCTATGTACTTTCAAATATTCAAATTTGGTCATTCTACTTTTAATATATCTCATAATTAGTTTGCACAATTCATTTTATGATTAAATTTTGCTAAAAACATTTAGTCCTAAAATTCATAATAAGAATTTTGCAAACAGATTTGATAAATATATTCACGTTGTGCCTTTTCATGAATGGAAATTATTATTATTCTTTCATCGAGTTAGATAAAAAATTAACTTTAAACTAACGATAAGGACTAATTTTAAATATATTGAAAGTGTAGAGAACAATTTTAGACATTGGTAAGTACAAAGACTAAAATGGATCAAAATTTGAAGGATAGGGATGAAAATGATATTTTATCGTGGTTAGTTTTATGAAAGGGTCGGTAAATATACCAATATTGATCACCATGAATATTGTTAGAAAAATCAATAATTTAATAAATAAATATTTGACTAAAAATTCTTGTCGTTGGTTATATTGATTTTTTTTTTTGAAAAAAAACGTTTTTGGACTAAATATATATATTAGAATTTAATGTTTTTTTTTTTAAATTTCATTTAAAAAATTATTCCATAATTTTTAATTATTAAATTAAGAAACTTTAATATAGTTCGTGAGCTTGCAGTCCAAAAAGATAATATATATATATTTTTATATCTTTCGCTGTTTCATGCCTATTCAACTTTAATGATACGAAGCTATTTATTAAAAAAAAAATGAGACTTTAACGATAAGAAATTATATTACGGTTTTGAATTTTCAACAAACAAATATTTTTAATTTATTTTATTGCAAGACAATAAATTGGGCAGTAAATATTTTGAGTATAGTGTTTATTTAGTTGATGAAATATTAAATTAAAAAAAAATTAAATACATTTATCAGCTCTTAATTATTTGTTTAATCCCTACAATTTACACAATCAATAGAAAGTTGATGTGTATATTCAGTAAAAAAAATTAGTTGACATGATATAATATGACATAAACATTCTATTAATAGTGTTTAGTAATAACAATAGTGTTTAATTATAATAAAAATTTATTTAAAAAAAATATAATGAAAATTAATAGAAAAAAATATTTACTCTGTGAATAAATTGTCAACCTAAAATTTTAATTTTATATAAGTGTTATAATTTTTTTATTCAATTTCAATTGATTTATTGAACAATTATTGTAGGGCTAGAGATCAAACCATTGATCTTTAGGAAAATAATAGGTATCTTATCCTTTAAGTTGTACTCAAATTGACATTTTGAGAATTTTTTTAAAAAACTTTTATTCGAATAAAAAATATCAAGATTTAAAGATTGCAACATTTATCTAAGTTTTTTTTTTCCTTTGAGTTCAACATTATATTCAAAGTTTATGTTATTTGTGTAATGGAATTTAAAATTCGGAAATAAAAAGGTTGAATTATAAATCAAGTCGTTAAACTTTTAAATTTGTGTCTAATAGGTCCTTAAACACTGTTAAAATTATCGAAATCTATTAAACACAAACTTGAAAGTTCGGAGACTAAGGGTCCGTTTGGAATACATTTTAATTTAAATGTTTTTCAAGAATGCATTTTTTAAAAAACATTTTGTATAAAAATTGTTTATAATTTAAACACCCCTATGTTTGGTTACACTTCCTCATAAGTGTTTTTATGCTCAAGTTCTTGTATACTTAAAAACTCTTTTTAGAAAAGTTGGTTTCAAGTGTTTCTCTTAAAATGGTTTATTTCTCAATCTCATCCTCTAATAAGTTATTTTTAGTGGTTGCCAAACATTAGAAATTTTTTCAAAATGATTTTTTTTCCAAAATTAAACACTTGAAAAGCTAAACCAAACACATCCTAAGCTTAGAACTTAACCAAATAAAAAATTATTTTTTTTTCTAAAATGAATTAAATAAAATTTATTGACGTCGGTAAGCTTTTTAAAATTCAAAAGAAGCAAAAAGGACACCACATGGTGGATGTAGAAAAACCCTTTTCTTTTTCTTTTCTTAATTAAAAAAGTTGAACAACTGTGACGACATGTCGTTGCACAATCTTATGTAATATTATTATACTATTAGTTGAGAGTTCTCGAATATTTCATTCACTGTAGATTTGGTGACTCATAATTCTTAAATAATTCAATTCACCATGCCTTTATGACCCTCCCCAACTTTCACGTGCTCTCATATATAAATATATAAATTATGTTTTTTTTTTTCAAATATATATATATATATATATATATATATATATATATATATATATATATATATATATATATATAAACGAGGGACATGGTTGGTAGAAAGGGAAAAATAAAAGGAAAAGGAATTAGAAAATTTCAATCGCGATCTACAAAAATTCAAAAAACTTTTTGAACAAAAAAGAAAAATATATTTTAGTTTGTACTTTTTATTTTAAGAATATATCACAGGTCTTAATGGGGAAATTCCAAGTAGCTAGGTGTTTAAGGAATAATTTATTTGTTTATGTGAGAATTGTCTTCTTCAATAAATTCATTATTGAAAATGCAATTAACTTTTTGACTTTATGTCATAAAAGAAATATGAATTTTTCTATATCAATAATGTTATCCAATATTTACAAGTTGGGATCTAAAAATTGATGTGTAACAGTTGGTAAATCAAAATTCAACCTTATCCATTATGACAAAATGGCTCAGAAGAATAATTGTAGAAAATAAAAATCTGACATTGATTTATGGATGGTAGCAATTATAAATATAGGGAACAGTACAACACTCGTTAAAAAAATCTGATTTCAATGGTTCAATTACTTTATTATGTCAATACAATATTTAAGTAACCCTATTATTGACGTAGAAAATTTGAGTTTTAAGTAGATATAATTTCTATTTTACTTGAAATATTAATTTACCAATCATATAAATTTATAATTAACTAATTAAAAAAAATCAAACATAATAGTTATGATTATTTATCACTAACCTTTAACTCGTTTGATAAGGAAATAATTGATCAACCAACTCAATCAATTACTACGGTGAAAAGTTGCATCATTTCAAACTTAGAAAGACACCTATTCACCTAAGAGACACAATGAATCTAAAAATTCAGATTCATCCATCATATTGTCCATGCATTATGTACCTATTCAATTCATGTATTTGTATTTATGATGGTTCATGTATGGATTTTAAGAGTTGGGGGTTGAATCTAGGCTACATAAGTGAAGAGTTGTGTCCTTTTCATGGTGTCTTTTCAATTAGTATAAATAGAGATGTAGTTTGTCATTTGAACAACAAGTTGAAGTTGAATTTGAATGAAATTTTAGATTGAGTTTAGTTTCTCTCAAGCTTTTATGTTTTCTTTGTGTTCTTGTGTTTAGAACGCATGCTTAGAACTTTCAATCTAGTCTGATTAATTAGATTGTGAAGAATTCGAAATCTTGAAGTTAGGAATAGGTTTTCCTTTCTTATTGATCTTTGATCGTTCCAAGTAAAATCTGTTTAACTTTCTTGGGGTTTTCTTATCATCTTGTTAATGAGGTTATTCTTATTATTGTTGTGGGGATTCACCTGAAATAAGGGGAGTTCTCAAACGTAATTGAGTCAATTCCTTTATCATTTGGTATCAGAGCTTTGTCTCTAAACAAATTATATCTTTACCTGCTTTCCCATTCTATTTAATTTTCTTTATTCCAAATTTCAATCTATCCATTTCGTGTGACTCTTTATCTTCTCAACTTTGATTAATTTTTTTTATTGTGGTTGCTAGAAAAAAAAAGAAGAAAAAAAAGAGAAGAAAAAGAAACTTGTCTATTGCATCTAATTTCTAAACTTTTTTTCTAACTTTGAGATTTTTGTGACTTTTCACATTCTTGGCAATATTGACTTGTTCTTGCATGATTCTCACAAGAATACTATAAGACTTGCTGAAGTTTGAGATTTTAGAATTCTTTGAGAGTATTTCTACATCTTTTGAGTGAAAAAAAATGAGTGACCTTTCATCTTCCAAGAGAATAAATATGCGAGGGAGTGCAGTGAGGTTCATTTCTTCTTTTTAGCCTTGTTTTTCCAAAGAAGGCAAGTAAAATCTGTTTAACTTTCTTGGGGTTTTCTTATCATCTTGTTAATGAGGTTATTCTTATTATTGTTGTGGGGATTCACCTGAAATAAGGGGAGTTCTCAAACGTAATTGAGATAATTTCTTTATCATTTGGTATCAGAGCTTTGTCTCTAAACAAATTATATCTTTACTTGCTTTCCCATTCTATTTAATTTTCTTTCTTCCAAATTTCAATCTATCCATTTCGTGTGACTCTTTATCTTCTCAACTTTGATTAATTTTTTTTATTGTGGTTGCTAGAAAAAAAAAAGAAGAAAAAAAAGAGAAGAAAAAGAAACTTGTCTATTGCATCTAATTTCTAAACTTTTTTTTTCTAACTTTGAGATTTTTGTGACTTTTCACATTCTTGGCAATTTTGACTTGTTCTTGCATGATTCTCACAAGAATACTATAAGACTTGCTGAAGTTTGAGATTTTAGAATTCTTTGAGAATATTTCTACATCTTTTGAGTGAAAAAAATGAGTGACCTTTCATCTTCCAAGAGAATAAATACGCGAGGGAGTGCAGTGAGGTTTATTTCTTCTTTTTAGCCTTGTTTTTCCAAAGAAGAAGACATCGTGAAACCTACAAAATTTATGCTCAATTTTGAAACGGTGTTCGAGAAAATTTGGCCGAGCTACGTCAAGCCATGAATGAATTTTTTGAAATATGCAAAGAGATGGATTTACGAGACCAAGCCAAGGAGGCTCAAGCTGAACAATCCAATCAAATTGACGGAGATTGTTTAGCACCTCAAGACGATGGTGACCAACAGATGCAAAATGACGGTAATCCTCAAAATCTAGGAGAGGAAGAGAAACATGATGAGGATCAAAGAAAAGGAAATGCTAGACGTTTGTCTTGAGAATGAGACTGAGGTAAAATCTCAAGAGAAAAGTGAGGTGAATTTAGAGAGTGAGAAAATCAAAGAAAGTGTGAAAAGTAAGAAAATAGAGAAAAAAAGAAGAAACTGTGAAAAGTGAGGCGATGGATAAAAAAGAGGAAAATGAAAGAGAAATGAGTGAATGTGGAAAAAAGTTTTTAAGTGAAAAAGACAATGAGAGTGGGGTTTGTTTTCCAACTATTTTTGATGTCTCAATCAAATCACGATGAATTGTCAAGTTTGATATTATTGATCAACGGCGAAGGGGAAATTGTCCTCTAAAAATAACATACACATTTGATCCTAGATGAGATGATTATTTCAAGCTTGTTTCACGAGATCGAGATGATGACTACAAAGTTGCTTTGCAAGGAGAGCGTTTAGATTTGAGGACAAATCTTCTCGAAGAAGGGGAGAATGATAAGAAAATAATTGATCAACCAACTCAATCAATTACTATGGTGAAAGGTTGCATCCTTTCAAGCTTAGCAAAAGTTGCATCCTTTCAAGCTTTCAAGCTTAGCAACTCAATCAATTTTTTCCTTTATTGTGTTTCTTTTCCATTTTTGGATTTTTCCATATTTGTTTGAATTTCCCATAGATAGAATTTCCTTTTTAGTTTTATCCTTTTTAGATTAATTTTTTCCTTATTTGGTAGTTTTCTATTTTGTTTTTGCCATATTTGATTTTTCATTCCTTATTTGTTTATCTTTTCCTTTTGTAAATTATACTTAATTTTTTTCCATATTTGCTTTCTTGCCATATTTAGTTTTTCCTTTTTTGTTTTTTTTTTTTCCTTTTCTATTTTGTTTTCTTTGTTCTTATTTTTCTTTCTTTTTTTTTTTTTTTTTTGTTTGAGTCTTAGACCTTTGTTCTTGTTGGGTTATTATTTGATTGGAAGCCTAATTATCATTGTTGCTTTAATTGATTTGAATCGCTTTTTATTCAACTCCATATTCTAATTTTTCATCTTCAAGTTATACCCCTTTAAAAGAAAATTCTTCCTTAAAAAGCTTAGTTCAAAATTATATTGAGGAGTCTTGAGCGAGGAGTTTAAAATTTGATGAAATTATAAAAGGACTTCAAACCCCAAAGGAAGTTAGGGAGGTGGGATCCACTTCCCTAGGTTGTCTAGTGAGTAATGTGGCCGATGATTCATTGGCACCCATTCAAGAGCTTAGTTCTTTCGATTTTGCTGAGGATGAGCATTTAGGGGTGAGTTGCATAGATAGTGGAGAAGAATTGGAAAGTTGTAGCACCTATCAAGAACATGTTTGTGAGGAAGGAAAAGAAAATGAGCTTGTAGTGTCAGAGGAAATTGAGGAGGTAGAGTTTGAGGTTGAACAACCTTCGTCTGTTTTATCTTCTCTATCCTTTGTAGAATATGATTGTTCCTTTTTCTATTCTCACGAGTCAGTTCTAGAGTCAGAGTCTCTTTATTTTGATTTTTCTCCCTTTATGCTTATTTTATCCAAAAATACCAAAAATAATTTTGTTTCAGGGGCCCATGAGAAGCTAGTAAGCTTGCTAGCGATTGTGAGATTTATTGATTCAAGAAAGAAGGGCCCAAAGAAATACGAGAATTTTTATGTGCCTTGACAGACTGGACGAGCACGTCGAGCTAAAGACGTTAAACAAGCGCTTATGGGAGGCAACCCAAGTAAGTTAAAGTTGTGTTTTTCTTTTTGATTTTGATTTGTTTGTTTTTGTTTTGTAGGTCTTGGTTCTAGTTTCTCCTTTGCTTGCAAGCTTCCATGAGAAGACCATCATCATTCCAGGGCAGTATTGTTCACTCCTTCCATTCCTTTATTGTTCTCATGCTGGTTTACGCCGTATTTTCTTTATACATTGAGGACAATGCATGTTTTAAGTTTGGGGGTGGAATATCATGTTTGTGGAGCCCTTGAGCATCTGAGTTCGGGCTATAGTTTTGAGCTTTCTTTAAATTGAGCATATGGTTGTTTTCTGGATGCTATTTTTTCATGACTATGATTTCCTAGGATAGGTTTCCTTGTCAATTTTCAAGCTTTCGATGAGTTGTAAGCATGAGTGCCCAAAAAGGGAGACTTTTAAAACTTTTTCTAGGAGATGTCTTGCATGAGTAGAGTATTTTTCTTGGCTGGATTTGGATTTGAATGCTTAGGAGCGAATTACTAGGTTCATATGCTTGTTGTCACCTCGATAGGTGTAGGGAAGAGCTAAAGAGTTATTTTTTTTTGCAAATTAGCATGTTTAATCTTGCTTAGGAGGAAAGCGAAAAAGAATATATGCTTATCATGCTCATAAAGAAAAATCATTCTTGTTGTTACAATTTGAAAAAAAAAAAAAAAGAAAGTCATGACTTATGCGCGCAATGCAATGATTAATAAAGTTTAGGCAAAAAGAGCTACCCCTATTGTGATCAGTTAGGCCAACCAAAGGGTAAAACTCGGGTTATGAGTCCCTGCAATAGGTGTGTGAAAGCTAGTGCCACATAAAAATGCATGTTGTAATTTTCAATTATAAGCACCTAAGTATGGAGGAAAACAAACTAATTTGTTCCATTGACTCGTTAGTGAATCCTTAGTGCCAGTGTAGAGGGAAGATGATTTGAGAGTTTAGTAATCCAATCCCGGGCTAGTAGAGTCTAATCTAGTTAAGTTAGATCTCGCTTGTGCAAGTTAATTTTGGAAAACTTTTGATTTGTTTCCCTCATTGGTCCTTATGTGCATGTCTTTTGATTGCTTGATTATTGACTTTTGAGCCGTGAGGATTGAGTCATGTTTGTTGCATCCATTCTTCCATTGTATGCTTGATTTTTAGTTTGCTCGAGGACTAGCAAAAGCTTAAGTTTGGGGGTGTTTCATAGCGAGCATACCTAGCTAGTTTTCCCTAATTAATTTAGCTAGTCTTTTATAATTTATTGGCCAAAATTATGCATTTATGTGTTGTATTTGTAGGAAATATAGTTTTGAGCCAATTGGATGTTCGGGATGCGAAAAGAAGCCGAAGAATGAAAAAGAATCAAAGTTGGAAGATTGAAGATAGGCCCATCCGCAGACCAGCGTCGAGACGCTGCTCTCTGGGCATTTCGACGCTGCTCTCTGGGCATTTCGACGCTGACATTCTATATTTGGAGTTTGCAATTAAAAAAAAAAAAAAATCACAGCGTCGCGACGCTCTCGGTCGAAAATCTCAGAATCTGAAGAATCGCGGTAGCGTCTCGACGCTACGACCAAAATTTTTCCTATAAGTACTTTGCGATTAGGTCTTTTGGGGGACTTCTTTTGGGAGACTTTGAGCCGAAAACAGAGGGAAAACCCCTCTTTGGAAGCTGAAGCAAAGGGTGGAGAGCGGGATTGAAGACTTTGTTCGTGGAGATCGTGACGGGGACATGCGGTCTCGGCCACCTAGTGTTTAATCTTCTTTCCCTCTTACTTTAGTTAGTTTTAATGACTTTTTCATGCTTAGTTGATCTTGTAATGCCATGTATGAGTAGCTAAGTTTGTTACTTACGGATTGATGTAGTCTTTTTAGTTTATGGATTGATTTATGGGTTGAATTTGTACAATTGTTTTATGTTTGCATTCTTAATTTAATGCTTGCAATTAATTGGCCATTAGTTGAATGATCTAAGTGTTGAGTCTTGCTCGGGAGAGGGGATTTAGCGTAGACTTAATTAAGATTGCATGACTAAAGTAGAATTTCTAAAATCGTGACGAAATTTAGAGTAACTTTAGAATTGGTCAAAAAGAACTAAATGCCTTGCATATTAAAGAACTTAGATAGGGATATCAAGTTAGTTAATTTGCATGAGAATCAATTATACTCAGGAGAGGTAGTTGTGATTAAAGGTTCTTAGACTCATAAAACCATTGTGCGTTATAATTCATTCCCTAAAATCAATCCTAGATTAAATTGACGAAATCAATTCCCTAAGTATTCTCTCAATTGAATTTCACATCTTTAATTTGCATTACCTTGGTTTCTAAAATTCACTACTTTTTGGTCCCTAAATAAAATTGAACAAGAATATTCATGGTAGTTAATCTAACTTAAAAATCCAATCCAGAGGACGACACTCGATTGCAAAATCACTTTATTATTACTTGACCCGTGCGCTTGCGGTAGGAAAATTCCACATCATTAACACCTCAAGACGATGGTGACCAACAGATGCAAAATGACGGTAATCCTCAAAATCCAGAAGAGGAAGAGAAACATGGGTGAGGTTAGTATAAAAGAAAAGGACATGTTAGATGTTTGTCTTGAGAATGAGACTGGGGTAAAATCTCAAGAGAAAGGTGAGGTGAATCTAGAGAGTGAGAAAATTGAAGAAAGTGTGAAAAGTAAAAAAAATAGAGAAAAGAGAAGAAACTGTGAAAAGTGAGGTGATGGATAAAAAAAAAGGAAAATGAAAAAGAAATGAGTGAATGTGGGAAAAAGTTTTTAAGTGCAAAAAGCAATGAGAGTGGGGTTTGTTTTCCAAGTGTTTTTGATGTCTCAATCAAATCACGATGGATTGTCAAGTTTGAAATTATTGATCAACGGCGAAGGGGAAATTGTCCTCTAAAAATATCCTACACATTTGATCTTAGAAGAGATGATTATTTCAAGCTTGTTTCACGAGATTGAGATGATGACTACAAAGTTGCTTTAATTTGCAAGGAGCGCGTTTTGATTCGAGGACGAATCTTCTCGAAGAAGGGGAGAATGATAAGGAAATATAATTGATCAACCAACTCAATCAATTACTATGGTGAAAAGTTGCATCCTTTCAAGCTTAGCAAAGACACATATTCACCCAAGAGACACAATGAATCTAAAAATCCAGATTCATCCATCATATTTCATGCATTATTATCTACCTATTTAATTCATGTATTTGTATTTATGATGGTTCATGTATGGATTTTAAGAGTTGGGGGTTGAATGTAGGCTACATAGGTGAAGAGTTGTGTCATTTCATGATGTCTTTTCAATTAGTATAAATAGAGAGGTGTAGTTTGTCATTTGAACAACAAGTTGAAGTTGAATTTGAATGAAATTTTAGATTGAGTTTAGTCTCTCTCAAGCTTTTATGCTTTCTTTGTGTTCTTGTGTTTAGAACGCATGCTTAGAACTTTCAATCTAGTCTGATCAATTAGATTGTGAAGAGTTCAAAATCTTGAAGTTAGGAACGAGTTCTCCTTTCTTCTTGATCTTTGATCGTTCTTTCAAGTAAAATCTGCTTAACTTTCTTGGGGTTGTCTTATCATTTTGTCAATGAGGTTATTTTTATTATTGTCATGTGACTAGCATTAGTATGAACATTCATCCGTTTAGTAGTGATTTTAGTGAAATTCATTTGTTTATAAATGTTTTATTAAAAACTTTGGTTCTAGACTTCTAACAACGTGGTTTTCATTCATTAAAATTGATCGTAAATATGATTAAAAGTTTATTACATAACAAAAATAATTTTAACCATTTTAAAATTACTCCTAGACATATCAGTCTCCTTCGTATTTATTAATTTTCAAGTATGTTGCTATCCTCCTACCAAAGTACCACATTATTTATCCTTTTCACATTAAGGGTATTGGTTGGTTTAACTTTTCAAATGTTTAATTTTGAAAAAAAAATCATTTTGAAAAAAATTCTAGTGTTTGGCAACCACTAAAAATGACTTATATTAAAAAATGAGATTGGAAAATAAACCATTCTGAGAGAAACACTTGAAAACAAATTTTTTTAAAATGGTTTTTAAGCATATAATAAAGGTATGTTTGGTTTAACTTTTCAAGTGTTTAATTTTGAAAAAAAAAATCATTTTGAAAAAAATTCTAGTGTTTGACAACCACTAAAAATGTCTAATTAAAAAATGAGATGGAGAAATAAACCATTTTGAGAGAAACACTTCAAAGAATTTTTTTTAAAAATAGTTTTTAAGTATATAATAATTTGTGTATTAAAAACACTTACGAGGAAATGTAGCCAAACATATGAGTGTTTAAATTATAAACAATTTTTATACAAAATGTTTAAAATAAAATGCATTCTTGAAAAACATTTAAACTAAAAGTATTTCAAAATGACCCTAACTTATGTATAAAAACACTTACGAGGAAATATAATTAAACATATGAGTGTTTAAATTTTAAACAATTTTTATACAAAATGTTTAAAAGAAAATATTTTCATAAAAAATATTTAATTAAACAGAAAGGTATTCCAAATGGACACTAAGGCATCTGCCTTTCCCATCAAATATTCACATCCTTTCACCATTCACTTTTCTTGACCTTTTTGTCGTTCCATCGCTCTATGTGTTAGTGTTTGTGAAAATAGGGATGGATGTAAATTTCATTAAACCACAAAGTTTGGTTTAAATTTTCAAGTTTCTATCATTTCGAAGTTTTTTTTCTTAATATTTTTATCATTAAATTTTTTAATTGCCTCGAAAAAAGCTCTATTCATGTATGAGGTCGAGAAAATTTCTAGTACTACTACTACAGTAGTATATACTCTTTCCATTCAACATTTGACACGTCATTTAATGATCATTTATTGACATAGAATTTTATTCCATGGGTCTCACTCCATCCTTAAATAATTCTTTCATAACAAAAAATGAATGAAGGTAGTATGAAAAAATTTTCATACTACCGTAGTACTAGAAATTTTTTCATATAATTACATAATCATCTTCTAATTGATTAGACGAGATGAATTATTTCCATAAACCCTAATTGTTGTGTGTTGATATATTCTGAGAGGAAAGTACCAATTTTTGTCCCTTGGTTGCGTAGAGGGAAGGTCAAGAAAAATAGTTGTCACATATGTATTGTTTTTATTAATTTTTTTAAATCTCAAATCTTAAATATTTAAGCTCCATTTTAACGGTCAAACATAAGAATAATTCACCTGACATAAATTAGGTATATTCAACCAAAAGATTAGAAGTTTTTAAATCTTCGAGCAGTTGAACTAAAAAAAAAAAACTAACCATTGGGATAGAAATTCTTTTTTTTTTAGAAAAATAATATCAATTAAACTGAGCCCAAAAACAAACGTCCATAAAAAAATTCAGCTAACCAATGAAGAATACTATCATTCCTCCACCACGCTTCTTCGACTTCCACAGGCGGAAGGGAAGAGTGGCCAAAAAACCCATAATAATCACCATATACAACATCTGCCCTAGCAAGACAATGGGCTTCGAAATTGCTCAATCTCGAGCATTTTGTGATGGAGAAGGAATCTCCTAGACCTAATTCAAGAATGGCAGAGGAAAACAGGGACCGTTCCAAGAGATCAACCGCCTCGTCGGAGATGGCCCTGACCACTTCAGACGCGTCTATCTCCACTGCCAAAGGGGGCTTGAAGCCTCTGTAAAATCTGGAGCACCAATCAAGGTAAGCTTTCGCTTCCTCTAGAGTAGAATTCGCTTCAAGATTCTTGACTCTCCAATTTCTTGTCATACTCTTGCAGCCAATCTCAATTAGAGATCCCGAAGAGTCACGAATTATCCCGCCAATCCTACGCATTTTTCGCTCTTCATTCCACGAAGCATCGGTGTTCAATTTCCAGGAGCCCGATTGGGGCGGCCTCTACAGAGGGACAAAATAAGGAAAATTAATACGGGTTGGTTTTGATAAATTAAAACTTAAATATTAAAATGAAAATTTTGAAAAGATAAAGAAGAAAAGACTCCAACCATGATACTTTGGAGATATTTTATATCATTTAGTGAAGAATCAAACATAGTTTTGTTTGATTTCTAAAATATCCTTTTTGTTTCTAATTTTATTCTTAATGCTTCTTAAAAGATATAATTTTCTTTTCAAAAAAAAAAAAAAAAGATATATATTTTTTAGTTACATGATTTTTATATATAAAAAAATGATATTTTATTTGAATTTTAAGGTTTTAGAATTAATATTTTGTCTAGAATATTTTTATGGGAAAAAATGACGAATTTTTCCTTATTATAATTAACATCTTATGTTGAGTTCAAAATTTTATTTCACCTTTTTAACTAATAAAGGTTCTGTTTTGGAATTGTTATAGCTTTTAAAATAATTGTTGGCAACTGTGCTTTAGGAAAATCAATTATCATTTGGAAAAGAGTAGTGTTTGGTAAATGTCAACATAAAAAAAACAGGTCACAACGTTTGATAACTTCAAACAAAATTGTTGTGGTTTAATTATAATGACCAAATAGACATATTATTTTTATTACTTATATATATTTATATATATATTTACGGAATATGAAATCTTTCAATCACATCTATAAATTTTGAATTATAGTTTTATTTATTTATTTTTTAGTTCAACAACTGTTCACACGTAACTTTGAAGATAGAGACACGTGGAATAAATATGTAATTGTATTTATGTTTTGTATGTTTGTGGGTGTACAATCTCTAATGTTAATCCTCTGATTCTCTCTCTTGTGTGTGAATGTGTTTCACTCGAGGGCTGGAACGCTTGATCTCGAGTTTGAAGCTTTAATGGATTCTTGGAGCTTGAAGTCTTCCAGTCTTGAAGGAGTCTTCAAGAAGTGTTCAGCGCTTGGAAACTTATGGATTTCAGAGTCTTCAGTCTTCCGTTTTGGGGGAATTTCTCTGAATTCTCTAAGTCTGGTTGAAAGCTCCAAAATTCTGAACCCTTGAAATGGTGGAGAACTCCTCTATTTATAGGGATGGACCCTGATGACTTTTGGGCCTAACCACTTGGGCTTGGGCTTTATTGGTCTTGGGCTCAACCATTTAGTCTTGGGTTTGGTTCATATTTGACCCAAAAACCATATGACCCAAATATTTAAAAGACCCAAATTTGATCCAAATAATTTTTTTTTAATTAATTGGTCAAATTAAATAATTTAATTTTTAATTAATTGATCAAATAGAAATTTGGCTCTATAAATTTATAATTGGTCAACTTTATATTTAAATTAAATTTGGGACACATGTCAATTTATAATTGGTCCCAAATTTAATTAATTATAATTTTGTCATTAATTTCATGTAATGACGTGGCAATTTGTGGTTGGTCAAAATTTCTCTTTCAACAACAGAGAGTAGAGATTTGAATCTCTCTTCTCTCTGTCTCTTTTTTTTTTTTTTTTTTTGTCAATGACAATATACTATCTTAATCAATAGAACTATGCTTAAGTTGAAATTTAATCCTAATTATTAACACACATTAAGAGAAATATGACATAACATGCTCATTTAATAAAATATTGATTTTTTTTTTTTTGAGTTCAACAACATTTGGGGTGGGGGATTCGAACCTCGACCTCTTGTCGAGGATACATGCTAATTACCGTTGAGTTATGCTCGCTTTGGTTAATAAAATATTGATTGAATTCATGGTGACAAATAACTTATTAATATAAAGTAATATAGGATGTCACAAACATTAATATTAATTTTGTTAACAATATTATCTCTAATCTCTAATCTCTAATATATAAAAAGTCAGGATCTTACCAAAGTGAGTTTAGTTCAGCGGTAATTGGCATGTACCTTCGACCATGAGGTCAGAGGTTCAGTCAGGATCTTGAAAAAATATTTTTGGACATATTTACCCTCTCATTTTTTTACATAATTACAAATGTGCCTTAGCTTTGTGATTTATTTAACACTACAATAATTATATAACTATAAAAACCGATATTGCATTCAAATATTTAATAAAGTAATGGATAAATAGGAATTAATTATTAATTATTTAATAATTTTTTTATCTAAATGTGATAATTATATAACTATAAAAACCGATATTGCATTCAAATATTTAATAAAGTAATGGATAAATAGGAATTGATTATTAATTATTTAATAATTTTTTTTATCTAAATGTGATATTTAAACTAAAATGAATATTAAAAAACAATATTTTTATTTCACAAAATTTATATTGCCTTCTTTTAGTGATAAAATCATATAGGAAAAATTTTAACCATTGTTAAAAGAAATCTATAATTTAAATAAATTCTACACCATCAAGTTTTATATATAATAAATTAGTAGAATAATAGTTTTTTTTTTTTTTAATGAAGGTATATATAAGAATGTGAAAAGTTGGTAGGTGAAGAGCTTGAATATAAAAGGTTTTATTCATTAAATTTCTATGAATTAATTATAAACTTTATAACTTCAAATTTAATTACAATCAATAGTGAGATTTTAAAGGTTTTGGAATTGCAAGAGTTTTGTAACATTCTTCAACTCCACTATATAAAGAACTCTCTCCCTACTTTCTTCTACACAAACTTGGGTATCCTATTTTTAGTTTTTTTTCCTCTCCAATTTGTTTTCTATAAGTTTATTAGTTTATTTGAATTACAAAGTCGTGTTAACTACCAAAAAAGGACGAAGATACTTCAAAACGATCTTCAACACAGGTATCTATTTCTAACATATATATGTTTTCATTCTAACACTTTTTTTTTTTTTTTGAAAAAATCATTCTAACACTATTATTCATTGATTTTCTTTTATTCTAATCCTAATAACTAATATAACACTATTATCCTTAATTTAAAATTTTTTAAGGTAATTTTCGATAGTTTTAAAATTAAAGTTAGTTTTATTTAGTATTCATAAAAATTATATGATGCAAAGGTATTTTTTTCTACAACAATTTAGCTTTCTCATTTTGATTTGTTTTTCTTCTTCTATTAGTTCCTTCGTATATTTTTAGATTTAGAAGATTGCATTGCATATTGGTATAACAAACTATGTTATGGGAATTGCAATGCAGTGTTGTTTGTATTAGATGTCGTCATTGTATCTTGAAAAATTGTTTGATCTCAAATACCAATCAAAGGTGAACCTATTATCAGATAATCATATGAAGAGGTATCAATATCTTTTAGATGTTTTTATATTATTTTATAACTAACCCTCTTATTGTATTTGTTGTTTATGTATGGTTTTTTTTAAAAAAAAATTATTTCCTACACAATTTTTTATCCAATTAATCAAAAACACAAAAATGGCAACTTGATATTAAGTATAGTTAGTTTTAAAATTAATTATCAATTGATTTTTAACACGTTTAAAAAACTCAACTTGATAATTTCCATGAAAATTATAAAAAGTTGAGTCAAACTGATAAACCGAATCAAATCAATCGAGTAAGTACGATCATTTAATCACGTTGATTCATTCAAGCTAAACTAAATCATTTAAAATTCAAATTGCCATTATTTTTTTGTTAAAGATAAATTAAAAAATATTAAAACATAAATTACTAAAATAAAATATTTTATACAATAGTGATTGAATTGAAAAAACAGTTAGACATATCCTAAACTATAAAAATATGTGACCGACTAAATAAGACTACATAAAACTTATATTAAGTAATTTTAAAAAAATTATTGTATTGAATAATATTTTATCCAAATTATATATAATTATAAATATTCTTAAATTTTAAAAAAATTACACGTGCAAATGCACGCTGGTAAAACACTAGTTTAAATAAAAGCATGATTCCTCTCTCTTCTTTGGGGCCATTCGGATGGAGGAGAATAATGGTGAAAATGGATAAGGGTAATAGATCGACTTGTTTGGAAGAAGGTTTACAAGCTTGGACATGAGTAAAAGTTTTTCCCATGTATCACTTATTCCTATAGTCGGAGTTTCTATATCATTCGATAAGTGTGAATTTTCTTTATACCCACCCACTTTCTCTTTCTCTCTTTTCTTCTTTATTAATATTTGGGATATATATATATATAATTAAAATATTGATTATGAAAATATTGATTCATTAATTAATAAGATATTTAATCAATTAATTACAAATATTATTAATTTATGATAATGATTTATTTTTAATTATTATAATTAATTATTTATGGATTATTTAGGATCAATTAGCTATTAATTATTATTTTGTAAAAAAAATATATATTTTTTAAATTAATTTTTTTGATTGTTTTGTTAATAATATATATATCATGATTATATAAGATTTATAAAGATCAATTTCTCACCAGACAAACTTGCACATTATTTGTAGCATAATTGTCTTTTTTTCTTTCTTTCTTTTCTTTTTAAGGAAAAAATTGCATTCCATAAACAATAAAAGAGCATTACAAATGAATTAGTTCAACTAAAGAGCCAACATACCATCACCCACATCAACACAGACTAAAAGGTGTGACATAATTGCCTACTTGAACATTGTTACGTGGTTAAGACATTCTTACCTCCCATAAAAGAAATTTGCAAAATATTGATGTAACAGGTTTATTGTCCACTTCATTTGTTACTTATAATTAATTAAACTATATTGTTAGTACATTAATTGAATTGTATTTATTTATCAAAATATTAATTCCTTATTTAATGTATCACAATTCCATTAAATATCATCAAACAAATATAAAATATCATTTTTTTTTACAAAAAAATTGATAACATTCCCTATAGAACCAAACACCATCATCTTATTCTCGACATTTATCATTTCCAATCATCTTATTTTCAAACATCTATTACTCATGGACATCCAATGAAACTCTAAACCGAACAAGCTCTAAAGATCAATAGTTTGAGAAAGCAAAAAAAAAAAAAAAAAAAAAAAACATAGAAGCATGATTCAAATATCATATATATGTAACTGAAACTTTGAAGAGTTTGAGAACAATTTATAAACTTTTGTTTATCTAACTTTTTCGTTTATGTTAAAAAATTGAAGAACCTGACGTGTTGCAATGTGCATGTAGTATTATAATATTAGATTTTTTTTTTTTTTTTTTTTTTTGAGAAAATATAATATTAGATGAGAGTACGGTAGATTTGGAGACTCATGATTTCCTTGCGCTCATATATATATTATATGAAAAGATGCTCTATGAACGAGTGACACGGCGGCCGTAAAAAAGATAGATCAATTGCAATTATCCCACAAAAATTATAGGCTAAATTATAAAAGATACCCTGAACTATAGGATTTGTTTCAGGACTCTAAAAAGTTTCAAAAATACCCATGAACTTTAAAAAATGTTTAAAAAATATCCTTATCGTTAATTTTTTTTTATGGAAATTGTCAAAGTTCCACTTTCATTAATATCCTTTTAACTTTAAAAAAGTTTTAAAAAATAACCTTATTGGAAAATGTTTCTTTCCTTTTTCCTTCTCTCACCGTAAATTCTTCTTTCATGAAAATTAATGACAAACTTTACCTATTTGTCATGTATTCATACACTATGAGCTTTTCTTCTCTTTCAACACATCATCTCAAGAGCTCGACTAGATTTTTGCCAAGGGTATTTTTGAAACATTTTTAATGGTTTTAACAGTTTCTATCAAAAAAATTAACAGCAAGGGTATTTCTGAAACGTTTTTTTAAAGTTCAGAGGTATTTTTGAAATTTTTTAAAGTTCAGGGGCATTTTTGAAACAAACCCCATAGTTCAGGGGTATTTGTTTTATAATTTAGCCAAAATTATATATTAATTCGTCTTTCTTAAAAAATATCAAAAAAGAAAAAAAAAACCATTATTTATTTTGAAACATCTTTTTTAGTTATTCAACAATATGTGGGGGGAATTCGAGCTTTTAATCTCTGGAGGACAAATTTTATACAAGTTGAGCTATATTCAAGTCAATTTAAAAAAAAAAAAAAATCTTTTAAATCATATGAAAAGTTGCATGATTGTTACTTTCCTTATTAAGAAAATGTCAACCAAGTTTTTATAGGGAAACATTTTTTTAATTTTTCTTTTTAATTAATCAACCATGGAGATAAAATGGAACTTACGAGATGGATTTGAGCTATCCTCAAATTTATCTTACTATCTTCCATGGATTCTAAATGAATAATTCCAATTCACAAAACATATATTTCACTAACTTACCCGAGTCTTCATCAAAATTCATAAGTAAGATAACTTTTTTTTTTTTTTTTTTTTTTTTTTTTTTTTTTTTTTAATAGTTCAACAAAAGTGAGGTGAAGTTGAACGTTCAACCTTGTTTTTTAGTCCTACATGTAAGGATGAAGATCGAACATATACTATTCTAGTCGAGGTACAATAATATTTTTACTAGTTAAGTTATGCTCAAGTTAGCATTAAACATTGAATCTTAAGGAAGGTAATAGATTCCTAAACATTGAATCTTAGAAAATGTCGCAATAAATTCTTTATTTACTAAACCATGCTCGGATCAGTGATCAAATTCCAACCAAATTTGTAAGAATCTGCCATTAGTTTTCTGAAGAGGATATGGATTAATTTTTAGCATAGTTGAAATTAAATATTATGAAAATAGAAAAATAGAAATTAAAAAAGAATAATATTATATTAATTTGGATAAAATATAATATAGTTGTGTACTTTTAATTTATACATATATTGCGGTCTGTTGGGGTCCAAACCACTCCCCATTATGAGACGTTATTATATAATACGTTCAATAATTCACACTTCTATTAAATCATATCTTACATCATCAAATTTGTTTTTTTTTTTTTTTTTTTTTTTTGATTCATGAATCTTACTCTATTTTTTTTTTTTTATTGGAAAATTTCAACTAGATTTCGAAAGAATCATTTGTTTATCTTATTTACTGTCATTTTTTCATAAGTGGGTCACTATGGACATAAAAAAAACAAATATCTTTATATGTGATATGATAATTAAAAATGAATAAAAGCAAACGTATTCATTTTAAAATACCATCATCTCTGGAATAATTGAAAGAGACAAGAAGAAATTGGCATTGTCTTTTTAAAGATGTCTGGTTTCTAGCTGAGTGATTATTGGAGGGACATTTTTTAAACCACATGCTCTCTGCAATAGAAGATATTTGATAAATATTCACGTAATTAAATTTACAGTAATCCATTAGCTTAAATTTTTAGATTAATCGGTGATTTGACATGGTATCAAGATAGAAGGTGCAGTCTGATGTTTGAACCTCTACAATATCATCTCCTCCTCAAGTAATATTGATTTTCACTTGATTGACTCATTGCGTTCTTCCTATTATCAAGATCTTCACTTTTATTATTACATTTTATTATCATTTGATCAAGCACAAATTAATCTTTTTATACATACTTTTCTTCAAAATTCTTTAATATATATTTTCACATGTTCATATGTTCATCATTGACAAGGGGTCAACCAACATGAATTTCCATTATACCATACAAAATCGATGAAATATTACTGAAATAACAATAAAATATAACCTAGTGTGAATATAATACTATTTTTTTTTAGAGAAAGATACTTTATTAAGAAGAGCATGTGAGGAACATGCAAAAGCGGGTTACAAAAAAGCTTTCCAATTCAAAGCAATGGAAGAAGCATCGTAGTTGGAGAAAGCTTTTGTGGAAGATGCCCAAAAACCCGAAAGGGTAATAATATCTTCCCAAATTTTGCTGAAGGACCTAGAGAGGTTTTGGAAGATCCGACTATTACGCTCACCCCAAATAACCCACAGGATAGCTGCAGACATGGACTGGATAAGAATTTCCCTTTTCGAAGTTGCCTTGATAGCGAAAACCTCGTGGCACAACAAATTAACATGGCCATGCATGGGCAAATGAATACTTGAAGCTTGATGGAAAAGGCGCCAAAGATCAAGAGCAACGACACAATGTGAATATAATACTATTACCTCTTTTAAAAGTGTAAAATATTTATTTATTATTTTAAATATATATATTTTTTTAATTTTTGAGATATTTCTAGAAATATCCATCAATATCTACATTTTATCGATATTTTTATTGACATTTTCATAAAATTGAGGCTTCAATATTTTCATCAACAACGACATTTTAATCCTTACGACTTAAAGTCCACTATATGAATCTAAAGAGATATTTTAATTTGACAGTTGGATTAGAGGACAACATGAAACTGGCATAAAGTTGCACTAATAACCACGAGGTCTGTGGTTCAAATCCCCCACCCCCATATTGTAAAAAAAACATGAAAGGCCACCCTTTCCAGTTCACCAGACACATTATCCCAAAGGGGCCGTTTGGCCCACTGTGTTGGTTATAATAGCCCCCGCTATTATAACCAACCCAGTGTTTGGGGCACCAACAAAAATAAGGGGCGGAGTTGGTTATTTTTCCCCTCCGTGTTGCCACAGTAACCACTATTCAACTCACCCCAATTATTCTATCCATTCTCTACAGTAACTCTTTTCTCTCTTCTTCCATGTGACTCATTGACTTTTCTACTGACGACCGGCCGACGACTTTTCCGGCGACCACCGACAACTTTTCCGACGACCGCCGTCGACTTTCCGGCCACTTTTCCGGCAATCACCGACGACTTTTCCGGCGACTTTTTTTTAAAAAAAAAAAAAAAAAAAAAATCTTCTTCTCATTTTCATTTCGAAAAATATAAAAAACGAAAATAAAGAAAGAAAAAAGAGGTAGAAGAAAATGAAAGGAAAAAAGAGGGAAAAATTTTCGATCGCCGAAAAATTTGTTGGTGGTCGTCGGAAAAATCATAAAATTTCTAGGGAGAGTTAGATACTAGGTTGTCTTTGTACATATATATAAATATGGAGTTTTATTACATAATTACTTTTGATAATGAAGTATATGAATGTTTATCTTCATCGTACCATATTTTTCATTCCAAATTATACTTATCGTATTTAAGTTTACCGTGATAATAATAATTTTTAAAAAAATACTACTCAAGTTTTTATTTTATGTGATTTCTATTTTATTTGATTCTTTTGATAATAAAGGTAAAATGAGTTTTGAATAAACATTTACCATTTTTATGTTGGAAATACATAAATGAAACAAATATGGTTTTTCTATATGAAATCATAAAATGACTTATTTTGTGAAAAAACCATGACTCTAAAAACAAAGAAAATCAACCTTTACTTTAGGTTATTTTTGTTTCCTTTTAAGCTAAACACATAATTTAACCCCTGTACCCAAAACTTTTATTTTTTTTACAACTAAACCTTTTTTTTTATTATTAATATTTGAAGTACAAAGTTGTATGAGGAAAATAAACAAAAAAAAAAGTCAAGAAAAAAAAAACAGTCAGCTTGAAACATAGATTATTTGAACCCAGACTAAAATAATTTGCATCCCAAAACACTGCACCCCAAACACAGACTATTTTATCCCAGACTATAATAATCTGCACCCCAAACACAGATTATTATAACCCCCAGACTATTATAATCCCCCAGCTATTATAACCCCCAACTATTATAATCAACTCAGCGCCCCAAACAGCCCCAAAATGCCCATATTTGACACTAATCCCAACATCTAGCCATTTTGTGTTGCCAAAGTTCCAAAGTCACCCCATCCCTAATAATTACCTTTTGTAACGCCCCAGGCCCAGGATTCGGAATTCGGATTCGGCACCTAAGGCCCCGCTATTCCCCTGCGACCTGGTCACGTTACCATACTCGTCTGATACTACTTCTAAGATTGAAGACTGTCCCCACAAACCAACACAGGGTCCTTTTAGCATGCTTTGTCCTCACTCACATGCTTCCTAGGAAAATTCCCAGGAGGTCACCCAACATAGAACTTCTCCAAGTCAAGCACGCTTAACTTCAAAGTTCCTATGATTGAGCCACTGAAAAGGAAGGTGCACCTTGTTGGTATAGGTAGTATCTATCAATTCTTTTAAGCTTATCTTGACCATACTTTCATGTCCTCAGGATCCCTCTCATTCGGATGTGATCTCGGTTCATTCATGTACCCCTCCTAACTTCGGGCGTCACATGCCCACCAGCTTCCGCCTTGGTTCGTCCCCGAACCACATCCTACTGGGAGAGGTTCCGCTCTGATACCAACTGTAACGACTCGACTTGAATGGGAATAAAAACATACAAAATGGGTCGCTACCACATGCATGAGTACAAAAAAAACTTTGCAACTTTAAAGCGGAAAATAACAATGTCTTTTATTTAATTCAAATAGGGCCCAAAATGTAAATAAGTTCCTCAATCAAATAATGAAATGAAAACATCTGAATGAATCTCGAATGAAAACAAAACAATCGTTTAAGACTAAGGGTTCAACATGAAACTGATATTAAAATGAAAGGAAGTGAATTCCTAAGGGAAACGACATAATTTGCAGCTGCAGTCCCATAGCCAGTCAAGCCACGGCTCTCGCCAATCGCCAACGCTCTCAAGTACCACCTGAAAAGGAAAGACATGTAGCATGGGTGAGTATATAAGAATATACTCAGTAAGTAGCCCACTTAAGAGCCGAAACTGAAAAAAAATGAGATCTAGTAACTTGAAACTGAGTTTCTAAACTCTTGGGTCTTAGCGGCATAGGGACCTAACTGGAATGCACATTCGGGTTTCTAACCCTAGGGCCACAACTGATCACATAAACAAGCTTTGTCTAGGGTGTTAACCTATCCCCAACCTGTGCCAACTAGAGTGTTGTGTGGGTCAGTCGGTTAAGGTAAGTAAACTAGAGACTAGCTGGCCACCTCTAGCAAAACTACACCTATCCCAACACAACACCCCTGAATGTAAAGATAAAAATACGGTGGAGCAACTGACACATGTAAACATGCCTGGTGCCAACTGGCGCGCGAACAACGTGCCTGATCATAAGCTCAACACCGTCCTGAGCTGAGAGAGCGCACGCTAACGTGCCTGAAACTGAGCTCTAACAGCCAACTAATAGAACACACGTAAACGTGCCTGACAACTAAGTTCTATCAGTCCTGAGATGGGGAAGGAACACACTCTAGCTATGTAAGACTTAAGGAATTTAATAAGTCTATCTGAGGCCCTAAAACGTAGTCGAGGTCCCTATTCTACGTCTTTCCTCAAAGGTAATTATGATCCCTAAACCACTATGAGGCTACCAAAAAATCCGGCAGCATAACGGCATACATAAAGGGAACCCAAATTTTTCTTCACCTGGAAACAATAACGATGCACTTCTATAAACACAATCGAGTCAGAATCGCAACCCAACTCCAATCACAACTCCAATGAACATTTAACCCATCCTCCATAACATGAACACAACCAGAAAAAATCATGAATCAAACATTCCAAACATACTTACTTAATCCTACAAGCATACCATCACTTAAGTCATGTCCAAGTAAACAACACTTAAACCATATTCAAGAAAGCATACGACATACCAATGAATATTTGACCAAAGCATGAAAACTTATCCAAACTTCAATCCACTACTAATAAGCATACAATGAATCCAAAAGTAACAACTTCATATCCAAAAGCAACTTACTCAATCCACTAACACGTCACATGACAAAATCATAATCATTATTCCCAATTTGCTACTTACTTAGCTAGTTAAGTCGCTTAACCACACAACCTAACTCCTTTGCTTCCAAGCCCCCAAACAGCAGTCGTGCTTGCTGTCCAAGCTCCCTAACACGCTCCAAGACGACAATTAACTCGTCGAATGCTACGAAAACCTTGAAAATAAATGCCACGATCAATAGGTAAACCCCTAACGTAGAGGAACCAACCAAAACACAAGCTTAACTCACTTACCCAAAGACGAACACGTTCAACGATGCTGGAACTTGGAGATTCAACACTCAATTCGCCGGATACGAAAGGAGCGTCTGCTGAACGGAAGGAAAAATGTGTGGGTAATCATCCAAACTCAAAAACCAACCAAGGAAAAGCTTCTAATCGCTTACCCACTAGACAACACGCTGGAAAAACAGAGGAATCGGTCTCGAACACTGTTGGTCGCGCTTATGGTACTACTGCCAGAAACGAGGCTACTCACGACCACCCCCACGCTGCTACAACACGCAAAGGAGAGGGGAGAAAGGCTGAAAGTGAGAGATCTGTGAGGGAGAAGAGATTTCGCAAGAGAAACAACGAAAACTCACCTAAACCGAACAACGAAACTGCTGCGCCGCCGTGGTATCGCACGTCACCGGAGGAGGTCGGCGCCGACATCGTGGTGTGCTGCTGGCGGTCGGAGAGGAAGGAAAAAGTGAATGGCGGCTGGCTGGCGTCCACGGCAACAAGGAAGGCTCACGGTTGGTCCAAAGGAAGAAGAAAAAAAAAAGAAGGGGAAAGTGCGGCTGCTGCAAAACGTGAGAAAAAGAGGGGAAGTAGTGGCTGAAAAACAAAGTTAAATTGGGTTAGGGCTTACTCAAGGTTTTGGGTAAATTACGAAAATACCCCCTTCTCACATACCTTTAATATAGTTGTTACAATCTTCCCTCCTTAAAAGAACTTTCGTCCTCGAAAGTTGCTAGTCCTGAAAGAGGTCTGGGTACTTTGCTTTCATATCGTCCTCTCGCTCCCATGTTGCTTCCTGGACTTGATGGTTCTGCCAAAGCACTTTGACAAGTGCTATCTCCCTATTACGAAGGGTCTTGCGATCTCTAGCGAGGATTCGAACTGGTTTCTCTTCGTAACTCAAGTCTTCATCTAGTCTCAAAGGCTCGAAATCAATCACGTGAGACGGGTCTGCCATGTACTTCCGAAGCATAGATACATGGAACACGTTATGAACTGAAGAGAGGGAGGGTGGTAAGGCCAAACGATACGCCACTGGACCAACTCTCTCCAAAATTTCAAATGGACCTATGAACCTGGGACTTAACTTCCCTTTCTTTCCAAACCTCAAGACTCCCTTCATAGGCGCGACTTTCAGAAACACAGCGTCTCCAACAGCAAACTCTAAGTCTCTACGTCTGGTGTCTGCATAACTCTTTTGCCTGCTCTGAGCTGTCTTCATCCTCTCTTTAATCTTTTGGACTGCTTCATTAGTAACTTGAACTAACTCAGGTCCAAGCAATTTGCGTTCACCAACTTCATCCCAATAAATAGGCGACCTACATCTCTTTCCATAGAGGGCTTCAAACGGAGCCATGCCAATAGTCGCTTGATAACTGTTGTTATAGGCAAACTCCATCAGATGTAAGTGGCTGTCCCAACTGCCTGCAAAGTCTAAAGCACAAGCTCGCAACATATCTTCCAACGTCTGATTCAATCTCTCTGTCTGACCATCGGTCTGGGGATGAAAAGCTGTACTAAAATTCAACTGTGTGCCCAAAGCCTTCTGGAAACCGGTCCAGAAATTTGAGGTGAAACGGGGGTCTCTATCTGAAACAATTTTGACTGGAACCCCATGCAACCTGACAATTTCCTCCATGTATAACTGAGCCCACTTCTCAACAGAATAGGTAGGCTTCCCTGGCAGGAAATGAGCGGACTTAGTAAGTCTATCAACAATCACCCAAATTACAGTAAAACCTCTGGCTGTCCTAGGCAAACCGACAATAAAATTCATAGCTACTTCTTCCCATTTCCACTGAGGCACATCCAAAGGCTGCAATAACCCTGCTGGCTTTTGTCTAGGAGCTTTAACTTGCTGGCAAACCAAACACCTGCTCACAAACTCTGCCACATCCCTCTTCATGCCACGCCACCAGTAGTACTGCTTTAGGTCTTGGTACATCTTTGTGCCGCCTGGGTGCATTGAAAAAAGAGAACTGTGAGCTTCAGTCAGAACCTCATGTCTAAGCTCATCACCCTCAGGCACGCATAATCGCCCTCGAAAAAGAAGGCCCTCATCTGAGGATCGAGAATAATCATTCCCCTGACCTGTCTCTACCTGGTGGAAGAGGTCACTAAGGCTGGGATCTTTCCTCTGAGCTTCTATGATACGTTGTCTCAAAGTCGGCTGAACTGTCAACTGGGCCAACTGTGAGGCAACTTCTTCCACTAGAACTGCTATCCCTGCACGCTCCAAGTCAGTTCGTATGTGAGTCTGGTCTGTGATTAAGGCTGAAGTATGGGCTACCTTTCTACTGAGTGCATCTGCAACCACGTTCGCTTTACCCGGGTGGTAAAGAATTTCGACATCATAGTCCTTCACCAACTCAAGCCATCTGCGCTGCCTCATATTAAGCTCTTTCTGCGTGAAGAAATACTTAAGACTCTTATGATCTGTAAAGATTTGGATCTTCTCACCATACAAATAATGTCTCCAAATCTTCAGGGCAAAGACTACCGCTGCTAACTCCATATCATGCGTCGGATAGTTGCGTTCATAGTTCTTTAGCTGGCGGGAGGCGTAGGCAATAACCTTACCATGCTGCATCAGAACACAACCTAACCCTTTCTTGGAGGCGTCACTGTAAACAACAAACGAACTTGATCCATCTGGAACTGTGAGCACTGGAGCTGAAACCAACCTTTGCTTGAGCTTCTGGAAACTTGCTTCACAAGCGCTATTCCACACAAATGGACTACCCTTTCGGGTCAACTGTGTCAATGGTGCGGCTATCTTGGAAAAGTCTTGCACAAAACGACGATAATATCCTGCTAACCCTAAGAAACTACGAACTTCAGTGACAGTGGACGGGCGAGGCCACTTGGTAACTGCTTCAACTTTTGCTGGGTCAACTGAAACTCCATCACTCGACACCACGTGTCCTAGAAAGGACACCTGCTGGAGCCAAAACTCACACTTGGAGAACTTGGCATATAACTGATTTTGTCTTAGGGTTGTCAAAACCCTTCTGAGGTGTGTCTCGTGATCCTCATCTGACTTGGAGTAAACCAGAATATCGTCGATAAACACGATCACAAAGGTGTCAAGGTATTCCTTAAACACTCTGTGCATCAAGTCCATGAATATGGCAGGCGCATTTGTTAACCCGAAAGACATCACAGTGAACTCGTAATGGCCGTATCTAGATTTGAATGCAGTCTTGGGAATATCTTCTTCTCTTATTCTCAACTGGTGGTAGCCTGATCGCAGATCAATCTTGGAGAATACTGACGCTCCCTGCAACTGGTCGAACAAATCATCTATGCGAGGGAGTGGGTACTTGTTCTTAATCGTCACTTTATTTAACTCCCGATAATCAATGCATAAGCGCATAGATCCATCTTTCTTTTTCACGAACAGGACTGGAGCTCCCCAAGGTGAAACACTAGGACGAATAAATCCCTTGTCCAGGAGTTCTTGTATCTGCACCTTGAGCTCCTTCAGTTCTGCTGGAGCCATTCTGTAGGGTGCCTTAGAAATAGGGGCTGTGCCTGGCTCAAGCTCGATGCTGAAATCCACTTCCCGAACCGGAGGCAAACCTGGAAGATCTTCAGGGAATACATCCATGAACTCATTGACCACTGGTACAGAGCTTATCCCCGCCTTTTCAACTCGAGTGTCTGACACACTGGCTAAAAAGCACCACGCTCCTCGATCCACGAGCCTTCTAGCCTTTATCGCAGATACCACCTTAGGGACAGTCTCTGATCTGCTTCCCTTGAACTTGAAGCTTGCTCCTTCTAGAGGCTTGAATAATACTTCCTTCTGATGGCAATCAATGATGGCGTGATTCACGGCTAACCAATCCATGCCCAGGATAACATCGAAATCTCTCATCTCTAGCACGATTAGTGTCACATCTAACAGACGATCGGACACTAATACTTGACAGGTTTTAACCTTCTCTCTAGCTAACAACTCTACTCCAGCCGGGGTAGAAACTGCCAGGTTAAAACCTAATGGCTCTAACTCTATCCGGGCATGCTTAACAAACACGTCATATATAAAGGAATGTGTAGAGCCTGAATCAAAAAGAACATGTGCATAATGCCCAAGAACCAATAATGTACCTGTGACCACCGCATTGGAATCACCGGCTTTCTTGCTGGTAGAGGCATGTGCTGAACCTTTCTGGGTGCTGGTGCTGGCTTGATTAGAACCGAAAGGTCGCCTAGGATCTGCGTTTTTTCCTCGTGGGCACTCTGCGGCCATGTGTCCACCCTTGCCGCATCTGAAGCACACTCCTAAGCCCGCTAAGCATTGACCTTCGTGACGACGATCACACTTAGGGCACAAGGGTTTTTCCTTGCCATCATTCCTCTGACGCGGGGACCGTCGGTTCTGGGAGTTCTGATGCGATTTAGAGAAGCTTCGATTAAACTTTCTTTTCTGACCTGTACTGGATTCTGGTTCTTTAGTCGCCGGGATTGCATTCGCAGCCAGCATACCCATAAACGTGGCTGCTCGAAGGGCTGCCGCATAATCGGTTGGGTCAAGAGCCCCTACCACTCTCTGCACATCGTCCCTGAGGCCCGAAATGAACATCTTCATCTTCTTTGCTTCAGTGTCTACCATTTCTGGGGCGAAACGAGACAAACGCGTGAATTCCAGTTCGTATTCCTCCACGGACTTGTTACCTTGCCTTAAAGCCAAGAACTCTTCCTCCTTCCGGTACTGGATGATCGTGGAGTAATACTTTTGGAAGAAGGCTTCCTTGAACTGGACCCACGTGACGGGACCTGCGGTGGTATTGATAGATCTCTCTGCTGATCGCCACCACATCAGCGCGTCCTCCCTCAGCATGAACACGGCACATGGGACTTGCTGAGCCTCGGGGCATCCCATGTAACGGAAAATCTCCTCCATCTTGGCTATCCAAGCCTCCGCGGCAGTGGGGTCCACCGTCTTCCCATTGAACGCCGGTGGGTCATGTCTTTTGAAGTCCTTCAGATACTTAGAGCCCTCAGTCGACCCTACTCGATCCTGGTTCTGATTCGCCTGAGCTGTCTGATTGGTTGTAATATTGCTCAGGAGGGCTTGAAGGGCTTCTAGCGTCAGGGTGACTGTCTGTGCCGGCGCTGGGGGTGCAGGTATCTGAATCTCAGGTCCATTGTCAGCCCGGTGACCCACTGGAGGAACCACTTGCTCTAGAGGTATCTGACCCCTACCACGTCCACGACCCAATCCTCGACCTCGCATACGTGGAGGCATAGTCTAGCATTCAAAAGACAATAAAACGGGTCAGGCTAAATCCTCCTTGCCACGAATAGCTGGAACCAACTCACGCTAACCCAGATAATAAAGGATTCGGAATTCGGATTCGGCACCTAAGGCCCCGCTATTCCCCTGCGACCTGGTCACGTTACCATACTCGTCTGATACTACTTCTAAGATTGAAGACTGTCCCCACAAACCAACACGGGGTCCTTTTAGCATGCTTTGTCCTCACTCACATGCTTCCTAGGAAAATTCCCAGGAGGTCACCCAACATAGAACTTCTCCAAGTCAAGCACGCTTAACTTCAAAGTTCCTATGATTGAGCCACTGAAAAGGAAGGTGCACCTTGTTGGTATAGGTAGTATCTATCAATTCTTTTAAGCTTATCTTGACCATACTTTCATGTCCTCAGGATCCCTCTCATTCGGATGTGATCTCGGTTCATTCATGTACCCCTCCTAACTTCGGGCGGACAAACACACTAGATTGATTTGATTGGATCGGATCGATTATTTATGATTCTATTTATACTTTTTCATTTTTTCTTTTTTGACGATATATGTAGATGGGAGATTTGAATCACATACCTCTCCATCATTAGTACAGATTTTATGTCAGTTGAGCTATGCTCATGTTGACATTTTTATTTTTTCATTTGTTTTCGGTTAATCCCTTTATAGTCATTTTTTGATAATCTATCTTTCAAATATGTTTTTTAAAGAAATTTATAAAACAATCTAATTTTTTTTAAATGTTTTTCATTTATTAAGATTCTTTTAAAGAACACTTTTGAAAATTTAAAATCACTCCGAGTTATATACTAATAATTTTTTGAAAGGTTCTTTTGTAGGAAAAGTGATTTTATTTTAAAAAGACTATTTTTCCCAAAAGTTATTGCAATCACACCGTTGGTCTTAATTTTAACCTGTTGGATTTAATTATTAGCTTAAGACGATGTTCCAAAGGTCAAAAAATTTTAATACCTACCTCTTTGAACTTAAAAATTAAAAAAATTAAAAAAATAAACCCAAATGTATTTATTTATTTCTTTTTTGAGTAAAGCCCTACTTTTATTATTACTTTTCTAGTGAGAGGTTTACCAAACCTTCCAGCCAGATTTCCACCGTGTATATCTGCTTTAATTTATTTAAAGAAGATCTCACATTTTCATTAATTTACGACAACTTTCATTTTTTTTAATTAGGGAGGAAGATTCGAACCATAGACCTTTATCATGAGTACAAATTTTATATCAATTAAAGTGTGTTCAGGTTTAGAATTTACGACAACTTTCAAATGAGATGATACATATATTTATTAGCAATTAATGGTGGTGGAACCAAATTATCATATTTTTAAGTTGTGTCAATTTGGTATCTAAATTTTAAAAAGTGTCAAATAAATCCTTTTAACTTTCAATTTTGTGCCCAATAAGTCCCTGAACTTTAAAAAGTATTTAGTAGGTCATTAAACTTTTACTTTTGTATCCAAAATGTCCCTCAAACCCTACTAGATACACCATTGAAAGTTTAAGATCTTGATAGACATAAAATTCAATTTTATATCTACTAGATTGATTAATTTGTAAAATCTCGAATATGTCAGAATCTATTAAACAAAAAATTGAAAGTTTGAGGATTTATTAGATATTTTTAAAGTTCAAGAATCTATTAGGCACAAAATTAAAAGTTTAGGATCTATTAAACATTTTTAAAGTTAAAAAACTTATTAGACATGTAATTGAAAGTTCAAGAACATATTAAATACTTTTTAATTAAGTTCAGGGACCAAATGAAAGTTAAATGGTAATTCAACCTATTTTTTTTTTAACAATATGCATGATTGGAACAAAAAGTCCCTTTCTTGCCTTACAACAGATGTCTTTTTTTTATTTTATCAATAATAATAATAATTATTATTATTATTTTTGAGTTCAACAACATTTTGGGTAGGAGATTTGAAGTGCAACCAAAGTCCTATATTGACTAGATAAGGGGAAGATCATGGGTATGGAAGGGAGGACAAGTATCATGGGGTGAACCAATGTGGGACTTTGGTTGTCCTCTTTAATTCCCAACACGAACTTTTGATCACTTGGTCGAAGTTACATGTCAATTGTTAATAAGTCGGGCTAGTTTTGACTCAATTAAAAAGACAAAACTTTCTAACTTTTTTTTTCCACTTAATCAGTTGGAGAGTGGCTCTCCATTTTCAATCTAATTAAAGCAGAAGTAGCTAGTTCAGTGGTTGAATAGATTGCCTCTCAAGAATCAGTAAATGCATAATAACATGAAAAATCAAAATCTATGGTTACATAGAGACGACAGTGCTACTTGTGAATCGAATCTAATCTAATGGAAAATACTCCAAGTTGGTCAATTTATGTTGGAGCTCTGTCACATCGACGGTTCCAACATCGACAGGTTCGAATTCGATAGTGTGAAGGAACCTGTCGTTTATTTTGGTCGAAACGCAGCTGATGATTTCGAGCCTTTCAGTGAGTAGAGATTTTACAAGGTTTGAAAGTGGAAGCCTGTGTTGAGTGGCTGTGTCTAGAACAACTTGTAATCCTTCCTGTTTTGGCCTCACCACCACAGAGTCCCTTTTCGAGGAGTTCAATGTTTCGACGGTACTAGTGTCTGAATCCTGATCTCCAGATTGTCTCTTCAACTCATCTCTCTTGTTGGTCAAATTTTGAATCTTGCTTTGCATATGTTGTATGTATTTCACTGTTTCGTGCATGTGATCGCATATCGATCGCTTTCCCTGCAATGACAATAATTTTGTTAATCAGTGAGGTGAAAAGAAAAGGGGATCTTAAAAAATTAAAAATTCCATTTTAAGAATGTTTTATTTTGGTTTCTAAATTCTCAACATGTATTTTTTTTTAATTATCCTTTCACATCATTATTAAGATATCTATCTCAATCTTTGACTTTTTTCAAAATATCTATTTTAATCTTTCCCTTTAATAATTTTGTGATGTGATCTTGAGTATTTGTGTGTTAATGTTAATAGGTGAATGTAAGTAATGGATAAGCAATATTAGGTGGTAGAATAGTGTTACATTTTTATAGTTTAAGAAACTAAAATAGGAGAAATTATTAGGTGTTATCGGTGTAATGAGGCGGGTAGATTTGTACCGTTGGATTTTAGAGAGAAAATTGTAAAAGTACTTCGATTTTGTATCTAACCGTTATTAGAGGACAAACAAATTTGAGATATATATTCGACGGTTTTAAAGAGGGAGTCTTATTGCACCGGAGAGCACATACTAATTTACCCTAAAATAGACATTTTGAAAAGAAAAAAAAACAATACTTGGCTACATAATGTTGTGTATGAATCTTCCTACACACCGCATTAGAATGTTGACAACAAAAAAAGAGGTAGAAAATGATTTTTTTTTTTTTTTATCTATCTTAATTGTCAACATTTTAACGATGGCGTGGAGAATCAGTATGTAACCAAGTACTGTCCTTTTGAAAGGATACTGTCCTTTTGAAAGGATGAGGAGTATGTGAAAGTTGTTATAAGTTTTACCTTGAGATATTCAAGAGGGAGAAGCGAGCGAAGACTGGCGTAAAGAGTGGACATTTCTTGCCTTCTTTGGCGCTCCACATCTCTATGGATGATCTTCTTCTTTTTGTGTTCGTTGGGGTTGTCGTCGTCGACGACGTCGTCGGAAGCGTTGGGAGATTTTCGGCGGCGGGCATTTTTGGGCTTTTTGGAGGGATTATTGTCAGTGTTGTCCTTGGAAGAGATGAATGGAGGCTGAGGAATGGGAAGGTCAAAAGAGGAAAGAGAAGGAAGTGGAAATAATTCATCTGCCTGATCAAATGAGAATGGGAATTCAATGCCGCAGTCCAATTCCATAGAAAGAGTGGATTTTTAGAGACACAGAGAGTTTCTTTCTTTACGTTATTTGAAATCCCAACTGGGTTTTAGAGAGAGAGAGAGAAAGAGAGAGAGAGATTCGTGATGAAGTTTTGGAAATGGCAAATTGTGTTTTGGAAATCTAAGGATCCCTTTATTTATACCATGTTTTTCTAAATACTATATTTTTTATTGTTTTTTTTTTTTTTTTTCTCTTTTTACAGAATTATGTATTTGATTTTTAGTTGGAAACATGAGATTCCTTTTGCTGGGTACTTTGTACTATTTTTATGATTTTTTTTTTAAATAAACATATAGTTTAAATATACTGTTTTGGTGCTGTACACATTTAAGTTTAATTCTTATTTTTTTTTTATATATTTGTACTTCCAAAAACGTTCTTTTTAGTTTTTGTATTTTTATTTTTGGTAAGTTTTAGTTTCTATATTTTAAAAACATATGTTTTGGTCCATGTACTTTTAAAAGGGGACTGTTTGGGTCCTTTTATTTACTTTTTTTTTTATCTCAATTTTCCGTCACTAACACCAACACTTCATTCAATAAATTTCTTGAGATAATGTACGCCATAACTTTGTACTAAAGAATTTTATTCCTAAATATGTATTTCTATATTTTTTTTCATTTTTTCTTTTTTGAGTTCAACAACATTTGGGGTGGGGGATTTGAACCTCTGACCTCTTAATTGAAGTTACATGTCAATTACTGTTGAGTTATACTTACTTTGATATTTTGTTTTTTAATTCTAGTTATTGACTTAGGAAATGGGATAGAGACAAATTAGAAAAAACAATCAAATTTTTATGTCTAATCTCCTTCTTTTTATTTTTTTTTAGAGTTTTTAAACTTAGGAGTCAGAAAATAGAGAATTAAGGGTTTGTTTGGAATGCCTTTTAGTTTAAATATTTTTCAAGAATGCATTTTTTTAAAAAACATTTGGTATAAAAATGGTTTAGAATTTAAACACCCATATGTTTGGTTACATTCCTATAAGTGTTTTTATACATAAGTTATTGTATACTTAAAAACTCTTTTTAAAAAATTTGTTTTCAAGTGTTTCTCCCAAAATGATTTATTTCTCACTCTCATTTTTTAATAAGTCATTTTTAGTAGTTGTCAAAACACTATAATTTTTATCAAAATAATTTTTTTTTTCAAAATTAAACACTTGAAAAGTTAAACCAAACAGATCCTAAAATTGAGTCAAGCTCAATGAAACTCAAACACTCGACGTCAAGTTTGAATTAAAATAATATAAGAATGTGAACAAAAATGATGGTCAGGTCAATAATAATACATACTTGAAAAATGAAAAATTACACTGTGATTTCTTAATTTAGAATTCATGTATTCCTATCTGTTATGTTTGATTGCTACAAAATCTTTCATAATTTTATTTAGAGGTACCAACTTTTTTTTTTTCCCTTTAATTTTGGATCGAAAAATAAAAGAGTTGAATGAATAAGAAATCTGAGGAAAGGTACATGGCTAATGAGGATTATAATTTTACAAACTAGGATCAAAATTGTGATTTTCTAAAAGTATATAATCACTAAAATGAACCTTTTAAAAGTACATAAATGGAAATAAGTAAAAGTTGAAAGTTTTTTTTTTTTTTTTTTTTGAAGTAAAAGTTGAAAATATGCCAAATGAAACAAAGTAAAAGTACATAGACCAAATTTGTATTTAAACATTTTCATATTCTATATTACAATTAGTTTTTTCCTAGTTTTCTCTAAACTAGATACTCAAGTAAAAAATTATCAACTTGTCTTGATTAATTTTCCTAACATTTCTCTTGATTGAAGTACTAATTTTTGTCTATTATTATTATTCTGTGTTCAACCATGAAAGAATGAGGATTGAATACTTTTGGAATGGTAATTGGTGTCTTTATCTACTATTATATAAAATTCTTTTTATAGAACTTTAATTTTAGCCATATATTTTTTTCTAATAATTAACAAGAATTCATTTAACACCTCAAGAAAGCAAAGGAGATGCAATATATAAAATTGATAGTCAAAATTAATTATATGTAGAATCTTTGTAATAAAATAATAAAATAAGGATAAACTTTGTCTCTTACTAAGCAACCAGATGAACTCTTCCTACGAACTACAACTAAAAATTTGATAGCTATTTATTTAAAAAAAATAATAATAATCTATTTTTCTATCTTTTGATATTATCTCTCTTATTTATAAAAAACTTAACAGCGATGAATAAGACCCCGTTTGATAACCATTTGATTTTTGGTTTTTGGTTTTTGAAAATTAAGCTTATAAATCATACTTCCACCTACAAGTTTCTATGTTTTGCTAATACTTTTCTTTCCTTGTTTTTAAAAACCAAGCAAATTTTGAAAACTAAAAAAAGTAGTTTTCAAAAACTTGTTTTTGTTTTTAGAATTTGGCTAGGAACTCAAATGTGTCATTGGGAAATATGAAAACCATGGTAGGAAAATTAGAAGAAAACAAGCCAAATTTTCAAAAACCAAAAACCAAATGGTTATCAAACGGGGCATAAGAGATTCCTATTCAACATTCAATAGGTTTTTTCATATAAATAAATAGTAATATACTAGAAATGAATAAAAGGAAAAAAAAATTGTTTTCACACTAGAAAGTAAGGGTTTGTTCACATTAGCAAGTAAGAACATACTTAGACATGACCAAAACTTATTTGTCATTTGCAAAGATCACTCCATTTTAAAATAATGATTGTTGGCAATGATTCATAAATTTAAAGTGATTCGTTGTTTAATCATTTGTGAGAGATGATTTGTGATTGAGAAGGAATGAATTCTTATTCTTTCCAAAAATTTTGTCCCTCTCTCTCTCACATTTTTTCCCTCTCTAAAAATTTTGTTCTCTCTAAATTTTTCTCTAACTTTTTAATTTCTCTAAAACTTGTCAATTTCCATCTCTAATTTTTTTTTCTATCTAAAATTTGTGTCCCTCACTTTCTAACATTTTTTATCTTTAAAATTTTTTGCATCTATTCTCCAACTTTACTTCTCTCTTTCAATTTTTCTCACTCTAAATTTTTTGTATCTATCAAAAAATTTGTCCTTCTCTTACTAACCTTTTCCTCTCTCTAAATTTCCCCCCTTTCTCCAACTTCTTTTTTCCAAACTTTTTCTAACTCTATTGTTTTTCTCTTAAATTTTTATTTCTCTCTATAATTTTCATCTATCATTCTCTTTAACTTTTCCCCCTCTCAAATGCAATGTCCTTTTAGTAATTTTATGATAAAAGAAATTAAAAAAAAAAAAAAACATTACTAATTCAAAACGCTTTCAATTATCTAGATTACTTTTAAAAGTGTGAAATCAAACATCACAATCATTTATAATAAACCCTTTTCAAGTGTTTAATTTTGGAAAAAAAAAATAATTTTGAAAAAAATTCTTTCAAAACTAGTACTAAAAATGACTTATTAAAAATGAGATTTAGAAATAAATCATTTTGAAAGAAACACTTGAAAAGTAATTTTTCTAAAAAGCTATGAGCTTTTAAGTATATAATAACTTGTGTATAAAAACACTTGCGATGAAATGTAACCAAACATATGAATGTTTAAATTCTAAAAAACAAATTATACAAAATGTTTTTTTAAAAAAATACATTTTTGAAAAACACTTAAACTAAAAGAGCCAAACGGGTCCAAAATCACTTGGACTAAAAACATTTATTCTAAAATCACTCTCAAGCACGCTCCAAAAACTCTCTTATTTTCTAATTTGATTCATGTATAGTGGCTAAAAAATATCAATATAGGATCCAATTGCTTATTTTATTTCTCTTCAACATCACAATTCAAAATATGAGATGAAGACTCACACCTACAAACTCAAAGAAGATAAAGATTTCAGCTTAATGATCTTTAAAAAAATATATATTATATAACGATCACAAGTGTGAGAGTTTGAAACTACGATCACTAAAGAGGAGTAAAAATCTTAAGTAACTTCTACTTGCTCATTAATTAGTAAACAAATTTATTCTAGAATCAATTTCAAATCTCTCCATAATATATTAATATAGAATGAAATTTCTCTCCCCAAAACATATTATAACTTACCAACTTGATATATTTATATATACTTGCTTGGGGATATACCAACTCACACTTTGACAATATTATGCAACGTCAACAAGAAACGCAGCACATGAGCCACGAGATGCAGATCTCCATCACCGTATCTTCTGCTTCAATCAATCTCATTAATTATTAAGTAACAACGACACACATCATACCCAATACTATTATTATTAATATTATTATGATTTCGCAAAGCTACACTCAATATTTTATACAACAAATTGTTGGGAGTGCGACCAAAGTTCCACATTGGCTAGATAAGGGGATGGTCATGAGTTTATAAGGGAGGACAAGTTTCTCCATTGGTATGAGGCCTTTTGGGTAATCCAAAAACAAAGCCATGAGGGCTTATGCTCAAAGTGGACAATATCATATCATTGTGGAGATACGTGGGTGTCTATTGTCCCTTACACAAATTACTAAACAAAGAAAAATTACAGGACCCGCCGTGCTGAGATCAAAGGAAGAAGACAATGTCTACCTTTAGTTTATCTTACATTTAAAATTAGGGCACTTGCATGTATAGCCAAACAAGCTCAATTAATTGTAAATATGACAGTAACATCTGCGTTTGCTCCAACAAGAACATAGCTCAACTGACATAAAATGTGTGTTTATGATTGAGAGGTCATAAATTCGAAATCCTTTTACTCACAAATGTTGTTGAACTAAAAAAAAAAAAAAAAACACATTTAATTTTACCTTTGTATATATCATTGATAGATCATATCTATAGCTAATTTCCATCTATTAGTCTATCACCGATAGGTTAAGTCTATCTCTCATTTTCTATTAAATCGATTATCCATTTACCATATCAATAAATTAAAATGGTAAAGATGTGGTATTTAACTCGTTCATTTCGCATCGATGATTGTTTGCATACTCATATAATATTAGGCCCATCGTTGATATACCATATCAATAAAATTATAAAAAAGAAAAGGTATACAAGTGATGTTTGCCCTTATTTTCTACTACTATATATTAATAAAATAAAAGAACATAAAAAAAGAGTATGGAAGTAATATTTGGTTTTGTTTTCTATCCATAATTATTTTCTTACCTATTTAAACATTTTTAGGTCTATCATTGATGTAGTCTATCAACCTATATGTGGTAGACATATGTTACTTTTTTTTTTTTTTTTTTTTGAAAAGGTAGACATATGTTACTAATAGAAATAGAAGTACATTTATCAATGTTATATCATAGATAGATGTCTTTTAGTGATAATATGCTATAAAAAAAATAATATATTAGTGATGCATAATCAAAATTATGTAAAAATTTTAATGGAGTGCAATTGTTTTTTTTTTTAAAAAAAAAAACGATCGTTATATTTACACCATCATAATTTTGTTGCTACATTTTAAAATATGAGAATGTGAATGGTCAACCATTAAAAATTTCAAAGTATGTAAAATAAATTTGTAGTTAAATTTTATTTTCGTATCCTTTTCGTATCTGATCTTTCGTATTTATATCATTTTGGATTCTTAAGTTTTTAGATAATCTATTTTGTATTAGTCTCTCAACATTTAAATGTTCTATCTTAAACCTTTTAACTCGACAATGAGAAAAAAAAAACTATTTTAATTTGTACTATGATTTTGTCCTAAATCCTTTATAAGAAGAATTTAAATACATTCAGAAATTTGATAACTTATCTTACTATTATAGGTAATTTTGTACTTATGGTATAAGTCCAATAATAGGGGAAAGATTTAAGTCGAACGTTGAACATACTCGAAATAATACATAAGGTCCAAATCCCAAAGCAAAAAAGGAAGAGGAAATTGGACCAAACCTTGGGTCCAATTTCCCTAGCCTCGGCCTACTAAGGGGGCACGTGCCATGTGTGCCCACGATTGGTAGACCTTCCCTTCGGTTAATTTGGTTATCTTCTACTTTGATTCGTAGAGAAAATCCTAAAACGATCCTATATAAATATCTTTTCTTCAACTTAGAGAGAGTAAGTCACTCTTCATACTCTAAATTTCTCGCTACAACCTATTTATCTCCTAACTTCATCGGAATTGGGGTGTGGTAAGCACTGGTGTGCAGTTTTCTCTCTTTTACTGGTCACGTCTTCTCCCTTCAAACAAATTCACCGTTGCTATCACGTAAAATCATGTGTTTTTTTTTTTTTGCAACAATGCTTACAATACGTGGCTTCGAGCATTTATATGTCATCTAATTAATTAGGTGAATGGACAAAAAATTTGTCTATTCTAACATTTGAAAGTTTAGGAATAAAAATTCAATGAATATAAAATTTAGAGACCAAGATCGGATTTAAAAAAGACATAATGCTTTTCTCTCCTATGCTCCTTTTAATTTTTATAATTAAAAGAATATTTATACACGAACTTAAACACACAAGTATTCATTCTCTTAAAGAGAATTGTAATGGGTGGCTAAGATCTAATGGTTAATTGCCGATATAGCAAGTTTTATAAAAAAATTGCAAATATAACAAATTTTTTAAATCATTTTTTTTAATTCCCATTTTGCCCTTGTTTTGATTTCTCACTCATAGAATCTGTCACTGATAAAAATCTATTGCTGATAGAATCACAGTAATAGATTCCTATCCCTGATAGAAACCAATAATGTATTTGATATAAATTAATAGTACTATATTTGATTACGTGATAATTTGTACATACTTTTTTTTTTTTTTTTTTGAGGACTCTCTTTTAAATTTCAACTTCTGCTTTTGTGTTTTACTTTTCTTTCGGGCATGTATAAGTTCTAAATTACGCCAAGGCGAGCATATCTCAACAATAATTGACATGTATCCTCGACCAAGAGGTTAGAGATTTGAATCTCCCTATGAATAAGTTCTAAATTACATAGATCAAAATAATATATTTTTTTTTTTTTTTTGACAAACTTATATGTTAATGAACGGTAATCATCGATACACATCCCGTCTAGTTTTGCTATACTTTTTCAATTATTTTTTATCTACTATATGTGGACTAGGACAGACGAACAACTATAGGATATAAAAAAGAATAATCGAATGTTAAGACTCTCATGCCCAACAAATGGCAGCATTAAACAAAGGATATGATTTTCCCTATTAATAATATATTTGTACGAAACGTCAAATGATTTTCATTCATCAACACAAAACGCCAAACTACAATAATGTTAGACCCTTATTATTATAAATAAATAAATAAATAATGTTAGAGGCTTTGTCTACAAATAGCAACTTTTAATTTCTATATAGAAAAAAAGTTTATTAATCTTATTCTATGGATCGAGGGCTTTTTGTTATATGCAAATTGCATTAATAATTGCAGGACTTGATTGGTCCTTAGAATTGTGTCGTTTTCCTTTTCTCCATATATTTTTGTAAAATGTCCATTTTAGTTTTGAATGGGTAAGTTCTCTATAAATTTTTCAAGTGTTTAATTTAGTTCTTGAACTTAAAAAATATTAGATAATATGGTGTTCCAACTCAAAACCAATTGACAATGAGTGGAGTAACCAATTTATCTTATAACTTGTGAGGTCTCCACTAATCTTTTTTCAATGTGTGATCCTCAACAAAATATATATATATATATATATATATATATATATATATATATATATATATATATATATATATATATATATATTACTAAATAAAGTTTTACTAGCCACCCATGGTTTTAAAGAAAAATGAGTTTTGTTTTGCTAAGTTTGACAATGGATTTCACAGTTTAGTTGGGATCTATTGTTAGCATGTCACCTCCTAGGTTCGGTAAGGTAATCTAGGACGGGGTGTGACAGTTGATGGCAAAATCTGGACAGGAGGAACACTTACCTAACCTTCACGTGCCACCAACGGTAAATTTGTATGAGAGGGGAAGACGTGACCCTGCAAAATAGTAAACCTGCACATCGATGTGGTGCTTGCCACACCACCTCCGATGCTTAGGTCAGAAAACGGAAAGAGGAGAGCAAGAGGAGAAAGTAGAGAATAGAGTTCGGGATCCTCTCTTCAGTGATGAAGAAGAGTTTAAATACCTGCTCATGTTCTAGGGTTTTTAGGGATTCGGAGGCGTTTCGGGCTGAACCAGGTGGAACCGGGACGACCAGGGGCAGCAGGGACCGAACGGAGGCGGACGGACTCGACCCACACAAGTGGACCGATGCCGACCATTTGGGTCAGGCCAAGGCCCGGTTCCTCCGACCTTGCGGACCTTTTGGCCCGTTTTGCCTCCGAAGTCCGATTTTTGATCCTGCTTTTGGGCTCGTGTGGGTCGTCCTTGTCAACTCCTTGTACATCGGAGTGGTCCAAAATTACCTATAACATATATAATTATGATTCTCATTGTTAATTTAATAGAGGGATAATGTAGTGTATTATCGTATTAACATGTGCCGTGTATTAAAGCCATATAAGTTGACTGAAGCGAGTATTAATTTAACAGATATTAAGTGGTTGAATAGTGTAGCATTTGACTAAAATGATATTTTTTCTTAAAATTAGTTTAGGAACTAACAAAAACATTTTACAAATTCACATTATTAGTTTAAATTTTCATAGGCATATATAAAACACTAGAATATACGATTGAAAATGTAAAAGTTAATTATCAAGAGGATTTGCATATAGATTCCCTTCTGCATAGAGTTTGTTCAAATGTGAAATGTTGTTTTAAATGTTGTTTTAAATGTAGTTTGATGATGATGATGATGATGATGATGATGATGATGATGATGATGATGATGATGATGATGATGATGATGATGATGATGATGATGATGATGATGATGATGATGATGATGATGATGATGATGATGATGATGAATTCTAAATTTATTTTTTTAATTTTAATTAACATATTACGTCATAAACATATGGGAAATATTGTCAAAACAAAATAATAAATAAACATATGGGAAATAATTCAAACTTGTAATATAGGAAAAGAAATACTAATATGTAACTATGGTGTCATTTATGTCCTAACTAATTCAACTACACTTCTAATATTTATTACTTTTTTTTAAAAAAAATCTTAATATTTATTTACTTTACATGTTACTTATGTCAATGACCTCTTAGTCGGAAGTACATGTCAATTATTGTTGAGCTATGTTCAACTTTGACTAATGGAACTACATTCATATTTATTTATTATTGGTTTTTTATTAAAGGATTATATTTGCTTTTGAAGAAGAGAGGGAAACTAAAACATGTTTTTGAAAGGAAAATCATAATTGTCAACCTAAGCATATAGCTCAACTGATTTTTTTTCTTTTTTCTTTTTTTTTTCTTTTTGAATTTAGCTCAACTAGTTAAAACATACATCTTCAACTAACAGGTTTAAAAGTTCAAATCTTCACTCTCACAGTAGTCAAACTAAAAAAAAAAAGTAAAATCACAGTTTTTGTTTTTGTTCAACAATTATAGGATAGAGATTAAATCATGAATCTTTAGAATGATAATTAGTGTCTTATTCATTGAACTATACTTATATTGACAATAATTACTTTATAAGAAATCCATCTGCTTAAATTTATTTCAAAATATGCCCAAAGTTCATGCTTTTTAGTCTAATAACTTCTAGAACTAAAAAAAAAAAAAAAAAAAAAAAATCTAATAACTTCCACAGTTCACAAATATCTAAGTACAACCAGTAGACCTTTTCATAGTGGCCCATAATATAATTCCTTCCAGGCAGACAAATTGATGGGGAGATCCCAACCCATAGAGGAGGTGTTTGGGACATAGTGTTGGGTTTGGGACAAGGGGCTGAATATCTTGGGCTTGACCCCTCAAACTCATGAAAACCCACTCCAAATTTATGGTTTTTCTTTGGTTAAATTATTAAAATTAATACCTCAACAAGGTTTGTTTCAATGATACCACCGAACTTTTTAAAAGTTTCATTTTAATCCTTAAAGTTTGAATTTTATTTCAAAACGGCCTTGGAAGATATTTTTCGTTAAATTTATGAACGAAAAATGATGTATTTGCATGTGTTTTTATTGTTTTTATTTTCACATATCTGCTCAGATTTTTTCACATAAGCAACAATATGTATGCAAACACGTTCCCTTCCGTCCACAAATTGAACGAAAAAAAGCCTTTAAGGATTGTTTTGAAACAAATTTTAAACTTCAAGGTCTAAAATGAAATTTTTTAAAGTTCTGGAGTATAATTGAAACCCACCTCATAGTTCAGGGGTATTTTTAATAATTTAACCGTTTTTCTTTCTTTCATAAAGTTGGTGAGACCCACCATTTCTCTCTCGATTTTTTTTTTCATAATTTTGGTGCGTCCCACAATTTCTCTCTTTTTTTTCTCATAATTCTTTTCATTTTACATTTTTTCATTTTTCTTTTTTTTGACAACGTGTGGGGGTGATAGTTTCATTTATCTATATTTAATTAACAATAGTTCAAAATATATATATATATATATAATTGTATCTATATTTTAGATGATTTACTCTTATAAATATTTTTAATGTAAAATTTCATTTTACGTTAACATAGTAACATGAAGGGAAAAAAAAAATCGATCTTTGGCCCTAAACTTGTCATGTTGTATCAATTTGGACCCTAAAATTTCAATAATATCGTCAAATTGAACTATAAACTTAAATAAGTGTTGTTACCTCAAAAAAAAAAACTTAAATAAGCATTGCACTTTTTGCCCTTGAATCAATTTCCGTTGATTCACCCACTAATTTTAACAAAGAACACTGTAAAAATTTTCCTAAGCTCATTAATTTCAATAAAATAAAGTTTTGCACAATGATAAGTTTATAACTAATACATAAATTAATCATATTGAAGATCTTTGTCAAATTTTATAAATTCAACAAAAAAAAAAAAAAAATCAAATCTAGCTCGAATGTCATTTTTCTCTAAAAATTTATCAATTTCTTCATAACGTACATATGTCATTTTTCTCTAAAAATTTATCAATTTCTTCATATCATACATATATTTATAATTCATTGAACGCGGAAGAGAAAACTTTTTATAAAGATATTTGGAGCGAGAGCTTATTAGAGGGTTAAAATTGTAACACTTTTTAAAATTTAAAGATTAAAATTGCAACACTTATCTAAGTTTGAGGTGCAATTTGAAGAAATTGAAAGTTCAAGGTGAAAATTGATACAACTGGATAACTTTAGGGTAAAAATTGATTTTTTTTTTCAAAAATTTAAAATATATATATTATTTTCAAATTAATAATATTCAAAGTAACCAAAAAAAAAAAAAAACTTTATGCTATTTTGAATTTATTAAAACAAAATGAGGTTAAAATATATATATATATATATATATATATATATATATATATATATATATATATTTTTAAAAAAAAAAAGAAAACTCGCTAACTAAACCCAAAAAAAAAAACTCAACCCTACACCCCAAACATATGCTTCAAAAAATCCCAAATTACATGAATCCAACCAATCTATCATAAGGTGTATCAATTAAAACCCTAAACTTTCATAAGTGTATCCATTTACACCCTCATTTATATTAGGTTTGAAAAATGTTAATTTACATGTGTACCAAAATTATAATTATATCAATTAAACTCCTAAACTTTCATAGGTGAATCAATTTAGACCCTTTGTTCAAATAATCAACGATTTTCAAACGGAATGTCTAGAATTTTTTAAAAGTCTAAACACATGTAAGAATTGATGCATGAACAATTTTCAAAATGAAAGCTACCTAACTTGATTCATTTAATTTATGAAAGTTTAGGGGTTTAAATATATAGAATTATAAGTTTCCACACGTGTGTAAACTGACATTTTACAATCGAAGCCTAATCGAAGGTGTAAATTAAATTGATACTTATGAAAGTTTAGGGTTTTTTAATTGATTACAATTATTTAGTTTGGAGTTTTTATTCCTCAAAATTTAGGGGTATAAATTGATTTTTGCCCTAAATTGGGAAAGATCAATTTCCACTCTAAACATGACAAGTTGTATCAATTTTAATTTAACACTTTCAATTTCATCAAATTACACTCCTTAAACTAAGATAAGTATTGTAATTTTCACCAACTTTTAAAAGATTTGCAATTTTTACCTTATGGCAAACTTTTGTTCAAAGAAACATGGAAGAAAGTATTATCATGTGCGTTCGATAATGAATTATAAAAACATATATTTAGTATGAAATCGATAGGATCCAAACAAAAATGACATTATAGCTTTTTAATTATTATTATTCGTAAGTTTTGACATAGTTATTTAATAGTTTATTTTTTGCATTAATTAATTTTAATTTTGTGCCAAGCTTGATTTTCATTAAGGCGTCGTTTGATGACCGTTTGGTTTTTGGTTTTTAGTTTTTCAACATTAGGCTTGTTTTCTCCTAATTTTCTTACCATCGCTTTCAAGATCACATTTGAATTCCTAAACAAATTTAAAAAACAAGAACAAGTTTTTGAACACTATTAGATGTAAGAGAGAGAAATCGTAAAACTATCTCGATTTTGTATCCAACAGTTATTAAGGGTAAACAAATTTGAAGATACACATGAATGAGAGAACCCATTGCACAGGGAGCATCTAATAACTTGACGATACAACTAAGAAGTTCAGGGTTAAAAATTGAATTTTTTTTTCCCAAAATTTTATTATACGGTGACACGCAACTTTTTGGTTTCATTGTCAACAAACTTTTCGCCACCTTTATGAATACAAGGACGACATTGTCGAAACCAAACTCATACGAACTTAACAGAGATCGGACTCCTAACGACGTGTTTAGCAGAAACCCATTTAAGATAGCCTTGAGCAAACTCAATTGGAGGACTGACCGAACCAATCCGCTTGAACGTCACCGAATACGTCACTTTTTGGTTCATCATCGAGAAGAATATCTTCCTTGGCCGGACTGTAACAGAAACACTCGGCGGCGCTTCAACGACGGCGGCATAAACTTCATATCCACCGCCGACATTCGTCACTGTTCTTGTGAATGTCTGCGGCGGTCCTAAGGCGACCGTGAATGATGGGTAGTTGAGCTCTCCTTCTGGAATGCTCGGTTTCGCTAAACAATCGATTGGTTTATGTGCAATAATTCCAACTTCGTTATTTTTGTATCCCAATCCACAGAGATAAGGAATATAATCATCGGGTTGAATATCGTAAACCAATCCTGGATCGGCTGCTTTTGATGGGTTGACATGGCCTGCGCCAATTGCAAACAAGTCCGCCGGTTGCAAATTTTGATCGGGAATCGGCTGGCCTTCAATATTTGTTATATTGGCCGTTGTCATTATGGCGGATTTAATGGCGGCCGGTGACCAATCGGGATGGGAGCTTTTGATCAGAGCTGCAATGCCGCTGAGATGAGGACACGACATCGATGTTCCTGAAATTATGTTGAATGTTGATTTCGTGTTCGTGTTGTTGTCTAATGGGAATGGCCATGCAGCTAAAATGCTGACACCGGGACCGGTTATGTCGGGTTTCAAGATGCCGGGGCTTGCGAGGCTGGGACCTCGAGATGAGAAAGAAGCTATGGCTGGAGAGAAGTCGTCGCCGATGACGGTTCCTTTGAATAAAATTGTGGCTGTTGGGTTTGTTGTTGAGTTTATGTAGGCTTTGATCTTCAGCGCCGCCGCGTGGCTGACGTGGGTTGCCGGAAGAACGTGAGCGTCGGCTTGGGTGCTAAATCCATCTTGTTCTTGGTTGAGGAGGATCATGGCGGCGCCGCCGGCGTTTTTCACTTCAACCCCTTTTGCAATTCTTGCAATTCCTCCTCCTCTCTCGCAAACCACAGCTTTTCCCTTTACGTCGATGTCTTTCAATGATCCTTCTCCGCACAGAGCAGCCGTTTGATTCTTCTCACCAGCGTAAACAAGAGGCAAGAATGTTGGTGGGAAATCACTTGGCTGGAAGAGAGATTCGCCGTCAAATTCTTCTCCATTTCCAAGCTTAGCGGCGGCCACGATTCTTCGATCAATGGTGCTTGCTGCAACTGTTAGAATCCACGGCGCTTCGTTGGACAATGTGGCATTAAAAGGGCCTGCATTAGCAGCTGAGCAACTCACAAAAATCCCCTTTTGAATCGCTGCAAATGCGCCGACCGCGATGTCGTCTGCAAAGAATGGAAGCGATTCGCCTCCGAGGGAGAGCGAGAGCACGTCGACGCCATCTTCAACAGCGGCGTCGAGCGCTGCGAGAATGTCGCTATCGGAGCAATCTTCTCCAAAGCAGACTTTGTAAATGGCAAGGTGAGCCAAAGGTGCCATGCCGACGGCTGTGCCTTTGGCATTTGCCAATGCGTCGGCACCATCGACGAAAGTACCGGCGGCGGTGCTGGCCGTGTGAGTTCCATGGCCATCCTCATCAATAGGAGAGTCATCCATGGTTGTCTCTCCCTTTAAGGCTTTTGCTGCGAGATTGAAAGATCTCGCACCTATAAGCTTGTTGTTACATGCTGAGAAATTAAACTCGCATCTTCCTTTCCATTTGGCTGGCGGCGGCGGCATCCCCGCATCATCAAATGAAGGATGGCTCGGCGTAATTCCGCCATCCAACACTCCTATGATCACTCCCTTTCCAAAGTTGGAGTCTTTCCAAAACCCAAATTGCCGATTCAATCCTAGAAAATCCGGGGTGTGAGTTGTATGCAAATGCAATATCCTTTCACGCCTTGCAGAGACAAAACCATCCTTCTCTTCCATAGCCTTCACTTGTTCTTCACTAAGTCTTGCAGCAAAACCACTCATCACATTCCGATACGAATATAGCAACTCCGGACGCTCCTCCGAGCTCTCCGAACTCGTCGGTAAGAACGACTTATGCCAGTTCTCTAGATCGTCGTCAGTCTGTCTGTTGGCTCTCGTCTCTGGTTTCTTCACATGGACAATGTAAGTTTGAAGGTTGCTCAACACGGGGCGAAGGGGAAGCTCAGTTACTTGAGCCCCACCGCCACGAATGTCGAGCAAGAGAAGGAGAAAAAGAGAAGGCAAAACAATCATGTTTAAGGGAAAAAGGCTAAAGCTTGATGCTATTGGTGAACTCACCAAGGATCGAGCATGTTTATATTGGAGTAAGGGAGGCAGCCATGGCCGGCAGTCGTGTGTGAAACTTTCAAAGCTAATAACATGTTGCAATTGGAGGCTTGTGGTGAGGCCTGCGAGGAGTTTTGGCTGGCTTAAGTTTAAATGATTTGTACTGATAGCAACATGAATGATATGTTAAGTTTGTGAGGGTATTTGTTATATAGGCTTTATTATTGTCCTTATCTAACTTGACTTGTTACAATGGTTGGCAAACTTTGATGTATGTACAAGGCATTTAGTTGTGAACCTTAGCTTTTGTTTTGAGAACAAAGAAACTGATTATTCTTGTGTTATTGTGGATTTGGGATTATTAAATTACAAAACTACTATTATATTATCCATATTTTTATATTGAACAAGACTAAATTCAAACTTTGAAGTTTGATAATGCCTCCAAACTCAAAGACAACAAATTGAAACAGCCAAATCCGCCCTCTCGTGTAGTATTCATCGAGTTAATTTCTTTATAGCTATTTCACTCCAAACTGAACTCTTGACCTTTGGTTCGAATATGAAATACTTTTTCCTTTTTAGGAAATCAACACACTGTTGATACTTTAAGTATAGACTGATTTTTTTTTGTTCTAACATGTTTTTTTTTAGAAGAAAGACACATGTTCTAACATGTTTTTGTTTAGAATTTAAACATTCATATGTTTGGTTACCTTTCCTTATAACTTTCAAATTTGTGTCTATTTGGTTTTTAAACTTTTTTTAAAAAATATCCCAACTTCTTGTCCCCGCCCTGTGGACATCTCTAGTCCTTGCCATTGCCTAAAACGAATTAAGAAATAGTATTAAAAATACCAACGTAAGTAATCCTGCTACCAAGGTTGGACATACAAACACATGCATAACATGAATTATAGGGCCTAAACCTTTTCATCATTAAAAATCTTCTCTCTTTGGCCAAACTTTGTTACCCTTTTTTCAGTTGAGTTGAAGAAAGTAAACATTTGCCAAATGTTCAAAGTTAAGGATAAGAAATAGGGTCGAGAGGAGACACTAGCTTGTTTTGAAAGGCGGCAAAAGCCCTTCCTTCTGAGCCATTTCATAGAGTGCAATGGCCATTAGAGCCTTCGAATCTGCTGTAACGCGCCAGAGCCTTTCATAGGGAACAACATGAACCTTAATCAGCTCACCATGTTCCCTGAGACCAGTTTCCTTTCCTTGCAGCTCTGCAATTGTCTCTTTACTTGCAAATCCACGGTACAAGAAGAGACCAATTCCCTCGTCACATCCTCCCTAACCACAAACATGTAAGATAACGTTTAGTCTTGCTAAAATACAAAATAGGGACAAGTGTCTAATAGGACCCTGAACTTTCAAATTTGTGTATATTTGGACGTATTTTTTGTGTAATGGTGTCTTTAGAACTGTGATAAGCATAAGCCTCCCAGAGTCCAGACCTACACAAGGAGTTCTAAAAAGGGTAAGTCACGAGTTAGTTAGAAGAGGGAGACTTTTCCGGTAATCATTGGCGAGGAGAGCGTGGCCCACTCAAATGTTGTAGGCTGGTGTGGGAACCAGGTAGTTGGAATCAGTATTGCCTGCCTTTTATCTCCTAAATACAATTCTGTTTGGCTGGAAACTTTAACAACCTTATAAGATTCAGATGGTTCTTAATATACTACCTTATATCTCCAAAAGACAGTAGCTCTTAATAATAGTTGCAGATAAATAATCATGGATCATTAGGAATCTGAAAAGAAGACTGGCCTACTCACGACTGCCAAATTTTCAACAATTGATATTTGTTAAAATGTGAGCTTACGGGAGAAGGAAAGACTCTGCATCCAGTCGACGGGTCCAGGAAGCCAGTAAGATCGACCATGTCCTCAAGCTTTAACTGAATGCCAATTTCTTCTTCAACCTGCCATGATTACCACATCAAATAGCACATCAATTCACTCTTCCTTTAACAAAGACCTGCATAACTTGGAATCTCCAGTCAAATGTTGTGTAATACTTTTATTCTGGAATACACTTTTCTTTTGTACATCTCTATAAATATAAATCACCAACATTTCCTTCAATATCAACATGTACTTCTTTGTATCTAATTAAAACAAAGATTTCATAAAGAAAGAATGAAATTACCATACATCTCAGTATATCAGCATAAACTCAGGTAACTTTTTTTTCCCAAATTACAAAAACATAAAGTTGCATCACATCAGATGAGAACCAGAGAGAGAGATCAGACCTCACGAACTGCAGTGCCAACAAAATCCCCCTTGTCATCATCCAACATACCAGCAGGCAATTCCAATATGAACTTCCCAACAGGAACTCTAACCTTAAACATGAAATTTCAACTCAGTGTGATCAAAGTTCAAAATTCAAAATTCAAAGTGTTTCACAGCATAAACAACCTAAAAGTTGCAACCTCTAACAGTATTTAGTATAGCATCCAATTACATGGCTAAAGGTTTAATCTCGCATAAAACTGGCGAACTTCCAAAAGTAATAACAAATAAAATGGAATAAACATCAACCTGCTCAGTCAGGACAGCATAAGTTTCTCCTTCACAATTCAAAAGGATAAGCACAGCGACAGCAGGTCCTCTTGCAAATACAATACCTGGAACCTAAGCAGGTTTTAGTTCGTGGAAAAGAAAGAAACAGCAGCATTGATCGATCCACCAAGTTTATCAACGAAGAGTAGATCTAATTACATTAGTGCCTAATTGATTTCTTTGGCATAATACCATTTAACTGGGGTTCATTCTGATTAACATAAGGGGAAGGGATAAGACTACGAGCATATTCAACAGTGATTTTTGAATAAGTGATACAACTATAATTGATCCTATAAAAAGAGTTAAATAATAAATCACTTTTCTGTTAGGTTCCACACTCTAAAAAGTGATTTTCAAATCGTCAAATTACTAAAATTCACTTCCAAAATAATGATTTTTTTTCTTAAGTGATTCTCTGTCAATCACTTGACCATGAATCCTGTTCCAAGTGATGCACCAAAATCATTTCCAAACATGTCCTACTTCTAGACAGTTCAGCTAAGTTGATCCTAATCTCAATTAAAAGATTTTAACAAATTTAGCAACAGACAAACAAATGGTAATCGCCAAATACCTTCTTCCCTGTTTGCTTATCATAGATATCGGCTTTAAATTTGAGAAACCCAATTCTGCTTCCGAACATATCAACGCCCTGAAACATCCATTACATTTTGACCAAAACGTGGAAACAATTAAAAAAAATAAATAAATAAAAAAAAGGAGAAAAATTCATTGCTAAAACTAGATGGGTTTATTTTCACGACCTGAATAAGAACTCGCTTCAGAGACATGCCTCCGTTAGCTAAAATCCCACTCTCACTTTGCAAGTTCACCAGCCACTGTTTGAACAACGATGAATCGACAGCATTCCTGAAATATCAAGCACCGACAACAAGAACCCCCAAAAGATAAAATCAAAGTAATTTCTTCTAGAAAAAGAAGATTGGAGAAGGAATTGAACTTGCCGGAAATCGGAATCAGAGACACCGGGTGCGGCGAGAATCTGCACGGGTTGCTCGAGTTGACAGTGCAACGTTATGGATTGACTTGGAATTGGAGAATCCGCCGACATTTTGCACGAGAAGGATCTTAATCCGATGGAACCAGAGTGAAGGAAGGAAGAAGAAGAGGAAAATTGAAAACCTTTGCGCAACGATCGTAGAGAAATGGAGGGTTGAAGAAACAGCGTCATGTTTTACTCAGATTGCACTGACTTCTATCCTTTCCTTTTCTTTACATTTTTTTCCTTTTTCTTTTTTATTTTGAAAAATTTGCAAAAAGGTTTTATTTTCTTTTAAAATGTCATAAGATTTTCTTCTTGGACTAAATTATAAAAAATAGTAAAATTGTAATGGGTGGCAAAATTCTAATAGTTAATTGTAGATATAACAAGCTTTATAAAAAATTACAAATATAACAAAATTTTTAAATCGTTTTTTATTCCCATTTTGTCCCTGTTCTGATTTATATCAATGATAGAATCTATCACTAATAGAAATCAATCGCTGATAGATTGATGTTTCAGCCGGCAGACATGTTGGACAGTAAGCCATCTCATACACCTATGGCTACGGGGTCTGTTTTGTCTATCCGTGATGACGAGCTTTTGGGATGATGTTAAGAAATATCGAAACATTGTTGGGGCACTTTAGTACTGTACTCTTACTCGTACAGATCTAAGTTTTGTTGTTAACAAGGTATGCCAATTTCTTCATGCTCCAACTTCAGTTCATTGGGATGCAGTTAAGCGCATTCTTAGATATCTGAAGGCCACTCTTTCACTTGGAATTTCTTTTTTGATTTCTCCTAATCAGTCGTTGATGTGTTATACTAATGTTGATTGGGCTAATTGCCCTGATGATTATCGAAGTACCAGTGGTTACTGTGTTTTTCTTGGCAACAATTTGATTTCTTGGTCCTTTGTCAAACAAAAAGTTGTTTCTCGCTCGGGTGCTGAATCGGAATATCGGGGAATATCCAATGCTACAGCTGAATTGGTTTGGCTTCAGTCTGTTTTATCTGAGGTTGGTATGTCCTCTTCTCCGCCCCTGCTCTTATGTACGTGAGTGCTATATATATGGCGGCAAACCCGGTGTTTCATAATAGATCAGAATATATTGAGATTGATCACCATTTCATTCGAGAACATGTTTCGCACCAACAACTTTTAGTTTGGTTTGTCCCTTCCGAAGATCAACTTGTTGGCATCATGACAAAACCATGGTTCACTGCTCGATTTCAAAGTCTGCGAACCAAATCCATTGTCCATAATAGTCCAGCTTTGCTTGCGGGGATAGTAGAATGCTACTTTTCCACATGTATTTCTGGTCTATTCTTCTGAATTTCTTCCCTTATTTTCTGTTTTGTTATATCCTATTGGTAGCTTATACTGGTGCCTAATGTTGTTATTTAGACTGCTATTGTCACTGTAATATCATAATGAACCTTACCAATTTCTTGCATCACTACTGAATAGATTCTTCTTCTACCTCTTTGTGCTTTCTCTATTTGTTTGTTTGTTTTTTTTTTAAAGAACTTTCTCTATTTGTTATTCTTTAACCAAAAGTTAAAAGATAAATACTTCCTTACACTCATAGATTAGAAATTAAAAATATATTTCTTTTAGAGATTGATTAAAAAAGATCACTAAATTATAAAAACTGCCCCTGAACTATGGGGTTTATTTCAAAAATGTCCCTAAACTTTAAAAAAATTTAAAAAAAATATCCCTGAACTTTAAAAAATGTTTCAAAAATACTTCTGTCGTTAATTTTTGGATGGAAACCATTAAAAGTTTCAGTTTCATTAATACTCTTTAACTTTCAAAATATTTTAAAAAATAACCTTATTAGAAAATGCTTCTTTTTTTTTTCCTTCTCTCACCGTAAATTCTTCTTCCATGAAAACTAATGAGAAGTTTTACCTATTTTTCATGTAGTCATACACTAGGAGCTTTTCTTTCCTCTTTCAAATACACATCATCCCAAGAGCTTGACTAGATTTCGGCAATGGTATTTTCAAAACATTTTTAACGGTTTTAACGGTTCCCATCCAAAATTTAACTGCAATGGTACTTTTGAAACGTTTTTGTAAAGTTTAGGAGTATTATTGAAACTTTTTAAAGTCATTTTTGAAACAAACCCCATAGTTCAGGGGTATTTTTTATAATTTAGCCATTAAAAAAAGCATATAGTAGAATGGAATTGGAAGAAAAGATGTTGTGGGTTTTTTTCTTTCCTCCTTCCTTCCTCCTTGTTCAAGAATTTGTGTAGATTGAACGAATAAGTAGATAGAAGAATGGATTTCGATGGCTGTAATATTTGGAAGAGAGAGAGTGTGGATGTTCTTGTAACCCACTTATATAGGGCAAATTGTTAGATGCTTCGGATACAATGAGGCTCCTCTTTTAAAATCGTTGGATGTACATCTTCAAAATTTTTCTATCCCCTAATAACTGTTGGATACAAAATTGAGATACTTTTACAATTTTTCCCTTCTACATCTAACGGTGCAAGACTACCCACCTATTGTACCTAGCACCTAATAATTTCTCTTTATTTATATAGAGAGATTATAATGCTGCTCGAAGAAGAAGAGAGAGAAGATTCAAAGTGGAAGGAAAACGACTTATAGTTATAGTTTCAATTTACTCCCTATGATTTTTGAAAGTTTCAATTGGATACCTATAACTATAACTCAAGATTAGTTTCGATTTCGTTGTTATTGTTTTTAAAGTTTCGAATGGTTTCGGTCATTATAACATATGATACATTTATTTATTTATGCATCTATGATACATTTATTTATCTGTCATTAGTGGGTGGCCTTTATGGAGGGGAGAAATTGTATTTATGTTGGTTGTTCAAAGCAATTAATTTGGTGGGTGAGTTACTTCTTACTTTTATTTTTGAGAAAGGTGAGTTTAATTAATTATTTTTTGAGTCAACAACATTTAGGATGGAAGATTCGAACCTTTGAACTCTTGATCGAAGGTATATTACAATTACTGCTCAGCTATGTTGCTTTGGCGAGTTTAATATTTTATGGGCAAAATACACTTTTGGTCCCTGAAATTTAAGGTTGATGTCTATTTATGGTCCCCGAGGTTTCAAAAGATACACTCTAGTCCTTGAGATTTGGAAAATAGTTATAGATGGTCCTTGATTTAATTTGACCGTTAGTTGACCAACAGAAAAATGCACTTGAGGTGGAAAATTTTGAATGAGGTGGACAAATTTTATTATTTTAGATTACATGACTTTTTTTTTTCCATTCACCAAATCACCATCTTTATCCCCCATTTTTTTCTCTCTCTAAAACGTCTCTCTCCTCCCAAAATCTCTTAAAACGTCATCTTCATGCTCATTCACTCTCATCCCCTTCACAATTCACTCTTCCCACCTTTCATTTTCTTCTTCTCCATTCTCTTTCTCTTCATCTTTTTAGAACCTCTTTATGACTTTAGACATCCCTTTGAATGGTGTGTGCAGTGCGCTGATCATTTTCTTTTTCTGCACAAGTGGTATGCAACATCAAGCATTTAACCCCGATGGGAAAACCGTAGAGTGGGATATTCTTAGAGCGACAATAATGCTATTGTGTGTTGTTTGGGTTGTCAACTTAGATGGCACTTTCTGTTAGCTACTTTACCTTGTTACAACATATCTATTTTCATCTGGGCTTACCTTTTCCTGATCATATATGGAGCCTTCCCTTCCTGCATTTCAACAAATGTATATGGCGTGTTGGGGATTTACGAACAGATTTGGAGAGAAGAGAGAGAATTTTGGAAGAGGGAGAGATTTGGGAAGGAGAGGGAAAAAATGGGGATGAAGATGGTGATTTGGTGAAAGAAAAAAAAAAAAGTCATGTAATCTAAAAAATTAATATGAAATAATAAAATTTGTCACCTCAACGTGTCATGTCATTTTTCCGTTAGTCAACGAAAATCAAATTAACTCAGGGACCATTTAAAACTATTTTCCAAACAAGATTAAAGTGTATCTTTTAAAACTTTGGGGACCAAAAGTGTATTTTGTCCCTATTTTATTATTATTATTATTATTATTATTATTTTTAGAAAAAAAATGGAAGCAGAGAGATTTTAAAAAAATAATAATAACTACGAAAACCAAATTGTTTTTTTTTTTTTAATTTATTGATTTTTTTTTTTTTTTCACTTTTTCGTTTTCACTTTCTGTTTTAATGTTTTCTTTTTTAGTTTTTCGTTTTCATTTTATTTGGTTTGTCTCTAAACCTAGGAATTGGAGGCAGGATTATTTGTGTTGTAATAAAAAAAAAAAATTATATTTTTAAGTTTTTTCTTTCCAAGGAAGACCATTGGTTCAATTTTGATTTGTTTGGTCATGGCATTTTATTTTGCTTTTTATGTATAAAAAATTACTTTCATTATTAGTCATATAATTTTAAAAAATTACTGATTCAGCATATTGGTTTTTTTTAATCTCATGTTTTTAATATAATAAATATGAGAATGAAAACTTTCACACCTTCATACCTTAAGAGAATGTGTAGATGTCTTAATTGTTGAATTATACTCATGTTGAATTTTTAATCTCATTTTCTCAATGACAATATTTCAACGTGACATCTCACTTATTAAATTTCTAAGAATATGTTAACTTAAATGTTGATGGCAAAATCCGGCCAAGCGCTCACCTGACCTTCACGTGACAACAACAGTGAATTTATTTGGATACGGGGAAGATGTGACCTGCAAAAAAGGGAAGTGAGCACTGCACACCGGTGTGGTGCTTGCCACACGCGCTTCGATGCCTAAGTTAGTGATCGGAGAGTCTCCGGCAAGAATAACACTGAAGCTGTAAAAGAATAGGGTTGTGAGTTCAGATTTTCATACCTTACCTGGGTCCTCCTAGGGCCTTTTATATCTCTCCTTCAATTAGGGTTTTTTCTCCCCCTCGTCGCTGGCTGTCGCCCGTCTCATGGACTCTTCCTTCACTGGGCCCCAGAGGGCTTCCTCGAACGACCCAAATGGCCGTTGGGCCCAATGCCGAGGCCGAGGAGGTGGCTTCTCCTCTTCGGGTGGAATCTTCTCTCGTGGACCAGTTCGGGTTTGGCCCAACGTCTCTATCCTCCAAAGTGTCTGTTGAGCCAAAATTACCCACAACATTAAACATAGTTCAACGGATTAAAAATATTCAATCCAAAGATAAGAGATTCAAATTCTCACCCCACCTTTTTTTTTTTTTTTTTTTGCCTCACCCCACTTTGTTGAAGTAAAAAAAATCTTAAAAAATAGTTTTTATAGTTTGTTAGATATAAATTTTGTTTAGAATTTTGTAAATAAGGATCAAAATAGGCAATTTTTCAGAGTACAAACATCAAAATATCTATTGAAAAAATATAAGAACCAAAACAAATATCTTGTAAGTTCCAAACTCAAAATAAATAGAAAAGTAGATCTACAACTTGTAACATTATAAAACTATAGAATGGAATTACTATAATTGAATTTTGTATAAAATTACTTAGTAATTTTACAAGTTGTAGATCAACTTTTGAGGGAAAAAAAATTATAATTTTACATTTTGTAGTCACATATTTTCCCATTATTTTTTTATTATCAAATTTGAAACTTAAATTACCCTCAATATTTTTACTTGATTATTTAGATTGATAAATTATTGATATAAGAATACATTTACCATAAATTTTATCCGTTTAAGTTTTTGGGTTAATTGATAATTTAACATGGCATTAGAATAAGAGGTCGTTTGAACCTATCCATAAGTGAGTGGGAGTGATAAAGTATTTGATATATGATTAAATTTACCATAATCGATCGATAAAAAGGAATGAAAAAAAGAACATTTGAGACGATTTCAATGAATCTAAAAGAAAAACAATCAATTTGTCAAGTTTATCTAGGAAGATAATCAAATTAATTGTAATTATTAGTGTCTAATTGATTTTTTCTGCATGATACTATATTCGATAGGCCTCGTCCTCTTTTAACATAAAGAAAAGAGACAAAGTATTTAGTATATGGTTTAATTAAATAGAATAGTGCCTAAACAGTTTAATTGAGTTTATTTTAAATAACTTCAATTAATAGATTGTAACAAACTCAGTAACAAAAGAAACTTTATCATTTAATTGCAGGAATAGAAGTATAGTTTACTAGCTGATAAGACTAAAAAAAGAAAGATAGAGTCATAGCGCCTCGTACTCGAACATTAGTTTTGAGGTGTTTTCTCTCTATTTTTATCCCTTCTTATTCTTCAAAAGTAGGGGCAACTTACGTATTTGAATTGACAACCATCTTTCGCCTAACTTCACATCTTTCATCCACTATTACAAATTTAATATTACTTGACATTTGCAACTTCTAAATACTTGATATTTTTATTTAAAAAATGGCAACTAACATGCATTTTTTAAGAAAAAGGTCAAGAAAAATGATTAAAATGTAGACATTGACGAATTTTTTTGAAAATTTTCACTTTAATCTAAGACTTGACATTTTCCACACACCATGTGACAAACAGTTTTTATATCTTTGGATGGAGTGGAAGGAAACTTAAAAGTTATATTTTTACCATATATATATCCTCCAAAGATCTAAAGAGTGGTAGTTATATATTGAATAATTTTTTCACATATAGCTTCAACTTTTGTTATTTACTTTTGTAATTGGTGTGGCTAATATTTTTTTCTAATTAATTTATTGCATAGCATTTTTTGTCAAAAGGTTATGATTCCACAAGTATTCTTTAGAATTCCCTATAACTTTCATGAATTTTCCAAAAGTTGCTATCTGCCAACCTAAGGGTAGTTGATCTACAAGTTGAAACATTATTATATTATCAATAAAAAATAAGGAAGTTCGAATCCTTCCTCTACATATTGTTGAACATAAAAAAAAAATCAATACTAACTCGAAGTTGTTTAATTTTTAGAAATAAGTGACGAAATTTATTACCGATACATCACATACAAATTTATGTTGTAAATTAGACAAGAACAGGCAAGGCTCTCAAGGGAGAAGCCATTTCAACAGTGAGGCCAAGCTTTTCCTCCATGTTCACATCTTGAGGTCGACATCCATCTTCAAGCTTCCAATCAAAGAAATGAATGAGCGAACCCAACATCAAATGCAACATTCTCATTGCCAAGGGCAATCCAGGGCAAATTCTTCGTCCAGCTCCGAACGGAATGAGCTCAAAGTCTCGGCCTTTCACGTCGATTTCCGACCCCAAGAACCGTTCGGGCTCGAACGAATCTGGATTCTCCCATGTGCTTGAATCTCTGCCCATGGCCCATAAATTTACGAGCACTTGAGCGCCCTTTGGGACTGTGAAGCCTGCAATTTCCACGTCTTGTAGTGCTTTACGAGGCAGTAGAAAAGGCGCTGGCGAGTGGTATCTGAAAGTTTCTTTAACCACTGCTTGTAGATAAGGCAGCCTCGAAATGTCTGATTCTTCAACTGGTTTCCCTTTTCCAATCACTCGTCTGATTTCTTCTTGAGCTTTTGATAGCTTTTCTGGGTTCTTTAGTAGCTCTGCCATTGCCCATTGCAGTGCTGCAGAACTTGTGTCGGTCCCAGCAACAAATAGTACCTTAAAAAACATGAACATAAAAAAATAATCCAAGGATGCATTTGATCAGTGATAAAAATAGGAATTTGAAATTCATAGATTTAAATGAAATTACAGAAGAATCTAAATACTATTTCAGAAGTAAATCCATTAAAGGTTTTCAATGAAAAGAAATTGTGAATGTGGATGAAATACCCAATAGTGTTTACGTTCTAGAAAATCCCATTAAAAAAAATCACTAAACCCAAAATCCTAAGGCCGCTTTGGAATGACTTTCGAGTGTTTGAAAAACTGTAAAAAATAAAAGTGTTTTTAAACCCTTAAAAAGTCATTCCAAACAGACACTTAGTCTCATAGGTTATTGGAAACATATCTCCTTCCTTGTAGGCTGTAAATTAGCCCATGTTCGATAAGCAACTATCAATTTTAATTGGATAAGAAACAACGGGTTTGAACTCTCGGATTGTCCTGCTTTGAAATCATGTTAAACTACTATAAACCCGAAAACTTAAAATTAAGATCTCATTTGATAACCATTTGATTTAAAAACTTAAAGCTTATAATCACTACTCCCACAAGTTTCTTTGCTTTGCTATCTACTTTCTTCATGTGTTTTCAAATACCAAGTTGTCAAATTTTGAAAAAAAAAAAATAGTTTTCACAAACTTGTTTTTGTTTTTTAAATTTGACTAAAAATTCAAATGTGTCTTCCTCGAAGATTAAAACTATTATAAATCAAAGAATTATTAAAGAAGGCTTTTAACTCTTAATCAGTATAAGAAAGGGTTGAAGCAAGGAGAGACCAATAACAAGTGTTTGAACTCATCGTTTCCCAGTTTGATATCGCTGTTTTCATCGCCAAGGTTGAGAAGGTAGTGCAACAAATCATTGTTAGGCGTCGAGCCACAACTTTTCTGCTGCTGCTGAAGCCGCTCCTCGATCATATTCTCCAACACATGAAAAATCCTATCGAAATTATCAGTTTGTCTTCTCTTTATCCCTTGAACATCAATCTTCTTCAACAAAGGAAAATAATCCCCAAAATTCGGCCTCGCAGCTTCTTCCATAACCCCTCTTACAGCCAGCTTGAACACTCTCCCAATTTCAGAATTCGGGTCGACAAAATCCACCGAAAAAATCGTATTCGAAAGCAAATTCAGCGAAGTCACGAACGCCACGTTCCCAAAATCCACCGCCTCGCCCTTCGACGCGGATCTCGAAATGTCGGACACCAGCTCCGCCACTTTGGCTCGCCGGAGATTCTCGTTGGTGTCGAGGATCCGGGCGGCGAACAAGTGGGTGTTGCAAATTCGTCGGAAGTTTCGCCACAGAGGCGAAATGGGCAGCCATGGGAGGCCAAGAAGCTCGTGGTTGTGAGCCGTCATGGAGTCGGGGACTGCTCTGCAGGAGAGAAATTGGTCGTGTGTTTGAAGGACTTCTTTGGCCATGGCGGGGGAGGAGACTACGACGGTGGTGATTTGGCCGAGTTTTAGGCTCATGATTGGGCCGTGGGATTTGGCGAGATTGGTTAGAGATCTGTGGGGCTTGTCGCCGAGAGCCAGAAGGTTGCCGATGAGCGGCAGCGGCTTTGGGCCGGGGGGAAGCTTGGAAATGGTTCTGGTTCTTGTTTTTGAGATGAAGATCAGCCATGTTGAGCAAAGAAGAAGAATGCAAGTCCAGAAGAAATCCATTTTTTGTAGATTCAAGGATATTGATGAATCGAAATGAAGAAATTTATTAGGCTGATATCTTTTTGTTGGTTGTGACTTCAGTACTGGAGCTGAATTAAAACCGACTAGATGTGACCAAAATGTTATAATTACAGTGGGTCACCTCACCGTTTGATATTACAATTTTGTTCTAATTGGAACTTTGCTTTGTTTGTGGGGATCTTTTTACTCATCCAAACTAAGAAAAAGACAAATGAAGAAAATGATAAAACTTTTTTATCTCCTTCGGTTGTCAACATTTTAATGGTGATATGTAAGAAGATTCTACTTATATTTTCCTTATTCATATGTCTCCATTGAATATGATTCTCATTTTGGATTCGTTTACACGTAGGTCCTACATTTGATTTCCATTTTGAGTTTCCATAAACACTTAATTCTTTTTTTTTTTTGAAATTTTTTTCCATAAACACTTCTAATCATAATCAATTATAGGGCTGATTAAATTTATTCCCGTTTGATTCATTAAATTTTCGGACGTCTACTGTTGCGTCGGCGTATTTAAAAATTCTTGTAGTGATAATCTATTTACTTCTTATATATATATATATATTTACTTTTTAACAACATTTTCACCAAATTTTAGTGTGTATATATATATATATATTTACTTTTTAACAACTTCTTCACCAAATTTTTTCACTAACTTTTTACACTTTACTTCACTAACAATTATATTTCCCAACTCTTAACTACAAAACCCCGACAATATTATTTTCAAAAAAAAAAAAAACGACAATATTACACGTCCCTACAAAATAAATCGGTTTTTTTTAGACTAAAGATGTGTTTGGTTTAACTTTTCAAGTGTTTAATTTTGAAAAAATTTCTAGTGTTTGGCAACCACTAAAAATAATTTATTAGAAAATGAGATTGAAAAATAAACCATTTTGAGATAAACTCTTGAAACCAACTTTTAAAAAAAGAGTTCTTAAGTATACAATAACTTAGGTATAAAAACACTAATGAGGAAATGTAACCAAACATATGAGTGTTTAAATTCTAAACAATTTTTATACAAAATGTTTTTTAAAAAAATGCATTCTTGAAAAACATTTAAATTAAAATGTATTCCAAACCAACCCTAATTTTTTAGATAAGATTTTGTTAAAAAAAAAATCTTTGAAATAAGGTATTTTTAATGAATGGATTAAAAAAAATCAATAAATCTTAAATACTAATATTATAGAACCATATTAGTAACTCTAACAAAATGTTTACTAAAATACTAAAGGGTCTATTTAATATTATTTAATATTTTTTATATTCTTACATGTAAAAATATTTATTTTTATAATATTTTAATTAAAAAATCCCTTAATTACGACCATCTCAATCCTCCACCCCATCTGTTATGGCAGTAATCAGAGTTCAACAAAAACAAGAATAGGAAAAGAGAAGAATAACACGGATTTACGTGACTCACTAACAGCGTGTTAACTACATCCACAGACAGAGGGAGAGAGTAGTTTTATTAGTGAGGAGAAATTAGATGCAGATTACAGAGATTATGACAGATTAGATTAAGAGGGTTTATATATGACACAACTTTAACCCTAACAGAATAGACTCAAAATTAAGCCCAAAACTAAAATTATATATCTAATCTCTATACATAATTTAACTAGATAATATATTCAAGACATATCAACACCATCTTCAGTCATATTTCATTATGTGTGATTGGTTGTTTTTCTTAATAGTTGTTTTTTTTTTTCCTCACCAAATTTGGGCCACGGAGAAAACAAAGGATTTTGCTGTGTTTTGAGGTCACATAAGTCAAGATATATAGTCCAGTTAGTTGTTTTCTTGGGAAATTGAGTATAAAAAAGGATGGTTTTGGATGTTTATTTTTCCGAACATTTCAGTGTGTCATTTGTGTTGATGATCAAATTTCGCTAGGTAAATTTCCTTCGCTCCACGTGATAATCGACAGTGAATTTGTTTGTGAGCGGGGGAAGACGTTGCCTGCAAAAGAGTAAACCTGCACACCGGTGTGGTGCTAGCCACATCGCCTCCGATGCTTAAGTCAGAAAACGGAAGAGGAGAGCAAGAGAGTAAGAGAAGAGAGTCGAGAGTTCGGGTCCCCTTCCTCAGTGGCGAAGAGGGGTATAAATACCTGCTCATCCTAGGGTTTTCAGGAATTCGGAGGTGTTTCAGGACGACCCAGGCGGAACCGGGACGGCTGGAGGCTGCAGGGACCGAGCGGAGTCGGTGGGACTCGGCCCGCGGGTCGGCCTCCGCCGACCATGGGCCTCGGCCTTGGGTCGAGGCCGAGCAGGGGGGTCGGGCAAAGTGCCCGACCCCTTCGGTCTTGACCCGTCCCATTTGCCGGTTTCTCCTCTGGGGTCCATCTCTCAGCCTTATTTCTGCTCGGTTGTCCTCGTCAGCTCCTTGTACCCGGAGTGGTCCGAAATTACCTATAACAATTTGGTAATGTTGATGTTTTTCGTTTCATGTTTCTTATTTTTTTTAGGGTTTGAGAAACAAAAGTGTTTCGTATCTAATTTCCATTTCTCATTTTTTTCAAATTTTTTTTCGAAATTGAGTAGAAATTTTGGAAACAAAAAAAAAAAAAAAAATCAACAAGTTTTTTATTTCTAATTCTTGTTCTTGTTTTTCGTTTAGTCTAAATATAAATAAAAGCATTATTTATTATTCTCATAAAATGTATTTAAAAATAAATATAATATAAAAACCTTAAACCCTAAATATTTAAAAATAAATATTACATACAAAATCAGATACTCAGTTTTAAAAACTAAATTTTATATATATAACTTTTACATTTTTTTTTATCTAAAATGTCAAAGAATAAGGAATAAGAAACGGTTACCAAACATTTTTTTTTCTCAAATATATGTATAAAAAACGAAACAAAGAAATGATTACTAAACACAATTATGTTCTTTTTTTATTAAAAAAAGTGGAATAGTCAAGAAAAATTATCTCTATCAAACAACCCTTTGACGAACATAGTTATTGTGGTTTTTGACTTTGTTGGAGGTTAGATGTGAGTTTATGTTTGAAACAAAATGAAGGAAAAACAAAACAGAAAAGCTCAAAGAAAAAGAAAGGAAACATTACCTTAGTTTCAATGAAAATGGTGTGTTTGTTGAAAAGAATGTATTTGGCAGACTGTGGATTGTCAGTGGAGAGTTTGATAGGAGGGTGGAGTGAGAGAAGAAGAGGAAAAAAAGGTATTGTTGGTATGATATTTGTTCGAGATAATTGCGTGGATGACTCATTTTGAGAGGCCAAAATGAAAAATGCTCTACCTTTTTAGAACAAGGACATGCCCTTTTGCTTACGTCATAATCCTAGCAAAATTACCATTTTACTCTTTATATGAAAACGTGCATTTAAGGCATTTAAGAGCGAGAGGTTGGAGCGAGAGCGAGATTGGAGATGGAGGAAGAGATTGGAGAGAGAAATTAGAGAGAGAGTAAGAGATTGGAGGGAAAAGTTGGAGAGAGAGAGCGAGAGTGAGATTGGAGAGAGAGCCAGAGATTGGAGAGAGAAATTGGAGAGAGAGCGAGAAGCAAGAGTGAGAGTAGTGAGAGAGAGCGAGGTTAGTGTAGAGAGTAAAATGGTAATTTTATTAGGATGCTGACGCAAGCAAAATGTCATATATTCTTGTTTTGAAAAGGTGAGACATTTATCATTTCCGCTTATTTTAGAAGGTCATCCGTACAAAAATCCCATATTTGTCCATTTTGGACATAAGTACTTATGACTTTGCTTTTGATTCCATCTAAATGTTTCTCCCTTATACCCATGATCTTCCCCTTATCTAGTCAATGTGTAGGACTTTGATCGTACTCTTAACGGATTTTTCAGGGAGATGAAAATAAAGAAAGAGAGCAAGTGTCGTGGAAAGAAAATATTTTAGTAAAAAGTACAGTAAAGAAGTGGTGTAACATCACACAAGAAAATTATCTTTAAATTTGTGGAATAAGTGGTGTCACATGAAAGAGGTAAATTTGTCTTTGAATTTGGCCATCCATAGTGAGGTTGGAGTGCAATTTCGGTCTTAAAAGTTGGAGACGAGTTGAAATAGTACAAGTGGATTAAAGAGTAGAAAGGCTAGTCATTTTGTAGGAAAGATTATTCAATATTGTAACAATCTCTTATTGAAAATCAACATGTCTCTAATAATCATTGGATATAAATTCGAAGTATTTTTACCGTTTTTCTTTCATACATTAACAGTGCAAAACTATCAACCACATTAAACAAAGAAGATCATCCATATTCTTGGATCTGGATATCATAGTTACATGGGGAAGATATCCGCAAACTCATATAATTCTAATCTTCTTTATAAGTTTTGGTTTCCTTCAATGCTAAGATCCTTTAGGTAGATATTGTGTCATGATTATTGTTCTTGAATTTTATCTTTTCGTTCTGGAATAATTATGAATTAGGTTTCTAACTTTTCCTAACTTTCGAATGCAAATAAACATCACTTTCAAGCATTAGGTGAAAAGTTGGCCAATATCATAAAAGAAAATCGTGTTCAACATAATCTCTATTTTAAACCATGGCTATGACAAGTGACAACGGGCAAAAGCAAGCACATAGCCAAATCTGACTTGTCTTTTTCTTTTCTTTTTTAAGAAATAATTTAGCCCCATTCCATAATTATTTGATTTATTGTTTTGGGATTTTGAAAATTAAGCTTCTTTTCTAACAATTTTCTTACACTATCTTTTATCTTTGTTAAGGACACATTTGAATTCCTAACCAAATTCTAAAAACAAATTTTTAAAAACTACTTTTTTTTTTTTAGTTTTCAAAACTTGACTTTGATTTTTGAAAATATGAGAAGAAGTTAGATAACAAAACTAAGAAATTTATTGGTGGAAATGGTGTTTTTAAGCTTAATTTTCAAAAACTAAAAATCAAAAACCAAGGTCTCGTTTGATAACCATTTGGTTTTTTGTTTTTGAAAATTATGCTTGTTTCATCTCAAATTCTTTACAATGATTTTCATCTTTGTTAAGGATACATTTGAATTCCTAGCCAAATTCTAAAAACAAAAACAAGTTTTTGGAAACTATTTTTTTTTAAGTTTTTAAAATTTGATTTGATTTTTGAAAACAGGGAAAGAATGTAGATAACAAAACAAAAAAACTCGTGAGTAAAATTAAAGTTGATAGACTTAATTTAAAAAAAAAAAAAAATGAAAGACCCCGTTTGATAACCATTTGGTTTTTGAAAATTAAGCTTATAAACACCTATTTTTACCTATGAGTTTCTTTGTTTTAGTATCTACTTTCTTCTTTGTTTTCAAAAACCAAGTCAAATTTTGAAAACCAAAAAAATAGTTTCCAAAAACTTGTTTTTGTTTTTGAAATTTGGCAAGGAATTCAATGGTTTCTTAACAAAGATGAAAACCATTGTAGGAAATTTGGGAGAAAACAAGCATGATTTTAAAAAACAAAAAACTAAAAACCAAATGGTTATCAAACGGGACCGAAATAGTTATCAAACGGGAATTTAATAATGAAAAAAAAAAATCAAAACTTGGCATATGGGCAATAAATGAAGGCCTTTCCAAGCCAAGAGGGAAATCCCCAAATCCACAAGATGTCAACAATGGTGAGGAAGATGACACGGCTACTTGCACATAAGCCTGTGGCTATGAGCTAGAGAGAGTATTTGCAGTCCCTTCCAACATGAACAAAACCAATATCTTCATGATTTGATGTAAGTTTTTGCTACCAAAATAAGCTGAGAAATTGATGTTAAGTTGTTTGTCTCTGCGTCGAGACAAAATTGAAGAACTTTCGTACCTATGATTTGATAAAATCTCATTAAATAACTCATACTGCATACTCAATTATATTGTTAGTTGCTGTTATGTACTCAATCTATTAGTAGCTTCTTTTGGCCATGTACTCAATAATCCATAAGTAACTTTTAATGGTAGGGACTAATTAATGAGGTTATATCAAATTATAGGGACGAAATTCTAATTTTAAAATTACATGGACTACATTCTAACTTTCTCCAAATCATCGAGACCAATTTTGTAATTTAACCTTTAATTTCAAATATTTTTAAAATTTTCAAAGTCACTTTTCACCATGTATGTCGAACACCATGAAAATATTTTAAAATGTTTTTAATCGACTAAAAGCACTTTCCTTCCCTTTAAAGTTGTTAGGGGTGATTCTGGACTATCTCAAAAATCAAGGAACTAAGCAGAACAACACAATACCTACCCGAAAATTCAACTCAAAATCAAACCCTGTAGCAGAGAAAGGCTGAAGGGATTGGGCTTGGCCCATTAAAATTATGTTTGTATACCTCACACATTAAAAATAGAGAATTTTGGCATGATGGCAAAATGTGGAGGGTGGTTTGGAAAGATATATGTTAAAAAGAAAAAAGCATTGAAAAAAGGTCACACATGATTTCTCCCCTATTTCTATCGTTTTCTTCCTCCGATAACTCGCCTTCTCCACCGAGCACGAACCGAGTTCCCGGATGATTTTTGCTTTACGTTCATGACTTTGTATACTAGGTATTTTTTAGAATAATATGTTTTTAGATTTTTTGAAATAATTTAATAGTATTATCCAAAAAAAAATTCCTTGATTTTTTAATTGTTAATGGAAGTCTTTATAATAAAAAAATCGCCAATGTGCTAGCACGTAGCCGTATCTAATTCCTTGAGAATTAAGTTGTTAACCTAAAAAAAATGTACTTCGTCAAAAAAAAAATAAATAAATAAATAAAAAAACCCTAAAAATAATGTGCTCGAGTTTTTCAATATTAATAATATTTGGGATCATTGGAAAATAACATACAGCTAAACATGATTTTAAGAATCAAGGCTAATAGGTATATAATATAAGCTAAATATATTAAATATTCTCAAATCTTTTAGACAATTTTTAATTTGGTCCAGAGTATTTTAAAATTCTCAAATTTATCTTTAATATAATAGAAATTTTCAATTAAGTCATGTTGAAAAAAAAATGTTAATAAAAAAACTTATGTCTCATTAAATTATAATTTTTATTAACATATTTGTACATATTGACATATCACTCTTGGAAAAAATTGATTTTGTTGAAGAGGGAGTCTGATTTTGAAGATAAACAGATTTTGTTTCATGTGCCAAATAGTATTTAAGTGGTACGGTATGTGTATATATGTCTTCAGATATGTTTAACAATTATTTAGTGATAAATCGATTTTTGTTAATAAATTTTAATTTTTTTTTTAACAAAGGACCTATGTGAGAAATTTTAACACTGCTACAATTTTCACTTTCTATAACGCCATAGTTCAAACAAAATAAAAGGGAAGGGATGAAAATTTAGGGACTATTGGGTAAATTTTGTTTATAATATAATTCATGTATTACACAATAACTAACTTTTTTTTGTTGTATCTTTTTCATTGATTTAACTTCAGAATGTAACACTATATAACTATTTACAAACTACAAAAAATTCATAAAATAAATTTTGATGCATTTAGGTATACTAGTTTTTTAACACGTGCTTTGCACGTGGTAGGTTTCATTATTTTATCATATTCCTAGTATATTTTCATTTCATTTTGTTGTATATTAATATTATTTGTTAACAAAAAAAAAGTTAAGTATATATCCGATCTTCGGTTCATTTATATTTACAATATAATAAATGATTTATAAAATATTTTACACAATTACGAAGTTTTAAATTATTAAAATTTTGATAAACTTTTAAATTTTCATTATATAATTAAGGAGAACTTCATAAATTTTATAATTTAATTTTATGAATAAATTGGCAAAAGTTTTAATATTCTAACTTTTCATGTTCGTGTATCAAAGAAAAGTAGGAGAGAGGTATTTATATAGTGGTAGAAGTGATTCTCCCCCAAAGCCATTTTTTTAAGATAGTAAGATAAGATGAGATATGCTTGTTATCGATTTTTCCAATGTTGCATCTCCGGATGAGGCAAATGTAGAAAAAAACTATGTTTGATTATAAATTCAACATATAACTTAGGGAAAGTTTGACATACTATGTAATTAAAAATTAAACATTTTTTTCAAAATGTTTTTTTTTTTAAAAAAAAAAATTATAACACATTTGAAATTCTATGGTTAGTCAAAGTAAATGTAAAATTAAAAAACAAAAAAACTATAATTAGTTTCCAGAAATAAAACAACCAAACTTTTCACAACATATTTTCAACCTCCTCATAATCCTAGCTTTTCACATTCTGATTAATTAATGTTATTAAACGTTAGAATTAAATGACATGTTTAATAAACATAAAAATAGATCAAATAACATAAATGGTCCAAAAAATATTTTAAAGATTGCAACTTTTTATTTATCAAAAAATAGTATTTAAATGGTACGGTATGTGTATATATGTCTTCAGATATGTTTACCAATTATTTAGTGATAAATCGATTTTTGTTAATAAATTTTAATTTTTTTTTTAACAAAGGACCTATGTGAGAAATTTTAACACTGCTACAATTTTCACTTTCTATAACGCCATAGTTCAAACAAAATAAAAGGGAAGGGATGAAAATTTAGTGACTATTGGGTAAATTTTGTTTATAATATAATTCATGTATTACACAATAACTAACTTTTTTTTGTTGTATCTTTTTCATTGATTTAACTTCAGAATGTAACACTATATAACTATTTACAAACTACAAAAATTTCATAAAATAAATTTTGATGCATTTAGGTATATTGAATCACTATATTTAGTCATATTACAATTATTTCATATATTATCTTTATGTAAAAACAAAACTTTAGATTGTAAAATGTGTATTTTTTGTAAACTATTAACTAATAGTTTCTTAGTCATGTTTATTTCATAGGTGTATAATTTAGTGAGTGTTATAGGTAATTTTGGACCACACTGACGCACAAGGAGCTGACGAGGACAATTGGGCAGAGGTGGGACCAGAAAGCCGATCCAGAGGAAGACCGGACCAAAGGGTCGGGCCAATCGGCCTGCGGGCGCGGGCCGGGCTTGGCCACCTCCCTTCGGTCCCTGATGTCTGTGACCGCCTCGGTTTCGCCAGGTTCGTCTCGAAACACCTCCGGATTCTTAAAAACCCTAGGAAGATGAGGTTGGCCTCGGCCCATTGCCGAGGCCGACCAGGGCCAAAAGCCCGGAGATCATTTGAAGTCCGGCATCGACGAAAACCCTAAGGGGAAATCTATAAAAAGGGAGACCACACACGCATTCAGGTATGCCAAAAACTACACCCTAATACATTCTACGTGTTTTCCGGCCAAGGCTAACTTAAGCATCGGAGTGTGTGTGGTCTACACCACACCGGTGTGCAGGGTTTGCTCGTCTTGCAGGTCACGTTTTTCCCGCTCATCTACAAATTCACTGTTGACCGTCACGTGGAGCGAGGGGTAAATTCCTGAGCGAAATTTGACCATCAACAGTGAGTTTAAAATTAACGTTTATATCATATGTATAATAATGTCTATAGAAGGAAGAAACCGTCAATTTATTCAATCAAATCTGCAAGAATTAGATTGTCTTCCTAACCAAAACAAGCATAGCTTAGCGGTAATTGGCATGTACCCTCGACCAAGAGATCAGATGTTCGAATCCTCACATTCCCAAATGTTGATATACTTTTAAAAAAAAAAAAAAAAAAGATTGCCTTCCTTGCTGTTGGGAAAATTTCTCGCTAAAACAAGACACGTTAAATAATACTAACCCCAGATTTTTGGATAAATTTCAATTATACGTCTAACTTTGAAAATTTTCATTTTTATTGAAATTTGTTCCAAAAAATATACTGAAGATTTTATTTGGTTAAAGTGACATGACGATGAATATGTGTAAAAATTGGACGTGACATCATTCACTCAAGTTGAACATCATAACCTACGTGTAAAACTTGATTATGTAAATGATTTTAATGATATCTTTTTAGATGAAATAAATAGTCATGTCTTAATTTTCTATATAATTATAAAATTATATTACCTACCTCTTCTAATTTCTGCACACATCAGCTGTCACGTCAATTCCATCTTTTATTTTTACTGAAAAATATTATTTTGGAACAATTTCAAGGTTTAAGAGTATTTTTTAAACAAATTTCAAAGTTCAAAAGTAAAATTGAATTATGATCTAACAAAAAAGTAAAATTGAATTGAAACTTTTCAAAAATCTAAAAACATAATTGAAACATATGTCAAAGTTGATATTTTGCTTAGCATTTGTGGCAATATGTTGCCAGGGAAACTAGCTACGCTACGTTCAACCCATAAACAATTACAAAACTATATTGTCCATTTCAGGCAGCAAGGATATCTCTTTTTAGGGTAACGTTATGCCCGGTGATCAATAAAGGATAGTTTGTCAACAAGAGCATAACTCGATTGACATAAAACTTTTATCCTCGATCAAGAGGTCAGAGGTTCAAACTCCCAACCCACATGTTGTCACCAAAAAACAAAAAACTTTTTACCGTTCCAAACACTTCTTGCTCCTAGTAGTATATGACGTATAAATATATTAAACATAAATTTGATTTCTTAAACCTAGGATAAAATTTAACTTGTGAGCCAAAACTCTTACAAAATTTAGACGTTACCAAACTTCTTGTCCCAAGAAAAATCAACAATTTTAATCACATCCAGTTAAATGTCTCCATATATCCAGTCACCTATAAATTTCAATATTTTTAGATTTGGCAAACAATATAACTAAAATTTCAATTGTTAATAAATATCTTTCAAATAAAGTCATGTACAACATTATCTCTATTTTATAATGGCTATGCATATTGTGTAAGCATGTACTCCATATCTAATTCCTTTTGAGAAATTAGTTGCTGATGTGTTAGCCAAAAAAATATGGTTTGTATATGGTCTGATAATAATTAATACTTGGGATCAGTGGAAAAAATTCCTCTGAGATATCATACAGCTATGATATGATTCTAAGAATCAAGGCTAATATACTAAAAGAAAAATAAATAAATAAAAATAAGGCTAATGGCCAAAATATAGATCATGTTAATTAATTATACAAATCAACATGTGTCTTAGACGTCATATTTTTATTTTATTATTTGTGAAGGATTTTGGTATGATTGCCTATTAACAATGCTACAAATATAAATAAAATAATTCTGTCAAAAAAAAAAAGTATATTGGCAATTCTTTTATGCATTTAGATCTATTATAAATATATATATATATATATTGGTCAAAGAGTTAGGTGGGTTTGAATGAAATGTTGTCAAAAAAAAAAAAAAAGTTAGGTCGATTTGGAATACATTTTAATTTAAATGTTTTTCAATAATGCATTTTTTAAAAAATATTTTGTATAAAATTGTTTAGAGCTTAAACACTCATATGTTTGGTTGCATTTCTTCATGTGTTTTTTTATACACAAGTTATTGTATACTAAAGACTCTTTTTTAAAAAAGTTAGTTTTAAGTGTTTCTCTCAAAATGGTTTATTTATCAATCTCATTTTCTAATAAGTCATTTTTAGTGGTTATCAAACACTATAAATTTTTTCAAAATGATTTTTTTTCAAAATTAAACACTTGAAAAGTTAAACCTAACACACCCTTAGTCATGCAATTGGTTTTAATTGGTTTGTATTTATCTTCAGATTAAAAAAAATAAGAATGTTATATATATATATATATATATATATATATATATATATATATATATATATATATAATACATGCATTATTTATTTATTTATTTATTTTATTATTATTATTATTTTGCAACATTTGGAGTGGGGAAATTTGAACTACAAATCACTTGATCATTAGTACAAGTCTTATGCTAGTTGAGTTATGCTTTTTTTTTTTCTTTTTTTAAAAAAGTTGAATTATGCTCTTGTTAGCTAGTACTTGCATAAATCATAATTTTTTTTAAAAAAAAAAATTGTCGCATTACAGTTAGCTTACATCATTCATAGAAAATTACAAGCACTTTTAGATTTAGATTGTATTTTTTATTGAATAATATTGATATCTTTTGTATACTGAGAAAAAAAAAATTCAAGATCTTCAATGTTATTTTAATTTAAATATTCAATGTGTATAGGTATATATGTGTATATTTATAGAATGTTTAATAATTTTTGCCAACTTGAACATCATTAAGTTATTATAATTTCAACTAAAACTAAAAGGAGAGCTGATCAAAACTCCCTTGTTCATTGATATTGTATAAAAGCTATGATTTCTTTTAGTATAAAAATTACGATTAGAATACTAAAATTGTACTACTATCTTTTTAAAGAGGCAAAGCGAATAGGGAGAAACAATACTAGGTTTTAATTTGAAGGGTGTGATGAAAAAAAAAATTAATATTTGAAAAGCGAAACAATTCACTTGTATTGAAAAACTCTTCAAGAAACTACCACTTACTTCAAATTTTTTTTCTTAAACTCTCTTTGCTTTTTTCTTCTCTACACACTTATTTTAGTATATATACCAAAGACATCCCTTATTTATCATGAAAATCTAGATCTCATATTAACTCACATTCTAAATATATGAATGCACTTAATTTCATGAACGTACTAAACTCCTATACATGAATGTACTTAACTCTATCCTTAAGCCAATTAAATACATAAATGTGTTTAATTAAATAGAATTCATGTTTTTTTCCTTTTTAGTTTCAATTCAATAACAAAATTGGAGGTGAGAATAATTCTAATTCATGTACATGTATAAGTATAACGTATTAAAAATTAAAAACATGTTTAATTTTCAACCTGCTTTGGAAAAGAAAACAAACAAACAAAAGAATCAGCCACACGATGACATTCTTGATTATAAATATGAACATTTTTTTTAAAAACATGTGAGAGTTGGGTAGATTCAAACCACATACGTTTTAGTCATTAGTACAAGTCTTATGTCAAGTTGAGTTATGATCATGTTCGACTATAAATATGAACAATTAGAAACTCTACTTGCAAGGAAAAATATAAATATTATTATGTGTATAGATATAAATATTTGTTCCATGATTGTATATGATAAAGTCAAAGATTTTAATGAGATGGAGAATGGTCACACCAATAATATCCATATAACAAAGTATATTTATTAAAAATTATATAGAACAAAAATTAAAGGGCCAACTTTTAAGAACTTGCATACCTTGTTCTTTTCTCTATAAATATGTTTGGGTGCTGAAACACAAAGGCACCAAAAACTACTTCCTATAAGGAAAAGTACTTTCCAGTAAACCATGGTCATTCTTCCTTTCTTTTGTATCTTTTTCTTGCTCAACGTTCATGGCAATATCGCCATCAAACTACAAACCTACATTGTCCATGTGGAGCAGCCGGAGCTCGGAATTTCGGGTGACAAAATTGATCTAGAAAGTTGGTACACATCATTCTTATCGGAGACGACGATCACGACATCATCGAACGAGAAATCGCGCTTACTTTATTCGTATCGAAATGTGATGAGTGGTTTTTCTGCAAGACTTACAGAAGAACAAGTTAAAGCCATGGAAGAGAAGGATGGCTTCATCTCAGCCAGGCCTGAAAGCATATTGAATTTGCACACAACTTATACTCCTAAATACTTGGGGTTGAACGAACAATTTGGATTGTGGAAAGATTCAAACTTCGGAAAGGGAGTGATCATTGGAGTGTTGGATACTGGAATTACTCCGGCTCATCCATCGTTTCACGACGATGGAATGCCATTGCCACCAGCTAAATGGAAAGGAAGATGTGAAGAAGAAGAAGAATTTGGTGCTTCAATCTGTAATAAGAAGCTGATCGGCGCAAGGACTTTCAATCGTGCCAGTAGCGCGATACAATCGCCAATTGATGACGATGGACACGGCACACACACGGCCAGCACGGCTGCTGGCGCTTTTGTTGAAGGAGCTCAAGCATTGGGGAACGCAAGAGGCAAGGCCGCTGGCATGGCGCCTTTAGCTCACATTGCAATGTATAAAGTTTGCTCTCCAAAGGGTTGCTCGAGCAGCGATATCCTAGCGGCATTAGACGCCGCTATAGACGACGGCGTCGACGTGCTCTCGCTCTCGCTCGGCGGCCGTTCGATTCCATTTTTCTTGGACAACATTGCAATAGGCTCATTTGCAGCCATTCAAAAGGGAATTTTTGTTAGCTGTTCAGCTGGAAATTCAGGCCCTTCCGAAAGTACATTATCCAACGACGCGCCTTGGATTCTAACGGTTGGAGCAAGCGATACCGATCGAACGATTGTGGCATTGGCGAAGCTTGGAAACGGTGAGGTCCATTTCGGCGAGTCTCTCTACCAGCCGAGAGATTTCCCATCAACATACTTGCCATTGGTTTACGCCGGCAGCAGTGGAACAAAAGGGTCTGAATTTTGCGTTCAAGGCTCACTTTCAAACATGAATGTGAGAGGAAAAGTTGTGGTGTGCGAACGTGGAGGAGGAATAGGCAGAATTGCGAAAGGGATGGTCGTGAAAAATGCTGGCGGGGCTGCCATGATTGTAATAAACCAACAGCCAGATGGGTTCAGCACTGCAGCCGAAGCTCACGTTCTTCCAGCGACCCACGTAAGCTACACGGCTGGACTTAGGATCAAATCATACATAAGTTCATCACAAAACCCAATAGCGTCGATTTCGTTTGAAGGAACTGTAATTGGAGACAACAATTTCTCTCCCGCCATGGCTTCTTTCTCTTCTCGAGGTCCCAGCCGGATCAGCCCCGGAATCTTGAAACCCGACATAACAGGCCCTGGAGTCAACATTCTCGCAGCATGGCCATTCCCATTAGACAACAACACCGACACAAAATCAACATTCAACGTTATCTCAGGAACATCCATGTCGTGTCCTCATCTCAGCGGCATTGCAGCTCTCGTCAAAAGCACTCATCCGAATTGGTCGCCCGCCGCCATTAAATCCGCCATCATGACATCTTCAGACATAACGAATCCTCGAGGAAAGTCAATCGTGGATCAAGATTTGAAACCTGCGAACTTCTTTGCAATGGGTGCCGGACACGTCAACCCATCGAGAGCAGCTGACCCAGGATTGGTTTACGACATTCAACCCGATGATTACATTCCTTATCTCTGCGGTCTGTACGCAGATGCCCAAGTTGCAACTATAGTTCATAAACTTGTAACATGCTCGACGGTGACGAGAATTCGGGAAGGGGATCTGAATTATCCTTCGTTCGCCGTCACGTTGGGAGCGTCACAGACGTCCAAGCGAACTGTGACGAATGTGGGTGATGCAATGTCAAATTATTCGCTCGTTGTGAAGGCGCCGCTTGGAGTTTCTGTGACGGTTACACCGAGAACTTTGAACTTCTCGAGGGTGAATGAAAAGGTGACGTATTCGGTGAGTTTCAGTCGAGATATTTTGGTTATAACGCCGAGTGAGTTCAGTGAAGGGTATCTCGTATGGGTTTCTGACAAACACTTCGTGAGGAGTCCGATCTCTGTGAAGTTCGAGTAAAAGATGCATCAGCGGCCAACTTTCTCCACCATTTTCGTTTCTGTATTTCTTTAATTCAATCAAATAATCAAGTTTCTGTTTGATTTATGGTGGGGATTTGAAAGTCTGGCTCTTGATGAAGGTGTACAAGATTTAATTTTCAAAGAATTTGAATAATTGAAGATGGGTTCTTTTCGATCCATTTTGATTGAATAAAAGTTATAGTGAGGTCTAAGTATTTACTAAATATTATAGAAACGGATTTAATAAATGTATACAATGGATTTTTATTGGTGTAATTTTTTAGAAAAATTGTTTTCTCCAAAAAAAGAAAAAAAAAATTAGAAAAATTGTTTTTAATATAAATTTGCGAAAAATCAGTTTACACTATTTCAAAAATATTGTTGCCAATAAATCTTCTTTGAAGAGATGAGTGGTTTGTGACGTTATAAATCATCTTTTTAAATTACAATTTCTCCAAAAATTATATAAAATAACTTATTTTGGGTAATTTCTCTATGTCAAATGGTATTTAGGCCCCAATATGAGCATAGCTCAACACGTTAGCCAAATGTCTTAATTTTAACTTTAAACTTTCATTTTCATCAAATTGAACCTTAAACTTAGCAAGTTGTATCAATTTTAACCCTAAATTTTCAATTTCATCAAATCGAACCTCAAGCTTAGCAGCATGTGTAACACCCGAGTTAGGAGGGGTACATGAATGAACCGAGATCACATCTGAATGAGAGGGATCCTGAGGACATGAAAGTATGTTCAAGAAAAGCTTAAAAGAATTGATAGATACTACCTATACTAACAAGGTGCACCTTCCTTTTCGGTGGCTCAATCATAGGAACTTTGAAGTTAAGCGTGCTTGGCTTGGAGAAGTTCTATGTTGGGTGACCTCCTGGGAATTTTCCTAGGAAGCATGTGAGTGAGGACAAAGCATGCTAAAAGGACCCCGTGTTGGTTTGTGGGGACAGTCTTCACTCTTAGGAGCAGTTTCAGATAAGTATGGTAACGTGGCCAGGTCGCAGGGGAATGCCGGGGTCGTTAAGGGCCGAATCCGGATTCCGAATCCTGGGCCTGGGGCGTTACAGATGGTATCAGAGCAGAACCTCTCCCAGTAGGATGTGGTTCGGGGACGAACCAAGGCGGAAGCTGGTGGGCATGTAACACCCGAGTTAGGAGGGGTACATGAATGAACCGAGATCACATCTGAATGAGAGGGATCCTGAGGACATGAAAGTATGTTCAAGAAAAGCTTAAAAGAATTGATAGATACTACCTATACTAACAAGGTGCACCTTCCTTTTCGGTGGCGCTAAAAGGACCCCGTGTTGGTTTGTGGGGACAGTCTTCACTCTTAGGAGCAGTTTCAGATAAGTATGGTAACGTGGCCAGGTCGCAGGGGAATGCCGGGGTCGTTAAGGGCCGAATCCGGATTCCGAATCCTGGGCCAGGGGCGTTACAGCATGTATCAATTTTAACCCTAAATTTACTTAAGCTCGTTGCAATGTAGACCTTCAATTACTTTCTGTTTGAACCACGGTTAAAGCACGCAAATGAATATTTTCTCATTTTTTTAATTCACATTGCACCTAACTTGGTTTCTTGAAATAAATTTATTGGATTTTTTTATTTGAATAAACATTTGTTGTTGAGAGATTGTACATGAGTTTTCTCTCATTTTCTTCTTATTGTATTTGTGGGTGTTGCTGTATTTTAGCTGCTTAGAAGAACATGCAACTGTTGGATGATAAGAAAGCAATTTTTGGAGTTTTTTCTTTTCATTTAGATGATTTTTTCTCATTGAGAACTTTGTAAATTATTTTTATTGTTGCCAAGGATTACGAAAGCAAAACAATTTCAGAGTTTTTTTTTCTTCAAATGTTTGCTGGATTTTTCTTGTTGCTAAGAATTTGGTTGGGTTTTTCTTCTTCTTGCTAATTAGAACATGAAGTGTACGAATCCAAAAGAAAGCAATTTCATGTTTTTGTCTATGTTGGATTTTTTCTTGTTGCTAATAACTTTGTTAATTTTTCAAGCTAAATAACAATGAGAAGAATCAAGAGTTTGTTTGATTTCTTAAAATAAAGATTTTCTCCAACAAAAATTTTACAAGAAACCAACATAACACAGGTGCAATGTGAAATTTTTTAAAAGGAGGAAATTGTCAATCCTGTAATGGCGGTTTAATGGAAAATTAACGGAAAGTCTTCATTGCAACACTTATACAAGTTTGAAGTTGAAATAGATAGGGTTAACAACAGGAACGACCAAATGTAAACCTGCGTTTTGAAAAATGGCCAATCAGCTTATCTATTGAATAAATGGCAAATGATTTTTTATTTATTAAATATGTATTATTAAGTGACAAAAATACCCTAACCTGTCTAACCAAAATCCTCTAACAACCTATCTAACCAAAATCATATCTTGGAATTACAAAGTAGCTATGTTAATTTTTTTTTTTCGAAAAAGGATACTTTATTTATTAAACGTATGTGAGAAACATACGAGGGAGCTACATGAAAGCTTCCCAATTAAGGGAGATCGTAGAGGCTTCATAATTACAAAATAAGGTTGAAGATGAAGCTCAGAATCCGGCCAGAGCAAAAGATATCCTCCCTAATTTGAGTACTGTTGCGAGCAATCCCCTGGAAGATACGCTTGTTCCTCTCGTTCCAAATGGTCCATAAAGATGCTCCCACGAACGCTTGGATACGAATCATCCTCTGAGAGATAGCCTTCCATTGGAATATATTCATACAAAAATCATCAATGTGAGGGGGCTGCGGAAGATGGAAGCCCGTGGCTCGGTGAAAACGCTCCCATATGGAGTAAGCTAACTCACAGTGGAGGAAGAGGTGATCCAAGCTTTCCGAATCTAACCAAAATTGTATCTTGGAATTACAAAGTAGTTATCTTAAATATAAGATTCAAATATAATCCAAATCTAAATGAAATTCTATCTTAGAATTACAAAGTAGTTAGGTTAAATCTAAGATTTAAATTTAATCCAACCAATTTATTTCCAAAATAAAAAAAAATTGAGACAAACAATAATATAGCAAAAAAAATCTAGAAATCAAGAAAATCACAAATTGAGATTAAACTACACCAATATCTAGAAATCTATAAAATCACAAATTGAGATTAAACGAGATCAAAATTTAGAAATAATCTAGAAAATCACAAATTGAAATTAAACAACACCAAAAACATGTAAAATGTATGGAAAAAAGATAACATACTATTCTAATGAAATAATGCATACACAATTCTAGACTATGATTTTAAAATAATTAGAAAAATCATTAGCCAAATAGATTGTAAAATTCAAATAGAATAATGAAAAAAATATGGCCACTAAATGAATCTACCTGCCGTGGAGGCATACTGGTCTCGAAGAACAGTGTGTTAGGTTTATGGACAATAACAGAAGATTTAGTCTAGAGACAGCTCAATTCGCAAGAACACGAATACAAATGGTCTAAATTATTAGGAATCCAAGTCCATCCTTTTACCAAAACAAAAATGTGATTCAATTTCAGCCCCCCATATTCCAAACTAGAATCGTCACTGACTTGCTGAACCAAAGCGTATGAAGACCCATTTCCCTAATCGCTGCCAATTTTCTCCCGGACCGATCACAACCCACAAATACCTTGTATTCGATCAATAGACAATATAGTAGTAGTACACACGAATACCTTGTACTCAGTAAAAATCTTCGTCGTACCCTCCCCTCTCTAACAAACTTGGTCCTGTTCAACTTAGCAAGACATAAATCAATCAAGGCTTTATGTATTATCCTCCTTTAAGACATATAAATTCTCCCCTACAAAAGTCTTGCTTTGAATGCTATGATAGAAAGATGGGAAAAATACACTTTTGGTCCTTGAGGTTTGGGTTAAGTGACACTTTGGTCCCTGAGTTTTCAAACTCAACAAAAATACCCCTGAGGTTTGAGATAAGGAGCACTTTGGTCCCTGCCGTCAATTTTTCTGTTAACTCCTAACGGTGGCTGACGTGGCACTATTATTTTAATAAAAAAAATATATTTTTTAATTTTTTTAAAATAAAAATATTAAAATAATAAAATATTAATATTTTTTTATTTTTTTTTATTCTTTCCCCCTTTCTCTTTCTTCTTCTTCTTTTTCTCCATCTTCACCATCTCCTTCATCTTCCTTCTTTTTCTTCTTCCTAACTCCAGCGACCGGCGGCCACCCCCCGCCGTCGCCGGCAACTGTTTTTTTTTTCTTTCTTTCTCTTTTCTTCTTTTCTCTTACCCCATTTTTCTTCTTTTCTTTATTATTTTTTTTTTAAATAAACATGGAGGAGGGAGGAGGGACCTCCCTCCTCCATTCTTCTTTTTTTTTTTTTTTAAATAGTGGAAGAGAAGAAGAAAAACAGTGGAAAGAGGGGAGGAAGAAGAAAAAGAAGAGAAGAAGAAGAAAGAAAAAAGAAAAAAAAAAAAAAAAAAAAGAAAGTCGCCGGCGGCCGGCGGCGGCGAGCGGTGGCCGCCGGCCGCCGGAGATAGGAAGAAGAAGGAGGAAGATGATGGAGAGGAAGAAGATGGAGAAGAAGAAGAAGAGAGAGAGGGAGAAATAATAAAAGTAATATTATTTTATTATTTTTAATATTTTTTATTTAAAAAAAATTAAAAAATAATTTTTTTATTAAAATATTAGTGCCACGTCAGCAACCGTTAAAATTTAACAGAAAAGTTGACGGCAGGGACCAAAGTGCTCCTTATCTCAAACCTCAGGGGTATTTTTGTTGAGTTTGAAAACTCAGGGACCAAAGTGTCACTTAACCCAAACTTCAGGGACCAAAAGTGTATTTTTCCCTAGAAAGATCTTGCCATGATTTTTCACAAAATCCATCTCATAGATTTAAAAATAAATTAAATGAAAGATAGAGAATCCAAGAAAGAATATCAGTTTTCAAATACAATTTCCTTAATTTTAGGAAGGAGGAAAACAACTCTGGCAAAGGGTAAAAATGAAAGTCTGGGATACAAATACAGTCACATGTTCCTCACGTTTTGATCATTTTCCTCTTTTTTTTTTTTTTGTCTATCTAAATTGAGACTTTTTTTTTGTCATTTACAAGGATTTCCCAAATAGTCTGCTAAGTTTAGGGTTAAGTTTGATGAAATTGAAAGGTAAGGGTCAAAATTGATAGCTAAGTTTAGGGTCAAAATGTTTTTTTCCCTTCCATTTATTGTTTGTTATGTCAACATCCTTTTTAAAATAATGTGGGGTCCACCAGTATTTAAATTATATTAATAAAGGTAAAAGTATAATGTGAACAAAGGAAGTAGGGTAAAATACCTTTTTGGTCCTGATAGCACCTGATCCGTGCTATTTTATTACCTCTAATCTAAGCTTGTTAGAGAGATTTCATGCTTTAATTGTCTTATTTGTAGGTACTTGGAGCATAGGTGATATCGGGAGCCAACCGCACAAATTAGCGTTATTTCGAGCCAATTATGGAGTTTTGGAGCCATCTCGATGTTCTTGGATGACGAGGAGGTGAAAAGACCCAAGTGGATTGAAGCAGGCGTGAAGAACTACACCAAGAATTGAAGGTTGAAGCCCTGTACCGAGAAAGACCGAGACAAAACTTTGAAAAAAGGCAGCAAGACTCGAATTGGGGACGACGTCGAGACGCTACCCCTAGCATCTCGACGCCGACGCGAAATCAACATGGAATACAAAGTCCGTGGCGTCGAGGCGCCGAGCCTGGCATTTCGACGTTGCGATGTTTTCTATAAATATAGGGCTTCGGTTTAGTCCGACGTGAGGTTAGATTTTTCGACTTTTTACGATTTCTTTCTCCCTTTTTAGTTTTTATCTGCTGTGTAGACCTTTTAGAGTCAATTTTTATGTATTCTTTTGGATCTATTTGTCGTTTTCCATTCTCTATGAGTAGCTAAATTACTTGGAATCGTTGGATTGAGTTTATGCTTTGAATATTATGATGCTTGGCTGAGTTTTCTGGGTTATTACTTGTTGTTCCTTGCTGTTTTTATGAGCGTTTCATGTATGTCGTTTAAACCAATGCATGGGATTAATGTCTTAGAATTGACGACTCTAGAAAATTATTTTCTGTGCATTCTATCAGTTATTTGAGATAGCCACTAGGCCGAGGCAAGTCCATCACTATTGAGTGTAGCTTCTTAATAAGCCTAAAATGCATGATAAAGGTTGTGTTCATTGAATTTAAATTCCGTTTATATTTGATTAGTGCAATTTCGAATCCAAGAGTTTAAAACGGTTAATGTATGTAAGCAATCGCGAGGTCTCGGGTTGTTTATTTTAGATTAGTTCGATATAGCTTGGTGGTCATTGGGCTATGCATGTGGGGTAGCGAGCGATCAATCAAATTAATTAATTATGTTAGTGGCAAGGTTTTGGGTTAATTAATTAATTAAACACAGGTTAGTGTAGGGAGGTCCTCCAAGTAACCAAGAAGCTAATCCGGGTTCACATTAATAGCATGAAATGATTATTAGAGAAAACTAGGAAGCCAAGTAGCGAAATATTCAAGCATAGCATTCCCAATCCAACGATCCTTGTTTAAATTGAATTTTATCTCATTTGTCTTTGTTGCATGTTTGTCCTATTCAGTTTTTTTTACGTTCAACATTTTATTTACTGTTTTGATCTATCCGTTTCAAAACCCCCCTGTTGTGTGAACACAAAAGACTACATTCACTAGATTCCCCTTCCTTGTGTTCGACCCCGACCACTATTTCTTCAAAATAGTTGTAGTGCAGTGAAGTATAAATTTATTTGACATGAGTCCCGACAGCTCGTCCCGTCAGGTCCCTAATGTTTCAGGTCATTTTTCAATAAGTCACTCGGTTTCAAAATCGAACAATCAAGTCCCTACTGTTTCGAAAATAGTTCAATTTAGTCCCTCCACTGTCATTTTTTTTTTAACGGTCCTGACGGGGTTAATTGGAAAAAAAAATACATTTAAAAAAAAAATTGGCAAAAACATGGTCTTTTGAAAAAAATTAGGAAAACCAGGCACTTTTTTTGTCCTTATTTGAATCCGTGGGTTGAAGCCACGGATTCAAGGGTTGACTGGTCAAATTTGACCAGTCAGCCCTTGAATCCGTGGCTTCAACCCACGGATTCAACTTTTTTTTTTTTTTTTAAAATTTCTGATTTCATTTTCTTTTTTTTTTCTTTTTTTAATTTCATTATTTTTTAAAAAAATAAAATTATTTTCTTGGTTTTTTCTTTTTACAAATTTTGAAAATTAATTTTTATTTTAATATTTTTTTTTGTTTTTTTTTTCCTATAAATCAAATTATTGGAATATTATAATCGATAACATAATTATAATTGGAAAATTATCCTTTTAAATTTACAACATTATTGATACATTTTCAATCACTGCACATTTCGATTCGTAATTTTTACCAACTATTTTTTTAAAGAAATTATACTAATAAAAATCGATACATCAAAAATTAGTGAGACAAGAAAAATTGGGATAAATGAGAATAAATTAGATTTTTTTAAAAAAAAATCTAAGAATAAAAACACTCTCATTTCTTCGATTTTTTTTTTTTTAAATCTAAGAATAAAAAATTCAATATTTTTTTAATTAAGAAGGCGATAAATGTATATTTTAGGTTTTGTTTGATAATAATTTGGTTTTTTGAATTTGAAAATTAGGCATCTAGACACTATTTTTACATATAGGTTTTTTTTTTTTTTGTTTTGTTATCTACTATATTTTCAAAATTCAAGCCAAGTTTTGAAAATTAAAAGAAAGTAGTTTTCAAAAACCTTGTTTTTTGCTTTTTAGAATTTGGCAACAAATTTATATGTGTCTTAAGAAAGATTACCATGGTAAATAATTGAGAAGAAAACAAACACATTTTTTAAAAAACCAAATAGTTATCAAAATGATAGAGTGGTTGTGGTCAATTTTTTTTTTCCTTATTAATTTGAATAAAAATCTTTAGTCAACTTCTGATAGTTGAGCCATCCGTAGCTGTATTCAAAACTGATAGTAGATATACTGTTTAATAACAGTTGATTAATTAATCATAAAAGTATTAAAAAATATTAGTAAATATGAAAACCAAACAATTAATGTTTGAAAGGTTTGTGAATCCAATTTAATACATTGGAATTTTATCACCTTCTTAATTAAAAAAAAAAAATCTAATTTTATTCTTATTTATCCCAATTTTTCTTGTCCAACTATTTTTTGATGTATCGATTTTTATTAGTATAGTTTCTTTAAGAAAAAAAATAGTTGGTAAAAATTACGAATCAAAATGTGAAGTGATTGAAAATGTATCAATAATGTTGTAAATTTAGAAGGATAATTTTCCAATTATAATTATGTTATCGATTATAATATCCCAATAATTTGACTTATAGAATAAAAACATTAAAAAACAAAAAAAAAAAACAAAATATTAAAATACAAATTAATTTTCAAAATTTGTAAAAAGAAAAAACCAAGAAAAGAATTTTCTTTTTTTAAAAAAGAATGAAATTAAAAAAAAAAAAACAAGAAAATGAAATCTCAAATTTAAAAAAAAATAAAAATAAAAATAAAAATAAAAACTAAAAGTTGAATCCGTGGATTCAAGGTTGACCAGTCAACCCTTGAATCCGTGGCTTCAATCCACGGATTCAAATAAGGACAAAAAAAGTGCCTGGTTTTCCCAATTTTTTTCAAAAGACCATGTTTTTGCCAATTTTTTTTTTAAATGTATTTTGTTTCCAATTAACTAGTCCTGACGTGGCAGTTTAACATAATAAAATATTAATTTTTTTTTCAAAATTTAATTTTTAATTAAAATAATAAATTAATAAAAAAAAAAGAGAAAAAGGTCTTTCCCTCTCCCTTCTTCCCCCAACCCTCGATTTCCCTCCCCTTCCCCTTCCTTCCCTTCCCCTTCCCCTTGCCCTCCTCGCTACCGATGATCGCCACCGCCTTCTTCATCTTCTTACTGGCGACCTCCTACTCTTTTTCTTCTTCCAAACCGAGCCCACCCCATTCTCTTTCTTCTTCTTCCAAACCGAGCCCACCCTCATTCTCTTTCTTCATCTTCCAAACCGAGTCCACCCCCTTCTTCATCTTCTCACTGTCGCCACCGTCGTTTGATTACAGGGTGTTGAATGAACCAAAACCCAGTTCATAAATCGCTTAAACCCAGTGCTTTCTGATTGCAGGTGGAGCTTGTTGGTACGAAAATTTAGTGGATGTGAGGCCTCTAATGGCAATACCCATTTCGATCTCAGTGGCGCTGCCTTTGGTCGTATGGCCATTGCCGGCAAAGGTGGGAAGCTCCGAAACCGAGGCAAAATCCCAGTGATTTACCGGGAGAAGATGAAGAAGGCAGCGACAGTGAGAATATGAAGAAGGGGGTGGGCTCGATTTGGAAGAAGAAGAAAGAGAAGGGAGGTGGGCTTGGTTTGGAAGAAGAAGAAAGAGAAGGGGGTGGGCTCGGTTTGGAAGAAGAAAAAGGAGTTGGAGGCCGCCTGTGAGAAGATGAAGAAGGCAGCGGCAGCGGTGGCAGCGACGACGATCATCGGCGGCGAGGAGGGCAAGGGGAAGGGGAAAGGGGAAGGGGGGAAATCGAGGGTTGGGGGAAGGGGAGGGAGAAAAATACCTTTTTTTTCTTTTTTTATTAATTTATTATTTTAATTAAAAATTAAATTTTGAAAAAAAATTAATATTTTATTATGTTAAACTGCCACATCAGAACCGTTAAAAAAATTAACGATGAAGGGACTAAATTAAACAATTTTCAGAACAGTAGGGACTTGATTGTTCGACTTTGAAACCTAGGGACCTATTTGAAAAATTAACCTAAAACATCAGGGACCAAAAAAGTATTTTATCCAAGGTAGTATTATACTCTCGTGCCATTAGAAATATTTTCCCAATAATGTTGTCATTAAAAATTGAACACTTGCATGAGTGGGTGGGAATTCGAATCTTAAACCTTTATTTTAACATGTTGAACTATAGCGGACAACATTTTCTTTTATTTTAGCATCAGTACACAAGAAAAGAAGAGAAAAGTTAAACAACAAATAAAAGAAGGCCTTCCATAAAAACCAACTCCCTCACGGAAGCTTGAGCAAATCTCTTCCACATAAATTTGTTGAGAATTTCAATTGGACACTCTTCAACAGCGAATTTAACTGTTGTATGGGCCAATTTGTTGCTGATTCGAGGTCTCCAAACAAAAGTAGAGGTCTGAAACTCGTGGCTAAAAACGTTTTCTTCTTCCCAACCAGCATCTTAAAAACGTTTTCTGAATCGGTTTCAACGCGCAAATGGAAAAAAATCCGCCTCTTTTGCGTTTTCCAAACTGTCCCGAACCGCCATAGCCTCGAGTAAATCAACCTCGGAAATGAAACTGTTTATTTTAGTGAAGGTGAGCATAATTATTTCGAAAAATAATGCTAAGTTTCTAACTATACAGGCAACAATTTTGTACTATTAAAGGTATACAAGAGAGAAACTAGATTTTCAAATCCACACCTATTAGTAATTTCTTCACTTGTCAATGAAATATTTGGTAAGTTTTCCAGAGAATGATTAAGAGAAACCATAGCAAAGTGTGTAAACTTAGCTGTGGATTTTCATGAATATCATTTTCCTTCCTTAAGTTCAAAGAATTAGTAATGGTCCATTAAAGAGTTTTAGCAAAAATTCATAGGGGAAAGAGGGAGTGATAGTAAAAAAATAAAAAATGAAAAAAAAAAATAAAAAGGGGAAAGTGTTGGCCGGAAAAACAATGTCAGACATGAAATTCTTGGGTGTAGCGGTTAAATTATACAAAATACTCCAACTTTAAAAACTTTCATTTCTATTCTAACTTCTTATATCTTTTTCTTTCGGTTGAATTAGTTTGTCCCAGATTTACTTTTAATATTGTGTATATTAGATCTCTTTTTTGTAGTTCATTTTTTTTTTCAAATAGATTCCTCAATTTTCAATTTTTCTTTTATCTATAAGTCACTTCTACGTTTACATAATAGATTATATTGATTTTATTATTTAAGGATTATAGTTGAGTTAATTTCAAGTAATTAAGATTAAATTATAAAAAATACCCCTGAACTATGAGGTTTGTTTCAAAAATGCCCCTGAACTTTGAAAAGTTTCAAAAATACCCCTGAACTTTGAAAAATGTTTCAAAAATACCATTGCCGTTAATTTTTGGATGAAAACCATTAAAGTTTCAGTTTAAAAAATACCCTTGAACTTTCAAAAAAATTTCAAAAATACCCTTATTGAAAAATGCTTCTTCTTTTTTCCTTCTCCTCACCGTAAATTCTTCCTCCATGAAAATTAATGCAAAACTTTGCTTATAAAAGTTGTGTGCAACACAATACCAGATGAAAACAGACTTTGAAATCGAGTTTTCTCTTCTAGAAAGTGTAAAGAAGATAAGTGTGAGAAAACAACAAATATATGTATATATATTATTTCCTTTTTGCTCTCTCTGTTTATGTATGTCAGTGATAAGAAGAAGAAGTGTTTAAGGATTATTAGAACCCGTATACAATAATAGTTTCATTTATTTTTCATAAAATAAATATATACAGAAAGCTAGTGGGTAATGGTTGGTGGGGAAATAATATTTGAAAAGGCTACCAACAAAATGAAGTCAAGCACATGTAGAATTTCAAGAACAAAACAAAAGTCATCTTGAATTTTCAACACGAAAATCTAGTCAAGCTCTTGGAATGATGTGTTGAAAGAGAAGAAAAACTCCTATACTATGAATACATGACAAATAAGTAAAGTTTCTTATTAATTTTCATGGAGGAAGAATTTACGGTGAGAAAAGGAAAAAAAAAAAAAAGCATTTTCCAATAAGGGTATTTTTGAAATTTTTTTGAAAGTTCAAGGGTATTAATGAAATTGAAACTTTAACGGTTTCCATCCAAAAATTAATGGCAAGGGTATTTTTGAAACATTTTCAAAGTTCAGGAGTATTTTTTAAACTTTTTAAAGTTTGGGGGATTTTTGAAACAAACCCCATAGTTTAGGGGTTTTTTTTTTTTTTATATAATTTAGCCAATAATTAAATATGGGCACTAAGAGGTATAAACAAATTAATAAAATTAAGGGTAGAGACTTAATAGTTAATAGACATAAGCCAATCTGAGCCATAAAACTTGTATTAATGACCAAAATATTTGTAATTCGAATCTTCCTCTCCCATATATTGTAAAAAATAATTTAAAGATTTATTAGATTTTTTTTAATACAAGGGTTATTGGATTGATACAATCTTGAATGTCATAATACTTACTAAAAACTTTTTAAATTTTAGATTATTAAACACGAATCTAAAAGTGTAGCATGGTTTGATAATGGTTTGTTTTTAGTTTTCTATTTTTAGAAATTATTCCTAATTGATATGTTTTCACTATTTTTGCAAATACAGTGAAATCTTAGCCAAATTCCAAAAAACAGAATCATGATTTTAAATATGACTATTTAGTGTTTTAAAATTTTGGCTTAAATTTTGAAAAAGATTTTTAAAAAGTAAAAAACAAAGCAAAAAATACACAAGTGAAAATATTATTTATTATTTATAAACTAAATTTTCAAAAAAAGAAAAAACCAAAAGGAAAATAATTACCAAGCCGATCTGTGGATGGATAACTATTTCATTTTATGTTTTCTATTTTTTTTTATTTTTAAGATATAGGGTTGTATTATGTATTTTTCTTTTCTACAAAGTTTTTGAAATTGTGAGTAAATTTAAAGGAAAAAGAAGGTAGTTCTTAAAAACATGTTTATATTTTTAAAACTCTTGTTTTTTTCTCCCAACATATATTTTTTTTTCTCTTTAATATATTTTTCTCGAGAAAATTTTCTTTTTCCTAACTTTTCTCTCTAAAAAAATTGTCTTTTCTCTCTCCAAAATTTTCATTTCTCTATTAGTTATATTTTTTTTTCTCTTATAATATATTTCTCACACTTTTCTCTATCCCAAATTTTAATTTTTTTTCTCAAACTTTTTCGCTTTATAACTTTTCTTTTCTTCTCTCTAATTTATTTTTCTCTTTCAACATATATATATATATATCTAATTTTTTTTCTCCCTGATTTTTTTCCACTTTCTAAATTTCTCTATTTTAAAACTTTAGCAAGGAATAAAACTAATAAAAACCAACAGAACTAAAGCCTAGAATTTCAACAAGAATAAATCCAAAACTAAACTAAACATGACAAACAACTGTCCAACCATAATAAGCAACATCTACACTATCCAAATGAAAATAAAAAGGGGAAATAACGCTAGCTAGTTATGGTCCCTCTTCATTCGCCACCTCTGCATCACCATGGTCAGGGCAATCCTCATAACCTGCATGATCTGGTAGTTGGTATCATAGCAAAGTTGTTCCTATAGACTAACCTAGGAAACCTAGGTTGTTAATAGGGTAAGACCACTGGTTTTCCTCGTTCTCCTCTCCATCACCAGGTATGTGAATATATATTTGTTATAATATGTTACCTGTTGACTTATTTGATTGTATGTTGTGGATTTGCTTGCTTGTGTGCTTATTGATTGTCTTGTTTGCCTTGTTGGAGCATGTTTATTTTTCAATGTTGCTTTATTTTATAATAGCTAGGCTTATGATGCTCCTTGTAGCCGAATAGATAGTTTGCATTGATTGTGTGATTCTTGTTTGGTAGTAGGAGTAGGATGCTCCTATAGTTAGTTAGATAGCTCTTGATTATCTTGTGGTTGTTTTGTGATGTTGCTTGCTAGTAGGCATAGGATGTTACCATAGTTCCTAGATAGCTTCTGTGTTTTTGTTGCGCATGCTGTTTGCTTTTAGGTTTAGGTTGTTGCCTCAGTTCGAGGTTAGTCCCTCCTATTCAAGCTTCTTAGGAGTGGTTTAAGCGTGTTACGTTCTTCTTTCCCTCTTCGTGATGAGTTCTAGCGGGAGTCAAGAAAGTGGTCGTTCTAGCTCTCCAGATGCTCCTGAAGTTAATTCACCCTGAGGCAAATTCCTTTATTCCTCCTCCGGTGCCTCAAGTGGTGTTGACATTGGAGGCCTTGGTGTGTGAACCAAGTCCCTGCTCATAAAGGGGAAGCTCAATTTTTCCGAAACTTCAATAAAGCAAAGCCTCCATCATTCGATGGCCAGCTTGGAAGTTCGAAAGTTGTTGAAGAATGGACTTCAGAGTTAGGAGCCATAATCCAATATCTTGGAGCTGATACCCAGCAGCGTGTCCAAGGAGTTACCTCGTTGCTCAGAGGTCAAACACGCGATTGGTGGAATCTAGTGGGCTAGCCTGAGGATCACCCCAAGCAATCCCTGTCATGGACAAGGTTCAAGGGCTTATGCGAGATCGATTTGTCTGACACTTCCCTAGTGCTGAAGTTGAAGATATCTGGAAGCGGAGTTTTTGTTGCTCGTGCAGGGGAGCATGTCTGTAGTGCAGTATGAAAGAAGATTTGTGGAGTTGTCTTGTCATGTCCTAGAGCTAGTCGCCACCTAGCCAAAAAGGATCGGAAGGTTCATCAATGACTTGCGTAGGGATATAAGAGTGCTGGTCAGGCAAGGACGACCAACACTCTAAAATATTCATCTCTCTATTACTTTTATTTCATTTTCTCTTCTAACATATTTTTCTCACTTTTTTCTCTCTAAAGTAGTCTTGTATATCTCTTTCTAAAACTTCTTTTTCTATAACCTAAATTTGTATTTTTTTTTTTTTTATCGTTTGTTATCATTAACTTTATCTATAAATTTTCCCACTCTAAAATTTTTCGGTTTTCTCCTTATTATTTTTTCTAAATCTTATTTCTTTCTCTACAATTTTTCTTTCTCTTTCTTTAGCTTATATTTTTTATCTCACAAATCTCTAAATCTCTTTAACTTTTCTCCCTCTAACATTTATTTCTCTTTCGCTAGCAAATATTCTCTATTTAATGCAATTCTCAATCTTTATCTTCTCTTTCTAAGATATCTTTCTCTTTCTCTAACATATTTTTTTTTTCTCTTTTAACATTTCTTTTTCTTTTCTCTAGTTTTTCTCTTTATAAATTTTTGTTCATCTCTCTAAAGCTACTCTATCTATCTTTTCTTTCTAAAAACGTTATCTCTTTCTTCTAACCTATTTTGTTCTCTCTAACATTTTTTCTACCTCTCAACTTTTTAGAAAACAAAAATTCAAAAACAGATATATCATAAAATAGAAAACCAAAAAGCAAAATGTGAAATAAAATAATATGAACCGAATAAAAACTCAAGGACAAAAATTAAATAAAATGTTATTTGAAGAATTTCAATAAAGTTCCCCTATGGAGATCAGCCCTTTGGGAAGTAAAAATATTTGTACCCAAAACTAATGAAACATAAGGTGACAAGTAAATGGTATACACTTCAGTAAACATGGATTTTTGCCCAACACGAAGATAATTCAATTAATTGACATAAAATAGGTACCTTTGATTAAGAGGTCAAATATTCAAACCTCCACCCCATATATTGTTGAACTTAAAAAAAGGGAAATTGTGACAAATGGCTAAAAAAAAAACCCACTATGATTTTTTGCTAAATTAGTTTTAAAATTGGAGAATGGCTACCGCAAATTCAAGAACAACCAACCGGTATTTTGTATCCCATTTTAACTCTAGTATATACGTCCATACACAGTTGCCAAAGTGACCGTTTGCAAACTGTCGTTACTTACCCAAGATTCTATTTACAGTCAATTCAAGGACAACAAACCAGTATTTAGTATTCCCATTTTACCTCTAGTATATACGTTCATACACAGTTGTCAAAGTCACTGTTTGCAAACTGTCGTTACTCACGCAAGATTCTATTTACAAATTTGATTTCAAATTTTGTTTGATGGGAGCCGATATGATCTCCAACCGAAAATCATGGAAACTGATTTTCTCTCCAACCGAAAATCAGGTCATTCCTAGATTAACGTGAAATTATCACTAATGATTTTTAAACTTCATTTAAATGGCTATCATAACTTAATTCAAATCTTTCCAAATCCCACAAAATGATCGTACAACAGGTATTCGACGGTGTCTGGAACGTGAATCACCTGAATCTCTCATACGGAATTAGTATTTCTCGGTTGCTTCAAAGGTCAAACAATCCAATCAATATAATCCTTAGAAGATAGAGATGTTTTTTCTTGGTCATACTTTCATGTCCTCAGGACCCCTGATGATCTCGGTTCATTCATGTACCCCTCTCGTCACACCTATACGAGTATGCAACCAAATATTTTACAAATAACTATACATGGTTGGTCCTCAACTCCTATAAAAAGCCAACGAAATCGTGAATAGAGGAAGACACAAAGGACGAGAGAAATAAGATATGGAGTTAATGATCTTCATGCTCTTTCTTTCCTTCTCAAGCCTCTCCCTCGTTCTACTCTTCAAGTCAACAAGTACCAAAAGAAGCCATTCAAATCTCCCTCCAGGGCCAAAAGGTTATTTACTCATCGGAAATCTAATGGAAATGGGTAACAAACCCTACCAATCTCTAGCCAATCTTGCCAAGTCCTACGGCCCCATTATGACCCTCAAGCTTGGCCAAATGACCTCAATCGTGATCTCCTCCGCAGCCATGGCAAAGGAAGTCCTCCAAACCCACGACCAACATTTATGCGACCGTACAATCCCACACTCATCCACAGTTTACGACCACGACAAGCTCGGATTCCCCTGGCTTTCAGTATCCGACGACCTTTGGAGAACCCTCCGAAAAGTTTGCAACAATCACATGTTTTCCCGCAAGATTCTCGACTCGAACCAGATCATTCGCCGAAACAAAATCCGACGCCTTCTCGCCGATGTACGAGAAAGCGCTGCGAAAGGCGAGGCTATAGATGTTGGAAGAGCTGTGTTTGTGACCACTCTCAACATTCTTTCCAACACAATTTTTTCTATAGATTTGGCTGACTCGAATTCCGAATGGGCAAAAGAATTTAAGGAAACCGTGTGGGAGATTGTGGAGGAGTCTGGGAGATTGAACATTGGAGATTATTTTCCCATGTTGAAGAAGATAGACATCCAAGGTAGTCGAAGGCGTATGATGGTTCATATTAAGAAGTCTTTGGACATGATTGGAGACATGATCGACAAGCGGTTGGAGCAGCGAGAATTGGTTGGTGGCCATCAAGAGAATCATGATGTGCTTTACAATCTTCTCAATCTTGCAAAAGAAAATCATGACTCCAAATTTGACGTATATTTAATCAAGCATTTGATATTGGTAAATCTCTCTCTCTGGTCCATTCAGAACTCTGTTCTCTTCTTTGATTTCAACCACGTTTTCAAAAATTTTGCCGTGTGACTATTTGTGACGGGAGTTTTGAAAAACCTCTCATGAAATTTAAACATGACCCATTTTATTTTAGACTGATTTTGGTTGGTTTTTTTATTTAAAATTTGAAAGAAAAATAAACCAAAAGCACAATAATTTCTCATATACATGGGCCATCATATGAATTTTTGAATAACTTCGGTTCATAACGATACTCAGTTGTCAAGATTTTATTGGTGGTATGTAAGTAGATCCCTACGTATCAGTATGCTGCCAAGTTTTGTTCCGTAAATGAGAAAAAACGTACGCAGTTTTATTTTTCTTTCTTAAAAAAAAAATTAGAAACAACAAATAGGAACATCATACATTGTAAATAATTTCACATCATTTCAGACAATAACTACTCAGACATATTTTGTTTTCACTTTTGTTCCATATGAAAGGTTCTATTTCCAGCTGGCACCGACACAACTACATCGACAGTTGAATGGGCAATGGCGGAGCTATTAAGGAACCCAGAAATTCTCTCCAAAGTCCGAAAAGAACTCATGGAAGTTGTCGGAAAAGACAAGCCAGTTGAGGAATCAGACTTGTCAAGGCTGCCTTTTCTTGGAGCAGTTGTAAAAGAAACTCTTCGACTACACCCACCAGCTCCTTTACTACTTCCACGAAAGGCAAGAGAAGATACTAAAATTGGAGGCTTCACAATTCCAAAAGATGCTCAAGTTCTTGTCAACGCATGGGACATTGGAAGGGACAAAAATGTTTGGAATGAAGATGCTGAGTTTTTTAAACCAGAAAGGTTTTTAGTGTCGGGGATTGATTATAAAGGTACAAACTTTGAGTTGATCCCATTTGGTGCTGGACGAAGAATTTGCCCTGGATTGCCGCTGGCTACTAGAATGGTGCAATGGATTCTTGCTTCTCTAATTCACTCTTTTGATTGGAAACTTGAAGATGGAATCACACCAGAAACCATGAACATGGATGATAAATTTGGTCTATCTGGTCTCACTTTGGCAATGGCCAATCCTCTTCGAGCTGTCCCTATCATTGTCTGATCACTTTGAAAATGTTTCAAATGTGTGTACTACAAATCTTTAATGTATGCTATTCAAGAATAATTTACACGTTTTCTAATTTGGGAATATATAATTTTATTTGGTTTCTAAATTCAAAAAAGTCATATCGTAATTGATTTTTGCTTTAAAAGGGATTCTTTTGACGGGACAAGTTGTAGGCAGTCACTGTCTCTTAAATCATCAATCAACCAAAAAGTTTAAGGTTATGGATTATGATAAATTTAGATGTCACTTTTCGTCCATGAATTTAACGAGAAAAAAAAACCCTTAAAAGGTTGTTTTGAAACAAAATTCAAAACTTCAGATGCTAAAATGAAACCTTTGAAAGTTAATGAGTATAATTGAAACCAACCTAATAGTTCGGGTGTATTTTAATAAATTAACATTTAATATGTTATCAATATTTCAACACTCTCTTTCACTTGTGGGCTTGGACCTTTTAGAACAATACTTGGCTACATAATAATAATGTGTAGATACTCCATCAAAATCTTGACAACTAAGAAAGAGAAAGATAGAAAATGAGATTTTTTTTTTTATCTCTCATTATTGTCGACATTTGGATGGTGATATGTAGGGGCTACCTACACACTGGCAGTTAAGCATTGTCGTCCTTTCTAGAAGGCTCAATAAGTGAAATTCAATATTAATTAGAGAGGAAATACGGTGTTCAAACACAAAACCTCTTGTTCTAATACCATGTTATATCACTACTCAACCTAAAAGCTTGGGTGGTGATTTAACCTTTGGTATCGAATAAGAGGTTCTGTGTTTGAACCCCGTAATAATGTTATTTCCTCTCGAATTTTCTTTTTGAAAATAAAAGACAAATATTATAACGCCACGAGGGCAAAACGAGAACGGTCATCTTCGACCAAAGATACATAATCCAATTTGGGATATCATCCACCCAAATCTCACACAATTCCAATGATCTAGAACGTTTAGCTATATAATCCCGCTACAATATTACAATTCCTTGGAATATAAGAGAATTTAATATCACTAAAATAAGGTAGCATTTCCCAGATTGAAACTACCAAAGCTCATAAACGAAGGAGAGTATGTTGAAGTATTATATAATTAAATTTACCATAATCCATTAGCTTTACTTTTTAAGTTGATTGATGATTTAAGAGTGTCTCCCAGCCAAGTTTTTCTATAGTCGTTCATGGACATTTTTATTGTGAAAATCAATTAAATTTCTGATGGGGACCCAGGGTCATTAGGTAGGGTGGGGGAGACGAAGGAAAAAAAAGGATCATTGGTAAAAAAATGGTTTTTTATTCTTTAATTTTTTGGCAAATGTAGAGAGAGATTTACCAAAATCAAATCTCAATTTTTGAACCAAATTCCCGTTTGGGTTTAATGGGCTCCGATACCATATTATATAACATGGGTTTCCATCTCAAAACCAATTGACAATGAGTGGGGTGACCCTTGTAGCTTATAAATTGTGAGGTCTCCACTAATCTTTTCAATGTGGGATCCTCAACACTTATAATATAAATCATCCAACACCTTTTTGACTCTATGGATGTCCATCGTCAAATATCACAAACTCATGTAAACTCACTCAAAATATCATAAATTCACTAAAATATACTCCAAATATCACAAATTCACCAAAATCTCTTAAAAGCTAACCGAAGGTGTCTAACTCAGCTCAAATTCATTCCAACATCCCACAAATAACTCCCCAAACTATCCCTTAAAAGTCCAAACAAGTGTGCTAACCTCACTTCAAATCTCACAAACTTGTCCAAACCACACTTGAAAGCTCATAAACAAACCTAAACTAACCCTTAAAAGTTAAACACATGTCTAATAACTCACTAAAACACACATTTCAAATCATACAAACTCACCCATACACACTCCAAAAGCTCACAAAACTTACCTAAACTAACCCTTAAAAGCCAAACACGTGCCTAACTCACCCAAACATAAACTTAATTTAAATCCTACAAACTCATCCAAGCACATTTCAAATCTCACAAATGCACCCAAACTAATCCTTAAATGCAAAATAAAAATAAAATAAAATAAAAATAAATACATAAAAAGTGTCTAATTCACTCAAACTCAGTCCACATCCCATAAACTCATCAAACACACTTCAAATCCCGCAAAGTCACCTAAACTAACCCTTATAAACTAAAATACATGTTCAAGTCATTGAAACTAACTTCAAATATTACAAACTCACCCAAATTAACTAAAAAATAGGTACCTAACTCCATCTTACTTCAAATTCCATTACACCAAAAACCGTCATAAAAGTCAAAAAGTCGTCAACAAAAGGTTCTCCAGATGAAAAAAAAATTGTCAAGGAGGTTCGTGGGCAAAACCTCGTTGAGAGACCCTTTGCCAACGCTAAGAAACAAAGCATCGACGAAGGCTGCCTTGCCAACACTAGCACAAAGCATCAACGAACTTGTTGGGGGCGTCAATAGTTCCTTTGTTGTATTTTTTTTTTTAAATAAATCTCATTTCTTTTATTTCAATTTCATTATAATTCAAACTGTTTTTTTTTTAATTGTGGCAACAAGAATATAACTCAACTCCTACGTGTTATTAAAAAAAAAACTTTTTTCTAAATGGTAAATAATTGTGTGCAGAATAATGATATAAAAGGAAATTTATTGAATCAAATTTTGTTCTTACAATTCATTTATAAAAAGTATGAACTCAAAACAAAATTAAAATTACAACATAAATATTTATTAGATAACATGGGGTTCCATCTCAAAACCAATTGGCAATGAGAGGAGTAACCCATACATCTTATATATTGAGAGGTCTCCACTTATTTTTTCAATGTGGGATCCTCAACAATATTCACGGTTGATGGCAAAATCTGGACGAGAGGAACTCACCTAACCTTTAGTGCCACCAACGGTAAATTTGTTTGAGAGGGGGGAAGACGTGGCCTACAAAACAGAAAAACTTGCACACCAATGTGGTGCTTGCCACACCGCCTCCGATGCTTAAGTCAGAAAACGGAAGGAGGAGAGCAAGAGAGCAAGAGGAGAGAGTAGAGAATAGAGTTCGAGATCCTTTCTTCAGTGACGAAGAAGTGTTTACATACGTGTTCCTGCTCTAGGGTTTTTAGGCATTCGGAGGCGTTTCGAGCTGAACGAGGTGGAACCGGGGCAGGCAGGGACCGAACAGAGGCGGATGGACTAGGCCCACGCAAGTGGGCCGACCATATGGGTAGGGCCAAGGCCCGGTCCCTCCGACCTTTTGGCTCGTTTTGTCTCTGGGGTCCATCTTCCAGTCCTATTTCTGGGCTTGTGTCGGGTTGTCCTCGTAAGCTCCTTGTACATTGGAGTAGTCCAAAATTACCTATAACATTCACCGAAATAAAATAAACTTTAAGTAAACTAAAGATAAAACTTCATTCTCGTCCGCTTCATATAATCATAATCTTGAAAATAAAGTAGGCCTTTGAAACATTGACCCAGATCCGATAATCGACATTCAATCGCTAGCGATTGGTTGTCGTTAGTTGGAGGGAGCGGTAGCCAACAGTCAGACTGTCAGTGCAGAAGTAAATGTGGAGGTGAGGGAGAGGAAAGGAGGAGTTTTTACCTTATATATTATTTTAATTATAATTAATTAGTATTTTAATTATTTATAATTTTTTTAACTTACTATGTTACTATGGCTAATGGAAAAATTAACATGTATCTTTTAAACCTTTTTTCTCAAAATTTGGAGACTAAAATGGTACAATATTTTGAAACCTTAGATACCAAAGACACACCTAATCTTAAGAATTTAGGGACCAAAAAGGTAATTTTTCCTATAAACTTTTATGCATCCATTATAAACCCCACACAAATAACTATGCTGATAATACTTCGGATCGTAAGTTAACTACAAGTTCTGTCCAACCTAAAATCTCAATAATCATATCAATAATCATTCTCCAAGGTAATTAGAAAACATAACATCTAAATATCAATTAATCCAATTCTTCATCTTTAAATATTATCTTTGGGTCCAAACTTCAAATTACACTTTTTCTCTCATCCTATCTTAATATACCAATCTACTTTTGTCATTTTTTCCTATTAAATAATATTTCACTATTCTAATTAATTTCTACATTTCTCATTCTTCACGTGATAGGTTGCATTTTGAAAACCTCTCGTGTCTCTCTTCATTCAACCTATTAACGAGGGAGAAAGAAGAGAGAGGAGAAACGAGAGAGAAAGAAAAAGAATTAGAACACATTTTTTATTTTAAAAAATAAAAGTATATAATTTTGTTTCAAAAAATAAAAATATATAATTTCATTAAAAATAAAAAAAATATATATATATATATAATTTTATTTAAAAAATAAATTAATAAAATAGTCAAGTTTCTATCTTTTTAAGAGTTCACAACAATTACGTCCGACTCTTGATCAAGGTACAAGATTTAATTTCCAAGGAATTTGGAATAAGCGAAGATTAGTTCTTTTCGATTCATTTTGATGGCATAAAAACTATAGTGAGGTCTAAGTATTTACTAAATATTATAGAAACGGACTAATAAATGTATACAATAGATTTTTATTTATTTGGGTTTTTTCAAAAAAAAAAAGATTTTTATTTGGGTAATTTTTTTTTTTAATAAGAAATTTAATATAAATTTGCGAAAAATCAATTTAAACTATTTAAAAAATATTGTTGCCCATAAATCTTTTTTGAAGAGATGAGTGGTTTGTGAAGTTAGAAATAATCTTTTTAAATTACAATTTCTCCAAAAGTTATATAAAATTAACTTATTTGGTATAATTTTTATGTGTCAAATGATATTTAGACGCCAATATGAGCATGACTCAACAAGAAAAAAGGATGTGCTCTCAACCAAAAAGGTCAAATATTTGAATCTTCCTCTCACATGTTTTGAACTAAAAAAAATATTTAAGAGGGCCTTAGTTTGATCCTCTTGGAATAGCTGACATTCATTAGAGAGAGAATTTGAAAAAATTGGAAAAACTTAAAATAACATTGTGGAAATTTTCCAGTACTACAAAAGTGTGGTACTCTTTCCATTTAGGAAAAAAATCATTTTTAACCCTAAACTTAGACGATTGTATCAATTTTAAACTTAAAGTTTCATTTTCATCAAATTGAACCCCAAACTTAGCAAGTTGTATCAATTAAACCTTGAACTTTCAATTTCATCAAACGAACCTCAAACTTAGCAGCTTGTATCAATTTTAACCTTAAACTTGCATAAGTGTTGCAATGAAGACCTTCAATTACTTTCTGTCTGAACCACCATCAAAGCACGTAATTGAATTTTCCTCATTTTTTTTAAATATTCACATTGCACATGAGTTGGTTTCTTATAAGAAATTTATTGGATAAATTTTTGTTTTAATAAACTTTTGTTGTTGAGAGATTGTACATGAGTTTCCTCTCATTTTCTTCTTATTATGTTTGTGGGTTTTGCTAGTTTTTAGCTACTTATAAGAGCATGCAATTGTGGAATGATAAGAAAGAAATTTTGGAGCTTTTTCTTTTCATTTAGATGATTTTTTCTTGTTGTTGATAACTTTATGAGTTATTTTTATTGTTGCCAAGGATTACGAAAGCAAAACAATTTTGGAGTTTTTTCTTCAAATGTTTGTTGGTTTTTCCTGGTTTCTAAGAATTTTGTTCGGTTTTTCTTCTTCATGTTTTTTTTTCTTGCTAATAAGAACATGGAAGTGTAGGAAACCAAAAGAGAGCAATTTCATGTTTTTTTTGCTCATGTTTGTTGGATTTTTCTTGTTGCTAATAACTTTGTGATTTTTTCTAGGTTAAATAACAATGAGAAGACTCAGGAGTGTTTCATTTCTTAAAATACAAATTGTCTCCAAAAAATTTCTTACAAGAAACCAATTAACTTAGGTGTAATATGATTTTTTTTAAGAGGAAAATTGTCATATGTTAATCACATGTGTTTAATGGTGATTCAAAGAAAAATTAACCAAAGGTCTTCATTATAACACTTATACAAGTTTGAAGTTAAAATATATATACAATTTGCCATGTTTAGGGTTAAAATATTTGATGAAATTGAAAGTTCAAAGTCAAAATTGATACAACCTATTAAGTTCAGGGTCAAAAATGATTTTTTTTCCCTTCCATTTATTGTTTGTCATGTCAACATCTAAATGGGGCAGTTGCATAGATGGCAAATTGGACCAAATTAATAGCAAATATAGCACAGTTGCAAACTAATTGCAAATATAGCAAAATTAATTGTACAAGACCAAAAAGCTGTTGTCAGATTCTATCCATGTCTATCATTGATAGATTCTGATTATTCAAAGTATATCAGTGTCTTTCGCTGATAGAGTTCGATTAATCAAAATCTATCAGTGACTATCACTGATAGACTTTAATTAATCAAAGTCTAGTCACTGATAGATTTTGATTAACCAGAGTTTATCAGCGATAGACATTGATAGACTCTGAATAATCGGAGTCTATCAGTAGACTGATAGATTATGATTAATCAGAGTCTACCGCTGATAAACTTTGATAATCGAAGTCTATCAGATAGATTCTAATTAACCAAAGTCTATCAGTGTCCATCAGTAATATACTCTGATAGATTTTGCTATATTTGCAATTTTTTTTACATTGTGCTATATTTGCTATTGATTTTGTCCAATTTGCCGCCCACTACAATTTCTCTTTTAAAAATGATGTAGAGTCTTATATCAAAAAAAAAATATATATATATATATAGGGTCCACTAGTATTTAAAATATATTTATAAAGATAAAATTATAATGTGAAAGCCAACATGAACATAGCTTAATCTCTGCTCTCACATGTTGTCAAAATATATATATATATATATGTTGAACTATAGCGGACAACATTTTCTTTTATTTTAGCATCAGTACACAAGAAAAGAAGAGAAAAGTTAAACAACAAATAAAAGAAGGCCTTCCATAAAAACCAACTCCCTCACGGAAGCTTGAGCAAATCTCTTCCACATAAATTTGTTGAGAATTTCAATTGGACACTCTTCAACAGCGAATTTAACTGTTGTATGGGCCAATTTGTTGCTGATTCGAGGTCTCCAAACAAAAGTAGAGGTCTGAAACTCGTGGCTAAAAACGTTTTCTTCTTCCCAACCAGCATCTTAAAAACGTTTTCTGAATCGGTTTCAACGCGCAAATGGAAAAAAATCCGCCTCTTTTGCGTTTTCCAAACTGTCCCGAACCGCCATAGCCTCGAGTAAATCAACCTCGGAAATGAAACTGTTTATTTTAGTGAAGGTGAGCATAATTATTTCGAAAAATAATGCTAAGTTTCTAACTATACAGGCAACAATTTTGTACTATTAAAGGTATACAAGAGAGAAACTAGATTTTCAAATCCACACCTATTAGTAATTTCTTCACTTGTCAATCCAGAACTTGACAAATTTAAATTCCATGAATTTTTATATTCGTGTATACATTGTTCTTACTTTAAAAAGTGTATATTAGATCTACATTTTCTAGGGTTTGAAACCAAGACTTGTAGGAACGAAATTGGAAAAAAAAAAAAAAAAACAAAACAAAACAAAACAAACGTGCCACCGAAGATTTGATACGACGATCTGAAGGTGATAAATACTCACCTGTGCCCTTCAAAATTTGTGGTGTAAAACAAATACATATATTTAAAATCAAGGAATTGAGGGGAGAAGGTGCCCCTCCTGTCCCACATGTGGATCCGGCCTCACTACACATTCCACACGTTGAAAAAGTGAGAAAACACTGTACAGTATTTACAACATGCATGGATTACTCTTTAGATGGTCTATTGGTTTTGAGATGAAATCTCATGTTTATCTAATACCGTTGAGGATCCCACATTGAAAAGATAAGTGGAGACCTTGCCATTTATAAGATGGGCTACTCCTTTCATTGTCAATTGGTTTTGAGATGTAACCCCATGTAATCTAATATGGTATCAGAGCCTATTAAACCCAAATGAGTATTTGGTCCAGAATGGTGAACCCTTGGTCGAGAGAACATGTTAATTACTGTTGACCTTTATTTTTGGTTTTTAGCTCATGTTTTTTTTTTCTTTAAAAATGGATTTGTTTGGTAACCAATTATTTTTTCTTAAAATATTGAAATATATTTTTAAAATTACATTACAATTATGAAAACAAAGAAAAAAAGTCTAAAAAAATAGTTTTCATTTTTCAATCACATGTGCTGCTTTCTGAACAATCCTTGATATTTTAACCACGCTCTATAAAGGTTTGCAAGTTTAGAATAAAAATTATTTATCTCTAAATTTTCATATTATTATTTAATTAAGAGATTTGGTTCAATGAAAAATTTGGTAAGTTTTTCTGGAGTTTTTTTTTTTTTTTTTTTTTTTTTTTTTTTTTTTTTTTTTTTTTTAGTGCAAGTTTTTCTGCAGAATGATTAAGAGAAACCATAGCAAAGTATAAACTTAGCGGTGGATTTTCCTTCCTTAAGTTTAAGGAATTAGTAATTGTCCATTAAAGAGTTTTAGCAAAAATCATAGGGAAAAGAGGGAGTAATTGTGATTTTTTTTAAGAAAAAGGGAAAGTGTTGGTCGGAAAAACAATGTCAGACATGAAATTCGAAGGTGTAGTAGGGGAAAGAAGTAGGGGTGTTCAACGAACCCGGTAACCCGAAAAACTCGGCCAACCCAACCCAAATTATAAGGGTTGGGTTGGGTTAGAATTAAGTTTGGGTTGGGTTGGGTTTTAATTTAAGTGAACCGACCGGGTCGGTTCGGGTATCGGGTTCAATAATTAATTGGTCGATTCAACCCGAACCGACCCGATTAATATATATATATATATATATATATATAAATTTAGGGTTAGTTTCACTCCACCTCCACACCTCTTTTTCTTTCGGCCTTTCCCTCCCATTGCGACAGTGCTCCCAAGTCTCCCACGCAAAACACAGCTCCCCCACCGTGACACTACTCTCTTCTTTCACTTCGCCGACATTAGTCAATCGCCGCCATTCAACCACCGTTGCTTGCAACCACCGCCGCCGTCGTTCAAAACACAGCTTCCCCACGCCGTGACGCCGCTCCCTCTTTTCGCTTCGTCGTCGTTTGTCGTCTATCACCGCCGTTCAACCACCGTTGTTCGCAACCATCGCCGCCGCCGTTGAATTCGCATCTTCTACACTCCAGCAAGTTGGTTTTACACTTTTTACTTTCTCCTTTCTCTCTCTCTCTTTTTTTTTTTTTTGAATCTCTAGTTTTTGAGTTTGTGAATGGTTGTAATTTCTCTTCCACTAATCTCAATTGGCAGTGGGTTTGTGTTAAATCTTTGAAACAAATTGTTTTTGGATCAAATATGGAATTTTCAATTCCATTTTCTTGGGAATTTTAGTGAAATTTTCTTGGGAAACAAAAGGAAATTTTCTGGGAGGGAAAATTTTCACTCAGCAAAGAAGAAAAATTGTAATTGGTGGAAATTTTGGGATATTAAGGGAATGAGTTAATCAAGTTTGTGCTCTGTTTTCACTTGTCTCAGGATTGCAGGAAGCTTTCATTTTGAAAACAAAATCAATTTAAGAAAACGAAAGAAAAGAAAGAAATAAAGAAAAAATAATAAAAAAAAACAGAGAGAGAACCTGGTGACCCAACCCGACCCAACCCGGACAAAAGGGGTTGGGTTGGGTTGGGTTGCCTTCATGAATAGGATTGGTTGGGTTGGGGATTTGACCAACCCAAAATTTTGGGTTGGTCCAAAAATTTTCCCCCAACCCGGCCCGAACCGACCCGTGTATAGCCCTAGAAAGAAGTAGGGGAGGGGGAGGAATTAAAAAAAATATATAAAATTTGCAAAATACCCCTAAACTCTAGGATATGTTTGAATTATACTTTAAACTTGAAAAAAGTTTCATTTTTATTCTAACTTCTAATATCTTTTTCTTTTCGTTAAATTATAAGTTTGTCCTATAAATTTTAGAAGTGTGTAAGAAACTCTAAAGCTTCGAAAAAATTTTAGTAAATCATAGAACTTTTAATATTGTGTATAGTTCATTTCTCTATTACTTATATTTCTGCTACTCTTATAATATAACTCACTCTTTTGTCAATAAGAACATAATTTAACTAACATAAAAATTGTATAATCACGAGATCTGTGGTTTGAACCCCCCACATATTGTCAAAAAAAAAAAAAAAAAAAAACTCTCACACTTTTCTCTGTCTAACATTTTAATTTTTTCTCAAACTTTTTCACTCTATAACTTTTCTTTTCCTCTTTCTGATTTAGTTTTCTCTTTAAAATATATATCTCTAATTTTTTTCCACTTTCTAAATTTCTCTGTTTTAAAAAATTCTCCCTCTAAAATATTCATCTCTCTATTACTCTTTTTTTCATTTTCTCTTCTAACATATCTTTCTCACTTTTTATTTCTAAAATTATAATATTTTTTGTAAAAAAATTCCTCTCTAAAGTTGTCTTATATCTTTCTAAATTTTTTTTTCTCTATAACCTAAATTTCTATTTCTATTTTTTTTTTCATTTGGTATCTTCGACTTTATCTATAAAATTTTCTTCTTAACTCCTTAATTTTTTTTTTCTAAACCTTATTTCTCTCTATAATTTTTCTTTCTTTTTCTCTTAACTAATATTTTGCATATCTCACAAATCTCTAAGAGCCTGTTTGGTAGGCAATATCTAGATTCTGTTTTATGTTTTTAGATTCATTTAGTGAATATGCGTTTGGCAGGTGTGTTTTTTAAAACTATTTTCGGATTATGTGATCCAAATAGTGAAAATTCTGAAAACAACTTTTTTATGTTTTCATTGTATCCAGATTTTGAATTTTAAAATTTTAAATGCAGAATTAAATTAAAAAAGATAAAACCTTTAATAAATATAGTATTTCATGTTATAAACTCAATTTATTTTTGTGGAATTAAAATTTGTATAATATAGTGCTTTATAAATTATATGATATTGTAAAATAATAATAATAATAAATTTATAACACATAACATGTTTATAAATTAATTAATAATATTTTATATTCAATTTAGTATTTAGTTGATAACTACAAATAGTTTATGGTTTATAAATATATTATCAAACACATTTTGAATCATTATTTAAATTCAGATTCAATTTTTTAATCTGTTACCAAATACATATCTGAAAACATGAAATACAACTATGTTTTCATTGAATCCTTTGTTTTCAAATTTCTGTTTTCAGATCACCAACCAAACACACCCTAAATCTCTTTAACTTTTCTCTCTCTAACATTTTTTCCTCTTTCCCTAGCTAATACTCTTTTTTTCACTCCTAACATATCTTTCTTCTTTCTCTAACTAATATTCTCTCTAACATATTTTTTTTTTCTCTTTAACATTTCTTTTTGGGGTTTTTACAAGAATGGGTCGAAATGAGCCCATATTTTTCACTTTTGTCCATAAACTTTATAATTTTCATTTCAGTCCAACCCATTTTTATTAAATGTGGCCCATTTACGAAATTGACCCTCTAATAATAATAAAAAAAAAAAGAAATTACAGAAAAGGAAAATGTGTTAGTATATGGAAATTCAAAAGAATCCCCCAAAACACGTTTATTCCGAAAACGCATTGACCGTATTCTCTCTTCTTCTCCATTGTTCTTCCACTGCTATCGTCTTCTTCCTTCCGAAAACAGGTGGGTTTCGTCTTCTCTCGTCTTCTCCATTGTATCGTTAGGGCTTCATGCGACAAAGAGGTGGGTTTGACGGCGAAGAAAGGTACTGATTTTGGGTTCTTCGATTTATGATTTTTTGTTTATCGGTTTATGATTTTGGGGGGTTTTCGGTTTGCATGTCTTCTCCATTGCTCTGTTTTCACACTTTGAAATCATGTTGAGCCTTGGATTGTATGATTTTGGGGGTCTCCGTACACAAAAATCTCATACCTTCCTTACTTTTCATATGGGTTTTTCATATGGGTTTCATACGGGTTCCTCACTTAAAAAGAATGTCGAGCCTTGCACTGTATGTCATGTTCTAGTCTTGCACTTTTCATACGGGTTTCTCACTTAAATTAACCGATTGAGAATTTTGTATTTTCCACCTATTTTGGGGTTTGGGCAGTGATTCGAGCAACTGAATTGTATTCTTAGTAAAAGTTGTGAAACTACTTTTTTGCTGATAATGTTCCATTGCACTACTACAATTTTCACTTTCTATGACGCCATAGTCAAACAAAATAAAGGGAAGGGATGAAAAAAAATGTCATAAATGGCTGGGGGCGCATTTTTGGCGGGAAAAAGCGGAGATTTTCGTATTTTCGAAAATTTATGACATTTTTTCATTGTCATAGATCTATGACTTTGTTTAAGTGTCATTGATAAAAAAAATTATATAAAGTAATTTTTATTAAAAAAAAAAAAAGGAGAAAGCGAAAAAGAAATCTAAACCCTCGTGTTTTTCATCTCTCAGCCTCTCTCTCCCCCTCTCATCTACGCTCTTTCAATCTCCACTCTCAAACCCTCATTTCATCAGTAAGGCCAACCTCGATTCTTCCTCTCTCCCGTTGTTTCCTCCACATCGGCGAGCAACGCCGCAAGTTCTCTCTTCCCGTAGATTTTCGACCAAGACCCACGTCGGCGAGCAAGATCACGAGCTGCTGTTTTCTTCTTCTTCCACTCGTAAGTCTCTCTCTGTACCTCGTTAAATCTCTCTCTTTCTCACGTTTTGGACAGGAATCTGTGCGATCAGTAGCGTTTTCCTCTCCAATCTTGACCATTTTGGCGTTGTTTAGCAATCCTAGTAAGTTTCAACATTGACCCATGATTATTCGACTTCAAATTTGGATTACACATTCGTGATTGACTCTATATTCGCAGGATTAAGCCCTTTCGGTCGAGCAACGCCTATCCAAGGTAATTCGATGTCAATAGGTATTGTGCAGCACATTAGTCTCATTCAAATTCAAATCCTTTAAAAGTGCTTTAAGTCATGTTTATATGGCTCATCACCATTCATTGGGATGATCGATCCAACCTTGAGTTTGGGGATTTGAGTAAGTCTGGTTTGACTTATATTTGTCTCGGATGTCATTTTATCATTTTAGCTTCTATATTTAGTGTTATTCATCTTATGGTTAAAGATTAATAGATTATACAATGTTTCCTTGAAACCAAATTATATTTGGAATCATTGCACTTGATACTTTCAGATTCATTTTCTTCATGATTAGCGTTGGGATCTGTTAGATTGTTGTTTGATGACTGAGTTTGTTATCTAGGTTGATGAGCCGGTGCTTTATTCAAAATTTTCTTTTTGACATGTGAGATCTCCTCTTTCTTTATCATATGTGTGAATTTTCAAGATCGAGACATTTCAGGGGTTCTTTGAATGCAATGCCTTTTCCTCTTGGCGTTGGTGGAGGACGTGTAAGTGGGGATGCAAATCTTGACACTTTTGAAGTTATTACAACGAATAAAGCAATCGATGAGAATAAAGTTGTCAACAGGAAGCTCCGTAACATGAGAAAGCACGTTGCTCAGTTCTAGGAGATGTCCTAAATTGGTCAAGTAAGTCTACTGCTAGGAAACTTAAATAGATGTACAAAACTTGTTCAAAATTTATCTCTTACCATAACAAGTTTTGCTTCTGCAACAATTGTTGGGTGTGTGAATGCCATTTAATTTACTGATTTAGAATTAGCTATCGTCTACTGCTAATGCTTGTTAGTTGTTTTCATGTCTTTTGCTGTTGTGTTATACTTCATGGCGTAAAGGAGCTATAAAATCCTAATGAATACTGCTAGGGTTCTTGGCATAGGGAGAGAACTTTGTGGTCAAATAAAATATTTTTCTTGAAGAAAGAGTCGATATAGCAGAACATTATCTCCCACTTTAAATATCGAGTATCTAGTTTGATCTGTGTAGAAATAGGTAAAATTAACTTTGTTTTTGCTGTCTTGTTGACCAGTGATTGACACATTTGGTATGTTTTGTAATTTATAGTTTACAATGGATATGATCAGTTTGTGATGGACGTTCAATATACATAATGCATGGTTTATTTTAAATCAAAGGTTAAAATAATTTTGGTCCCTCTACTTTAGGTTCATTATATTTTAGTTCATATACTTTTAAATGTCCAATGTTAGTTACGGTACTTTGAATAAAGCTTGAAGTTAATTTGGGTTTCATCCTATTTTAGTGCCCACCTTTAGTTTGTATATATGGTTAAATAATCACAATAATTTTCATCCAAGAAAAGATGTAATGTGAACATATTTTTAAAATTTGTAGATGGAAGATTAATATAAATTAACATTTTCTAGAAAAGTTAACATTAAATCAACGGTAGAGACCAAATTGAAAATTTGAAAGTACATGGACTAAAATGAAATAAAACTCAAAGTATAGGAGTCAAAGGTAGTATGTGAATTTAAATAAAACTCAAAGTACATGGACTAATCCACAAACAATGTCCACTAAAATTCACATACTAAAAAAAAAAAAAGTAGTATGTGAATTTTAGTGGACATTGTTTGTGGATGGTCCTCTACTGGGTAAATTCTTAGCTTGGTGGTGTGTTGGTAATATTCACTTGAGGCCACTCTTAAACTTGTATGACGAATGTAGTTGAGGAAATGGATAATTATCTCAAATGTTGGGATGTGGTATTTGCTTTGTTGGAATTTTACTACTTTGTTGAATGAGATTGGAACTTGGTGTTTTCTATTTGAAGGGAAAAGAAAGAGTTTGGTTTGGATTCATGAATATGAATTTGGGTGTGTAGTTGTTATGTGGACAGGGAGAAGGCAGCATCGGTGTGATATTTTGGTGGTGGTGTTTTCACGTATCAGTGGGGCTAAGTATTAAAGGATAAGTTTGGAAATGAGTTCAAATAGCAAGAGTTGGGTAACTCTCATCAAGGGTAGGACTAGTAGAATAATTTTGAATGTTGTGCAACAAATTATATCTACTATATTTGTCTTTTCTCATAACATTTGAATTTGGATGGTTTGGACTGTTTTTGTTTTGGTTTATTTTCGGGTTTCCTTGTTTTGACCTTGTTTACTGGGAGCTTATGTTCTGATGAGTGCAAAAGTCGATAACTCTATTTATATGCTTAATGAATCTCTATTTTTGTAATCTTAATTGCTATTAGCTATCTTCCAGTAGAAAAGATTTTGTCCTAACATCAATAGGTCTGATTATTGCCCTTAGAATAGATTTTGCCAAATTAATTCTAAACATGTTCTTGTCATGATTTTTGCTCATGCTAATAATGACTTTTTGTTTATCATGTTAAATTGATTCATTATATAGATGACAGAGATAACTCAAGTTGTTGCAATTTTTAGTCAAAATTTATTTTCTTAAGCATTCAGGTAAGCATTTGTGAAATTTATTTACTTATAAAGTTTCCACACACTCATTTGTTGGAAACTTGTGCATAAATACTACTAGTAGGTAAATTTTTTCAAATCTTGCGGTGATCAATTACTTACTTCATTGGACTTTGAACTCTGATCCCAACCTCCTAAAACTCTTGCAAGTGTTTTTCATTCTTCTATGGTAGTACTTGGTGTCTGATTAACCATCTTGAACTAGTTAATGAATTTCATTTGGTTAATTGTACTAGTTGATGAATTCCATTTGGTTAGTTAGTGTTCTGGTAGGCATGTTTGAAGTACTTAATTTTCTAGGTTTTTAGGCTTTTCTTTGTTGAGTTGTTATGTAGTAGTTAAATGTCAACTTCTTTTAGTTTTAACCACTAATGATAAAACAACTTGCTATATACTTGTTTTGTTACTTAGTTTATATACTTGTTTTATCTCGAAAAGAGTCTGATCAAAGTCACTCAATGTCGTTTTGTGGTGTTGATGTTCATGATTATTGAATATTTAAATTCTAGCTACTCCTTGGAGTTGTACAAATCATCTATGCGTGCATTTCTATTTTCTATTTTCTTGCAAATTCTTGAAGAGTTGTTTTTCCCCTTCTTTTGTTGCCCAGGAGAAAGGTGAGGGATAAGAATTCTTAGTTCCTCCTGCATCTTGTGACGTTTCTTATCAATAAGCCTCTTGGCTTGCCTATACAGGTATAATAATCCAGTTGTACCATTGATTGATCCTTTTGAATAATCATTGTCTTCAAGTTTACAAAATTCTAGCAAATAAAAATGTTAATCTCAACACTTATTTATGCTATTAACCTTTGGTATTTTTTTTTTCAGGTTGTGAAAAAACCTCCATATAAGGAGTTATTAGTGATTTTGTTCTTGAATTTGAAAGCTAGGTAAGTCGTTTTACAATCGATAAGCCCTAGTGCTAGGTTGAAAATTTTGTGCTAGAAAGTATTAAGTTGTGTTTATGTGTGAAAATGCTCGTGTATGAAAAGTGATATGTTGTATCCACATTGTTGTCTTTTAGCATAAATGTCTCAAATTTGTAGTAGTGTGAGAGTATGCTTGGGTGAGATTATTGGATTTGGAGTGAGTTTAATTTGAGCAAGTTATATGTGTTTGGTTGAACTATGAGAGTCAAAATGTCACTTAAGGACATATTTTGCAATATAGATGTGGAGTTGAAGCTTTTGAAATATCTCCTCATTTACATAGTTTAAAATATTCTCTCCCTTCAAGTTAGCCACTTCTTTTGTTGAGCTCAACTTTATGTAATATTGTTTTGTAGGCTTTATTTTGAAGTCAATAGTGACACAAAAGTGACCCATCTAGAAATAAAATCGTGTTTGCTCAGTTGTCTTTAAAGAGTTTTAAATATTGAATCATTCTCTGTTTGACAGATTTGTTGGTATGTTCCTAAGTTTATGGTTTGATAACTTTAATGGTTTGTGTAGTTTCACGAGTTTAATATTTCTTTTCATGATAAGTTTGATTGTTATGTTCTTTAATTTTTTGCTAAGTTTAGTTTAGTTGTTATGTTCATGAATTTTGTATACTTTAAAAGTGCTTACGTCATGTTTCTAATCTTGGGTATAGCCACTGATTGTAGTTTCAAGCGAATTCGAGCACTTCTACCTGCCAATCAGCAAGCTTTCGGGCTCAAAATGGGCTTTCGGTGACTACCCACAAATGGAATAACCTAAGGATTGAATGCGCATAGGTTAGGAGGTTCAGATTAGCAATTTCGAACTCATTCAATCATTGGACAACAAGCATTCGAGATCGTTGGGTGCCGATCGGTAAGTTCCCACATCCTTAAACCTTTTGAATGCAACTAGATTAACTTTAGTTTTTTAAATTTGATAGACTTGTTTAGAAGTCCGAGGCATTTTTAGTTGTGTAAGCTGTAGCCTTTCATTTGAATAGTGATTGATGCGAGATCTGACTTGCTTTGATTTGCAAGGGTTTCTAGTGGAATTCTGTGTCTATAGAATTGTGTTTCTCGTGTTTAACAGGTTAAGGAAAATTTTGGGTTAGTCTTATGTATGTTGTTATGCTGTCGAAATTTCTGGAGCATCTGGTTTGGAGTTAAGATAGGGGTTTAGAATAATTAACCTGAATTAAGGTAGAGCATAGAGGATAGCAAGAGTATATATCATCAAAGCATGAAACTTGGCTTATATATTTGATTGTTCCTTTATTTATAATGAATATATAATGAATTCTCTTGCTCATGCTTGTTGTATTTTCAAAGTTTTTGCTAAGTTTAGTTTAATTGTTATGTTCATTAATTTTTTATACTTTGGTTAAGTTCTGTATTTATGTTCAATAAAGTTTGACATTGTGTTAATTTGATGAGTTTAGTTTATTTTCTTTTGATATATGTTATTCATACTTCAAATTTTAATTCTCTTGCTTACAATATTTTCATTTCTTCTTTTGTGTCAGATCAAAGATCCGATGCATCAATGGCTTCAAGAACAAATTGCACGATGTTCGATCAAACTTCACATAGTTATGTTTTTTTTTTCTTTTTTTTTCAAAGATCCTATACATGTTTAAATGGTCTTCGTGTGAGTTGGAGTTATTTCGTTTTTAAAATTGAATTCGACAGACTTGTTTAGAAGTTTGAGGCATTTTTAGTTGTTGTGTATAGTGTAGGAATTGTTGTGGTGTACAAAATCTATTACACTTAGTTTGTATGTAAAAATTTGACCAATTTGGGTTCAATGATATATATAAAAGTTATTTATGTATCTATTTATTTTGTGTCAAGATTTGAGTGCTTTATTTTGGAAACATATTTTTATTCACAGGTATTAGACAAAATAGTTTCTATGGTTTTGATGAATCAACATAAATAAATAAATAGTGATGTATCACTACTTATGACGGTTCATCAAAGTCATAGAAATTATTTGGATGACAACTATTTAGTATCATTATAAGCATTTCTGTGATAGTTTTATAACTGTCATGACTTTTTTTTTGTTGACAACAAAAAACTATCAACAAAAAGTTTTGTTTGACAATAATAAACTGTCGTTGTTGAAATTTTCGTGACATTGACATGTTGTCATCAATAACCTTTTGTTGATAGTAATTAACTGTCATTAGTATGTATATCTTGACAGAAAGATGATTTTCAGGAGTTATTTATTGACAATGTTCAATTGTCATAAAAAAATTTACTATGACAGTTATTAAATGTCATTAATATCTTTTTCTTTGACAACTTTTATGTGTCATGAAAAAAATAATTATGACAGTTTTTTTAATAGCGTCATGTATACACTTTCCTTGATGAGGGCTTCTAGGACGCAAAAAAAATGTCATGAAATGTGCTTGTGACCATTTTTCAATGTCATAAAAACCCAAATTTGTAGTAGGGTTGATTCTTCCTAAAAGGAACTTAGGAACTGAAACATGGAAAGAAGAGGGCTTTGGGGTAGGGATGGATGAGGAAGACTAAAAGCAAATTAAGTCCAATGTTGCACTCATACCTTCCATAATTTTAAGATTTACTATGCAAGTTGCTATCTCTCTGATCAACTGGCAAGATTCAATACTTATAAATTGTTGCACCCATACCTTTGATACTCTTTAGTATCTCTGCTGCATGTATGAAAAAATCTTGGAAAATTTAGTTTAGTATATCTGCTGCATTTAGATGCTCTGTATGAAAAATATGTGACCTTTTATATACATTTGATGAAATTCTTTATGATGTATATATATGTGTATGATTTTACCTCTGTGAGTTTTACTGTGAAAATTAGTATGGTGAAGATAAGACAAATACCAGATAGAGAGGTAAGAAGCAGCCAAAGGCTTCTTGGAAGCTCGACAAGGCAACCGAAAAATAAATCAAAAGAGAACGAAATTGTTACAATTTCTGAGGTATGATTGCCATTGTGTTATTTACAAGGAAAAGGAAAGCTTAGGGCTAACTCTAAACTTGGGTTATTTACAAAAATGCCCTCTCATCACAAACCTACAACAAAACCATAAAAGAAAATCCCTGTTAAATACCCCGTATGAATTTCTAAATACCGGGTATGAATTTTTAAATACCCGGTATGGATTTTGAAACGATTTTTAAATACCGGGTATGAATTTTTAAATACCCGGTATGGATTTTGAAACTTCTCCGTAATTAGTTTTGTCTGCCTCAAATTTTAGTTTTTTAGATAAATTCTCACTAGCATTCCATATTGGGTATTTTTATTTAGCTAACTAGCATAGTTATTTCATATGGGGTATGAAAAATCGTTTATTCATAATTCTAACACATACATGATAATTATGTACCGATATATACCACTTACAAGCACGTATGAAATTCATTTATTCATAATTCTAATACATACATGATGATTCTGTACCAATATATACCACTTACAAACAGGTATGAAATTCGTTTTTTCATAAGTCGTTTATATATGCCACTTACAAGTATATAAAAATGGAAATAAATCCCATTTTGGGAAATCGAATTTGCTTATTAGCAAATCCATAAGCAGATGGCAATGGGAAAATAAGGAATTTCATAATTCCAAAAACAGGTGGGTTTCACAATTCAAAAATGAGATTTATTTGAAAAAATATGCAAGCGGCAATAGGAAAAAATAACATTCCATATACGAATTTTAAAAAATAAAAAATATTATAAGAATAAACATGAAACCGATTTTAGTTATTACCTTCCTTACTGAAGCAGGCGTATTAAAAAAAAAATAGAGAAGCAAGCGGCAAATCTACCAAATCTGCATAAAAAGGAATTCCAAAATGAATGTGGGAATACATTTGAAATTAATTATATATATTTGTTACCTAAAAGGAATTAATTGAGAATATATATAATTATATTTAAAAAAAACATTCCATCTTGGCTGCCGCAATTTGAAAGAAAAAAAATAATATTTATTATAGTTATATAATTAAATAAGGGCAATTAGGGAAGAAAAAAATTGAAATAAATGCATGAAATCCTACAAATGAGAGAATCAAAAGATTATGACAAAGATGTAATTAATAGGTTAATTTAACCCATCCGCTATAATTTCTGTTTCTTTTTCTTTCTCTAGTTTTTTCTCCCTATAAATTTTTTCTAACTCTCTAAAGCTACTCTATCTTTTCTCTCTAAAAAATGTTTCTCTTTCTTTTAACATATTTTGTTCTCTCTAACATTTTTATCTACCTCTCAAGCTTTTAGAAAACAAAAATTCAAAAACAGATATAACATAAAATAGAAAACCAAAAAGCAAAATGGTGAAATAAAAATAATATGAACCGAATAAAAATTCAAGGATAAAAATTAAATAAAATGTTATTTAAAGAATTTCAATAAAGTTGACGTATGGATAAGCACTTTGTGAAGTACAAATGTTTTGTACCCAAAACTAATGAAAACACAACGTGACAAAAGTCAATGGTATACACTTTAGTAAACTTGATTTTTGGCTAATCATAGTTCAATTGACATATAAAACATCTGTCCTTGATCAAGTGGTCGAAGGTTCGAATCCCCCACCCTACATATTGTTGAACTTAAAAAAAAAAAAGGTAAACTTGATTTTTGCGATTAAAAAAGTTAGGTTAAAAATCACTTTTGGTCCCTGAACTTTTATGAAAGTAACAATTTGGTCTCGGAACTTTGAATTGTAACGATTTAGTCCCTCTACTTTCAATTTTGTAACAATTTAATCCCTGAACTTTAATAAGTAACAATTTAATCATTGTACTTTCAAATTTGTAACAATTTAGTTCATGTACTTTCAAATTTGTAATAATTTAATCCTTGTCACAAAAAAAATCAAAATTAAATGTCAATTTTTATTATTTAATGATTAAACTTTGTAGCTTATAAACATATTGGGTCCCCAAATTAGTTTATTAATTTATCTAGGTAAGAAATTTCATTAAATCTTTACATTAATTTTCACGATAAGGACTAAATCGTTACAAATTTGAAAGTATAGGGACTAAATTGTTACAAATTTGAAAGTATAGGGACTAAATTGATACTTATCAAAGTTGAGAGACTAAATTGTTACAAGATTGAAAGTACATGGACTAAATCGTTACAAATCAAAGTTCAGGAACTTAAATTGTTACTTTCATAAAAGTGTAGGGACCAAAAGTGATTTTTAACCAAAAAGTTATTAAATGTGCTCCCTACAATGTAGTTGTTACTCTTGTAACCATTAGATGCATAGTCAAAACCTATATACTTTTTTTTTATTAATTTCTCTCTCATACGTGTAAGGGGTAAAGTTATTGACCACATTGTTTGATCTAGTTATACTTAATAATTTCTCAATTTTCAAACATTTCAAAAAATACACGTGCAGATATCAATAATGATGTGATATCCACTTGTCACCACCATGGCATCCTCACCACAAGAAAAAGAAAGAAATGAATAATGAAAAAATAGTATTTAGAAAAGTTATATACATATATTCTTGTACGATGTTATAGATTCACGAAGAGGAGAGAAGATTTGGATATAGAATCCAAGAATAATACTCATATGCTATATTATTAATTATGTTCAAGTCCAACTATATATATATTATATCCACATTGTTACCTTGAAATCAGGGTGAAATCTTAAAAGTATATGACTTAAAAAGAATTAAAAGTGTTGATGCCAAAATTTGGCCAAGAGACTCACCTAACCTTCACGTGACATCAACGGTAAATTTATTTGAAGGGGAAAGACGTGGCCTGCAAAATAAGAGAAAACTGAGCACCGGTGTGGTGCTTGCCACACCGACTCCGATGCTTAAGTCAGTTGGGAGATCGTAAGCAAGCAAGTAAAATAATGATATAGAGAAAGAAAATAGATACCAAGTTTCGTCCCCCTACTTTGGGGTTAGTCTCTTCTATTTATAGTTGAAATTAGGGTTTCCCCTTCCTTTTAGGAGAGAGAATAACCCTAGAGATTGATTCGGGCCCAATGGGCCTTTGTGGGCTTGTTTCTTCTCTGGGCTCTCGTCATTCTGACTTTCTTAGAGCTAGGTCCAAATTCACCCATAACATTAAGCCCCAACTCTTGAATTGGGATTAAAGGATGACCTGTTGCTATAGGTCAAAACGCCCTAAGCCCAATTTAAGAGTATAACTCTCACTCGTGCCATTTTGTGTGTTGGTTTCCTCTTCACTTCACTTGGACAGTTACATAAGCTCTTCTGAGTTCAAATATTCCAAGGCTGGCCCTAGATGCTTTATCGTCAGGGTCTCTTCTTCATTTGGTTACGGTTGGCTTCGAACTTCGGATGATTAATTTCAGCCCTCGGAGGGTTAGTCTCGGTTCCGTTTACTAAACTCCTCGGTCAACTCCTATTGTCTTTTGTTTAGTAGGGAGACATATTCCTTCTTGCCTTTTGTTTGATAGGGAGTGCATATCCCCTTTGCAGTCCCCAATCTCAAGTAAAGCTCCATTTAAACATGAAGTATAGCTGAGTAAAGAGAAGAATACCTTCAGGGTTCGCGCTCGGCCCCGGCAAAATGTGCCCGGTCTCGGCCTTGGCCCGGTGAGCTAGACTGAGATGGAGTGTATGGGCCCGACCAGGTGAGTTAAAGTAAACCCGTGGCTTTGAAGAGGTTGTGGAGATGTGTCAACCTCTTTACAGGAGTCGATTTCTTCCCAACGGTGTGTACACTCTGTTGGGGACCTAGGGAGGTTGAGGGCATGTGTCAACCTCTCTTCAAGTGTTGTGTCCATCCCAGGGGTGCGTACACTCTTCTTGGGAAACTTGGGGAGGCCGAGGAAATTCCCGAGCCTCTCTTCAAGTGTTGTGTTCATCCCAGGGGTGCGTACACTCTTTTGGGGAAAAAGCTTGAGGAGGCCTAGGAAGTTCCCGGGCCTCTCTTCAAGCATCATGGTCATCCCAGGAGTGCGTACACTCTTCTGGGGAAAAAGATTGGGGAGGCCTAAGAAGTTCCCGGGCCTCTCTTCAAGCATCGTGGTCATCCCAGGGGTGCGTACACTCTTCTGGGGAAACTTGGGGAGGCCGAGGAAATTCCCGAGCCTCTCTTCAAGTGTTGTGTTCATCCCAGGGGTGCGTACGCTCTTCTGGAAAAAAAGCTTGGGGAGGCCTAGGAAGTTCCCGGGCCTCTTTTCAAGCATCGTGGTCATCCCAAGGGTGCGTACACTCTTCTGGGGAAAAGCTTGGGGAGGCCTAGGAAGTTCCCGGGCCTCTCTTCAAGCATCGTGGCCATCCCAGGGGAGCGTACGCTCTTCTGGGGAAAATCTTGGGGAGGCCTAGGAAGTTCCTGGGCCTCTCTTCAAGCATCGTGGTCATCCTAGGGGTGCGTACACTCTTCTGGGGAAAAGCTTGGAATCTCATCCCGAGGGTGCGTACACTCAGTCGAGGTCTTGGAATCTCATCTCGAGGGTGCGTACACTCAGTCGAGGTCTTGGAATCTCATCTCGAGAGTGCGTACACTCGATCGAGGGCTTGGAAAGCTAGGTTGAAAAGATGAAGGACCCAACCTCTGCAAGGATCAGTCTACAAATATGTTTTTCACCAGCGAGTGTATCATTAAACTTCTAGCCAATTAAGCTATAATAAGAGCACATACTAAAAGAAAGTACTAGCTCAAGAATATTATTCTAGACATAAAAACAGAGTCAAGTAGCTTATGAACAAAAATGTTAAATCTTTGGAGATGCAGATGGCATAAATACCTGGATCAAGTTCTCTATGGAACTGAGTATGAGTTTTATGACCACAAAGTCACAAGGCCAAATTTGTTGCCTTTCTGACTGTTAATTAGGGAATCATATTCCCCGTGCAGCCCCCTACTCAAGCAAGGTTTTTCTCGAAGTAAAAGTTATGCTTGAGTAATCGATGGTGACATACCGTAGCGTTTTCATGTCTCATAACTCTCCCTTATTGGCATTTGTGGCGTCGGCCTCCTACGGGTCAACCTCAGCTCTCTTCATGTCGGCTCTATCGTTGTCACTGAGACCTTCAACATCATCATTCTCGAGCGTTTGTCGACTCTGCTACGGTCCTTCCATAAATCGAGTGCCTTGGAGAGTATATGTTTTTTCACTCTTCCAATGACATTTTGTTGACTCAGCTACTCAGGCTTTCAGAAGCTCCATTTTTCCTCCTCGTGAAATAACGTTAGTAGATAACATTATGTAAATATGAGGAAAAGACTAGTCATTGATAAAAAAAAAATACAAGTAGGTCATGAGTAGCTTGCAAATTATGAATAGTTTGCATTCAATAAATCAATAGATACACATAAAGTAATGAGAATGTATCAAAATTCGTAATTACGAATTGAGTAATAAACATATAGTAAATTGGGGTAGGTAGAGAACATACCCAAAACATTTAAGCCTTATGAAACGGTAAAGACCTTTGTTCGGCTAATATGAGCTATCAATGTAAAGACCTTCGTTCGGCTAATATGAGCTATCTTCCTTGAATTTTTCACTCCATATTGTTGTATTCAAAATTAGAAATAAAAATCTTTGTAATAGGGAGATGTCATAGAAGAACTTTTATGCAAGTAAATAAATAACTTATTTATATAGTCTATTTAATTATTGTACACAAGTTGCTATCGTATGAAATTTTTTATCAGCCAATATTCTTAAACAAGCATTGGCTCATACAATCATCAGTTTAAATTCATTCCACAAAGAAGCATGGGAAGAATCACCAAGCACTTTAAGCACCAACAGACACCAAGTCCACTTCTGTTTCACTCAGTTCAGTATTTCGATATTCTATTCTCAAATCAAGTGAGCAAATGGAGCAAAAATTGATATTACAACTATGACTTTCTGGTGCTAAGCCATTGAGAAGTCTAATCCCCATGTTAATATACCATTGGGTTCATGGTGAAATCACAATGGTGAGAAAGATGATTGACTAATTTCATCAAAAACTTGAACTAAAATGCTAAGAGTAGCACTCAAATTTCTTAAAAAAGCATTAGAAACATGGTTCAAGAATATTGAATATTGATCATGAATTTTAGGGCCCCAATACAAAGTCATGAGGATAACAGTGTAGCCATTACAAAAATAAAAGCGGATGACCCAAAGAAATGCTAAAATATATGAAAAAGAAAAACCACCTTCAAAAAGAATGTGTGCTAATATAGCATCACAACATTAAAGACAAATGGTTCTATGTGGTATCTTTAAAGAACGCAACTGTCTTGGAGTAAACATAATTGGAGCAATAAATGCATAAAAGAAACTTTTAATTAAATGTATTTCTAGAAATATATCAGTAGACAATAGATTAGTAAAATTAATATGATTGAGTCATGTGTTTCATAGGAGTATGTAAAATACCTCTCTAGTCCACCATGTGTTGCTTTGTTAGTTTGTTGTAAGTGAATCACTTCAAAATAAACCAGCTAATAATAGAAAGAAATATACTGAATAAACTATATGGACTTTTACCTCTTCTGGTTCAGATGGCTTCTTGGAACATGTGATGAGATTCATCAACCATCAATAAAGACCACTTCTGCTGAAGAATGTTTTTACGCCAACGATGAAGCATTGTATATGACATAACCACAACTTTCGGGAATTTTGGTAAATGGCCAGGATAGTCCATGTCACCAAAAACAAGATGAATATCCGAAAGCAAACAAGATGGAAGCCAACGCTCTAATTCTTGACTCATTCGCCGCCGTCAATCCACTTATTCAAGTAAATTTCGTAACACGCATACACGATCGCCCATCGATGAAGAATTCGAATGTGAGGGCATCGTGGCGCGATGGTCAGTAGAGGCGGCAGACTAAAGTTGTTTTTTCAAGATTCTGTATATATCAGGGCTAGAAAACGGGCTTTGCCGGTCAATTCTTTGGTGAATTTGCAGTCTTTCCCCACAGACGGCGCCAACTATTGATGCCTGCAAAATAAGAGAAAACTGAGCACCGGTGTGGTGCTTGCCACACCGACTCCGATGCTTAAGTCAGTTGGGAGATCGTAAGCAAGCAAGTAAAATAATGATATAGAGAAAGAAAATAGATACCAAATTCCGTCCCCCTACTTTGGGGTTAGTCTCTTCTATTTATAGTTGAAATTAGGGTTTCCCCTTCCTTTTAGGAGAGAGAATAACCCTAGAGATTGATTCGGGCCCAATGGGCCTTTGTGGGCTTGTTTCTTCTCTGGGCTCTCGTCATTCTGACTTTCTTAGAGCTAGGTCCAAATTCACCCATAACAAAAAAGATAAACATAAACTTTATATTGTCATGAGAATGGCAATTCAAGTAAAATTTGAACATAACTGGAACCATAAGAATAAGGTTTTTTTTTATTTTATTTTTTTATTTTTTTGAATTCAACAACATTTGGAGATGGGGGATTTGAACTTATTAGAACCTTCAGAGTAGATGAAAGTCTTGCATACCTTTTCATTAAAGCAAGGCTGTATAAATAGCCAATATAGCAACCAGTTACAATAACAGAAATACCAACTAGTTACTAACAAACTAACAATATATCCTAACAAACTAACTATATATCCTAACACTCCCCCCTCAAGATGGGCCTGTTAAGTTTACAACTCCCATCTTGGAAAGCAAAGTAGAAAAAGCAGGAAATGGAAGAGCCTTAGTTAAGATATCAGCCAGTTGCATATTCGAACGAACGGGCAACAACTTAATTTCTCCTTTGACAATTCTATCTCTGACAAAATGGCAATCAAGCTCGATATGCTTTGTACGTTCATGGAAGACCGGATTTGATGCAATATGAATTGCAGACTGATTGTCACAGAATATCAAAGCAGGGGCCAAAAAAGAAACTCGAAACTCTTTGAGTAATTGAATGATCCATACCAGCTCACTAGCCGTTGCAGCCAAAGCCCTATACTCAGCTTCAACAGAAGAACGGGAAACTGTGCTTTGCTTCTTTGCCTTCCAAGAGACCAAGGAGTCTCCCAGAAAAACGCAAAATCCAGTCGTCGATTTGCGAGTATCAGGACATGAGGCCCAATCCGCATCAGTAAAGGCTCGTAACTGAAAAGTTGAAGAAGCTGATAAGAAGATTCCTTGCCCTGGAGACCCTTTCAAGTACCGGAGGAGATGATGAGCGGCAGACAAATGTGAAGTCCTTGGGTGAGCAACGAACTGACTCAATCCGTGAACAGAGAAAGTAATATCCGGCCGAGAAATAGTGAGATAAAGTAAACGGCCAACTAAGCGCCGATAGACAGTAGGATCACGAAGTAATTCCCCTTGATCTGCTGTGAGTTTGATACATGGATCCATAGGAAGATTACACGGTTTGGAAGCTAAAAAACCTGTATCTTCAAGCAACTGCAAAGTGTAATTGCGCTGAGATAGATGAATTCCTTTCGAAGATCGTGCCAGTTCAAGTCCAAGGAAATAACGAAGAGCTCCAAGATCTTTTAATTTGAATGCAGAATTTAGGTGTCCTTTTAAATCAGTGATGAGCCGCTCAGAAGGTCCAGTGACAATAATATCGTCCACGTAGACAAGAAGAGCAAGAAAAGAGACACCAGCACCTCGAGTAAAGAGGGAATAATCACTCTTTGATTGTCGAAAACCAAGCATCAAGAGTGCAGCCGTAAATTTATCAAACCATTGGCGAGAAGCCTGTTTGAGTCCATAAATGGACTTGTGAAGCTTACAAACAAGTTTACTATTGTTAGGACATTGTACTCCATGTTCATAACCAAGAGGAACATCCATATAAACCTCCTCATTAAGCTCTCCATGGAGGAAAGCATTATTCACGTCGAGCTGGAGTAAGGGCCAGTTTAGAGAAACAGCAATGGAAAGAAGAATTTTCACTGTGACCAACTTTGCAACAGGTGAAAAAGTTTCTAGGTAGTCGATTCCTTCCTGCTGAGTATACCCCTTTGCTACCAACCGGGCTTTATAGCGCTCAATAGACCCATCCGACTTAAATTTTACCTTATAGATCCACCTGCACCCAATGGAGTGATGACCCTTTGGAAGAGGGACAATAGACCACGTACGGTTAGCTTCCATAGCATGTAACTCAGCACTCATTGCTTCACGCCAATGAGGGAATGGAGCAGCTTGATGGTAAAAATCTGGTTCATAGTGAGTTGAAACACTAAGAACAAAACTTTTGTACTTAGGAGATAGCCTATCATAAGATAGATAGGTGGCCAATGGATACGGATGATTTGTCTTGGGTATGTCAGTGGAGAATAAAAGACTACAATGGTAGTCCCGAAGGTAAGATGGCACCTTACATGTTCTGTTAGAGCGCCGAGGCTGATTGCAGGAATCAGTAGTAACAGTATCAGCAACAATAGCAAGCTCACTGTTAGGAACAACTCCATCAGGTTGTGAAATTACATCAGTAGGATCAGCAACTACTGGAGATTGAGGCTGTTGTTCAGGTTCAATGCGGGCACAAGTATCAGGAGTCCCGTCAACTGTAGTGCCAGTAAGAACATCAGGTGTTTGTTCATCAAAATTAGATCCATCCGCAAGTGTTGGAAAACCACTGGTAGCCTGATCAGTAGAACTTGTACCAGAATAATTGAAAGCCGTTGGCAAAACTAAGTCAGGAAAAATGGTTGTAGGATCACCTTGCGGAGCAACTGTATGAAAAGGAAACAGATGTTCGTGGAACACCACATCCCTGGAGACAAAAATTTTCTTGGACTGAATGTCATATAAACGAAAACCCTTGACTCCTGGAGGATAGCCAAGAAAAACAGCAGGAAGAGCCCGAGGTTGAAGTTTAGATCTATTATGCTGCAAAGTGGAGACAAAAGCAAGACAACCAAACACTTTTATGTTAGAGTAATCAGCATGCTTCCTGTGGAGACGAAGAAAAGGAGTTTCCCATTTCAACAAGGGAGATGGAGTCCTGTTGATGAGGTAACAAGCTGTGAGGACACACTCACCCCAAAAACAGACTGGGACTCTCGATTGAAACAATAAAGCACGAGTAACATTCAACAAGTGCTGATGTTTGCGCTCCACAACTGAGTTTTGCTCAGGTCTAGCTACACACGAGTACTGATGAATCACCCCTTTAGAAGCAAAGAACTCTGTGAAGGCAAGCTCAGGAGCGTTGTCTGATCTAAATTGCTTTATGGAAGCAGAGTATTGAGTTTCCACCAGTTGAAAGAAACGAGGAATTATCTGAAGAGCCTCTGACTTTTGTCTCATGAGGAAAACCCAGGTGTAACGAGAATGATCATCTACTAAGGTAAGAAAATACCGAAAACCAGCATGTGTTGGTGTTTTATAGGGGCCCCAGATATCACAGTGCAGCAGATCAAACACTTTGTCAGATATATGATTGTTAGAATGAAAAGACAGCCTACGTTGTTTAGCAAGAGGACAAATGAGACAAGGATCATGTGAAAAAGTTTTAACACTGTTATTTTGCAACAAAGAGCCCAAAGCATTAAGATGCTTAGAAGAAGGATGGCCGAGTCTATCATGCCATGTTACATTATTACAAGGAAAAGATTTATTCAAAACAGTAGTACTCAAAGCAGTCACGGGGGAAGCAACTTTCAACAGGTAAAGACCTTGCCAATGATCAGCCTTCCCAATCGTCTTCCAGGAGGACTTGTCCTGAAGAATGCACGAATTCTCAACAAATTTCACAACAAGAAGTTGACTAGCAGTTAAAGCACTTATGGAGATCAAATTAAAACTGAAAGACGGAATAAACATCACATTACGCAGCATGATATCACTGTTAAGTTGAATATCCCCCTCAAAATCTACTTTAATCTGAGTTTGATTCGGTAGAGTGACTGACTTATGTGTAACAGGCCTCAAGTATGTAAATAATTCTTTCAAATGGCAAATATGAATAGACGCTCCAGAGTCAAGAACCCACGACGTAACAGAAGAAACACGAGGGACAGAACAAATACCTGCCACATGAGCTGATGGAGAAGTATCAGCAGGAGCAGAAACTTTAGTGAGATGGCTCTGGAGAATGGCCAATAACCCTTGACACTGCTCAGGTGTTAAAGAAGATAAAGAATCAGCCGAAGACGAGGAACCATGAGTAACGGTGGAACAAGGAGTGTCTGTCTTCGAGGAGTTGACCCTTTGATTGCGGTATCCTGGTGGATAACCGTGGATTTTATAACACTTGTCCACGGTGTGGCCCAGAATATTGCAGTGAGTGCAATGAGGCCGTTCTTTCTTCTTGTTCATAGACGATTGTGTTCGACTTGGAGGATTATTCTTGACAAGAAGTGCGGCTGGCGAAGAGATTGTGTTGCTTGCGACGGAGGATGAATGAGTGATATTCACCGAAGCTCGCTGTTCAACTTCTTGCGCAACCAAAGAAAAAGCCCGTTGGATGGTCGGCTCTGGTTCCATAAGAAGCAATTGTGTGCGGATTTGGCTGAATGAATCATTCAATCCCATGAGAAAAGTCATAACGTGTTCGGTCTGAAAATACTCAGTAAGTTTCTTGGCACCTCCACACGTACATTTCCCACAACTGCAGACAGGACGATAGGAAGAAAATTCATTCCAGAGCGTTTTGAGTTTTGCAAAGTATGTGGTGACAGAGTCTTGATCTTGGACAAGATTCGAAATCTCTCGACGAATCTGAAAGACACGAGGGCGATTCTTTCTTTGATACCGTTGCTGAAGATCGAGCCAAATGTCCCGAGCAGTCTCAGCGAAATTGACACTAGCTGCGATCTCCTTTGAGAGGGAATTCAATATCCAAGCAGTAACCACACCATTGCAAATGATCCAAGAGCGCCGCATTTCACGGTCAGGTTGGGTGATAGTACCATCGACGAACCCTAACTTGTTCTTCACTGTCAAGCCAATAATCATAGCATTGTACCAGGAAGTATAATTGGATTCTGTCAGGAGGTCAGAAACGAGAACGAGATTAGTTCCATCTGAATGATGCAAGAAATAAGGATTTTCGTATTGCTCAATAACGGATCGATTTGTGGGCTGAGTCGTAGAAGAGGAGTCGTCAGCCATGGATGGAACTGGAAACTCGAAGAAGTTGCGGAAGGAAGAAGAAACTCTCGAAGGTTAAAAAATTAGAGCGACTGATACCATATTAGAACCTTCAGAGTAGATGAAAGTCTTGCATACCTTTTCATTAAAGCAAGGCTGTGTAAATAGCCAATATAGCAACCAGTTACAATAACAGAAATACCAACTAGTTACTAACAAACTAACAGAAATACCAACTAGTTACTAACAAACTAACAATATATCCTAACAAACTAACTATATATCCTAACAGAACTCATGACCTCTTGGTCATAAGCACATATTTTATGTAAGTTGAACTATGTTATTGTTGGCATAAGAATAAGGTACTTGTTGCTTTCTTTAATGATCACCTACCTCTGATTTTTTTTTTTTTTTTCTTCCATGAAAAAGTGAAAATTTTGTGCCACACATATTTGACAATAATTGTATCCACCAAAATATATGGGTCTATCTTTTAGAATAATTGTGTCCTCCACCAATTTATATCCATATATTTGGACAAAAACTGTGTCCACCAAAATATATGCATATATTTTATTCTTTTTTTTTAAAAAAAAAAGTTATATTTTTTGTCATTGAGATTTGGATTTTGGTTTGGATTTGGTTGCATTTCGGTCCTGAGTTTTCAAACTTAATAATTTTATCACTGGGGTTTGAATTTAGTTTCATTTGTCCCTCTGTGTCCAATTATATAATAATTCCTAACAGATTGCTGATGTGACATTAGTTTTTTTATTGAAAAATATTTTTTAAATAATTTTTTTAATAAAAAAATCTAAATGATTTTTTATTTTCTTTTTCTTCTTCATTTTCTTCTTTCATCAATCCTCTTCTCTATCTTCTTCTCTAACCCTAATTCAAACCCACCACCACCGTCAACGGCCACAGCCAACGACGGTCGCTGTTTTCGTTGGAATTTTTAAAAAATATTTCCCCTTATTTCTCCTCCATTTTCTTCGTTTTTTTATTTTTTTCTTTTTTCCTTTCTTTTTGTTTTTCATTTTTTCGAAATCAAAAGAAGAAGAAAGAAGAAAAAAGAAAGAGAAAGAAAAGCTAAACCCTAAAAAAGATAAATAAAGACAAAAAAAAAACCTGTTCAAACCCGAGATTTAAAATACTATAACCCAAACACAAGCTTCTAATTCCTAGGCTTCCAAATCCAACACCCTAAACACAGTATTCTAATCTCCAAACATTAGAGACCCCCAAAAAAAACTTCTCAGACTTCTGATTCCCATATTTTTTATTTCGATCCGGTACTATACACCTACAGTAATTGGCACAAGTTGTGGAACGAACGGACCTCATGTGCCCATCCAGCACATTTTATAATAGAGAATAAAAAAAGTCCAGCCTTCTCACTGAACTTTTTTTTTTTTTTTTTTGTAAAGATTCTCACTGACAGCTTGGAACACATTTATGACAAAGGACAAATCATTAATGTGGTCGGAGCAGTAATATGACCATTATCCTTTCTACATTATAAAGTTATTTATTTTCAGTCGTTAGAAAAAAAATTATCGGTGGACTTAAATGTAGGGGTGATTTACCAGTCGAATTTGTTTTTGAAACAGTTACAACAATCCCATTAAGGAGGTAGATGAACCAGTGAGGAAAATCGAAGATCCAAAACAAATGCCCAGCTTCTTAGAGAGGGAAGGTCCTTGATTCGAAACAAAAAAATGACTCAGAACAACAGTGGCCGACTGAATTTCCAGATCTAGGACAGTGGTGAATCACTACATTGCCCCATTCCGAGCACAGTGAGCGAATAATTACCCCATTACTATTGAGGATCCCACATTGAAAAGATTAGTGGAGACCTCATAATTTATAAGCTACAAGGGTCACCTCACTCATTGCCAATTGGTTTTGAGTTCGAACCCCATGTTATATAATATAGTATCAGGACCCATTGCACCATCTTGAGGGAGCATGTTTTCTAATCTCACATTGAAAAGATTAGTAATTACCAGTCTATATACAATTCAATAAGTTAAAATACTAGTTATCTTGTCCTAAAATTTAGAAGCACGAATCTCTCATTTCCTACCCAAAAAAGTGTGATGATTGAATGTCTCAATAAAATCTATGATAAAAGAAAAGAAAACCATACAAAGTTTTTTCACATATAAAATAATAATAAAAACTTACATGATATGATGGGTAGCTAGTTGGCGTAAAAATGCCAAAGTAAGCCTAACGTAGTGGTAATTGGTCATGTACCCTCGACCAAGAGGTCAAATGTTCAAATCTTCTGGCCCACCCCAAATATAGGTTCCGTTTAACATTTCTATTTTTCATTCCTATCTCTTGTTCCTTGTTTCCACCTTTTAGTAAAGAAAAATAAAATTACGTTGTTGTACACAAAAATTGTTTTTAATTTTTTTTTTTTTTGGCAATATGTGGGGTAAGGAGATTTGAACCACAGACCTCTTGGTCATTAGTACTAGTTGAGCTATGCTCTTATTGTCAGTTTTTAAAATTAAATATCCAAACTTTTTATGTTATATTTATTTTTAAATATTTATTATCCATTTTATAAGTCAAGAATGATAAAATAATGCTTTTATTTATGTTTTATAAAAAAGAAGAAAAAAAACAAACAAATTAAAAACACAAACTTTATTTTGTTGTTTCCAAAATTTCTATACAATTTTGAAAACGTTTGTGAGTAATGAGAAACAAGAGCAGTTACTAAACGCTTTTATTTCTCAAAAACTATTATTAAGAAACGAAAAACAAAAATGTTATCAAACGACAAGTTTCTAAATTCTCTTTCAAATTAATTTGTAAAAAAATAGTTTTTTTTTTTACAATAGGGGTGGGAGGATTTGAACCACAGAGCTCGTGGTTATCAGTACAACTTTATGCTAATTGAGCTATGCTCTTGTTGGCTTGTAAAAAAATAGTTAGAAGTTAGATTTTTCTGCTCTTAAATGTTAGGACTTACATTGAAAAAGCATATAAATACAAGAGAGACTAAAATATAGGACAAATTATTCAATGAGGCAACCACATTCCTTAAAACCATTGAATATATAGATCTTAATATTTGTCTACCCATATAAAATCGAGACACTTTTACAATTTCTTCCTCTTTGTTATGACAGAAAACAGTAATCAACGTAACAACAATGAAAGAGAGAAGAGAAACAACACACAGATATACGTGGTTCACTAACGGTGTGTTAGCTACATCGACGGGCAGAGGGAGAGAACGATCTTATTATGAGAGAAGTATTCAGAATACAGAGATTAGGGCAAAAATAGGTTAAGAGGGTTTATATATGACACCACTCTTAACCCTAACATAATAAGTCCAAAATAAAAGTCCAAAACGAAAAACATATCTAATCTCTATACATAATTTAGCTTAGGGGACGTTGCCCCCGAACCCCCACCGGGCGCGTCGCCCTTGGGAGACCTCCGTACTTGGTCGTTCGGAGCGCTTCATATCAGATTCAAGACATATCCACACTCTTACATCCAATAGTCATCGAATAATTTCTCAAAACATAGACCTCACCTTAGGCAATAAACACTTGTAAGATAAACAATACATGGTTGGTCTTCAAGTCCTATAAAAAGCCAACTAAATTGTGAATAGAGGAAGACACAAAGGACGAGAGAAAGAAGACATGGAGTTAATGATCTTCATGCTCTTTCTTTCCTTCTCGAGCCTCTCCCTTGTTCTACTCTTCAAGTCAACAAGTACCAAAAGAAGCCATTCAAATCTCCCTCCAGGGCCAAAAGGTTATTTTCTCATCGGAAATCTAATGGAAATCGGTGACAAACCCCACCAATCTCTAGCCAACCTTGCCAAGTCCTACGGCCCCATCATGAGCCTCAAGCTTGGCCAAATGACCTCAATCGTGATCTCCTCAGCAGCCATGGCTAAGGAAGTCCTCCAAACCCACGACCAACATTTATGCGACCGTACAATCCCACACTCATCCACAGTTTACGACCACGACAAGCTCGGATTCCCCTGGCTTCCAGTATCCGACCTCTGGAGAACCCTCCGAAAAGTTTGCAACAATCACATGTTTTCCCACAAGATTCTCGACTCGAGTGAGATCGTTCGCCGTAACAAAATCCGACGACTTCTCGACGACGTACGAGAAAGCGCTGCGAGAGGCGAGGCTATAGATGTTGGACGAGCTGTGTTTGTGACCACTCTCAACATTCTTTCCAACACAATTTTTTCTGTAGATTTGGCTGACCAAAAGTCCGAATGGGCAAAAGATTTTAAGAGAACTGTGTGGGGGATTATGGAGGAGTCTGGGAGATTGGACATTGGAGATTATTTTCCCATGTTGAAGAAGATGGACATCCACGGTAGTCGAAGGCGTATGATGGTTTATATTAAAAAGTTTTTGGACGTGATTGGAGACATGATCGACGAGCGGTTGGAGCAGCGAAAATTGGTTGGTGGCAACCAAGAAAATCATGATATGCTTTACAATCTTCTCAATCTTGCAAAAGAAAATCATGACTCCAAATTTGACGTATATGTAATCAAGCATTTGATATTGGTAAATCTCTCTCTAACTCACACAGAACTCTTACCTGTTCTTTGATTTCACGCACGTTTAAAGAAAAGAGAAATTTCTTTGTGTGTCTATATTTGGATGGTAGTTTTGAAAAATAGTTTAATCTCTCATGAATTTTAAATATGACCCATCTAGATTTTAGAATAATTTTGGTTAGTTTTTAGGGGCAGTTGCATAGATGGAAAATTGAATATAGCACAGTTGCAAACTAATTGCATATATAGCAAAATTAATTGTACAAGACCAAAAAGATATCGTCAGATTTTATCCGTGTCTATCACTGATAGACTCTGATTATTCAAAGTCTATCAGTGTCTATCGCTGATAGACTCCAGTTAATCAAAGTCTATCAATGATAGTCACTTATAGATTTCGATTAACCGGAGTCTATCAGCGATAGACACTGAAATAATCGGAGTCTATCACTAGACTGATAGATTCTGATTAATTAGAGTCTATCGCTAATAAACTCTGATAATCGAAGTCTATCAGATAGATTCTAATTAACCAGAGTCTATCACTGTCTATCAGTAATATACTCTGATAGATTTTGCTATATTTGCAATTTTTTTTACATTGTGCTATATTTGCAATTATATAATTCTTATTTGCCACGCACGACAAATTCTCTAGTTTTTATTTAAAATTGAAAAAGAATAATAAACATTTTATAATCGAATAAAATTATACAGTTTTTACTTTTTTAATTAAAAAAAAATATATGTTGTCTATCCTCCCTTCAATGAAATAAAAAGCCAAAGCCTCTTGTTGCATTTGAACCGATAATGACTTATGTCTGCCACTAAGTTAAGGAAAATACTTCGTTGTATACCGGTATGTAGGGATCTCCCTACACCACCATTAAAATATATTGACAACTAGGAAAGATTAAAAAGTTTTCTCATTTTTTCCCTTTCTCTTTGTTAGTTGTCAAGATTTTAATGAAGTATATAGGGAGTTTTCTACATATCGACATGCAGCCAAGTATTGTTCCTAAGTTAAAAAGGCCTATTTTTTTTTTGTATAGATAGACCCTTCGTGAATTTTTGACATATGTGAGAAGGATGGAGAGAGAGATTTTTTCTTTTTTTTTTTTTTAAATAAAAAAAATAAACTTCTGTAAAAGAATTTAGTAGTGGCCAGCAAAAATCTCTTGCTGTCGAATCAGCAGAGATTTACAGCAGAGATTTATTTCGAATTCTTGCAAGCAGTTTTATTTTTCTTTCTTAAAAAGAAAGAAATAAAACAAAATTTTCAAAAAACAAGAAATAGAAACATCATAGTAAATAATTTCGCATAGTTTCAGACAACAACTCAGACATATTTTGTTTCTACTTTTGCTCCATATAAAAGATTCTATTTCCAGCCGGCACCGACACAACTACATCGACAGTTGAATGGGCAATGGCGGAGCTATTAAGGAACCCAGAAATTCTCTCCAAAGCCCGAACAGAACTCATGGAAGTTGTCGGAAAAGACAACCCAGTTGAGGAATCAGACTTGTCAAGGCTTCCTTTTCTCGGAGCAGTTGTAAAAGAAACTCTTCGACTACACCCACCAGCTCCTTTACTACTTCCACGAAAGGCAAGAGAAGATACTAAAATTGGAGGCTTCATAATTCCAAAAGGTGCTCAAGTTCTTGTCAACGCATGGGACATTGGAAGGGACAAAGATGTTTGGAACAAAGATGCTGAGTTTTTCAAACCAGAAAGGTTCTTAGAGTCGGGGATTGATTACAAAGGTAGAAACTTCGAGTTGATCCCATTTGGTGCTGGACGGAGAATTTGCCCTGGATTGCCGCTGGCTACTAGAATGGTGCATTGGATTCTTGCTTCTCTAATTCACTCTTTTGATTGGAAACTTGCAGATGGGATTACACCAGAAACCATGAACATGGATGATAAATTTGGTCTCACTTTGGCAATGGCCAATCCTCTTCGAGCTATCCCTATCATTGTCTGATCACTTTGAAAATGTTTCAAATGTATGTACTACAAAGCTCTAATGTATGCTATTCAAGATAAATTACATTTTCTATTCATAAGATTTTTTTCTCTCTCTCCTTTTTCCGTCATTTTAAGGGTTGTTTGTACAAATAGTAAAATAAACTAAAATAATTACAAATATAGTAAAATTGAAGAGCCAAAGTGATGGTAAGTAGTCTATTACTTATTCAGTCCTGTGATTCGGCCATCATCTCCAATTTATGGAAAGCAAATTTTCCAACGAAGTGCAAATTTCTCATGTGGTCGATTCTTCACATGAAGCTTAACACGGTAAAGATGTTTCAGCGAGAGTTTAAAAATATGATGCTTAATCCTAACAGATGTGTTATGTGTGCAACAAGGCCTCTGATTGCAACACTGCTCAGTATTTTTGGATTGCCGGCCTTCATAGCAAGGTTTGGGTACAATTTGGCCCCTCCCTCTTCGGATCGACTCTTTTTGTGAGGAGTTTTTTGCGTGCAAGACCAAATCTCAAAAGGCCATTCTTAGAGTCAATATTTTTGCACCTTTCAAGATAAGTCTAGGTCGCTATTCTCTCTCTGGGAAGATACTATATCTCTTGCTAGGTTTTAGTCTTCTACTTCGAATGCTATGTTTCTCACATACGTTGATAAAGTATCCTCTACGAAAAAAGTAGTCTATTACTAATAGATTTGCCTAAACTATTTGCAAATATAACAAAATTAAAGTTTATCAGTGATATAGAAGTCTATCAACAATAGACTTAAATCACAATTTCAATTATTGCTAATGGACTATTCTATCGGTGATGGTAGTTTATCACTTATAGATTACATGCATTATAATTGAAGTTTATTAGTGATAGATGTCCATCATTAATAGATTTGTCATATTTGTAATTTTTTTAAAAGTTGCTATATTTGCAAATAACATGTCTTAAATACCCATTACAATATCCCTCATTTTAATGGTGGTGTGTAGAGTGGTGATTTAACATGTGGTATGAAATTAGAAGATGTTATGTTCGAACTCATGTAATAATTTCATTTCCTCTTTAATTAATATTGAATCACTTTTTTTTTTTTTTTTTTGAAACAAATATTGAATCACTTATTGAGCCTATGTCGAGTGCTTAAATATTGATATAATTAAATTTATCATAAATATACGTCAAACTTGGAGTTATTGTTTTTTTTTTTTGCAAAATTGAGAAGATGGTAAAGCATATCTGATATTCTACATGCCCACCAACCAATTTTTGCTGCTCCAACGTCGATCCTATCACCAATCATCTTAAATATTTTTAATATAAATCATCATATGGGTTTTTGACCTATTGGATGTCCATCTTCAAATATCACAAACTCATCCAAACATACTTCAAATATCATAAACTCACCCAAACATACTTCAAATATCACAAACTCACCCAAATTACTTAAAAGCTAACAAAATGTGTCCAACTTGCTCAAATTCATTTAACATCCCACAAACTCCCCAAACTATCCCTTAAAAGTCCAAACAAATGTGTTAAACACTCCTTCCAAATCTCTCACAAACTCGTCTAAATCACACTTGAAAGCTCATAATCTAGGGGTGTTAAAAAAAAGACTGAAAATCGATCCGACCGATCGAAACCGACCGAACCGACATCGGTTTGTTAGTTTTTTGTTACTTTCAATCGGAGTCGGTAACCGACGATCGTTCGGTCGATCCAAAAAGAAAAGGAAAAACTGACCGACCGATATTTAATCAATTATTTAATAAATAAATAAATATATATGTAATATAACATGCTTTTAAATTTGCCCACATTTTGAATTTGGAATGTTCACGATTTGACAACTCCTTTTTCACTTTTCAGAAAAGTAATCATTATTTTTTTTATTTTATTTACTTTTACTTTTTCCCTCCTTTCACTTCATCTTTTCTCTCTCTCCTTTTCAAAGAACCTTTTTCCCTTTCTTTCTCTCTTCTCTTTCTATTCATGATCCCATTTCTTTCCCTCTCTCTTCTTTCTCTCTTTTCTTTCTCTTCCTCTCTTCCTCATCAATCGTCAGCAACTACCGATCTCTCTTCCCACAGTCGGCATCACGATCTCTCTTCCTCACCATAGGCGACTCGATTTTGTTCACTCTCTTTCCTTTTTTCTTTTTCTTTTTCTTATTTCTTCTCCTACGTTATTTCTCTTCTCCATCTTCATCTCCATCGTTTGATTTCTTCTCCCTTCCTCTTTTTTCTTTTCTTTTCTTATTGTTTCTCTCCTCTTTTTTTCTTTCTTTTCGTATTTTTTTATTTATTTATTTCGCCGGAGTTGCAAAATCAACAAAAACTGACCGACCGACCGTGAGTTCAATCGGTCGACGTCACCAATCTCTAGAAAACCGACCAACCGATGTGTCGATGGTCGACGTCGGTTTTAGCCCAAAACGGACTCCGAACGACCGATGAACACCCCTATCATGAACAAACCTAAACTAACCCTTAAAAGTCAAACATATGTGTCTAACTCACTAGAAAAAATTCAAATTTTACAAACTCATCCAAACACACTCTCATAAAAGCTCATAAAACTTGTCTAAACTAACCCCTAAAAGCCAAACAAGTGCCTAACTTACCCAAAAAAAACTTTAAATCCTACAAACTCACTCAAACACCCTTCAAATCTCACAAATGCACCCAAATTGACTCTTAAACGCAAAGGAAAAAAAAAGTGTCTAATTTCACTCAAACTTCAATCCATATCTTATAAACTCATCAAACACACTTCAAATAAATTCCACGAAGTCACCCAAATTATCCCTTATAAGCCAAAATAATGTTCAATTCACTGAAACTAACTTCAAATATCACAAACTCACTCAAACTAACTAAAAAAATGGGTTACAACAAGAATGACTATATTTAAAAGTTGGTTCTGAAAAATGGCTAACCGACTTATTTTTTGAATAAATGGCCAAATCGAATTTATCAGTTAATAAATTCGAATTATCTAGTTACAAAAATACCCTCAATCAAGAAAATAACCAATATATTAGAAATACACAGTACTTTAACAGAATCTTTGATTTAAATTAAAACCAATCAATTTGAATTGTAGGACCCTAAACTAAAGAAATTCACTTTTAACTTAAATTTAATGAAAAAAAAATATATAATAGATGACATCAAAATGTTCATATCTATATTTGTGATCGGTAATTGTTAATTTTTTTCACAAAATTAAGCAATATGAATTTTTGCAATCGAGGGCGATTGAATTATAATTACAGATAACAAGATAAAAAGAGTGGAAATTCACTCTACCCTAAGGATAAAAGAGAGGGAAGTAGAAAAAAACATTTCATTTACTACTCTTCAAAGACTTTCTTTCGCTGAGGTTCTTCAAAAGTTAGGGTTTCTTCACTGTGGTTCCTTTGATACTTAGGATTTCCTCGCTGCATTTTCATTCATCTCATTCTTCCCATTGTGGAATCGATCTCTAGGTACAAATACTATGTATTTTGCATGTACGTTTGGGGGCTCGGTTCAACCTAGAAGTTCGGTTTAGAACTCTAGTGTCTGTCTTCGATTCGTTTGGGAACTAATTGAAAACGGATTCGATGATAAAAAGGAGAACAAAACTGAGGAACAAGTAGACGAAAAAGGGAGGGCGTTAACAAAGTACACTTATAAAAGAATCAATCGGTTATAAGCAAATCTTTAAGATTCTGACCGTTTTTTAGGATGAGATAAAATACTAGAAGGTTTAAATACCTCATTGGTAATATAGAAGATGATAGTCAAACATAATTCAGTGGATTGGGACTAGGGAGTATGCGATTACAGATTGGTATTAAGGAAAGATTAAGATAATTGATCAAAATTCAATGGTAATAGTTATTGGGTCTAGAATAACAGTAAAAAAATTGTTAAGATTGACCAATTTGATTAAAAATTCGAAAAGACATCTTGAATTATTAAAAAAAATTAAGGGAAAAATACTGTTCACACGTAACTTCGGAGATGGAGACACGTGGAATAAACAATATATTGTATTGATGTTTGTATGCGTGTGGGTGTACAATCTCTAATGTTAATCCTCTGATTCTCTCTCTTGTGTGTGAATGTGTTTCACTCAAGGGCTGGAACGCTTGATCTCGAGTCTGAAGCTTCAATGGATTCTTGGAGCTTGAAGTCTTCCAGTCTTGAAGGAGTCTTCAATCTTCAAGAGGTGTTGATGTCTTGAAGAGTCTTTGATCTTCAAGGAGTGTTGAAGTCTTGAAGAGTGTTGGGTCTTCAAGAAGTGTTGATGTCCTGAAGAGTCTTTGATCTTCAAAGAGTGTTAAAGTCTTGAAGAGTGTTTGGTCTTCAAGAAGTGTTGAACACTTGAACTTATGAATTGCAGAGAGTCTTCGGTCTTCAGACTTGGTGGAGTCTCTCTGAATTTTGGTCTTTAGAATTCTGAACTCTTGTCTTTGTGAGAGTCTAGAATTTCTGAACCCTTGAAATGGAGGAGAACCCCTCTATTTATAGAGTTATCGCTGGATGGGCCCTGGTGATTTTTGGGCCTAACAACTTGGACTTGGGCTTTATTGGTCTTGGGCTCAACTATTTAGTCTTGGGTTTGGTTCATATTTGATCAAAAACCATATGACCCAAATATTTAAAAGACCAAAAATTGATCCAATTAATTATTTTGTTAATTAATTGGTCAAATTAATTAATTTGATCAAAATAATTTATTTTTAATTAATTGATCAAATGGACATTTGGCCCTATAAATTTATAATTGGCCAACTTTGTCTTCAAATTAAATTTGGGACACATGTCAATTTATAATTGGTCCCAAATTTAATTAATTATAATTTAGTCATTAATTTTAAAAAATGACGTGGCAATTTGTGATTGGTCAAAATTTCTCTTTCAACAAATACACTTTTGGTCATTGAGTTTTCAAACTCGACAATTTAGTGCCTGAGGTTTGAATTTTGTTTCATTTTAGTCCCTCCATCCATTTTCCCGTTAAATCCCTAACGAATTGCTGACATGGCATAATTTTTTTATTAAAAAAATGATATTTTATTATTAAAATAAAATAATAATAATCAATTAAAATATATATATATTTTTTAATTATTATTTCATTGTTTCTCCCTCCTCCTCCACCTTCTTCTTCTTCTCAACTCAAGTCATTCATCGCATGCTAGCTACCGCTGCCGCAACCATTGGCGACCGACCGTTGCTGTCGCCGAAGTTTCCTTTTTTTTTTCTTTGTCTTACTCTTCCTTTTTTCCTTCCGGTTTCAGATCTCTCTCTCCCCTGCATGTTTCGCCCAGCTGCCGTCCTCCAGTTCAGACCATGAAAGCATCCCGCGTGTTTCCAGCCGCTGTCGACGAGAGCCTACTCGAGTTTTCAGCCGTCACCGACCTACATGAAAGCATCTTGAAACTCGAAACTCTAAGGGCTACAACCTCATTTACAAACCATTCACGACCTTGATCGGAAAAATTCCCAAACCTCTCAACAATCTCACTATACTCGAGTTCGAAAATGCGGAGCCTCATAGTTTTCATCCCGCTACCCCTTTCTCTTGAATCGAAAGGGAACGGTCTGAAACGAAGGGGAAAATCCTCTTCGTTTCTGACCGAGCCATTCAATTTCGAGACAAAGAGAGATAGATCTGTAACGCGCGGGGTAGCTGGGTGCAGCGGAGTGGAGCGACGGCGGCCGGACGAAACACGCGGGGGAGAGAGAATGGAGGAAGAGGGAAGAAGAAGAAGAAAAAAGGAAGAAGCTAGAGAAGAAGAAGAAAAGAGGAGAAAAAAGAGAGAAAAAAATGGGTGCTCCGGCGACGGCGAAGGTGGCGCTCCGATGACGGTGACGACGGTGCTCTGGCGACTGGTGAAGAAGAAGGAGAAAAAGAAGGAGAAAGAGAAGAAGAAAGAGGAAGAAAAAAATTTTAAAAAATTTTTTTAAATGAATTTATATTATTTTATTTTAAAAATTAAAAAATATATATTTTTAAAAAATGTGTCACATCAGCATTCCGTTAATATTTAACGGAAAAATGGATGGAGGGACTAAAATGAAACAAAATTCAAACCTCAGAGGCTAAATTGTCGAGTTTGAAAACTCAGGGACCAAAATGAAACTTAACCCAAACCTTAGAGACGAAAAGTGTATTTTTCCTAAAAATTAAAAGAAAATCTTATATTCTTATTGAACAAAAACAAGAATTCTTGTATCACTTTATTAAAACTCCTTAAGTTACATTGTGAGGATTCTCCCTCATATATACTACACATAGGTCAATTTACAGAAAAAGGAAATAAAATCAAACAAGGAAGTTTGTTGATTGCTAGTCAATCAAATATACCAATCAATAATCAAGAGTTGATTGGAGCAATTCAAATCCAATTTAATTTGTAACATTAACGGCTAAATGGATGAATTATTTCTCAAGATAAAATCCACTGTGAGCTGGAGATAAAGAGATTTCTTCAAGCTTTCCAAAGTGGGCTGATTATTGGAATTAATTTGATATGTTCTGCTATGGACAGAGAATTAATTCTCTCTTGATTTTAGCTGAATATTGGTTGAAGATTGCAATCCTTGTTGTGTCATTGATTTGGTTGTTGTTGATTGCCTTCATGGGGTAAGTATATTTCTTGACTTTTATCATTCTTCTTCAAACTGGAGGTAGGGATGCACCGAACGCCAAGTTTGTCTTTGAATGCACGGAATGAAACTTTGGATAGAGGCTTGGTGAATATATCTGCAATTTGGTTATACGAGGGAACATATCTAGTGATAAGTAAACCAAGTGCTACCTTTTCACGTACAAAATGATAATCTAATTCAACATGTTTAGTTCTCCCATGAAAAACAGGATTTATAGTCATATGTAATGCACTCATATTATCACAAAAGAGTTGTGGGGGTTTAAGGAGAGGTATATGCAGGTCTTTCAATATAAAGGATATTCAGGTCAATTCTGCAGCAGTGTTGGCCATAGCTCTATATTCTGCTTCTGAGCTAGACCTTGACACGGTGGGTTGTTTCTTGGAGGACCATGATATGAGGTTTGACCCTAAAAATACACACAGACCAGAGGTACTTCTTCTTGTATCAAGGCATCCTCCCCAATCTGCATCACAGAACGCATATAAGTTGAAAGAGCTATGTTTGTAAAAGAAAATACCATGATTCAGAGTTCCCTTTAGGTAGCGAAGGATTCGTTTGACTGCTCTGAGGTGTTGGAATTGGGGTTGTTGAACATATTGACACACTTTGTTGACTGCTTGCACAATATCTGGTCTTGTTATGGTTAGATATAAGATGGATCCAACCAGACTTCTATACAGTGCTGAGTCCACAAGTTCTTCATCTCTTGGAGTGATGGATGTGGAGGTTGACATAGGAGTTGCAATGTGGGATGCTTCCATCATGTCTGCCTTTTGGAGTATTTCTTTGGTGTACTTTGTTTGAGTGAGATGTAATCCTTGGTTTGTATATTGTACTTCAACACCTAAAAAATAATGTAGCTTCCCTAGATCCTTGAGAGCAAATTCAGTACTTAAACTTGTCACAAGTTGAGACAGAAAAAATGAGTTTGTTCCAGTAAGGATTATATCATCTACATAGATTAACATATACGCTAGAATTGAGTCTTGCTTGTAAATAAAGAGAGAGGGATCAGCCTTACTACATACAAATCCATTAGTAACTAGATATTGTGAGAGACGATCAAACCAAGCTCTAGGAGCTTGTTTCAAGCCATACAGAGACCTTTTTAGTTTGCATACATGTTTAGAAAGAGTTGGATGAATAAAACCTGGTGGTTGGCGCATATATATTTCTTCCTTAAGAAATCCATGAAGGAATGCATTTTTGACGTCTAGTTGTCGAAGTGGCCAGTTTTGAGCTGTGGCAAGAGCTAAAACTAGCCTGATGGTCGTGTGTTTGATTACGGGGCTGAATGTTTCATTGTAATCAACTCCCTCAGTTTGTGTATATCCTTGGGCTACTAATCTTGCCTTGAAGCGATCCACTGTGCCATCTTCCTTGAGTTTGGTCTTGAAAATCCATTTGGATCCTATAATGTTTGTGTTTGGAGGTTGTGGTGTAAGTTCCCAAGTTTGGTTTTCATGTAGTGCCTTGATTTCATCTTCCATAGCACTCTTCCAGTGAGGTATTTTAAGTGTTGTCCTGTAGCTTTTAGGTTCTTCAAAAGAATTTGTGTTAGCAATGAAAGTGTGTGGCTTGTGGATATCCTGGTGCAACTTGCTTCCCTTGCTTCTAGTGATCATGGAATGGGTATTGCTTGAACTAGGTTGTGTGTGTGTTGGGTCTGCAACTGCCTCATTTATGCCCTGTAATTCATTTGTTGATTCATTAGGATTATCAAAAGATAATTCAACAAAAAGATAATTGCTGATATCAGGTAATTCAGAAGTATGAGATAGAGTTCTAGAAAGCTCATTCTGTTTTGAGGTGTTTTCTTCTGAATTGAAGGTCCCGGTAGTGACATCTGTAGATGTTTCATTGACGTATGACATCTCATTTGTACTCAAGTTGTCTTTCGAGTTTGAAATTTCCTCAATCTGATTTGTTGAGGCCTTTTGTTCCAAACCTCTTGTGATAGTAGTAGTTGTTTTCTCTGTTTGTAGACATTCTGTCATGGGTACTTTGGATGTGTTGTTGAGATCTTCATCCCATTTGAATTTGGATGTGTGGTCAGTTGTTCCTATAGTATTTGAATGTGAGCCATCTTGAGTAGGATTGGTTGGGCTAGGTGATTGCCAAGCTTCCTCATCTGCAAATACTGTCACATCTAGATCTTTTGGTGAGATAGGTGTTGTGTGTGATGGTTGTGGTATACAAGGAAAAACTTCTTCATCAAAAACAACATGTCTAGATATGTAGACTCTATTTGTACTTGGATCAAGACATCTATACCCTTTATGCATAGTGCTATATCCAATAAAGATACATGGATATGTTCTCTTTGAGAACTTGTCATTGGTGTAGTTTCTTAAGTAAGGGAAGCACCTACATCCAAAGATCCTTAGGTTGTTATAACTTGGTTTCCTTTTGTATAGTTTTTCAAAAGGTGTACTCATCTCAATAGTATTAGATGGCATCCGATTTATCAAGTAAGTAGCGGTAAGAAAAGCATCTACCCAATACTTCATGGGAACATTTGAGTGAAAAAGTAAAGCAAGTCCAGTTTCCACTATATGTCTATGTTTCCTTTCAACCACCCCATTTTGTTGAGGTGTGTGGGGACAAGATAGTTGGTGTTGAATACCACAATGTTCTAAAAGAGTTTTAAGATTAGAAGCAATGAACTCACCTCCTCCATCCGTTTGGAGAACTTTTATCTTCCTGTCAAGTTGATTTTCCACATTCTTTTGGAATTTTGAGAAACAAGCAAACAGGTCTGATTTCTTCTTTAATGGAAAAATCCATGTGAATCTAGAATAATCATCTACAAAGCTTGCATAATACTTAAAGTTTTGACAAGAATTAACCGGAGCAGGCCCCCAAAGATCACAATGTATTTTAGCTAAAGGAAAAGAACTTATTACATTGTTTGCATAGAAAGGAAGTTTGCAACTTTTACTCATTTGACAGCTAGAACAAATAGATTCATGCTTTTTCCAGTTAGACACATAGATCATGTGTTTATTACAAAGAAATTTTAAGGAGGCCTCATTTAGATGACCCATTCTTTTATGCCATACAGAATGATTGGCTTTATTTTTATCAGCAAACAAAGCATATGCCTCAGATTGATGTTTTGCTTCTTCCAGTGCATACAAGCCTTCTGATTTAACTCCTTTGGCAATGATTTTCTCCTGCTTGTTCTTTATAACAAAGCCATTAGCAGAAAATGTTATTAAACAATCATTATCAGATGTTAATCTACTCACAGACAACAAATTCTTTTTGATATTTGGTACAATTAAAACATCTTTTAATTTCAATGAATGGTTTTTAGTGTTGATTTTTCCTTCACCAATATGAGTAATTTGTAAGCCTTCTCCATTACCAACATATAGCTTTTCTCTGCCTTTATAAAGTTGAGAAGATGAGATCATACCTGAATTATTTAAGACATGAGACGTTGCACCAGAATCAGCATACAGTGTTGGGTCATTTCCTCCTTCCAATGTCATGGCTGCTAGTGCCTTTGGTATATCTTCAGGTTGATAAGTATGGTCAAATCTATTCCAGCATTTCAAGGCAGTGTGGTTAGTTTTTCCACATATTTGACATATAATAGACTTACCTTGATCATTGTCTCGATGCACAAATTTTCCTTGAGAAGTTCGGATGTCTTGATCATTTTGATTTCGGTTGGGATAAAATCCTCTGCCTCTTGAGGAGAACTGTCTACCTCTACCTCGATTTCTTCCTCTTTGGCTTAGAAAAGCTTGATTGGGATTTGGAGTTACTAACTTTTCTTCCTCAGCATCAAGCAAGTTCATTTGCTCATGTGATTTGAGAGCAAGAACAAATTGGTTGAAAGTAGGATATGGAGTTCTTGACAGCATGGCTGTTTTGAAGTCCTTATATCTACTATCCAATCCCCGAGCAAGAGAAAATACCTTTGTTACATCATCTAATGGCTTTTTCATAGCTGCTAGCTTATCATGAAGGGCCTTGAATTGTTTTATATACTCCTCCAAGGTCATAGAGCCCTTCTTTAGTCGATGCAGTGATTCAGTCACATGTATCTCATTTTCCTTGGTAACTGCCAACAATATTTCTTCAAGAGAGATCCACACTTGATGGGCACTATCTAATCCTTCAACCATTGCTAGAACTTCCTCAGAAATGATTCCTAATAACCAAGAGGTTAAGAGGCCATCATTATTGAGCCAAATGCTATGTTGAGGATTTGGTGTTGATTCTCCATCCTTGCCTTTGATATTTGTATCAGGAGGAGTGTTGCTATCTAGGTGTTGTTCAATTCCAAGGCTGCGAATCAAAGGTATAACCTGTGATTTCCACAATAGATAGTTGGTAGTGCTTAATTTGAGTGATATTAAGCTGGAGCACTGGTGGAATGATTGAATCGTGAGAGCTACTTCATTTTTGGCCATGAGTTTGAAATAAGGATCAACAAGAATTTATTTTCTGATCTATGTGTATCTGCTCTGATACCATATTAGATTACATGGGGTTCCATCTCAAAACCAATTGGTTTTGAGATGGAAGTCCATGTTATCTAATATGGTATCAGAGCCCATTAAACCCAAACGGGTATTCGGTCCAATAAAAAGAAATTGGGATCCGATCCAAGAATGGTGAACCCAAAGAGGCACCATCTTGAGGGGGCATGTTGAGGATCCCACATTGAAAAGATTAGTGGAGACCTCACAATATATAAGCTACAAGGGTCACTCCACTCATTGCCAATTGGTTTTGAGATGGAAGTCCATGTTATCTAATACTTATTTAGTTGATGATCCAAGTTTAATTTGATTAAATTTACTAAATTTCAAATTTCGAAATAACAAATAATGAATTCAAATTTTGAGATAAGATTTGAAGAGAGAGTGTGTACAGATACACGTTCATTCCGAAAAACTGGAGATTTTTTTTTTCTAGATACACAATATTTCCGGACCGACGATACACCTTCCTTCCGAAAAACAGAGGATGATATATGATTTGGAGAGAAAATACTATTTCCAAATACACATTATTTTCAAAAAAAAAAAAATAGAGACAAACTTTGATCCAACGCAAGGGTAAAATCGGCCGTTTCGGTGAAAAAAAAGTTACTTGCATCACACAAAATGGCCATAATTATTCAAACTTTTTTTGTGGTCTATTTTTCAAAACGCCCTAAAACCTCGTCAAGAGACTCTTCGTCAATGCCAAGAAACAAAGCGTTGGCAAAGGACACTAACACAAAGTGTTGATGCAGGCTAGTTTTGCCGACACTTCTTGTTGGCATCGACAAAGGCAGGAACTGCCAACGCTTCTTGTTGGGGAGTAAAAAGTTCCTCGGCTACCTTTTAATTTTTTTAAAAAAATCTCATTTTCTTATTTCAATTTCATTGTGTTTCGAACCTTTCTTTACTTTTAAATATTTGTCTACGTAATAATGATATAAAAGAAAATTTATTGAATCAAATTCGTTCTTACAATTCATTTATAAAAAGTTTGAGCTAAAAATAAAATAATTTTTTTTTTTAACAACAGCATACACTCTTCCATTCAATGTCAAGAAATCGCCAGAGCGACATTACATAGGGAAAGAAAAAATAGCAAAACCAAAAACCACCACACGCTAAGAGGATAGTCACGATCTAGATCGTTGTTTTCCATCAATAAAAACCAAAACACACTCGCCAGCCAGGCGCCCAACACTAATCTTCCACCCAGAAACTACATCATCGATCATCTCAAGACTAAGCCAGCTACAAAGGATGCTCCAAACTTTCTCATTTCCCAACTCAATTTGCCCACGAGCTCATAATTTATGCCTGCAACAATGATACCGTTAGAGTAGCACATTCTGAATATAAATAATACTTCTAGAAAGCAGTTAAGGAGAAAGATGAACCAATCACAATTGTTCCACCAAGCACCCCCCACCTTAAACTTGCTACCTCTCAAGCCCTCCTATACCCATGCAATGTGAATGGTAGAAATTCAAGTGTAGGAATTAGTCATGACCAAGTCCATACGTAACAAATGCTAAGCCTTATGCCCAAGAGAAGCTACAACCAGTTAACCAATTAATGAGAGCCCCTCAAAACTTTCCAAGAAATTCATGCGTGTGTGTGTGTTTAGCCTCTCCTAAAGCAGCCTCTAAAGCCCGGAAAAGATTTATAATACCCTCCACCTATCTTCTACACTGACACTAAGGCCTCGCATGAAAGGCTAAGAGGTCCAAATTAGGATGCCAAACTCAATACCCATGAGTCTGAATAGATAATTTTTTTTTTTCTTTAATCACTGCAGTGTGAAAGCTAGTACCCGCCTTTTTTGGAGGCTAAAGGAAAAAAGAGGGAAAAAAAGGAAAAGTATAATTTTAAATTACAACATAAATATTCATCAAAATAAAATAAACCTAAATAAACTAAAAATAAAATCTCATCCTCGTCCGCTTCATATCATCCTAATCTTGGAAAGTAACCTTCGTTATACATTGACCCAGATCTGGTCGCCACATCCATTATCCATTATAAACATCCAAATACACCTAATTTTAAGAATTTAATTATGGACCAAAAAGGTAAATTTTCCTATAAACTTTGATGCATCCATTATAAACATCCCTTAATTATAGATTTCTTAAAATTCCATAATACTAGTTAAATAATGAAAATATTTTGTAAAATAACCACCCACAAAATCATTGTTGATAACACTTGGAATTGCAAGTTATTACAATTTCTGTCAACCTAAAATTTCAATAATCATTCACCAATCAAGGTAATTAGAGAAACAAATCGGCATCGAAGTATCAATTAATCCCAATTCATCTTTAAACATTACCCATTGGTTCAAACTTCAAATTACACTTTTTCTCTCATCCATCTTTTAATGGTACCAATCCCACTTGTGCCATTTTCTCCTATTAAATAATATTTCACTATTCTTTTTTTTCTACATTTCTCATTCCTCACGTGATAGGGTTGAATTTTGATTTTGAAAACCTCGTGTCTTTCTTCATTCAACCTTATTTAAGGCATCTTTGAGAGTAATTTTAAAATGGTCAAAATCACTTTTGTCATATTCAAAATCATTCCTACGAAACATGTTTTTATAATTCAAAATCAATTTTTATGGTAAGAAAATGGCGTTTAAAATTGTATAATCAAACATGAAATTGATTTTGAATAATTAAAGATGTGTTTCGGAGTGATTTCGAACCTATTAAAAATGATGTTAGTTATTTCAAAATCACTCCCAAGCATGTATACATCAAGAGAGAGAAAGTGGAGAGAAATAAAAACAAAAAGAATTAAACATTAGCTGCAGATTAGACCGAAGTCCTGAGATGCAACTTAAACCAAAAAGAATATAGGGTAAAATACCTTTTTGGTCCCTCATGTTTCGGGTTCGTTTCCAATAGGTCCCTAGGTTTCAAAATCGGACAATCAAGTCCCTACTGTTTAGGAAATACTTCTATTGAGTCCCTCTACCGTTAATTTTTTTAACGGTGCTGACGTGGCAATAACGATGCTGACGTGTCAGTTAAAAAATAATAAAATAATAATTTTTTAATTAAATTTAAATAATAAATAAAATAATAATTTAAAATTTAAAATTAAATTAAAAAAAAAAAGAAACCACTCTCTCTCCTCCTTCTCCCCCACCCGAAACCCTCATCTCTCCTTCACCTTCTCTTTCCTCTTTCTCCCCCTCCAGCGCCGCCTTCGTGAACCAGCCGCCAGACCCCCCATTCTCTCGTTCTTCATCTCAGCAACAACTCCCTCACTCTCTCGGTTTCTTCTTCCCGTCGGTAGCCCTAGCCCGAGCCACACCGCCGCTCTCTCTCTCCCTCGTTCGTCTTCGCCGTTGGCAGCCAGAGGCTCGTGGAACTCGTCTATCGAGCGCCGACGTCGTCTCCCGCAGCACCGCTTCTTCGCACGCATGAAGACCCCTCTCTCCGGCAAGCATCCACGCTTCCCTTCGCCTTCGTCTTCCCCCTCTTTCGCGTTCTTCTTCGCCTTCTTGGGTTTTATTTCGTTTGATTTGCTGGTGCACAGTGGAGATTGAGATTCCAAAAATCGATTTCGTTTGATTTCGTTTAAATTTTGTTTGTTTTTTTTTTTTTTTTTTTGCTGCTCTGTGAGTGTTTGTTGAGGAAGAAAAGAAGATTTGTATTTTGGGGATGGGGGAAGGGGAGAGAAGAGGAAGGAGGGGGGAGATGTAAATGGTGCTGAGAAGATGAAGGAGTGGTGACGGTGTTGGAGGGCGGTGACGGTGGAGAGGAGGGAAAGGGAGAAGAAGAGAAAAAAAGAAGGGGGCGGTGACGGTGTTGGAGGACGACGGTGGCCATGGCTGCCAAGAAGACGAAGGAAAGAGAGAGAAGAGGAGGGAGGGGGAGAAGAACGGGGGAATCGGGGAGAGAGAAGAGAAAATTTTCTTTTTTTCTTTTTATTTTTTTAATTTTTAATTTATTATTATATTATTTATTTTTAATTAAAAATTAATATTTTATTTTTTTAGTTGCCACGTCAGCACCGTTAAAAAAATTAACGGTGGAGGGACTCAATAGAAGTATTTCCTAAACAGTAGGGACTTGATTGTTCGATTTTGAAACCTAGGGACCTATTGGAAACCAACTCGAAACATGAGGGACCAAAAAGGTATTTTACCCAAGAATATATATATGTGTACACAGAAGTAGTCTGGGAACAAATATATATATATATATATACGTACACAGAAGTGGTCTGGGAACAAAACCCTAAGACCCAAAAGAATTAAAGCTAAAGCCCATTAAATTGGGCCCAATGATACATTTGACCAAGGAACAAAATAGGGGGATTTGCACAAATAGTAAAAGTATTGCAAAAATAGCCAAAATAATAATAATAGTAATAATAAATTATTTACAGAAATAGCAAAAAAAAAACGTTAAATTACAAAAATACCCTTAGTATTTCCGATAGAAATCAGTTTAATTGAAGTTTATCAACTTTTATCATTGATGGAAATCAGTTTAATTCAAGTCTATCATTTTCTATCATAGATAGAAATCAGCTAGTTAAAGTCTATCAATTTTTATCCCTGATAGAAATTAGTTAAATGAAGATTGTCAATGATAGTTACTGATAGTGAAATCAATTTAATTGAAGTCTAGCAGTTTCTATCACTAATAGAAAATAGTTAATTGAAGTCTATAAGTTTCTATCACGGATAGAATTGATAGAAATCATTTAATTAAACAAAGATTCAATTTTCTCATTTGTTTAGTTGCTAAGTGGCTTGGTACATGTATAGAATCTTCAACTCACATTTTTTCTCACTCATAAATTTCACACACCGTACAAGGCTCATTTAAACTCCAAAAAGGAGCTCTACAAAAAAAAAAAAAAAAAAAAAAAAAAAAAACTTTGTTCTTTATTTACACAACGCTTTAACTTTTAAGCATCGAAGAAGCCTTTTGGCTATGGCAACAAAAACTAAAGGCAAAGTCATAGTCATCAACCTCGACACCACCAACAATTTGCGTCGATAGAAAATGAAATCAACAAAAGAGAAAACGAAATCGACGATAGAAATGGAGAATAACGAAATCAAAGATGAAGAAAAAAAATTAGAGAGAGAATGATGCAAACCTAAAAAACCAAAGAATGAAATCAAAGAAGATGAAAAAGCATGCGAACTCAATGAAAGAAGGAGGAGAAGGAAAAAAACAACAAAAGAGGAAGAAGAAGAAAAAACACGTCAACATAAGGGCAAAATGGGAATAACTAAAATTAGTTTAACAAATTTGTCATATTTACAATTGTTTTTCAAACTTGATATATTTGCAAATAGAGGTGATGTTTGAACCATTCCAAGTAGGGGACAAGTGGCTTATATTAAATGAAATTGTCTTCAGGATAAGATTTTATCGTTTTTAAAAAATACCTCTATGCTTTGACACGCTTCCTTCTTTTCATTGGTTAATATATTTATTTCTTATGTCCCATAAAAAGTTACAGGTCGGACTTCAAATCATCTAATCGTCATTCGAAAATACGATTTCTTAAATCTTACCTAAACAAAGTCTACTAAACTTATACAAAGTACTTCCAAATTTTACGTTTTCAATACAAGTAATTTGAAAACTTCCACATTCTTATTAGAATCACTTCTAGTTCTCTCGAAGAAGATAAATAAAGATCCTATGGCTTCTCTTGTATAGTGGATGTAGGCTCCTTGTCGAACCACTTAATCACTGTGTTCATCTTCTTCCTTCAGCTTTGTTTTCTACGGTTGGTAAGCTTTGATTTTCTCCATCTTCTTTTTTGGTTTTCTTCCTTCATTTGCATGTGTGGTCTGAATCGAAAAAAGAGAGAAATGAAGAATGAGTACCTTTTTTTTTCAGAAACTTTGTTTGCTGGCAAAAGAGTAAAGTAAGTGAGAGAAAGTAAACTTTGTCATTTTGTGTTAGAGTGCCAGCTGGCTGTAGGATTTGACAACACTTTTCTTTTAACAACTCCGTCATGGAAAAATTTCGTGGATACTACTCCTATTAATTGTTTATAATATCAACATCATTTAAGTAAAATTATATATGAAGGAAAATTCTGATTGTATAGAGTAGGTATGCTATGGTGATATTTTTTTCCTTCTTGGTTAATTTGAGCCAATGGCTAGTTCTCGTTCTTTTTTTTTTTTTTTTTGTTGTTGGAGTATGGTTAATTCTTGTTATTGTGCAAACTACTCTTTCTAATTACGGTTGAGTTATGCTCATTTTCGTTTTATGCTCATTTTCGTTTTTTGTCTTACTACAGTAATAAAATACAATTCTTAATTAAAAAAAAACTAAAAAAAAAATAGAAAGAAAGAAAAAGAATTTGGGGTTTTGTTTATGAAAGAAGAGGCACAGCTCGTAAAGGGTGAGCCTTCTCCACAGTAAGACCAAAATTTTCATCCATATTCAAATTGTCTGGTGTGACTCCATCTTCAAGCTTCCAATCAAAGTAATGAAGCAGAGAACCCAGCATCAAATGCAACATTCTAGCCGCCAATGGCTGTCCAGGGCAAGTCCTCCGCCCACTGCCGAACGGAATGAACTCAAAATTTCGAGCTTTGGCATCAGATGCGGAGTCCAAGAACCTCTCTGGCACGAACAAATCTGGGTTTTCCCACACATTCGAGTCTCTGCCGGAGGCCCACATATTCACGATTATTTGGGTGCCCTTTGGAATTGTGAAGCCTGAAATGGAGACTTCCGATTCCGCTTTACGAGGAAGAAGAAGTGCACTCTGCATTCGCAACGTTTCTTTGACGATTGCTTGTAAATATGGCAGCTTGTCCATGTCCGATTCCTCTATTGGATTTCCTTTTCCGATCACTCGCAAGAGCTCTTCTTTGGCTTTCACCATTGTTTTTGGGTTTTTCAAAAGATGTGTCATTGCCCATTGTACAAATGATGTAGTTGTATCCGCTCCAGCAGTAAATAAGACCTAAACCATTTCTATGTCCGATTAGTCTAAGAGAAATTAATTTCAAAAAATCAAGACGGAACAGACACAAATGTGAAAGTTTAAAGACTATGAGATACTTTTTTAAAGTTTAGAAATTAAATAGACACACGTGTAATTTAACCAAAATACTCTATTTTAAAAATGTCTAAGTAATCGAGCTTTCAATTTTGTGTCTAATAAGTTTATGAAAAAACAAATTGTTATATTAGATACAAAATTGAATTTTATGACGAATATGATCATAAATTATCAATTATGTGTCCAGTAAGTCAGTGAATTTAGAACCTATAAGACACAAGACTGGAAACACACCAATTTACTAGACACATACAAGTTTAACATCTGTTGAACAATTTCTAAAGTTCATAGATCAAATAAACATCAATCTAAAAGTTTAGTGACCAAATAAACATAAATCTAAGAGTTTAAAAACTATGAAACATTTTTTAAAATTTAGAAATCAAATAGACACAATTCAAAGTTGAGTATAAACATATAAGGGAAAATACACTTTTAGTCCCTAAAGTTTGGGTTAGGTTTCATGTTGGTCCCTGAGTTTTCAAACTAGACAATTAAGCCTTTTGAGGTTTGGATTTCGTTTCATTTTGGTCCCTCCGTCCAATTTTCCGTTAATAACTAACAGATTGCTGAGGTGACACTAATTTTTTTACTAAAAAAATATATTTAAAAATTTTTTTAATAAAAAATATATTAAAATAATAAAAATATTAATTTTTTTTATATATTTTTATTTCTTCTCTCTTTTTCTTCAACAACAACACCACCACCACCTTGTCGTCGACGACAACAAATTTTTTTTTTTTCCTTTTATTCTCCCTTTCTCTCCATTTTCTTTTTTTTTTTTTTTTTTTTTTTTTTTTTTTTTGTAGAGGGAGAGGGAGGAGGAGCTCCTTCCGGAGGAGTCTTCAAATCTGAAAAGGAAAGGGAGGAGGGATCTCCCTCCTCTGTTTCGCGCCGGAAACAGAGGAGGGAGATCCCTCATCCCGTCGCCGGCAATGAAAGCTCCTCCTCCTTCAACCTCATTTTTATTTTTTATTTTTTTAAAAATGAAGAGAAAGGAGAAGGAAAATAATAATTTTTTGTTCCTATGGATGGCAAGTTGGTGATGGTGGTGTTGTTGGAGGGGGAGAAGAGAAGAGGGAAGAAATAAAAATATATTGAAAAATAATATTTTTATTATTTTAATATATTTTTATTTTAAAAAATTTAAAAATATATTTATTAAAATAAAAAATTAGTGACACATCAGCCGTTAGTTGGACCCAAATGAAACGAAATCTAAACCTGAGGAGTTTCGAACTAGACGTTTGAAAGACTATATAGAACTCAAATCTTTCATCCCAGTTTCGAAATAGGCTGCCTGTGTCGAGACTCCTATTATTGCTTTTGGGTTCTTTCCCCAGCCAATCGCCCCTGTGTGGCAGGGGTCAAGCTTGGAGACTTCTCATTTGTGGGGAATCAAACTATCACGCAACTGGCATTTTGGTTTCACATATTGAATGGGGGAGTTTCGATCGGTCGGTCGGTCAGAGAATTTTTTTGAAAAAACCCCAACCAACCGACCGAATATATGCACGTAAGGCTGAATTTTTTATTTTTGAATCTTTCCCTACAATCCTCATTAATGTTTGTTGATAATATTAATGAGAGGCCCATTGTTTTGATAGTTTTAACATAAAAAAGAAAAAAAAAAAAAAAAAAAAAAAAAAAAAAAAAAAAAAAAAAAAAACCTCTATCTTCTCTTTCTCATGCATTTACTTTCACGTTTTCCAATAACGACTTGACATTTTCTCTTCTCTTCCACTTCTTCTTCCTCATTCTTTCATCTTTGTCCTTCCACAGTGCCTTCTCTTCTCCATTTTTTTTCTTTCTTATTTTCCCTCTTTTCTTCTCCATTTCTTCTCTCTTCTCTTTTTTTTTTTTTTTTTTCTTTTCTTCTCTTTTTTTAGTTTGTCGGAATCACGAAAAAACGATCGTCACTGTGTTTCATTTTTTCTTCTTCTTTTCTCTCTTTTTTATTTGTAAATTTCCTTTGCCGGAGAAAAACCGACAAAAACTAACCGACCGACCGCATATTTGGTCGGTTGACACCCTCAATCTCTAAGAAACCGATAAAAATCGACCGATGAAAACCGACTTGTCGGCGGTCGACATCGGTTTTAGCCCAAAACCGACACCGACCGATGAACACCCCTAGTAGAGAGATCTCTACGTATCGATAGACAGCCAAGTTTTTTCCTATAATTTAACCAACATATTACTAAATATATACTACTCATCTTTCCAATGCATTGGAAGCAGAATAATTAAAATATAGAAGAAAAAAAATGACTCACCAATATTAAATGTTTGATTTGGTTTCTATCAAGAGGGATCTCGTTGTTCTCCTCTTTCATGTTGAGAAGATGATGTAGCATATCATTTTTGGGTGTGAAATCAGGGGATTCCTGCATCTTCAGCCTCTGATCAACCATCTCATCGATCAAATCAAACATCTTTCCAAAATGAACGGTGATGCGCCTCCTTACACCTTGGATATCCATCTTCTTCAGCATGGGAAAAAAGTCACTGATATTTGGTCTTCCAGCTTCTTCCAAGAGTCGTCTCATACTGACCTTGAATTCTTTGGCCATTTCAGAATTTGGATCCGCCAGATCCACCGACCAAATCGAGTACGATATCAAATTAAGCGTCGTTGCAAACACAGCTCGTTCGACATCCACCGCCTCCCCGTTAACTGCGCTTCGCCGGACGTTAGCAAGAAGGTCGTCTATCTTCGTACGGCGGAGATTCTGATTGGCGTCGAGAATCTTGGGCGACAGAAGACGGCTGTTGCAGATTCTTCGAATGTTTTTGTAAGTGGGCGAAACGGGAATCCATGGGAAAGCGTGTTGACCATGCTCGTAAGGAGTTAAGGCATCTGGAACGGCTCTGTAAGACAAGAAATGGTCGTGGGTTTGAAGGACTTGTTGGATCGTCTCCGGCGAAGATACGACGACGGCGGTGACTTGGCCGAGCTTCAACGACATGATTGGGCCGTAAGATTTGGCGAGTTTGGCTAGAGATTTGTGGGGGTTGTCTCCAAGATCCAAGAGGTTTCCGATGATCGGAAGAGGACTTGGTCCGGGAGGAAGCTTTGGGTTTCTTTTCGCCGGAATCAGACGGAGGGTTACGAAAGTGGAGATAAGCCAGATTAACAAACAGAAGATAAAAAATTCCATCTTCTTCGCCCGATGAATGATCAAGAAAGAGGATAAGTTTAATGGAGTGGTGATTCAAGGTCCAGAAAGTAAGATACTTCATAGCTTGTCATTTATTATTTTATTTGTTTTGATTTGATTTTGTCTTATTAAAGAGGTGGGATGGATTGGGAAAACGACTTTTGAAGGTAACTTTTCTTTGTTTGTCTTTTTTTTCTTCCATAATGATCCGTCTTCTCAATGTATAAAAATAAAATATCCATCTCAGAAGTTTTTAGAAAAGTAAAAAAAAAAAAAAAAAAATTGAAAGAAAGTAGAGAAAACAGGTGGATCCGAAAAAAATTAGAAAAATAGGGTTGCGACAGATTTGAAAAAAATTATTAGGACAACATAAATTTAAAGATTTACCTCCGACGATTTTAAACGAATGAACCTCATTGAACACCTAATAATTATAGGAGACGCGACTTTGGGAAAATTCAAAGTCGAATGAGGCGGCGTCGGCTAATTACCGATGGGACCATGCTGCCATAATACAAATTATGGTCGAAAACATGTGTTGACCATGCTCGTAAGGCGTTAAGGCATCTGAAACGGCTCTGGAAGACAAGAAATGGTCGTGGGTTTAAAGGACTTGTTGGATCGTCTCCAGCGAAGATACGACGACGGCGACGACTTGGCCAAGCTTCAACGACATGATTGGGCCGTAAGATTTTGCGAGTTTGGCTAGAGATTGATGGGGGTTGTTTCCAAGATCCAAGAGGTTTCCGATGATCGGAAGAGGACGTGGTCCGGGAGGAAGCTTTGGGTTTCTTTTCGCCGGAATCAGACGGAAGGTTACGAAAGTGGAGATAAGCCAGATTAACAAACAGAAGATAAAAAATTTCATCTTCTTCGCCCGATGAATGATCAAGAAAGAAGATAAGTTTAATGGAGTGATGATTCAAGGTCCAGAAAGTAAGATACTTTATAGCTTGTCATTTATTATTTTATTTTATTTGTTTTGGTTTGATTTTGTCTTCATATAGAGTAGGGGTGCTCGTCGGTCGGTTGGGTCGGTCGGAGTCGGTTTTGGGCTAAAACCGACGCCGACCACCGACAAGTTGGTTTTCATCGGTCGATTTTTATCGGTTTCTTAAAGATTGGAGGAGCCGACCTACCGAATATGCGGTCGGTCGGTCGGTTTTCTCCGATGAACGAAATTAAAAAAATGGAGAAAAGAAGAAGAAAAAAAAAGAAAAGAAAAAGAAAGGAACACACCGAGACCGACAGTTGTTTTTTCGTGACTCTGGTGAACTAAAAAAAGGAGAAAGGAAGAGGAAAAAAATGTAGAAGAAAAGAGAAAGAACAAATAAAATAAGAAGGAAAAAATGGAGGAGAAAGATGAAAGAATAAGGAAGGAGTGGAGAGAGAAGAGAAGTGAGGGGAGAGGAGAAGTCAAGTCAGACGTGGAAAAACGTGGATGCATGGGGAAAGGAGGGGAAAGAGAGAGGAGAGAGATGAAAAAAATTATTCATATATGTTAAAACCACTAGTGGTTTTGAAAAAACCATGGGCCTCCCAACAAGCATTAATGAGAATGGGAGGGGAAAATTTTGAAAAAAATACATAAGAAATCTGATGGGTATATATTCGGTCGGTCGGTCGGGGTTTTTCAAAATTTTTCTCTGACCGACCAACCGGTCCGTTTTGCAAAATGCAAAATCGACTACGACCGACTCATTCTCTAAACCAACTGACCGACGTCAGTTCAGTCGGTCAAGTCGGTTTTGAGAGCTCCCATGAACACCCCTAATAGAGAGGTGGGATGGATTGGGAAAATGACTTTTGAAGCTAAAATGCTGCAAGGTATTTCTTTGGGATAACTACCCTATAAACCTATAAATGAGGTATATATTTCAGTTTCCAACCATTTTTTACATAAATAGTAAAAAGACTTAGATATTTTACATATAAGTCGTGATTCAATTACTTTTATACTCTCTTTTATAATTTTTATATGGGAAAATACACTTTTAGTCCTTAAGGTTTGAGTTAGGTTTCATTTTGGTCCCTAAGTTTTCAAACTCAACAATTTAGTCTCTGAGGTTTGGTTTTAGTTTCATTTTGGTCCCTCCATCCAATTTTCCGTTAATAATTAACAGAATGCTGATGTGACACTAAACTTTTATTAAAAAATTATTTTTGAATTTTTTAAAATATAAATATATTAAAATATAACGAAAAATTCTGATTCATTTTCATTACCACACCCTTGAAATTATTCATTCTTCTGCTACCATAGTCCCATAGTCTTCTTCCACCATATGCAAAAAAAATGAATAAGTGAATTATTATTTATGAAGGAAAATTCTGATTGTATAGAGTGGGTACGCTATGGTGATATTTTTTCCTTCGTTAATTTTAGCCAATGGCTAGTTCTCGCTTTTTTTTTTTTTTTTTTTTTTTGTTGGGGGTGGCTAATTCTTGTTCTTGTGCAAGCTACTAGTTTTAATTACTGTTGAGTTATGTTCACTTTCACTTTTTACAATAATAAAATACAATTCTTAATTAAAAAAACTAAAAAAAAAAGAGAAAAAAAAATAGAAAGAAAGAAAAAGAATTTGGGGTTTTGTTTATGAAAGAAGAGGCACAGCTCGTAAAGGGTGAGCCTTCTCCACAGTAAGACCAAAATTTTCATCCATATTCAAATTGTCTGGTGTGACTCCATCTTCAAGCTTCCAATCAAAGTAATGAAGCAGAGAACCCAGCATCAAATGCAACATTCTAGCCGCCAATGGCTGTCCAGGGCAAGTCCTCCGCCCACTGCCGAACGGAATGAACTCAAAATTTCGAGCTTTGGCATCAGATGCGGAGTCCAAGAACCTCTCTGGCACGAACAAATCTGGGTTTTCCCACACATTCGAGTCTCTGCCGGAGGCCCACATATTCACGATTATTTGGGTGCCCTTTGGAATTGTGAAGCCTGAAATGGAGACTTCCGATTCCGCTTTACGAGGAAGAAGAAGTGCACTCTGCATTCGCAACGTTTCTTTGACGATTGCTTGCAAATATGGCAGCTTGTCCATGTCCGTTTCCTCTATTGGATTTCCTTTTCCGATCACTCGCAAGAGCTCTTCTTTGGCTTTCACCATTGTTTTTGGGTTTTTCAAAAGATGTGTCATTGCCCATTGTACAAATGATGTAGTTGTATCTGCTCCAGCCGTAAATAAAACCTAAAACCATTTCTATGTCTTTATTTTAAAAAATCAACTACAGCGACTCTAACATGTTTTTTAAAGTTTAGAAATTAAATAGACACAAATAAACATGTAATTTAACCAAAATACTCTATTTTGAGCTTTCAATTTTGTGTCCAATAAGTTTATGAAAAAAAGAATTGTTATATTAGATACAAATTTGAATTATATATCTTATATGATACTAAATTATCAATTCTATGCTTTAGTAATTATGTGAATTTAGAACCTATTAGACACAAGATTGGAAACACACAAAGTTTAGTATAAATATAAGTTTAGTGACCAAATAGACACAATTTTAAGAGTTTAAAAACAATGAAACATTTTTTTTTAAAAAAAATTTAGAAATCAAATAGACACAAATCAAAGATGAGTATAAATAAGGAAAAAAATACACTTTTAGTTCCTAAGGTTTGGGTTAGGTTTCATTTTGGTCCCTGAGTTTTCAAACTCGACAATTTAGTCTCTAAGGTTTGGATTTCGTTTCATTTTGGTCCCTTCATCCAATTTTCCATTAATAACTAATGGATCACTAATTTTTTTATTAAAAAATATATTTTTTTAATTTTTAAAAATAAAATATATTTTTATTTCTTTTCTCTCTTCTTCTTCAACAACAACAGCACCACCACAAGCAACCGGTTGCCGACGGCAACAATTTTTTTTCTTTTATTCTCTTTTCTCTTCATTTTCTTTTTTTTTTTTAAAGGAGGAGCTCCCTCTGGAGGAGTCCTCGTTTCAGATATGTGAGGGAGAGGGAGGAGAGACCTCCCTCCTCTGTTTCATGCCAGAAACAGAGGAGGGAGATCCCTCCTCCCGTCGCCGGCAACGAAAAGGGAGGAGTGAGCTCCTCCTCCCTCTACCTTTTTTTTTATTTTTTTTAAAAAGAAAACGAAGAGAAAGGAGAAGGAAAAAAAATTTGTTGCAGAAATAAAAATATATAAAAAATAATAATATTTTTATTATTTTAATATATTTTAATTTTTTAAAAATTTAAAAAATATATATTTTTTAAAATAAAAAATTAGTGGCACATCAGCAATCTCTGAGTTATTAATGAAAAATTGGATGAAGGGACCAAAATGAAACGAAATCTAAACCCAATTGGTGTGGACCAAAATGAAACCTAACCCAAACCACGAGTATGTAGGGAGCTCTATTAAAATCTTGACAACTAATAAAGAGAAAGGTATAAAATTAGAAAACTTTTTATCTCTTATGGTTGTCAACATTTTAATGTTGATATGTAAACAGATGTCAACCAAGTTTTTTCCTTTAATTTAACCAACATATTACTAAAAATATACTACTCATCTTTTCAATGCATTGGAAGCCGAATAATTAAATTATAAAGAGAAGGAAAAAAAGGACTCACAAATATTAAATGTTTGATTTGGTTTCTATCAAGAGGGATCTCGTTGTTCTCCTCTTTCATGTTGAGAAGATGATGTAGCATATCATTTTTGGGTGTGAAACCAGACAATTCCTGCATCTTCAGTCGTTGATCAATCATCTCATCGATCAAACCAAACATCTTTCCAAAATGAAAGGTGACGCGCCTCCTTACACCTTGGATATCCATCTTCTTCAGCACTGGAAAGAAGTCACTGATGTTTGGTCTTCCAAATTCTTCCATGAGTCGTCTCATAGTGGCCTTGAATTCTTTGGCCATTTCAGAATTTGGGTCCGCCAGATCCACCGACCAAATCGAGCACGACAACAAATTAAGCGTCGTCGCAAACACAGCTCGTCCGATATCCATCGCCTCCCCGTTCAGGGCACTTCTCTGGACGTTAGCGAGAAGGTCGTCTACCTTCGTGCGACGGAGATTCTGATTGGCGTCGAGAATCTTGGGCGACAAAAGACGGCTGTTGCAGATTCTTCGAATGTTTTTGTAAGTGGGTGAAACGGGAATCCATGGGAAAGCGTGTTGACCATGCCCGTAAGGCGTTACGGCGTCCGGAACGGCTCTGTACGATAAGAAATGGTCATGGGTTTGAAGGACTTGTTGGATCGTCTCCGGCGAAGATACGACGACGGCGGTGACTTGGCCGAGCTGCAACGACATGATTGGGCCGTAAGATTTGGCGAGTTTGGCTAGAGATTTGTGGGGGTTGTCTCCAAGATCCAAGAGGTTTCCGATGATCGGAAGAGGACGTGGTCCGGGAGGAAGCTTTGGGTGTCTATTCGCCGGAATCAGACGGAGGGTTACGAAAGTGGAGATAAGCCAGATTAACAAACAGAAGATAAAAAATTCCATCTTCTTCGTCCGATGAATGATCAAGAAAGAGGATAAGTTTAATGGAGTGGTGATTCAAGGTCCAGAAAGTAAGATACTTCATATCTTGTCATTAATTATTGTATTTGTTTTCATTTGATTTTGTCTTCTAGAGAGGTGGGATGGATTGGGAAAACGACTTTTGAAGGTGACTTTTCTTTGTTTGTCTTTGTTTTCTTCCATAATGATAAGTCTTCTCAATGTATAAAAATAAAATATCCATCTCAGAAATTTTTAGAAAAGTAAAAAAAAAAAATTGAAAGAAAGTAGAGAAAACAGGTGGATCTGAAAAAAATTAGAAAAATAGGGTTGCCGGCGGATTTGAAAAAATTTATTAGGACAACACAAATTTAAAGATTTACATCCGACGATTTTAAAAAAATGAACCTCATTGAACACCTAATAATTTTTCCTCTCCAGGAGACGCGACTTTGGGAAAATTCAAAGTCGAATGAGGCGGCGTTGGCTAATTTTCGGTGGGACCATGCTGCCATAATACAATGGTCAGAAAATTCAAAGAGAGGGAGTCGATTTTCAATTCTAGTTTCAAAGAAGAGGGGAAAGGGAAGAAGGAGATCCCAGGGAAGAGAGAGAAAGAGAAAGAGGGAAAAAAAAGATAAGAAAATGACATGTAATCTAAAATAATAATATAAAACTATTAAATTGGTCACCTCAATTAAAATTTGTCACCTCAACATACCACATCATTTTTCCGTTAGTCAACTAACGGTCAAATTCACTCAAGAACCATTTAGAACTATTTTTCAAACCTTGGGGACTAAAGTGTCACTTTTGAAACTTCAAGGACCAAATAGACATCAAACTCAAACTTCAAAGACCAAAAACGTATTTTACCCTTATTTTTATTAGAAGTTGAGTTTGTATAAATGGGTGCCAAAAAAAATGCATTTTGATTTAGCTTATTGCTATTTTATATAGGGATGTCCACAGGGCAGGGTGGGGATGAGATGACTCCATCCAATCCCTACCTCCCATTTCAATCCCCATCCCAGCGAAATTTCCCGTTAAATTTTGTGGGGATGGGATTCCAGGAAATTATTGCCTATTTAGCTTTTTTTTTTTTTCCTTCTCTTTGATCTTCACTGAATCAAATAATTCTTTTGATAAATTTTCAAATAGTTACCTTTTCATAGGAAATATTTATTAATTTTCAATTAGTTCTTTTGATAAATTTTCAAATAGTTACCTTTTCATAGGAAATATTTATTAATTTTCAATTAGATACTTAATTATTCACTAAAATCTTCATTTAGATAGTCAATTTTTTTAGAAAAATCTTTTTTTAAAGAAAAAATTTTTAAATCTCCGGTTAAAACTAAATAAATATTGCATATTAAACTATCTAATTATCTATACATATAACTCAAATGTTTAAACTATATAATTCAAACATATTCAATTTTCTAAATCATTACCAATAAAAATTTAAATTTATATATAGAGAGAATAATAATGATGATGATAATAATAATAATAATAATAATAAATAAATAAATAAAAAGTAAACAGGGTGGGGAATGAGGATGGGGAATACGTTCTCTGTCTCTGTCCCAGTTTAGCTCGTGGGAAAATTTTTTCCCACTCCCTCCTCATTCCCTACCTAAACGGGGATTCTCCGCCCCATTAGAGGTGGTTCCCCACGGGGCCTACCTTTGCAGGGCAAATGAACATCCCTAATTTTATATAATTGCGGAAATATATGTAGAGAAATTGTATTTTCTTTCTTTTTCTTTTCTATAATGTATTTTAATTTATCTTATTGCTATTTTATTTTATAATAATTTCAATTTAACAATTTATTTGATATAGTATTTATTGACGATATATTTTGCGTTGCTCAATTTTATATTATTCTTTTTTGCAATAATAAACCTTTAAAAAATTACTCAAAAAAGTCAAAATTATAATTTAAAAATAGAATTTTAATTTTTGAATTAAATTAGATTCACCAAAATCACAAATTGAATGAATATATTGAGATTAAGTGAATCTAATTTAATTCAAAAATTAAATTTGATTTTTAAATTATAAATGTGGCCTTTTATTTTTGTTTTAGTTCAACAACATTTGGATGGTGAGTATTTAACTTCTGTTTTTAATACCTCTTGGAATTTGAATTATTGATTTGATTATCAATCCAAAATCCAATTTTTCTTTCTAGAAGAAAATAATTGAGTTTCAAGCTTGATTTTGTAAAAACATTGTCATTTAAATTTTAATTTTTTTAAAAATTTGTCTTTCAAAATATAAATTCAAGGGATGGTTAACCATCACATCACATGTGGGGTGATTTTGGGAGTCAACAATTACAAGAAATTATTAGTGAGGCCGCTATATAATGAAGTCAATAGTTTTGTACTGTCGAACGTACAAGAAAAAATTGTAAAAATACCTCAACTTTATATCCAACGATTATTATGGGACAGCCAAACATTAAGTTCTACGTCCGACGTTTTTAAAAATGCAATCACATTGTAGCGGTCTCATTTGAATAATTTGTACATAATGAGGCAGCTTCTCCTCCTAATATCACCTAGAACTCCTATCTGAGCCCGGGACTAAAAAACGACTAAATAATATGTCTAAGAATATAAAACCATAATGATTTTTTACTAAACACTTTTTATTAAGCTATTTTTGCTAAAAGCATTTCCCAAACACACATTTTAAGTTTTAACACAATTATCTTCGTAGAAAAAGAAAAAGAAAAAGTGACAAGAATTTCTGATCATATCCTTCATGTAATAAGAGGCACAGCTCGTAAAGGGTGAGCCTTCTCCACAGTAAGACCAAATTTATCATCCATGTTCAAATTCTGTGGCGTAACTCCATCTTCAAGCTTCCAATCAAACCAATGAACCAACGAACCCACAATCAAGTGCAGCATCCTGGTCGCCAATGGCTGTCCAGGGCAAGTCCTCCGCCCACTGCCAAACGGAATGAACTCAAAGTTTCGACCTTTGATATCAGAAGTTGCACAATCCAAGAACCTTTCAGGCATGAACGAATCTGGGTTTTCCCAAACATTTGGGTCTCTGCCTAAAGCCCACATATTTATGATTACTTGGGTTCCCTTCGGAATTGTGAAGCCTTCAATGGTGGCTTCTCCTTCGGCTCGACGAGGAAGAAGAAGAGGAGATTGCAGTCGTAAGGTTTCTTTGACGATTGCTTGTAAAAATGGAAGTTTGTTGATGTGTGATTCCTCAATTGGATTCCCTTTTCCGATCACTTGTACAAGTTCTTCTTTAGCTTTTGACATAACTTTTGGATTCTGCAGAAGATAAGCCATTGCCCATTGCACTGTTGATGTAGTTATATCTGTGCTCGCTAGAATTAAAACCTGAAATCGTTTCCATGTAAGGTTGGCCATGAGTAGGGTTATCTTTTGTTTTGGGCATAATTTACCATTCGAGAGTTTTTTTTTTTTTTTTTTCTTACAACATGTGGGTGAGGGACTTGAACCACAAACTTTTTGGACATTAGTACAAGAGTTATGTCAGTTGAACTATGCTCATGTTAGCTACAGTTAGAGAGTTATTGCAGAGAAAGTCTTACAGAGTATGTATAAAAAATTTTAGTTTACAATTTCACATAAGATAACCTTTTCTAATTTAGTTTACAATTTTAACAAGTAAGTTTTCCAAAATGTTGAAAATGAAAAGTTGTCGTACAATTTGTTTTCTAAAATTGAAAATCAAAAACTAAAAAAGAGTGAGATAACTTTAGATCTCTGAACTTTAATAAATTTAGGTTAAAAATCAATTTTGCTCTCTGAACTTTCATAAAAGTAACAATTTAGTTCCTAAACTCTAATTTATAACGATTTAGTCCCTATACTTTCACTTTTGTAATAATTTAGTCCATGAACTTTCACATGTAATAATTTAGTCCTCCTACTTTAAAATCTGTAACAATTTTAGTGCCTATCATGAAAATTAATGTTAAGATTTAATTAAATTTATTACATAGATTAATAAACAAATTTCGAACCCAATATGTTTATAAACTACAAAGTATAATCATTAAATAATAAAAATCGACATCTAATTTTGATGAAAATTTTCGCAATAAGGATTAAATGGTTAGAAATTTGAAAGTATGGGGACTAAATTGTTACTTAATTCAAAATCAGGGACTAAATTGTTACAAAATTGAAAGTATAGGGACTAAATCATTACAAATCAAAGTTCATAGACTAAATTGTGTTACTTTCATGAAAGTTCAAAGGCTAAAAGTAATTTTTAATCATAAATTTAATTGTGATGTCTATTGATGTGTAGGCAAATATTATTCTTGAAAAGAACAATACTTTGTTATGTACCAATCATTAAGGTTCATTTGATAAATATTTGGAAAATTATGCTTGTTTTATGCTCCATTTCCTTATAATTATTTTCATCGATACATTTGAATTCCTAACCAAATTCCAAATTCCAAAAACAAGTTTTTGAAAATTACTTTTTTTTTTAGTTTTTAAAACTAGACTTGATTTTTGAAAACATATAAACAACAAAACAAAGAAGACGTATAGGTCGAAATAGTGTTTATAACTTAATTTTCAAAAACCAAAAATAAAAAAATTATTAAATGGGGCCTAAAATTAATTTTGACAACTAAATCACAAAAAGGTAGAAAAGTTTTTTTAAAAAAATCTTTTTCATTTTCTTTCTCCTAATAATAAAAAATTTAATGGTGTCGGAGTAAGATACTCATTCACCGATGTGTAGTCAAGTATTATTTTGAAGAATAAAAAGAAGACAATAGTACATTACCTACACACTAGTTAAAATGTTGACAACAAATAGAGATAAATTTTTTTTCTCATTTTCTACCTTTCTCTCTTAATTGTCAAGATTTTAATGGAATGTATAGGAAAATTGATGCAGCCAAGTATTGTGGTAAAAAGAATACACTCAACTATTTAAACCCATGAAGAAACGAAAAGAAATGGCTAACCAATATTGAATGTTTGATTTGGTTTATGTCAAGAGGAATCTCCCCATTCTCCTCCTTCATGTTGAGAAGATAATGTAACATATCATCTTTTGGTGTGAAATCAGGCGATTCCTGCATCCTCAGTCGTCGATCAAATCAAACATCTTTCCAAAATGAACGGTGATGCGCCTCTTTATACCTTGGATATCCATCTTCTTCAGCGCCAGAAAAAAGTCACTGATATTCGACTTCCCAGTTTCTTCCATGAGTCCTCTCGTAATGGCCTTGAATTCTTTGGCCATTTCAGAATTCCGGACCGCCAAATCCACCGACCAAATCGAATACGACATCAAATTAAGCGCTGCCGCAAAGACAGCTTCTCCAATATCCACCGCCACACCGTTCACTGCGCTTCGCCGGAGATTAGCGAGAAGGTCTTCAAGCTTCGTACGACGGAGATTTTCGCCGGCGTCGAGGAACTTGGGGGAGAAGAATCTGTTGTAGATTTTTCGAATGTTTTTCCAAGTGGGTGAAACTGGAATCCACGACAAAGCGAGTCGATCGTGGTTGAAAACGGTCATTGCATCAGGAACGGCTCTGAAAGATAAGATGTGGTCGTGGGTTTGGAGGACTTGTTGGATTGTCTCTGGCGAGGATACGACGACGGCGGTGACTCGGTCGAGCTTCAACGAGATGATTGGGCCGTGGGACTTGGCGAGGTTGGCCAGAGACCTGTGGGGGTTGGGTCCGAGATCGAACAGGTTTCCGATGATCGGAAGAGGTTTGGGTCCGGGGGGAAGGTTAAGGTTTTTTCTCGTTGGAATCAAATGGAGGGCTATGGCTGTGAAGATGAAGATTAGAGTGAGTATATTGCAACTTGTGATAAAAAGTTCCATCTTTGCTCTTTCTCAAGGAAGTGTCACAACTCAGAACCTAAATGGAAGCCCACTCACAAATATATAGAGAATAATTTTTAGCTACATACAGATAGATAAGGACCCACTAAAATCTTGACAACTAAGAAAAAGAAAGGGAAAAAATGAGAATTTTTTTATCTCTCCTAGTTGTCAACATTTTAAATGGTGGTATGTAAGAAGATCTTCATATCCAATGGGGAAAATTTCTTATACTACGGTAGTATGGAAAATTTTACATACTACCTTTATTCATTGTTTGCCGAGTATTTAAGAGGAAAATTGCTGGGTGACAAATTGGACCAAATTAATAGCAAATATAGCACCATGTAAAAAAAATTGCAAATATAGCAAAATCTATCGGAATCTATCTGATAGACTTCGATTATCAGAGTTTATCAGCGGTAGACTCTGATTAATCAGAATCTATCAATCTACTGATAGATTCCGATTATTCAGAGTCTATCAGTGTCTATCGCTGATAAACTCTGATTAATGAAAATCTATCAGTGTCTATCAGTGACTATCACTGATAGACTTTGATTAATCGAAGTCTATAAGCGATAGACATTGATATACTTTTAATAATCAGAGTTTATCAGTGATAGACACGGATAGAATCCGACATCAGCTTTTTGGTCTTGTACAATTAATTTTGCTATATTTGCAATTAGTTTGAAATTGTGTTATATTTGCTATTAATTTGGTCCAATTTGCCATCTATGCAACTGTCCCTATTTAAGAATGATGTGGGACCCATAAAATAAAATATTATATCATTAAATGCTCATTAAATGATATAATGTGCAACCAAATATTTTTCATATATATACTAATTTATTTAAGAACAATACTTGGTTGCATACTGTAGGGATCTCGCTACATACACTACAAGAAAAAACACTTTCAGTGGCGTATAAAACACGTCGCTGAAACAAAAAACGCGTCGGTAAAACTTTCACCGACGCGCATGACTTTGTCGCTGCATCCGTCGCTGTTTTTGCGTAGTCGTAAGTATTTGCGACATCTACTGTAGACGTTGCTGAAAGTGATCTTCAGTGACGTCTACACGTCGATGTAAGCGATAGGTAGGGACGTGGGGACACGTCACTGAAGATCACTTTCAGCAACGTCCGACCCGTTGTCGCTGAAAAAGATGTTCAGTGACACTGTTAGCACGTCACTAAAATCATATACTTTCAGCAACATCCGACCCGTTGTCGCTGAAAAAGATATTCAGTGACATTATCAGCACGTCACTAAAATCTTATGTTCAATGACGCAGTACACACGTCACAGAAAACTGTTTATGATTTAAAAAAATAAATAGTGAATTCAATTAGTAAACCTGTAAATAAAATAATATTACCATCTTCAAACTAATTAACAATTCTACAATTAATCAAATAAAAAATGTAATATGCCAATTTAAAGTGAAAATGCACTACTTCATATTAACCAGAATCAAGAAACATGTCTAGAATGTAATACAAATTGATCATTTTCTAAAATGATCTCAAGTCTAGGTGAAGAAGTTTGCTTAACAAAATGATTCACAACACATCAAAATAACTAACAAAAGATCACAAACAAAAAAACCAACCTACGTTCTTCACATTTCCATACAAAAAATGGGAGCCTTGTCGAAACCATTCATGCATCCAAGCTGAAAAATAAAAGGAAATAAAATATGTAAGCATGAGATTAAATAATTGAATTAGAGAAGATATAACTCAAATCAAGATAAACAACTCAACAAAAGCAATGAAACTAAACTTACAACAACAAAAACTTGAAAACTTATCTTATATCATCAAAACTTTTTAATTAAACAACTAAAAAATAACAAACATGAACACAACTACACTTATGAGAAATAATGAACACAAACTTAACAACATAAGAAACCATCTCTATTCAAAGAAATGAATCAAAACAAGTGAAACTAAATTTATAAGAACGGAATGAAACTAACTTATCAACATTACAACAACTACACTAGTTAAAATACTTTGCAAATGGAACAACTCAACAAAAATAAACTCCCTAAACACTTATTCCAAATATCATGAAAGTCATTTGCAATCAAACAAAACGCAACAACACCATGACAACTAAACATATCAATGAAAACAAGTAAACTCATTAAAAGAACTAAGTGCAACAAGGTATTGACCCCCTAAATAGAATAACTTAACAACTCCAACTTAGAAACTCAACTTTGCAAATGGAATATAGTACTCCCCTTCAAAACATGGGAGAAACATAAGTTCAAGAGTCAAACAATGAATAAATATGAAGATGTATAGATCATAAAATCCCTCGATAGCTAGTAAAAGTTGGCAAAATCCATATCAACATTTTTGCACTAAGAACTAGTTCAGGCGTGCCAATAAAACTACTGAGCATAACGTGAACTACAAAACCTTAAACTAAGTTCAAGAGTCTACCTTTTTGTGTTCTGTAGAAGGACGCACATCGAGCAATGTCTTATCAAATAGCTGAATTGCATAACCAGCTTCCCTTGGCATCAGAACTTTCACTTTTCCTTCCCGGATCTGTACATTTAAATGATTAGTAAACAATAAACAGCATATTTATTAATCAAACTACCAAAAAGTTTGAAAGAATTTAGAAAATCTAAATAATGCAATTAAAAAACAATGTGGTTGAAGAGTTCAACCTCAGAGAGTATGACTAAACGATCCAGCCATAATGCACATATTTTTTAATAATCAACATAAATATCATATTACTTGTTAATATCTGAAATTGAGTTGAACCCCAAATCCCAAACCACTGTTTCAAGCTAGATACATTTGCTCTAGCAATCAATATAGAGTAACTAGCACATACCCAAAGAACAATTATCCCACTCCACTTTCTTGTACAAATTAATGAAGAGAAAATCAATATATTTACAAAATCTTCAATCAAGATAAAAAAAATATAGTACTGTACTTCCCCTTTCTATGTTATGTACAATTCCCAAATATGGCTATAACAGAAGATGAAAGATATAAGTGTTGAAAACCAATTCAATCGAAACATTTAAAGACTAAGAAAGACTTATAAATCCTAAATAGTTATGGTAATGAAACTCAAATGTAGAAGTCCTTTACTAATACCAATATCGGATTCTATCAGATATAATAAACTTATATGAAGAAATTTTACATACTTAACAAAGCAAGAGTTCGCAGTAGCATACCAGAAAAGAAAGAGAATCTTTAGCCTCTATACAGGAGATATTCGCTGGAGTTGCAATGGAATCTGCATTATTAGTGATATCATTATCATCTCTATCACTTTGGTTAGACTTCTCAATGAACTCCTCCTTAATGACTTTTGGCCCCACTGTAACTAAAAACAAATTCAAATTAGGCATGCTGAACCACAAATTGCAAGAGAATGATGACATAAATTTGGTTGAATTACATTGTTTAACGAAGTCCAGGTAGCTATCCACTTCTGTTTTAATTTCCAAAGGTTCCTTTTTAATGTTCTTTGGTACGTCCTCTGTTTGAAATATTGGAATATGTTGAATGGCATTCAAATTGAAAAAGTTCAAAAGCCAAAATACAATGTCCAAATATTCATGTTCTAATGCATCCCATTCCCACATAACGAAAGCAAGGAAGCAATACCAGAACTGGGAATGTCAAGAAGCCATTTCTGGACAGTGGCTTCAGCAATTTCAACCTCCACAGAGGCTCTATCCCACGGCTGCATTTCATCAAACACCTTGAATTCACAATCTTCTTTCGCTTCAGTGCTGACCACGTCATTAAAAGGATTTAGTTTCTCGAGGGATGGTGTAATGGGTCTCAAAGACCTGAGCAATTGGAGCAACCCAAGCTTCGCAAGCGCCTCTTCCACACAGCAATCCCACTCGCTCATCCCCATTTCCGAAGAAAAGCTGGAGAACAACGCAACTCTGAGCCAAACAATGAGAAAGGGTAAACTTTTCAAGGCGTAGCTGAAGATTTACTTTGAATCAGCAGACTGTGCGAGGAGTTGGGGTGGTTGGGCGAGAGTTCAACCATTTCGTTGGTCACAAATGTTGCAGAAGTTTGGTTAAATTATCAAAAATACCCCTAAACTTTAGGGTTTGTTTCAATTATGCCCCTAGACTTTCAAAAGTTTCAATTATGCCCTTGAAGTTTCAAAATTGTTTCAAAACTACCTTTGAAGGCTTTTTTTTGTTAAATTCATGGATGTAAAATGACGTGTTTGCATATATATTGTTGCTTATGTGAATAGATTTGAACACATACGTGGAAAAAACAATAAAAACACATGCAAACGCATCAATTTTTGTCGATAAATTTAACGGAAAATGTCTCCAAGGGTAGTTTTGAAACAAATTTGAAACTTCAAGGGCATAATTGAAACTTTTGAAAGTCCAGGGGTATAATTGAAACAAGCCCTAAAGTCGAGGGGTATTTTTGATAATTTAACCCAGAAGTTTTGCACCAAAAGGAAAAAATTTCAAAAAAAGTTAGGTTTGAAGCGATTTGCTCGAGGGATAGAGGGAAAACGAACGGCGAACTGAGCTTCGACGGTGAGATGAGCTTCGACGGCGACCTTCAGCTGAAATCGGGAGAGAGTCGAAATCGAGGGAGAGAGTAGAAATCGAGGGAGAGAGGGAAATGAGGGCGCCGACTGAATTTTTCTTTTTTCTTGAAGATAACAGACTGAAAATACAATAGGGACAAGGAAAAAAACCCTAACTTATTTTAAACAATGTTGCTAAAAACATGATAAAAATGAAACTTTTAGTGGCGTCGAACACATCCTTTAGCAACGTGATAAACATATTGCTAAAAATAAAACTTTTTGTGACGCGAGTTTATGCGTCTCTGAAACTATCAGTGACATCTAATTTTATTGCGTCACTAAAAATATGTAATTGCGACATCTGGTTTACGATGCCGCTGAAAGTCACCTTTAGTGACTTATTTTTGCTGCGTCACTAAAAACTTGTTGCTGAAAACATATTTTCTTGTAGTGATATCTCATTGAAATCTTGACAACTAAGGGGGAGAAAATGAGAAAACTTTTTTATTTCTCCTAGTTGTCAACATTTTAATGATGGTATACAGATTCCTACCTACCGGTGTGCAGCTAAATATTTTCTTTTATTTAATTCGTCAAATTGAATATGACTCAATTGATTAGTAGAACATATATTTAGATCAAGAAGTTAGGAGTTTGAATCTCTCCCTCCACATGTTGTTAAACTCAAAAAATAAAAATAAAAATAAAACAAAATTCAGAGAAGAAAAAAAAGATGGGTAGGGAAATGGAACGAAAATGGATGGAGATTTACAAGCCTATGACCATTAAATAGTTTTTCCTTCGTTCTTTTCTTTCTTACCTAAGAGATAGAGGATGAATAATAGTTGTAAAGAAAGATTGAAAATGTCCAAAGAAGCAAAAGTTAAAAGAGGCTACATAAATAAAATAACACCAAATATAAAGCATGTATTTTGTAATTTTTTTTTTTTTTTGGACATGTTGGAGTGAGGGATTCAAACCACAGACTTCTCGATCATCAATACATAGTTTATATTGTAGTTGAGTTATGTTAATTTAAAATTGTACAAAAATATATTAATCCCAAATCAAACTCAACTATAAACGAAAGTATAAAATACAGTAAGAAAAGTTACAGTATAAAAAGAAATGATGTAATGTTTTTCAGATTATATATTAAATTTATGTTATCAGTGTAATTTTTTATTTTTTTTTTTTTAGAAAAATGTTATGAGTGTAACTTAGGACCTATTTGGTATGCCATATGAATTGTGTTTCATGTCTTTATATTCCCTATTTTTGGGTTTTGTAATCCAAAGTAGTGAAATAATTCTGAAAATATTTTTATGTTTCTCGTTTATGATAATTTTGAATTTCAAATTTTAAATATGCAATATTACATTTAAAAAGGGTAAAGATGTTGATAAATATACTATTTCATATTATAAAATCATTTCACTTTGTTAAATTAAAATATGTATGGTAATATATTATATATTTTATGATATTGTAAAATAATAATTATATGAAATTTATAACATAAAAATGTTAATAAATTAATTAATAATAGTTGAAATTCAACCTAATACTTAATGTGTAACTAGAATGTATTTTTTATGGTTTATAATTATATTATCAAATAGATTTTAAACAAATGTTAAATTAGAATCTAGTTTCTAAATCTACTACTAAACACATCCAAAAACAGAGAAAACATGAAATACAACTCTAATTTTAATTGAATCTCTTGTTTTCAAATTTATATTTTTAGATCATCAATCAGACGCACTCTTAGTTTTTCATAATTTTTTGAAAATATAAATTAAGTTTTACAATATTTAATTAGGTGTTGCAGATGACAACATAAGCTTAGCTTGATTGATATAAAGAAGGTACTATCAACTGAGAGATTATAGATTTGAATCCTCCATCCTACCTATCATAAAAGTAATAAAAAAAAAATTGCAGATGAGGTTTAACTGGATGTCCAACACTAACAATTTTTTTTTTTTTTTTTTGAAATTATGTCCGACACTAACATATTTCTGGAAACAATATTGCTAGAAATCTAACATTAGTATGTTTGGCAGTTTTTGGGAAAGAAATTAAATTATATTTGTGTTTATCTTATGGGATTAGTCTTGAGAATTTTATATAATTATGAAAGAACTAATCAAAATTAATTCCAAGTAATTAGTGTAAATTAATTAAGTCTTTAATCAATCAAAATATTCAATTAAATAACTGCTTATAATTACAGATAAATCAATATTTATACTAATTTATTTTCTTTAGATTATACTAATTAAAATAGATAACATTAAATGTATTTAAACTATCATTAATTAACTAATTAACATCTTTAATAAATAATTTTAACTCCATTGATTTAATATATATACTTAATCCATGAAAATTAACTAAGCATATATTTAAACCAATCAATCAAACATTGCTATTTACTATAATGGAATAGTTAAATCAAGCATTATTATCAATTAAAAATAATGTCAATTTTATTAGGGAAAAATACACTTTTAGTCTCTTAGGTTTGGGTTAGGTTTCATTTTGGTCCCTGAGTTTTCAAACTCAACAATTTAGTCCCTGAGGTTTGGTTTTAGTTTCATTTTGGTCCTTCCATCAAATTTTCCGTTAAAAACTAACGGTTTGCTGATGTGGCATCTGTTTTTTATTTTAAAAATATAATTTTTTAAAATTTTAAAATAAAAACAATATAAAGTTAATAAAAACATAATTTTTTATTCCTTTTTCTCTTCTTTTTCTATACTGACTTCTTCTTCTTCACTGTCATGCGGCATGAACCTTCTTCACTGTCGTCACCGGCCGCCGTCGTTGTCATCGCTGCCGCCAGACGCCGTCGACGTGATTTTTTTTGGGGAAAAATACACTTTTGGTCCCTGAGGTTTGAGTTAGGTTTCATTTTGGTCCCTGAGTTTTCAAACTCAACATTTTAGTCCCTGGGGTTTGCACTTAGTAGCATTTTAGTCCCTCCATCCAATTTTCTGTTAAATGTTAACGGAATGCTGACATGTCAAGTATTTTTTTTATTAAAAATTTATTTTTTAATTTTTAAATATAAAATAATATATTAATTATTATTTTTATTTTCTTTTTTCTTTTTTCTTCATCTTCTTCCTCTCCATCTTCTTTTCTCCATCTTCCTTCAACCTAATTACACCTCCATTACCAGCAGCTGTCTTCCGCCGCCGTTCGCCGTTCGCCGTTCGCCAGCCGCCGTCCCTCGCTGGAATTTTTTTCTCTCTTCCTTTCTTTCTTCTTCTTTCCTTTCTTTCTTCTCCTCTTTTCACTGGTATTTTAGCCTTCCCGCTGCCTCTCTCTCTTTCGATTCTCCTCCGCCAGCCACGCCACGCCGCTTGCCCAACCGAAGTCGCAGATCTCACGAATCTCGCCCAACCGCAGTCGCTCGCGCAGCCGCAGCTCGCTCCTCGTCGTTCGTCCCCACTCGTTTGCAGTCGCCGTTCGCAGTCCATTCTCTTATCTTGAGCCGAAAATATAGGAGAACGAAGACGGAGGAAGATCGACTTGTTGGCAAAGAGGAGACGCGAGGGAGAGAGAACAAACAGCGTGAGGGAGACGAGCGGACGAGCGGCGACTTATGGGTCTCTAGTTGCCGACAGAGAAGACGAGCAGCGGAGAGAGAACGAGCGGCGACTCTTGGGTCTCTGGTTGCCGACGGAGAAGACGAGCCACCGAGAGAGAGAGTGAATGAGCGGCGATTCGTGGGTCTGTGGTTGCCGACGGAGAAGACGAGCGACGGAGAGAGTGTTGCGGCCGAAAGCCTCCTTCAAACGCCCAGATCTGGGTTGGAACAAGGGTGTCGACACCGCGCGATTTCTTTCCCTTTCTTCAAACACCTAGATCTGACCGAAACGCCCAGATCCTCCCTCTGTTTCGATTTTTTTTTTTAAAAAAAGAAAGTTTGGAGAAGGAAGAAAAGAGAAGAAGAAGAAAATGAAAAAAAAAAGTGTCGCCGATGACGGCGGTTTCCGGCGGCCAGCCAGTGACTGGTTTGAAGATGCCCGCTGGTCTGATTGGAGAAGACGACCTTGTGATTGAAGATGAAGAAAGGGAAAAAATAAAAATGAAGAAATAAAAAAAGAAATAAGAAAGAGAATAAAAGAAAGGAAAAAAAAAGGAAGGAAAAAAAAAAGGAATAAATAATAAAATATTATTTTAAATTTTTTATTTAAAAAATTCAAAAAATATGTTTTTTTAATAAAAAAAATTTGATGCCACGTCATCAATCTGTTAAGTAAAACAGAAAATTTAACGAAGGGACTGAAAGTGTAACGCAATCCAAACCTCAGGAACTAAAGTGTTGAGTTTGAAAACTCAGGGACCAAAATGAAACCTAATTCAAACCTCAGGGACCAAAAGTGTATTTTTCCCTTTTTTTCTCATCTTCTTTTCTTCTTCCTCCCCTTCTTCTTCTTCCCTCTTCCTCCATTCCCTTTCTTCTTACTGTATTTTTTTAAAAGAAAAGAATGAAGGGGAAAAACCCCTTCATCCGGTTGGAACAAGATCTGAGGCGGCGATGGCTCCGATTTGAGGTGGCGTCGGGTGTGGGGTTGTGGCGTTTGCGACGAATCTGAACTGGTGCTGCCCGTCGGTGCTAGAGGTGAAGACAAGAGGGAAAATTGTGGATTAAAAGCACTTTTTTGGCTACAAAATCAAAAACCCACGCCGTCGAGCTCGTGCGCTTCAGATATGCTGGGTTTGAGGTTCTGATCTGGAACCACGAGCATCGAGCTGTTCTTGAGCTTCAGACCGAAAACGCGCGTCAGATTTGCTAAGTTCGTGGCTGCCGTCGAGCTGTTCGTGAGTTCGCGAGCTTCAGATCAAGAAAAAAATCGCGAGTTGTGAGTTCCAGTTCGAGAAAAAAAATTGCAGCGTTTCAGTTCGCAAGCTTCGTCCTCTATTTCGCGTCGACCGTCTACCTCTCATTGCCGACGCCGGAAAAGTTTTCCTCCTCCCTCTCCCTCTGCTTTATTTTTTTAACAAAAAAAAAAGAAAATGTTGAGAAAAGGGAAGAAAAGAATAAAGAAAAAAGTGTTGGAGAAGAAAGAAACGAGGAAGAAGTAAAGAAAGTGGAAGGGAAAGGAAAAGGATAAAAAAAAAAAAAAAAAGGTTCGCCGACGGCGAGCAGTGGTCGCCGGTAGCCGGCCGGCGGCGGCAGGTGGATTGAAGAAGAAGAAATAGGTTGAAGAAGAAGAAAGAAGAGAAGAATGAGAGAGAAATAAATTAAAAAAATGAAATACAAATAATATTTTATTATTTTAATATATTTTAATTTAAAAAATATATATAATTTTTTATAATAAAAAAATATTGCTACGTCAGCAATCCGTTAACTATTAACGGAAAATTGGATGGAGGGACCAAAATGAAACTAAAACCAAACCTCAGGGACTAAATTGTTGAGTTTGAAAACTCAGGGACCAAAATGAAACTTAACTCAAACCTCAGGGACTAAAAGTGTATTTTTCCCATTTTATTAAAAACATGTCAATCTGAACATAGCTAACCCGAAATCAAATATGTCTAGCATAAATTTTAGTTTACAAAAATTACAGAAATTTCGAGTGAGTCGGAATAAACCCACACATGTAAGGAAATATAGAAAAACACTCCCATAAATTTTTTTTTCTCCAACACCAAGTGTGTCTCACTGCACTCTATCCAGACATTATTTCTAAATCTAAACCTCAATTTCACTATTTGAAAGACTCATTCCAAATTATAAATATCATAAAATTTTAAAACAGTACAATTTTCTCAAATGATGCTAGCTACTCCATTGTACAGAAATAAAGTTGTACTACTACATATATAAGCTAAATGACTTGCAACCTATGCAAGTCGGTAACAGATCTCGATTCAGTAGGTTCATTCAAAACTCAAGTGCTACATAATAAAAAAATTTTAAAAGAAAACTTAGTGTAAGCACACATCTATAATTTGATGTATGAGTATAAACGGGCCATACTATATATACACGCAGGATCTCAATGTATATATAAAGTAGAGCAGATTAGTCATACTATGGATAGGTTCATCTCCCATATATAGCAAAATAACTAGTCATATTTTTTTTTAGAAAGAAGATACTAATTTATAGAAGATCGTATGTGAGAAACATATATAAAGAGTTAGATGAAGGCCTTCCTATTAAGAGCGATGGAAGACGCATCATAGCTATCAAAAAGAGATCAGAGCAACGGGTCATATTTTGATCGAGTAATCTCAAGGTGTATAGCAGAGCAATTTGATCATACTACACATCGAGAAGGTATATATATAGCAGAGCAATCTGGTCATACTCAAAGATGAAAATATCGATATCGGTATTAATATCGGTAACTTATATTTACGGATATATCGATGGATATTTGAATATCGATGGATATTCCGGGAAAAATCATGGATATCACGAAAACTTATAAAAATATTATGAATTTTTTTATGAAACTTTGGACTAAGCTTATTTATGTGATAAATTATTGGGAAAAATACACTTTTAGTCCCTGAGGTTTGGGTTAGGTTTCATTTTGGTCCCTGAGTTTTCAAACTCAACAATTTAGTCCCTAAGGTTTGGTTTTAGTTTCATTTTAGTCCCTCCATCCATTTTTCCGTTAAAAACTAACGGTTTGCTGACGTGGCACTATTTTTTTATTTTTTTTAAATATAAATATATTTAAAAAAAAAAATTATTATTTTATTAATTTTTTAATTCTTTCTCCCTCTCTCTTATTCTTGTTCTTCTTTTTCTTCATCGTCTTCTTCAGCTTCTTCTTTGGTTTGTCTTCTTCAGCAAGTTGCAGGCAGCCAGCTACTGGCGCCCGGCGACCACCGCTCGCCGACGGCCGGCCGCCGCTCGCCGGCGAGTTTTTTTTTTCTTTTCTCCTTCTTTCCTCATCTTCTCTTCTTCTCCCACTTTTCTTCTTCTTTTTTTTTTTAAAAAAAATAAGATAAATCGCAATCCAATCTCTCATCTTACTGGACTCCATCGGCAGCCTCGTCTCACTCTCTCCACCACCCACCGCCGCCGCAGTCTTCCGCCTCCACCTCCACTCCGCCGTCGGAGCCGCCCAAGTCACTCGCAGTCTTCAACCAGGAGACTCTGCAGCAGCGGCTCCAAGCGCTGATCGACGGAGCTGACGACGAGCTGCGGCGGATCTGGGCAGAGTCTGCAGCAGCGGCTCCAAGCTCCAAGCGCTGGGCTATTTTTCCAGGCGCTCATTGACGACGAGCTGCGGCGGATCTGGGCGAGAGCGAGCTGCGGCGGATCTGGGCGGGAGCGAGCTGCTGCGCGGATCTGGGCGAAAGCGATGTGCGGCGGATTGTGGTGGGAGCAAGCTGCGGCATGGATCTGGGCGGGCGAGCGAGCTGCAACCTTCTCGACGACGGCCTGGGCGAGCGACGACGAGGATCTGCGGCTGGCGAGCGACGACCTTCTGTGTTTTTTTTTCTTTAAACAGTGAAAAACGAAAGGGAAGAGAAGGAAAAGAAAAAAAATGGAGGAGGGAGAAGAAGAAGAAAAGAGGGGAAAAAAAGAGAGAAAAAAGGAGAAGAAAAAAAAAGTTGTCGCCGGCGATGGTCGGCCGGCGACCGGCGGCGATTGACGGCGGTGGGCGGCGGTGTTGGCTGCACATTGGAATTAGGGTTTTAATGGTGGAGAAGAAGATTAGAAGATGGAGGAAGAAAAAGAGAAAATAAAAGAAAAATAAAAATAATAAAAAATATTTTATATATTATTTTATTTTAAAAAATTAATATAAAATATATATTTTTAATAAAAACTATGCCACGTCAGCAATCTGTTAGTATTTAACAGAAAAATTGACGGAGGGACTAAGAATGTAACAAAATCCAAACCTCAGGGACTAAATTGTTGAGTTTGAAAACTCAGGGACCAAAATGAAACCTAACTCAAACCTCAGGGACTAAAAGTGTATTTTTCCCTAAATTATTAGTTTAAGCATATATATCAATAATTATAAGCTAAATATGAATAATAATACAACAATAGATAATATTGAAGACCGAAAAATGAATATTAACTTGAATATTTCATTGATAAAAAATTTTATGTAGACACAAAAATTAAAATGATGAAAATATACAAAATTATTAGAAATATGCTATTGATTTTTTTAAAAATAAAAATAATAAATATACTGTATAAATTAAATTTATAATTATATTATAATATTAAAAATTAAACATTATATATGTTAAATAAAAATGTTGTATAAAAACACAATATAATTAAACTAAAAATTGGTGAAATTAAACGAAAAAGAGGGGAGAAGAGTGGAGTTGTAATGGAACGAAGAAAGAGAGAAGAGAGGAGGGAAAGAGAGAAAAAATATATGAGAAGTTGAACAGGCCAAGAATCGAACCCACGATATAAAAGGATGGAAGAGAGAAGCAACTATCGCTTAAGCCAACGAAGCAGATTCAATTTAGTTGTATACGATAACCGTGCAAATAAATATAATCCAATATCCATTTGATTTTTCCGCAATTTCCAGCCGATATTTTCGCCTTTTTCGTCCGTTTTTCCGTGTTTCTTTCCGGTTACCGTTTGATATATCGTTAAAACGATATTGTTCCAATATTTCAGCGATATTTTCGATATTTCGCGATAAAATGGTAAAAAAGATATTAACCCCTATATCTCTATCGGACCTGCGAGAAATTCGATATTTCGACAATATTTCGTCGATATATCGCGATATTTTCATCCTTGGTCATAATACACATTGAGTAATCTCAAGATGTACAGTAGAACAATCTCGTCATACTATTGCACCGAGTAATCTCAAGGTACATAACATATAGTAACTAATCGTACCATACATTAAATAATCTCAAGATGTATAGCAGAGCAATCCTGATCATATTATATACTCAGTAATTTTAAGGTGTATAGCATAACAACTAGTCATATTTGAAATGTGGTCGTGTCATATTCAAATTCACGACTATACAATCAAATCAAAGTTCAAACACCCAACAATCACTTTAAAGACTCACAATTACTTGAATTGTCTAATATATGACGTGGACTTTTGTCAATAGGCTAAAGTCACAAGGTTTCAGAGTTTGATAGTTCACCAAATCAAATTATATCAAGGTACGCCATTGTAACTAAAATCACACGTTTATAAATCATGTGCATGCAATTCTATTGCACTAACCATTGATTTAATGGCCAACACATGAGCATAGCTCAACTTGAATAAAGTTTACACTTTTTTTTTAATGAAAATAAAGCTTGTACTATTGACCAAGAGGTCTATGGTTCGAATCTCCTACAACATGTTGTCAAAAAGAAATCATTAATTTAATTTAGTAAATACAATTAGTCATAGTCTTTGAAATTTAGTAAATCTTTGCTCGCAATTAACGAAATAAGCACAAAAATTCTTCTTCAAAGTCACCATATTTCTCCATAACCAACTTATAATTTGCATATTAACATAAATCGCAATTGATTTCAGATATCAAAATTCATCCATGGCTACAATGATGCAACCAATAAATCAAACTAAATATAGTTAAATTTTGGACCCACGTTTCTAATAAATATTACATGGTCATCTAAGTTTTTGTCGTTTGAATGCCGTCAAAATGTGTCTCTTGGAAAAACGTAACACCATTCGATACGTTTCTACAAAAGATGCAACCCAATAAAGACAAACAATTGACTCTATTTTTCTAAATAGTTTGAAAAATAGTCAATTTTACTAATTGTTTTTAAACATCATTATCTTTTTAGTTAATCCAGATGGGTCCAGAAAACAGTAAAAAGAAAGAAAAACAAAGGAGCAATAATTTAATCTCTACTACATCATTATTGTGCTACGTACTCAAAAAGAATAATGATTAAAAAAAGAAAATAAAAGTCTACACATTTCTTGTAGTCTAGAATGGCTTTAAGAAAGAGTTAAGTGATATTTTTCCAAAAAAAAAGAAAAAAAACAAAAAAAAAGAGTTAAGTGAAGCATTTTTTATAAACACCTTTGAGAAAAAACATTTACCCAGTATTTCTCCTTTAAGTTATTTAAAGATTTTTTAGCTTTTCAAAAACAAATCAAAATCAAAATAAATGAAAATTTAAAAATTTATTTAGTATCAACAATGGTGTAGTTGGTTATCACGTCAGTCTAACACACTGAAGGTCTCCGGTTCAAGTCCGGGCAACGCCAGTTTTTTGGTTTTTTTATCATTGGTATCTTTTTATCTTTTATCTTTTTTTTTTTTTTTTCATGGCATTTTGAAATATGTAACTAAAACTTTTTAAATTTTAGACATTAAACAAATGCAGAAAAACTAACAACCTTCTAAAACTATCATAAAGATAAACCTTAGCCTTTTCAAATAACACACAAAAAGTATGAAGGGTCAAATTTGACATTTTGTTTTAATTTCTATGTATGAAACTACTCAATAAGTTTTTTTTTTTTTGAAACATCTACTTAATAAGTTGATATTGAAAGAAATAGGGTTAAAAAGTACTTTTGGTTCCTAGACTTTCATGAAAATAACAATTATTTAGTCCCTTAATTTTATTTTGTAACAGTCTAGTCCTTATATTTTTAATTTTGTAACAAATTTAATCAATGAAATTTAATATGTAATAATTTTATCCTTGTACTTTAAAATTTGTAACAATTTAGTCCATATATCGTAAAAAATTTCATCAAAACGAAGTGTTTAGTTTTTATTATGTAATGATATAAAGACTAAATTGTTACATGCTAAAATTCGATGACTAAATTGTTTTAAAATTGAAAGTAGATGGACTAAATTGTTACTTGCATGAAAGTTTAGGGGCTGAAAGTATAATCGGTTTTAAAAATGTCCTATTCTATCTTGAAAAGTTGAGTTGTCACTTATCAAATAGGAAGAAAGGAAAAGAGGAAGGAGGAAGAAGAAGAATTGACACCGATGTTCATGAACCGAAGAGAAAGAGGAGAGAGATAGGGTTTTTTTTTTTATAAAAAAAAAATTATCGTTATTATTATTTTATAATTTTTCTGATTAGCATTAAAAATAATTAAAAAAAAATTACTCTATTACTATAGCATATAGAAAAAAGTAATGTCATACTTCTTTTAAACTTATTTCCTCCAAACTCGAGAATTAAAAATGCACATTTTGAAATCTCAAACACCAAACACACTCGATCTTAAAGACCAAAAAGGTAATTTTTTCATGATTTAAAAAATAAAAGAAAAGAAAAGAGAGACATAATGAAATTGAAGATGCTCTCATATCACTTGGACTTTGTCTTTCTTGAACAACCCCACCACCGCCGAGGGCGCCTTGGCCTTTCAAATCTCTCCTTCTCACATGCCACTCTCAATCTTAACTCTCACATCTCTTTCCTTCCCAACACAATCCCAATCATTCTACATAGTGGAATACATCCCACATTTACAACCATTTCAGTTCTATAATGCTATAATATTGTCTACGTTAAATTTAAGCTCACGTCACTTTCTTTTTAGTTTCACTGACAATGTCTCGTATTAATAAAAATGTTGTTTCTTATTTACATATTGTTGATGTCAAAATCCGGACAGAAGACTCACCTGTCCTTCACGTGCCACCAACGGTAAATTTATATGAGAGGAGGAAGACGTGATCTGAGAGACAAGCAAACACTACACACCGGTGTGGTGCTTGTCACACCGACTCCGATGCTTAAGTCAGAAAACTGATGGAAGAGCAAGAGGAAAAGCAGAGAGTTCGAATTTCGGATCCCTTCTTTAATGACGAAGAGTGGTTTAAATACCTGTTCGCGCTCCTAGGGTTTTTAGGAATTCAGAGGCATTTCGGGACAAACCAGACGGAACCGGGGCGGCCAGAGGCAGCAGGGACCAAACGGAGGCGACCGCGCAGGCCGAATGGTCGGGCCAGGTTAGCCCGACCTTTTGGTCTGGTCTTCCTCCGGGTCGGCTTCCTAATCCTATCTCTGCTCGGTTGTCCTCGTCAGCTTCTTGTGCATCAGGGTGGTCCAAAATTACCTATAACACATATTATTCTTGTATTTTTTTTTTTTCAAAAGTATTTTTAATAATGAATTTGTTTGGTTGAAAAGTGATCCTATTAATTATGAATGTTTTTCTTAGTAGATATTTTGAGGGTTTTTTTTGTTTAATCATTGTAAAAATCACTTTTTTAGATAAAGATAATACTTAGTTACATACTAATATGTGGGTATTTTTTTTTTTTTTAAGCACCTTCTCAAAAAGAGTTTTTATATTAATATGGTTCTTAAATGCTTTTTATTTATTAAGGTTTAAAAAACATTTTAGTGATCTAAAATTACTTTGCTCAAACAAATTCTAAAATAGTAATTATTCCCAAAGTACTTATAAAAAGGTAATTTTATTTAAAAAGTATATATATTTTTTTCAAAAGCTATCTCAAAACACAAACTACACTTGTTTGATTTTCAATTTCAAAGAAAACCAATCCTACCACGTATATAACTAGTGATTAATGTTAGATGGGTGACATTTTGTCCAAATATCTTTCCTTCTAGCAAATGACAAATATTAATAAGACAATGAATATTTTCCTTTTGGAAAAATTTAATTTTTCTTAGGCTGGAAAAATGTAAAATAAAACCATAAAAGGAAAGAACAGAACAAACAATGTTTGCCTATACAAGGAGCTCCTATCAATCTTTTGTACTATGAATAGTATGAATGAGCATTTGGAGTGAGAGAATTCGAACTTCCGACCTCTTGGTTGACAGTATATACCAATTGCTGCTGAGCTATGCTCACTTTAATTAGCTATGACATGAAACAATATATCACCTAATAACATGTCAAGTTGTGAATAGAACAAATTATTGTAGTACTAGAAATTTTCTCCTTCTACTACTATTTTTAGTTTTAAATCCTATTTTAATACCAATGCTTTTATGGAGGTTTTTTCTTCTTCTTTTAACTATGTAGTTTGTACTTTTATTTATTTTGGTCCTCATATCTTCATTTTTTGTGGTTTTTAAATTATAAGGTTAAATTACAAATTTAGTCTCTAAACTTTCAAGTTTTTGTCTAAAAGTGTGAATTTTTAAAAGTGTCCAACAAATTATTCCTAAGACCCTGTTTGATAACCATTTGATTTTTTATTTTTGGTTTTTGAAAATTAAGCTTAAAAACACTACTTCCAATTATAAATTTTTTGGTTTTATTATCTACCTTTCAAAAATCAAGTCAAGTTTTGAAAACTAAAAAAAGTGGTTTTCAAAAACTTGTGTTTGTTTTTGTAATTTAGCTAGGAATTCAAATGTGTTCTTGACAAAAATGAAAACCATTGTAAGGAGTTGAGATAAAACAAGCTTAACAGTAAGAAACAAAAAAGCTAAATGGTTGTCAAACTGGACCTAAACTTTCAATTATGTTTCTAATACATTTGTGAACTTTAAAAATGTATAATAAATTTCCAAACTTTCAATTTTGTGTCTAAAAAGTTACTAACAAATTAAAACTTAAGTGATCAAGGACTTATTAGATAACATTGAATCACGATAGGACTTGACACAAAATTAAAAATTTAGGAATGGATTAGACACAACTTCAAAATTTAAAAACTTATTAAATTATTTTTAAAGTTTGAAAGATTAAATAATCGCAACCCTAAATAAACCCTTTTTTTAAAGTTGGACTAATCTTATCATTAGAAAAGAAAAAATAAATAAAAAAGTTCGATAGACAAGAATTCTTTGCAAGAAAAACCAAAGTCAATAGTCATCATAATATATATAACTATAGTGTTTAATTAAAAATACACGTCTCACCGACACTCTGATTCAAACAGAAAAATTTCCACCGTCCGATTACATTCGTATCATCGTCCTTCTTATCCTCTTCCCTTCCCATCATCTCTCACTCTCTGTACTGTCAAACAAACTCCAAATCAAAATAATCTTAAACAAAAAAAAACCCAGAATGGGGGGCGAGGCACCGACATGGGCCACCCGCCGTCTGAGCAACCCAAATCCGACGGCGGCCGATCACATCCTGGACCTCCAAACCACCGCAGCCCCAGGCGTCCGATCCCCGACCATTTCAACGGCCCTGATCGTCCTGTCCTGGTACCTGTCGAACATCGGCGTCCTCCTCCTGAACAAGTACCTCCTGAGCTTCTATGGCTTCCGCTTCCCCATCTTCCTGACCATGCTCCACATGCTCTCCTGTTCCTTCTACAGCTACCTCTCGATCCTCTTCCTCAAAATCGTTCCGACCCAACACATCCAATCCCGTCGCCAGTTCCTCAAAATCCTCGCCCTCAGCGCCATTTTCTGCTTCTCCGTCGTCTGCGGCAACACCTCTCTCCGCTACCTCCCCGTCTCCTTCAACCAAGCCATCGGCGCCACCACGCCCTTCTTCACCGCCATTTTCGCCTTCCTCATCACTTGCAAGCGGGAGCCCGCCGGGGTTTACTTCGCGCTTTTGCCCGTCGTCTTTGGGATCGTTTTGGCCAGTAATAGCGAGCCCCTGTTTCACCTTTTTGGGTTTTTCGTCTGCGTCGGCTCCACCGCCGGTCGGGCTCTCAAATCGGTCGTGCAGGGGATTTTGTTGACCGCCGAAGGGGAGAAGCTTCACTCCATGAATCTCTTGAGGTTTATGGCGCCCATGGCAGCCGGGATTTTGCTTCCGGTCACGCTTTATGTCGAAGGGAATGTGGCGGCGGTCACGGCCGAGAAGGCGCGGGCGGATCCTTGGATTTTGTTTCTGTTGGCCGGGAATGCGACGGTGGCGTATTTGGTCAACTTGACGAATTTTTTGGTGACGAAACATACGAGCGCTTTGACGCTGCAGGTGCTCGGAAATGCGAAGGCGGCGGTGGCCGCCGTCGTGTCGATTCTGATTTTTAGGAATCCGGTGACGGTGATGGGGATGGCCGGATTTTCTGTTACGGTGATGGGCGTGGTGATTTACGGCGAGGCCAAGAAGAGGTCGAAGATCACGACGCATTAACGGGAAGATTTTTTTCTTTCTTTCTTTTAATTTTTAAATTAATTGTTTTGATTCGTTATATTATATTATTATATTATATTATATGAAATTACGTTTTTTTGTTTTGGAATTTGATTGATGGAAAAGGGAAATTAGGGGATTATAGAATTCGAAATGGAATTGTATAAAGTGATTAAATAGTGATTATGGGTTATGAGAATGAATTGGGTTTCTCTTTTTGGAGAGAATTATGCTTTTGGATTTTTTTTTTTTTTTTTTTTTCTTTTTGCTTTGGACTTTAATTGATTGGTTGAAGGGAAATTGGAGCATAGAGAGAGTAAAGTTATTTTCCACTTTAATTTTTCCAGCTGTTTTTTATGGAATGTGTATCCTGATTTTTAGGAATATGGATAAGATGTCACCAATTGCTGCTGGCCCCCATGCTTTTAATTTTAGTACATTTTGGACTTTTTAAGACTATAGATGTCGGTTCAGATCTATCTTTTGGTTTTATAACTAACAACTCATTTAGGTTTTATAAAAATAAATAAATAAATAACTCATTTCGGTGTTGAGTTATTTCAAAAAAATAAAAAATAAAAACTAGTTTGCGAATTGAAATTTTAGAAAGGGTAATTAAGAATTCAAATTGATTAGTTAATAAAGGAGTCGAACTGAACATAGATCAATTGAATAAGGTAACAAGTGTCATCCTAAATCAATGGTTGTTTATGTTTCACTTTGCAATTGTAGAACAACAAAAGAAAAAAGAAACTACTCAATAAGGGAGAAAAAGAAAAAAAGAAAAGCTTATATCGACCAAAATACTAACAAGATTGAACCAAAACCAAAAGAAACAAAATAAATTAAAATATAAACTAAATTTTCACGGGATAAAAATATAGTACTCTTATGTAGGAGAAATGATTTTGAGGAGGCCACCACAATAAGATTAACAAGAGAAATTGTAAAATTATCTCGATTTCGTATATATCCAACGGTTATTAAGAGCACACAAATTTTAAGATCTACATCTAATGATTTTAAAGAGACAACTATATTACGGCAGTCTCATTGAATAATTTATCCCTACGTAGATTGTAAGTTGGTTAACGTTTAGAGGGAAACAAAGAATATTGACACTGGTCAATTGCAACACAATGAAGGGGATGGAAAAGAGCCAAAGAAGAGGGGACTTGTGGGGGAAGATAGATCAATTATGAAATTATTTAAATATATTTATATTTTAAATTATGAGGGCTGTATAGCTAAGGAAGGAAGAAAGGCACTTATTTCTCCATTGAGGATAGATCAATTACCTTGACTAGAAAGCCATCTTGAATTCATTTTGTTAGTTGAGCCAAACGCTAATAAATTCCAACCAAATTTGAAAGCTTTTATATGTCTAATTAATTCCCTATAGTATTGAGCTCTAATTAATAAATATTCGTAAAAATTGAATAGAGGGTGCATTGATTGGCTTGGTGTAGTGTAGGGACTTAATTAGTTACTTACTTATATATGTATCGATTAAATTTAAGATAGATTGTAGTTCCTCAACCTGATTATTATAGCATTACAGAGACGAATAAATAGAGGGAGAGACCTAACAATAAAGATTATCTACCTCCGATAAATGGCCACGTATATACACCAAAGAATAAACAAATAACAGACTCTGGTAAACCAATAAATGCAAACGACAGCATTTCATCCTTTGGGTAATTCCTCCAAAACGACATCGTGAACCTGTGTTCTAACATCCTCCCTCAAACGAGAGGGTGAAAGAAGCACACCGAGTTTGGACCGCATAGCAGAAAATTGAGATTCAGATAGAGGCTTCGTAAGAGCATCAACCAACTGCTCAATTGAGGGAACATAACGACCATCAATGGACTTGGCAAGGACCTTTATCTCGAACAAAATGGACATCAAGTTCGACATGCTTGCTTCTTGAGTGGAAGACCGGATTTTGAGCCAATGAGATGGCGCTCAAGTTGTCACACCAAATAATAGGTACAAAAGCAGAACACAAACGAATCTCTTGAAGGAAGGACTGAATCCAAGTAATTTCAACAGTCGTCTGAGCAAGCGAACGATATTTTAGACCCAGCGCTGGATCGAGCCACCACACTCTACTTTTTCGAAGCCCAAGAGATTAAGGAATTGCCCAGAAAAATACAATGTGCGGCAATAGAGCGGCGATCATCAAGAGAGCAAGCCCAATCAGCATCAGTGTATGCTACCAATGACAGAAGAGAAGAAACACGAGAGTTTGAAAATCCCCACTCTAGTAAGGTTGTCCGTAATCGATCATACCAAGCCCGGGGTGCCTATTTCAAACCATAGAGAGCTTTGTCAAGCTTACAAACAAAATCAGGACATGAAGAATCCACATAATCTTCTGATTGTTTCATAAAGACATTCTCTAGCAAATAACCATTGAGGAATGCATTGTTGACATCTAACTGACGATCCGACCAATCGTGAGCAACAACTAAAGCAAGAATAATGCGAATCGTAGGAGCTTTCATAACAGGACTAAAAGTTTCATGGAAGTCAATGCCAGGAATTTAATGAAACCCTTTGGCAACTAAGCGAGACTTGCATCGATCAAATGAACCATCTGAGTGTCTTTTTACCTTAAAAACCCACTTACTACCGATGAGATTGACATTAGGCGGAGGAGGAACCAAGTGCCAGGTTCTGTTTCATTTGAGAGCTTCCATTTCCATGTCCATAGCAACCTTCCAGCAAGGAAGTTGTAAGACAACCTTAACTGAAGACGGTTCAATGTGCTGGAAGTCATTAGAAGAATCAGCTAAGAATGCACCCCAATTCTTTGGCTTAAAGATCTCACTCTTTGCACGGGTCTGCATAGGATGATGTCCTTGAATAGCAAAAGTTTGCTAAAAAAATGGAGCAGAAAAATACTCGGCTGGAGCTTCAGGAGGTGAAACAACAGAAGTCACTGTGTTATCTTCAGTAGGAGGAGGAGACAAGGCAGGTGATGCAGCGCGAGACACAGTAGGATGGTCAACATAAGTAGATGCAACAGGAAGGGTAGATGTAGACTCATTAGCGACAGTGACAAACAAAAAACAAAGGATAATTGGGAAAAGGAAGCCAATTGACAACAAATTGATCAAGCAATGGTGCTGAAGAAGAAGCAAGAAAACCAGTTTTGAAAAGAAAGTCATATTCTTCATTAAAAACATGTCAAAACCAATTAACATAGGGTTCCATCTCAAAACCAATTGACAATGAGTAGAGTAGCCCATATATCTTATAAATTGTGAGGTCTCCTCTTATCTTTTCAATGTGGGATCTTCAACATGCCCCCTCAAGATGATGCCTCTTTGGGTTCACCATTCTTGGATTGGATCCCTTTTTCTTTTCTTGGACCGAATACCGTTTTGGTTTCATGGGCTCTGATACCAAGTAACGAAAATAGAAAAACACAGAAGGAGAAAATTTATCAGTAGATTGTAATTCCTCAGCCTGATTATTACAACAATAATACAGAGACGAATAAATAGAGGGAGAGACCTAACAATAAAGATTCTCTACCTCTGATAAATGGCCACGTATATACACCAAAGAATAAACAAATAACAGACTCTGGTAAACCGATAAATGCACACGACAGTGTTTCATCCTTTGGGTAATTCCTCCAAAACGGCACCGTGAACCTGTGTTCTAACAATATAACATTAGATTAAGACATTGTAATCTTACAAAAGTGAGTATAACTTAATTGGCATTGTAACTTCAACTAAGAGGTCAAAGGTTCGAATCCTTCACTTCAAAATGTTGTTGAACTAAAAAAAGACATTATATTCTTAATTAGAAGGTCAAATATTTGAATTCTCACCTCATACATTTTTAAACTAAAAAAATATTAATCAAATATATATATAATTCAATTTTGCTCCATCTTTGTCATGTCTAGAATATATAAACAAATTTAAAAGAATGAATAATAAATAAACAAAATTCAATGTAAAAGGAAAAAGTTGCAAGACTATACTAAAGTCAAACCTATGTGACAAAAAAAAAAAAAATCAAACCTTTGAACCTATATATTATATATTTATATTACGTTACAAACTTTCAATATTTTTTTTTTTTTTGAAACAGATCAATATGTTTGTCTTTACTCTTTACTCTTTTGAGAGGAAAAAAATTAAAAAGAAAAAGAATTGTTACCGTACTTCATTTTAATATCATTTTTGTCTCTTTCACATGTCACATCACGTGCATGGCACGGCCAAGCTGGCCCTGCTTCAGCTCCAGCTACATCGCACCGGTATGCCACAGGCCCACAGAACTGTTTTAAAATATACTTTGGATATATTTTAAAAACTTTTATGTATAAGTTTCTATATTTCTTCTAGGGATCATAAATTGGACCTCTTTTTAATAACATTCCTTTCCATTTCTAACCAACATACTCATTCGATAAACTTTTTCGTTTCTTTGATCCCAAAATTATATTATTCTAAAATTTGAGCTAAATTTTAGAAACTACAAAAAGTAATTATATTTCGTCAATTATGTTATGGTTTTTGTTTCTTTCTTTGTTTTTTTTTTTTTTGGTATGATTTTGTCCTTCTCCAATGTTGAAATATGCTTTAATTGCTCTTTGGCGATGATCTTAGCTAATATTCATTGATTTTTACCCTTTGCTTGTGATTTTGGTTGAGTTTGATTTTGTGTAGTATTAGATAATTGTAAACCTTTAATAATTTCTTGTTATATGTTTTAATGCATGTTATATCTTTTTATAATATATGTGTATTAAATTCTATTTAAAAAAGGAAAGAAACAAACATGAAATACTATCAAACAAGTGCATGTTTTGTTTTTTTTCAAGAAATAAGGAAAAAAAAAACAGTTACCACACATATTCATGTTTCTAGTTCTAAAAAAATAAAAAACAAGAAACAGAAAATCAGAAATAAGAAACATTATCAAACAGGGCCTAAATTTCTCATCCCACGAATGACCTAATAATCTAAAAGAAAAATAAAAGTTATGTATATCATATAAGTTTCATTATTCTACCTATAAATCTATAAATTCACAAATTAACACATTAAGAATATTTGAGGTATAAATTACATTTTAAGCCCTTGAAATTCCCATCATTTTTTTTTTTGAGAAAATTGAAATTTCCATCTTTGAACAGTTAGTTATTAAGGCCCCGTTTGATAACCATTTCAGTTTTTGGTTTTTGGTTTTTGGTTTTCTGTTTTTAAAAAACAAAAACCATATATGTTTGATAACTGTTTTTGGTTTTGAGTTTTTAAAAAATTAGAGAGATGAAAAGATGTTTTTAGAGAGAGAAAGATGTGTAGAGACATTGAAACAAAAATTTAGAGACACAAATATAATATTTTCGAGAGAAAAGTTAAACATAGAAAAGTTAGAGACGTGAAAAAAAATGTTTAGAGAGAGAATATTAGTTAGACTCCATAAAAGATATTAGTTATAGAAAAAAATAAAAAAAGTTAGGGTAGAAGAGATAAATTTTAGATAGAAAAATTAAGTAAAAATATAAATTTTAGAGAGATAGCAAGGTTAAGAGTAAAAAATATGCTAGAAAAAATAACGATAAATTAGAAAAATAAAGAAAAGGTGTAGCGAGAGAAAATTTTGAGAGATTTTTTTTTTCAAAAGAAAATATAGAATATGTTTATTAGGAATAGAAAAGTTATATATGGATAAATTTTTAGAAATAGATGAGTTATAAAGGAAAAAAAGTTTTGAGAGAACAAAATTTAGAGAGAGAAAAATAAATTTTGTTGAGAGAAAAATGTTATAGAGAGAGAAAAAATATAAAAAAGAATTTGTCACAAAGAAATAGGTAAAAGTGAAAAAAATAATAAGCATTAGAAGAAAAATGAGTTTTTGAAATACAGAAATCTGTTTTTAAAAACTACTTTTTTTGGTTTTTGAAATTTGCTTATAATTTGAAAAACGTTTTTAAAAAACAGAAAACCAAAAACAGAAATGGTTATCAAACAACACTGTTTTTAAAAAATGAAAAACAAAAACAGAAAACAGAAAACGAAATGGTTATCAAAAGGTCCCTAAATTTTCATCTTTAGTTTGAACGTTTAAGATATTTATTGTAGTCTCCAACCTCTTAGGTTTATTTTACTTTATTTGTTTTAGTTTTTAAACTTTAAAAAAGTTGACTATTTTGAATTTTGTTGTTAGTTGGGATCTATATAGCTTTAACAATAGATAATATAACCTTGCACACATATATGTTTGAATATGTATTAGAGTCATATATTAATTAATTAAATGAAATCAATATATAAATATTGATGTTTTAAGTTCTTTGAAGATTATAATAGACATTTTGAAAGTTCGAGATGAAATAGATCTAAAACTTCTAGTATTAAAAATAGAATTAACCCAATTGAGAAGAGAAGACCAATGAATATGAAGGTAGAAACCTAAAATTACAAACGATACTTGGGATAGAAGAAGCAAATTTATTTTGTAAGATATGTATTTATTCGGAACCATGGCTCAAATTGAAATGGAAAAGAAATTCATTGAAACATGGCTCAAATTCAAATGGAAATACTCATCAATTTATCAAAGCAATAACCCAAAACAAAACCAACCAAATTAAACATGATCAAATATCGAATGTCCAAACAGTCAAATGCAAAATAAATAAAATAGATCATCAGTGTCACACTAAATCCCCTCAAAACATTTTTAAGCCATCATCATCCCAAGGATGCCAACCACCACAGCGACCAACCCAAATTTGCCGGAAACAACCGCTTTCGTGGCTCCCGATGGCGGCGGCGGCGGCTGCATGGCGGATCCACCGGGAAGCGGCGAATTGGCCGGAGCCATATCCATCACCGTGATAACGAGCTTCTGATCTCTCGCACAGTGGTCATCTACTCCACAAATGTACCATTTTCTTCCGGCAGTCTTCAGTACAACGACGTCGTTTCCGGTGCTCAATGGATTCTGGTCAGTTGGTATTGTGCAGTTGTGGAACTGACTGCCGTTAACTTTTAATACATTGTGATCTCCCGCTGGGTAGTTGAAAACTGAAGGACCAAAAAAGGAAAAGGAAAAAAAAAAACCCATTTTAGCCTCAATAGAGTGACTACGAAAAACGATATCATACCGAACAGATACTTTTTTTTTAACCGACCACTACTAAAAATCTAACAAATATTTACTCGTTTGAAAAAAAAGAAAAGCAAAAATATCTACTTTCGATCTCTGGTAAAAAACTTAATGATAGTTAGCACGAAATTCCTCCTATCATATCATCGATAATTAAAAAATTTTTATTCATATTCTTTTTAACACATTTGAAAAAAGTGAAGGGAATGACACTTACTAAGAATATCACCGACGGCGAACATTTTGTTCTGAGCCCATTGGGTGTAGTTGACACCGGGTTTCCAACCATCGGCATCTCCTACGGTGTAATTGGTGGCTAGAGCCGAAGGAGCGAGAATGGCGACAACGGAGAGGAAGACGAAGAGATGAGAGGTGGAGATGGCCATGGAAGTAACTCGAGTTGGTTAGGCCTTGAAATGGCTTTTGTGTAGTTGGGAGTAATTGGTTTTTGGAGTGTGGGATGAGATGGAAAATGAGGGAGGGTTGGTGGGTATTTATAGATATGTTTGTTGAATTGGAGGATGCATGAATGGCCGGCCATCGCCATGGACACGGCCGGCTGTGGGCTGCCGAATGGGCGCTGAAGTATACAAAGAAATTAACTAATTTGTTGGAGATGTTTACAAAGGCATTGTGAGAGCCTTTGTGTCTTGTGGTGTCATAGTGCATTGTTTCAACACTTGGACTTCTACGACTTTATTCCTCTCTTTTTCTTTTTTTATTTTTAAATGTTCATTGTTAATCAAATTATTGAAAAAAATTTAGTCCTATGATATTTAAAAAAAAAAAATTGGACACTACTTTTTAAACTTTAGGGACTTATTAGACATGACGTTGAAAGTTCACTACTAAACTTGTAATTTAAACAATAAAATATGAAATTGACATCATTAAGGTCTTATACACAATGATTGTTGTGTTTTTTTTTTTTTTTTTTTGACAACATGTGAGGTGTGTAATTCAAATCAATGACCTCTACCATTAGTACAAGCTTTATGCCAATTGATCTATGTTCATGTTGGCATGATTGTTGTGATTAAAGTAAATTATCATTCACCAAAGTGAGTAGAGCTCAACGTTAATTGACATATATTCTTAATCAAAAGGTTAGAGGTTCAAGTCCCTCACTCTCAAAAGTTGTTGAACTCGAAAAAAAAAAATATAAACTACTTTTTTTTTTTTTTTTTTGGGTTAGTTACAAGTTTAAGCTCCGAACTTTAAGGTTCTATTTTTTGGTTCCTAAAATTTAAAAAATATCTAATAGATTCTTTAACTATCAATTTTATGTCTAATAGTTTCATGAACTTTTAATTTTGTGTCTAATAGAACCTTGAAAAATTTTAAAATTTTAAAACCTAAGAGACCATTTGATAACCATTTCGTTTTCTGTTTTTTGTTTTTTATTTTAAAAAGAGTTGTTTCATAACTAATTCTATTTTTTGTTTTCTCGTTTTCAAAAAGGTTTTTGAAATTAGAAGCAATTTTTTTTTTGAAAAAAATAGTTTTTAAAAATAGATTTCTCTTTTACAAAAACTCATTTTTCCTGTAATGTTCATTTTTTTCCTCTCACTAACAAATTCCTTTTTCTAACTCTTTCTTTTTTTCTCTCTATACAAAATTTCTCATTCTCTCTCTAAAATTTTCATCAAGTTTTATTTCTTTTTCTAAATTTTCTTCTCTATAAAATTTTGATCCCAATATGATTTTTTCCTTTCTCTCTCTAAAATTTTCATCTCTACATAATTTTTTAACTCTAATAAATGTTTATCTTTATTTAACTTTTATTTCATTTTCTCTTCTAACATACCTCTCCAATTTAACTCTCTAAAAATCAAATGTTTTCCTTTTCTCCAAAATTGTCTCTCTCTAAACTTTTCGTTCTCTCTAACTTATCTATTTCTAAAATTTCTCCCTAACTTTTCTTTCTCTCTAATAAATATATCTCTAAATTATTTCAAAAAAATATATATCTCTAAATTTTCTTTTGAAAAAATAAATCTCCCTAAATCTTTTGTCGCTGCAACTTTTCTTTATTTTTCTCATTTATCTTTATTTCTCTAACATATAATTTACTCCAACCTTACTATCTCTAAAAAATTTCTCTTTTTATTTGACTTTTTTCTCTCTAAAATTTATCTCTTTCCCTCTAATTTTTTTCTTTTTTCTCTAACTAATATTTTTTATGAAGTCTAACTAATATTCTCTCTCTACACATTTCTCTTTGAATTTTCTCTCTCTAAATATTTTATTTCGTGTCTCTAAATTTAGAGTGCTTAACTTTTCCCTTGAAAATATTTGTATTTATGTCTCTCAATTATTTTATTTTAATGTCTCCACACATTTTTCTCTCTCTAAAATATCTCTTTATCTCTCTAATTTTTTAAAAACTGAAAACTACAATTATCAAATAAGTTTGGTTTTATGTTTTTAAAAAATAGAAAACAAAAAGTTACCACACATGCATGGTTTTTGTTTAAAAAAAAAACCGAAATGGTTATCAAATGAGACATAAATGATCTATTAAATATAAATTTGAATTTCATGTTTAGTGAAACCTTAAATTTTCAATTTCGTGTCTAGTAAATCTATGAATTTAAAAAAAAAAATAGAAAGTCTAGAGACTAAATTTGTAATCTGCAAGCTTAAGGACCAAATAAACACAAACCTCAAAGTTTAAGGACTAAATCTGTGATTTATTATTCATTTTTTAGTTTTCGACATTTGGCTTAGATTTTGAGAGTATTTTTAAAAAGTAGACAACAAAGTAAAGACATATATGGTGGAAGTAATGCTTATGATTAAGCTATATTTTTAAAAGAAGAACAAAAGCAAAATAGTTATGAAATGGGCCTAATTGATTCAACCCTTTTGTTTTCTATTTGAATATTTGGGGGATAACTAGGAGAGTTTTGTGGTTGGACCAAACTGTATATTGATAAGTATTAGGTTTTTCAGTCATGTTGGGTATTTTATATTATTGAGTTGAGTTTTTTTTTTTCTTTAATTTTGTTGAGTTCATGGAGTTGGAGGTTTCAAAGCTCTAATCTCTAAGTTGAGAGTATACGTCCTAATTGAATTCAGCTATATATATCCAAGTTGGCTCAAACGCTTCTTTTTTTTGTTTTCTATTTGAATAATTGGCATGTACTATCGACGAAGAGGTCAAATGTTTGAATCCTCCCAACTCCAAATGTTGTTGAACGAAAAAAAAAAAAACTTGAAATACGATAGTATACTTTCATATAAGAAACCCATATATGAAGATTTTTTTTTCTTTGTTTTTACTGCAACATGGGGTAGGATGATCCCAACCACAAATTTCTTGGTCAATAGTACAAATTTTGTGTCATTTGAACTATGCTCATATTGACCATATACGAAGAGTTTGAAAGTTCTAATTAAGCCTTGATATTGCTACTATTAATGGTCATCTAACTCCATGCTAATGGCTTCAAATCTCAAAATTTTATTTTTTAAAATGAAATGACAACACCCTGGTGTGCAATACAATACAAAAATTGTTTACAATACATAAATATGCCAAGCTCGATCTCTTAAGATGAATTATATATTATTTACATTAAAAATGAAAATATGAAGATTCAACTGCTCGAATCTCGTCCTCAGGAACTTCTTCCATAGATCCCCTACTTGAGAGGCTAGGTATATTATAGGTTTAGAATGAGAATACTCTTCGACAACCTTCAGTTTATAGATCCCGATTTACTTTAACTTGAAGAATGACTTGCCGTTTCAAGACTCAATGATATTCTTGGAAATTAAACATTGATACCATCGAATTTCAAGCATCTCGTATAGTTGAGCGGTACTGTGATATATGTCAACTTAAACTTAACTCAACTAGTTAAAACATTATATTCTTGACTAGAAAGTAAGGTTCAAATCCCTACCGAAGAAAAAGAAGTATATGAACTATGTTAAGTGTGTGTGCGTTTTTTTTTTTTTTTTAGTTCGATTTCAACCATGTGTGGTAGCGGAATTTTGAACCTCTGATCTTTTGATCAAGATTATAATATTTTAATCGTCGAGTTATACTCAAGTTAGTAACTATTCAACAACATATTTGTTGAAATTTTGAACATCTGATTTTTTTTTTTTTTTAGTATGTAATATTTTAACCAATATTTGACTTAGTTGTCCAATATATATGTTCAAGTTAATAATCCTCTAATTTTATAAAACAATGAAATATAATTGATTTTTAGGACCAGTTTGGAATACTTTTAGTTTAAATGTTATTCAAGCATGAATTTTCTTTTAAACATTTTGTATAAAACTTGTTTAGAATTTAAACACTCATATGTTTGGTTATATTTCCTGATCATAAGTGTTTTTAACCACAAGTTACTATATACTTAAAAACTTTTTTTAAAAAATTTGCTTTCAAATATTTCTTTCAAAATGGTTTATTTCTCGATCTCATTTTTTACTAAAATCATTTTTAATGGTTGTCAAACACTAGAATTTTTTTTCAAAATTGAACAAATTAAACACACCCTTAAGGTCTGTTTGGAATACATTTTAATTTAAATGTTTTTCAATAATGCATTTTTTTAAAAAATATTTTGTATAAAAATTGTTTAGAATTAAAACACTCATATGTTTGGTTACATTTCCTCCTAAGTGTTTTTATACACATTTATTGTATACTTTAAAAACTCTTTTTAGAAAAGTTGGGTTTTAAGTGTTTCTCTCAAAATGGTTTATTTCTCAATCTCATTTTTAATAAGTCATTTTTAGTGGTTGTCAAACACTAGAAAATTTTTCAAAATGATTTTTTTTTCCAAAATTAAACACTTTTTTTTTTAAACATTCCAAAATTAAACACTTAAAAAGTTAAATCAAACACACCTGAGTGTATTTACAAAATAAACATCCTCTAATATTTTTTTTTGAAAAACATCCTCTAATATTTTTAATCTAATGACAAACTGCAACTGCAGAGAAGTTCACGAGGTCCAATTTATTGATACAATTTACGCTATATAGAAAATGAATCACAACAAAAAAAAAAAAAAAAAGAAAAAAGAAGAAGAAGAAGAAGAAGAAAAAAAGCTTGGTAAAAGTTGAATGCACAAAATAAAAGCCCAAAAATTTCAATCCATGATTCATATCATAATGCCAGCGAGAACGCCAACCGCCACCGCCAAAAACCTAAGATGGCCGGAAACAGCGGCTTTCCCGGCAGCCCCGGACGGCGGGGGAGCGGTGGGACTCGGAAGAGGCGACTGCGATGGTGGGATGATGTTTCCGCTTGGAGTTGGAACTGGCGATGGCACTGAAGGAACAGGGGCGGCAACAATCGGTGGAGGAGAAGACGGCAGCGGCAGAGCAGGGACGATCACCGGTGGAAGAGACAAGGGCGGGAAAGAAGGCTGTCCGACGTCGGCCGGCGGGTTGAGCACTGTAATGACAAGCGCCTGGCCGGACTGACAGTGTTTGCCTTTGGCAAGAGTGCATATGAACCATTTGGTTCCAGGAGTAAGCAATGGAATGACATCGTTTCCCGTTTCCAGTGGCCGTTTGCCTGCCGGTGAAGCGCACTGTGCGAATCCCGACACGTCCACTTCTATTACGTTGTGCGCTCCTCTCGCATACTTGAACACTGCAAAAAAAAAAAAAAAAAAAAAAAAAAGTTTCCACATTTTTTAGGAGGAGAAAAGAGCGAAAGCAAACATAACTCAGCGTTGACATGTACCTTTGACTAAGAAGTCAGATGTTCGAATTTCTCCACCCCAAATGTTGATGTACTCGAGAAAAAAAAAGAGGAAAAAGGAAAAAAAAATCTAATTTGTGGGAAAATTACAAATTTGGAAAAATCATTCATTGAGATTGTCACAATGGGTAATTTTATACCTTTAGATGATGTAAAGAGAAATTTTCACAATAAGACTTAAGTTCCTCTCCATGTTGTTGAACTAGCTAAAAGAAAAATTAACTTTTACAAGTATTATTTTTTCGTTTGATGAGTAGTTAAAATGAAATATTTTTGTATTTAACAAATTACAATACAAAAGTATGACTGTAATGAAGTCAGAGAAAAATAAACGAAGAAAACTTGAGCAATGAAGTCAAAGAAAAACAAACGAACAAAACTTGAGCTAATAGCCAACAAGAGTATAGTTCAACTGACATAAAATTTGTACTCTCGACCAAGAGGTCAAAGGATCAAATTCCCCACCCAACATGTTGTTAAAAAAAACTAGAGCTAACGAATTCTTAATTAATAATTTTTGGAGATTTATTTCTTGGTTGATCTCGCGCATAACAGGTAAACTTTAATTTTGTTTAGTGATATTTGATACCAGTTGAAATAAGTAAATTTTGAGATATATTTCTTTTTTAAAAAATAGTGCTAAATATAAATTGGAATGTCCAAATCTAGGGGTAGAGTGTATATATATATTTTAATTTTTACATTCTAACTTTTTATATATATATATATATATATATTTTTAATTTTAAGTTAAGCTAGGGGCAACTAACTCCTCCCTTCTCCACAGGTTGTCTTGTCCAAGTCTAAGAACTTTGTTTGGAATACCTTCTAGTTTAGGCATTTCCTTAAAAATATTTTATGTTTTTATATGTTATGTTTTTTAAAAGTGCTTGAAATAATAAATTTTATTGGTTACACTATATCCAAAAGTTTGATTCTTTTAATTATAAATATGTGTATATTTTGAAGATTTTCAATTAATCACTTTAAAATCATTTTTTTCTAATTCATCACTCTAAGTTTTTCTTCAAAATAGTTTTTAAATAAATGATCAAATATTTTCAATGTATTTATTAAATTTTTTTAAGAAATATGATTTTGATTATCTAAAATAACTCAAAAAACTATACTATAAACACACTTTGAATTATTGATTTTTTTAAGTTGCTTATAGAAAAACTGATTTTATTTAACAACCATTCTTTTCAAAAGCACCAAACACACTATTAGTTTAATTCGATGGTGTGAAGGATCCCACATTAAAAAAAAATGAGGAGACTTCACAATTTTGTATAAGATAGATGAGTTAGTCCTTTTATGACCAATTGGTTTTGAGATGAAACCTCGTGTTATGCTAAAATTTTCAACCCACCAAATTGATCAAAGTCAAAAATTGAATTTTTATCCTCGCCCTCGATTCCTTTGCACTCCAAACCACGTAAAAGTAGAATAGAACAATTAACGACAAACTAACAACGTTAATGACGTAGCGAAAGGATTTAATTTACCTAGATTATCACCAACAAAGAACGTCTGGCGTATAGCCCAAGACGAGAAGTCGACTCCAGTGTTCCAACCTTGGTCACCTCCAACTATATGATCAGTTGTTGCCAAAACCGAAGGGACCAAAAAAATGGCGAAGAAGACGAAGAAACGAGAGAAGTTAGCCATTTTTGAGCTACGCTAGCTGCTGGCCAGAGACCACTTTTATGAGGCCATTTTTGGTTTGGTGGGTATTTATAGACTATATTTGTTGAGCCCATCCGGCCATGGTCTGCCACAGAAACAAATTGTGGGTCTTGGTTTTGGACTGGTTATATGGAAGGCCAGCTAAGAAATGTTTAACTTTATTGAAGCTTGTTAATCATAAAGGGCTTAGATTTTTCATTGCAACAAGGTTTATATTATAAGGTTTTTTTCTGTGGCAGCTTATGTGTCCATAACTAAGGATGTTAATATGATTTATTAAATATGCCAACCATGGTCCAGCTGGTGTACCTCTTCATTATCGATTGAAGGTTTATATTTTTACCGTTTCATATATATATGTGGTGTAAATTTCTTTTTCCTTTGAAAAAGAAAAGGAAGAAAAATCAAAATTTATCCTAAAGTTAATAAGGTGTATTGGTTTTCACCTTAAGCTTGAATTTTTCAAATCTGGACTCTAGACTTAAATAAGGGTTGTAAATTTTACTTTCTACGGCTAGTTCACCCACTAATTTTTTGAACACGAAGAAATGTAAAGATTTCTAAGAACTTGCTTTGAGGACCAAGTAGGACAATTTGAAGATAAGACTTCAAGATCCTAAAATTCTAGAAAATTGAAGATTCTTTGAAGACTAAAGACACTTTCAAAATCAAAAGGTTTCAAGATCCTAAAACTCTTGAAGACTGAAAATATTTTGAAGACCAAAATATCCCTTCGAAGACCTGAAGACTTTGAAGATAAATTGAAGATTCTGTTGATGCCCAAAATCCGAGCACGGAAACTCACTTGACCTTCACGTGACAACAACGGTGAATTTATTTGAAGGGGAAAGACGTGACCTCCAAAACAAGAAAAATTTGTGCACCGGTGTGGTGCTTGCCACACCCGCTCAAATGCTTAAGTCAGTTGGGAGATCATGAGTGAAGCAAGTAAATTAATAATGAAGAAAACTAAGAGAAAGAATAAATACCTAGTTGAGTCTCCTTACTTTGGAGTTAGCCTCTTCTATTTATAGCTAATCTAGGGTTTTTCCCTTCCTAGAAACAGAGATTGACTTGGGCCCAATGAATCTCCTTGAGTTTGTTTCTACTCTGGGCCATTATTATTCTGAAATTGGGTCCAAATTACCCATAACATATTCAATCTCGAGAACAAGCTGCAAAATCCTTGAAACTAATCCACATTCGATAACAAACTGCATAACTCTCGGAAATAATTTACATTTGAGAGAGAAAAGAATTAGAGGATAAGAATTAGAGATTGAACTCCACAACCACATAAATTAATATAAATACAAGTTTATTCCACGAATTAAATTTATTAATTAAGATTTCGTGTGAACATACTCTAATCACCTTTTAAATTTTATTTGATTAATTTAATTATAGATTGAAACAATAGAACATAAACATATAAAATAATAAAATTGAGTAGAAATCAATTTTCATACTTGCAAATTAAATACTATTAGAGAAATAAAACACATACTTTTATAGCCCTAAGTGGGAATCAAAACTCCAGTGTATTATTCATTTATTTTATTTTATTATTTTTTTCATTTTTATCACATGCCGAGAGTTAGATTGTTGGGTCTAAGGTGAGACGCTAGTGAATTTTATACTGGGTTGGATTGTTTCGTTGGTCGATTCTAACAATTTTTCTTCTGTCCAAATGACATAATAAATTTCTTTTCTTCTCAAAAAAAAAAAAAATTACTAACAAAATCTTTGAATTTTACCCTACGAAGATTTTTTTTTCTAATATATAATTGGCATTTTCTTCCATTATTCAAGCAAACTCTTTCTTCATGTTCAAGGGAAAAATCATTCAAGCTCACTTTGTTTAGATTCAACTAATTTCGATCTTAATTGTTTTTTTTTTCTTGTTGACAAAAAAATGATGACAACATCTGCAAGTTATAATTTAGTAAGTTAATTTGTTAGGATTAAATGACATATATTTTCACAATTATACGTTATTTGATATTAAAATATATTTTTTTTTAATTATTATTAGTGTAATTTTCTATAAAACTATAAGGACATAATAATAAAATATTATATATTTACTTCTTTTTTTTTTCATTTCTTGTGGCATTTTAATTTTAATGATTTCAAATCACCAAATATAGTAAGAATCTTAAATCATTGTATTGTATAACTCGACAAATAGAGCATTTAAAGAGCTTGAAAAGTGACCATTTTAAATCATTATTATTTCACCCCTTTGAATCCATGAAGAGAGTGGAGAGGAAGGGGAGCAAATAGGGAAGAGGAGATATGGAGAGAGGAGTTGAGAAAATTAGGAAATATATTTTGTAAAAATTAATTTCATTTTTAACCTCAAATTCTAATTTTATTATTTTAAAATTTACTTCTTAATTTTATTTTTTTTAAAGCAATAATAATTGTTAAAGGAAAATGAGAAAGGTGGAAGAATGAATAATTTTTTTTTTTTTAAAAAAAGAAAGTGGACAAAATACGTTATCTATATCGATAAAATTTAAGTTTGGCACAAAATTAGGTTTCATCAGGTAAAAAATCAACAATTGAAACAACTTTTTCAAAACTCACAATTTTCTAAGTTCAAAGTGCAATTTAATGAAATTGAAAGTTTAAGGTAAAATTTGATTTTTTTACGAAAAAATGATTAAATAAGTCAATTCACTTCCAACATGAACATAGCTTCAAAGAAATGATTATCAAACATTTTATTCCTAGACATACATTATCCACACGTTTCTAATTGAACCTAAACTTAAACCAAGCATGCAGCCCCAAGGATCAGATTGTTCAACAATATTTGGAAATAGGAGAAATCAAACATTTGATCTCTTGGTTGAAGTTACATGTTAAATATTGTCGAGCTATACTTACTTTAGTCCCCGATAGAGACTTCCACATTGATATCCAGAATTTAGAAAATCAGAAGTATATGTGAGGAGTAATGAAAAAAAATTAGAAAATTGTATTTTAGTTGTAGAAATTGAAGCCTAGGGACCTGAAGTGCAGGAATCAGATTGTCGCGATCCAATCTGGGATTGAGGTTTACAAATGGTGTGTTTGGTTTAACTTTTCAAATGTTTAATTTTGGAAAAAAAAAATTGAAAAAATTCTAGTGTTTGGCAACCACTAAAAATGACTTATTAGAAAATGAGATTGATAAATAAATCATTTTGAGAGAAACACTTGAAACCAACTTTTTTTTAAAAGAGTTTTAAGTATACAATAACTTTGTATAAAAAACACCTATGAGAAAATGCAACCAAACATATGAGTGTTTAAATTCTAAACAATTTTTATACAAAATGTTTTTTGAAAAATGCATTCTTGAAAAACATTTAAATCAAAAGGTATTCCAAACGAACCGAAAGTTTCATTCACTACTTCATGAAATTTCTATTTACAACATTAATTAGTACATGTTTGAGAGTGATTTTGAAATGGTTAATTAAAATCATTTTTATCATATTTAAAATCACTCCGAAACATGACTTTAATAATTCAAAATCAATTTTGATGATATGAAATTCGCGTTTAAAAGTAGAAAATTAAACATGAAATTGATTTTGAATAATTAAAGATATGTTTCGATGTGATTTTGAATATAACAAAAGTAATTTTAGACATTTCAAAATCTCTCTCAAACATGCACTTAAATGTTCTATCACGCTGATTGAGATTAACAAATGATGATCGAATATGATATGACAACGAATGACTTAAGTTTGGATACATTTGAGTCACAATATCATTAGAAGAACACCTTATACATTTTAAAATAAAGAGAATTTAACATAGATAAACTATTTCATTATAAATTAGATTAAATTAAAATTTTGGTTATTGAAATTTCAATTTAGTCTTTATAGATTAAAAAGTTTCAATTTGATCTTTATAATTTAAAAAAGTTTCAATTTAGTCTCTATAATTTGATCAAATTAACTTTGAGAATTTTCCGTCTTTTGTTGTCCTATATATTGAATATGAGACTTCTTTTTTCTTTAAGAGTTTAACAATACGTGAGAATAAGAAATTGATCGAAGATACATGGGACGCTCTTTATTTTCATTATCATCACTAGAGTCAAAGTTATGATCATCCCATAATATTCTTGTCAAAATCAAATGGAATTACAATAATTGTAATTATTTTTCTCTTTTCCAACTTCCCCCAAAACACATCGAAATTCTAAATGAAAAAACAAGCAATCACGAACGCAAATGTAAATAAATATAGATCGAGAGAAAATTAAAAAAAAAAAAGTGCATAAATTTTCATGCCATGATCATAATCCCAGCCAGAACAGTAAATGCCATCACGAGGCCGGAAACAGCCGCTTGTGTGGCGGCCGACGGCGCTGGTGGCGGTGCATTGGTTGTGTTGGTCGGAAGGGGGGCTGAGGGTGTTGAAAGAGGCGACGGCGACGGCGACGGCGGCAGAGCAGGAACGGCGGCTCCCTGTTCGAACACCGTAATGACGAGCTTCTGTCCGGCGTCGCAGTGGAGGCCGACGCCGCAGATATACCATTTTCTCCCCGCAGTTTTCAACTCAATAACGTCTTTTCCGGTCGTCAGCGGCAGAACGTCGGCCGGCGGCGAGCACTTTTGGAAGGCTGTGCCGTTAACTTTGATTACGTTGTGCTCCCCTTGCTTGTAATTAAATGCTACGAGATGAAAAATATTAATTCATCAATAATTTAATTCATCTAATTAATTAGGCTAAGCTTTTAGGTTTAATGGCCAACACAAACATATATTAGTGGTCAAGACTTTTTTTTTCTTTCTTCTAACAAGCCAAATGTTGAAACTCCTACTATGCATTTAATTTGTTATGTTATATTTAAAGAAAAAAAGAAAGGTAGACTTTTTTTTTTTTATTTATATATATATATATATTGAGAAGAAAAAAAGCTAGACTTAAAAGATACTTTTACCAATCAAAGTACAAGGTGACAGATTCAACTGTAAAAGAGGCTACCTCCTATAGAGATTCAAAAATCTGTATGTCCTAATAATCATCGGATACATAATTCAAATATTTTTGTAGATTTTATTTTCATACATTGAATAGTGTAAAACTATCATCTTTCAATAATTTCTCATCAGAATTAGTAGGGAAGGAAAGCAAAGAGAGGGTTAATGTCCTCTTCTTGTTACGTATTAGGTTAAAAGGTTAAATAAAAAAATTAAGGAGCCGTTTGATAACCATTTCGTTTTCTGTTTTCTGTTTTTGTTTTTCATTTTAAAAAAACAGGAATGTTTGATAACCATATCTGTTTTTTTAAAACGTTTTTGAAATTATAAGTAAATTTCAAAAACAAAAACAAAAAAAAATAGTTTTAAAAAACAGATTTCTGTTTTTCAAAAACTCATTTTTCTTCTAATATATGCTTACTTTTCTCCTCTTTTACCTATCTCTCCCCAACAAATTCCTTTCTCTATTTTTTTTCTCTAAAACGTTTTTCTCTCTATAAAATTTATGTTTCTCTCTCAAAACTTTTTTTTTCTCCATAACTTGTCTATTTCTAAAAACTTATCAATAACATTTCTCTCCTTAATAAACATGTTCTAATTTTTCTTTTGAAAAAAAAAAAAAAAAGTTACCAAAATTTTCTATCGCTACAACTTTTCTTTATTTTTATTTTTATAATTTATCGTTATTTCTTTTTTTTTTTAATTTTTTTTTCATTATTTCTTTAGCATATCTTTTACTCTTAACCTTATTATCTCTCTAAATTTTATTTTTTTTAATCTAAAATTTATCGCTTTTACTCTATCTTGTTTTCTATTTTTTTCTCTAACTAATATCTTTTCTCGAGTCTAACTAATATTCTTTTGTCTAAACATTGTCTTTCATCTCTCTAAATTTTCTATGTTTAACTTTTCTCTCATATTTTCAAAAAAAAAAAAAAAAAAAAAAAATCTTGAAAACATTTATATTTGTGTCTCTAAATTTTTGTTTCAACGTCTCTACACATTTTTCTCTCTCTAAAACATCTTTTCATCTTTCTAATTTTTAAAAAACTGAAAACAAAAAACAGTTATCAAACAAGGTTGGTTTTTTGTTTTTTAAAAACAAAAAACAAAAAAACAGTTATCAAACATATATGATTTTTGTTTTTAAAAAACAGAAAACCAAAAACCAAAAACCAAGAACTGAAATGGTTATCAAACGGGGCCTAAGATTTTTAAATATTATTTCTTTCTATTTTGTCCCCTAAAATTTTAGAATGGACATATCATATATATAAAGAAATTAAAATATAAAACTTTAATTTATCCCCTTCCCAAATGAATATTTATAACCAATTCTCAAGCATCAAAAGTATGAATAAAAATGTCATATATATCTAGCCTTTTAGGTATACAATCATGACTCTCAACACATTTGCAAAATTAAAAATCTAGGTTTAGGTTTGTATCTAATAGATTTCTAAACTTTTAAAATGTATCTAATAAGTCTCTAAAATTTTAATTTTGAATTTAATAGATCTTTAAACGTATAATTTGATGTCTAATAAGACCTTAACTTATTTGACACTTTTTAAAATTCACAAACTTATTAAAAATCAAATTGAAATTGAAAGTTTAGGGTTCTATACATATCAGAGTCTTAGATGCATTAATTCTTAAAAATGTTAAATACGTTAGAGACATATATTAGACACAACATTCAAAGTTCTCGAACCCGAGATGAGATGGCTTACTAAGTGAATCCCCAACAAAGAAAACCTTTCCCTGAGCCCAAGCATGGTAGTCGAAGTGCGTGTTCCAGCCCTTATCATCTCCAACTACATAATTCATTGCCAAAGCACAAGGTACAAAAATGGCTAAAATGGCCACAACCACCAAGAGCTCACAACAACGGCTGCGGCGCCCCATTTACCCTCCGCGACAGTCGGTCGATCGATCGAGACGGTACTGACTGTGTTTGTGTGTTTGGCAATGTGTGTTTTTGATCAGCTGAGCAGCAATCTATTTATAGTTATGGTTCTTTTGGTCTGCCAATGGCTGTGGACGGCAGTTTGCTGTGTGTTGCCGGCTGAGCTGAAGGAAGAAGAAGACAATGAGATGTCATTGTTCTGTTCGTCTTCGTCAATGAAAGCTATTACAGAAATTCCAATTGTTTAATTGAAATTGTGAATTTTGTAGTGAGGGTATGAGTTATATTCCATTAAGATATGCTGATACTCAGCTCTTGATTGGAGGATTTATGGCAACTTTGGTGTTAATTTGATTTGTTGTGTTGTTCATTGTGTTGATCTTGTTGTGGTGTGATTCTATTAGAAATTTTTAATCTAGAGTTTTGGGGCATATGGAATAATGATTTTGGTTAATTTTTGTTGTTTTCTCCCATGTGTTCTAAGTTCTTGTTTTTTATAGGTTAAATTATACAAAATACTTAGCTAGAACTTGTGGGTAAGTTTCAATTATATGCCTTTAGATTTTGAAAAGTTTTATTCTTATTCTTGAACTTTGAAATTTGTTCAAAAAAATTACCTCGAAGAGTTTTTTTTTTTTTTTTTTTTAATACATTTATATATTTATTTATTTATCATGTGTTAAAATAAGATGGAAATTGACATGACGACCAATGCGTAAAATTCGAAATGTATATCTGCCATATTTGCAACATCATTCACGTAAATTGACATAACACACCTAATTTGTAAAAATTGATCATTGTGTAAATGATTTTAATGATATCTTTTGAAATGAAATAAATGGAAACAACAATCTTAATCTTATGTATAGTTATAAATAGTATTATATATGTCTCCTAATTTTTGCACATTAGCTCTTAAGTCAATTTTCATCTTTTATTTTAATGAAAAAGATATTTTTTTGGAACAATTTCAAAGTTTAAAAGTATTTTCTTGGAGCTAATTTCAAAGTTTAATGGTGTTTTGTATACTTTAACCTACTTATGATTTGATTAAAGAAAAACCTTCTTATAATTTCAATTTATACAAATATCAAAGAATAATATGTTAAAAAATAGTATGTATCAATGAGTGAATATGCTATTACTTATTTGATTAAGTGTTATAGTAGAGTAATAGTATTTTTTTAGTTCAACAACATTTGAAGATGAGGGAATTCAAATTTCTAACTTCTTGGTCGAGAATACATACCAATTACTACTAAGTTTTTTTTTTTTTTTTTGAAAGAATACATACCAATTACTACTAAGTTATGTTCACTTTGATATAAGAGAGTAAAAGCTGAACATGGTACCAAAGTATTTAAACCTTTGTAAGTTCATTATTTTTTCTTTGTGGTTAATATTTAATAGTCACTTGTTGCTGTATTTCTAGACAAATTATTTAATGAGGTTGTCACAATGAGTCTGGCTCTTTTAAACCATCGGATATAAATCTTAATGTTTGTCTGCCTCTAATAATCGTTAGATACAAAGTCGATATATACTCTTACAATTTCTCTCTCTTACATCCAACGGTGTAAAATTACTAGTCTCATTCTATCGGCCTCACTTAATAATTTCTCAAATTTCTGAACACATATTTGAGAGTTTTTTTTTTAGATAATGTGAGAGGTTTTTAGAGTATGCATAAAAATAAATTTTAATATATTATAACCTATTTGTCCAAACTTCTTGGTTTATTGATAGTTTAATATTAATTTCTTTTCAAAACTTAAGAAATGGTGTAAAAATTTGTTATTATATTAAGTTTGAAGTATGGGTGTTGATTGGTTGGATTGAGATATTTTTAAAACCCACAAACTCAATTGGATAGGGTTAATTTCTGCCCAACGGATATGTTTGGTTTAACTTTTCAAGTGTTTAATTTAAAAAAAAAAAAATCTAGTGTTGGCCGCCACAAAAAATTGCTTATTAAAAAGTGAGGTTGAGAAATGAACTATTTTGAAAGAAACACTTGAAAGCAATTTTTTTTTAAAAAAAAAAAAATTGCTTTCAAGAATATAATAATTTGTGTATAAAAACACTTATGAAAAAATGTAACCAAACATATGAGTGTTTAAATTCTAAACAATATTTATACAAAATGTTTAAAAGAAAATGCATTCTTGAAAAACATTTAAACTAAAAGGTATTCCAGACGGGCCTTAAACTTCCTAAACATCTCTTATTAAATGATGAACTTGAAATTGAAAGATAGAGAGCGAAGGAGATTCAAGCTCGTTGTTGAATCTGACTCCAGCGAAGCTATTGGCGCCCTGAATCGCGAGGTGGAGGACTTATCGGAGATGGCAGGGGTCATGAACGAAATTAGAGAGAAGGGGGAAAATGATTTTGTCGTCTTCGTCACATAATGCCCCCGTCTCTGCAACACCCTAGCTCATGATCTTGCACGAGCAGCTACATTCCATGGCGATTTTGTGTGGAATTGTAATCACTCTCTTCCGTTACTTAGGAAAGATGAAGCGTTTTGGAGGGAAAATGATTTCCCCAGGTGGTTTTTTGAGGTTGTTTCTAACGTGGTTGGTGTATCTAATTTGCCTTCTTAATTAATAGCATTACTTTTCAAAAAAAAAAAAAAATTAACCTAATTCAACACAATCAAGTTTATGACCCAACACAATCCATACAATTTGAGGAGGGTCGATAATCACATTAGTTAGTTGTCGAATTTTATTTATTTGATAAGTTTGGTCCTTGGTGTTTTAATCGGTCCTTAAACTTTAGCATGTATCTAATAAATTTCTAAACTTTTAATGTTATGTTTGATAGGTCCATAAGTTTTTTTTTTAGTCAACAACATTTCGGGGATGGGGAGTTTCGATCCTCTAACCTCTTGGTTGAGGATACATGTCAATTACCACTAAGTTATGCTCATTTTCGCATAGGTCCATAAATTTTAAAATGTGCACATAACATAAACCTCTGATATTTTAATTCTATACTTAAAAAAAAAAACTTTTAATTTGGCGTGTAATAACTAATAAGGTTGAACCTTAAAAATAATGTCTAAAAAGTTAAAAGAGCTATTAGACACTAATTATAATTGATAGCTCAAGAATTTTTAGAATACACTTCTCAAAAAAAGAATTTTTAGGATACAAAGTTGAGAGTTCATAGACTTATTAGATGTTTTTTTAAAGTCGAGAGACAACATTAATCGAAAATGTAGAGGCTTATTATAGATTTTTTAAAATTCGTAGACCTATCAATTACAAGTCTAAAAATTTAATAATTTAAGGACTAAATTATAAAAAATACATTGGGGTTCGTTTCAAAAATAACCATGAACTTTAAAAAGTTTCAAAAGTATCTGTGAACTTAAAAAAAATGTTCAAAAATACCATTACCGTTAAGTTTTAAATGAAAAACGTTAAAGTTTCAACTTCATTAATACCCTTGACCTTTCAAAATTTTCAAAAATACCTTTACTGAAAAACATTTATTCTTTTTTCTTCATTCCTCGCAAATTCTTAATGAAAATTAATAGAAACTTACTTATTTGTCATGTATTCATTGAAAATACTTGGTGTGTTGAAGCTTCAAGATGACTTTTGTTTCATTATTAAATTCTTTATGTCCTTGACTTGATTTTGTTGATATCCTTTTCATTATTATTTTCTCACCTGTCACTACCTATAGCTTTCCCTATATTCATTTTAGGAAAAATAAATGAAAATATTGTTGGTTTTAAGACTTCTTAAATATTCATAAAAATATTGAAATCATGTATAAAACTTTTGATTAATTAATCTTGTAAACTGGACTAAACTCACCGTCTTCAAAAACTCTAAAAACTCTAAATCCATAATCATAACCCTCCCTAGTAACTCTAAAATAATTATAATAATAATAATCTTACTCCTCATTCCTTCACCACTCATTCATCGTAATTGCTAAACCACACATTAATCTTATGCTTATCACTAATACACAAGCAGAGAGAGCAAAAAAAAATATATGGTTTTTTCTCCCACTTATCTTCTTTACACTTTCAAAAAGAGAAAACTCAATTTCAAATTCTGTTTTCATATGTTTTTTTTTTTTTTTTTTTTTTTTTTTTTGAAATATCCATATGGTGTTGTGTTGCACATAGTCTTTAAAAGCAAAGTTTTACATTAATTTTCATAGATGAAGAATTTGTAGATAGAGGAAGAAAAAGAAACAGTTTCCAATTAAGGGTATTTTTGAAAAAATTTTAAAGGTTAAAGATATTGATAAAACTGAAACGTTAACGTTTTCCATCTAAAACTTAATGTGGTAAGAGTTAACTTTTGAGAGCAGAGGCACAATATAGAGATAATTTCTCTTCTGTATTGATAATAAATTCAATGATGGCCAAGGTGCCAATTTATACAACCGATCCTTTTTAGGGCAAATAGACAAATGAATGAAATAATGCAAAGAATAGGACTGGTGGCTAAATATTACAGGAGACATAGATTTTAGGAGAATAAATGAATAACAGAATTGGATGTTGGAACCTTCTGGAATTCTTCCTATATGAATTAGCTGACTGTATTGTTGGTGCTGAGATGGCAGTGCTGATTGTTCTCCTTAATATCCCCCCTCAAACGCACGAGGAGTTCAACGACACCAAGTTTGGAACGTAGATAGGAGAACTGAGAGTGAGAGAGAGGTTTAGTAAGACAGTCTGCTATCTGATCCGTCGAAGGAACGTACCGTATTTCCAAAGCCCCTCGAAGAACTTGGTCTCGAACGAAATGCACATCTATTTCAATGTGTTTTGTCCTTGCGTGGAATACTGGATTAGCTGCCAATGCCCCTGCTCCAAGATTGTCGCACCAGATAATTGGTTTGATGGATGACACATCACCAATTTCCTGCAGTAGTTGTTGTAGCCACATGATTTCTGTTGTCGTATGAGCAAGTGCTCTGTATTCGGACTCTGTGCTTGATCTAGCAATCGCTGTTTGCTTCTTTGAGGACCACGATATCAAGCTGTCACCAAGAAAAACACAGTAGGTCGCAATGGAGCGCCTATCATCTATGTTTGCTGCTTAATCGACATCAGAATAGGCTGTGATAGAGAGATCAACACTCGGCTGGAGAAATAACCCAACATGTTTTGTTCCACTAATATAACGAAGAACACGTTTCACCGTTGCCCAGTGAACATCAGTTGGTCGCTTGAGAAACTGACTGAGGTGATTAACAATGTATGCTATATCCGGTCGTGTGTTGGTAAGGTATTGAAGAGCCCCAATTGCACTTCTATATATATACGGATCAGCTAGGGGAGATCCCTCATTAATGGATAAATGTCTATGCTAGCAATGTCAGACCGGTTTCAATTACATGTCTATGCTTTCGCTCTGCTCTACCATTTTGTGCAGACGTGTAGGGGCAAGAATACCTGGAGGCAATGCCAAGACGATAACATTCCTGATGAATACGAGTGTATTCCCTACCATTGTCGGATTAGAAAGCCTTTATTTGACACCCAAACTGATTACCAACCATGATGAGGAAGTGTTGAAATGCTAAAAATGCATCATTCTTCTTTTCCAGTGGATATAACCATAAGAACCTGTTGTAATCATCTAGAAACAGAATGTAGTATCGAAAACTAGCAATAGAGAGCACTGGAGCTGGACCCCAAAGGTCTGAATGAACCAGTTCAAAAGGAGACTTAGCTTGACTTGTAGATAAAGTGAATGGTAAATTATGTGACTTCCCAAACTGACATGATTCACAAAAGCTAAGCATTTCATTCTCTTTAACCGGGAGATTACAATCTTTGATAATAAACTCTAATACTCGAGACGCTGGATGACCAAGGCGTCTGTGCCATACATTCTTAGACACAATAGTATTAACACTCAGTGGGTTACAAGTAACAACAAAAACTGAGGAATGATTATTATTTGTAGTAAGCTGAGAAACTGAGCTGGATGATTTTGCTTCCTTGTCTGGCAACCTCTTCACATTTTCAAGTTGATAGAGTCCATCCCTAAGAACTCCTTTCAGCACCTCCTGCCCCGAACGTTTGCCCTTAATAACACAATAATCACCATAAAATTCAAAATATATGTCATTATCCTGAGCTAACTTTGACACACTGACCAAATTTTTTGCTATGTCAGGGACACACAAGATGTTTTCAAGACTAAGAACAACTCAACCATTAGACAAATATGCATCACCAGTGAAAGTAATAGGAAGAGTAATACCATTACCTATGACCACTTGATCATTACCTCCATATTCTTTGGTATTGGCAAGATTATTGAAATCTCCCGTGACATGATTTGAGGCTCCACTGTCAGCATACCAGTTGGAGTCAATCACTGTTTCAGGACCAGCATACTGATTGTTTGTATTAGCAACAAATGCAGATGGTGCCTGATTGTTTACAGAATTTGGTAGGTTGTTCTGATTCTGATTTCCTCCTCTATTAACATTGGGACTGAATTCTTTATCGAATCTGTGATAACACACTAGGGCCAAATGGCTAGACCTTCCACATACCTGGCAGACTTGGCGATTGTTAGAATTTCCATATCCTCCATAACCTCTGCCTCTGCCTCCACGACCTCTACCATTGTTGAAGTTTGAACCACCACCACGCTGATTATTGTTAGAGAATTGCCCTCTCTGGCCATTGTTATGATTATAGTTCCACCCTCTGTTGTTGCCTTGACTCACATTGCTCCTATTGTTTGCCATGTTGACAGATTGAGTGTGATTGAATGAGGCCGCAGCCTTGTGAGTATTCTGTAATTCCAGCCGCTTCTCGAATACTAGGAGTTCAGCCTGCATTTCAGACCACGAAATGTCTCCTCGTCCATGAATCATAGCCACCACTGGATTGTACTCCTCATCGAGTCCCAACAAAACTTGAGAAATTAAATTTCGTGATGAAACCGTACTCCCAGCTTGCCCTAGGTTATCAGCATGAGATTTCATTAGGCGCAAGTAATCAGACATTTTTTACTTACCTTTTCTGGTCTGCTGAAACGTTTGTCTGAGAAAGTCTTCCTCTACTCTAGATTGTATTCCGAACAGATTTTGAATTGCATCCCATAAGTCTTTTGCATTATCAAACCCCATAACTTGTGTAGCTATCTCAGGTGTCATGGAGTTGTATAACCAACCTAATAGCAATTGATCAATGGTAATCCACGCTTCGTAGAGTGGATTAATGGGTGCTTCAGTAAGTGAGCTCGACGATGCTCCACTAGCAAGTGGTTCTGAGCTTGATGCTTCACCTCCAGCAGGTGCTGCCATTGCAGCGTTAGTTGCTTCCCCAGTATTTTGAGTGAGATACTTTGATGGGCATGGTTTTGACCCAAGAAGATGACCCTCCAACTTGTAGCTTCTCAGGTTGGTAGGGCTAAATTTTTCCATAAGAGAAAATTTCCTCTGTCTAGCTTGATTGTAGTAATCTGATTTAACAGTTGATTCAACGGCGGGGAGCTGAATGCGGGTGAGTTGTCGGTAGACAAAGATGTAGCTCCGGTGATCGAGACGTTGGTCATGATTGGCTCTGATACCAAGTTAACTTTTGAGAGCAGAGGCACAATATAGAGATAATTTCTCTTTTGTATTGATAATAAATTCAATGATGGCCAAGGTGCCAATTTATACAACCGATCCCTTTTAGGGAAAATAGACAAATGAATGAAATAATGCAAAGAATAGGACATGTGGCTAAATATTACAGGAGACATAGATTTTAGGAGAATAAATGAATAACAGAATTGGATGCTGGAACCTTCTGGAATTCTTCCTATATGAATTAGCTAACTGTATTGCTGGTGCTGAGATGGCAGTGCTGATTGTTCTCTTTAATAGTAAGGATATTTTTTTAACATTTTTTAAAGTTCAAAAGTATTTTAAAACCCTTTAAAGTTAAAGGATATTTTTGGAACGAGATTCATAATTCAAGGATATTTTTTTTATAATTTAGCCTAATTTAAGTCTACGATTAGAATCGTTTAAAAACGTATGTGGTAACACTACAAATGCGAGCCAACAAGAGCATAGCTCAACTGGTATAAAGATGTACTGATAACCACGAGGTCTGTGATTCGAATCCCCCACCCCCATATTGTAAAAAAAAAAAAACACTACAAATGCGATACATAAATTTCTTCAACACATGAAACAACTTATTTTTAAAAAATCAACTAAAGTTGATTGCAAATGCTGTAACGACCCGACTTCTTAAAAAGCCTTAAAGGGACCGTTACGACAATGCATGCTTTGGAGGCCTTCTTAAATAAAAATATTTTAAAACATAAACAACTAATTTAAGAAAAAAAATTTAAAACAACTTTTATTCGGGATCCCAAATTTTAATGGTTATAAATAAGCTTAAATAATTTCTAAAATATAAATGTTCATGGCCTCTGGATAATATCTCAAAACAAATTTACAATTCATGAATAAAGTAAAACAGAGTTCTTAAAGCGGAAGAAAAATAAAATATGAGACTCGAGTCCTCTCATGGCTGTCTATCGGATTCTCATCAATCGCCTTTCACCTGCCCTTGCCTATACCTGAAAAAATATTTTTGAAAAGAATGAGTATTTTAAAATACTCAGTAAGTGACCCTACTATTGAGATTGGGTCACGGTTTAAAAACATTTTAAAAACCGACAACGATTATAATTTTGGTGGCTCTAAACTTTATTTTAAACTTTAATTGGAGGGAAGATATACATCAATTTCATGCATATCCTAGACACATCAATTTCATATGTCTCCTACGGAGGCCGTCAATTTCACGAAACCTCGAGGTCGTCAATTTCACAAACCTCGACTTAGGTACATCAATTTCATGTCCCTAAGCCCTGTGTAGGCATCTCCGAATGTACATCAATTTCATGTACACTAGTTTAAACTCATTCCTTTAATGGAATTCAAACTCATAAATAATTTAAACTCATTCCCTTTGATGGGATTTTAAAGATACCACCAACTCAATAATTTCAATATTAATGATTCAAAGCATTAATAATAAATTTCATGCTTTTAATAATTCTCATAAACTCATACATAATGAAAAATATAAATTTTTCATGCATAATTCTCATGCTTTTAAACAATAATAACAATTTCAAGAATAACTCATAAACACGAGAATTTTAGAAAAGGTCAAACACGTGCACCCAATTAAAGAGTTCAATAGTAAGTTCACTTACCTCGACTAAATAACTTTTAGCAAAACTGACTCAATCTCTTAGCTTCCAAGCCTTCAATCACGCTAAAACAGAGTTCCGCTTGCTGTTCGGGGCCTTCAATTTCGCTCCAAATCACAAAGTAAACCTCCAACGCTACCGCCCCATACTTAAATCACCGAAAACGTCGCCCAACGAAGAAGACCCACGCGAAAACGCTGCTGCAACACTCCGACTTCGCCGGAAAACTGTGAAAACCGACACCCACAACTGATGGAGCGCCGCCGATACAGCTGGCTGCTCCACGCCCCGCCGCGAGCTTCTGTTCGCTGGAAAGCCGTGGGTGACGCCAACAACTTCGCCGGAGACGCCGCCGTTGGTTGCTGTACCGTCTGGAGAACGCTCGCCGCCGTTGCCGAGAGTCGCTGCACCACTGGAGGATCACCCGCCGCCGGAGTAGCTGCTTCAGCCGACAAGTGCAAAAGGGGAAGAACAAGGCTGCTGTCGTGGTGAGCTCTTGGAGAAGAAAGATGAAGAAGAGAAAAAATATCTTGACCTAGGGCTGCGTGAGTGGCTAAAAATAAACCTAATGGGCTTGGGCTTGGCTCTAATTTCAGCATAATTACAAAAATGCCACTCAGCCCCAAAATTTAAATATTTCACCAAAATTTCAAATTTTCAAAATTCTCTCTTAACTCAAAATAAATTCCAACTTAGGAAATTTGAATTTCATCTTAATTTACGAGCGTTACAAATGCACTCAATATTAATTTATGCTTAATATAATAATACAAAAAGACCAACCTTTTCTATTCTTTTATTGAATTGGTTCCGGGCGAGAGTTAACTATCACTCTCTTTCGAATGATGTAAAGCATTTTTTAATTGAGACGCTTCTTGATAACAATGTTATTTTTATCTTTTGTTTTTGTGCAATAAATTTCTATTTTATAATTATTTAGTCGTTTCATAATTATTTGTTTTTTTTTAGGTTTTTTAGAAATTATATTTTTTTTTCTTTCTCGACTTTCTTACAATCATTTTTATCTTTGTTAAAAGAACATTTGAATTCTTAGTTAAATTCCAAAAACAAAAACAAGTTTTTGAAAACTAATCAAGTCTCGTTTGATATCATTTGATTTTTGAAAATTAAGTCTATAAACACTATTTTTACCTATAAATCTTTTTGTTTTTTTGTTTTTTATCTACCTTCTTCTCACGTTTTAAAAAAACCAAAAAGATAGTTTAATTTTCAAAAACAAAAAACCAAATGGTTATCAGATGGGGTAAAGTCATTAGATAAATTTGGTTTTATTGTTTACTTTTAGAATTTTTACAACGACAATCATGCATAAAATCAAATAAATAACTAAATTAAAGATTATTACAAATACAATACTTTTTTTTTTTAGAATAACATACAATACTATTTAATATTAATAAAAGTATGCAAAAATAATTTAAGCATGGCTCAACGAATTAAAGTATATACCCCTGGACTAAAAAAAATCCATTTATATTTATTGATTCTCTTTTTTCGTTGAATTTTGTTTAAATCACCAATCAACATAAAAGTTTAAGCTAATGGGTTATAGTAAATTTAATCACATATTAATACTTTTTAATACTCCCTTCACTTGTGGACTTAGAAATCTGTAGAAAGACCAACAAGTGGAAATCAATATTAATCGGGGAGAAAATGACTTTACAAGGATTTAAATCACCAATCAATCCTAAAAGCTTCTTCTAATGTTAAATTGTATTTTTCTAAAAAGAGCTTGATAAATATGAATAGAGAAAAAGAACTCGTGTAACCCACTCAAAGACTCAAAAAGAGAACACAACAAAATTCTTTTACAAGAGAACAATATTTGGCTGCATAACACGGTGTGTCTACACACCCTATTAAATTTTTGATAACTAAGAGAAAGGTAGAAAATGAGATTTTTTTTTTTTATCTCTCCTGATTGTCAATATTTTAATACACTTTGACATGTAGTTAAATATTTTCCTTTCCAAAATATTTCTTACCAAAAATTCAATAGAGCACCAAAGCAACTAAACCAAGACAAAACAGTTCATGTCATTAATTGCCAAAAATTATAGCCCGATTGATAATATATTTTAATTTTGTCAAAACAGAAACCACTACTTTTAGTTTTTTCTTTGGGAAATATTGGAAATCAAACTTTATTGGATAATGTTTTTTTTTTTTTTTTTTTTTTGAATCAGGATAATGTTTTTCTTTATCTACGATAAAATAATTTTTTTAATCATGAAAGTCAAATATAAAGTTAGAGAAAGATAAGCTTGAGAAGGAGAGAGAACTTAGAGAGAGACATGTGTTAGCTAGAAAGAGATAAAATATTGTTTCTAAGAGAGACACATATTGGAGGGGAAAAAAAGAAATTTATAAATAAGAGAAAATGTTAAAATTAATATATATATATATATATAATTTGGAGAGAGATAAGTTAGATAGAAAAAGAGGATATTAGGAGGCATGTTAGAGACAAGTTAGGGAGAGAGATATGTCAAATGTTAGAGATAGAAGGGGGAGAGACCTACACTTGTGAATGAATATGTAAATAGTGTGTGTCAAGAGGAAAGGAAAAAATAATGTTAAAAAGGAACCCTTTTTAAAAATCAGTTAAACTACATAATAGATCCTTCAATTTTAAAAATTATCTAATAGATTTTGAACTTTCAGTTTTACATGTATCTGGTATTTGCCTTTAAACTTATTATCTATTAAGTCTCTAAACTTTCAATTTTGTGTTTAATAAATCCCTAAGCTTTTATTCTTATGCACATAAGTTAAAATTCACAAATCTATTGGACACAAAATCTAATTTTATATCTAATAAATTCATTAATGTTAAAAATGTTGAATATGTCAAAAACTTATTAATACAAAGTTGAAAGTTTAGGAACCCATTTGATATATTTTTTAAAAGTTTAGAAACCCATTAGACACAAAATTGAAAGTTCATATACTTTTCACCAAGCTTATAATCATTTAGGTCCGTTTGATAACGATTTGGATTTTTATTTTTGGTTTTTGAAAATTAAGCTTATAAAACACTACTAGCTACCACTTATAAGTTTCTTTGTTTTTTCACCTAGCTTCTTTCCATGTTTTCAAAAACCAAGTCCATTTTTTAAAACTAATTAAAAAAAGTAGTTTTCAAAAACTTCTTTTTTGTTTTTGGAATTTGACTATGAATTCAAATGTGCCCCTAACAAAAAATGAAAACCATAGTAAGGAACTTAGGAGAAAACAAACATAATTTTCAAAAACCAAAGCCTTGATTTTTCAAAATTATGTTTGTTTTCTCTCAATTTCCTGACCATGCATGGTTTTCATCTTTGTTACTGTAACATTTGAATTCCTAGTCAAATTCAAAAAACAAAAACAAGTTTTTAAAAACTATTTGTTTTCAAAACTTGACTTGGTTTTTTAAAACATGGGAAGAAAGTAAACAAGAAAACAAAGAAATTTATAAGTGGAAGTAGTATGTGTTATAGGTAATTTTGGACCACCCCGATGCATAATGAGCTGACGAGGACATCCGGGCAGAAATAGAACTAGGAGACCGACCCAGAGGAAGAACCGACCAAAGGGTCGGGCCAGGCCGAGGCCGACCATTCGGCCCGCTTGTGCCGGCCGAGTTCGGTCGCCTCCTTTCAGTCCCTGATGCCTTTGGCCGCCCCGGTTCCGCCTGGTTCGTCCCGAAACGCCTCCGAATTCCTAAAAACCCTAGGAGCATGAGCAGGTATTTATACCCCTCTTCGCCATTGAAGAGAGGATCCGAACTCTAGACCCGAACTCTCTACTCTTACTCTCTTACTCTCTTTCTCTCCTCTTCCGTTTTCTGACTTAAGCATCGGAGGCGTTGTGGCTAGCACCACACCGGTGTGCAGGTTTACTGTCTTGCAGGCCACGTCTTCCCCCCTATCAAACAAATTTACCGTTGGTGGCACGTGAAGGTCAGGTGAGTTCCTCTGGCCAAATTTGACCATCAACAGTATGTATAAGCTTAATTTTCAAAAACCAAAAACCAAATAGTTATAATCAAACTAGGCTTAATGGATTAACATATCAAACATCCTTATTTTTCAAAGTTGAAATTGATTTATAGAAGAAGACTAAAATAATTGATGAGTAAAGGATATGGAAATGAAGTGGAATTTGTCTATAACAGATAGACCAAAAGGCAATAATAGAAGCATCCCTTTCAATGCCATCACACACAAAGGGTAATGGAGGGTTTTGAGTATTGAGAGAGAGTTCAAAGATATATCTTTAGCTATGAAACTTTCCTTCCAATTTGGCCTCAAACATCAACATCCAATCCTTTCCTTTGGTTGCCTAAGCTTCACCATCTCCACACTTTTCCCTTTCCCTAACATTGCACATACTTTTTGAGACCCACCACACTTGCCCATATCCTTATTTTCTACCTCTATTTTTCTTTTCTTTTTTCTCTTCTTTTCTCGGTGTTTATCTTAAATTTTGATCACCATATATTTTGAATGAATAACGTTCAATTTCTTTCTTCGTATTATTGATCAATTATTGTATTAACTATAAGCTTGTAATACTTTTTTTATAATATATGTGAGTGTCGGACAAGATTAATCTCAAGAGACAATTGTATGCATAAACATACAATATTTGATTGTCAAAAGAACTTAATTATAAGATTTTAATCAGAGGTGGTTATCATATGATTTGAGTTTATTTTCTCTTAGCTTGTTTAAATTCCTTGGCCCTAATGACTAAGGGTCAACTTAGGGGAGTTAGGGTTTATGGTATTTTATTTTTCGATTCCTTCCTCCATTCATCATTTTTTGGTACAACCCTTATACCTCGACAATTTAGATTGAGAGAGATCATAAATTTGAGGGAGAAGTTGGGAGGAAAATTTAAAATTGAGATGAGGAAAAAGAGTGAGAAGAAAAAAAATCGAGAGAGGGAATTGTGTAAAGAGAGGACACTAGGAGATTAATTTTTTTTTTTTTTAATAAAAACTATTTCGTTGATTTTATGTAAATTCTTTTGAAAAAGAGAAAAAAAATCTTAATCTCTTTGTTTTTTTTGCATTTCTCTCTCTTACTTAAAAACTTAACACTTTGAACTAAAAAAAAAAAAGAAAAAAAAAACTTAGGGTTTGTTTGGTTTTACTTTTCAAGTGTTTAATTTTGAAAATAAATCATTTTGAAAAAATTTATAGTGTTTGACAACCACTAAAAATGATTTATTAGAAAATGAGATTGATAAATAAACCATTTTGAGAGAAACACTTGAAACCAACTTTTTAAAAAAGACTTCTCAAGTAAACAATAACTTGTGTATAAAAACATTTGTGAGGAAATGCAACCAAACATATGAGTTTTTAAATTCTAAACAATTTATATACAAAATGTTTTTTAAAAAATGCATTTTTGAAAAATATTTAAATTAAAATGTATTCCAAACGGACTCTAATACTTGATGATAGAGATTCTGGCTAAAATGAAGGCAATAGAGATATAGTTTGCCTACAGAAATTATATATAATTAACTGTTTAATGGCATGCCAAAATAATTAATATGATAAAATTAACCGAATATATTATATATCACATAGACCTATATGATTTTTTTTTAAAACTCATACGAAGCTAACATAAACATAGCTGACACATAAAGTTTGTATTAACGATCAAAAAGGTCATCTGTGATTTAAATCTCCACCCCACATGTAAAAAAAATTAGAGTAATACATATAACAAATGATTTAATAGACTTATGGATGTTGTTTATTTCTTTTATTTCAATCAATATAGAGAGGGGATTCGAACTCGTCATCTCTTAATCATAAGCAGACACTTTATGTCAATTGAGCTACATACTTTTATTGGCATCTCTCTTGTCGATGTTTGATTCATTAACCCAAGAATTTAATAGAAGTCTAATCCAAATTTTGTACCCTCACGTTCAACATTGTCTATAATTTAACATAAATTAATGTTTTGAGGATCCTACCCGCCAAACTGTTGATCACAAATTAAGGTCCAATTAATTTTTGTCCTTTTTTTTTTTTTTTGACAACTTTAATTTTTGTCCCTTACTACATCGGATTCATCGCAAATTCTCCTATTTTTATGAATAAACAAATTGATGTTTTGTCAGAAAAAGAACGGCTCAAATTCATTCATTCTTTTTTTTTTTTTTTTTACTCACAGATTTGTATTGTTATTGTAAAATTGGCTTCATCTCACATGCCAACATCTGGTGAATAGTCAAAATTAGTGCACAATCAATTATGTGTTTGAAAATTACTTAATACAAACAAGAAATTAAAGAAATCTTATAAAATTATTATTTGTTGGAAAATATTTTAATTTTTTTCCCCTTAAATTAACTTGGGAATATTTGGTTGGCTTGCCCTCCTTTAATTTGGTTGATTGGGCTCTTGTGGTTTGTGATGCAAAAGGAAAGGGACAAATTCTTGCAATTTTTGTCTCCTTACTGAAACATGGGATTACATGTGTATTTAATTAATTTATACCTTTTTATTATCCATGAAAAATGTAACATAATTTTTATTATTATTATTTTTTAAGTTTAACAACATTTGGGGATGAGAGATTTGAACTCATGATCTTTTGGTCATAAGCACATACTTTATGCCCGTTGAGCTATGCTCTTATTGGCAAATGTAACATAATAACATAATTATTAGAGAATAATATATTAGGGAGGATGATTGATTCACATTTTCGTAGTGTACTAATCATTTTAACAAAAAGAAATCTCAACATAACTTTCAAATAATTATACTAGAATAGTACAAGTAATCCTAAACACAATAAATTTCGATCATATCAAATGGACAATACTTGACTGCATATCGAAGGTATCTCACCACTGTTAAAATATTGACAATTAGGAGAGATGAAAAAAATTCTCATTTTTTATCTTTCTCTTTCTTAGTTGTCAAGATTTTAATCGGGTGTGTAAGAAGATCTGTATTTTGTACTTCATATCAAATTTTGAGATTTGAATCGAATTTGGAAGTTTTTTAATGTCTAATTTTATTTATTGAAGTTCATTGTATCGTGGAATCTTATAAATCTCAATCAATTTTGTTAAATGGTAGTATCTTTCTTTTATGCATTTTGATTTATTATAAAACTTTTTATTAAAGATAACAATAAGTCTATTAACATAGATAGTCATAATAATTTGAGTCACTTTGCCAACCGAAGTATAATTCATCGTTGAATTAGAAAAAGGTATAATTCAACGTGAAGGCATCACTACTCCTTACAAATCTCTACTGTTAATTTTAAGAAATGACCATTCAAAAAGAGAAAAATAAAAAATAGTTATTTTCTTCAGAAAATCTTAAATGATATGGAAATATTACTTTTCTTCTTCTTTGAGAAAGTGAAATAGTAAATTCAAATTTCAAATTTTATAATGATTCCTAGTATACCATTTTGTAAATATCTATTTTTAGGTATATAGAATAATTATTTTTTTTTTGAGAAATTAATAATTAATATATTAAAAAAAAGGAAAAAATACATTTTTGGTCCCTGAGTTTTGAGGAATATATGTGTTTGGTCCCTAAGTTTTCAAAATAGACCTTTTTAGTCCCCGATTTTTGAGAAATATGTTTAAAAGGTCCTTAAGTTTTAAAAAAATAGATTTTTTTTAGTCCCTAAGTTTTGAAAAATGTGTTCAAAAAGTCCCTGATATTATTTTTTTCAATTTTTTAAATTAATACTTTTTAATTTTTTTAATTTACAAAACCATTCAATATTAAAAAATAATACAAAGATATTAATTTAAAAAAGATAAAAAATAATATTAGGGATCTTTTAAACCTATTTCTCAAAACTCAAGGACCAAAAAGGTCCATTTTGAAAACTTAGAGACCTTTTTAACTTATTTCTCAAAACTCAAGGACTAAAAATTTGAAAACTCAGGAACCAAACGCACATATTTCTCAAAACTCAAGGACCAAAAAGGTAATTTTCTCAAAAAGAAAATTTGTTATGTAACGTAATTGAATAATTACTTTACATTTTCAAAGAACCTAGCAAAAACGATGATTGAAAATAGAGGTGGTTTATCTCGAATTTAATAATAGGGCCAATTTATTTCGCAATCAAAAAGAAAATTCATTTCTTTCAAAAAAAAAAAGAAAAAGAAATTCACAAATTTGAATATTACTGAAAGGGTATTATGGTAAAATCAGAAGCCCTTCAAAAGAAATATCCGATTGAATTCGTCTCCGCCTAAAGCCAGAAGAATCGGCGCGGAAAGTCCCAATGTAACATAACATTATAAATTCTTTTAATTTTTAAATTCTTTCCGGAAAAATAAATGTTCAAATAATTCAATTTTGTCAATTCTACTCTTCAATCTTTATTATTAACCTGCCGGCCGCCGGAATTTTGCTCGTTTCTCCGATGAACGAACCCCCTCACCGGCGGCGGTTTCTCTCTTCGGGTTTCCGGGCAATTGAAATGACTCTGCAATGACCCAGACCCGATTCTTTCGGACCCGGAATTCCAAATCCAACGAAGAAGCAGAACCCACCCCAAGCGGCGGCGGAGGGGCCGCCATGAGAGTCATAGTGCCTCTGCAAGGCGTCGTTCAAGGAAGTGGCGGCGTCGTATTGGGCTCTGTTATACCTTGCGTTCTCTTCTACTTTCTGCAGCTCTACTTGAAACGAAACCGGTCCGACCCGAACCGGGACCCTCCGCACTCGCCGGAGGTGGATTCTCCGGGGAACTCCTCTACGCCGTCGAGTAATCAGTTAATGGAGCTTTCCATTCTGCCTCGAACGTTGTCTCGGACCTTCCTCTCGCCCAGGTCGAGCGGGAATATTTGCGTTTCGGGCCGGGCTAATTCGATTGCTAGAGTTGGGGATTCTTCGATTTTCGTTGGAATGAGGAGGTTCTTGGAGGACCCATATGATGAATTGGATAATCCGACGGGGATTATTCAGCTTTCTGTTGCTGAGAACAAGGTGGGTGGCTTTATGCTTTTTGTTGGTTTGAATATATGTCAGCAAGATTTTTGTGTTCTTTGTTTCTCGGTTTCTGTGTTGACGAATGTGGATGTTAAATTAAACGATGAAGTTATCCTCGGACTTGGTGCAAAATTGGCTAATGGAGAATGGAAGGGATGCTATATTAGGAGGAGGGAATCATAACGAGCTGAGTGTAGCTGGGACTGTTAGCTACCAACCTTCAGATGGATTGATGGATTTGAAACTGGTAATCAAATTTCTGTCTTCTCTCTGTAATTAATGTTTTGAATTAGTTGGGTTGCCACTTGCCTGTACGAATTCATTTATAAGATAGACAGATTTAGTAGCTGAAGAAGTTTGACCGGCTCTGTTTTTGTTCTCTTGTACATGCTTGGATTTGTGTTCTGTTCTCACTTAGAATAAGGTTATGAAATTTCTAAGTTGTTTCAAATGCTGATGACTTCATTTGAATTTGTGCTTTCACTACTGTTAGAACTTTTATCCTCTATTTTGGACATTCCTGATTGTTATTCTTAGTATGATTTAATGAATATGGCTTTGGAGACTGGAGGAACTCTGTCTTGATTGTGCTTAGAGATTAAACTTGGTCCAGGTAAGGTAAAAGTAAAACTCCATTGAAGCATCCTTGGAACACCATTCTGAAACTTTTATTGAATGAAGAAGTGGTGATTGGTGAGATTTTAATGAAAGAACCTGAAAGTTGAGTCCAAAGGGTTGACATGGTGTAATGCAACTGAATGGCACCATTGAGCTGGGACCTTTCATTTCCTAAAAATAACTTTACTGTTAGCTTTTCTTTATTATTTGGTAAAGAAGATCTTCAAATTTTCTCCATAATTTGTAGGAATTGGCCTTTTGTATTACTCATTTCCTCCCCCCCCCCTCCTGGGATTTCTATTTGGAGCTCCAGCTTATCATGCTTATGCCATTACTCTATTATTTGTATTGCAATTGATTGGTGAGTGCCATATGGAATTCCTTATCATGGATGTGCTCCTCCAAAGATTTACCTTGTCAAGCATCTTCTCTGACATATCAGTTCTTACAGGCTGTGGCAAGTTTCATGTCTCAAGTGTTAGGGAACTCCGTTTCGTTCATCCCATCACAATTAGTATTTACGACCGGAGTGACCTCTGCAATCGAAACTCTTTGCTTTTGCATAGCAGACCCGGGGCATGCGTTTCTTGTTCCCACACCATACTACCCTGGGTACTTGTTCATCCCTCTTTCATGAAATACATTTTTTAGGTTTATCTAAAATAACTAAGAGATTCTAAATCACAAATGCAGTCTTGACAATGATGTAAAATGGCGAACTGGGGTGGAGATAGTACCCGTTCCCTGTCGCAGTGCCGATAACTTCAGTTTAAGCATAACTTCTCTGGATCGAGCATTCCACCAGGCAAGGAGTCGTGGCCTTAAAGTTCGTGGAATTATAATCTCAAATCCCTCAGTGCCTGTTGGAAATCAACTACATAGAGAAACACTCTACAACCTTCTGGACTTTGCCAGGGAGAAAAACATCCATATAATATCAAATGAAATATTTGTGGGGTCAACATATGGAAGTGAAGAGTTCGTGAGCATGGCCGAAATGATCGATTTAGAAGATAGCGACCGAGACAGGGTACATATTACATATGGCCTATCTGAAGACATGTCACTTCCTGGTTTTAGAGTTGCTGCAATCTACAGTTTGAATGAAAATATCCTGGCTGCTGCTAGAAAACTGGCAAGGTTCTCATCTGTTTCTGCCATAACCCAGAACCTCCTTTCTTCTATGCTTTCAGATACGCAGTTTATTCAGAGGTTCATTCGGCTCAATAGAGAGAGGCTCGGAGAAATGAATGGAAAATTTGTTGCAGGGCTGAAGGAACTCGACATCAAATGCATGAGAAGCAATGGAGGTTTCTACTGCTGGGCAGACATGGGCAAGTTAAGCCGCTCTTACAGCGAGAAAGGTGAACTTGAGCTCTGGGATAAGTTGTTGGACATAGGTAAAGTTAATGTTATCCCTGGCTCTTGCTGTAATTGTATCGAACCGGGATGGTTCGGATTCTGTTTTACAACTTTAATTGATAAAGAAATTCCTATTGTTATGGACCGAATTCGGAGAATTTCCGAAGCTTGTAAATCTTATACTTGAAATGCAATTGTTTTTCTGTAGATATTTATCAGTTCTAAAAAGCTTTTTCTAGTTGTTTATAGGCAGTAAACTTGTGAGTAGTACAGGTTATTGGACGATTGATGCTCTACATTCTTAGCATCTATAATTTTTAAGAGTAGAAATGGATATTTCTGAATCTCCCTCAGTTGAATTATTTTGTTCTCACATGGTGAACCAAAGAGAAGTAACTTCGACCATGTTTAACCTAGACTCTCGATCATGTAGAAGTATATTCGACGTTTTAACGTTTCGAAGTATTTCATGAATTACATATGTCTAGATTATATTTTATCAACAAATTTTCATTTTTTGATGTAATATCCTCTCTTTTTACTTGATTTATTCTATTAAATATATGCTGAAGAACAAATTCAGAGCTAGAGTTCCGTTCGAATGAGTCGAAACCTTGTTGAACCAGGCAACGTAAAAGGACTTGAACATTTTTTTATACGCAATATAATATGAATCCTTTCAATCTTGTCTTTGCTGTTCTATACATGCGTAGTCTCATGATCTCTCTCATTTTTTATGTAGATTCAGTACATTCATACCAGAAATCCTCTTTTTGTTTGTGCTTCTTCTTTTACACTAGCAATTGCTCCGTGTGTTCATCAGCTCTAGATAAATCATACAAGTTCAAATTTCTACAGTGTTATTTTCCAATATGAATAGTCCTAACCATATTGCAAGATCTTTTCTGAGTTCTGTCATGCAACATAACATATTATGAGCAATCTCCTATACTTACAAAACATTCTATGATTGATCCTGTCATGTTTGGTCCCATAGTTTGTATTCTTGTGATCTGATTTCATTTTAAGCTTCACAAAGTTCAACTACTGGTCTACAAAAAAGAGAAAAATGTTAAAACAAAGGATTTTCGACTCCAAACTTCTCACTACTATATAAATACCCTCTAGTTTTCATCAACTTATCACATCAACTCCTGATAAATTCCACATATATATTGAATAAAGAGCTCAATACATTTAGAAATCACTCAGAACTTCTCACCCTCCCTAGAGACAGAGAGGGAGAGAGATTAAACCATGTCACCCTCTGATGATTCCCATCATTTTCTCTGATCCAAATTTGGAAATCTTTTCTGAAACTCAGTCATTAAAGCCAAGTTCTCTTGATGAAGGATACTGGCTTTCTCTCTCAGCTTCTCATTCTCTTCAATTATGGTCTGATTCTCCAAATACAGCTGCAGATTCTTCAGCTCAATATCCTTCCCCAGCTTCTCTTCACATCTCCTCCTGCTAAAAAAAAAAAAAAAAAACCCCATCATTTTCAAATGAAAAAAAAGAAGAAAAGTCCCCCAAAAACATCAAAAGTTGAAATGGGGTTTTGTAAAAAAGCAACCTGGTAAGCCTCTGAACTTGAAGTTTGGACCTTTTTAAACGTCTCCTGTTCTTGGAAGTGTGGATTTGATGAAACAGAATGCTCTCTGTTGCTCTGATGCACATTATTCTTCTATGCAGCTTCCTTAACTTTTCCCTTCCTTTCTAGTAGAATAATGTATGGAACTTGCAGGGGAATCAGTGGAGCTAAAGGCTCATACTTATATAGACGATGTAGACTCACGAGATAGAGAGATAAAGAAACCAAATTGTACTGATAATAATGGCGGGTGGACTTCAGATTAAGCACTCTTTTATATCCGGTGGCTAAAGCCATAGACGTTGTTAATTACTAGTGACTTGTGACACTACCAAATAATGGGGTTAGTCGGTTCATTCATGTGTCTCTTTACCTTAAGCATCTGATGGCAGATGCTTAAAAGGTCGACCCCGCGGCGCTTTCTTATCGACCTTTATTTGTTTCATTATTTAGGGTTTGAATAGAAATTTGAAAGAGTCAAATGGAGCATTGAGGACTTGGGAGTGAGCCCATATAGTTGGGTTAAGGTGTTATGAGCATTCATTGACACACAGTGAATGAAGGTATGATGCTAATTTGTATATTTGTGTATGACTGTATTTGCAATGAACTTTTTTTTTTTTTTTTTTCAATTCCACATTACCAAAGTTCATAATGATGCCCCTTTTCTCTATTTCTTCTTCCATATCAATCATACCCATTTTTTTTTTCTTTTCTCACTCTCACTTTTTCCATTTCCTTTTCACCACTAATATATACAATATCTATATATACAGATTTGTATATACCTAAAAGTAGAATACAGCCCCACTTTCCATGAACTCCCTCAACATTTTGTGCTTAATTATAAAGATTTGTTCAACTTGGATTTCATTGGCTCTACAATAATTTCATCACTTTTGATTAAAAAATTGTTTTTTTCTTAAGAAAAAATTAAGATTTTTTGTGTCGACAACATATCCACAACCGACAATATTATAGATATACAATAACTAAAAAAATAAACATATGTATAGAATTGACTTCTTAATTCAGATTTCAAGGTATATGTCAATAACTAGTTGTGAACCATACTCAAGTTGATCAAAAGATAGTAAAGTTTTCTGTACCAGACTCATTTTACATATTTTGTTAACTTCACTTTCTTGAATTAATTTTAAAGATATACAACCGAACCGACCCACCTAAACTTTAAACTCACCCTTTCCCTTTTATATATATGTTTTGTTAACTTAAAAAATAATTAATACTAACTTCACCTTACTTTCTTTTGAGTTCAATTTCTCTTAAGTAAACGTATGTGTTAGTCACATAAGATATCCTTAATCATCCCAACTCGTCAAAAAATTATTCGAGAAGACCGGTATAACATGGTGAAAATGGTTTTATACCAGAAACTTAAAAATGATATAATTTCACCATATTATACATCTAAGAATTTTCCAGGTGACAGTTATAATGTGGCGGCCACATCAACTTGTCCCATCGACATTGCTAGTTGAATTATGCACTCGGTAAACTTATATAGCGAGAGCACTGTATCGATGGGGGGTGGTAATGCTGACTTGCAGTGTGTGTATCATTTCTTCATTTACTACTGCTACTAGCAAGTACTCAATAATTGTAAGTTGAAATAATGAGGTTTTGGTCCAATACAAGAGAGGGAGAGAATAGACCCACTACAAGCCTGCACCTTGTTTCCTCTTTTACCACTGCCTTTGTACCAAATGATGTATTGAAGAGGGTGGGGGAAGGGGAGCTAAGATTATTGCCATAGTCAACAATCAAATGAAGGAGGGGTGAATTTTTTTATTTTTATTCTTCTTGATCTTCAAGTGTTCATCTTCATATAGATTTGCACTTTTTTTTTTTATCATAAAATTATGTATGAGTTGATGTAGCCAATCACATGCACACCAATCATGAGATGCTATGCATCACTAACTCTTCCTATAGTGTGTGTGTGTGTAATTGGTGTTATTCCTTGTTCATTTATTATCAATCTTGTCAAACCATTCATTCATGTTGGTAATATATATCATGACATAGCACTTTTTCTCTATAGAAGAAAATTTTGGGCTTGCTACTCCAATATCCTTTACCAACAATAATGTGAAATAGGAAAACCTCATTTTCTTGGGCTAGCTTTTAAAGCGATACGGGTTTAAATATCATCTCTTGTAGTGCTGTGTTAGGAGGATTGTAGGGTCTAATCATAAAAAAGTGTGGTTCAAATCCAAATGAAAGAACGATATGGTACTGGAAAAAGGAGGTGAGAAGAGCCAGAATTCGTGAGTTTAAGGGCAAGTTTTGAATGACTTTCTAAATGTTTAAAAACACTTTACACTTTCTTAACACTTAGAAAGTGTATTGTATATTATTCCAACCAGACTATAAGTGGGGTGATGTGGAGATGGTATGCTCTCATTCTTGCGTAGGATACTCGCGTTGTATTGTTGTGGTGAAATGTAATTTTGGTTCATAAAAAGATATCTAGTGTATTGTATACTATTCTGTAACGTACTTGTGGTTGTAGTAGGGCTTCGAAAGGATTTAGAATTTGTTTGACAGAATAATAAAGAGGGAAAATAAATCCTTGAGTGGTGTCTTAAAAGATGAAGCCTAATTTAAGAAGTAAGGTTAGGATTTAATTTCTTTATAATTTCTCTAGTACGATCATAAGAACTTGAGTCTATAGAATATACTTTATATACAATATAGTTGATTCAAAATAATAAAATCGCATAAGTTATGACGTGACATTATGATGTGACATTTTTTTTTTCTTTTGCAACTCATTTTTAAATCTTTATAATTGTTCATGTTAAAGGCAATTTAGGACATGAAACTCTTTAAATTTTGGAGAATCTCCATTTTTACATCAAAACTCAAGTTTTATCAATTTATACCCAAAACTTTCAATTTCATTAAATTGCACTTCAAACTTAGATATATATATTCCTATCTTAACCTCAAACTTGAAGGGTGTTGCAACTTTTACCCTAGTTTTCGTTTGAAAGAACATTAAAAAAAAGTATTCTCAAATATGTTCAATAAATATATATAACACGTAGTATAAATTTGATAGGATTTCAAAGAAATTAGAGCTAAATTTTGGCAAAGTTATTCAGTAATTAATTTGTGCATTGACCAAATTTAATTTTGTGCAACGCTTGATTTTATTGAAAATAGAGTTTACAAATATTCTTACATTGTTTTTCTTTTTGTTAAAATTAGTTGGTAAATTAGTGAAAATTGAACATATGGTAAAAATTGCAATACTTCTCTAAAGTTTATCATCAATTTAATGAAATTGAAATTTAATGTAAAAATTGATATAACTTTGACTAGTTTAAAAATGATTTTCCCCCCTTAAATTTTAACAACTTGTGCAAACTAAAAAGAAAGATAATAAAATTGGCTTTTAATTTCATTCAACAAGATTGATGTTATAAATAGTGGTTAATTTTAAGTATTATTACTACATCCTAGCTACTTAGTTAACAAAGGTATTCAAAATCGTTTTCAAGTCACCCACCCAATCTTTAAAATCGGTGATCTTCTTTATTACATTCATTTAAAATAGTAAAATTTACCAAACGAGATGAAAAGTTGTAATCACTTTACTGCAATTTTGACATTTCATGACACCATGGTCAAACGAAATAAAGGGAAGAGAAAGAAAAAAAAAACTGTCATAAATGGTCAGGGCGCTTTTTGGACGGGAAAAGACGGAAATTTTCGGATTTTTCAGATCTTTATGATATTTTTTCAACCTCATAAATCTATGACTTTGATTAACTGTCATTAAAAGGTAAAAAAAAAGTTAAGTGAGTAGTTTTTTTTTTTTTTGTAATATTTGAATCCAAAGGGGCAAAGGTGTAATTTGACTATCATCTTTAACCTTAGGACTGGATTTTCACGATTTTGAACAAGAGAGAAAGAGGGAAACAATGCACATGACACCAGAGAAGGAAAAATCGGAACTGTCGTTCACGATTTTGAACAAGAGAGAGAGGGAAATAAGCATTAGTTTTTTTTTTTTTTACTCGACCAAACAATCAATATATTATTTAGTTAGCTAAAGTATTAGTAACATCTCTTATAAGTTCAAATTCCCTTCTTTGTGATGTTATATATTTAAAAATAATTAAAAAAAAAACTATAAAGAAGTAGAATTTGAAAATGAAAGAGTAAAAATTGGATAAACTTTGAGGTAGAGAGGATTTTGAGGAAGAGTGGAGGCAAAGCAAAATCACCAATATCTAGCCAAACAAATCTTCCCAACTAGTATATTGCAATGCAATCATTTTCATTTTTCTTATTGCTACTTATCTTCATCATTTATAGCCACTACCCATTATATTTTTTTAGACTTAAAAGGAATTTGCTTTTATTTTTTTTTTCAAATATTATCTCATTATATATGTGGAATATTTGTGTGGACATTTGTAGACATATCAATTTAAGAAGTGAACTTTGCAAAATTTGTAAAAGAAATAATAATTTAAAAATAGTTGATGATATAATATCGAGATTGAATAAACCAATCATCCATTATAGTAATTGACTTAACTACTTTCAAGTTTAGGTTAATTAATCATAAATCATTGACTATCTAATTTTTATTACTATCAAATTATTAATAATTAATTTATTAATTTTACCATACTATTTGACTTTGAAATAGTGAATCACTAACTGTCATAGATTAGTGGTTTATAATAACTATAGGCTTTGAAAGAGTAAATCACTTCTTATATTAGATAAAATTTATAAAATTTACTAAAGAAAAAAGACCATCATTATTTGAAAATACAGCATAAAAATAGCCTTCATAGGTAGCATATGTTTAGATGGGCTTAGTGCAAGTTTGGGCCACCCCTGCCTTCTTGGCCCAGCCCACTATTGGAATTGTCTTGGCCTATCTATTACTTTATAAATCACATGGAAACTTTTTTTTTTTTCTTTTTCTTTTTTCCTTTTTCAGTAGTTTTAAAAGGAAGGTGACTTATTTATTTTTTTTCATTTTTAGTTCTAGTGAAGGATACACGTGGTAACCAATTGGGTTAAACTCCTAACCTACGTTGTGTTTTGATTCACTAATAGTGGAGATTCGAATCTTTGACTTTTAGGTCAAAGATATAATATTTAACCGATTGATACTTAGGTTTAATAAGAGTGTATATTACTTCTATTTAATTCACTTTTTGATAAAAATCATGATCAAAATCAATCTATTTAATACTTGAATGAGACGAGTTTATATATATATATATATATATATATATATATATATATAAAACAAATGTGGGGTTTATGGATTTGAACATCAACCTAAAAAAAAGAGTACATACCTACTCACTTTGGCAGATGAAGCTATTTGATCTTGAGAAAACAAAATAAAGATGTAATGATTGATTCGATTTGGTCTAGTTCAATTCTTTATAGCCTTTGTAATATATACATATATACATACATACTTAATTAATATCTATTCTATCTTATTATTTATATAAAATACAATATAAAGGTTTAATTCAAAATATATATATATAAATTAATTATAATCCCTCTTCAAAAAAAAAAAAAAAATTAATTATAATCCATTAATTGTTTAGAAAATAATCCGTTTATATTGTAAACTTGGTAGGTTGAATCAATTAAAACTCTAAACTAATCATTGTGTTACAAATGATCACTTTTAAAAAAGTTAATGCATAAGTCTCACATATGTGTAAGACTTCTTTAAAGGTAGAAAATAACACAATATTAGATGCAAATGTTGAAATTAATTATGTTAGTAGGTTTTCATTAAAATTTCATCTCCTCTTCATCATCTATTTGTCTCTACTTTATCTATTTTTTCTACTATTTAGGAAGAATGATGTGATAATTTTTCTAGTATTGGTAGAATTTTGTGAAAAAGATTATTCTATTTAAATATCTTTGAGTTGATTGAAGTTGAATCAATTGATATAATTATTAGTCTAGGGTTCAATGCAAAAGTTTAATTAAGGATATATATAACTTGATTTTTCCCCCTCATTTTTAAAAAATGATTAATTCTTATTATTATGGTCTTTAAGGTTTTGGGTAATTCTCAATTTGGTCAATAATCATTTAAAATTTTTATTATTATTTTTTTAATGTAGGATAAGATATCAAAGAAGCTTTGATATCAATGATAAGAAACTAACCAAGTTGAAGCTACAACTGTGGAGAAGTCCTTGTAGACCTCTAAATTACTAACCAAAAGACTCAAATACATACCAAATTGGAATTAACTTAAAGGAAAGTTAGAGACGAACTACTTTATGGGTAAAATACCAAGAGATAAGATCTAAATACTAAGTTTAGTGATCAACTAAGACCCAAATATTTTTAAAGAGATCACAAGTATGAAGCAAGATTTACATGAGTACAACGCCAAGACGTAAACGTTTCTATACATGCAAGACTAAATCAAACATAAATTACAAAGTACATGATAATATGCGAAGAAAAACACTCAATTTTATTAAGCCATTAAAGTCTAGCTATCTTTTGAAAGCTCATAACATGGTTGTATATACACATATATAACTTATAGGTGGTGATTACACAAAAGGAAAATAAAACACTTATTCTCAATGCATGGGAAACATTTAATCAAATTTTAAAAGAATAAAATAAAATATTAAACAAAGAATCTCAAAACCATTAAGGAATAAAATGTTATATTATCGTAATAAATAAATAAATATATATATATATATATATATATATATATATATATATATATATATATATATATATATATATATATATATATATATATATATATATACGGAATGTGTTGACAATTTCCTTTTTAATTTTTCTAAACAAAGAATCACATCCCACATGAGTTGGTTTCTTGTACAAAATTTATTGGAGAAACTCTTTATTTGAAAAAATCAAACACTCGGGACTAATTATTCACATTGTTATTAGCCTCTCAAAAAAAAAAAAAACAAAGTTATTAGCAACAAAAAGAATCTAGCAAATATGAGAAAAAACCTGAAATTGTTTTGTTTTCGTTTCCTACACTTGCATGTTCTTCTAATTAGTAGGGAAAAAAACCCACGACAAAAGGAAAAAGAAAAAAAAAACCACAAATTTCTTAACAATAAGAAAAAATAGCAAACATTTGAAGGAAAAAAGGAAAACGAAAAAAATCCAAAATTGTATTGCTTAGAGAAAAAAAAACCCACAAAGTTCTTAATCACAAGAAAAAAAAATCCACTAACATAATAGGAAGAAAATGAGAAAAAAAAAACTCATACAACTTAGAAGGAAAAACCAAATTCAAGTACAATGTGAATTCAAAAAGATAAAGTCATGGTCATTTACATGTTTCAAATGAAAAGTTATGAAAGTCTACATTGCAATGTTTGAAATTAAAATTGATACAACCACTGAATTTAAGGTTTAATGTTACGAAACCGAAAGTTGAAAGTTAAAATTGATACATTTTTTATTAAGTTTAGAGTCAAAAATCTATATTTTTTTTCAAAATTGTAAGTGGCTATATAATCCAACGGCTGAGAATCAATATTCTGATCAAGCGGCGCATAAGAAGGGCTCATGATAAGACCTCGAAGGCCCGCTCGTTCAAAATCATTTCCCCCCAAACCAAAGCGTCGCCGTCAAACCTAACGTCCACATCACACGATGACGACATTGTGGGCCCGCAGCCTTTAGCCGGCCAAATAATAAATAATAAAATTAAAAAAAAGGCGCATTAACATACGCCAATCTCAGAATACCACCCAAACTCCTCTCGAAAGCTCAAATCTTGACGCCTCATAAGAATGGACCCCACACATCTAATGGTCGATATCACAAGATTCATTTCCATCATCCTCCGACTGGCCACATCCGAACAAATTAAATAACAATAATAATAAAAAAATAAAAACTTCGGCCGCAATTTTAGAGCCGTTTTAACTGCTATATATAGGTTCGATAAAGCAAAGACCTTTCACGCAAAACGTGGGACCCAGAACCAACCGGTTTAATTAGTTCAAGATTCGGACCGGACCGGGTCGCCGCTCAGACACCTCGGGAAGAGGCGCGTGTACTTGTAGGAAGTAATCATCAACGAAGGGAGGTTATTTGAAAAGATCACCGAGGTCCCGATATGGCGACACGTGGCAGTTTAATAATTGTGACACAAATTAATTTTAATATATGTTTTTTCCCTTTCCTGTTTTTTTTTTTTAAATTGATTATTTAGAAAATAGATTAAATATATTTAACGAAATTGAAGGAGACAATCGAATCAATTAAAGAAAATTTTTCATTATGGTGGACCATGACTATCACCATAAAACTAGCATACTTTTTGGAATTTTCAAAACGAGATAATAATACCAATTCGAAATTGAAATCTCAAATTTTTTATTTGAATTATAGAATTAAGATTTAAAAAAAAAAAAGGTAAAAGTTGGGAAAAGAATATTGTTAATATTTTAATGAGGATATTTAATTCTGTTACCAAAAAAAATCCCCTTTTTAATGCAAATCGGTAAATGACCAAAAGGCCCATTCGTATTCGCCAAGCAATCATCAGAAAAGATTCTCGAAGAAAAACAATCATCACGGACGCGAACATCCCAGCCGTCCGATGAAAAGTGCTGATCCGGTGATGGAAACGATCGAACGGCTGAAAATTGGAGTGCAATGTAGATATGGCGTATTGTATGATTGCACCGACATGGAAACAAGGGGGCGCCGTGGAAATAATGATAAACAAGGGGTAGCTTGCAGAATTGGTAATTCATCTTTATCGTTCCATCAGCCCCTAAACCTCAACATAATCGGTTTTTTCTCTGCGTTTCTTCGTCTTCTTTCTTTCTTCCTTCCTTCATTCGCCCTCTGGGTTTTCTGAATCTTTGATTATATTCTAATTCCTCGATTCGAATTTGTTTCTCTGAGGGAGGGTTTTGGAGTTTTTTAGTTGCTTTCGATCCTCTGTTGGCTTTTAAGGTATGTATTTTCAATCGCTGTTTGACTTTGGTTGAATCGGAATAATCTAGATCGTTTTTGTTTCGATGTGAAGAAAATTTTGGTTTCTTACTTTTCTGTGGTTGAGAATTTTCTTTTCTTGTTCTTTCGTCTTCCTTCATGACTGTTGTAGATGGATGTTTTCGTTCTGGTCCGTTTGATGTTTCTTCGACTCTTTGCGAGTTGTGATTCTTGGAAGACTTGGTCGAGTTTTGAATTTTCAAGGGAATTTTCTGGATGTACTCCACCTTGATGAGTTAGGGATTTTGTTACTGTATCTGGATTGAATTTTATTGGGTTTCTTGTAATATTAGGGTTTTGAAGCATGAAGATGAAAAGGGGAATTGATCATAGAGAAGTTCGATTTTAATTCTAACATCCAGTTCTGTTTGTGCCTTTTTCCTGAAATTACAGCGTGCTCCTTCGAAAACCATGGGTTCGGAACAGAACGATGGCACAAGCTACCAGCCATCGGAGCCGAAGCTCTGCGTGAACAACTGCGGCTTCTTTGGTTCGGCCGGTACTGAGAATCTCTGCTCGAAGTGCTACAGAGACTCTCGAATCAAAGCAGAGCAAGCTGCTTCGGCAAAAGCAGCGATGGAGAAATCCCTTCAGTCCAAAATTCTAAAGCCGTCTGAAGGTAATTCTTCGGTCATCTTCTCCGATTCTCCAGTGGATTTAGCTTCGTCGTCGTCCACTGGAATTTCCCACGGCAGTTCCAACAAATCACCGTTGCCGGATATTCCAAACCGGTGCCGGACCTGCAATAAGAAGGTGGGATTGATGGGATTCAAGTGCAAGTGCGAGCTGACCTTCTGTGGGACTCACCGGTACCCAGAAAGGCACGATTGCTTTTATGACTTCAAAAGTATTGGGCGAGAGGAGATCGCCATGGCCAATCCTGTGGTGAAGGCCGACAAGGTCGAGAGGTTCTGAGAAGGATTTGGACATGAACTCGGTAAATTTTTAGTGGGTTTGTTGCTCTTAATTGGTCTTCTGGTTCCTTTTTGTCCCTGTTTATTTGGGTTGGGTTCATGGGGGATTTGGGGAAAGCTCTTTGCTTGGTTTGCTGGAAAGTTAGCAACTATGGTGAATAATGCAGTTTGATTCCTTTCAATTCTGGTTTCCTTTCCTTTTCGTTTTGAGTTACGTTTACTCCAGTGTTTGTAAAGATTAGGCAGTGTTTTTATGAATTTGAAGATGAACAAGCATTCTTCATTCTTCTTCTTTGATCAATCCATTTGAATTCTGAAAGCGAAATTGACCCCCTTTGTTGGGTCCGATTGATCATTGGAAATTCGTAATTTTTATTGATTTCAATCCCCCCACTATAAGATAAGACGTGCCAAATAAGCCTAAATCTAAATCTATGGGAGTGGGAAGTTTTTTTTTGGCCTATGATTGCCACGTTCCAAGTGGATCGTGGAGCATTTTTTTTTTAAATGTAAATGTAGTGTAAGGTTGCTTTTGCTTTTGAAAAATTAAAATCTTTAGAAGGAATTGATTTTAAATTCACATCTCAAGGAAAAAAGGTTTCTAAAGTTCTTCCTTTTGCTCTTGAGAAGTGATAATTAAGAAAATTCTACACTCTGCAGGCCTTCCTCATAGTTCTTGGGGTTGTGAATATCTGTGAAGATACGTTTCAAAATCTTGTTCGAAGTGGAAAAGTATGCCTTGCTGAATGCTGATGATGATGATCCACTTCTCATGGTTTATGGGTTGATGAGTATATGGTTTGAGCGTGATGTTAAAGTAAAGTAAATTAAAATAGTTTGAAGAGGAAAAGTTTCCTATGATCCACATTTCATGGGGCTAATGAGTATATGGTTTGAGCGTGGTATTGAAGTAAAATCTATTCTAATTACGTAATTATAAGCTTTGTTTTGAGTAAAATACATTAAATCAACTTTGTATGTTCAAGTTTTATAGTTTTCTCATCTTTTAAACATTTGAAATCTTAGTCAAAGTTACATTTTAGCATAGCTCAATGGTAATTGATATGGATTTTCGACCAAGAGGTTAGAAGTTTGGATCCTCTCATCTCCCTTAAAAAGGAAAAATATAGCCAAAATTTTTTCAAATAGGTTTGAATTGATCAACGGACTTGAATGCTCTCTAGAAGGAGTCAAAGATTCAAAGAGTGGTAAATTTGCTAAACCAACCAAAGACATTAATGCTTTGACTAAGCAAGAAAGAAAGATAAATGTGAAATATTAGAGAGAGAATAAATGGGGGGAAAGTTATTATTATTAATAATATCACCCCAGAAATAAATATAGTATATGTTAATTAAGTTAACGTGAATCTTGATTAAATTATTTGAATAGATGGAAGCTTGAAATGCAAAAGGTATTAATATTGAAAGACTATTATTTGTAAAAGTTTGAAAATGCAACCAAGTATGGGTAAGTGATTCATTAAAAAAAAAAAAAAAGAGTATAGTTAAATGATAATTAACATGTATCCTTTGACCAATAGATGAGGGATTCAAATCCCTTTCCATATAGAAAAAACTTGGTTGCATACTAGGAATCTTTTTACATATCACCGTTAAAATATTGACAACTAAGAGAGATTTTTTTTTTCTCATTTTCTATCTTTCTCTTTTTTAGTTGTCAAAATTTTAATGGAGTATACTGGAAAATCGCTACAAACCGATATCCAGGGCCAAATGAATGTGCAGTGGTTGGTATTTCTCTTTCAAATTGGTGATTGAGGTAGTACCACATTATTGTGGATAGCTATATGCTGCAAGATGGTGTACCTTAAAACAATTCCATTGGCTTGTTTTCTTTTAGCTTCCTCATATTGGTACATCTAAAATTACACTAACAATCTCATATCTCAATATCTTTAAAACCATGGCTACTTTCTATTTACACCCTAATTTTTAGGTTTGTGTCTATTTGGTTCCTAAACTTTAAAAAGTGTCTAATGTCTAAAAAGTTTCTGAACTTTCAATTTGTGTCTAGCAGGTTTCTAAAGTTTAAAATGTGTCTAATAGGTTTAGACTTTCAATTTTCTATCTAATAAATCTCTAAATTTTCTATTTTGTGTCTAACAACTTATTAAACTATTCTGCATTTGTAAAACTCAACTACCTTTTAAACATAGAATTGAAAGTTCATGGATATATTATAAGTTTTTAATTTTTTAAAGTTCAGGAACTTTTTAGATACAAACTTTGAAATTCAAAGGACTAAACTATAGGTTAACCAAGTTTTTAACATATCAAATATCGCATGATAAATTAGTTGAGGTGTGTTCAAGATGATGTAAAAGAACTCCAAAAATGGTTAAATTACAAATTTACAAGTTTAGTCTCTAACTTTAAAGTTTGTATCAAATAAGTCTTTAAACTTTAAAAAATATTTAATAGGTTCCTAAATTTCAATTTAGTATCTAATAAGTCCATACACTTTAAAATGTTCTAACAAGTCCTTCAACTCTTGATTTTGTAGGTAAATAAGTTCTCCAGCTTTCATTAATGTATTTAATAGGTCTTTCACCTATTCGATATTGTTTAGAATTCAAGAACCCTAATTTCGTGTCTAATAGATTTCTTAATTTTTAAAAATGTTGAATATGCTAGGAATCTATTAGATATACAAAATAAAAGTTTAAAAAGTTCAAGAATCTATCAGACACAAAATTGAAAGTTCGTAATTAAACATATTACGTACCTTTTAAAGTTAAGAAACCTATTAGACACAAACATAAAAGTTCATAAACTAAACTCGTAAATTAACCATAGAAATTTCACTAACCAAAGTCTCTCCCCTATCAACTTGGAAACCCTTTACCCAAATTCCTTTAAGCATAAAGAAAAACTGTCACACTCCAACTTTTGGAATTGGTTGAAAGGGTTGATGAGTATTGATCACTATTCTCCCCTCCAAAGCTTAAAGAAAAGAAAAGAAAAGAAACCACTTTTTTGAGAATGTCCCAAATTCAGATATGTTGTGGCCTTAGAAGCAATGAAGCAAGACTTTGCATTGCATGTGCACTGATGAATGAACAAGTCCTAAAGAGAGTATGACACACAGTGTTTATAAAATGAAATTAAAGTAGAAGGAACTTCACAAAATACATTATTGAATAATATAAATTTAGAACCAACCCCCTCCAAGCTGCAATATTCAAACTCCTATCCAACAAATAAAGGCATGTCACCACAAAAAAGTGTACCCCTCTCAATAAATTGAAGTCCCTATACATGCTTTCACTTTCTCTGCCAGACCCCTTGTTCTTTAATTTCTCATTCATATCTCTCTTCTAACTCAAACAAGTAAGGATAGATATGTCTGCCTCTCACTATATTGTAATAATACTCGACTCTTTATTTAATGCTCGACCCGTTTAGGGAAGGAATAGAAGTCTTAGAGTATGTTTGGTTAGTGATCTGAAAAATAAAATTTTGAAATGATAGATTCAATGAAATGTATATAGAGTTGTATTTTCTATGTTTTCGATGTTTCGGAATATATTGTTTGGTGGCATATTTAGAAATTGGATAGTTTCCATTTTAGAAGTTGTTCAAATTGTATTTAATAATATGTTTATAAACAATAAAACTTAAGTTGAATCTCAAATATATTATTAACATTTATTAACATATTTTTTTTATGTTTATAAATTTTAATTGATTATTATTTTTACAGTATCATATAATTTTTTTTTTTTTTAGTACATCAACATTTGGGGGTAGGGGATTCGAACCTCTGACCTCATGGTCGAAGTTATATGTCAATTACCGCTGAGCTAAGCTCGCTTTGACTACAATATCATATAATTTATAGGTATATTTTAGGTTATACATGATTAGTTTTAACAAAAATGAAACAAGTTTATACTATGAAATAAGTACATTTATTAAAGTTTTAATATTTTTAGTGTAATCTTGTATTTTTATTTTTCAAATTTAAAATTAAGATGCATTGAAAAAAAATGTTAACTTTAGAATTTCCACCCTGAAATCTAAATAACAAATCTAGTCATAGATATTCATGGAATCCATTTGATTTATTAAATATAAGGAAAAAAATTAATAAGAATTTGAATTACATACTAGACAAAACGCTAAGGTCCCGTTTGATAACCATTTTGTTTTTGGTTTTTTGTTTTTGAAAATTGTGTTTGTTTTCTCTCCATCTTCTTACAATGGTTTCATATTTGTTAAGGAGACATTTGAGTTTCTAGCCAAATTCCAAAAACAAAAATAAGTTTTTGAAAACTACCTTTTTTTGTTTTCAAAATTTGGCTTGATTTTTGAAAACATGGGAAAGGATGTAGATAAAAAACAAAGAAGCTCGTAGGTAAAAATAGTGTTTATAGGCTTAATTTTCAAAAACCAAAAACAAAAAACGAAATGGTTATCAAACGAGCGGTCTTAACTATTGAGTTATACCTTAGTTATTAGTTCAAAATACAAACTAAAGTAAGCATATATATCTACCGAACATAGGTTTGAAAATTCATAATCATAAAACTACCACTGTGGGTTGGTTAGTGACAAAGAGGCTTGAAGATGAAACTTGGGAAATTTTCGGACAAGAGAGTCCTAATTTCATAGTAGTCACCTATCCACGATAAATTCTTAGTATTTATCGTATTCAAACTCAACGACAAAGCCAATACCCTTCTCCCTAATTTTTTCTTTTCGACAAACTAATTTCCCTAATGTTGATGATGAATATGTGAACACAACTTTAGAAGTTGAGGGCTCATTTAAAACAGGGCAGTTGTTCAAGCATTAAGGATCAATAGGACCACCAGGCCTGAACATGAACTTTCTTAAAGGGATGAGAGTTTGGGTCAATAACAAAAGTGAAAGAAGCAAATAAATAATAATAAAAGGGTACCCCAACACCAAAAGGCCACCCATTTCATTTAAGTGGATATCAAGCAGCTGCATGCTCAAGGTCTGCAAATGGTGGAGCATAACCTGTCCTCTTTTATCTCTCTTTTCTCCATCCAATTCTCCTCGCTCACGCACATACATATTTAAGACATGTTTGAGAGCGATTCTGTCTAAAATCAACAAAAGTGATTTTAGAGTTATTTGAAAATCACTCCTAAACATGTTCATGAATCCATTGAAATCCAATTTGAAAAGTCCACCGTGAAAAGAGAGCGGAATCATCGATATCAAAGTGGCAAAATTTCAGTTCTCTTTTGACATAAAGGGTCTGGCTGTGGGCTGGTCATCTTTTTGAAAACCATTGTACATTCAAAGAATCTAATGAGAAAGAAAAAAAACTTGACAGGGTTGGATCATGGAGTGTGTACCAAAAGTTTTGTTGCCTAATATCCCTTTAAGCTAATGATGCATTGGTCTCAGCTATTTTGGTTTGATGAACTTGCAATACAAACACAAGATTTTGTAGGTACATTTCAACTCTCTTTTAATTCATTACTTTGTCTGTATTGTCAGTATCAATAATGGAATTGTGCTATGCTTTTTCACTGTTTGCAAATTGTGTTCTTGGAACCTCCATGACGACGTTTCTGTCTTTGAGTATTTTTCTTCCTAAGAAACTATGTCGGTTCAATTATTAGACGATATTACGTTTCTAAACAGTTACAAAGATAATTACCCTAAAGATTTATATATCTATTTAGATGGAAATTATGTTGAGGATTCGAAGTTCTTTTCTATGAGGTCTTTTGATATACAAGGTAAAGAATTTCATACCAAAGCGAGTATAGCTCAGCGGTAATTGGTATGTATCCTCGATCAAGAGGTCAGAGGTTCGAATCCACCACCCCAAATGTTGATGTACTCAAAAAAAAAAAAAAAAGAAGTAAAGAATTTCATGAAATAAGATTTTTGGGTAAAACCTAAAGGAAAGTCACTTAAATCTAATGGTCAATAAGGACTATAGAAAAAATAAAGAGCTTAGAGGGAATGGGTTCGATCCATGGTGGCCACCTATGTAAACGTATTTAAATTCGCAATATATATCCACATATTTTTCTGAAATGAAATCGAATGAAAAATTAGTAAAAATGACTTTACAACTATTTAGCGAAAATAATCGGATATTTATATTGAAGAGATGATTAATTTATTCCGGATTTAGATATCAAGCATTCCTATTTTAACGAATTTTTAGTCACATATAATAGACATTTATTGATTTTTCTTTTTATTTGCCTGTCTATATTCTAAAATCACACACTATGTATTGAGGGACATTATTGAAAACTATTCTTAAGTTGTGTTAACGTCATGAAGAAAAAAGTGACTTTTGGAGTGGATTATTTCTCCTTCAAAGTTTGATTTTTATGTTCAATAATTCGAAGTAACTTAATGGGTTTGGTAGATTTAATCATAAACCCTTTTTTTTTTCTTTTTCTTTTCAGAAGAGTTTTATTGACATATTGATAAATATCGAGAAAATTTTTAATATTGGCATAATTAGTCTGATTAATAAAATTTATGAAATTATCAATCTTATAATTTAATAGTTAAGACATATATCCTCAATCAAAATAGAGGGTATCGCCAAAGCGAGCATAACTCAGCGGTAATTGGCATGTATCCTCGACCATGAGGTCAGAGGTTGGAATCCCCCACCCCAAAATGTTGATGTAGTCAAAAAAAAAAAAAAAAAAAAAATCAAAATAGAGGGTATCCAATTCCCACTCTCACATGTTGTTTAAAAAAAAAACTTATGAAATTAAAAAAGTTATAATATATAAAATGATAAGTTTAAATATAGTAAACAACATTGAATAACTTTTCCATTTCTAATTTTTTAGATAGCAAACTTTTCCATTTCTAATTAATTTTATTTCGATTTTAACTTATAGAATTCTCACTCCCTATCAAAACCGTTGGAATGCTAATTGATATTTTATTCACTAATTAAGCTAGGTCAAATGGGCTAGTACAATTGTAAGTAAAATAATAAAAAATAAGGATCCGTTTGGAATACATTGTAATTTAAATGTTTTTCAAGAATGCATTTTTTTAAAAAATATTTTGTATAAATTTTTTTTAGAATTTAAACACGCCTATGTTTGGTTACATTTTCTCATAAGTGTTTTTATACACAAGTTATTGTATACTTAAAAACTCTGTGTAGAAAAGTTGGTTTCAAGTGTTTCTCTCAATATAGTTTATTTCACAATCTCATTTTCTAATAAGTCATTTTTAGTGGTTCCAAACACTAGAAATTGTTTCAAAATTAAACACTTGAAAAGTTAAACCAAACACACTCTAAACCTTACACATATATGATTATGGTATTCAATGATGGTCTTGTGAAGTTACTTTAAAATAGGTAGATATAGAAAATGGTTAGATATAATATAATCTTCACAATTATGATAAACACTGCCAAATGAGCCCTATAAATCAGATATATTCTATACTTCTATAAGTCAAGATTTTGTTAAAAAAAAAAAGCTATGTAAAAAAAGAAAAGATTCTGTTAAAAAAAAACCCTAAAATAATGATCTCATCACATGTAAGATGTCAAATTTTTTAAACAAAATTTTGAAGAGTTTGGGTATCCCAACATATTAAAAGATTCATCTTCTATTTTAAGAAAGGACTTGAAAATACATTTCCAAAAAAAAAAAAAAAGAAAACTTGAAAACACCCTAATTTTTTGCCTAACATTTGGCAAAAGTTTAAATTTTGGTAATTGAGGTTTAGATATGCCAAACAAACTCTTCACCTCTCCTCTCTTAGCTTCTCTTCTTCTTTTGTCATTTTCATTTGTTTGGTATCTTAGCTTGGATTTTTCTAGAATAATATAGTTCAATCATAGATTATTTTGAAGGCATGCATTCACAAAGATATCTCGTCCTTGATGTCCCTAAATTTGACTTCCACAAGATTCTATAGTCGTCTTAGCCGTTATATTCGTAACCCTATGCTCTAATAATTATAATATTTCCTCATCAGTGTACACACGTCAACATACAAATATGTTATTTATACATTAATCATTTGATCAAATATCTCAATTAAAAATATACATATACATCATACAACTATCGTAAGCACAACAAATAATATATACCATTTAAATCGATATAAATAGAGATGTTAGACTACACAAATAGAGGGCCCTTTGATTAATCAGACATATTAACCACCTTATTTTTGGTGTCTGCTAAAGACTTCTCTTTTTCTAAAAAGAAAAATAATTATTTTCCTTTCCTTTTTGTGAATTTGATTCTTATTCTATTCACAGACATTTATTAAAAACTGGTAGGTAAAGATTAGATAGAACCTTTTCAACCATCAAAATTTTGCAGATAAAAACTTGCCCACTTAATGATTTGAGCTTCCCACCTTTGTTGCCTCCAAATATTATTATCATTGTACCTTAATTCAACAAAAGTTTTAGACCCACCATGTGATTAACAGTGAATTTCAACTCCTCAATTTTTCCATTTATTATTATTATTATTTTAATATCATTAACTTACAATAAAGTTCTCGACACGTAAATGAAATATAAAATTGCTAAACTACCGGTCAATCCATAACCTTAAGTTGATGGATTGTGGTAAATTTAATTATATCAATTTTTTTTAAAGATTCCGACCCCCTCACATGTGGGCTTGGAATAAAAGACCAACAAATGGAAAATTGTTATAAAACGTGAAGAACAATAACAAGAACACTAAGAACACTTAGAGAAATAGAGAGAACAAAGGTAGGGAGAAGAGAGCAAATGAATTACATTCAATTGAGTTGTTGTTTAACCCTTCATAAACCTCCCTATTTATACTAATACAATAGGGATTGTTACAACTTAAAAGACCTAAAATAGGAGAGGGAGGGAGAGTCTTGAGCCTAAAGTTAAGGAGTCATGGGGAGTTGCCCTAAAATGGTGGAGTTGAATGCCCTAAAATGGATATCTATAATTAAATATACAGTGTATTTGTAACAAAAGTCAATATTAATTAGGAAAGAAACTATTTTACAAGGTGTTGATGGTCAAATTTGGTCGGGAGGAACTCATCCGACCTTCACGTGCCACCAACAGTAAATTTGTTTGAAGGGGGGAGACGTGGCCTGCAAGACAGAAAACATGCACACCAGTGTGGTGCTTGCCACACCGCCTCCGATGCTTAAGTCAGAAAACGGAAGGAGGAGAGCAAGAGAGCAAGAGGAGAGAGTAGAGAATAGAGTTCGGGATCCCATCTTCAGCGATGAAGAGGGGTTTAAATACCTGCTCATGCTCCTAGGGTTTTTAGGAATTCAGAGGCGTTTCGGGACAAACCAGGCGGAACCGGGGTGGCTAGAGGCAGTAGGGACCAAACGGAGGCGACCGAGCTCGGCCTCGGCCTCTGCCCAAGGCCAAGGCCGAGCAGGGGGTCGGGCCAAAAGCCCGATTCCTTTGACTTTGGCCTGACCCTTTGGCCTGTTCTTCCTTCGAGTTCCGTTTCCTGGCTGTCTCCTTGGGTTGGTATCGTGTTGTCTTCATCAGTTCCTCGCAAATCGGAGTGGTCCAAAATTACCTATAACACAAGGGTTCAAGGTGTAGAACCTTTTCTTGCTCTGACATGTTAAATTATCAATCAATCCAAAATGTTTATATATATATATATTTATGGTTGATTATGTTGTTTTTTTTCTCAGGTGAAAACTTCTATTAAGGTTAAGGCTATTTTGATGGATTGAAATTTCATTAATTTTTTTTCTTGTTCTAGTTTTTGTTTTTTGTCCTCTTGTCCCTATGCTTAGAATTATTGGAGTGGAATGACAAACCAAGAAAATCAAAGTTAAGCAATAAAAGTACTCCAAGAATGATTTTGAGGGGCCATTGAACAGATTGTGAGGCCCCTCTTGAGTTATAAAGGAAATATTCTAAAACCTAAGGTCAATGTGTGTGTATATATCTCTTTTCATGAACTTAAACTCATTCAACTCAAGTATTACTTCTTGTTTTTATATGGATTTGAAGAAATTAAGTTTGAATTTGAATATTGATTCCCTACAAAAATATATAAATAAAATAAGGACATTTCAGGTATAAACTCTTAAAATGTGATCTTATGATGATTCATCTTAAATGTTGTTGATGCGAGAATTTGGTCATAGGTCCACTGTCGAGGTGTGTCGAACTAAACTACAAGGAAGATACTCACATTAGTATGACGTTGTGTCCAACATGCTCTAATGCTTAAGTTAGTGCTTATATCAACTAAGTGGTGACGAATCAAGCTAATAAATATGACGAGAGTTATTGTTTTAATTTGTAAATGGGTTTGTGCCTCAAGTTAGGGAGGGTTTAAATCTAATTCATTGGAATTTGAAGATGTTGGAAAACTATCATCATTACATGAGAAAAAAGTTGTCAACAATTTTTTTTTTTTCCAGAAGGAGATTTTCTTATCATTATGTTTAATCATGGATAGTCTTGGTTGAGTAAAATTTGGCCCTTTTGGCACCAATTGATTTCAAAATTTTGTACATATTCTTGAAGAAAGAGACCACAAAAGAAGAAAAAGTATTCCATGTCCACTGTCTTTTGCATTTACTTTTTCATTGCAAAAGCTCTCTATATCTCTCTCTCCTTCACTTTTCATATAGTTTACTGTGATCTCTTGCTTTAATTCTGAATTCAAATTCATAGAACAATATCTCAAGGTTGTCTTCTCAATATCTATATACTCATATATATGTCTTTTTATATTAAAAAAAATGTTCAAAATAATAATCTTACAATAATTTCTCAATGTTGTTGAAGAAAAAGAAAGAGGAAAAATAAGGGGGATGGGATAATTCTGTTTATTATAATTGAAAGATATATCCAACTATCTTATAGGGGTATGATGGCATTCATATATAGATTCAAAAATCAAAATTGCTTTTGCTTTAAGTTGAATTTGAGGGTAGAATGAAAAGGAGATATATCTATATTTAAAAAAAAAAAAAAAAAAGAAGAAGGAAAAAAAGGGAGAGTCATGAGTCACAATGTTAAAATAATTTCCACTTCCTTTAGCTTGACATTTAAAAATGATATTATTTCTTACTAAAAGAATATGTATTTTAGACATTTAAGATGGTGAAAGTCAACTATAAAATTCAAATATTTACAACATGAAAAGAATGTGTTGAGAATTTTATTCACACTGGTGTAGGTAAAAAAAAAAAAACATTAATGGAGTTAGTGGTAATGAAGGAATTTTAGTATAGTAATTAAGGACAATGTGGCACTGTGTTAGAGAACATATACTTAATTTCAAATAAAATATGATGTTTATAAAGTTTTTTTTTTAATCATGTGGGGGTGGGAGATTCAAACCTTTGACCTTTTGGTAGAGGATACATGTCAATTACCGCTGAGCTATGCTCACTTTAGCAGATGTTTATAAAGTTATACGTCGGCCTAAATCACAATGAAAATATTACCGTAGATGTGGAGTGATTGTTCAAAACTTGTACTAAATAGTATAGGCTTAGCATAAGCTAGATTACATTTTCTAATTGAAAATTTTCTTAACTACTTAGTTGACAAGTAGGTTTAAAAAGTAGTTAAGATCCTAATTTTCGTGCATAATTAGTTTAATGAAATAAACATGATATCCTCTAAATAAATATTCCCCTAATACCCATTAAAAAAAATCTCTTTCTAACATTTTTTTTAGTTTAATAATTACAAATGAAAATTTAAACCATCAATCTTTAAGATGGTAATAAAGGTTTTGTATCTACAATTAATTAATTAATGAAAGTATCTTGTAAGTTGTAAGGCTCCGTTTGATAATTATTTAATTTTTGAAAATCTATTGAAAATTGACACTTGATAAGATACTTCTTTTTTCTGCTCAATTCTTTTTTTTTTTTTTTTTTTTTGACAACTTTTCTGCTCAATTCTTACTAATACAAAAAAGAAAATTTCAAATTTGTAAATATACTTTTTGATATACGTGTGGCAGAATATTAATTAAAATTTAAAAGAAAAATCCAACAAATCTCTTTAGAAGGTTTGGAAACAGCCTCAAAATATTCTTTTGATACAACCGAAGTCAATTAGGATCTTACATGAAATACGACAAATTACAAGAATAATCAAATAGAATCTCAGATGAAATAGGACAAATTATAATAAAAAGCAGCATTGATTTTCATTTTCAAATACAATCCATATTTCTTACGTCAATTTTGCCAAAAAAAAAAATATTTTTAAAAAGAATTTAAACTCTTTGCCAATAAACATTATTCTCAATTTGACTAATTAAGTGAAAATTGTTGGAAGAAATTAAAAATTCTTAAATTTTAGAAAATAAACTACAAAAATTACCTTAGAAATATGAAAGAACCATTGTTATAATCATAACCTTTAACTTTTAATTTGATCAATCAAATTAAAAAGTATAATTATAACAACCCTAATAGTTTAGAAGATTTTTGTCATTTTCTCTAAAATTTATTTTCTTTTGAGTTCAATTCGACTTAGACCTTTGATCTCTTAGTTGAATATATATGTCAATTACCACTTATTATTTTTTTTTTTTTTGGTTTTATGTCAATTACCACTTAGCGAGGTTGACTTTGACATTATTTTCTATAAATTTAAATTTTAGTAAACAAAGAAAATAAATTTCTGTGAGAAGGTCAAAATGGTAAGTTCAGAACCGCATGATGATGATAGTTAATGGTAACACGACGTGATTCGTTTTGTTAGTTAATACACTCACGAGACGGAACCCGTAATTATTTACTAAAAACGTCGTCGTTTTCGTATCAATACTCACAAGAAACGTCGTCGTTTTGGTCTACATGATGATGATCCATCCATCTTCAATCTCTGTTCTTCACTTATGTTCAGTTTTCCCCTCATTTCCCCGGTCTTTGTCTGAGAGCTTGAATTCGTAGAGCGAAGCAAAGCAAAAAGAAAGGTACCGGATTTGTCTGAATCACATCCCCCACACGATTAAGGTCCACTTCCACTTGTACCGCTTGTTACTGCAGCTCCACGCTTCGTTTTCAGCATTTTGGGGTCTTCATTTGGGTCCCATTTTTTCCTTTTCTCTCAAAATTTTCTCACGGCTTTCTCTTCTCTTCTCTTCTCTTTTCTTTTCTCTGAAAGCTAAACTACGCCATTCTTCAATGTCCTGCTAAACCCATTTTCCCAAACCTTCTGTCCCTCCTTGCAATGGCCGCTTCTGGGGGTACTAGTTATAGAAATGGCGCCACTTCTCGAAACTCTCTTAAGTTCGATAAACCCTTTTCCGCTAATTCCAACCCCAAGTCTTCTATTAAGTCTAAGTCTCTTCCCAATTCTGCTCTTCGGCGTAGCAGCCCTGCCTCTCTCGGTGCTGCCAAGGATGATGGTGGAGGTTTGTTTGATTTTCTCCCATTTTTCTTTTTGGGTTTTTTTTTTTCTTTTTCCTTTTTTTGTTGTGGAGATCCTGGTTTTTTGTCTGCGGTTTATGGAGGTTTTGTTATTTAGTTGTGTATATGATCCATGTGGGTTGGTGCATCCAAGTGATTTGAAATTGGGGGTATTGTAAAGGGATAATTTTGTTGATGCTGAATTAATGTTGATTTTGAATTGATTTGGAAAGGGAAGACTAAAACTTTGTTTTGAACGAGATTGGTGTAATTCGAGCCTTTCAATTGAGGAATGGTATGGATGTTTGGATTCTGCTTGGAGCAGATAAGAACTGTTTTAACTTGTCATGAGTTTTCATTTAAAAAGTTTAATTGGCTTTTGATAAACTATCCTTATTTTCACTTGTATGTTTTTTGTTTCATTAGTGAACTCTCAGGGAAGTTGGAGAACTGATTGACTTTGAGTAGGCCTTTTTATGTTCAAATTTCAAGATTCCATCTCTTGCACTTTGCACCAATGATCTAATTCTCCCAGCAGTGCAAACCAAAAACAGTTTTTTTTTTTTTTTTTAAAAAAAAAAATTTATTCTGTCCAAAAGATATTAACCTTTCAATAATTTAATAAATCCTGAAGTACATTCATAGTTGTTATTTTAATGATATGGTCTTCCTTTTTCACACATTGTTCGGTTCTACACACTTTTGTTCATTGAATGTTTTTATTTAATATAAATAATGGCTGAGTGTAGTTCCTGGAAGAGTTCGAGTGGCTGTTAGGTTGCGACCACGCAATTCAGAAGAATCGATAGCTGATGCTGATTTTGCTGATTGTGTAGAATTACAGCCAGAGGTACAATGGACACAATATTACACTAATAACTACCATTTTCTATATCATTATTATAGTTTTGATGGAACCAGTCAAAATATGACAATCTATTTCAGCTTAAAAGGTTGAAACTTCGGAAGAACAACTGGGATTCAGATACTTATGAGTTCGATGAAGTGCTAACCGAGTTTGCATCTCAAAAACGTGTTTATGAAGTTGTGGCGAAACCTGTTGTGGAGGTATGTTTACTTTAAATTTTCACTCTCTGTCATAATTTATGTTTTCTTTTCGTTTCTTTTTAGAATATAAATGGTGCTTGGTTTGTTCTGTTCATTCAAATATTCTTTTAAACATTCATTCAAATCTTTCAATTTATTCATATATACACCTTTTAGAAGGAATGTGTTGAAGTGAATTTTTTCAGAATAATCTCCTTCTTATCTTTGTGTAACTTCACTTGAAGTCTATTCTTTCCAATCCCCTTCTTAATTTTTTGCAACTTAATTTGAGTGACTTGCCGTCTGTTTTATCCTTAGAGTGTATTGGATGGCTACAATGGAACAATTATGGCATATGGACAGACTGGCACCGGTAAAACATATACTCTTGGAAGACTTGGAGAGGAAGACACTGCTGATCGTGGAATAATGGTGCGTGCTATGGAGGACATCTTGGCTGAAGTTTCTTTGGAGACGGATTCTGTCTCAGTATCCTACCTGCAGGTTGTTTCCCTCTGAAGATAGCTGCTACCATTTTCTACTAGTTGTAGCTTGCAAATTCTAGTGCCACTTGATGAACCATTTTGATTGTGTTCTCTAAGAAGTCCCTGTGTGCCGAAATTTGAGTTCTTTGTATTTTCACAATAATTAACTTTAATGGCTAACCTTCATTCTCTTTAAACATACATCCAGCTTTATATGGAGAGCATACAGGACCTTCTTGACCCTGCAAATGATAACATTTCCATCGTCGAAGATCCTAAAACTGGTGATGTGTCACTACCTGGGGCTACCCTTGTAGAAATTAGACACCAGGAGAGCTTTGTGGAACTCCTAAGATTGGGGGAAGCTCATCGGTTTGCTGCCAATACAAAATTAAACACCGAATCTTCTCGTAGTCATGCAATTCTCATGGTATGTAAATGCCAGTTACTTTGAGGTCTTTCAATCTCTTAAAAACTTCTAGAAGCTTATGGATTTAGGTGTTTACTTACGTTCAAGGTACATGTAAAGCGGTCTTTGAAAGGAAGGGATTCAACTCTATCAAGTGATATTGGTGGGAATTCTCATTTGGTTAAGACCTTGAAACCTCCTATTGTTCGGAAGGGAAAGTTAGTGGTGGTGGATCTTGCTGGTTCTGAGCGTATTGACAAGTCAGGTGTGTATATGCAGCTATGGTCAAGTACATTTAGATTCATAGGTTGTCCCATCAAATTGGGGTGCAATATATTGCACTTACATACTCTGGTATTTCAGTGGTGTAGTCTTTACCACCAAATCTAGAAACGGAATTGCTAGTTGTCTAATGTCTACTATACTGACATTGAGTTGTTACTCTCTCCACTAGACGATTTTATTTTATTATTAAAATATTTTTTAAAAAATTCTACAAATTAGCATCTATCCTTTTCGTAGAGTTCATTTTAAATGTTAGTCTTTCAACATTTTCATAAGAAAACTTGGCTTTCTCAATGAATATCAACACTTGTTGAAAGTTATTTGGCTTTCTTGAGGCAGGAAGTGAAGGACATACACTTGAAGAAGCCAAATCCATCAATCTCTCCCTGAGTGCATTAGGCAAGTGCATAAATGCCCTTGCTGAGAATAGTGCACACGTTCCAGTTAGGGATTCAAAGCTTACAAGATTGCTCCGGGATTCATTTGGGGGTAAGATCTGATTTTAATGTTGTTTTAGGTATCTCCCTTGCTGATGAAATTTGTTATTGTTTCATATAATCCCATTCCCAAATTATGTTTATGTAATTAAGATATCTAGGAAATGAAGTTGTGAGGTGATTATCGTTCAGTGTGACTGTTATCATCTCTAATGTAGACTAAGTCTAGTTTAATTGAAGTTGGATCGTTGATTGTTAAAAGTCATCAAATTTTAAGTTCATATCATAAGAACCGTCCGACAACAAGAAACATTGAAGCAATAACTTCCCTGTGGCAGAAATATGCTCATGCTTTCATTTTTCTCATAGGGTTCCTAGACAGGATATTTTGCACAGACAATATCTATATCTAGGCAAGAGTTTTCTTTGCCACCTTCTCTCTCTTTCTCTTTCTTAGAGAGTACTAAAAAGGAAGTATAAACATGTTAGAATTCATAAAAACCTTGACATTATTATTATTATTATTTTGGACATGTCTTTCCAGAAAACTTTGCAAATACATGGTTAAGGAGTCAGTTTGATATAATTGTCTTGTAGAGGGGGATTAGCAGCTGAAAAAGGTTACACAATTTCATTTCCAAAAATCATTAATGTTAGAGGGTCGTGCCTTCACTGCTTCCCGCAAGAGAATACCAATCTTGAAACTCGTCTTTCTTAAATTTGATTTTGAATGCAGATTCTAAAAGGAAAAATATCAGCAATCCATATCTACTCAATAGTTTTTAATTTATCAGAAGAGGTAGCAAAAGGCTGGGCTAAAGATGGGGAAAGAGGGACATGGCCCCTCTAATTGTCCTCCTAGAAGTTGGCCTTGAGACCATTGCCTTCTTCAAAGGAGATTCTAAAAGTGATGAGATTCCTTGAGCTCCAAATGCACCTTCAAGGATCTTTAGAGTAATTGATGGGAGTTTTCTTTTTGGATTCTATTCATAGACCATAGTGCCTTTGCCATGTTAGAGGGGCCAAATGAAAAAAACTGACTCTTTGGAAGGTTGATATTCTATAGATCTATACATTATGGCTGTAATACTTTTGGTCTCCCACAACAATATTTGATATTTGACGGCTTCTTTGTGGTCATTATTTCAAATGAAAGACTGGACATCCTTAGGTCTTTTGTGGTTATCAGTGTCGTTTGGGCAACTTTGTTGGAAATAGACCTCATCTTTGAAAATAAATCTGGAGGGTCGATGGATCTTTGGGATTTAATTTTAACTCTTTAAGTCTTTTTGATGCACTCTAGCTTCTAGATTGTTATGTAATTATTTGTATTTTTCTATTAGCCCGAATAGGAGCTGTTTTTTGTAATCTCATTGGTTTTTGAGCGGGTATTTCCACTCTTTATAAAAGTTTGTTTCTGTCGTTCTTTATAAAATCCATAGCTTATTTGCCAACACTACAGGAGGTTTGGCCATTAGCTAGGTGAGTCAATATGCATTTGGAGGGAAAGAGATCAAGATATATTTAATTTCTACCTCCTTAAGACTAAGAGTCAAGTTATCAAGAAGACTTTGTAAGGAAATCTATCCCCAATATTCTTGTTATGACTGAAAACAGATTGACAAGCAAAACAATAAAAAAGGAGAAAAATCGACACACAGATTTATGTGGTTCACTAATGGTGTGTTAACTACATCCACGGACAAAGTGAGGGTTTATATATGACACCCCTCTTCCCATGCTTGGTCATTCGAAGCACCAGATAATAGATTCAAGGCATATCAACAATTCCTATGAGTAAAATTTCTTATGAAATTCAGATTTCATCCACTCGTTCCATTGTCCCCTTCACTTGTATACTTCGGTAATGGCTGTCAGTTAACTTGTGCATTCCTTTACTTTGGAATTTTTTTCTTATGAGAGAGTTCTATAATATTTCTCTCCTTTTCATTTGAACTTCGAGAGCTTCATATAATTGCCAACTCCCACGAACATTAGACACTTAGGCCCTCGTGCTTAAATATCTCTTTTAGTGAATAAAATTTGTTTCCAAAAATATCAAAGGAGGAATAAGAAAGTTCAACGGACCACATACATGTTCTGAAGTATAAGCTTTTAGGTGCAGACTCAAGAATATTTCTTTAACTCTGATGTCTGACCATGCAAAATTTTAACAGGAACTGCAAGAACTTCACTGGTTATTACTATTGGTCCTTCACCTCGTCATCGTGGAGAGACTACAAGTACAATAACGTTTGGCCAACGGGTAGGTTATAGGTGCTTAGTTTTGATGCATTGTGTTCTGTTCCATTTCCAATATTCTAATTTCTAAAGCTTTTTGCCCTTCAGGCTATGAAGGTGGAAAATATGTTGAAGATAAAAGAAGAATTTGATTATAAAAGTTTGTCAAGAAGGTTAGACATCCAATTAGACAAACTGATTGCAGAACATGAAAGGCAGCAAAAAGCATTTGAGAATGAAATTGAAAGGATTACCAAAGAAGCACAGGACCGCATATCTGAGGCTGAAAGAAGTCATTCAAATGCCCTGGAGGTAAGGATTCTTATAGATTAAATTCTCTAGAGATTGATAACCCATGTAGTTTCCATAGTTTGGTCGTTTACAAATTTAAAGTCTGAGAATTACCTTCTTTTTATAGAAGGAAAGGCTGAAATATCAGAGGGATTACATGGAATCAATCAAGAAGCTTGAAGATCAGATGATGGTAAACCAAAAGAAGCTTGGTGGGGAGAAAGTAATTAAGGAAGAAGTTGCTGCTTCTGCTTCTAGTATAATTGCTAATGGAGAGGTATCCTGTTACTAATGTACATCAATATCTGTTCTTTCAGTTTCAGATGGAATATGAAATTTTTATATGCTATTTTCCTCTCATACCATTAGATTCTATTGAGGGTGCTACAACTCTCTTCAATCACAAGAAAATACCTTGAATTGCTCCTTAGCTCTGCTCTGCTATCGAATTAATTTGTCTTAGATTTCTGTGATCCTAATACCCATCCCTTGTTGCTTTCTTCCTTTCATCATTAAAAAATGAAAATAGAATTCGTGATGGCAAGTCCATTTCATATCTTGATCTTCATATTCGATGACGTCTAAAAGATGGTTTTTTGTTTAAAAAAATCTTGAGATAGATTGAGCAGAGACGAGTTTCCAGTTCGGTATGATAAAAATATTACACTTTTAAAACATTAGTCTGTATAGTACAAAACCTATTGCTTATCCCTACATCAAGTTAATATTTCTGACCGATTAGAGAAGTTAAAAGAAGTATCCAATATAATTATGCATTAAATAGAAAGGTCAACAGAAAGTCTCTCTCTCAATGGTAGCTTGTTTTTCATTTTGCCACTTGAATTGTGGCAACAGTGTCAACCAGCTCGTAAAACATCCATATCTTTTCTTGATTGATATAGGGTTCAACAGCTTCTGCTGACAAGGAAATTGCAGAGCTAAAGAAGTTGGTTAAAAAGGAAACACTCTCGAGGAAGGCAGCCGAAGAGGAAGTTAGCAATCTTAGGAGTCAAGTAGCACAACTGAAGAGATCAGAGGTATGTTTGGTTCAACTCTATGTAATCAATGTTTTGTCATGTCCCAGCTCTCCAACTCTATACACAAGGCTGTTGTTATGTTAATGGTGCCTTTTATTTGCTAGACGTCTTGCAATTCAGAGATCTCAAAGCTTCGCAAGACTCTGGAAGACGAGCAAAATCAGAAAAAGAAACTAGAAGGAGATATAGCTATACTGCAAAGCCAGTTGTTACAATTGAGCTTTGAAGCAGATGAGGTAAGTTTCGGCTTAATTTTTCTTTATCATGTTTGTGTAGCCTTATGTTTTTAACAAGAGCTGCTTTATTTGCAGACCAGTAGGCGACTGGACAGAGGTGAGCCAGGGAAAGTCCTCGGTTCTCTAGATTCTCTTGTTCAACAAGTTAAGCATTCACAGGCTCAGGAGCCTGCGAATGGGGAGAAGGCTTCAGTAGCCAAACTCTTTGAGCAAGGTTTTGGTCTCTTCCTGTATTATCTTGTACATTATTTCAAGTTGTCCATTAATTCTATAATATTTTCACAGTGGGACTGCAGAAGATCTTGTCATTGCTTGAAGCTGAAGATTATGACGTCAGAATTCATGCTGTGAAAGTGGTTGCAAATCTAGCAGCTGAAGGTACCAAAAATCATTACAATGTTCACTGACAATCAGACACTGTTGCTTTGCCTGTTCTTTCCTGGCTTTTGCAAAGTTACTCTTATAATTTCCTGACTTAAAAAGTCTCACGGCTTGATTAAGCATTCAATTATTGGAATGTCACCTGCTGATTTAAGGTTAATGAAGTTGGCAGGACATAACTGCTAACTGCGAAGCTCTGCTACTGGGCTTACTGCTCAATGGTCTTTATCCTTGTAATTTAGATGCCACTGATTACTATTATTTTATTTTTTGTGGAAAGAGTAATGGAGGAGGATTATAAGCAGAAATGGTATTGTGGTCGTGAGATTCATTCATTGCATAGATTCTAAATCTACTTTCAATTAGGTGTTTCCGTAAATATAAACCATAATTTGTAGTTCATCATTTTAACTGTCAGCATTAGCAATGAACAAATGTAATGTATTTCTAACTGTGAGAAGGGCAATCATGCTTGGCTCCAATATGCAGAGACAAATCAGCAAAAGATTGTTGAGGCTGGGGGCCTTTCATCTTTGCTGATGCTACTCAGAAGCACTGAGGATGAGACAATACACAGAGTAGCTGCAGGGGCCATTGCAAATCTGGCAATGAATGGTTAGTTTCTATTCCTTGTTCGCAGGAATACATTTCCTTCTTCGACCCTTGATACCACTTGCTCATCTGCTTTTTTAGGCTGAGATTTAACTGCTCTTAACTTTTGCCTTGTCTTTTCCATCAGAGACCAACCAAGAGCTCATTATGTCTCAAGGAGGCATTAGCTTACTGGCCATGACTGCTGCCAATGCTGAGGATCCCCAAACTCTTCGTATGGTTGCCGGAGCAATCGCCAATTTGTGTGGCAATGGTAAGTGTTGGCAATCTGTCTAATGTTCATTCGTTAATCTATGCAAATTTTATGTTCAGTATTTCCTCCTGCTGGTCAAATATTTCATTAGACGACCTCGTTGAGGTTTTACAATGGTGTACTGGATTAAAATCCAACGTCAAACTATCACCACAAGTGACAATATTATGTTGTCCAGATAAGTTGCAGATGAAGCTAAGGGGCGAAGGCGGTATTAAGGCATTACTTGGTATGGTTAGATGCAGACATCCTGATGTTCTTGCACAAGTTGCTAGAGGAATTGCAAATTTCGCAAAGTGCGAGTCAAGGGCGTCTACACAAGGTAAGAACTTCCAAAATGGGGCCTCTAGCTGCTTTATTTCTAGCAATAAATATAAATAATCTTTGTTTGTATGCGTGTTCGATACAACATTAATATAATGTTAAATCTTGGAAGCGTTTCGGTCGAGAATGTTTCATGAACTGATCCAGGTTTGGCTCGTTGAAAGGAACAGGGACCAAGGCTGGAAAGTCTTTCTTAATTGAAGATGGAGCACTCCCATGGATTGTACAGAATGCCAACAATGAAGCATCCACGATCAAACGACATATCGAACTTGCACTCTGTCATTTAGCACAACATGGTAATCTCAATCTCTCTCTCTCGTCTGCACTTCATCATTTACCTCAATAGGCAAATCTCGAAAATTTTAACTCGAAAAGCCACGACATTGCTGATAATGCAGAAGTGAATGCAAAAGACATGATCAGTGGAGGTGCCCTGTGGGAACTAGTTCGGATATCGCGAGACTGTTCACGAGAAGACATAAGGACTCTTGCGCATCGAACGCTAATATCCAGTCCAACATTTCAGGGTGAAATGAGACGATTACGAATAGATTATTGATTGATTCGAGGCGTTAGGTGTGACAGAAACATGTATCTTTATCAGCACAATCATTTCTGAAAATGGCACCAAAGTCAGCTTCCTTTCTCATAAACTTCAACACATTCTGCTTTGTTTCCTATCAAAGAAAAAGAAATCTGCTGAATTTTTGTCATCAAAGTAGTGTGAGATTTGGGTTGTAGCAGTTTATCAAATCATATTAATTTCTTAGAGCCAGACTTAGGATCTGGCCTCATCTGTAATTTCAAACTTAGTGTGTAAATTTATTTGTATATTAAGTAAATAAAAGTGTAGGTAAAAGAAAAGTTATGGGTTTACCATGTAATGTAAATTCTGATTTTGGAGTGTTGATTTGTTTAAAGTTTTTTGGTTTAAAATCAACAGCTTTAATATCAACTCTAATTACTTTATACCTCTTAATTCCCAAATGCTCATCAATCTTAGACTCCTCGGTTGCAGCCAAGTTTAACAGCTATTAACTCACCACGCATGAGTGAAAATAGTCTTTATTGAATTAAACAAGGTTTAAGCTATTAGATTAAGATTAATTTATTCATCCATGTTACCTTTTAACAATTTTAGTATTTATCTGTCAACAAAAAAATATAATAATAGTATTTATCATAAAAAAATAATCGAAAAAAAAAAACATTCTAACACATGCATTGTTGAGAAAAGGAAGCTATATAATAAACTCAAGTAAAAACTGGGTCCTTTACAATTTTTGTTTTATTTTTTAGGCTAAATTATAAAAAATACCCATGAACTATGGGGTTTGTTTAAAAAATGCCCCTGAACTTTAAAAAGTTTGAAAAATATCCTTGAACTTTACAAAATGTTTCAAAAATACCCTTGCAGTTAATTTTTGGATGGAAACCATTAAAACTATTAAAAATGTTTCGAAAATACCATTGCCGAAAATCTAGTCAAACTCTTGGGATGATGTGTTAAAAGAGGAGAAAAGCTCCTAGTGTATGAATACATGAAAAATAGGTAAAGCTTCTCATTAATTTTCCTGGAAGAAGAATTTACAGTGGGATAAGGGAAAAAAAAACATTTTCTAATAAGGTTATTTTTTAAAATCTTTTGAAAGTTAAAGAGTATTAATGAAACTAAGATTTTTAATGGTTTCCATCAAAAAATTAACGACAAGAGTATTTTTGAAACATTGTTTAAAGTTCAGGGGTATTTTTGAAACTTTTTAAAGTTCATGGACATTTTTTAAACAAACCCCATGGACATTTTTTATAATTTAGCCTATTTTTTAAAATTTATTTGCCCGATCTTTTTTTAGCTAATAGCACTAGGTCATTTCGTTTTTTTTTTTTTTTAAATTATTTATAACTTTTTTTTAGTTTGAACTTACCCTCCCAATATGGTTAAATTTGCGTAACATAAATTATGTGAAAATTAATTTTATTTATTATTATTATTATTATTATTATTATTATATATATATATTTTTTTTTACAAGAAACATTATCATTTCATTAGATGGAATGGAATTACATACATGGGGGAAAGGAAAGGCAAACCCCAAAGAGGGAAATAACAAAAATCTCTTCTTAATTATTTTTGTAAAGATTAGTAAGACTGTAATAACTAAACATAGAATAAAAGTGTATCATTATTGTTAATGCTAATGTTTATCGTTGGAAATCTATGTTTAAAAAAATAATCGTTGGAATTCAACGACTTGCAAAATAGAGAAGGCTCCATACTAAGAAATTAAGCTAGCATAATACGTCGCATATATATACATATCAAAACGGCTTCAACAATCAAAATAAATTTGATGCCAAATATGGAGAAAATAGAAAAGTTTCTAGATCATGTAAAAGAGTTACTACCTAGCTCCATTCAATAAGTCTACTCACTCCTATCTCTCTTTACAAGTGGTTTTTTTTTTTTTTTTTTTTTTTTTTTTTGTATATTTATTTTAATTTTTTAATGATAAAAAGTTATTTAATAAACAAATTGTGATTAAAGAGAGTTTAATTTTTAAAGAAGGGTTTGGAATAGGCTAGGAGTCTAGAACTTTTTTTTTGAGTACATCAACATTTGGGGGTGGGGGGATTCGAACCTCTGACCTCATGGTCGAGGGTACATGCCAATTACCGCTGAGCTAAGCTCACTTATAAGCATAAAATTCTAAGCTAAAAAGAAGTCTATTGAATAATAGAGTGTGGCTAGTTGAACCTTCTTGTTCAAGTCGAGAAGCCTAATAGATGCAAGTTCGTGGTGTGGTGTGAGATATTTATGGTAAGGATTGACTAAGCTCCTCAAGGAATCAAATTAGTATGATCATTAACAAATATGTGTCAAACAAACGAGAAATACTCAAAGCTAACAAGAGAATAACTCAACTGACATAAAGTTGTACTGATAACCACGAAGTTTGTGGTTCAAATCTTCCCTCTTATTGTCAAAAAAAAAAAAAAAACTCAAACAAATCGATTAAAGAAGCTAAATTTCAAAAACCCAAAATACAAGTTTTCAAAACTACTCTTTATTGCCTTGTAGATAACACAAATGAAATCGCTTCCTTGACCCTCCATCTCACGAGTCCATCATCGGCAATTTTTTTATATCTAAAACATATACTTCAATCACAAACAAAATGAAAATTAAAGATAATTTTGTTTCTCTAAGATTGAGAAAGGGTTTTGATGTTGAAATTAAAATGGAGATCTCTCCCCGAAAAGAGGATCAAATGAAAATAAAAACAAAAATTGTGGAAATCATGATAATCAACAGAAACCAAGAGAATCAATCTCCATATTTTGAGCCGGCAAGGGTATAGGAACTTGTGCAACAAAATAAAACTTTTCAAATTAACAGCTATGGCTATGGGTTTAGCCCCATTTGATCCTGAGAATTTTGACAAACAAAGCTCTGCAATTTGCACCAAATGAAAACTTGGAATCAAGAAGCCCTTCCCATTCTCCCAAGAACCCACAAACAACTTGATCCCACAAAGAATACCAAAACCAAAAAAATGGCTTCAGGGTTACATAAAAAAGGTCTCTTTTTGTCACCAAGTTTCAAACTTTCCACTGCAAATGAAAGCATCAGAAAGAAAGAGAGAGAAAGAGAAGAGATTTGATGTGGTTTTTAATGGGAATTGTTGGTACAAGTTACTGTGGTGTTTGTTGTTAAATTTTGCCTCGAGAAAGAGCTCGTTTCTGGATCTCAACTACTGCACGTGTCGAATACTTTCATTTGTCTCCAAAATCCCACAAACCCATCATCATAAATAATCTTCCAAAGCTTCACTCACACAGACACCACAGAAACTCTTCAAAGCCCATACCTTTTGCTTTCGATGCTGTCTCTAACTTAATCCACTGCTCTTTTGACTTTTCCACATGTTCGACCCTTTCCTTTGACTTTCATCGCCAAACCCACTTGATAATTTTACCATAATTATTCAGCTGCCTATTTTTGGAACCCAAAGGTTCCATTTTTACATCGTGGGTGTTTCAGAAAAAAAGAAAGTTGTGAAATTTCATGTGGGAAATTAAATGGGAAATTGATAATCATAATACATCTATAAAAAGGAAGAGGAAAAGGGGAGTGATTAATGATAAATTTGACATGTACTCTAATTTTAATTATCAGCTAGATCAAGAAATATCCTGAGAATGAAAGAAACAAACTTGAAGACATGGAAAAATAATTGAAATTAAAGAGAGAAAAAAAAAAAAAAGGAACAAACCCAAATTAATTAATCTCCATGGCTGAGTGGCTAGCTAAGAAACAACTCAAAAGGATATGGAAATTATATATATATTTTTTTGTTTTTCTTTTTTGGGGGTTAGTACGGCGGTCGAGCATTAGCCCAATAAGCTGCTTCCGACGGCGGCATTTGAATTGAGTTTAAAAGATTCGGAGGCAAACCGTGGAATAATGGCCCATTTCCGTCGGCGAGAAGTTGCTGCTGTTGTTGCTGCTGTTGATGGTGCACCGTTTGCGGCGGTTGGGACTGTCCAACTTCATCGGGAGACCCAATTCCGCCGCCGCCCTGGAGCGGCGGCATCGGCGGCTGGTCGTCGTCCTCCAACGGGAGGCGTTCGTAAGCAGCGTTGCTAAACGAGGCAGCCATGATGACGACGGGGCCGGAAGCGATCAAAGTACCGACGACGCTACCGCCGACGACCTGACCCTGACCGCCGGCGAGGTAAATGGTCAAGCTGGTGGCAGCCGGAGGGGCCGGCGGAGGGAGGAAGGAGCCAGCGAGGGATAAGATCTCGAAGCGGCCGTGTAAGTTGACAATTGCACCAGGGGAGGCAGGCTGGCGGAGGGTGACGTTGGTGACGGTGCCGGTGCCGCTCATAATGCATACGCCGCGCTGGCGGCGGCGGGCGAAGGTGGCGACGCTGTCGACGATGTCGCAGCCGTCGGTGACTTCGATGACATGAGTCCGAAGGGCGTTGGCACTGTCGCGAGTGATAATAATGGGTGGCTTGGGCTTGTTCTTGGATCCGGCAGGGCGGCCTCTGGGTCGTCGAGTAATCTCACCGTCGGCGGAGGGGGGGTCTCCGGCGCTGTTGGGGGCGGAGTTGGGGTTGTTGAGGTCGTCGTCGTCACGATCTCGTTTGAGACGGGTGGTGGTGGCGCTGTGCTCCTCTTCGGAATTGTTGGAGTGGTGGAATTGGTGTTGTTGGAGATGGAAATCGCGGGTGTGAAAGGGAGGGGGAAGGGAGTGGGCATCCATGGGGAATTGAATTCGTTGGTGGGTTTTGGTTTTGGATTTGAAATGAATTTGGTTGTGGTTGGGGTTACGACTTACGAAGGAAGAAGATGCATAAAAGAGGAAGCTTTTGAAGTTAGAAGAAGAGAAGAGAGAATTAGTTTTTGTGTGTAATGTTATGGAAAGGAAAGGAAAGGAAAGGAAAGGAATTTGTTGGTGATCTGATCTGAGAGTGTGAGAGAAAGAGAGAGTTTTGTGGTTTAGGGTTAGATGAGAGATGGGTTGGGATTCGTTAGAGCTGCGTGCTTATGGCTGTGGGCGGTGCCTGGGACCCTCTTTCTCTCTCTCTCTCTAATCAACCTCTAAATCTCTTCTCTCTCTCTCTCTCTTTCTAAACCTGTGTTTTCTTAAAAAGCTGTTTTCTTTAAGGATAAATTACAGGGTTTTGTCTCTCATTTCTTTCCTTGAGTTTGTGTTTATTTAGTTCTTGACTTGTAATAAGGGTTGATTTGGAATGATTTTCAAGTACTTAAGAAAAGATCTTTGAAGTGTGTTAGAAAAATGTTTTAAAGCACTTGAAAAATCATTCCATTAAACATGTTCTTGAGTTTGTCCTGTTGATGAGTTTGTGTTTGTTTATTTCTTCAACTTTAAGAGTCCAACAAGTCTATGAATTTTCGAGGTTGTCTCTATCCAATTCTAGAGCTTGTGGTATGGAATTTGGATTGATCTGTTTTATATTTTAGAATTAAATGGATATGCATTTGACAAATGTGTTTTTTAAAACTATTTTCGAATGTGACCAAATAGTGGAAATTCTGAAAGCAATATTTTTATGTTTTCGATTTATCTAGATTTTAAAATGCATAATTATATATAAAAAAAAAAAAAAAGATAAAAACTTTAATAAATATAGTATTTCATATTAAAAATTTGAGAATCTGCTATCAAACACATATTTGCAAACATAAAATACAACTTTGTTTTTATTGAATTTCTTGTTTTCAAATTTCTGTGTTATATCACCCACCAAACATACTCTTAACTTTTAATTTTATGTCTAATAGATATCTAACTTTAATTCTATGAGTTTAGAATTTTTTAAAAAATAAATTGACATAACTCTAAAAGTTTATACACTTATTTGGAAACTTTTTAAAGTATAATGATTAAACACACACAATTTTAAATCATATTTGGGGACCAAACTTGTAATATTTAACCACTTTTTAAATGTTAAATTTGGGGAGAATGGATGAAAAAAAAGCATGGGTGTTAAAAACTCAACTACAACCCTTTTTTTTTAATTCAACAATATTTAGAGTAGGAAATTTGAACCTCGGATCTTTTGGTCAAATGTGTTTATTTTATTGGTTTGGTTGATTTAACTTACAATTAACTTCTTCCACTAAAATTTTTAAAATTGAAGGATTATAGGTATGAAAAGTCAAAACATAAAGTTTTATTTTGCCCTCTTCCTAGAAAAAAAAAATTGACTTTGACTCATGCTTCCTTCTAACATTACATATAATCCTTAATCTCTTTTTATTTAAGAGCATTTTTTTTAACCAATTTTGATAATTCTATATGTTCGTTTTTTTTACTATCTTTTGATCTCGATTTTTTTCTCTTACTAACCTATTTTTCCTTTTACTTTTCACTTAATTGTTTACATGTACTTTCTCTCATACTTTTCATGCATTTTTCTTTGTCTACATATACATATTTTCATTATATAGACTTTAATTGAACACATTTTTTTTCATTAGCTTTTCTCTACTTATACACGCTTTCTTTTGTTACATCTCCAAATGTACTACTCTATAGCATCGTCTAATTTAAGTCAACACTTCTCTAATATAAGATTAAAAGCATTTTTTAAATGCTAAAACCAAATAACAAATGTAATAAAGAAGGCATAAAAAAATTATTTAAGCCACATTTATTGAGAAATAAGGTTGGCAGTCAATTTGAGCATAATTCAACTGGTTAAAGTATATATCCTCCATTAAGAAGTTAATTTCCTACCCCATATATGTTGAATTTAAAAATATAAGACTGATGCCAACAAGAGTATAGCTCAACTGGCATAAAGTTGTACTATATATATAAGACTGATACAAGGTATAGTTTTTCTTCTTTTTTTTTTAGTTCGACACAAAGGTATAGTTGGTGTAGGCTTTATTATTAATATGTTTGTCATACAAGTCTATTACTGCCTTAAAAGTATAAAAGTTAGTTATAATTTAATTTCTAGCTAGTACAATAAATATGAGAATGAAGAACGAAAGATATGAGTTGTTGATCTCAAAGAAAGGTACAAGTGTCTTAACAGCTATACTCATGTTACCAATAATTCTAATTGAATCTCTAATATTAACAAGGCATCACATTGTATAATCCTTAAATATAATTGTTCATTAGGTGATCGGATAATGACATTCAATGCCATCCCGACTTATGCTTAGTCAAAACTAATTAAGGAGGGGATTTGTTTTTGGATTGAATCTTGTCAAGTACTTAAAAAAATATTTTCTTTTGATGGATTGAATCTTGTCAAGTACTTAAAAGTACTCCTACATTTAGATCTAAATTATTTAGGTAAAAACAGATTTCAAAGAGATGAGTTAGGTGAAAACAGATTTCAAAGAGATGAGTTTAGCAATCTCTCTCACACAATATAATCCTCTTTTTAGGAAAAATAAAAATTGCTCCCTAAGCAAATTGACTCCTAGAATTTTGTTCATGTTTACTTTCTCTCTCTTCCTCTTCCAATTAGATTCAAGACACATGCTCATTAAATACATTTTTTTTTAGTTTTTCATTTTTAAAATTAAATTGGGTTTTTTTCTTTATATATATATAATATATATATATATATGTATAGCAATAACTTGTTTTGTTTTGAAAATAAAATCTAGCTAGGTTTCATACTTCCCATCTTTATATATAATTTTAATAATATTTTTTATTACAATATTACCTATATTCTTGGCATATATTAAATATCACAGCACTAAAAATCACATGATAATTCTTGATTATTTTTAGAATAAAAAATGGAGAAATTGTTTATGTTCAATTTAAGTATAAGAAACAACATAAAAGTACCATCACTTTTGAACTTCTTCTTGGCGAGAGATGTTCTAGTTTTCTTTTCAACAAGTACAAAAAAGTAATAAAGAAAATTAAAACATCAAGCAAGTTCATTTTGTTTTCAATTCCAACTACAAATCTACCGAAAAAGTAGGATAAGAAAAAAAAAAGAGAGAGAAAAGAAATAATGAGACTTTTTGGTTAAAAAATCTCTTGATCGTCGTCGTTTTTTTTTTTTTTTTTTTTAAATTATCTTACATTAAAAAAAATGTATGATGCATTAACAAGCAAATTCACAAATTATTTGATATATATGATCAACAATATGCAAACATTAATTTAAATATTATCACATATTATAGTAAATATTAAATATTTGTCCTGATCCAAAACAAAAGTTTCTCTGATAAATTGTAAAGTTCCAAAGTCCATGCTGCCACTAATGTAAGTGCTTGAAGCTAATGTTCTCCACATACAAAACTCCATCATTCCTGTTGACATGTAAGTTAAATATTCTGGAATAAAGAAAAAAATAAATCATATTTTTATATGAAATTTATATATATTTTTTTTTTCAAAGGAGAAAAAAAAAACGAACCCTCACATGGGTACAATTAAGTTAAAACACGATCATGTTTTAAAGAAAAGGAAAGAAAACACGTGCATCTAATGTGAAGAATTCAAGAGGCACGTGATGGTTCTTCCTAGATATTATTTTCCAAAAATTTTATGCAAAAAAATTTAGTTAAATTATAAATGATGTTAATGATGTTAGAACCAAAAGAAAAGAAATTTAGGGAAAAATCAATTTTTACTCCTAAACTTTTAATTTCATCAAATTGCACCACAACTTAGATAAGTGTTGCAATTTTAATCTTAAACTTGAAAATTAAGGTCTCGCTTGATAACCATTTTTTAAAATTATGGTCGTTTTCTCCCAATTTTCTTACATAACCATTTTTTTTTTTTTTGAGAACTACATAACCATTTTTTTCTTTGTTGAGGACACATTAAATTCTTAGCCAAATTTATAATAAAAAAAAAAAAAAAAAAAAAAAAAAAAAGTTTTTGATTTTTTTTTTTTTTAAACTTGACTTGGTTTTTGAAAACATAGGAAGGAGGTACATAACAAGAAAAAAATAGGAAAAAAAAATTATATGCAGTAGTACTGTTTATAAGCTTAATTTAAAAAAAAAAAAACCAAAAATCAAATGGCTATCAAACGAGGTTTAAAGTGTTTCAATTTTTAACAAAAATCAAATGGCTATCAAACGAGGTTTAAAGTGTTGAAAAAAAAATATTATTGAAATTCTTGAGTTTACAAAGATGAATCTATTGCTTTTTGTTAAAATTAGTGAAAATTGAATAGATCGTTAATCAAGTCTAGAAGTAAAAATGAAATTGAAAATTAGAATGAAAATTGATACAATGCAAGTGTAGAAGTAAAAATGAATTTTTTTTCCAAAATTTAATTGTGTAACTAAAACTTCTTGTGCCAACAAAAGCATAGCTCAATTGGCATAAAGTTGGACTGATAACCATGAGATTTGTGGTTCGAATCCCCACCCCACATATTGTTAAAAAAAAAAAAAAAAAAAACTAAAACTTTTTGAAGTTCAACACTAAAAGTAATTTTGGAAATAAATCATTTTGAAAAAATTTCTAGTGTTTGGCAAACAATTTTGACACTTGAAACCAATTTTTTAAAATAGACTTTTAAGTAAAAAATAACTTGGGTATAAAAATATTTGTGAATAAAGACAACCAAACATATGAGTGTTTAAATTCTAAACAATTTTTTTTTAAAAAGTGCATTCTTGAAAAACATTTAGATTAAAATGTATTTCAAACCCATCTTAATATTGCAACAACTTCATATTTTCCTTAAACATATTGATTTCTTTGTTGATTAATCTGTAATTATATTATAATATAATTATTAAATGTTTTCTGTTGAAAAAAACAACTATAATTTAGTCCATCTTTAAAATCTCAAGGCTAGAATAATAAGATTTTTTTTTTTTTTTTTTTTTTTTTTTTTTTTTTTTGAGAATAGCTACATATACAGTTTGAGAGGGAAATGCATAATTTATACAGAAATTGATTTAAAAATTTGTAATGGTATTTACTGGTTGAGTTTGAAAAACAATGAAAAAAGAATCTATATAGAATCAAATGATGCTCAAGAGAATCTAATATTTAAAATAAGAATATACTCTCAAAACTTAGATCCTGTATCAAGTAATTAATTAAATGAGATGAGCTTCCTTATTGAGATCTGAACAATCCTTGTAATTTTTTGAAAAAAATAATAAATATAACAACTATTAAGTTAAATCAAAGTCATACAAAATGACCAATCTAATTTCAACTTCAAACCATATATTATTGACACGAATGTTTTCTAAGGTTCTCTCCGATCAATTTGAACATACCTTCTCTTCTCAAAAAAAAAAATTTGAACATACTTTCATTGTTAAAGTATCCCTAACTTATTTCGCTCTGTACAAGAAATATACATAAATAAGGCGCCTTACTTAACATTTTTTTTTCAGTTTTATAATTTCTAAAAATTAAGCTTGTATGAAATTCCTTTGCATATTTTTTGGTACTTTCTAAAAATATTTTAAATTGTAAGCATATATTTTTTTTAAAAAAAAAAGTAAAAATAGAATAAAAATGTGGAAACTACTTCATTTGAAGTTTTTAAAGATTATGTTTATTTGTGAGAGGCATTTACATAATTGGACTAAAACAAATTCGTATTTTAAAATTTAAAATTTTACAAAAATAGCATAATCCAAATCATACTCAAATTTAAATGCGGTAGATAACACAATTAAAACATGACAAAAAATTTTGCTATATTATATGAAAAGAAATGAAAATTTTTAATATTTTCTAAAATACATAATCTGGTGAAATTTCTCTATTGGTGTTGATTATAATATAGGTGTCTTTAATTGTTTTGAGTTCTACAACAATGTGGGGTGAGAGATTCGAACCTCCAACTTTTTGATAAAGGTACAAATTTTATGTCGTCAAAGTGAGCATAGCTCAACGGTAATTAGCATGTACCTTCCAAATATGTCAGTTAAATTATGCTCATGTTGACAGGTTTCTTTATTGTTAATCTGGTGAAATTTCTCTATTGGTGTTGATTATAATATAGGTTTCTTTAATTGTTTTGAGTTCTACAACAATGTGGGGTGAGAGATTCGAACCTCCAACTTTTTGATAAATGTACAAATTTTATGTCGTCAAAGTGAGCATAGCTCAACGGTAATTAGCATGTACCTTCCAAATATGTCAGTTAAATTATGCTCATGTTGACAGGTTTCTTTATTGTTAATCTCCTCTAAAAACATATTTTAAAAAATAACCAAAAATTGAAAACAATTTGATTTTATTGTCTCTTTCTATTAATGATTTTAAGTTCAAATCACACCAAATATATTTTGCAATTGTTTTTATGTTTTTTTAAAGAATTAGATATAGTAGTTTTAATTAGTTTGAAAATTATTTTCAAAGTGAGATCTACTTCGGGTGTGTTTGATTTAACTTTTTAAGTGTTTAATTTTGGAAAAAAAAAATCAATTTTGAGAAAAATTCTAGTATTTGGCCACCACTAAAAATGAATTATTAAAAAATGAGATTGAGAAATATTTTGAGAGAAACCCTTGAAAGTAAATTTTTTAAAAAGAGTTTTTAGCTATATAATAACTTGTGTATACACACACTTATGAGGAAATGCAGTGTTTAAATTCTAAACAATTTTTATACAATTTTTTTTTTTCCAAACAATTTTGCTAAAGTTAGACTAAAAAAATAAAATGGTTAGAAAGCAGACCTGATTTATTTTCAAATATAAAATAAAATTAATTTTTGTTTACAAAATGAGCCTTTAAAAACTCAATCATACAAATTTTCAATTACAAATCCTTATCCAATAGATTTAGTCAAAGTTTATGAATTGTAGAATAAATATCCGATTCTTTTAATAAATAGATTAGAAAACAAAATCGCCCTTTTTTTCTCCATAGAATATTGAATAGAAAAAGACAGAGTTTGGATTCTGATTATTTTTATTAAAATCACAAAGTTCTATAACTAATTTAATCCCATAGTTTGAAAATTGAATTTTAATTTGGTTCCTATCATATAAAAAATTATGATTCTAAAGTTTTCTATTTACATTCCTATAGTCTAGTGAAATGTCACAGTATAATTCCTATGATAAACGTTCTTTTTATTTAATTCAACAATATATGGAATAAACTTGGTAAAAAATATAGGACCCGTTTGGTAACGTTCTCGTTTCTTGTTTCTGTTTCTTCATTTTTAATAAAGAAAAACAGAATTTCATGACCTCATGGTCGAGGGTACATGCCAATTACCGTTGAGCTAAGCTCGCTTTGGCAATAAAAATAAACTTATATTCTTACTTATGTTTGAAAAAAATTGGAAACAATAACAAAAAATGAGAAACTAGTTTTAGTTGTTCCCAAAAGTTCTATACAAATTTTAGGAGTGTTTCTAAAAAATAAGAAACAAGAAACATACATAGTTATTAAATGCTTAGATTTCTTAATAAAATTGGAAACAAGAAACAAGAAACGAGAACGTTACCAAACGGGTTCATAATATCTTAACCAATTCAACTATGCTCATTGGACATAGTTTCTATTTATCTAACTATGAACTAATATATATTTCTATTAAACTACATTAAAGTTTAGAATGAAACTTTGATTAAAAAAAAAAAAGAATGAAACCAACAATGGGAGAAATTGATTGATTGATTTTTCATATAAATATAAATATATATATATAAAAAATAGACAGAAGACAATTTTTGAAATTTAAACAAACCATAAAAACAAAATTAAAGTTTTAACTTTATATTTATTTTAGAGAAATGAGAGATGAAAACTAAATTGAAATTGTCAAAGCAACCCTAGTTCAACGGTAATTGGTATATATCCTCGACCAAGAGATTTTTTTTTTTTTAGTATATCAAAAACATTTGGAGGTGGGAGATTCGAACCTCTAACCTCATGGTTGAGGGTATATGCCAATTAATGCTGAGCTATGCTCATTTTGGTCTCGACCAAGAGATTAGAGGTTCAAATCTCCGATCCAAATGTTGTAATAAAAAATATTTATCAGACAGGCATAACTGACTGTTGTAGAAAATAATTAATGTATTTTTTTTTTATATAGTTCAAATAATTGATGTATTTCATTTCAATTAGTACCACATCACGGAAATTAAATGAAAAAATTAAAGATAGAGAGAGAGAGACACATAAGATTGGAACATCATCTACTCCCACGTTATGACAAAGTCAAGCCACTCGGCACAGGCAAGGCAATGCTTTAACGGTAATTTATTTATTTATTTATTTACTATTAAATAAATTGGGTCCACAGACAAGTTTTGCCACGTGTAATATCCCCCGCTTGTTTCGGGTCTATTTCACAGTAACCGGAATCCCCCACACAACTTTTTTTTTTTTTTTTTCTTTTCCCTTCTTTCTTTTAAAAAAAGCTACGACGCAGGCGGTTTGTTTTCTTCCTATCAAAGGGATATCTATATATATTTAAATCATTTCCATGAATTTAATTCTTTACTTTACTATCCAATTTTAATTTAATATTTTCATTAATATATATAAAGAAATCTAAATTATAATTTATTTTTATCTCTTACCAATTATTAAAAAGATTCAAACAACATTATCTTCGACAATGAAAATAGAAACCATGCACAACACCTTTTTTCAGCTTTGAGATTAAAAAAGAAATGTATCTAGGATCCATAAATCTAATATATAAATGTGACAATTAATTTTTAATGAGCATGCTTGAGCAGGCCACACTTTTAAGTTTTATCATATATGATACATGAAAATATTGATCAAGTTTCCAAGAAATTTTGGTCCGTCCATTAATGGAGATTGTTTTTTGTGATTACATCGATGTTATTATTAACTAGACATCTATTTTTTATTCATTTAAATTCTAAGACTTTATACTAATGTTTCTATTTTAATTAATTTCTAATTATAAGGTGATATCTATTTCATTAATATATATTTTGAGACACCATATTATATAAAATAAATGTACGGTAGAGAACAAGATAAATCTAGTCAGTCAATTGTTAAAGAAAAGAAGAACAAAAGGAAATTGAAGCAAACTGAAATATTTTAAAGTTAGAGACAACTGGTTTTGGAACTTGAAGAGAATCTAAATTTGGTTGATTAAAGTCATATACTTTTAATATGTCATGGTTGTAGTCTGTCATCTACATTTTTGTTTAAAATTGTTATTTTCATTATTATAATCGTTAGAGATACAACCAAAATCTTAAAATTAAATAGGATAGATTTGACCAATAATAAAAATTCTAAAGTTAATCCTAGCAAATTCAAGCATTATAGTACAATGGTAAAGGGTTTATTTTTTTATTTTTTTTTTGAGACAAAGGATTAGATATAACCCATCCAACAAAATGTGTGATCCAAATCTAAGCAGACAGCCAATTGATTCTATCTAATATCCAGCTAGCTTTCAATTCTTCGATCATCTTAACTCCAAGCTAACTACTAGTTTTGCTTCGGACTGGCTCGTTTACAACTCGAAGCGGTCCCAAGCTCATAATTTAGGCCTACAACAATATTACCGCCAAAATAAAACATTTTGTATATGGAATGTTTTTTGTCACCTATTATGGTAAAGGGTTTATTATATGTAGAGAAGTGGCTAAAAATAGAAATTTCAAGATACTTTTTTTCTTTTTCATTTTGTGTCCCCCCCATTCTTTGAAATTAATTACTTTTGGCAGTTTTTTTTTTTTTTTAAAAAAAAAATACTTTTGGCAGACAATAAAAGAATGATGATATAACGTGGAAATTAAGAAAGTGACTTTAATTTGGTGATAAATGGTTAGTATAAAAATATTTTTAATAAGTATATTTTCTACCTTAGTACTCCATTGACCTCGAAGTCAAATTATATAAAGAAAACAAATGAACACGTCTAATCCACTAAATCAGAACATCAAATAACTACAATTCTCAATTGATAAAACATATTTTTACGCTATGTCATAAACAAATTGAATTGATTGAAAAATATATATATATAAAAGATGAAAATAAAAATTTAAACATAGGTTATATTACAGATTGAATTATGTCTATCTATAGTTTTGAAAAATAATTCAAATAGAGTCCGTCTCCAGTTGAATCAGGTACGTAGATGTGAAAATTAGTTGGTAAAATCAAAATTGGTTTTATTATAAGTTTAGTCCCTGAACTTTTAGGGTTATATCAATTAGGGTCTCTGAATTTTAAAGAATGTTTAATATATCCCTGAACTTTCATTTTTGTATCTAATAGATCCTTGAACTTTCATTTTTGTATCTAATAGGTCTATGATATATTCGTGATTTTTAAAAACTAACCAATCTACGATATATAAAATTGAATTTTACGTCTATTGAGACTTTGAGCTTCCAATAATTTTGTATCGGTAGGTTTATGAATTTTAAAAAATATCGAATAGGGAGAAGACTTATTAGATACAAAATAAAAAGTTGAGGGATATATTGGACACAAAAGTAAAAGTTTAAGGACTTATTGGACACTTTTTAAAGTTCAAGTACCTATTGGAAACAAAATTGAAAGTTTGAAGACCTATTTAAAACTTTTTAAAGTTTATTATGAAGTAAATTGAGACAACCTTGAAAGTTAAGAGACTAAACATGTAATTTTTTTTTTTTTTGAGTACATCAACATTTGGGGTGGGGGGATTCGAACCTCCGATCTCTTGGTTGGGAGAACATGTCAATTACCGCTGAACTATGCTCACTTTGGTGACTAAACATGTAATTTAAACATCAAATTTATATATCATGATGATGGTTATTATCAGGGGGCTAAATCAAAGTTTAGAGGAAAAAAAGGAATATGAATAAATCAGAAAGAAAAAGGGGAAGGATTTAGAGAGAGAGATGAAGAGGGAAGAAATTAAGAGGAGAGAGAAGGGGGTTTGACCGTATAATCCAGAGTGTTGGAGGAAGTAAAGACGCGTGGGCTGCGCTGACAAACGCATCTCGCTCTGCTATATGTGTGTCTAATGTATTATTAAACAAATTTAAACCAATCAAAAGTGCCGTATTACCTAACAAAACAATTCATTGATTAAGACATATTCTCTCGACTAAGGACGGAGAGGTTTGAATTCTATCTGTCCATATAGTTGTAACATTAATTTCAACATAGTTCATCTAATTAGAATGTTCTGCATTTCACCAAAAAGTTAGAAGTTTAAATTTTCACCCCATAAAACGTAAAGAAAAAGTAAATTACAAATTTCGTCTCTAAGGTCCCGTTTGATAATCATTTGATTTTTTCGTTTTTTGTTTTTGAAAATTAAGTTTGTTTTCTCTCAATTTTCTTAAAATGGACTACATCTTCGTTAACAACACACTCGCATTCCTAGCCAAATTCTCAAAACAAAAACAAGTTTTTGAAAACTAAGGCTCCGTTTGATAACCATTTGGTTTTTGGTTTTTAAACTTATAAACACTACTTCTAACTCTAAGTTTCTTTGTTTTTCTATCTACCTTCCCAGCCAATTTTTGAAAACTAAAAAAAAAAATAGTTTTCAAAATATTGTTTTTGTTTTTAGAATTTGGTTAGGAATTCAAGTATGTCTTTAACAAAAATGAAAACCATAATAAGAAAATTTAAAGAAAACAAGCCTAATTTTCAAAAACCAAAACCCAAAAACCAAAAACCAAATGGTTATCAAACGAGGCCTAATTTTTCAGTTTTTAAAACTTGAGTTGATCTTTGAAAACATGGAAAGCAGATAGATAACAATATAAAGAAACTTAGAGGTGGAAGTTGTGTTTGTAGGTTTAATTTTCAAAAAACCAAATAGTTATCAGATAGACTTAAATTTTTAAGTTTATATTTATTTGATTCTTAAATTCAAAAAGTATCTAATATATTTTTAAATTTTTATTCTATATTTAATAGGTTTCTAAAGTTTGAAAATCAGTCATAATAAGTCCTTAAAATTTCAATCGTTTCTAAGCATGGTCTTTTTTGCAAACTCATGCACCACAAGATGCTTTGTGTCGGTCTCTGTCATCCTCCATTGGCTAATAATTTTTAGATTCTAAACAATTAACCATTGGGATATATATATATAGAGAGGTATTAGAGCTTCACATCATTTTTATTTTTTTGATCATCCCATTTTCTTTTCCTTTTCTTTCCTTAATTTTAAATCCTAACATTCATTTACAATCTTACCTCATATCATTTTAACCAAATTTCTCTCCATTTGTTATGTTTTAACATCGTTGGTGAATGTTATAAAGTTAATTAACGATAAATTTTCATAGTATATATATATAGTAATAACTTATGAATTTTGACAAAAATTTAGCAAAAAAAAAAAAAAAGGTTCATCCAAAAGAAGAAAACTTGAAATTTTTGTTCTCATTTTTAAAAAAATTTAGAGGAAGAATGAGAAACTAATCTCTTTTAGATGATTTTTTTTTTTTTTTTCCCATCTTCATGATGACTAACAGGTAAGATTAGGCATATATTAAACTGAAAAAAGAAAACATTATGTTTTCCTTTTGCTTTGACTTTAAATTTTTATAAAAATAAAGAGAGGGAAAGAATAATTAAAGAGGAAAGGTAAAGCAACCAAAACCCAAATGTCTTTATTAAGGACAAAATCATTAGGTCATGTAGGGCAACTTCCATTCTGTGATAAGGAAATGATGGCCACCCATTTATATAAACAACCAATTTTCAACCTTGTAGCCTCAATTTAAGGATTATAAACAATGGGTTAGTTAAGTTAAGCATATAAATTAAGTATTCTTTTGTACCTTACTAATCATCGAGTTGTTAGCTATTAGTAAGAGTTTAATATATAATGAATAATATTAGATAAATATGAGATTCTATTTCAAAACCAATCGACAATGAGAGTAGGCCATGTATCTTATAATGATTGCGAGACCTTCTCAAATTTTCAATGTGAGATCCTCGACAACCAAAAATATATATATATATATATATATATATATATATATATATATATATAATTTTATAGTTTCAAGTTATCATTTCATTATATTATCAACCAAAAGTTTGTTAGATACTCAAAATTTTCTACCCAAAAATTTATTATTTAAAGTTAAAAGTATAACTCAACAAATCAAGAACATTGATAACCTCTACTTAACAAGGTTGTAAGTTCGAATTTTCACTCATATATGAATTGTGTAATACTAAAAAGTAAGTTCTCATTTAAAGTTTACGTGTTTTGACATGCTCTTTAAAGGGTTTATAGATGATTAAAAGTATTTTTCTCTAACTAATATTATTTGGTGAAAATTTTAAAAGAGAGATAAAAAGTACTTTAAACTAATTAAAAATATTTTTCAAGAGTTTGAGAAATTCTAATAAAAACATATGAAAAAAAAAAAAAGAAGGATTAGATGAAGCATTTAGGTAGTTTTATTTCTTCCGAAGGTGCTTGGGAGAAAGTGTTTCACTCAAGAACATTTTTCTCCAAAGGAATTCCACTCCTGTTTAAATCTTGTCATTCCTATTTATATGTTATAAACATAAATTATGTCTCTCTCTACATGATTATTTTTTTATTTTTTATTTTAAGAGTTAGAATGGTTTATGAATCATTCTTTTGTCCTTTCACTTTCCGAAAATACTTAAAAAAATCTTGATCAAATTTGAATAACAAAAATCATATTTTAAGCGACTATATACATTATATAAGGGTTATAAATTACAAGTTTTTCCAAGACTTTCAAGTTTGTGTGTCTAATAGGTCTCTAGACTTTAAAATGTGTTTAATACACTTCTAAATTTTCGATTTTTTGTTTAATGTTTAAGTTCTTAAGCTTTCAATTTTATGTCCATTGACACATTTTAAAAATTTTAAATTAACTGATCCATTAAACATAAAATTAAATTTTGTATATGTCTAAAAAGTTCATTAATTTTCAATTTTGAGTTTAATAGATTTGTGAATTTAAAAAAAAAAAAATCAAATAGGTCAATGAACTGTTAGACAAAAAATGGAAACACTTTTTAACGTTAAAAAATCTATAAAACACAAAACAAAAAGTTCATGAACCAGGCACTTCTAAAATTTAAAGACCAAATAAACACCCTTTTGAAATTTCAAAAACTAACCATGTAATTTAACATTTTATAAATATCTACATAAAGTAAATTTAAAAAACAAAGAAAATTTTTATAAACAAGCTTGATCTTTTAAAAATAGAATAAAAAAAAATGAAAATAAAACCCTTATCAAACAAGGTCCTATTCTTTCCTCCCACAACTGTTTTTAAAGGAAATATTTTCAAATTTAGCACTCAATCTTGATCTCTAATAAAAAGAATTTTAATTCTTTTCCAAATCTCTCAAAAACATTTTCAACATTTAAAAAAAAAAAAAAAAAAAAAAAATCGTATAAAGTATTCACAAGTAATCAACCAAAAAGAACAAGGGCTTTCATGAAAACCCAGATCCTTAATCAGATAATTACCCTAAAATTAAGTAAATAAAAACAACTTGAAAATATTATAATAATTAATTAATAACAAGAAGCCTCCACTGGTAAGGTAATAGACCTGAAAAGTTGAAGTGTTCAAGAAAGGCAAAAGGCTGAAATTAATCAATTAATTAATTAATTAAATGAAATGAAATGAAAAGGCCTTGAAGAAGATGAAGATGAGGATGATGAAAAGAAGATGATGGGCTAAGGAAACTGTCACACAGCAATGATGAAAGCGACACACAAAATTATATATTTTAAAAAAATCATGTCTTAATCAAGTAATTAAATTAATTAAATCACAAAAACAAGTAATGGGATGGGAGGGTTTTAGGCAATAATTAATATTAATTAAAAAAAAAGATTATTATCGAAAGTCCATTGAAAGAGGTAAGAGATGGAGGAAGGTGGCCATGTGAGAGGCAACAATAATATGCCTCGAATCTGGGATGCTTTCTGCTTCTTCACAACCTCTGTAACTGTTCCATTTCCTTGCTTATAATCTCAAGATCCATTTTTTTTTTAAAAAAAAAAAATATATTTTTATATTTAAATGATGCTTTGAAGGGTTTAATTTTTCCAGCTACACGACAATGGAAGCTCAAGAAACCCACATGATTTCATTTGGAATCTTTTTGGCTTTCTTTTTTAACACCTAAACTCAACTTTGCCTTCCCATTGGTTCAACCAATCTCATCCTTATCAGTTGACTCCTTAATTATTAAGTATTCTTGGGTCAAGGTAACCAAGTATTTACTTGTTCAAGATATGGTGTTTTCATGAGTGAAAATTTGAATCTTGAAATGCATCGGTCAACTGCAAAACAAGATGATTATTAAACCGGACGTGATTGTTGTTTGTGAATACTGTGGGTTGAAAAAACAGCTCTTGTTTACACCAATAAACCTTAGGGCTTGTTTTTTTTCGTTTCTCATGAAACCCTAATTGGATTATAAGGCTTATTCATTTTATAAGTACATGTATATTTGAACTTTTTAGGGATATATTTAAATAAATCAATGTATTTCCAGTCTAATTAAATGTTTATGTTAAAGTTAAAGGGATATGGGTACCCAAAATCTAATCCAAATTCAAGTTTTATATGGATCTCCCGTCTTGGGGGATGCCCCTTAGTTTCCCAGATATTATTTAAAACTTTATAATATATTTACACAGAAAGCAAATATGGAAATTATCAAATCAATTATAGAATGATATATTATAATGATTTGATAGTTTAACTTACAAAAAAGGAACTTTGATATAATATTAAATTAGTTAATTTATTTATTAATTAATTAACCTTGAAAGTTCCAAAATACACTGTTTAAGATACGTTTCATTCTTTGTACTTTGGATTTGGGGGAGGAAAAAAAAAAAAAAAAGAGGGAAGAAAAGGAAAATTATAAATTAAAGGTTTCAAAAAGGAAAAGTAATTTACGGCCGCAGAGACATTGAAATCTTTAATCCGTTGTACGGACACCCAAAAAAGAAAAAAACAACAACAAAAAACTACAATATTTGGAAATCTCATCAAAATCATTTTGTCTATGTTGATTCTTAATTAAAAAAAGGGATCTGTTTTTTTTTTTTTTTATCTATTTTCTTTCTAGGAATATATTGGTTATTAAAAAATCCCAATGTATTGTCATATCTTTATGTTGGATATTATAAATTTATCACAACTAGAGAGAGAAAGATATAGAGAAATTTTAATGAGGGGAGAAAAGTGACAAATTTTATAATTTAAACCAAAGTATGAAACACACATATAAAAATTATAGCATATATTAGTAGATTATAGGTTCTCCAAACTTGGAGGGAGTAGAGTTCATATGTTTATGTGTATAAAAATAAAGGTTTTCTATTTTTCTTGAACTTTCTAACAAGTATGGAAATTCAAAATTTATATGAGATTAATGAAAGAATAAGATTTCTTTCTCTCTCTTTTGTCTATCTTTCTAAACCAACTTTTTTTTTTTTACCATACGTGGGAAAGGGGGATTCGAACCACAGACCTTGTAGTTATCAATACAACTTTATGCTAGTTGAGCAAAGCCCTTGTTAGCCTTTCTAAACCAGCTTTTTTATGACTATTGGCAAGAAATACTATTTATTTTTTTGATAGTTACTTTAAATAATGTCGGGATTTTGTTTTAAGGCGTTATTTAAGTAGTTAAAATGACTTGAATAAAGTTGTATCAAACAAAATAATTGGTAAGAACTATGTAAATAAAAAGATCGAAAACATCGAAATTGGGATCATGGAGATGAGTTCTCTCAGTTGTTAGATATGAATTTCACCTGTTCATTACACTTTCCACTTTCTCAGAAATTGCAGGAAAGCCCAAATAACTTTTGAATTGGGCTTGCAGATTTGTAAGCCCAATACGTTTTGGGCTTTAAACTCCTCCGTTCAGCTAATTTAACATGGCCCATGCCCATACAATTTTTTTAGGAGAAAAATACACCAATAATAAACAAAAACAAAACTAAAAAGATGACGCTAAAGAGTTATTTGGGTGCATCTCTCGATTGAATCATTGATGATGCTAAAGAGTTATTGCTATTATTATTATTATTTGTAAAGTATTATATTTCTTTTAAATTCAAATATGTAGAGATTAGAACTTTGACTAAAAGTCGATAATATATGTCTTAACTAGTTAAGTAATATGCTCAAGTTGACATTATTGTTCGTATTATTACAGTTACTAACTCGAGTTTTGAAATTTATTTATGAGATGTGAATATAATCATTGTTATAGGTAATTTTGGACCACACTGACGCACAAGGAGCTGACGAGGACAATCGGACAGAGGTGGGACCAGAAAGCCGACCCAGAGGAAGATCGGACCAAAGGGTCGGGCCAATTTGGCCCGACCATTCGGTCCTTGATGTCCCTGGCCGTCCCGGTTTCTCCTAGTTCGTCCCGAAACACCTCCGAATTCCTAAAAATCCTAGGAGGAAGAGCAGGTATTTAAACTCCTCTTCATCACTGAAGAAGGGTTCGAAAACTCTATTCTCGACTTCTTCCCTTACTCTCTAGCTTCTCCTCTATTTTCTGACTTAAGCATCGGAGGCGGTGTGGCCTACACCACACCGGTGTGTAGCGGTTCTTGATGGTCTTGCAGGTCACGTCTTTCCCAGCTTCTACAAATTCACTGTTGGTGTCACGTGAAGGTCAGGTGAGTCTTCTGTCCGGATTTTGGCATCAACAATCATTATTGTTAGTATTATTACATTATATTTTGATTTAATTACTAAAGGAAGAAATCTCATGCATAAATATTGAAATCTCTTCAAAATCATTGAAAGTGCTTTCTCATCCCAGCTTTCTATAAAGGCAGTGTATGCTTCTCTTCTCACAAGCCAGGAAAAAGAACCCCTTTATTTTCAATGCTTCGCACGAACTATTTATTTATTTAATTCTTCATTGATTGTACTTCTACTTGGTTTTTAAAAAGTTCTTAGATTTTTCTTTTAATTTAATTTCAAAACAAAGAATTTTGCTACAAGACTAGCATGATTCCTAAAGAAACTCATAATTTTCCAAAGTTTAATTTTCTTTTGCTCTAGAAATTTATTTTTAAAAAATCAATAGAAAATCTAAAACATTTAACTATGAATGGACAAATTTAACTTTTCCTTATCAAAGGGGATTTTTATATATATACATGATTATGGATCACTAGAATAAAAGGTAGGAACAATGATTGCACCAAACAGAACAAAAAATTGAGGAATAATGCAAAAGAAATGCATAAGTGTTATTATTATTTTTTTTTTTTAAAAAAAAAAAAAAAGAAGAAAGAAGAAAAAGGAAAGAACAAGAACATGATGTTGAGGTATGTAAAGTGGAGGGGTGATGGTGTTGGGTAGCATCCAAAAAAAAAACATCTCAATCATGCTTTGAAATATTTGGAATAATATTTCAAATATTTTAAGTTCATTTCAAATATTTGAAATATTTTAAGCTCATTTTTATCTAATTTATTGTTTGGGCAAAGTAGAGTGATACAACTCTAATTCCACTAAGAATCTTCCTAGCCACTCATAAAATCCTAAAAAAAAAAAAAAAAAAAAAAAAAAAAAAATTAAAAAGTTTGCTCTCAATTTCTCTTCTCTCAATTTTAGGGTTTCAATTTTTCACCATATTACTTTAATTGTCTTGAAATGTACAATCACCTAATGATCATGGTGTTATGGAAAGCCTTTGAATTAGGGTTTTAATGTGTTTTTTGTTTTTTTTTTTCTTTTTTGTCCTAAAAGTATGATGAGAGATGGAAGGATTGAATGTTTAGGGAAAAAAAAAATACATAAAACTAATTGAATTTTATCATTTGAGCTACCTCAGAAAATAATTTGAAGTTAGGGAAGTGTTCCATGGTTCTAATTATAATGATATTAATGATTATTATCGAAAAATGGAAAAATATGTAATGAATAAAAAAAAAAATCATTTGGGTAGCTCCGTTCTCTAAAATATTTATAAATTTTTATTTTTATAAAAGTTTATGGCAAATATAATTTTAAAGGAAAAAATTATTGCAAAACTAGAATTTTGCAATAATTATATTGATTTTATATAAATAATGACCAACCTAAATAATGATTAAAACGATCCTAATAATAATAGCCAAAGTGAGCATAGCTCAGCGGTAATTGGCATGTACCTTTGACCAAGAGGTCAGAGGTTCGAATCCCCCCACCTCCAAGTTGAACTAAAAAAAATTATCATAATAATAATTTATGATATACTTTATTCAACATTTGGAGTGGGTGAATTCGAACCTCTGACCTCTTGGTCAAGGGTACATGTCAATTACCGCTGAGTTATGCTCGCTTTGGTACACTTTCTATTTCTATTCACATTTGAATTTTTTTTTCCAATTACTATTTTTACAATATTATGTAGCCCATTGATTAGAAAAAGCTATTGTAGGGGGAAGATATTGCATATAATGCTTCTTCAAGCTACCCATTTGAGAAGCATCAATACTATATTGATGTTAAATAAATCTATTGTTATTAAGCCAATCCCAATTATTTGAAAGCAAATGGGTTTAGTTAAAATGTTTCTAAATAAAACAAAGTGCCACCATATCTATCCTTTTCATTTTTAAAAGTTCAAAGAAAGTAGATTCCTTTACTTTTATCAAATCATATGTATACAATATGTGTGTGTGGGGATGTGCTTGGGGAAACTCCCCTTTTATTTTAATCTTCAATCTTGAAAAGAAATTTGGACATTAAATTATGTATACATTTTTTTATTTTGATAAAAAGGTCATAAGAAATAATGTAAGAGAGAAGAGTATGCAAGCCTTTGATCCTAAGCATTATATATTAACCTTATATTTGTATATCTACAAGTCTACAACAACATATTTTTCACTTTAAAACTAAAATTGACAACAATTTACTTTCTTAACCTTTCCTATTTCTAACAATATGATTATCAATTGTTGAACCACAATTTTGGTGGAATAGGTTAAAATATCATATTTTGGTTCTTGTAATTTGAGATTCATTTCATTTTCATCCTTGTACCTTTAAATGTCTAAGTTTAGTTCATGTACTTTTGTGTTAAAAATAGTACTACAACTAGTTTATGGTTAAGCATTCAAAAAAAAAAGAAAAAAACTAGTCTTTACTAACATTTTCTCCAAAAATTTTGGAAACATATCTTACATTGTGTCTTTTTTCTTGCATGTAATTATTATTATTTAACCAATTTTGATAAAAATTAAAATGATTGAAAGTATAGAGACTAAATTTGGACACTTGAAATCTTTTGGGGTAGGGTTGAGGACATTCTCAGTATTCCTAGGGGTAGGGTTGAGGCCTTGGATGAAATCTTCTGGGATCCTGATAAGAAAGGTCTTTTCTCCGTCAAAAGCGCCTATCACATTGCCATAAGCTCTATTGACAGCCCTAAAGCTTCCCAATCGGATGAGAGTAAGGTGTCCAAATTCTGGAAAAGCATATGGGACTCGAAAATTCTTCCAAGGACCAAAGTTTGTTCTTGGAAAATCATTAATGATGTCATCCCTTGCAAGGCCAATATACAAAAAAAGGGAGTTAATCTCAACCCCCTCTGCTATTTCTGCCGGAAATATGTTGAAACTTCTCCCCGCATCATTTGGGAATGCAAAGTTTCTAAATCTTGTTGGGGGAAATGTCTCCCGGTATCTAAAAATCTATTTCTTTGTGATAGGAAAGGATGGACGCCTAAAGACTATTGGACATGGATGACGAATAATTTGGATCAAGAGGATATCTCTAAAGGCCTCATTTTGATGTGGAGCATATGGGATTTCAGGAACAAAGTGGAGGCAGAATCAAGCTACTCCTACGACTGACTTAATCCAGAATTTTTTCAACAAAAATTTAAAGGATGCTGAGGATTCGTACCTGAAGGAGCAGCACGAGGTTAGATCTCGAAACCAAGCGAGTCGCTCGACCTGGGAGCCCTCGAAGGAAAATACCTGGAAATTAAATACAGATGCAGCGTGGAATGAGAAAGATAGCTATGGAGGTATCAGTTGGGTGGTGCACGACTCAAATGGGTCCATGATCTTCAGTGGATCGAAGAAACTCCACACGAATTGGCCTATTAAATGGTTGGAAGCTAAAGCCATTCTTGAAGGGTTGAAGGAAATAGCAAGTACCTGTTCCCAGAAGCAAATCCCCCTTGTTATTGAATCAGACGTGCTCGAGATCATCAGAGTGTTGAGGGGAGAAGTCGAAGACCTGTCGGACGTGAAAACCATCACAGACGACATCATCAGTCACGCTTCACGGCTGCCTCGGGTGGAATTCTGCCATTGCAATAGGACCACGAACACAGTAGCCCACTATGTAGCGAGATTTGCGTGTAATCTTCATTTTGATGCTTGCCAGGCGTTTCCCCTCTCGAGGGAAAATGAGTTTCATTTTGTAGCCCCTGGCTTTTTTTATTCTTTGGATTCTAGTACTTTTGGTCCCTCTGTTTTATCCAGGGTTTTGCGGTAGTTGGTTCTTTAATGAAGGTTTTTTTCAAAAAAAAAAAAAAAAAGGACATTTGAAAGTACAAGGATTAAAAGAGAATGAAATCCATAATAGGGATGGAAAATAATTTTTTAACATTTGAAATATTACATCTCTACTCAATATATATATATATATATATATTTTGACAACATGTGGGGTGGAGAGAATCGAACCACAGACCTCTTGATCGTTAGTACAAGACTTATGCCAGTTGAACTATACTCATGTTGGCAATTTCTACACAATAGTTCACTCAAACGAAAATTGACATGAATTTACTTTGGGTTCTATTAAAAAAGGTCTAATTAACCTTTCCTATATATATTTCTAACAATATGAGATATTTGTCACACTCTAAAAAGCCATGCAAATTTACATTAATCATGTTAAATGTAACTGAAAAGGGTTTTATAAATGATTGTTTATCTATCAAAGAAATCGTGATTATCCTAATGAGTTTGTTTCTTAAACCATGGAGAAAGAGAAACCCATACGAGAATAAACATCCTCAAAATTATACTTTTTTTTAAAAAATATTTTCAATAAAAAAATACTTTTATATCTTACATATATTTGAACCTTGAACTCAAAAGAAAGATATAAATGTCATTTATCATTGAACTGTGTTCGTGTTGACATATCTTATATTTTTAAAAAATTATTTAATTAAATAACAATTTTTTTTTTTTTGATAATCTATCTTTCAAAAATTTCTTCAAAAATCGATTTTAAATTAATCCAACTTTTTAAATTGTTTTTTTTTTATTTATTAATATTTTTTTAGAAAAACACTTCGCATAATCTAAAACCATTTGATAAGCTACACTATTAGATTAAATGGGGTTCCATCACAAAATCAATTGGCAATGAGTGGAGTATAGCTCATCTATCTTATGAATTGGGAGGTCTCCACTAATCTTTTCAATGTGGGATCCTCAACCTACACTAAACTCAATTTAAATAATTAATTATTTTTTAATGTGCTTAAAAAATAGATTTTGTTTTAAAAGTATTTTCTTTTTAGCAACTATATTCCAAAGACTCTAGATAACTTCACCATGTTTGCATTCATGGATTACTTTAAAACCATGCATCTGCTAATTTAGTGGTGCTTCTGTTAAAGGTGCACATTTTTTCTTTCTATATTTTTCTATCTTTCCTCCTTTAATTTGGCAATGGCAATTTTTATTTAGAAACAAGATATTCCCCTCCTTTTTTTTGGGTTGGATGCCTAAATTCAGATATTTATTCCTTTATATCAAAAATACCAAACCAAATATTCTTTTCTTAAAAAAAACAGTTTTGATATTCCTAGTAAATATCGTACGGATGATTATAAAAATAAAACAAAAAAAAAGTTTTTTTTGTTGTTTTGAATGTTGCATTTTGTTTTCTTACATCATATGTTGCGTAAGGCAACCATTTTTATATATATATGTAACTAAATGAATTTTCTTTTGAATAAATTCTCCTTCCTTATAGTTAAACCTAATTCAATATGTATCAAATACAAAGTCATGGCGCACTCACTTTTTTTTTTCTTTTTGTACCTACCTTACCATCATCTATATCCCACGTGAAATCAAAACCCTAAAACTACATACATACAAGAAAAACAATAATATACAAAGTTGATAATTTTTTTAATTATAACTCAAAACTAATTAAAAAATTTAGCTTCATTTTTCCTAGTATCACATGAAATAATAAATCATTATCATTGTTGTTGTTTTTATCGCAAAATACTTGCAAATTTTTGTTATAATAAAATAGTTGTAATTATATATATAGGATGAGTTAGTGGTGAATATCATAGAGAGAATATAAAATAAGGTAAGTGGGGATTATGGTGAAAGCATCACACTATCAATTGGTAACCAATTAAGTGGAATGGCAATGGGGGTCTCACTCAAGAAAAAAAAAGAGGGAGATAAAGTTTGCAATCATAATATAAATTATTGCTCTCCCATGCTTTTCTTTTAGATAAGGTTTGTAGAATTTACAATTTTTAGTTTAAATTTATTTTTTAGAAGTATTTGTTAATTTGAATAATTAGCCCGCAATAAAGTCGTAGTATATAAGGGCTTTACATGAACCAGCTTTAAATGAAACGTGACAATCCTACCTTTTTATGGTATTAGAAAAAAATTATATGTGCACGATATATATGTGTGATGCACTCTAATCTGTTTTTACATTCAAGATAACAATTTTGTAATTTGTTTTAGAAGTTATTTTTAAAATTTTAGTTTTTTTTTTTTTAATAAAGCACATGTTTTCAAAACTATTTTAATTTGAATTCTAAAACAAGTACTGTTTTTAATTTTAGTAAAAGTCGTAATGGAATAAATATATCCTAAACTATTCTTGTAGTGGTAGACTTGAAATTTTAAAGAACAAAATTTGGCTGCATACTGACACTACATTATTTTTTTGATATCCGTGAGTGTCTGGGCCAGCTTACGCGCACCTCGACACTACATTTGGTTGCCAAGGAAACTAGTAGGATATAAGTGGGTGGCCACCATGGATTGAACCCATTCCCTCTAAGCCCTTTGTTTTTTCAATCACTCTTATTGACCATTAGGGTCAATCCATGATGGTTTACCCCATTAAAATTTTGACAACTAAGAGAGAGGAAGGGAAAAAATGAGAAAATATTTTTATCTCTCCTAGTTGTCAACATTTTAATGGTGGTATGCAGGGAGATCCCTACACCGTGTGCAGCCAAGTTTTTTTCAATTTTAAAAGTAAATCAAAGATAAGTAAGGAGATAATGATTCTTGATTATCTTAAATTTTAATATAGTGAAAATAAATTATATTATTTATTTATCAACCAAAAAAAAAAAACATTAACGACATTATTGACATAACAATCCATAGATGAATCAAGGTACAATTAATTGTCTTAAAGTTTTTAAAAAGTTAATAATAAAAAGGGTAAAATTGTCTTAAAAATGATTTTACATAATCACCCATCCAATTTAAGTTGTTGTTGATAGTTAAATCACACAATTGGTATGACATAAAAATTTAGGAGATAAGTAGTGACTTTTTTGAAAAAAAAAAATTGTGACTTATAAATATGAGTTAGTTTTACTAACATGATAGATATGCATCTTTTTACTTACACGATAGCTAAAGGTAGAATTTTACATTTTAAAAGGAATAAGTAAAAATAACTTATTCTCCAAGCATATTAGTAAAATTAAAGTCTAATTAAAAAAAATTAAAGTCTAATTATGATTTTTTTTTATAGTCCATTTTGTCATTTCCTAAGTCCTAACTAGTAGGATAAATTTTTTATCTAATATCAAAGTTATTTTAATCTAAGTATATATAGCTCAATTAGTTGAGGTATATATACTTAGCTGAATTCAATAAATAATAAATAACAAAATGTTTTTAAGGATTCTTTTTCTTTGATGAAGATTTTAAGAATTCATTTAACACTATTTGGATTTTAGTGATTAAACATCAAATTAATATCTCTTTTTCGGTTTTCTTTTTTTTTTTTCAAGTGGTATGTGTGAGAGTAGAACCACATAGAATACATAATAAAAAAATTATCCATTTAACCATGCTCAAATGATTCTTGCAACTTCATTTACTATGATCAAATATAACCATTCTTGAAAGTTGAAAATCTAAAAAGATATTTTGTAGGTACTCTTATGCTTGTTTGGCGAATGAATTTTGCAGGAAATGATTTTAAATTTCAAGATTTTAAAAGATGGAAATGATTTTAAATTCCTATTTGTGTTTGGAACCAAAATAATTCGAAATCACTAAAATTAAAATCTCAGGTTTGGATGCTCATGAGAAATGAAAAGAAAGTATAACATTTTACTATTATGCCCCATATAATTTTGCAGGAGACTTTTTTTTGGTTGATTTCTTCTCTAACTAGGGTATGAAAACATTAAAAAAAAAAAAAAAAAAAGTATACATATAGATGGAGCAAAAAAATTGAATCAATATATAAAAAGGAAAAAAAAAACAAATTGGTAGTTGAGTTCAACTATATAGTAGGAGTCATAAATTAAGAAAACAAAAAAAAATCTTTATGGGTAAAATTGGAAAGATATTTTTTAAAGTTTGAAATCTTGCAAAATCCGACCATTTTGGAGTGGAAATTTTTGTAAGGAAAACACGATTTCAAAATTACTACCGATTTCAAATCCCTTACTTTTTTGCTCATCCCAAACACGTGTAAAGATTTCAAATCCTCCCAAATCCAAGGGTTCCAAACACGGTGTTAGGCTGAAAAATAAATTATTATAAGGTTTTTACTTTTAATTTTTCATTTAAAAGAAAAAAAAGAGAATAAAGTTGAATGTACAATATTGGCGTGTCAATCAATCATATATTTTGGATTTTTCAACTTTAGCCAGTTGGAATGTCGAAGTATACTACTTCCGAGTTCCGACATCCCATCCTTTGTATTATAAAATCTAAAGATAGACACCTTCTTAATTAACCATCTTCGACATTATAACTGGCTAAAGTTAAAAATCAGGACGGTATCTTCTTAATTAGGAAAGTTAAGAATTTTGTCTTTAAATAGAGTTAAGAAATTAACTATTTAAATGAAGATTTTTCGTGAATAATTAACTATTGAATTGAAAATTAACGAATAGGAACAAAATAACATTCCCCACGGGAACATTATTTGATTTAATTGAGATTACAAAAGAAAAAAAAATAAATTGGAATAGTTCCCTATTGAGAACCTGATCCCTACGAATTTCGCGCAGAAGATCCCCGCTTCGTTTCTTGTGAAATTAAACGAAAAAATTTGTAGGGATGGGGAATCCTCGCCCGTTCTTGGTGAAATTTAATGAAAATTTTCTCAGAGATGAGAATTAAAATGGGGGACAGTGACAAGGACATCCCCGTTCCCATCCCGCCTCATGGACATCTTTAAATATGACATTAATATAAGAAGTAAACTGACATTTTCATTATATCTTAAAAAAAAAATGATGAAATATGAAAAACCAAAATAGCACTAGCTAATATGGAAATGGTGAAATGCTTATTGTTAATTTAAATATTTTTATAAATTCTTTATGTATATAATTTTTTTCAAATTACTAATTGTCATTGATATTTTATTGATATTTTTTTAAAATTGAGACTTCAACATTATACGGTCAAGATAGATATATTTTGAATTCAATAAGATGAGAATGTCATCTTTAGAAGAGTTTGGTAATCCAAGACTCCAAGTATATGTAAAAACGTCAAAACCATCACAAATATTAAATAAATAAAAACGAAACACCTATCTTTTTCTTTTCCATGCATCTCAAAAAGCCTATTATTCAGATCTATATACATCCAATCTTTGCATTATCTCCTTCGCCTTTTCCATTAGTGCTATATACAAAAAAAAAAAAAAAAAAAAAAAAAAAAAAAAAAAAAAAAAAAAAAAAAAAAAAAAAAAAAAACTTATATCTCTGTAATATTAAATATACACATTTTGTTTTAAAATTCACCAAATTCACAAAATAAAAAGTAGAATATCCCAATCACGTCAACCAAATCTTCATCCCTTACACAACCAAAAACCAAGAGCCCCCCTTAGCTTCCTTCCTCGCCATGCACTCAAATTCCACATTCAGTTCAAACTGAAACACCAAACACCAAAAAAAAATATGTCTGTTTCTCTATCTTCTTCAACCTTGGAATCAGCACCCTCCTCAAGGCCTGCACTTATCAAATGGGTTTCAGAGCATTTCACCAACAACATCCTTTCTGAGCTCAAATTACAGAGAACCATCGCTCTTCCACTCATCGCCATGAACTTAACATGGTTCGTAAAGATTGCCATAACCACCGCTTTCCTCGGCCGCCTCGGCCAGCTTCCACTGGCCGCCGGAACACTCGCTTTCACCTTCGCCAACGTCACGGGCTTCTCCGTCTTGAACGGCCTCTGCGGCGCCATGGAACCCATCTGCGGCCAAGCCTTCGGCGCCAACAACTTCAAACTCCTCCACAAAACGCTCCTCATGTCCATCTTCCTCTTACTCCTCGCCACTCTCCCGATTTCGTTCCTCTGGCTCAACGTCGACACCATTCTCATCCATTTCGGCCAGCAGAAGGACATTTCCCTCGCCGCTAAGACTTACCTCTTCTACCTCCTTCCCGATTTGCTCGTCACCTCCTTCCTCTGTCCATTAAAATCGTATCTCAGTTCGCAAACGGAAACGTTGCCGATCATGTTGAGCTCGGCTATGGCTCTGGCCCTTCACGTACCCGTCAACATTTTTCTGGCAAAATCCAAGGGCTTGATCGGCGTTTCAATGGCGATCTGGGCGACCGATTTCGTCGCGATGGTTTCGCTCGCAATTTACGTTTTGGTGAAAGAGGCGAATCGGGGAGGCGGGTGGTTCGATCAGACGGTTCGCGATTGGGTTCGTTTGGTGAAGCTGTCAGGGCCGTGCTGCCTAACGACCTGCCTCGAGTGGTGGTGCTACGAGATTCTGATCCTTCTCACGGGCCGTCTTCCCAACGCCAAACAAGCCGTGGGGACCATAGCCATTGTGTTGAACTTCGACTATTTGCTTTACGCCGTCATGCTCTCGCTGGCCACGTGCGCGTCGGCGCGTGTCTCGAACGAGCTCGGAGCCAATCGGGCGACCCAGGCGCGGCGGTCGGCGGGAGTGTCGGTGGCGGCGAGCGTGGCGTTTGGGATGGTGGGGGCGGCGGCGATGGTGGCGGCGAGAGGGGATTGGGGGATGATTTTCACGAGAGATGGAGAGATTTTGAGGATGGTGAAGAAGATGCTGGTTTTGATGGCGGTGATCGAGGTTGTGAACTATCCATTGGCGGTTTGCGGAGGGATCGTGAGAGGGACGGGGAAGCCATTGATGGGATTGTGCGCGAACCTTGGAGGGTTTTATGGCGTGGCTTTGCCGTTGGGCTTGGTGTTGGGGTTTAAGGTTGGGCTTGGCCTTGGTGGGCTTTTGATTGGGTTCTTGGTTGGGATGTTTGGATGTTTGGTTTTGTTGTTGGTGTTTGTTGGGAGGATTGATTGGGAGGAGGAGGCTTTGAGAGCTAGGGCTATGGCGACCGGAGAGCACGGTGAGGGCGAGAAAGACGGTGGAGCCATCGACGAGATTGTTGTTGACGATAATGTAAAAACGTGATGGTGTTCGAAAGATATTGGTTTTTGTTTTGTTGGAATAAGAGTTTGGCGGATATGTTTTTGGATGGGTATCGTTTTTTGAATTTGTTGGTTTCTATGATTACGATGATTTTTTTTTTATATATATATTTTGGGAATAAATAGAGATGTTAATCATTCAAATATTATGCGTTTTGGGGTTGAGGACAATTTTTTTCTTAATTATATTAATCTAGAATTTTATGAGTAATTTGGTTATAATGTTTGAAATATCTCTTTTTAGAAGTAAAAAACAATGGTTATGTTATTACTTGGTCGAATAAAGAGAAAAGCATGCATTTTGGAGTAAAATTACATTTTAGATGTTTGGGAACAACTCCAGATGTATAATTGGCTCAAGTTCAAACCCACCCAAAATCTAATCCATATCCTAATTACTATCTAAAATGTTTTAGTGAGAAAGGATTTGGAAGGTTGAAATTTATTATAAGATTAAGATTTTTATTTGGCCATCTTTTCGCGGCATATATATCCTTCCAATTTATGCTAACCTTAGGGAATAAAAAAATTATTAGGTGCTCCCGGTACAATACTCCGAGTAGTTTTACACCGTTGAATGTATATATTCAAATTTGTTTGTCCCTAGTAACCATTAGATACAAAATCGAGATACTTTTACAATTTCTCTCTCTTTACCTCCAACGATGTAAAACTATCCAAAAAATTACACCGGAAGTACCTAATAATTTCTCAAATGATTGGGGCTAGTTAACCATATGTAGTTTGTGCCAAGTATCCAAAACTTGTGCCTTGTAGGAAATGCAACAGAATTAGGTGAGCTTAATTAATGAACTTTCTTTCTCTTCTAATTAGGAGAGTTGTGTCATTATCAATAAAGATGAGAATGAGATGGGAGAGTTGTTATGAATGTTTCCATTAATCAAATAATGGGATAGGAATTCATCCTCTCTTGTTGCGGGATGGAAATTTTTGTAAAAAATATTCAAATATCTTTTCATTAATGTTATAGTGTTAATATTTTTAAAATGAAAGGTAAAAATATTAATGAAAGCGTCAAAACGTATTTGAGGAACTTGTAAGCTTAGGACAACATGAGCATATGTCAATTGGTTAAGATATTATATCATCCATCAAAAAGTCAAAAGTTTGAATCTTCACTCTCACATGTTGAGAAAAAAGAAAAAAAAATCCTTTTATATGTCAATCTGGATATAATCCAACTAGTCCAGACATTATATCATCAACCAAAAGGTTCAGGGTTTATTTTCCACCCTTACATGTGGTCGAACTCAAAAAGGAAAAGAAAAAAAAAATCCTTTTAGTTTTATATATTCCTTCCATCACTTATTTGTTACAAATATTTGGGCCAAGAGGAAGAAGGTTGCTTACTTTTCGGCCCAAAGCTTGATCACGTATGGGCTTTCTACCAAACTCAAGTCTATATGGGCTGCCCAAATCAGGCCCAAAGTTGATGAATCGTTTGTGGGCTTACTTTGAAAGCCCATTGCTTCACACTTACAACATTACTCTTCTCTGTCCTCTGCCTCTACAAATCCTATATGCAGATAAAGAGCTCTTCGATTTCATCTCCTTTATTTCAACAATTAACTCTGTTGATAAATTTATTTCACCAAAAAAAAAAAAAAAAAAAAAAAAAAAAAAAAAAAAAAACTGTTGATAAATAATTCAAAGTATATTTCAACTTCATCCAACATTAATATTTTGAGCTAAAAAAAAATAGCGATCATGTTTAAAAAGAAACCATAAAAAAAACCCTAAGGTCTCAATCCTCGAACTTTAATTTCATTTTTATTCCTAAAATTTAAAGACTCGGCTTCTTTTAAAAAAAGTATATAAAGCATGTGTATTACATCATGTTATATGATAAGTACTAAAGATGAAGTTTGATGATGATTAAAATATTGAGTTATTAAGATTTTAAAATTAAGCTATCATAATAGAAAATATATCTATCATTAAGCTCAAGTTAGTGTTGGAGTAAATAAAATGTTGGAAAGTTAAAAATTTAAGTTTGCTTGAGATGAAAGTTATTATTTATTTATTTATTTATTTATTTATTTTTGAGAAAAGATGAAAGGTAATTAAAATTTAAAACACGCTAGCTTTTAATTACACGCGGGATTAAAAGTTTCACATTTCACTTTAATAGGATTGGATTTAAGTTTTTTGAAGAAAAAAAAAAGGATTGGATGTAAGTTGCTTTATTTCTTTACATTTCTTTTTATAAATAAAAATTGACTCAATTATAATTATAATATAACAAAAGTAAATCCTATGTGTCGAAATAATACTTGATAGAGAGGATTGGATTCTGGACAAGATATTTATTTAAATCCAAGTTGTGAGATTTTTTTTTTTTTTTTTTTCTCTTTTTAAAAGAAAATTTGATCCTATCCAACATCTTATTTTAAAAAGTAAACTTAAAGAGGAATCATATCCTAAAATAGAGATCTTCAACAAGTACTCTTGCTAAAAATATATTGTTTAGTACGAGTTTTATGCTCTAACCTTTCCCTTTTTATATTACTTGTTATAGTATACACAACTAATTAATTTTTCTTTACCATCTAATTTTGGTATCTAAACGTCTTTTTCTTCCATTCTTTGGTACTTAAAATTTCTAAATTTTAGATTAGTCTCTCAAATTTTGATAAGGTTCAAATGTGAGTTTGAAATTGATATAAAAAAAAAAAGAAAAAAAAAAGATTTATGTTGGTTCTTTTTTTTTTTTTTTTTTTTTTTAATTCAACAATATGGGATGGGAAATTCAAATCTTTGATCTCTAATTTCATTTACATACAATTGATAGTTCACGACATGAAAATAACAGTGATTTGGATCTATATTATAATTGAGAAAACATAGAGTTAAAATATGTTTGATAACAATTAATGTCAGGGCAAGGAATCTCACTCTATAGTTCTATAATTGTTTGATATTAATTAATAACTTTGAGCATTAATACCACATAGTTTTAACTTTGGTTTCCACCTAAAAGATCCTGAGCTATATGTTGTATTTACTTTAATAATGGTCATGATATCTCTCTTCTAACTAGTATAGGACTATATTTGCATCTTCAAATAGTTGAAAGATTATAAGTATTATGGAATGTCAAGACAAGAAAAATGACTTATGTGTATTAGTTGGTTGAGTTTTATCTCACTCAATTTAATAGATTCAATCTCTCTAAACATAATATAAACATGTGTATATTAAAAAAAAAAAAGTTGAAGAAAAGTACTTAGATGCCCAACTAAGCTTTTAATCCATCAAAAGTAAATTTGAATAAGAATCTTCTTTCTCAACCACTAGGCACAACTGACACTTAAAAGATCAAAGTATTCAATATTGGAGAATGTCAACAAGAAGAAAAATTAATGATGTGTCTTAGTTGATTGAATCTTGTGTTTCACTCAATATAGTTGGTCTCATCTCTACAAAGACATTTGTACACGTGCACATATATATATATATATATATTTTTTTTAAAATAAAAATTTTAACTAAAGAATATTGAAATACTCAACCAAGGTTTTAATTTCAGAAGTATGGTCGAATAAGATTCTTTCCTTTTTAACCACCTGCCAATATAATTCATAGCTAGAAGATTATAAGTATTCAATATTATGACATGTCAACCAAAATAAATAAACAAATAAAAGTGAGACCCTTTTTAACCGCCAACTTAGAAATAAGATGTCAACCACAAAAGAAAATAAGCTATATGTGTATTAGTCAGTTAAGTTTTATCTCACTCGATTTCGTCCGTTCATCTCCACAAAATCTGATGCAACTCTTCCTTTCCAACCACCCGCCAATTCACAACCCAACTATTTGTCTCTCTTTTTTTTTTCATTTTACCAACAAAAAAAGGAAAAAGTATTGAAATGGGAGAGCAACACTTGTGAAGAAAATTGGCCTTGAAATGTGAAATGTCATTGTCATCTAATTCTCATAATTCTTCCTCTTCTCTTGTATCTCAAGGAATTCAATTCCCTCTCTCTCTCAAATATATTAAATTTGAAGCTGATATGTTTCCACCAACCACACCCACGCCCACGCTCACTCCAGCTGGCTGACTTCGATTTAACCAACTCCCTACTGCACATGGGAATTCAAATCCTCCTCCGCCAGCTTGGAACCCACACCCCTCAATCATGGGTAAACTCGTCAATTCATTTTTCATTATCATTATTATTATTATTATTATTATTATTATTATTATTATTTACACCGAAATTATTGCCATTTCCACGAGAGCCACATGAACGTCACGTGCGCCTCCTAATGCTCAATCAATATATATTTGCACCTGCACGTACACTATTATCAAAGCTGTCACACTTACAAGGGGGGACTTCATAAACTATCATGCTTTCACACCATATTATTTAATAACTACCACGCTTCTTCCTCATCTAACTCTCCATCAAATAAATGCTTTACATGTAGATTTTTTTTTTCAAAAAAAAATTGCTCTAGTTAGAAATAAATAAGACGTATCAACTTTGATCGACCCATGACCCAAATATTGGAAATAGGATGTTGAATATATTGCCCTTATCGATTGGAACTTTTGGATTCAACAATGATCGATCTGATGTGATATCAAATTGTGGAGTTTTGTGCTTAAACTCTTGTGTAGATTGTTCCTCTTTAATTAATATTAGTGTTGAGAGTTTGTTCCCATTCATTTCTCTTAAATTAAAAAAACATATGGTGCAATTATGAAGGATTTCAATTGAAAATTTTAATTTAACTGAAATATTTCTTTTTAGTCAATTATATTATACCTAGGGTTGGAGGGAAGAAAAAAAATATATGGGTAGATACATATTTGGTTTTAGGATTTAAGCTTAGTTTCTAATGCCTCGTTTGATAACCATTTGGTTTTTAAAAATTATGCTTGTTTTCTCTCAAATTCCCTACCATGATTTTCATCATTGTTAAGGATCTATTAGAATTCCTAGCCAAATTCCAAAAACAAAAACAAGTTTTTGAATTTTTTTTTTTTTTTTTTTTCAAAATTGGACTTGGTTTTTGAAAACAAGGAAGAATGTTGACACTAAAAAAAAAAAAAAAAAAAAAAAAAAAAAAAAAAAAAAAAAAAAAAAAAAAACTTATAAGTGAAAGTATGTGTGTATAAGCTTAATTTTCAAAAACTAAGAATAAAAAACCAAATGGTTATCAAACGGGGCCTAAGTCATTGGGTTTTCAAAATTAACACCTTTGATCCTTACGATTTGAATTTAATTTCTATTTAGACTTTAAGATTTGAAAAGTGACATGTTTGGTCTGGATGTTTGACTTTGGTTTTTAATTGACTCTTTAAGTTTGAAATTAGTTTCTAATTAGTCTATAAGTATAAAAAAAATCAACTTATTTAAAACACAAATATATGGAAGATCTAGTTAGCATATTTTAAACCTAAGCATAGTTTAATGGATAAGATACCAATCATCATCCCAAAAGTTAATAGTCGATCTCTAACCCACACTATTATTGAACTAAATGGAAAGAGGGAAAAAAAAAAAAAAACTAACATCAACTTTACTCATTAACCAATTAGAAACCAATTCAAACTTCATGAACCAATTAAAAATAAAATTCAAATCTTAAGGAACCAAACATTGTCATTTTTTAAAATGATCAAATAGAAACTAAATTCAAATCTCAATGACTAAAATTGATAGTTTTAGGCTCCATTTTAACCATTTGGTTTTTGGTTTTTTAGATTTAAAAAAAAAAAAATTCTTGTAATGGTTTTTATATTTATTAAAGACACATTTAAATTTTTAGCCAAATTTCAAAAATCAAAACTGCATATTTTTTTTTTTTTCTTTTCAAAACTTGACTTGATTTTGAAAACATGGAAAAAAGATAGATTAGATGGAAGAGTAGTGTTTATAACTTAATTTTCAGAAACAAAAAATCAAATAGTTATCAAACGAGACATTAACTTTTGAAAACTTTATGATCAAATAGAAACTAAATTCAAACATCATGTACCAAAAATACATTTTATTAAAAATAAGTAATTAAAATGGAGTCCTAACTATTAGATAACATGGACTTTCATCTCAAAATCAATTGACAATGTGTGGAGTGATCCTTGTAGCTTATAAATTGTGAGGTATCCACTAATTTTTTCAATGTAGGATATCGACGATGTTACTTTATCTAAGAATTGTTACAAACAAGTTTGAAATACTTGATTCATTTCTTTTTTATACCTTGAACCCTGCCTTGGAAGGCAAGCCAGCAATATTGCAATTGACCACATAACAGTTGCTTGAGTTTCACGTTTTCTGATTTTGCTTATATCTTTTCTTTCATTCCTTCAGTCTCACGTCACCCCTCCACTCTTTTCTTACGGGGAATCAACAACGGCCATCCGATGATCATCAGACGGTCTATCACTTCCGTACGTACGGGGACTGCCAACTCCGCTCCATCACCAAACAAGAACCCCCAACCAATCATCGCATGCCACTTGGCATTTTTTAATCATTCTTTAATCACTGGTCAACGGGGTTGATTGACTGCTGTTTTATTTTATTAATCTTTTTTTTTTTTTTCGGAGTTTTATTTTTTTATTCTTCATAATCCGTAATTAGGCCTGGGGACATACTTACTTACCTACTTGGACAACAAAAATCCCTTTCTTCAACTTTATTTATTTTGGTCGGTTTAATAATTAAACTATTATTAATTAAAAGTTTTACCAAATAAAAGTTCGATCCCAACCACTCGTTTTGGGATTGAATGAGTTTTAATTTCATCACTTCTTAATTCGTCCACACAAAACTATTTCTTTACTCTAGGCCAATAGATTTGTATGTGATTTTAATCAAACATATGTTTGATTTTTAATTGACAAACGTGGTTTACTGAATAAAAGAAAAAAAAAAACTTTTTGATCCTTGTCCTAATTATATTCTAAATTCATTTTCATTTTCATTTTAGTCATCAAACAAAATCATTTTCATGCTTGTTTTATTCTTCTTTATTTCTTACATTTAACATAATATTTTAAACGACTTGTCAAACTATGTTAGTTCTTGTGTTTTTTCTATGTATGTGGCTATATCATCCTGTTAATTAATCTTATATTTTTTTTTTTTAGTTTTCTTCACTTATGTCTCCAACATGTACTCTTTTTTTTCTTTTTTAGTTTTCTTCACTTAAAGAGTACGAATGGCCGGCCAAACCATAAAATCCTTTGTCATTCATGTTTTTACTCTCTGTTGAGTTTTTGGCAAAATATTTTGGAGTGAGCGTCCCACACCAGAAAAGTTCAAAAAAGTGATAGGCTCCAAGTACTATAAAATGAGTATATGGCTTTGGTTTCAAATCATCCCTAACTAGACTCATTTAAAGTATGGTATACCTAGTTGTGTGAGTGGTATAAAACTTTGATGAAGTGTTTCTTGTAATTGGGGTTAGGGAGAGAATTTTGTGTGATTGTAAAATTTTTTTCACATAGTGGATTTCTTTCTGTGGGTCGTGGTTTTTCTCCAGTGTTGGAGTTTCCACGTAAATTCTTGTGTTTGTAGAATTGGGGTTTTTTCCCAACATACTTATTAGATAATATGGGCTTCCATCTCAAAACCAATTGGCAATGAGTGGAGTGACCCTTGTAGACTTATATATTGTGAGGTCTCCACTTTTCTTTTCAATGTGGGATCCTCAACAATACTCAACAATAAAATAATAGAAAAAATAAAGTTAATAAGATTGAGAGATTACACGTCAATACTTTTCATTTGTATAGGTTCTTTCGTTGTATGGACTAAAGTCAACTGGCACAATCCACGTGCAACTAGTCATAATTTACAAATCTTTGCCCTCTTATTCAAATATTTCCACGACAATACAAATTGAAGAAAAAAAAAATCAAGTTTTATTGAAAATGTAAATTGCTTACACCGTGATGCAAAACTCTCGTTGACAGCGACACATATGCAAGATACACCAAAAGAAAAATGAAAAGAAAATACATGTCAATGTCACGACCCAACCACACAACCTTCTAGACATAGACGCACCTACTTTCTTCCACTGAAAGTTCATTGATGCAACACTTGATATATATACCACCTTTTCTCCTCAAATTGTTTCCATTAAACTTCAATCAAACTTCGAATAGGCTTTAGTGGCACCTACCCTATAATTAGACCCTACTCAAACCAACTCAATACTTCAAATTCCATATGAAACTATGAGCATTCGAGCACAATGTTAAACATGCTAAAAAAATAAAATTATACCAACAATGAAAACAAAGATTACCCAACACATAGTATTAAAAAGTTAGGAGAAGAATAAGCATAAGAATTTTAGAATTGTAACAGATGGAATAAAATGAAAGAATAAAAATATTGGTAGAGAGAAAAAGTGGGTAGGTACGTAGATAGATTTGGGTCACGTACATAAAAAGTGGGTAGAATTTATGATACCATAGAATACCAACATTAATAATTTATTGGTATATTGTAAAATTAGTTGAGGAGGTGAAACCATGTTTGATCACGTGACAGAGAGGGCCGAAAACACGGTGAGAGTGTTTCACGGAGAAATCTGCGGCGCCGCTGTATAAGATCCGAACCCGAATCCATCGCCTTTTTTTTTTTTTTTTTTTTTTTCTTTTTGAGTCCTCAAGTTTTTTTGAATTTGGCGCCACTCCCTTCCCATCATCAACGGTCAAAAAGCGGTGCCGTCGTCCACACTACCAACATATATTGGCGGGACTCTCCATATTTATTATTTAAAAAAAAGAAAAAATCTCCACTGGGACCCACTTCTTCTGTTGACTACGTGTCAGGCATCCTTTCCTCAACCCCCACCCAGGGGTCCCTTCGTCGCTCCCAAAGGCCACCCTACCCCAAATAACGTAGGGATGGGATCCCTTTTCTATATTTTTCCTTCTAAAGAAAAATTATTGCCACGTCGAAATGAATTAGTCGGTCCCACTATCTTTTTTATTTTATTTTTCTTTTTTTCTTTTTCTGATTGATGAGAAATAGAATTGATCCTTGAGGAAGGAGGGGGCCCCACCACCCTCCGAATTAGCGGGAAACGAGTTAATATATTCCCGCGCAACGTCCAGCCCCCACTTGCAAATGGAAGGGGGGGGGGGGTCCAAAATTGGCAGATTTGGATAATTGGATTTCACATTTATTAAAAACAAAATTTATTATTATATGAAGAGAGGCAGCCATTGCGACGTGTCATATTGAAACGACACGTCGTTTTGTCCGGACACATAACGGCTGTGGTTGTGTTCGTTATTCTTATTTGGCATCGCAACGCACTTGACCTCGAATCTAAAGCGGCGATAATTAAAAGGTTAAGAAACCTCCCTCTTTTCCGGGCCCCACCACTCCAACCATGCCTTTTTTTTTTTTCTTCTTAAATATCCATCGGAATGGGCGGCGTAACGGAGACACACATTTAATTTAAATTCCAAACCCACGGCAGTTACTTTTCTTTTTTGCTTTTTTTTTTTGCCTTTGTGGCGTGCCACGTCATACAGAATCGGTGACGGGGATTCCCACCAACATGGAAACGTGTTTCCCGTGCTGGACTCCACGTGGACAGTCGTTCGTCTCGACACGTCGGATTCAAAGCGCGCCGTTTCGGGGATGATGCGATGGCTACGTCAAGGAGATGAGGTGTCTCTCTTCCGTCGAGCGAATGAAAACCTGCCACGTTGAAAATGAAAGCACGTGTGGGAGATTACGAATCTGCCCTCTGTTTTGAGTGGGAAATGGGAATATGCTTTGAATCAGGGATTTGGAATAATCTTGATTTAACAAGAAGGAAACAAAATCGATGAGATCCATCCCCCATCTTTTCTTACCAGCCACAGGATATGGTCCATTCGCTATTTTTCCCTGGCCATTTTAGTATTTTCTTTATTATTTTTTTTTAAAAAAAGAAGTATTTCCTATTTGGCAGGAGATCCATTTTCAATTCTAATTGTCACCTCAGAAAACAAACTTGTTATTATTATTTTTTTTTAATTTAATTTTTGTACTCAACTTTCCAAACATGGGTCTTTTTATTTTTCCTCATTATTTGAAAAAGGTCCATATACGTATGTTTTTACAACAACAATAATAATTATTATGTCTTGATGCAATTTATAAGAATAAATAAACAATAATTATTTTTCCTCCTTATTTGAAAGAAGGCGGTGTTGTCACGTGTGGACGTCATTATTCCGGTCGGCAAATCAAATCCATTCCCTACTTAATTAGCAAGCTAAAGCCGGTGTTGAAGGGAGCAGTGGGGGCCCACTACGCACCACGTGGACGATCCCCACCATCACGTTCACGTCGACAAATCGGCACGATTTCTTATTCCGGTAGTTTACCAAATCCCCCCATCTCTATTTGAGTCAAATGCAAGCAAAAACATCCTTAATTGAATCCCACGCGGCGTCCGACGTGGACTGACTCTTCGATCCTATTGGCCTTCGTACACGTGTCGCGCTTCTGGTTAACCCTTTTCTTTTTTCCCAGGTCGGAAAAGAGTGGTCCCCGCGTGGAGAGTGGGGAATTAAAATGCAAGTGCCGCGGGAAGTAATTCGGTGCGGCAATCCTCACGCCTTCGACGTGTGAGGCCGCAGGCAGGATTATTATTCTTTATATTAATATTAAATAAAATAAAATATAGTTTTTTTCAAAAAGGGAAAATAATAAATTAGTTGTAAATATAAGTGCGACCATCCTGGAGCCAGAGAGTCAAGGCCAAGGCCAAGGCGTGCTGTGCGCTCGCAAGAGAGAGAATACTGACTCTTCTAGAGAGAGAAACTCACAGTGAAAGAGACGGAAGATTTCCGGTGACCGGCGACTGTTACTGTTGTCAATTGTGGTTTCCTCCGCCGTCTGGAATTACTAAATCCAACGGAAGTTTCAAGGATAACGCCATTCTCGGGTTAGGCTTTTGATTCGCGCGGCAACGGAGATTTCTCTTTTCGCTGCTGCCTCTGGAGATTATCTCGAGAGGATTGTTTTGGCGTTTTTGGGTGGTTTAATTGGGCTTTTGTTCTCTTCTTTACGGCTGGAATTGAAAGTTAGTATGGTGGAGATGGAGTGGCCTGGGAGTCTTGATGAATACTCTAAGCTTATCAATCGGGTGAACACTCCCAGGTTTGTTTTCTTTCAGTCTCTTGCAATTTCTCTTTCCCACAGTGGTAATCGCTGCCAATCGTTCGTTTACTGGTGTTCTGCTTCTGTCATAGCATGATTTTCTGGTCAACAGTAGGCTAATCTTGCCGTATTTTGATTACTCTTATGGGTTTTTTCGATCTTTCAGTTTTAGGTTTCAATTAGTTAGCGATTAGCAAATCTGCGGGTTCCCGTATTGGGGAACAGTGTTTGCTTATTTTCAGGACCGTAATCTTCCCTTTCCTTTCCTGATCAATTTCTTTCCCCACACGTTTTCAGATTCGGTCCGTCTCCGATCTCTGTGTTCACACGCTTTCAACTGCGAAGAAATTTGAAATTACCGACCGGAAATTTCTTCTTCTCTTCCTCTTTGTGTATTTTTTTTCTTTTCAAAATTTCTAGAATATCTTGAAGGTCCCTTGTTTAAAGTTAAAACATGGCACCGGTCTGCATCAAGTCTTTAATATTTTATGGTTTGTTTGACTCTGTCCAGCGGCATCCTTCAAACATCTTTACCGCGACTTTTCAGAGACCCATGTGGTTCCTTATTTTGAATTTTCAAATCTACGAATAAAGTAATTAAACTTGACCTTTTGCTACCTCTTTTGCAGGGTTGTGATCGACAATGCCGTTTGCGAAACTGCGACTCTGGTCAAGGTCGACAGTGCTAGAAGGCATGGAATCCTCTTGGAAGCTGTCCAAGTGTTAACGGACTCGAACCTATCAATCCAGAAAGCTTACATTTCTTCAGATGGAAGATGGTTCATGGATGGTAACCTTATCTGTCTTTTTCTTGTACAGGGCATTGAATGCTTAATTAATAGGGGCATTTGAATTCATTTTTGTAATGAATTTCCCTATATTAATTTTCCTTGCAGTTTTTCATGTGACTGATCTTGATGGAAATAAATTAACCGACGATGGCGTTATTAGCTACCTTGAGCAGGTAATTAACAGCCTCCATACCCCAATTAAATGACATTTTAATCATCCAGTGAATGCTTCTGTTACCATTTTCGTCTTATAACTTATTTGCCTTATGGGGTTTGTCATTCAGTCACTTGCAACGATTCACTGTGGGAAACCTGCCGCTTCAAACGACTTAACGGCACTGGAGCTAACTGGGACAGACCGTGTCGGCCTTCTTTCTGAAGTATTTGCAGTGTTGGCTGAGCTTGAATGTGATGTTGTTGAGGCCAAGGTGTGGACTCACAATGGCCGAATAGCTTCATTAATATACGTCAAGGACTGTAATTCTGGTTCCCCTATCAAAGATTCCCAGAAAATAGACATCATTGTTGGACGTTTGAGGAATGTTCTGAAAGGGCATGATGACATTCTTTATGCCAAGACTTGCGTCTCCATGACAGTCACCCATACTGAAAGAAGGTTACACCAGATGATGTTTGATGATCGTGACTATGAAAGGAAGCCTGTCCTGCAGCATAGTGATGATTCACCTGTGGTGACAGTCCAGAATTGGGTGGAAAGGGGTTACTCAGTTGTGAATGTCCAGTGTAAAGATCGAATGAAGCTGTTATTCGATGTCGTTTGCACGTTGACGGACATGGATTACGTAGTTTTTCATGGCACCGTCAATACAGATAGGGATAGAGCATATCTGGTAAATGTTTAGTCTACTTCCTGGGTTGTTTCTTTCATGATGGTTTAATCATCTTGTTATTGACATCAATCTATCCATTTTCATCAGGAATTTTACATCAGACACACTGATGGAACCCCTATTAGTTCCGAAGCTGAAAGGCAGCGTGTCATCCTATGCTTACAAGCTTCAGTAGAGAGAAGGACATCACAGGTACATGACTTGTTCAAACGTGCTATTGAATCAAATGCCTCATTGCCTTATCCAATTCTTGCAGATATTAATTGTTTAGGATATATTAACAACAGGGTGTGAGATTGGAGTTACGCACAACCGACAGGCCATGTCTCTTAGCAGATGTTACCCGAACATTTAGAGAGAACGGTTTAAACGTTACAAGAGCAGAGGTATCCACTTCCGCAGATGTAGCTCTAAACCTCTTCTACGTAACCGATGCACTTGGGAGTGCTGCAGATGCGAAAACCATCGACTCTGTTCGGGAGAAAATCGGGTTGAGTAGCCTGAAAGTGAAGGAATTGCCATTGATTTCTCAACAAAAGACCGAAGGGGAAGAGCAGGCAGCCGGTGTTGGTGGGGCCGTTTTGTTATCTCTTGGGAACATATTGAGAAGGAATCTGTACAGCTTGGGATTGATCAGGTCATACTCTTAGGCATAGAGCATCAAAAGAAAAAGAAAAACCGATTGAGTTATTCAAGATTTGTCCATATGTCTACTTTTCCCAAAGCATATTCTTTGCTTGAGGTTTGAGCATATTGTGTACATAAAAGAATCAAAATTTGCAGGAAAGAAAAGGGTGTGTACTTTGTTGATAGCAGTAGTTATAAGTTGGTTTGGTTGGTGGGAATTATTTGATATAGAAATGAAGATGAGGAAGAAAGAACAAGAGAAGAACATGTTGAAAAAGTGATGGGTAAAGAGTTGAGTTTATAGGTCTGCTGCTAGCTGGAAGACCAATGTTAGGTAAGTTGTATACAGCTTAACACATTGTACATAACAGCCTTTCTTATGTACTTGAATCAATGTTGACTTTCTTAGTTTCTCTCTCTCCACATGGTGTTTGATCTTATTTCTGAATGATGAACAAGTTTGTATTTTTAAATAAAATTAGGTGACTCTTGTCTGTCTGCAATTGAAAGTAGTCAAAGATGCTAAAGATTAAGCGAATGCGTAGGGCAAGGGAGACCGGCTAATTGTCGTTACTGTCCTTTTCCTGTCTTGAAGAAAGGGGAAAACAATAGTGCAGCCGACATTTAGCAGCAGGTGTTTTAAAATTGCACTCAAATTAAAGCTAAGAAACAACACTATCAAATCATCTCAACTTGAAGAAAATCAAGTTTTCAATTCAATTTCGAGATACTCTGAACCTAAATGAAAATTTACGATAAGAAAAGAGTGGTGGTCCAAAGGAAGTGAGGTTGGTGATGAACATAAAAACAAAACAACTGAATAAAGCTAGCATTTTTCGATCCAAACAGAGCATAAAAATGGGTAAGGAAAAAGGCCAAAGCTTCTGCAGGCAAAATTCCGGCGGCCGGCTGATCCGGCCACGGGGGAGTGGCCAAAACGAAAGCCAAAGCTGGCTTTTTTGAGTCGCATAGAAAACAAACAAACAAAAACAAAAGAAGAAAAAAGAGGAGCTCGAGAATCACAAGCACCAATATGAGGCCTCTTTTTTTGATCCCACGGGGCCTAATGGCTCTCCTTTATATACACAAACTTTTTTTTTTTTTTCTTCTTCCTATTTCTTTCTTTTATCCCTAGGTCTTTCATTAAAAAAAATTACACCTTTGATTAGTTTTCGATTGAAAAGTCAGGAGAATAATTCAATGAAATTTGTGAAATTTGGTAAAAATATTCCTTAATCAATCTTGTTAGAGAGTAAGAAGTGGAAACATTTGTTTAAGTTTTGGGTTCAAATTGATACAAGTTAACACGTCGAGAGGGTAGAAAATGATTTTTTCCGCTCACTTTTATCTTATTCACTTCGGAATCAGGGTTTATACGATTGTGTTGGGGTCCCAAAAGGGCATAGCTTTCAGCTTTTTTTTTTCTTTATTTTTTCCTTTCTTTCTTTCACCCATTTAATTTGTTTTTTAGTTTGTTTTCAACTTAGCTTTGGTTTTGTTCCATTTCCCACTTCCCTTTTTTATTTTGCATGAGATTCTGCTGCTCGAAAAATGGGTCTGGAAAAGAGAGAATAAAATAACCTTTTCGATTGGTCAAAGAAGGAATTGCCTGATTTTTTGTTTTCTTTTTATGTACATGTCTTAGTATTTACTATTTCTATAACTGGACTTTAAAAAAAAAAAAAAACATTTCTATAACTAGTTCATCCAAATTACAATTTTGATTTTGGGAGTATTCATAGGATTGCAAATTAGTATATATTGTTCTTTTCCAGCATCCATTTACAGAGAAGGAAAATTACCAACCATTAAAAAATATATTTATACAAAGGAGATAATTATTTCACCTAAGAATTGCGATTAAAGGAGATAATTTTCCATATTTATCTTTTGATTTCTTTTTAAAGTTATCCACATTCATTGTTTATTAGCAATGTCTTTCATGTATTTAATTTCGGGTTTTTTTTTTTTATTTTTTTTTTTAATTTTTATTTAGTTGATCAAAGTTGAGAGTATATGTCTTAACTAGCAAATATCTTAGCCTAGCAAACATTGCTTCAACTAGAGACTTTATCATGTAACAATTTTTTTCGAAACATCAATTTAAACTTTAAACCTTCTATGTATATCAATTTAGACCATTCATTAGGATTTTGTTTTAAAACCGTTAATGCATAACTTTCACATGTGTAAAAGATTTCTATAAATGCAGAGATTGACAAATCAAAGAAAAATGTTGGAATTAAAGATAGGTAATAGCGATTTTTTTTCTTAATTAATATGAGCGGTTTTTCATCTTCTCATTTTTCTCAGTGTTACATGATAATTTTTCTTGCTATACTCTGATAGGATTTTGGAAGAAGGATAATTCTATTTAGGTGAGTTTGAGCTGATTTAAAATAGAATCAAGTGAATATAGTTATAAATCACTCACGGAAAAGTCTAAATTGATTGACTGATGAAAGTTTAGGGTTTAAATTATACAATTATTAGTGTGAGATTACAACAACAAAATTTATGAGTATAAATTGAATTTTTTTTAGACTATCTATATAGCCTTAAAGAATGTTGCATAGCCAAAAATCCTATCTCATCAATGTGGATACGAAGGGCCATGGCGCTAGTGTGAAGCATAACTTCAAGCTTGGACTGCCAATGGCGTTTTTTTAACGGCAACTTAGAGAGCTTTTTTTACCTCCTTGGAGAAAAATGAGAAAAATCATTTTGTTGAATGCTCGTAAAACTCTCGATACTTCCTAACATTTTAGTAAAACCTGCAGTCGTAATAGTAAAGAATTGGTCGTAGCGCACATTAGATGAATTGATATGAATTTGTTGTTGATCTCTCCTCCCTTTATTTTGATTTGATATTATTCTCGTTGTTTAGAGGTTGGTTTATTTCTACTCTTTTAATAAGCTCAGAGTTCTAATATATTGTTTTTTTTTTGTTATAATTAGAACCAAGACGTGATATGCGATTCAGTAATAAATGTATTCTCCAAATTTGGTCGATTGAATTGAAACAATGTAGATTTTTATCTCTATCACCGACAAATTAATTATCCTTGCTCTTTGTATTTTTCTGAGACGCTCCGTTACTAATTTGTTAAGAATTAATCAGATTGAAATATTTTTTCCTAGGTCACTTTATCTATTGGTATGCTCTAGCTCTTCTTCCAATTTAGATAAAGAATCTTTGTAGCATTGGTGACTAGGACACCATGGCTTCTTAGTTTTTCTATGAAGTTAATTCTTTTTTAATTTTAGAAAAGATATACTAAGTGTCATTATTTATATATATAAGGTGTACTAATACATCTTTATGATGTACCTTCATAAACATGATTTCTTATAACCCACAAGATAATTTTTTTTTTTTTTAATAAGCTCCAAATTAAGCCAAATACATACACATAAATACACTGAACCTAACAAGAAAAGGACACAAAATAAGTTAAAAGGATCATCTCATACATGTGTTTGCAAGACAACTTTTCAGTCCAAGTGTTGTCTATTCTTTCATTATATTAATTGAGTTTGAATGGAAGAATCTTACAAAGTGGGCTCTTCAAAAAAGAGCTTTGTTTTTGTTTACTTGAAGCCATTTCCTATGTGGAGAAAAAGCATCTCTTTAATCCTTTTGGAAGATATGGAATTTCATGTGTTCACATATAGCTCTAGCTTAGGGAGAGAGTTGGAGTTGGAGTTGTTAGGCCAACTTGTAATAAGGGCCAAAATCATTTATTTCGATTTTTTGACTTTTATATCGTAGGGTGGATCTCGAAAGTTAGAAGCATTAATTGATTTAATAAAATATGGTCCGTCTCCACACACGATTCCAACGTCATAATTCTAATTTTTGTCCAATTTAAGAAGTACGTGGACTTCTAAGTGTGATAGTTTGTTAGATTTCGATGGATGATAGGTAAATGTACTTATTACCAACTTCTTTCTTTTTTTTTTGAAAAATTTTAAATACAGTTGTGGGAATGATATTGTTTGTTAAACCGAAACCTCAAGCTTAGTTGATCTTCAAGATCTTACCCAGAAACGACAGTGCAGAGAAATTAAAGAAGCAGAGAGAGAGAGAAAAGGTACAAAGTGTTTATAGTGGTTCTACCATTGTTGGTGTACATCCACTTTCAAAGGCACTAGTGTGTGAGAGCTTTTATTTCTGAAGTTTCATATACAGAGAGAGTACAAAAGAGAAGAACGAAGATTGTTCTTTTTCTCTAATTTCACAAGAGCAGAGTGCTCTGTTTTAAAGAACATGAGGCTTGCACGTGCTGAATAACAAAACCTTGAATATCAATAATCAACATTGTTCATTAATTATATCCTTTTTTACTTAATTACTTTTTGGTTAGTCTATCAAGAGTTTTATAGTACTAATTTGTATTTGTATTTCTTATTTTTAGATGAATAAAACGAAACTACAATAATTTATTGAGGCCAAAATGGAGACTTCAATTTTAGAGAGTTTAAATAAAACATTAAAAAAACAAGCATATATATTTTGTCTCTGGATAAATTGAAATTCATTCCTTTTTATTTTCTTTCTTTTCTAAAAAAAAAAAAAAAAAAGTTTTATACCTCTAAACTTTGGGTTGTATAAATTAAAACACTAACTTATAAGGAAATCATTTTAGATGTCCTCTATCAAGATTTTCTTTTAAGATCGTCAATGCATAATTTTGACGTGTGTATAAGACTTCTTTAAATGCAGAGATTAACGTAATATTAAAGAGAAATGATAAACGTTGGGTTTAAATTGATACAATTATTAGTTTGAGGTTTTAATCAATATAGTGGAAATAATTTGATTTTTTTCCTTTTTTTTTTAAAGTTCAATAACATGTGAGGTATGAGAATTCAAACATTTGACCTTCTATCACCCCTAGTGGAGATTGGTATATTCCTAAGCTAAATAATAAAGTGCTTAGCAACGACATTGATATCATTAGGAAATGTTCCATCAATCTCCAACTAGAAGATAAATTAGTTTGGTACTTTGATAAAGCTGGCAAATATACAATGAAGAGCGGATACAAATTATTCATGAAATCAAAAATTGATGGCATTTCATCCGGTTCTAATCCCATGAGTAAGATCTGAAAATCCTTATGGAGCCTCAAAATACCATCAAAGATCAAACACTTTTGTTGGAAAGCTCTTAACAATACCCTCCCGACTAAGCTAAATCTAAAAAACAGAGGGATCGAACTGTTTTCTTGTTGCTCATGTGGCGTTTTAATAAATTTCCTTTTATTTTTCAAAAAAAAGAAGTGATAATATTGCAATTGGGCCGGGACCATAGCAAAATGGGCTAAAATTTTAAAGCCCGTAACTTAATCGCGAGGCCCAAAAACATCACTTCGGTCGATACTAAAATTGATAATGACTACAAATAAAATAAAAGAAATAAAATAATTATCAATTTGTGTTAATTACTCGACAAGATATTGCTATTATATAACCTTGAAACAGACCATCGTTTATCGAAGCACCACTTAATTGAAAAAAAATAAAATTAGCTAATTAATTAATCTTTCCAAGTAATGATTTTCTCTATCATAAAGAAAGGTTTTCCACTAATTAATCGAAATTAATAAATTAATTATTAACCTGGTTTATTTTATAAATATTAGGTGGGTTTGTGAAATAAAATAAAAATAAATGTTAGGTAGGATTACTAATCAGATAGCTGAGATGGAAAAAAAACTTTATCGCTTATCTACTGGTCATTAATTGTTCCAAAAAATCCAAAATTTAAAACATAAATTAAACTTTGATTTGTTACTAAAAAAATGTTAAGAATTTATTATTATTATTATTATTAATACTTTACTCATTACGTTAAATATATAATTTTTAAAATTTTAAAACGTCATAAAAATTTGAATATTTATTTTCAAAAACGAAAATTATTTGAGACTTCTATCTTTTAAAAAGAAAACCTCAGGTATTTATTTATTTTAATTAAAAAGGAGAACAAGAAAGCAAAGATATGATTATTAAAAACTTTTTTTTTCTTTCTAAAAACAACAAGAAATAAAACTTAGAGTGAGAAACAAGAAATAGAATATAATAACATTACCAAAACATATTAATAAAATAATTACTATTGTTCTTATCTAAACCCACTTTAATTCAAATTTCTTATTTTTTAGTAATATTATTTTATTGGGGTATGGGGGATTTTACTTTTAACTTTATCTTGAACACAACTTGGAAGTAGATACCTTTTAAGTCATTGAGAATATTATACTTTTTTTCTCAAAAGAAAAAAAAAACAAAATATTTTTTTAATTATAATTTATTTATATTCATATATATTTGGTCAATGGTTGTGGCTCCATTATAAAAATATTTTTATTATATACTCGAAATTGGATTTCTCCAATCTCTAAACGAATTTAAAAAATAATTTTAGCAAAGATTAAAATAATTATTAATTTAATGTTGTGACATAAAGATTGATAATCTTGCCTCTCTTGGGGTTTGGGGTGGCAACAAGTGGTCTTCCATCTATAATTTAAAATAGATTTGGGTTATTAGTGATTATAATTTTTAATTACACAAATTATGCTGGCTTTATTTAAATTATTTTCTTATTGAAACGTTGCGTTTATATTACACCGATTTTTTTTTTATTAGAACTACTTTTATTGCTCCATATATTTATTCATTATGACTATATATATTAGTAGATTATAGTTGAATCCATTTTATTCTTAATTTTTTTATTTCATTAAATTAAAACTTGAAATTTGAATAAATGATGCCATTAACATGTAATGAAAAGTACAAATTTTAAAATTGATCATTAAACTCTCAGAATCATATCAAACAAATGTTCAAATATCCAATCATGAAAAATACTTAAATGAAGCTACAAAATTAAGTAAATAAAATATGTTCAAAATTAGCGGTAAAAGTTTCAATAACTAATTAAAAACACCAATGATAATTAGAAGTGTTATAGGTAATTCTGGACCACTCTGATGTACAAGGAGCTGACGAGGACAACCCGACACGAGCCCAGAAATAGAACCGAAAAATGGACTCCGAAGGTGAAACGGGCCAAAAGGTTGGGCCAAGGTCGGAGGGACCAGGCCTTGGCCCGGCCCCTGCTCGACCTCGGTCTGGGCCGAGGTCGAGGCCGTCCGGGCCGAGGTCTTCCGTCTCCATTTGGTCCGAGGTGCCCCGATTCCACGTGATTTAGCCCTAGATCGCCTCCAAACGCTTGAAAACCTAGAGCAGGAGCAGATATTTAAACCCTTCTTCATCACAGAAGAAAGGATCCGAACTCTAATCTTTAAACTCTCCTCTTACCCTTTCTCTCTTGCTTCCCATCGTTCTACTTGTTGACTTAAGTATCAGAGGCAGTGTGGCAAGCACCACACTCGTGTGCAGGTTTTATTGTCTTACAGGCCACGTCTTCCCCCTCTCAAACAAATTTACCGTTGGTGGCAAGTGAAGGTCAGGTGAGTTCCACCTGTCCAGATTTGACCATCAACAAGAAGAATTAATATTCAAGTAAAAAATGGTCTCATCCAAATATAAGGACGTTCATAGTTAGTCACAAATCTTAATTAAAAAAAACTTATCTAATTAAAAGTAAATTTTATTGACATGTATCTTTAACTAAGAGGTCAGAGGTTCGATTCCCAGAATGTTGTTGACTAAAAAAAGAGAGTTAGAATTTAACTTGTGAGATTTATTATTTTATAAAATTGAAATTTTAATGTTAAAATTAACCCAACAACCTAAGTTTATGTAAACAATTTATTCTTTTTCCTTCTAAAAAAAACTATTTATTCTTTTTCCTTAATTTTTAATTTAAACCTAATTTAATAACAATATGAATATATTTTAATATCACATACAATCATGTTTCTTTCTTTCATCTTTTTTTAAGTTAAACAACATGTGAGTTAGAGAAATTTGAATCTCTAACCTCTCGTATTTATGTTGTTATTGATCATTTTCTAACCTATTCTTACTTTTTTTTTTTTCAATTTTCGTCAAAAAAAAGTTATGGTATCAAGTTTTTATATTGAAAATTATAATTTATAATTGTTCTAGATTTGCTGCTTCAGTTTCCAATATTAATAAAATTATTTTTAACGTAGTGTAAATGAGATTTAAAATAGAATAGAAGATTTATTAAATTTAGAAAATAAAATGTAATTATATTATAATGCGTATAAAATAGCAGTCAGTCTATATCCAATTAAAAAACAGAATTCCCTTTGAATTTAAATTTAGAAAAAAATAAAGAAAGATTTAAAATTGTAATGCATATAAAATAGGAGTCAGTCTATATCCAATTAAAAAAAGAATTCCCTTTTTAAAAATTATTCTATTGCTTTACAATCCTTTATTAAAATAACAAAAGTGTTGAAGCGCACTTCAAATTAATATTAAAAGAAATTAGGGTCACAATTGCAATTTCCAAAATATTCAGTAATTATTATTAGGAGACCCATAGGAAATGGACAAAAGTCATGAACTGTATTGAATAAATTTATATTATTAAAAAAAAAAAAAATCATATGCCTCCCTCCATCATGAAGTATGGTTTATATATAAAATTAATTAAATTTAGTGAAATTCTAAGTTACAAACTTCCAGACAAATACAATATATTTTATTTATATATGTTTTTCTTTTAGAAATATTATAAGGCAAAGGTCTTTAAAGTCAGTGTAATTTCATTCCATGTTGTGGGGATCTAGACTTATTTCAATTGGTCAATTTGTTAATTGACTAAAAGATAGTTCTTATATGAACTCTTTTTTGCATATTATTTATTAAATAATTTGATGAAATCAAGATAATTATACTAGATAATCCATTGAAAATATGACAAAATATAATTTTATATATATAAAAAAAATAACATATGAAAAAAGATTTAACTCTATAATCAAAGTTGAGACTCTAGTCTTTATTTTCAAAGGCTAGAGATTGAATTATTTATGAAAAAAAAATTGTTCATGTCTTATTTTCAACTTGCAATTTGATAATGTTTAATTAATATAATTCTTTTCTGAAAAAGTCAATATAAGATATAAGATTGATTAATCAAATATTAAGTTTTTTGTAAATGAATTTCTTCTAAACTATGACAAACTTGGTAGATAACTTAGAAGTTGTATGGTTGTCATTTTCATTTTCATTTTTGAAAAATAAAAGTGAAGAGAGAATGATGTTTTAATGTAATACAATATTACAATTTATGTTCACATGATGTTTTAATGTAATACAATATTACAATTTATGTTCACATGAGATCATTTATAGAAAATAACATTAATAAAGCAAGGTTATAGTATAGCAAATCAAATTAGTTAAAGTATTATATTTTAAAGAGTCCCTCCTGAATCAAGAACATCATCCATATCTGTTGCAGAAACGAAATGTCCCTCGAAATTGAATCGGATTCCATGGAAGTGATCAATACGCTAAAACGGAGTTTCAAAAGACATCACGGAGACGAAGAATTTAATCGACTCCATCATCACGACCTTTTCTCGCTTAGCTTTGGTCTCATTTAGCCATTATAGAAGAAACCTCAACACAGTCACCCACTTTGCTGCTAAGCTCGCTTGCTCTCATTCTTTTTTGTTTCACCAAGCAAGAATTTGGGCATGTGTTCTAGGTCCTTGGTTTTTCAAATTAAACTGGTTAATCCCTCTCATTAATGAGGGTAGTTGTTTTTTTTTTTTGAGTTCAACAACAATTGGGGGTGGGGGATATTAAAACTTCGGACCTCGACTGTCGAAGGTATATGCCAATTACCGCTGAGCTATGCTTACTTTGGCATTAATGAGAGTAGTTGTTTCAATCCTCTCCCTACAAAAAAAAAATCATGTTAATAGTTCACTACATGCTTAACTATATGAAACTTCCAACAACATATCTTTGTTCATAACTTGAACTCCCATGAGCAGTCTATCTTAATTTGTTGTATTGAGTAGGTCTATTGCTCAAGGGTGATAGGACCAATTTGGTCCTATATATTTAGTCCTAATCATGCTAGTTTTATAATTAATTATATTATTTTGTAGGTATTTGGTGTTAGAGCTTCTCAGTAACACTTTGGAGCAAAAAGGACTTAAAAATTAAAGGAGCAAATTAGGAGCATCAAGGGCAAAAAGTGAAGTGGAGCCAACCTACCCGAGAGGGTAGCATTGAGATGTCGTCACAGTAGCGTCTCAACACTGGGATTACATGCAACGTCAAGATGCTAGCCTAAGAGCATCTCGACTCTGCCTTGATTTTTCAGAAAACACGCGGACAAAAGGCATAACATCAAGACGCTATGCCCAAGCGTCTCGACGCTCCGATAGGATTTAAAAGCCACTTTTCCGATTTTTAGGTCATTCAACAGCCGTTTTCTTTTGTTCTTCTTTTGTTCTTCTCTATTTCCTCTTTATTTTCTGAGTAGTTCTTAGTTTAGGTTAGTTAATTAGGTTGGTTAATTGAGCCTTTGAACTTATATTTGACTCGTCTATGGCCGTCTAAGCATTGATTGTTGTGATTGGAACCTCAACTTGTAAGTATATTCTGTTTTCATGAGATTTCTGAGTTTAATGTATGGTTTGATTGTTGTTGTGATTTACATTCCCGTTTATATCACTTGCATGCATAGTAGATTAGATTGACGACCCAATCGAAGCTTGTATGTTCGTAATTAGCTAAGAAATTAAATTCCATGTCGCGAATGAGATCTTAATTTATAGTTAGAAAGAGACCGAATCATGAGTACGGGTCCCAAGAGCGTCCTCTGACTTGTAAACTTGCGTGATAGGTTTAGGGTCTAAATCGATATTTGTGATTAAATTAGGCTTTTCCTATTTAATTGTGAATATTCTAGCCAAGAGAACCACTTAATTAATTTATTAATCACGATCGGTTAGTTTGTTAATTAATGGGATGTTGTTTTGATAGATTAGTAGAATTAACGCTCTAGGGGTTTCTTGTCCTTTAAACAATTATTGATTTATTAATCTTGACGGGTTAGTCAGTTTTATTAATTAGTAATTTTTTTTTTTATACATTACAATCAATAACAGAGTAGGATCAACAAACTAAGCAGACAACCAGATAGACTAAACTGTTACACCGCTAATAAAACCCATTACACAATAACCATCATACACCTAGACTAGCAACCAACTCTACTCTCTCCTGCACTATTTCACCTCAAGTCAGCCCCCATCCTCGCTCTCTAGGCCTGAAAGATCACAATCCAATTACAGCAAATTAGCACAGGAAATAAACACACATTAACTCACTCCACACACCAGAGTATCCTGTCTGAACACCCCAACCTGCAACCTGGTAAATCTCAATCAAGCATAGAGGTATATATTTAATAAAATGGCAAGGATTCAGAAGCTGAAATTTATCACAAATCAAGTCTGTACGCTCCGAATGCTAAACCTTATGCCTGAGAGAAGAGCTAAAGCATGCTAACAAATTCAGAAACAAATCAAGTTAACTCCACGAAATTTCACGCGCATGCAAGTGCAAAGCCTCACCTAAAGAAGCCCCTACAAGCCCAAGAAAGGCTTATAAACTCCTTCACCCATCTTCCCCCTACACTGGCACTAAGGTCTCGCATAGAAGCTAAAAGGCGCAAAAAAGGGTGCGTTCTCAAAACCTAGGGCCTGCAAGAGAAACAACTCATTTACTACTTTTTACCACTCTAAAGGCGAGGTACTAGCTTTCGCGCTACAATGTAGGGACCCATAACCCGGGTTTTACCCTTGGTTGGCCTAACTGAACACACTGAAGGCAGCTCTTTTTACCCCTCTTTGCCTGGCGCTTTCAACATGCTTTTATTGAGGAGACAGGAACATGTTTAAGAGTCCCAATGCATGCCCGCGCCTCGTTTTACCACTCATATTTTAGCAGGTCTTACCATTCATTCTCTTTTTCTTTTCCTTTTCTTTCTTTTCTTTTTCATTCTATTCTTTTCTTTTCGGATCTACTCTTTTCTTTTTTATTTCTTTTCTTTTCCTTCTTTACCTAGGCCAAGCACACACGCTAGATTGCAAAAATTAGGAATCCCGCTCAGCCTTACACCTATCGGGGTGACAATAGATCTATAGAGCTCATAAAATAGACCAGAGCCTTCAAGACTACCTAAGGAAGAGGCCTCAAACACTCAAACAATTAGACTACCTAAGGAATTAGTAATTGGTTTGATGGACGGTGGGATCGAGTCAATTTATCTCAGGATACTAATTAGACATCATGCATTTAAATCACTATTTTGATAATCAATGAATGAAAATCAATGTACTGAACTCTGAGTATCTCCAATTACGGTAATCACCGAGGTGAGATTAACCAACCAGTCATTTATTTTTTTGTCTTTACTTTTCTGCCAGTTACATTTTTGCTCTTTAATTTTCCGCACTTTAATTTCCAATATTTTATTTTTTTCCACTTTTAAATTCATTTCTTCATCCAACCCCTCTCCAGTTACCTATAAACACAAAAGAATTTGGAAATAAACCAGTTGTTCCCTGTGATCGACCTCGACCACTATTGTTACATTTAGGTGTCGGTGAACTATAAATTCATCTGACACGAGGCCTAGACAAAACTCATTCCGTCAAAGGGTGATTTAGGATTTACAATATTTAAAAGAACTAACACTTTCTTCTCCACGGTGAACAATATTTCAATACACAAACAGAAAAGGATTCACCAAGTATATTAATTGTGTATGCATGGTTTTGAAGGGTGCTCCTATGATCTGAATTAAATGGAAGAGAAATGGCATTTCAAAATTCTTTGCAAAAGATAAGATGTTTTATTGAGTAATTTGCTCCTTGATTGATGTAATTATTAGTAACAATTAAAGTGGCATATGGTTAATCTTTTAAATCTACTAAATTTGAATTTCTTGTCATTTTTTTTTATCATTTATCAGTGACCAAATAAATACTTATTGGACGATAAAATTATTGAATTTAGATTGACATGACACACACTACCTTTGTTACTAAATGCAAGAGCTAGAAAAATGAAAACTATATTGGAAACTTTCATATGATAAATGATTATTAGCCATAGGAGTTGCCATCCTTGAATCATTTAGCCACTGGAGCAAGTCAAAGTGGAGAAAGGGAAAGAAAAACGTAGAATATTTGGTAAAATTCAAAAACTTAGGTCCCGTTTGTTAATCATTTAGGCCCCGTTTGATAACCATTTGGTTTTTTGTTTTTGGTTTTTGATTTTTAAGTTTATAAACACCACTTCCAACTCTAAGTTTCTTTGGTTTTTCACATACCTTCTTTCCATGTTTTCAAAAACCAAGCCAATTTTTGAAAACTAAAAAAAGTAGTTTTCAAAAACTTGTTTTTGTTTTTAGAATTTGGTTAGGAATTTAAGTGTAACTTTAACAAAAATGAAAACCATGGTGAGGAAATTTAAAGAAAACAAGCCTAATTTTCAAAAACCAAAAACCAAAATCCAAATGGTTATCAAACGGGGCCTTAGTTTTTGGTTTTTGGTTTTTGAAAATTAAGCTTAAAAACACTGCATACACTTGCAAGTTTTTTTGCTTTGTTATCTACCTCCTTCCCATGTTTTCAAAAACCAAGTCAAATTTTGAAAACTAGAAAAAATAGTTTTAAAAAACATTTGTTTTTTAAATTTGGCTAGGAACTCAAGTGTCTTTAACAAGGATTAAAACCAACCATTATAAGGAGAGATTGGATGAAAATAAACATAATTTTCAAAAACCAACTTTAGTAGTATAGCTTATGGAAAAATTTCACCTAAAATCTAAATTATATAATGGAAGTAAACCGCAGTCACAATGGAATTGAAAAAAAAAAAATCTAAACTAGAGGTATTAAAATTTTTTGATGATCTAAAAGAATATGAAAAATCCAACTGGAATTCAACTGAATTATAAATTCATTTTAATTGGATCGAGTTCAAATAAATGGAAATTTTATGAACTAGCGTGGCTAATGAATTCTTCCAAAATTGATTTGAGTAAAACAACTTGAATTTATTATTAATTTCAAAAGATGGTTTTTAGTTATGAAAGAAAAAAAAATCAATTTATACCTTTAAACTTCGCAAGTTGAGTTAATTACAACTTTAAAAGCCAATAATAATTATCAATTAAAATCCTGAAATTTTCTCATATCTTTCATTAAATTATGTTGAAAGGTTGTCAATTAAACTATGGACGTACGTGTGAAGGCTATTATTTTATAATTTACAGAAAAAAGAAAAACATAACAAGAGAATTACATGATAACAAAGATCCTTTGTATCGTATAAAACAATACTAACATCTTATTAACAAGAACAACAAAAACTCCACTATCACATTATCCACCAAAAATTTGAAACGTTAGCATGAACAAAATATTACCATAGATTGGAAGACATGTTTGTCACTAAGCAACCTCCCCTAAGGTAAAAAATGACAAGCATAACTATGATGTTCTTTTTTCGTTTTTGTAAATTAACGAGGGATTTTTTTTTTCTTTTTTTCTTTTTTTAATCATTGAGATTTGATTTCTTGAGTGTGTTCTTTCAAAGATTTTCAATATTAGTTTAAAGACCAAAAAAAAAAAAAGCCAAAGTGATATATATTTGACCTTTTTTTTTTCTTATTTTGTTATATAAATTATAAAATAACAAACATGTGTCTCCCTAATTTAACTAACAATATTGTAATAGATTTTAACCAAATTATATAGATTTTTTTTTTTAAAAAAAATACCAAATGAAATAGATTGAGACTAGTAAAGAGTTTTAATTGATAATACTTAGTTTTTAATGACTCGGTCTATTTTATTATATAACATGTGGGGTTGGAAGGTTTCGAACAACAAATCTCTTGATCATTACTATAAACTTTATGTGTGTTGAGTTATGTTTATGTTGGTTTAATGACTCAATCTATAAAGTTCAAAATTTTAATGGATGAAACGATTAGTTTGAAGTCTTGATTCACCTTGTCCATAAATGTCGTGGTTATAAATTAATTTTCTCTAAAAATCATACATGCATATTTATTATTTTAATTTCTTTTTTTTCCCTTATTAAAAAAAATCATTTTTCCCATTTTATCATTAAAAATATTCGAAGTAGAAAAAAATGGAGGGAAAATTTATCCACGGAAAACCAACAACGTGTCCTTTTTTTTTTTTTTTTTTTTTTTTTTTTGACAAAGTGTCTTCTTGTATTTAATTTCCTCATAAAGTCATCAAAAATTCATTTCCTCGTTAATAATTCAGACATTCTAAAAAATATAAAAAACTTTCATTCATGTAAATTGTCAATTAATTAAAAGTATAGGAATTTGTCTTATTCCCAAATGATATCTTTCTTTTTTTAACCATTTTTAAATATTATTTTCATTTTCAAGCAACTTTGCTTTGACAATTCAATAACTAATTAATTTTTAGTTACATTATAATGTAAAAGGAATAGTTATATTATTTTTTTCATTAATAATAGTAACAATTCATGGCTGCATTAAAGAAAGAGGAAAATTTTGTCAAAAAAAAAAAAAAAAAAAAAAAAAAAAAAAAAAAAAAAAAAAAAAGAAAGAGGAAAAACTATTTACATAAATAATAATAAATCTTTAATCTTGTATATATAAAATGTCAACAAAGAGGCCCTGAGATTCCTTTTCTCCTTCAATAATCGTTTCGTGTTCGGTCGGCCAAAAACTAATATTTCTGTACAATTAATTGATTATTGTTTTCTCAAAAAGAAAAAAATATTTATTATTTTTTTTTTTAGAACTGAACAATTTATTCTTAGGTAATTAAAACTAAAAATCATATAATAAATGAATGACAAATTAATAATAGTAACAAGAACACCATGTAAATATTTTTTCAAAAAAAAAAAGAACACCATGTAAATATTTTTTTTGTCTACATAGTCTTGTTGATGTAATTTTTTTTTTTTTGGAAAAATACATTTTTGGTCCTTGACTTTTAAAGAATTGGTGCATTTGGTTCTCGAGTTTTCAAAATAAACATTTTTAGTTCCGACTTTCGAGAAATAGGTTTAAAAGGTCTCTCATATTATTTTTTCAAAATTTTAAATTAATATTCTTTAATTTTTGAATTTAAAAAACCATTCAATATTAAAAAAATATTAATTTTAAAAAGTTGAAATATTAATATGAGAGACTTTTTAAAACCTATTTCTCAAAATTTTGGGATTAAAAATATCTATTTTGAAAACTTAGGGACCTTTTTTAAACCTATTTTCAAAATTCAAAGACTAAAAATGTTCATTTTGAAAACTGACTAAAGAGTAAAAACACCTATTCTTCAAAACTTAGAGACCGAAAATGTATTTTTCCCTGTTTTTTCAAACATAATAATATATGGCAAAATCATGTTCTTAAATATAATTTTGCCAATAACTTGCAATATAACCTTTTAAGAATCACTTAGAAAATAAAAACAAGCTAACCTTTAATATATTATCATATATTTAAAGTATCTATTGACTTTCATACTTATTATTCTGTTCATTTTTGTATTTTCAAATATTTCGGTTTGATTCTCAAATTGTATAATAAAATTTATATTATTATTATATATTTTGGCTAAATTTTCTTAATTAGTTTCTTTAGACCAAAAAAATGTTAATAAGTTTTTAAAAAGATATTCCTTTTATCTGCAAATTTCACATTAACTTTTTTACATAATGATGAAAATAAAACATTTAAAAATACAATAATTTATAAAGAGAAAAGGACATAAATTAAATAAGGGAAGGAGAAGCCTGAATTAGGGGCTCTCTTTTTCATCTTTCCAGGAGAATTCCTTCAGGCTCTGGCAACCTCATATTTACTTTTCCCTTTACCCAAACAATATAATATTATAATAATTCCTAAAATATATATATATATATATATATATATATATATATGTATATATATATATATTATTTAAAAATTAAAACGATAATTATTATGCATTGGTTCTCTAGAAAAAGTAGTCCCTGTTATTATTAATATTATTCTTTCAAATTGCTACTTTTTCAGAAACAAAATAATAATAATAATAATTATTATTGTTATTAAAAAAAAATCACCCACCCACTTTTGAAAAATCAAATAAATTTTATATTATTATTTCTCTGCCGGATTCCCAACCATACTCAATTACCATTTTTTTAACAAATAAAAAAATAAATGCCAAAGAAAATTGCTTTCTTTATGGCCATAATTCAATATTCTTTTTAATTAATTAATTAATATTTTGAATCTAAATTTGGACAGTCTTTGGTAAAGTTAAGTTAGGCCTCCAATTATCTAAACTGCAGAAACAAGGTTTCATTATCTGAGCATTTTCCCATTCAAATCAAAAGCTGAGTCTTTTTTTTTTTTTTTTTCCCTCCTTTTCTTTCATAATCTTCCCATATTTTTCAATTTTCTGAAAAAAAAAATGTTTTTTTTTCTTAAAATAGATCAGCATGCTTTAGGCCTTGTGATGAGCTGAACTGTTTCTTTTTAGCAAAACTCTTCAAGTAAACAGTCCTTTTTAAGTTTTGCAGGTAATATAAAGATTATAATCTTACTGTAAAGTCCTTTCTCATAATTTTCCATGCTATTTTTTTCCCACTCTTGAAAAAACAAAACCCACAAGAAGAAAAAAAAAAAGAAAAAAGAAAATTCAAATTTCTCAGCTTCTAATCCATTTTCATTTTTCTGGGTTTTGATTTTGAAGAGTTTTTCTTCTTCTTTTTCTCATGAGGATTAGTGAATGAAAAATGAGTTTTTTGATAAATAGGTGAAGGAAATATTTGTTGGGTGTTTTTTCCTTTTTTTTCTTTTTTTCTTTTTAAGTAATGGAGGGAAGAGATGGTGGCGCAAGTAGTGGGGTGACTGTGGTGGGATCAGATGCTCCGTCGGAGTACCAAATAGCTCCGAGAACCGCCGATAACCCGCCACAGACCGCTGGATCAACGCCGCCGTCGACGACCCAACCAGCTTCGACGCCGTCGGCCTCGGCTCCGCCGCCCACGGCGGCCTCCACAGTTCCAGGAAAGAAGAAAAGAGGGCGGCCGAGAAAATATGGACCCGATGGCTCTGTCTCTGTGGCTCTGTCTCCGAAGCCGATATCGTCCTCCGTGCCGCCGCCGGTGATCGACTTCTCGACGGAGAAGAGGGGGAAGGTACGGCCGGCGAGCGCCGTGAGCAAAAGCAAGTTTGAAGTGGATAATTTAGGTAATGGGGATTTACTGATTTAATCAATCTGTCTAAACTTGGAGAGATTTTTCTGTTTATGTATCTTGGTTTTTTCTCAATAGAGCTTGGTTTTGGTTCTGTTGATGTCCATGGCTAGTACTGTTTTCTCTGGAATGATTCAGTTGTTCTGGGACCTGGGTTTTGGAGAGAAGTGTTTGGATTTGAGATTATTAGTTAGTGATTCTGTGTGAATTTTTTTCTTGCTGGGTGGATGTGGGTCCTCTGGTTGGATTCTTTGATTAAGTTCTCGAAGCATATTGTTGTTCTGATTCTGAAAAGATCGAGAGCTTTCTAAGTTGGTCTGAGAATGTCGGAATCTTCTTGTTTTTTTGTTCTTGTTTGAACTCTCTGTCTCTGTCTCTGTCTCTCATTTTGGCTATTTTCTGAGCCTGAACCTGACGATTGATTCACTTACAGAAAAGGGTGTCTTCATTTTTTCTGTTCTGATGTTGGGTTCTGATTTGATTTTGATTTCTTAGCAGTTTATAGACTCCATGATCTTTCATTATCTTCAGATGTTTCTGCATGGACTTAATTAAGTAGTGTACTATTTTTTCATTAGATGCCTCTGCTCAGCTACAGTGTAGTGCTTCCTTAGAAGAAGTAATTGGTTGAAGTCTCTGAATCTGTCACTTGACTTGGAAGTTTGGAATTCTATAATGGATTTGAAAAGATTGTTTTCATGTTGCTCTGTTGAACTTTTTTCCTTAAAGATTCATTGGAATTCTATAGTTTGTTGTTGTGTTTTGATCTTGTCACTGAATCTGTCATTCTCAGGTGACTGGGTTCCATGTTCTGTTGGTGCAAATTTTACACCTCATATCATCACTGTCAATACGGGCGAGGTAAAATGTCGAAAACATATCTTCTTCAAATAAGCTGGGCTAAAACCTGCTTAAGAGAACCTTTTTTTTTTTGTTAGTTATAACTTGCTTTATGGTTAGTCAATAAAGAGGCTGATATTTTTTTCTTTTCACTTCTATTCCATTTCTGGAGTTGGTTTTTTTTAGGGGGAAAGTAAATTTATGTAAATAACTGAGAAAATAGATGAATCCATGAAGTTTGGTTGTTTCATTTAATTTCTATTTGCTCCCCCCCAAATAGGAAGTTTTCAAATTCTTATAGTTCATACCAAGAGTGAATTAACACATTCATTTGTTTAACTTTTCTTGTGATGGAGCAAGTAAAGGAGCTCTGAGTCTTGTTATGTGTTGGATAGAAAAAGGAAAAGAAATGAACAGTTACAGATTACCTTTTACACTTTCATCTTTCCTTTTTTTGATCAACTATTTGTTCAATTTGTTCCTTTCACTTAGGATGTCACGATGAAGATAATATCCTTTTCTCAACAAGGGCCTCGAGCGATATGCATTTTGTCTGCGAACGGTGTGATCTCAAGTGTCACTCTCCGTCAGCCTGACTCCTCTGGAGGAACACTAACATATGAGGTGATGCATTTATTTTGGCCTCCTATAATGGTATGCTACTAATGAAAGAGATGCCTAATTGAATGGTAATTCAGTTGTGAATGAATTCATGAAGTTTTCGATAATTTTCTGTCTCTTGGCTCTTGTTAGCATGCTTTTAGGATCCAGTACGTAAATAACATGCCAATAATGGTTCCCGTACAGAGTATCGGAATTAAAACCCGAACATTTACAGATACAGTCACTTATATGTACTGACATCTATATGAAGCTGTTCTGAGAAATAGTACTATACATATTAAATTCATTATGGTTCATAAATTCTAAAGTTGAATATTATGGCTAAATTTAAATTCAATGAGCATTTAATGTCTACTTTTCTTTTAAAACAAAGCCTTTCCAGTTCTGAACATTACCTTCCTAACATTGCACTTGGACGTCGACATATATTCTACTGTTCCCGTCTTGCTCGTTCAGTAAAGGCATCCTCTCTCTGACCTGCACGCCAACTGCAACTAGATAGCGCTTTATTATTTCTTCCAGCTATCGACTCCTGTAATTAATTATCACTTTTATTCCTCACAGAGAAGCTTCATTTAACATTTAATGCAATGTAGCTAAATGTGAATTATCACTGCTTTCCCTTTTCAATTTAGTATCTTTTATCTGTTCTATTATGTTTGTGACATTCAACTCGGGCGGTGCAGTTACATTCTAACTAGACATTCCTGTTTCAGAGTTGATTAGAGAGTTCATTGGATACCTGAATGTTTTTTCACAGTTATAGGCAGTAAAAACTTCGTGATGGCTAAAGTTTTTCGGTAGACTGATCGTAAAATGAATTTGCTAGTAAATCTTTGATTACAAGCTTCCATTTTGATATTTTCATATCAGTCCAGCATTGCACAATCATTATTTTTCAAGTAATGCTGAAATATCTTCTTTACATTCTTGACAGTATCGGTTTGTACTGAAAACCTCAAAGTTCTGCTTCTGATCTATACCAAGAATTCTATCTGCTATCAGTTAATTAACTACTTCATATCAAGCAAATTCTTCTCACGTGGGATGTCGATTCTTCATCCATAGACGAAATCTCTCATATCGATCTTCTTTTTTATGTTCACAGGGTCGCTTTGAAATACTGTCCTTGTCTGGCTCATTCATGCCCAGTGATAATGGAGGAACTAGAAGTAGATCTGGTGGAATGAGTGTTTCCTTAGCAAGTCCAGACGGGCGTGTCGTAGGTGGTGGAGTAGCTGGTCTATTAGTAGCTGCAAGTCCTGTTCAGGTATGGTACTTCTGTTTTCTTCCTCACAATCAGCGATTCGCTACCGATATGATCTATTATCTCATTGCAATTGCTTTCCAAATCTGAGCTATGGAAGAAACTGAGATTCTGCTTATTACTTTCTCTGCAAAAATAGGTTGTAGTAGGGAGTTTTCTATCTGGAAATCAACACGAGCAGAAACCTAAAAAGCCAAAACAAGACACTAATTCGACAGCCCCGCCAACTGCTGCCATTCCAATATCTTGCGTCGATCCTAAGTCCAACCTCTCGCCTTCCAGTTCCTTTCGTGGCGATAACTGGTCGATGCTGCCAAACGATTCAAGGAATAAGCCAACTGATATCAATGTATCCCTGCCCAGTGCATGATCTTGACCTCCATAGCTTATTGTGAAAGTCTCCCTCTCCCATTTGCCATCATCAAACTTCAAGTTGGTGGATTCCACATCTTGTTTCATGGTCTCTGTAACTTACCACTGTACTTCCATTGTAGAATTTTAAACCTCCACTGCCCCTGTTGATCCCTCTCAGTTAGCTTTCCACTTGGTAGAGTAGCTATAGGCACGCCCCGACGCCGTTGCGTCGAGTAGAATAGTTTGATGTAATGTGAAGACTTTCGCTTTGCTTCATATCAATGGATTGTGATTTTATGCTTCTTTCCGTTCGTCCAATATCGACATCGGTCAACTCGTCTTCCTCAAATCTTTGTCTCTCTGGCTTGGATTTGTTAGATTTAGATGAAGCTCCTGAGGATGTGTATTTTGTTTTGCTCAAGTAAGAGCAACCAAGTGAAAGAGACCTTAAAATAAACAAAAAGCGAATCCATCAGCTATTAAGGATCAGATTAGAAAACAAGTCCCAAATAATAGCAAAAATTGAAGTCAACTAACATCAACATCAGAAAATATATTAATGATTAGGGCAAGGCAATTACGTAATTTGCTTAAACTAATCTAATCAATATATAAAGCTTTCTTAAGCAATCAAGGAAGTAAAGTGAACCGTGCATGTACCGAGGAAAATAGAAGCTCTTAATTTGACTTGATAGATTTTGTTTGAGAACATTGATGGTGACTGAAAAAGCTCCCTATTTAATTCTTCTATTGCTTCAAATTTAATTGAAACTTCTACATTATTTCAAAAAAAAAAAAAAAAAATGAAACTTCTACATTATTATTATTATTATTATTATTATTATTATTATTATTATTATTATTATCACCTTCTTGTTTCCTCACAATTTCTTTGATTTTTTTTTTCACATTTTTTAAAACATATTTGAACTCTTAACAAAAATTTGAAAATATAAACCAGTTTTTCAAAACTACTTTTTCTTTAAATTTTGACTTAGATTTTGATTATCTGTTTATTTATTTATTTTGTAAAATAGATAACAAAATAAAGACCTAACTGAAAATAGTGCTTAGAATCTTTAATTTTCAAAGACAAAAAAAAGGGGTCATTAAACATGATCATAATTTTCAAATATGTATTTGTTCACACGTAACTTCAGAGATGGAGACACGTGAAATAAAAATATATTTGTATTGATGTAATATGCATGTGGGTGTACAATCTCTAATACATAATCCTCTGATTCTCTCTCTTGTGTGTGAATGTGTTTCACTCGAGGGCTGGAGCGCTTGTTCTCGAATTTGAAGTCGTCTCAAGGACTTTGCATCTTGTTCTTGAGATTGGAGTTGTCTCAAGGGCTTTGCAGCTTGTTCTTGAGATTGAAGTTGTCCCAAGTTGTCTCAAAGGTTTTGCAGCTTGTTCTTGAGGTTGGAGTTGTCTCAAGGGCTTTGCAACTTGTTCTTGAGATTGGAGTTGTCTCAAGGGCTTTGCAGCTTGTTCTTGAGGTTGGAGTTGTCTCAAGGGCTTTGCAGTTTGTTCTTGAGGTTGGAGTTGTCTCAAGGGCTTTTGCAGCTTGTTCTTGAGGTTGGAGTTGTCTCAAGGGCTTTGTAGCTTGTTCTTGAGATTTAAGTTGTATCAAGGACTTTGTGAGCTTCAAGGAGGAGTCTTTTGATCTTCTGGAAGTCTTCAAGAAGTTTTAGCCTTTCAGAGTCTTGAAGGATTTGAGTTCTTCTGGATGGATTGAGGTAGATTTCAGTCTTCAGATCTGCAGGATGCTCTGTGCTTCAATAGGTCTTGCAGTAAGATTTGGAGAGGATTTGAGCTTCGATCTTTGGTTATGCAGAAGGATTTGAAGAGGGTCTTAGCTTCGTTCTTCAGTTCTGCTGCAGAATTTAAAGATGATCGGAGTCTTGTTCTTCAGTTCTGCAGCTGAATTTAACGAGGATCTGAGTTTTGATCTTCGATTCTGTAGAAAGAGCTTCAATCTTCAGAGTTTTTTGAGAGCTTTCTCTTCTTCCTTTCTTTCTGCCCCCTAATAATGAGAAGCAAGGCCTTCTATTTATAGAGTTTTTTTGACGCCTTCATGGGCTTGGACTTGATTGCATTTGGGCCCATTCATGGGTTTCGACTTGAAATGCATTTGGGCTCATTCATGGGCTTGGGCTTGAAATTTGGGCTTTTGGCCCAATTACCTAATGAATTTGGGTTTAAATTGAACCTGATTTAATCTAATTTCATGAACTTAGAAAAAATACTTACAAAATTTCTATGCCAACAGTATTTATGAACAAATTTTTGTTCAATAAGTACATTGAAATTGAATAACAATGGTGAGATGACATTTAAAATTATTGCTTTAATGAGTTTTTTTTTTAATATTATCAACTTCATTTCTATTTATTGAATAACTAAAGCCTCATTTAAAATCATTTGCCAAAGCAAGCTTAGCTCAGCGGTAATTGGCATGTACTCTCGACCATGAGGTCAGAGATTCGAATTCCCCCATCCCCAAATGTTGATGTACTCAAAAAAAAAAAAAAAAAAAAAAACTTCGTTTGTAATAACCATTTGGTTTTTTATTTTTTATTTTTGAAAATTATGTTGATTTTCTCCCAATTTCCTTACAACAATTTTCTGTTAAAAACACATTTGAATTCTTAACTAAATTCAAAAAAAAAAATTATGATTTTTTTTTTTTTTTTAGTTTTCAAAATTTGACTTGGTTTTTGAAAACATGAAAATAAGGTAGATAATGAAACATAGGCTGAAGTAGTGTTCATAAGCTTAATTTTCAAAAAAAAAAAAAAAAAATCATAGTTATCAAACACAGACCTCAATCTCCCTTACTCAAATTAAAAACCCACACCATAAAATATTATAGCAACACATTATAATTCATGAAAAAGAAGAAAGAAGAAAAAACTCAATTAATAAACTATTATCATAGAATATAGTAAGGTCATTTTTATATTATTTAATTTTAAGGCTAATCCAAACATGGCTGAAGCCTATCTAAAAGTCAAAGTTTGGCCTAAATCAATTCTTATTTTAGTGGGTTAGCTCATCCGTTTTGGTCATTGCCTTAACTTTTATAGGTCAGATTTGCCCAATCTTCCTTTATGAAAACCTCCTAACATAGGTGAAAATATTGATATGATATTGATGGTTTGGATTTACGGATACATCGACAAATACCTTGAGGAAAAAAAAACATTGATGTCATAATAATTTATAGAAAGAATTTTAGGAAGCAGCTGAAAGAGAAGCAACTGGTCTCGATTGCTGATCTTTTGGAGTAGTGGGCAACATAATGGTTTCGCCACTAAGAAGAAACATGTTATACTAGGTGACTAAAATCCTCTAAGGTCAACCGAGCAAGGTTGTATTGTAAATTTCCTCATAAAACTTTCAAAACAAGCGTATTTAAATTATAGGCTACTTCTTTAAGTATACATTTTAATAATTATAAGTCAAATGTGTGTTAGTACAATAATATATATTTTAAAAATCAGAAGATGGACAAAAATTTAAATAATTTATTAATAAATAATTTTGTTCATACAAGTATTTAATTCAATAATAAAATGATGTTCTCGTGGGATTCAATAAAATGATGTTCTTAGGATATTAGACTAACATTTATATATTTAATTTGATAAATATATTTGTCAATAGGACGTCATTTAATAATATATATTTAAAATGCGTTCAAAATTCAAATCAAAAGAGATAGAGGGAGAAAAGGAATTAGGATTCGTGAAAGATTAAATTTATGTTATTCAATAAAAAATTTTAAAAATTAATTTACAGCTCTTAAGTTAGAAGAGAAAGGAGAGAATTAAAATATATATATATATATATCAACATATGACAATTTTTCAATATTTATTTATAAATTTTTTTACGTTAAATTATAAGTTTAGTTCAACTTTTAATTTTATGTCTAATAGATTTATGATATATTTAAGTTTTTTCTAACCTGACACTAATTCGTGAATTTTAAAAAAATGCCTAATAGATGAAGGATTTAAAATTTAAAAAAATTAAAAATTTTATTAGACATTCTGATGTCGTCCTTAGAGAGGTTCTTCGGCAGGTAATCCCAAATCTGAATAGGTTCTTCAATATTCCTGAAAATAGGCGAAAACTTACATTTCCAGAAGATGTGCGATGAAGTCTCTTGGCTTTTCCTGCATAAACAACAAACAAGATGCTTCATCCTTGGAGCTAATTCTGTTGGCCAAGTGGTAGGCACTCTTGACTGAGAACATGCCTTTGGGATCAAGCTTCCATATGATTTCATCTTTAGAACTACTCTTCCTTCTGGGAATTCTGCCAATCTCTTTTGCATCAACAGGGAGGAAAACGTCATGCAAGATGTTCTCATCCCAAGCCCCATTCGGACCTAGGAGATCCTTAACCCTTTTCATTTGCCATCCTTCCTTAACTCAGAGCGGTTTGTTGGGGCCTTCATGGAAGGCTACAGGTGGCGTGTGGACGATGGGGAAAGAATCTACATTACCCAAACGGGGCCTAAGTTATAAATTGTTTGTTGGGCTATTCCAAAGTTGTTTTTATTCAATTCTTGGTGTAATAATCTCAAAAAATATAAAATATAAAATATATTAAAAAAAAAAAAAAAAAAAAAAGTTAGAGATCTATATCTTCAATCTCATATATTGTTAAAATCAGAAAAGAAAAAAGAAGAAACAATATATTTAGTGATCTATCTTATTATCTGGCATGAGGTCTAAAAATTAAAATTGCAACTTACGCTAATTTGGAAGATTTTTTTCTTTCTTTCTTTTTTTGAGGCACGCTCATAAGGAAGATTAAGATGCAATCAATTTTTTTTTTTTTTTTTTTAAATAAGATGCAATTAACTTGCAAGTAGATATATCCTAAAAAAGAAATGCAAATAGATAACTCACAAGTCACTTCAAGAAGATGACAAGGCCATTAATAATCACTGTTTAAAGAAGAAAATAATAATATAAATTTCCGGACTTTTCAAATAGAAAACATTAAATAAATACTTTTTTTTTCTTTTTTTTAACAAGAAAACATACCATTGTTGAATTTTTCAAAAAAAAAAAAACATACTATTGTTTTTTTTTTTTTTTTAACTAAAACATACCATTGTTGATTGATCGTTGAGCGGACGGAGAAAATGGATACAAAATGCGTTTGAAAAAATTACCAAATTTTGCTCAATGATTTCCAAAAAAGAAAAAAGAAAACCCTACCAAATTGTTACATTTCAAGAAATGAAGAATATATATATATATATATATTAAAATATAGTTCAAGTAGTAATAAAGAATCCAACCATTAAGCAAAATACAACCATATGGACACATTTCTATCCAATCAAAGATTATATAATGCAAAATATTCTCTATCTTTTAAAATTATCCATTTTATCATTAATTTGTTAAAAGTTCATAATTAGGTCCCTATACAAAAAGTTGTCGAAATTTGTTAAATAAAATTGATATATTATTAACTCATTGTTTTATTAACGTATATGAACACATTAGTATATCACTCTATACTTCTTGACACATAAAATCCAACTTGAAAATGAGCAAAGGCTACCCTCAAGTTAACAAAATTCATTTCTTTCGAGTGACATACTTTAAGTGTCCAAATATTTTAATATAACATTAATTTAATACATAAGTTTTCTATTAACATATTTTTATAGAGTAACTTAATAATTTTTAGTACATTCCAAAATTTTAAATATTAAAGACAATTAAAAATTAAGTAAAACATTATAACATTTTTCATATATTTATTAGAAAAGTTATAGTATTAGTTAATGACCATTTGAATTTTTGTTTTTGAAAATTCTAATTGCTTTCTCACCATTTACTTACAATGGTTTTTGTCTTTCTCTACAAAACATTTGAATTCTTAAACAGTCAAATTCAAAAGAAAAATGTTTATTAATGTTTTTGTTAAGTTTTCAAAACTTGGCTTGGATTTTAAAATATTCCTGAAAAATAGATAACAAAACAAAGAAGCTTACTGATAGAAGTAATGTCTATGAAAGTAGTGTTTATGAACTTTATTTTCACAAATAAAAAACCAAAGCCCCATTTGATGACCGGTTTTGGAGTTTTTGTTTTTGAAAATTATGTTTGTTTTCTTCCAATTTTCTTACCATGATTTTCATCTTTGTCAAGGAAACGTTTAAATTCTTAGTTAAATTCTAAAAACAAAAATGAATTTTTAAAAGTTGCTTTTTTAGTTTTTAAAACTTGACTTCTTTTTTAAAAACATGAAAAGAAGATAAATAACAATACAAAGAAACTTATAGTGAAAATAGTGTTTATAAGGTTAATTTTCAAAAACCAAAAATCTAATAGTAATCTAACAGAATCTAAGGGGTGTTCGAATTGACGAGTTGAAGTTATGAAATCTGGAGCAGTTTTGTCTTGAAAGTTTGAGGAATTAATTAGTTTGTGAACCAGTGTTGGAATAAGAATAAATAAGTTTGTGAGTCCCACAATAAAACGTTGAAACAGAAGTCAATAAGTTTGTGAATCCCACAGTTGAGAATTATATGTCCTTACACCAAACAAGGAGTTGGATGGATTTATTAACTCCACTCCACTCCACCCCACTCAATCCAAACACTCCCTAAATGATTTCTCAAACGGAACTATATACAATCGAGAGGGAAGAAACAGTTCCCGTTGAACTTCCTATCTCCATATTTCTCCCAAGAAGCAATAAACTTCACATGTTACCACTTAATTTCCACTTACATTCAAAGCTAATTGAAGAAGCTTCGAGGAAAAAATCATCATCATCACAATTCCAAAGAGCTTTCATTTAAATTAATTGATCAAAACATGAACTTTCATACAGAAATTCTAATCAATTGGTTGTGTTCGCCATGTACGCCTAAAAACAAACATGTGCTACTTTCAAAGTGAAGTGAACGATTAATCTTACTCTAACCAAGCCCTGTTCCAGCATCCTTGCGAGGTGCATCGGCCTTGATGCGAGGTGGCCTGACTATACGATCAATAAGCCCATAATCAAGAGCCTCCTGAGCATTAAAGCGCTTCATTCGACTCAAATCCTTGTTAATCTGCATTTGTCCATTTACAAGGTCTCTAAGTTAAGGTTGCATTTCTCAGAAACATTTCAAGTTTGATATGAGGTAAGATTCAAAATTTTCATTATGAATGAAGATATTATATGCTATGGTGCCTGACGAAACGAACTGACCTTTTCAACAGGCTGGCCTGTTTTCTTAGAAAGCTCATCGAAAAGATAATCCCTGATTCTCAAGAGCTCGTTTGCTTCATTTTGAATATCATCAGCCTGCCAAAAGAATTTTCAAACCAAAATATAACAGAGGACAAAATGTTTAGAACTTAAAAGGGCATATATGATCACTTTGCATGACATGATGTAACAGATTAATGTTACCTGACCACGAGCAGCTCCAGCTGGGGATTGCAAGGCAATTCTTGACAGAGGCATTGCAAAGCGGTTACCCTTCACAAGGAAACGTGTCGTAAGATTTAAACGAGAAAAAAGGAGAAAAAAAAGTAGGTTCAACCAAACAGATAGAAGAAGGCCAACAAGCAAGGAAAGCGAGACAGTTTTTTCCATAAAGAGAATGAAAAGATCGTACAATGGGGACAGTTGGGTGAAAGTAATGAGCATTTCCAAGTTTATTCCATGCAAATAAAGGGTTGAAATTTATTTATCAAGTCGCATAAGATTTTTTTTGATGGACCCAAGATGATTTAACAGGCTGAAAAAATAGGGGTCACGTTTACTGTACTGAAGAACTCCATACGAATTCCAAAATTATAATTCGAGCAACACCAAGTGCCTTATGGTACTAATTTTTGTTTGACAATACTAATTAAAATCCGTATTAACCTTTTCTCCAGCTGCTAGAAGAAAGGCCGCAAGATTATAAGCATAACCCACGCAATGGGTAGCTACAGGACTCTTCAAGCTCTGCATTGTGTCGTAGATGGCCATACTTGGAGTTAGCTGCAAAGATACACGGTCTCATCAGAAAAATAAAGATAACGAACCATTAAAATATAACCAAGAGAAAAGGAAAATATAACAGATAATTATGACGGACTTGATCCCAATAAAAGATATATATATATATATATATATATATATATATTGAACTCACATCTCCACCTGGGCCATTTATGTACATATACAGTTTCTTGGAAGTTTCAATGCTGTCAAGATACAGCATTGTGGCCAAAATTTGATTGCTAAACTCTTCGTCGATGTTTTGCCCAATGAAGATAACTCGTTCTCGATACTGAACAAAAGAAGAATGCCGAGATTATAAGAATTCAGTAAAATAATGTTTAAAAGAAAATCAATTTTTACATTCGCAGGTTCTAGCTGAAAGCAGTTTACTTTGGTATAATTGGACAGGAAAAAAAGGGAAATAAAGTGACAAAATGAGAAAACCTGCAGCAGCATCTTTCTACTGTGAAGAGCTGTACACTGATGTTTAATAGTAAATTTTGTAGTGATTTAATTGTAGCCATTGAAACTCATGTGTCATGGCTGGTGAGTCTCATAATGTCAAACTAAAATTTTGCTCAGTCGGAGCAATTACATATCCTGGGACATAAGACTAGATTGCACAAAATTACATACTTAGATTTCTCACTTACTAGGGCATTCCACAAATCAACCCATTGCCAAGTTCCCTCACCAGGAGTTCTATAAGGCACCCTCGGTGTCCCTATAGGCATCATCTGAAATTGTGCACGAGCGGCCTTTTTGTTATGTGACCTGCATGTAAAGTAATGAATCAGAACATTGACTGCCAGACGAGTATATGTAGGATTAGGATAAGATGCAACTGAAACGCCTTCTATTTTTATTTCTCTTAAACTTCTTATTTTCTCTTTAACCTTTGCTATCCTTACAGGTGTCATCGATAGAGCAAGCACAAGTAGTAGAACCGATTTAAAACTTCATATTCACAAGTTCCACCTCTAAAACACCAAGCCAGATTTGAACAGAAAGTATGGAAAATAACTATATATTCACAAATAGATCTAAGAAAAAAAACTATATATTCACAAATAGTTGCATAGCATATGACCATGTTCATGTAAATTTGCATAAACGTCCTTGGTCCTCCAAGCACCCAATTTCAGTAACTGAATAAAAAAAATGACATTCAAAAGGGCCAAGAAAAATAGTGTAATTCCTATATTCAGTGGAACGGTCCTAAAATTCAATAATAACTTCTGCAGACTACGCTATAAGAAGGGATTTCAAATCAATCTCTCCTGACTCCGTGCAATTCTATTGCGTGATTTTTCAAACAGTGAAAGGACAATATTTCATGAAGGAAACAAATGAACCATGACATGTAATTAAATTAGTCATCATATCACGTCCTAGGAGTTGGGAGTAATAAAGCAAACCCTTTTAGCAACAAATTTTATTTTATGACAAAAAAAGCAAACCCTTCTGCTGCTTCGTCCTTGGAAAGCATGGCATGTCATGAAAGTCCAAGCTTTCCAATTGATTAATATCACTAGAATTTAACAAGATATTAAAGGATACGCTTCCCAACACAGCAGATCAATGAAACTAGGATGCAGGCTAAGCTAGAGCTAATATTACCTGGATTGTAAACTTTTATGAACTTTCCCATAGAATTCAGCAGTAAGATTAGGTTTCACTCCTCCAAAAGGACCTTGAAATTCAGAAACAAACAGAAGCAAGCAATACGTAATTAACGAGCGATCAATCGGGTGAATGACACCATGAGAAAGAAGGGAATGCAAGCTCACTAGAAGATTGAAGCTTTAGTCCCGAGAAAACCTTCGTCGCAAAGCTTGCAAATTCGAAAACCGAAACAAAATCAGGAAAGCGTCGCGAATAGCAACAAATTTAACTGTTAATTGGAAGAAAGAGGAAGAACCTGAGAGGAGGCTGAGAAACTTTAATTTGAGGTTGAAGACACGGAGTAGAAGAGACTGCCATTTTGAGTCTGATAACAGAACACCCAATACGAAAGAGCGAGAGACCTCTTTTGGGTCTGATACCGAAGAAGATGACACAGCGCCAAGAAGGATCAGGTGGAGACAGAATTCTGAATTGGGCCTTTTGGGCTTCAATAAAAGACTCTGAGCCCGATAGATGAATGGTGGGCTCCAATGAGGCCCATATTTAAACGCCTTTGAATAGTCTCTTTTTTTTTTCAGAAATTATGTCGATATTCAAGAACATAATTTCATGAATTTCGGACCATTATGCCCTTTTGTTCATTTCTCAAAATATATTTTTATTTTAATATTAAGTATTACACCAAATTTTTTCCTATTTTATTTCATAATCTCATGATTTTAACATTTCTGTTTTTCTATTTATGAATAAATTATTTTAAATTTGATTTTGAAATTTTTAATCTAATATTTTTAACATTTAGAAATAAATTACTTTAAATTTGATTTGAAAATTTTAATCTAAGAAAAAATAAACCTTTATAATCATATATAAGCTTCAAGCTTGTAATCTGACTATAAGGTCAGAGATTCGATCCCCCACCCTTACATGTTGTCAAAAAAAAACCTTCATTTGTACCTTTGACCAAGTCAAAATTACATGTCAATTACCAATTACTACTAAACTATGCACACTTTATCAAAAAAAAAAATGGTGAAATATTCAAAAATTCAAATCCCGTAAAGACAGCATCGTTATTAATTGAATTACATCCTTCTTAAAATGATCAAACAGTTGACATGAAACTTTTTTAAGTGAAAATAAGTCTTGAGTCCATAAATAATGATCTTTCTTCACTTAAATCGTATATAAAGGCTTTCTATAAACATAACAAGAATCACACAAGTATAGTTTCTAATTTTCGTTTACAGGCAGCAGTGCAAAACAGGGGCAGCACTTACTGGCAATCAAGAAAAAGAAGGAAAAACCTTTAGACCTTACTCACAAGGCAATTATTTGTCCAGAATTACAACACAACAAAAACAAGGTACCCTACAAGTACAGCAAGTTTTGTAGTGAGCCGCACAGTGGCATTATCTCCTACAAGACAAAAGTTTGCAGCTATTCCTATTCAAGATTCATGATCCTCCAACGCACTGTAAATCAACCTGCAAAACAGAAAAACAAAGAGGACAAGAGCAGGTCTTAATAATTAGAATAAAAGACGTTAACAGCAGAATTCAAAAAGAATGCGCTCTCTCCTATTGAATTACCAAAATATGGAGAGAAAGAGAAGAGAAACTAAATAGACGAGTTTGAAAAGTCTTTGCTTCTTTTCCCAAGGTAACTGATTGAATATCTCAGTAACATCTACCAGGTGCTTTCGCTGACTGTACCTGGTAATCATGAGAAAAACACACATCAGACAAATCAGGAAGCTTGCCATGAATACCAGCAACGAACAAGTTGAGTATTAAGCCATATGCTCGCCAACCCAATCTCAAATATGCTATATTTCAGTTTGGTTTATCTTGATAACCATTGTAAATTAGTTTCAGTCACACTACTGTAGTGTGAATCTCCAAAGAGACTAACCAACCATGAGACCGCCTTAGACTCTCAACCATCTCGACACTTTAACTTATCTGAAAACTATTGATATTATTCTAAATTTCAGAAGAGAATATTGGTGCTTTAAAACAATTCATACATTCAAAGTAAAAGGCTTGAGCGTCCAATACTTAGATGTTTTCACCCGCTATCCACTAAGCACTTGGCTACCAAGGGTTTACCAGATAATGATGAGCCCTGTCTTCTTTTTATATAAGAGATAAGCCCTCTCTTTCAAAATAAACAATTCGTCCTTCATTTGGAATCCAGAGCCCAAAATAATAGATGATGTTTTGATAGATCAAATTGACAACCAATATAACGCATATATCCCACTAAAAATTATGCAATCCTACCTCCTCGTTTTTTCTCTCTTTTTTTTAAAAAATAATTATATAGCCTGCTGCCATACTTCTCAATTTAAACAATCCAATCAAAGATGCAAGAATTAGATAAACTTACAATCTTAAATTGTAATAGAGGTAGGGCACACAAAAGAATGACATAATCCAATGCCCTGATAAAAGATAGAAGATACACAAGACTCCTTGAGTGATGAACTCAGGTACAACCACTTTGTTTATCCGTGATGAGGAGTCATAAGGGTTGATATAATCAAACTCAAGATCAGCTAAGCACATTAGCTGCAACAAGTTTTAAAAACATCATAAGTTCCTCAGTTCCAACATTGTTTCACCAATGGTATTAGGCAATTAGCAATACAGAATATCAATTCAAGTATTCAAATGTACAGAATGTTTGAATCATAGACACGGTATAACCGAATTGAGATATCTATGTTGTAGCACAAGCCCAATGAACCCACGTAAGCATGCAAAAACGGATAGCCAGTGTTTATAGACTACAACCCAGCGCAAAACATCAAGTCTGTACCAAACAGGTCGTAACAGTGCCAACAAGTACCAATGATGCCCATGGTAAAACGCTACAGGATTAAGGATCGCACAAGCAATTATGATTCTCAAAGCACAGACAGAAGGAGAACCGGCTTAAACAATATTGTTTATATCAAGATCAAGAAATCAAGGGGCATTCAAATCAAACGTTAGTGGCTAAGAATTTTCAGGTAAGTCTCTAGTCTGTTAATGCCCCAGAAAATAACTCAAACAAAGAGCGGTTTCAATCGAGTAATTTGGGATACATACACAAAAACAAATCAAGAAAAAGAAAGGTTAAGCAATTGCAACAGATATTTGGGGCGAGGAAACACAAGAAAGGCTAAATTCGAATGAACAGAAATTCTAGGGTTTAGAGAAAACCTGGAAGACGACGAGGACGAGAAGTGCGATGATGAAGAAGAAGGAGAGGAGCCAGACATAGATATCGGCCATAGTAATGCCCTCAACCAAGTCCCTGTCTCTCGTCTCTCTCCCTGTGTGCGCGATTTGAAATCGACGTCAATGCCGCGACATCGTCACCGAGCAAACATTCTCCAACGGTAACGGAAATGGATTGGAGAAGGTGGTGAAGGAATATAGGAAATGTGCAGAATGAACGCCGACGAGCCTAATCCCTACGCGCAAACGACTGATCGCATCTGGATGATCGGAATTTCACAAGGCGACGGGAGGCTCAAGAATTTTTTTTTTTTTTTTTTTTTTTTTTTTTTTTTTTTTGGAAAGACGAAAAAGGTAACTGCTTCCTTGTTGCAGAGGTAATGCCATCGTTGATAATTATATAGTGAATTTTCAAATAGGTTAAATTGCAAGGTTAGTCCCTAAATTTTAAGTTGTAACAATTTGATGTCTAAACTTTAAAAAATATGACTAAATTATAAAAAAAAAAAATACCCCTGAAATATGGGTTTGTTTCAAAAAAATCCTTGAACTTTAAAAAGTTTCAAAAATACCCCTAAACTTTGAAAAATGTTTCAAAAATACTCTTGTTGTTAATTTTTGATCGAAACCGTTAAAGTTTCAGTTTCATTAATATCCTTGGACTTTGAAAAAAAAATTAAAAATACCAAACTTGGAAAATGCTTCTTTTTTTTCCTTCTCCCATCGTAAATTCTTCCTCCATTAAAATTAATAAGAAACTTTACCTAATACTAGGAGTTTGACTAGATTTTCATGTTGAAACTTCAAGATGACTTTTGTTTTGTTCTTGAAATTATACATGTGATTGACTTTAGCCTTTTCAATATTATTTCCTCACCAATCATTACCTATTAGCTTTCTCTAGATTCATTTTGTGAAAAATAAATGAAATTATTGTTGTATATTGATTATAACAATTCTTAAATATTAATAAAAACAAAATCATATATAAAACTTTTAATTGATTAATAAATAAATATATATATCTATGTATGTATGCTGTTTACACTATTTAAAAGAGAAAACTTGATTTCAAAGTGTGTTTTCATTTGGTATTATGTTGCACACAACCTTTATAAATAAAGTTTTGCATTAATTTCCGTGAGAGGAGAAAAAAAAAGAAAGAAGCATTCTCCAATAACGGTGTTTTTTTTTTAAGTTCAAGGGTATTAATAAAATTGAAACTTTAATGGTTTCCATCCAGAAATTAACAGGGAGTATTTTTTAAACATTTTTTAAAGTTAAGGGATATTTTTTAACTTTTTAAGTTCATGGGCATTTTTGAAACAAACCTCATAGCCCAGGAGTATTTTTATAATTTAGCAAAAAAATATATATCTAATAAGTCTCTAAACTTTCAATTTTGTATTCAATAAATCCTCGAACTTAAAAAATATTTAAGGAAAATATATGGTTGCATATCTCTCTTGGTCAAGAGTACATGTCAATTACCGCAGAGCTATTCTCAAATATAATTATAACTTTTATAATTGCATCTATTTGATTTAAAAATTTGTACAAATTTGAACTCTATTAGTAATAATTTCTTATCAGGATCGTTAGCTAAATAATGACATGACATTAAATCGTGACAAATAAATAACATTAAAGGGAAAAAAAAGTAAGATAAATGTAAAACAAAAAGATATAAGATGTTGTTTTAAGAAGAGTAAAGTGCACAAAGCAACAAGAAAGATTTGGCAATAAGAAATCCCACTTCTAAGAGAATCTGTATAAAAGTTTTGGTATGGAATTCTCTCTCCATTTACCATTACAATCTTGTAACAATACAATGTCCATAATGACAAGGCCATGAAGAATATATATATGCTATATACAGTTTATTCGGTAACAATTCAAATTGGTAAAAAAATCAAATTGGTAAGACTTCAACTCATAAGTTGAGAGTCCCCCTCCTATAAATGTAATGGTTTGGTAGACAAGAAAAATGAGAGGACAAAATACCAAAAGAACAAAAAAAGAAGAGGGAAAATAATGTCAAAGAGCAACATATATAATATGTTGTGTTACTCTTTAGAAATATGTCTAATTCTTGGGTTAAACTCATTTCAAGCAGACTATGAAGTTCCAAAGCTTTCTTGTTCTTCTTACAATTTTTCCCATTTTCCTGGCAATGAAACTGGAAAGCAAGAATCCAGGGGGAATTGCTAAACCAACATCTCTGGTTTCTTTGGTGATTTCTTGACTGCAACCAGCAGATTCTCCGCCATTGTTGCCATGAGAGCTATTGCTTTTTCGAAGATAGAAGCTTCTGCTGCCTATATCCCCAATTATTTCTTCCCTGTCAAGGCCTGAGCAGAGGAGAAAACAAAAGGCCTCACTAACGAATTCGATCAACTTCAGAATGAAACTCAATTGTACTGGAATGAGAAAATGGCAATATGTGAAGAAATTTGGCATACATTGGAGGCTGAAATACGAGTGATGCAATTCAAAGGACGATGCTGAATCTCGTTCAAGTTTTGGAGTTCTTCCTTCTTCGCCATACTTAGCAACAACAAGCTTGATCGTCTCTTCCACACTGGATCCGAGTTTAACCATGGCTCGTACTGGCCCTGGGCTCCCTTCAACAGTCACATTGATCACTACTTTCGCATCTTTCTTGTAGCCCTGCATTGCAGAAGCGCTTCAATTCGCACCAGTGTTTTTCGATGCTAAAATTGATTCCATAAACGATAGGTTTATGATTTATGAAGTTAATTTAAGGAAAAGCCTTAAACCGATGATTCAATCATCAGAATTCAAGAGTGAAAAGGGCAATAAGAGATGATTGCTTGATCGTGAAGAAAGCATATCTCAGAAATATTCCTCCCTTTCTGATTATTAGGTAAATTCAATGAAATTGAAGAGGAATTCCTTTCGGCGGATAAATTAGGTCATTAGAAAAAACTTGAGCAATAAGAATCGGAGCCCTAACCTCGAAGATTTGACTGGGGGAAGGAATCAACAGAGGCGATGAAGCAAAGGCTTCTGAAAACGTATGCGGACGGAGAATAACAACCTCTTCCCCTTCCTTCTCCGACTTCATACTCCGATCATCGGCGGTCCAAAGGTTGGGCTCCGACGAGCATCTGGTGAAGTTGGAGGGCTTGAAAGGGCCGCGATTCATCGGGGGAGTTCTCCGGCGCGGAGACGGGGACAGATAGTGGCGTCTCTTGCTTCTCAGACTATAAACGGCCGGAATTCTCCGGCGGAAACTGTTGGTCGACATGAATGGATGGAGGATGGATGTTGGTGCAGTGGTTTGGGCGGATTTGTAAGGGAAGTTTGAAGTTTGCGGGAAGGGAAAGTGAGAGGGCAGTTGACAGTTTGAGCGGAGTTTATGAAACTTGCCTTTTCTACGGGGGGTTGTTTTATGGTCGTTTTCCTCGAAGAAACGCCGTCGTTTAATTCTTGGCTGTGAGTGGGCCCGTGCCGCGGCCGACCATGCCGTCATTTTCGTATTTAAATCTAAAGATCGGTTTTTGTTTTTTCTTTTTTTTTTTTTTTTAATTATAGGTGAGAATTTTGTATGAAACGCGGATTCAACTCTTAATCTCCCTAGGTTCAATGGTTTGAAATTAGTTTCTCTTTCATATTTCTAGTTTCTAGTTTTTTTTTTTTTTTTTTTTTGAGAATAGTTTCTAGTTTTATTCATTTATAGCCTTTCAAAATCTTAATTTAAAATTAGTTGTAATCCCATCAGTTCCATTGAATGTTACAAAACAACTATTATATTAGTCAAAGCGAGCATAGTATTAAAATACATTACACTTTTTTTTAATAGTATTGAACATATATTTTCTACATGGTTCTCTCCTAATTATATATCACTAATAATGTATTAAAAAAAGGGTCGGTTGCAAATATAGCAAACCGGCCCAAAATATTTGCAGATTTAGCGGCCTGCAAAATTTTTTGCAAAAATGGCAAAATTTTAAGTTTTGAAATGTGTATTTACTAAAATGCCCTTCTATCTGATAGAAAGTCTTTCTATCACTGATAGAATCTATCAGTGGTAGAAATAGATTCTATCTGATAGAAAGACTTTCTATCTGATAGAAGCTTTCTATCACTCATAGAGATAGATTCTATCAGATAAAAAGATTTTCTATCAGTGTTTGGTAGGTGTTTGGTTTCTATCATTTCTATCACTTCTATCCTATAGGTGTTTGCTTTCTATCATTTCTATCACTTCTATCCTATTAATCCTATCTGTGTTCTTTTTTATAAGGTGGTTGGTTGTTGTTGTTTGGTAGGTGTTTGGTTGGTGTTGTTTGGTAGGTGTTTCGTTTCTCATATTTTCTATGAGATTCTATCTGATAGAAAGACTTTCTATTTGATAGAAATAGAAGCTTTCTATCACTAATAGAGATAGATTCTATCCTTCTATCCTATTTCTATCAGTGTTTGGTTGTTATATCCTATTTCTATCTGATAGAAAGTTTTTCTATCTGTGATAGAAAGCTTCTATCCGTGATAGAAAGACTTTCTATCACGGATAGAATCTATCAGTGATAGAAAAACTTTCTATCACAGATAGAAAAAACTTTCTATCACAAATAGAAAGTCTTTCTATCACCGATAGAAAGCTCCTATCAGTGATAGAAAAAACTTTCTATCACTTTCTATCAGTGATAGAAAGACTTTGTATCAGTGATAGAAGATTTCTATCACTGATAGAATCTATCTGTGATAGAACTTTCTATCACTGATAGAAACCTTCCTATCACTATAAGCTTTCTATCATAGAAAACTTTCTATCAATGATAGAATTACTGCTCTGATAGAATTCTATCCCTGATAAAACTCTTTTTCACTGATAGATAGATTCTATCACTATAGTAACAGAATTCTATCAGATAGAATTATATTATTGTTGATAATAATAGAATTCTATCACTACATTAGAACATACAATAGAATTCTATTGATAGATTCTATCACTAGAGTGACAGAAATCTATCTGATAGAATCCTATAGATAGGACAGAATTCTATCTGATAGAATTCTATACCTGATAGAACTCTTTTCACTAATAGATAGATTCTATCACTATAGTAACCGAATTCTATCAGATAGAATTATATTATTGTTGATAATAATAGAATTCTATCACTACATTAGAACATACAAATAGAATTCTATAGATAGATTCTATCACTAGAGTGACAGAATTCTATCTGATAGAATCCTATAGAGGACAGAATTCTATCTGATAGAATTCTATCCCTGATAGAACTCTTTTCAATGATAGATAGATTTTATCACTAGAGTAACGGAATTCTATCAGATAGAATTCCATTATTGTTGATATCTATTCTATCAGATAATAGAAAGTTGATAGAAAGAAACTGATGCGCGCGCAATTAGGGGCAAAACGGGGATAAAAAAAATTAATTCAAAATTTTTGCCATATTTACAAATATTTTTAAAAATTGCTATATTTGCCATTATTTAGGCTGATATTGCCACCCATTACAAATATCCTTAAAAAAATGGCATGAAGATATTATTTTTTAAGAAATGACGTCATGATATATTAATGCAATTTAATACATTTATACATTATAAATTTATATGACGTATTCCTGTTTTTTTTTTTTAAATGTTAAATGCATGGAAGTTTTTTTTTAATAGTATCATAAATAATTGTAGTAAATTTAATTAAAAAAATCAAATATTTGAGTAGATCTCGTTGTTTTTTCTTTGTAAGTTAATGATATCCCGAAACAAATGTGGGAGTATAGAGATTTAAATCTCTAACTTAAAAAAAGTGTAGATATCAATTACGGCTGAGCAATACTCGTTCATGTTGATATTGGCAGCTATAAAAACTTAGGAACAGATAGACGAATTATTATCTTTTTCTTATTTCTAATATGTGTACTATAAAGTGTAGTAGTTCAAAATTTTTATTCAAGATTCAAATCTAACTTGGTACAGATTTTCTCTTCAGAGAAAGGTTATTCAAAGCAAAATGTAGGGATATTCAGATTTCAGACTGCTCCATCCAACTACAGCCAGATATCTTGGCAAATACTTTATTTCCCATGGCTTTTCTCAGTCTCTTAGCATCATCCCACCTCTCCACAGAAGAGTAGATGTTGGCCAGAAGAGACCGGTATCCGGTTGTATCGATCACCAACTTCGAGCAATTCCGAGCCGCTATCTCACCGAGCTCAACATTGTTATGTAACCTGCAAGCATGAAGCAAGGCTCCCCAGACACCAGCATTAGGCTGCACCGGCATGCTCTTTATAAGCTCATGTGCTTCTTCTAACCGCCCTGCCCTGCCCAACAAATCCACCATGATTCCATAATGATCAGCTAATGGCTCAAGTCCATGGTCCTTCATGGACGAGAAGCAAAGGTAACCTTCATCAACTAAACCGGCATGGTTATATGCCGTAAGAAGCCCGGCATACGTCACTAGATTCGGGCGGATGTTTACACGTAGCATCTCTTCGAATAACCCGATTGCATCAAATGGCTTGCCATTTATCCCACATCCAAAGATCATAGCTGAATAAGCAACCAGATCCTTCCTTTTCAGACCATTGAACAGCTCAAACGCCCTCTCGATGTTCCCAGATTTTGCATACAAATCTACTAATGCAGTTGCCAAATGATCATCCAACTCAATCCCAAGTTTTTCCATATACGATTCAATCCAAGTAACATAACTCAGATTCCCCAGCTGAGTACAAGCAGATATAATGCTAGCAAAAGTTACCTCATCGGGTTGGATATTCACTTGTGGTTGAAGCATTTGGTTGAACAACTCCAATGCTTCGTTAGGCAGGCTATTTTGTGAATAGCAAGCAATCATGGCGTTAAAAGAGAGAAGCTCTTTCTCACCCATCTTATCAAAGAGCTCACGAGCAGAACCAACCTCCCCAAGCTTCGAATACCCAGCAATCAGTGTAATCCATGAAACATTATTTCTCTTAGGCATTACATCAAACAGGTTTCTTGCAGACTTCATGTCTCCACAGTTCACATAGCCACTGATCATTGCATTCCAAGAAGCCGAGCTTTTCTCTCCCATTTGTTGAAATAAACAGGTCGCTTGATCCATATTTCCAGAATTGGCGAATCCAGTCAACATCGAGTTCCAAGATATAACATCTTTCTCAAGCATTTCATCGAACACTTTCTGAGCATCAACTAAGTTCCCAACTTTCACATAACCAGACAAGATAGAATTCCACGAAACCACATTTTTCTCAATCATATCATCAAACACCTTCCGAGCAAAACCCATATCACCCAATTTTGAGTAAAAATCCACAAGGGCAGTTTGCACGTAAACACAGCGACAAAACCCCAACTTATAAACCTGACCATGAACATATCTCCCACCAACCTTACACATAATCCTACCGCAAGCTCTCAAAGTCGAGGATACAGCAAAACTGCTTGGATGCAGTCCCAATCTCTGCATATGAACATAATGGGAGATTGCTTCGATGAATTGGCCGTTCTGGGAAAAGAACCGAACGGCGCAGCCCCATGAGAAAGCATCTGGGTTTTGCGAATGGTGAAGGATTCGTTGAAGATAGCGGGATACAATTCTGGCGCAAGTCTCAGAGCGAGTGATTTGATGGACCAAGAGAGACTCGAGATTTCGAATCCCACCGACGAGAATGTGGGCATGAATTTGAGTTGCTTGCTTTACATTTACAGAGTTCTTCAATAAGATTTTTAGCTCGGAAGCGAGCATCAGAATTGAAAGCAATTCTTGAATTTAAGTGCTTTCTGTTCATCTGACTCGTTGCTTAAGGGGGCAGAGTAAATGGCAAAATATTTGGTTTAATTTGGGCTCGAGATTCATGCAACTCATAAATCTGATGAACATCTACCAGGTGCTTTCGCTGACTGTACCTGGTAATCATGAGAAAAACACACATCAGACAGATCAGGAAGCTTGCCATGAATACCAGCAACGAACAAGTTGAGTATTAAGCCATATGCTCACCAACCCAATCTCAAATATGCTATATTTCAGTTTGGTTTATCTTGATAACCATTGTAAACTAGCTTCAGTCACACTACTGTAGTGTGAATCTCCAAAGAGACTAACCAACCATGAGACCGCCTTAGACTCTCAACCATCTCGACACATTGACTTATCTGAAAACTATTGATATTATTCTAAATTTCAGAAGAGAATATTGGTGCTTTAAAACAATTCATACATTCAAAGTAAAAGGCTTGAGCGTCCAATACTTAGATGTTTTCACCCGCTATCCACTAAGCACTTGGCTACCAAGGGTTTACCAGAGAATGATGAGCCCTCTCTTCTTTTTATATATGAGATAAACCCTCTCTTTCAAAATAAACAATTCGTCCTTCATTTGGAATCCAGAGCCCAGAATAATAGATGAGGTTCTGATAGATCAAATTGACAACCAATATAACGCATATACCCCACTAAAAATTATGCAATCCTACCTCACCTCCTCGTTTTTTCTCTCTCTTTTTTTTAAAAAAATTATATAGCCTGCTGCCATACTTCTCAATTTAAACAATCCAATCAAAGATGCAAGAATTAGATAAACTTACAATCTTAAATTGTAATAGAGGTAGGACACACAAAAGAATGACATAATCCAATGCCCTGTTAAAAGATAGACGATACACAAGACTCCTTGAGTGATGAACTCAGGTACAACCACTTTGTTTATCCGTGATGAGGAGTCATAAGGGTTGATATAATCAAACTCAAGATCAGCTAAGCACATTAGCTGCAACAAGTTTTAAAAGCATCATAAGTTCCTCAGTTCCAACATTGTTTCACCAATGGTATCAGGCAATTAGCAATACAGAATGTCAATTCAAGTATTCAAATGTAGGGAATGCTTGTATCATAAATACGGTACAACCGAATTGAGATATCTATGCTGTAGCACAAGCCCAATGAACCCATGTAAGCATGCAAAAACGGATAGCTAGTGTTTATAGACTACAACCCAGCGCAAAACAAGCTAAGCCACCTGTGATTAACCGGAGAATGCTGAGACACACAACACAATCGCTGCCTGATGCTTTACCGGAAAGACACCGACCCTCTCGCCTATTTAGTTGCACAAACCAAGGCACACTGCAGTGCTCTAAACCGAGACCAACAGCCCGAACAACCAGCCTCCTTAATCGAGACCTAACGGCGAAACACCGGCGAGGAAACGATCTCATAACCGAGACCCACGGAAACCGGCGCTACCCACGACGTTACAACCAGACCCACGGCGATTCTGTCCTCAAAACCGAGACCCACGGCTGCCTCCTACTCCGAGACCCACTGCAGCACGATACTAAGCCCCAAACCGGCCGGAAAAACAAAGCCCAACGACACTGAACACAGAAATTCAAGACCGGCGGCTGCAATCTCCTTTTGGGTTATTGACAAAAATGGACCTAAAGTTTATGTTTTGTAAAATTGGAACCTTTTCATTTTATAGTTTTTCTTAGACCCTTTTAATTCCAGAGAACATGTGAAATAACGAAAATACCCCTCACCCAAAAAATTTCACAAAAACTTTTTCTCTTCTATTTGAAACGGCATTAACTTCTCTCTCGTCTTCTCCTTCAACGGTCATCTTTTACTTCAAATTTTTGGCGAGTTCGTGCGTGCTTAAACGATCGAAGATCACTCATTGTTGCTTTAAAGAACGTTTTTTTCGTTTTTTTTTTCAGTTTTCTAGGATTTTAATGCATTTGGTACATTCTAGGATCGTTTGGCCAAATTTGTTGAAGTTTAACTTGATTTTATTGCACACACTACGTTTTCGGCGCTTTTTGATCTTTTTTGGCTAAAAAATGGGGCTTATTTCACGATTTCGAAGTGGGTTTTTTCGTTTCCAGATGAAGCGTCTCGGCTGGGACGCTTGAATGGGCATCGGGACGGACTGAGATTCTCGATTGTCTCGGTCAATTATGATTATATTATATATGTTTTTTTAAAATATATATCCATATTTGATGTAATTGAAGTATCAAAAACATTCATTGCTTCATTGGCTAACGGACATGGAGGAAACGAGAGTGCCTGTGTGAGATTCCCGGTCGGGAATTCTGGTCGAGTTTGGACCAGAAAAAATTCAACATTTTGGTTAGATAGGACCGGGAAAAAAATTAATTTCATAATATGTGGATCTTTGTGTGTTGTATGCGTTTTTTTTTTTTTTTTTTTGGTGAAAAAGTTGGTAAAATATTAATTACATTTGTATTTATTGCTTGGGGGCATATGAGTAATTTCAACCCCTTGCTTACATCATCTTCATCGTCAACGGGTCCAAAAAAACATTGTTTCTAAAGGGGGTCCCTTTTTCCAAAACCAAAACATTAGGGGTCATTTTTGTCAATTTCCCTTTTTTCTTCTCTGTTTTCTGCGTTTTCCCTTTCTCTCTCTATGTATTTTGAATCGTGATTCACAACCATAAAATTGAAGATGATGCTCCAATTACAAGACTGTTCCTCTGTGTTCATAAATATTACAAAATTGTCCTTTTAACCTTAAGATAACTTGTCATTTTTACACTTGCATTTACGTGCTTCGTGTTCATTTGACTCGTCGCTTAAGGGGGCAGAGTAAATGACAAAAAATCTCAAATTTGGGCTCGAGATCCATGCAACTTGTAAAATGGTAAATGTTAGTTTCAACTTTGAACTTTCGAGAATATAGAATACTTGGTTTAATTCTCTCAATACGGAGAAAACTTTAATACTAGAAACGTAATAGTATTTTAGTTTTTTTTTTTTTTTTTTTGAGAAATAACCAATTTTATAAACGCCACAAATGAAAAACAAAGGCCTAATCAACCAACGAACGTATCCATCCTTGAAAAGAATGGACCCAAACTCCACTAAGACTATCGAGCGTAGCCTTCTTAGAAATGGCATCAAGATATGGATTACACGATAAAAGAAAAAGAAATATCATTGAAAAAACTCAGGTGAAGCCAAATGTCTTCCACTAAAACACCCACTTCACTCCACGATTCAGACTTTAGGTTCACAGCTTGAAGGCAATTCGATTCCACCAGAAGTCTATTACATCCCAAAGAAATCGCCAGTCGAATACCCTCAGCAATCGATGCTTGGAAATCTTCATCAAAGGAAGTTGCCAAGACGCCTCTAATCAAACTGGTCAAATCTCTGCAAACAACACCAATTACAATTGATGAGGAGAAGACCACCAAGCTGTATCCACATTCAATTTCTAGAAATTTTCCAAAGGGGGAGACCAGACAACTGGATGATCCAGAGATGGACAAGCCTCAATGTTAATTGAGGACGAATCCTTTCTGTATATTAGGATACACTAAACATAAATGATATTTTATATTTTGAACTTGTATCAAATGATTATTATGTTGGGTTTTATGCCCTAAAACTCGTAGATAGTGAATGTAAACAAATTGTATACTTGTTTCAATAAAGTGTTATTGAGTTTCTACAATAAAGTGTTATTGTTAAATATTGCACAATTTGACCCAAATCCAATAAACTAAGATCCAAGGTTGTTTACATGTGACTTGAACTAGTATGTGGGGACATACGGGGATTGGTGTTCAAGTAACAACCTAAAAGATCTATAGTACAAGGATAAGGCTGGGTACCTTATCCTGGTAACACTATTTGATACAGCCCGCTTTGTATTCGATACAGACGTATTAATCCAAGGCATCCATGTAGGAGACATGCGAGCGGGGGTATCCTATGCAATGAGTTTGCATAAGACCGGACCACAAAATAGTAAACCACTAGATGTAACACCGTTAACTAGTTAGGTTACTGTTTCAATACGATGACCTAGGTAACTCAGTCTTAATCCTGAGTGTGTCATGAACTCCTTCTCATGAAGGATTGTCCTTTGATTAGCATGGGTGAGAGTGGCCAATACGCCGACTCAATATGCCTTCCTTTTTGGGGGACAAGACCGAGTGGGAGGCTGGGGACATGACAACACAAGAAGGAATTCACTCCTTCTCTCACATCTAGGAGAAGTAGATGAGTGTTCTCTTAAGTGGTGACTCCGGGACTTGAACAAAGGGATCCCGCCCTCTCACTGGCCCGAGAGGGACTTTCTGTTTAATGGTTGGACCATAAACAGGTTGTTCATTAGAGGAGCGCTGGTACTTAAGGAGACAGATGTAACACAAGGGTAAAACGGTAATTTGACCCAGCTGTGATTACGAACACTCGTGAAGGATTGACTTATCGGCATAGGTCTACATCCATGGACACAGAAATGTTCTACAGTGAGAAGAGTTCAGCTGTGGGTCTTTAGTGGAATGACCCACAGTTAATGAATATTGGTTAACCTGATTAATGAGTTTAATCTATTAACCTCATATCATTGGAGCTTCTGATCTGTAGGTCCATTAGGTCCCCCTGCTAGCTCGTAAAGAGTAATTAGGAACAAATATATCTTGAGAGAATTTGAATAGTTCAAATTCATATTGGGAATTAAGTTAATTGTACGAGATACAAATTAATATAATGTATAGTGATGCATTAAAATATAAAGTTTAATTTTAGATTAAACTTTATTATATTGAGAGATTGATATATTTGAAAGAGTTCAAATATATGTCTAATTAAATATATGGTATTTAATTAGAAGATAAATTAATTAATTATGAATTAATTAATTATTCAATTTAGTTTAAATTAAATGAGATTTAATTAAACTATAGTCTATGAGAGAAATAAATATTTGAAGAAGTTCAAATATTAATATGAATTTGATTCATATTAAATTTATAGGATATAAGAGAATTTGAAGGAGTTCAAATTTTAATATGAATTTGATTCATATTATAGAATTAATTAATTGAAGGTCTCAAATTAAATATATGATATTTAATTGGGTAATTAATTAATTAACTAATAGAAGGTCTGAAATTAAATATATGATATTTAATTGGTGATTAATTAATTAAAGAATTAATTAATTGGAAATTAATCAATTATGAAAATGATTAATCACTTATGGAAGTAATTAATCATTTATGGAAATGATTTAATCACTTATGGAAGTGATCAATCATTTATGGAAAAAATTAATCAATTATGGAATTGATTGGTCATGGAATTAGTTGGTTATGGAATTGATTAATTATGGAAAAGATTAAATCAATTATGGAAATAATTGATTTTAAATGAATATTTTATTCATGGCCTTTCTCCTATAAATAGAACACTAAACCTAGGGTTTAAGAACAAAACATAAGGCCACAAGAATGCACTCTTGCATTCTCTTTTTTCCCATTCAAGATTAGGTAGTCCCACAACTACGTTCCTAATCTCAGAGTTATAGCGGGGAAGATCAAATGGTGGTGTTCTTCGTTGTTGCAGAACAATCAAGAATCATCCGTTGAGGTATTCAGAGTCGTCAACGGAGGTTTGCTTCTCTTTTCTTTATTATAGATTTAGATCTAAATTTTGTATGCTTAGCCTTAAGTTTCTATAGAATTTGTTCTATGTTTTAACCAATGCAATAGTATTTTTGGATAAACAAAATTAACTACGAATCGGTCCCAATTACGCTTCCGCTTTAACGGAATTGGGGAATTCCAAATCCTTTCATATTAGTGACATAAAAATTTTAAATTTACAACTAATGGTTATTAGAGGCATGTTGTGGCAACCACATTGAATAATTTTTTCAATTGTGAATGTTTAATTTATATTAGACAATATTAGTCAATATGAGCATAGTTAAATGATTAAAACATATACTCATTATCTTAAAGTTTGAAGTTCAAATCATCATTCTCATATATGTAGTGTACATTCGACTTCGAGAGAATGAATAGATGTCTTAACTACAAATATCTGTTCAAGATAGAAAAAGTATTTTGATTAATCGATAAATTAGTTTAATTATGATATGTAAGCGAAGCATAACTCAACTACTTAAATCATAGACCCTTGACTTGGTCAAAGATTCAAATCTCTCACTTTATATATTAATAATTCGAAAAAAATAGTAATTATGGGACATAAAATTGTTATTGAATAATATAATATTATTGTAATTGAAAAAAAAAATAACAAGTGTTGTTGAACCAAATACAATCGTTTCATATCATTTAACAATAATATTATGTGAAATTTGGACAACAAGCCCGTCTAGCTCAGTTGGTAGAGCGCAAGGCTCTTAACCTTGTGGTCGTGGGTTCGAGCCCCACGGTGGGCGAATTTTTTTTTCTTTTTTCCCTGACTTTTTGGGCTTTCCTTTCTCAAGTTGGGCCTCGCTAATCCGATGTAAAATCTGGAGCCGACTTTGTAAAACAATTTTTTTTTTAATTCTTTTATTATTATTATTATTTTTAGTTAGGATTGATCTGTTTTTTTTTTTTTTTGAGAAGAGGAGGATTGATCCATCTATTTTTAGAATCTTATTATTTTTTATAAATGCAACAATATTTAGGGTGTGGAGATTCAAACCTCTAATATCGACTAAGAGTACATGCTATTTACCATTAAGTTATGTTCACTTTGGCTTCTTAAAAATATTAATAGATGTATTTATTAAATTATACTCATATTTATCATATTATCTTATGTTATAGGTCATTTTGGACTACTCTGATATGCAATGAGTTGACGATAACAGCACAATACCAGGGCGAAGAATTGGGCCAAGGCCGAGGTCGAGGCCCATGGTCGGCCAAGTCCTTTCCCCCCTCGCTCGATCCCTGATGTCTTAGATCAGCCAGATTTGACTTGGTTCAGCCTTGGATCGCCTCCGAACGCCTAAAAACCTAAGGTAAAAACAGATATATAAACTCTTATTCGCCATTAAAGAGGGGATCCCGAACTCTATTCTTTTACTCTCCTCTTACTCTTGCTCTCTTGCTTCCCATCGTTCTGCTTGCTGATTTAAGCATCGGAGGCGGTGTGGCAAACACCACACCGGTATGCAGGTTTTCTGTCTTGCAGGCCACGTATTCCCCCTTCTCAAACAAATTCACTGCTGGTGTCACGTGAATGTCAAGTGAGTTCTGTCTGTCCTGATTTTGGCATCAACATCTTAAATCCTAAAGCTTGAAAATTTATACGAAATGTCAATTAAGTAGTTATCGATATTAAATAGATAGAGGAAATGGTGTTATTGGGTTCAAACAAATAATTTTCTACTTTGACTCTGACACCATGTTAAATCACACTAAACTCAAAAGTTTAAGGAGATTTGCTTCCATTAACTAGACTAAAAGATTAAAGATTGGAACATATCTTTTGCATCGCATATTGTTCAACTAAACAAAATAAAATTAAAACATCTATTCTCTATCTTTAGGTAAGAATTTAAATTTTTCATCATTACATTTGTTGTACTATAAGTGTAAGAAAAAAAATATATAACAATTTGTAGATAAATTTCCTAAATCTACCTACTTTATCTCCTTATATATATATTTGTCGCTTGCCATTGTAAGAATATAACAATCAAATATCTATTACAAGTCATCTCGTGCCATTATAAGTCAAATTAAGTTGATTTTAACATATATTCACATCAATACATTAACAAACACATCTAAAACTACTCATCAATTTTTCAAACTACTCACAATTTTATTCAACAACACATTGATTAGTGAGTTTATGACTCTATAAAATGGAATTAAATAAAAAGAATATATATATATATATATATATATATATATTTTATCAAACAAAATGCCCCAATAACGAGGGAATTGGACAGATGAAGAAATTTAACTGATCAGTAAGCTGATGTAATTATGATGAGGGATGGTAACCACGTGGTAAATAACTAGTAGTGGATGGTGGGCCCCATCAATTAAACAAAAACGACCTGTTCTTTTTTCCCCTAATTATTACCCCCTAACTTTAATAAATAAAAAAAAGAAACCAAATTTGTAAAAAAAAAATAAAATGATTCCTTTATTTTAATCATTTGCTGGACTTTTTACGGCTTTTCTACTGTAGGCTATCATGAGATAATGTCAGCCACTTCATCTTTGCCGTACACGTGTCTACCTCCTTCGTAATCATAGGCGACATGTACGGTGATGGGCCCTACTCCTTTTTTTAATCGAAGCCCAATAACAGAGAAAAGCCCAATTCAGAACAATCATAATGGGCCGAGGCCATGATTAAGATTCTTATACGTTTGAAGGTGAACTCATGCGGCGCGTCCCATA